>CM070691.1:17697097-18943597 GCA_036346265.1 Melocanna baccifera
TCCTCACATTCTGGTCTCTTTTTCCTATGCCCTGCTCTCCTATCTCCTTTGCCGGCTTGCTGCCCCCGTCGTCGTCAAGCTCACGGAGAACGATGGCGCATGGCGAAGAACATGCTTAGCAGGCCGGCAGCAGCGCCTTCTCCTGGCGGTCGACGTCGCTCGAGGTGGAATTCACACTCGAGGGGTGCGATTCCACGCTGGTAGACAAATGGTGGTCGGCGACGGAGAAGATAGGAGGTCCGTGCTCCCATGTCTTGGGCTCAACCCTCGCAACGGAGGAGACGATCCGCGGTCTACTGCGCGAAGGGAAGCTATCGGACCGCCAGGACGTGCGATTGCCTGCGAGCGACGAGACCGAACCGCACCCCAAGGAGTTGGAGGCGATCATCTTCGTCGCCTATTTCGAAGTCGGGCTGCGTATCCCTGCCGCCATGATTGTCGAGGGCGTCTTGCAGACCTTTGGGCTTGAGCTGGCACAGATGAGTCCGAACGCGATAGCTCGTCTTGCCGTGTATAGCTGGGCGCTGCGTGCGAAAGCCTGCTGGCCCAGCGCATCGCTGTTCGTATTTCTCCACGATGCACTGTGTCAGCCAACGAAGCGGAGAGACGGGACGTTCTCTAACTTCGACAGCGTCAACTTCGCCCTTTGGTCCTAGTGCGGGAAGATCTTCCCTGCGAATTCGACTCGGGCGGAGTGGGAGCCGGAGTGGATGAGACGGTGGTTTTACCATCATGTGGCGAGCGGTAGCGGTCTCGAGTGCTCCGGGCGGCCGATGGCGTTCAACACCACGCCCGGCACGCCGATAGATGCTGAGGACTGACGAAGGGCGCAAAGGCTTGTGGGGATCACTGCCCGCTTCAACATGCGCGACCTCGCCGAGGAGTTCGTCATGTATGGCGTAGCGCCGCTTGCTGCTGATTGGCGTGTCATGCCTGGGGGGCTTCGTTGCGACAATGTCCACCCGTCCGTGTCTTCGCTGCCAAGTCCCTCTGATCCACGTAAGTTTTGGTGGAGCCGTAGTGTTCCCCTACTGTCCATCGGGCCTTTTATTTTAAATCTCGCCCCTTGCCGCCCACAGGTACTCGCCTGGAGGCCGCGGAGCACGCGGTGGGCGTGTTTCTCGGACCGTATACGGCCAGGGAACACATCTTGCGCGTAGCTGTGACCACGGAGGCAGGGTTAGGGCGGATAAACCGTGTGTGCAAGGCCTTTGGCATTAGGGTGCCAGAGCGTGCTACTTCGGCCCCGAGCCAACTTCGTCGCGGTGCCAATGGGGAAGGATTATCGTCTTGTCGGGGTGCTCAGTCCTCCGCCGTCGGACCTGGTACACCAGTGGCTGCTCGCGCCGGCCTTACTGCTGTCGACGGTGCGGCAGATGCGGACTCCGGCTCAGCAAAATATGCCGATTCGGAGGTAGACGCGGATACCGAGGGAGGAGAGGGGCCTGTGGACAGTGGCGGGGATGAGGAGTGCAGCATGGGCGACCGGGAGGGGAAGCTTCTTTGCCGCCGACTGGCGTTGAGGCGGTCCGTGGAGGATGTTGGAGCGGAGTCCTTGCCTGCGGCGATTACTTGGGTGGAGCCCCCGCCTATGGTCGTTGTTGAGGCGGGGTCGCCGCCTTGCTCCCCGAAGGCGAAACGGCCACGCGCACTATCGACCCTTCGCTCGGAGAGGTGGTTCGCTGTGGTGAGGAAGGTCGGGGCCCTATGGGACTCCGATTCTGACACCGAATACCCCTGCCCCGCCTATGGATGCTGCCGGGGGTGGGGGCCTGTTGGAACTAGGCTCCGATATAGAGACCCCCCTGGTTGGAGGGCCGGTCTCGTCGGGGGACGCAGGTATCCTTGTGGCTTCTTGTGAGGCTGAAGGGGTGGTCCAACGGAGTCTACCGGCTGCTGCCAAAGGTAAACTCACATGGTTTGGTATGATCTCTTGATGCATTGGTAGGGCTCTAATCGCTACGTCCCTTCGCAGCAGCATGTCTGCCCGAGCGTGGGCAACCTTCGGAGCGTGGGGATGTTTCTTCGGGAGGGACGTCCGACGCCGCCGAAATCGTCGCTGTGGATGCCGCGCGGCTAGCAGATTTTGTCCCTCGACCGGAGGTGCTGGCAGCGTGGCAGGGGGTCGCGGATAGTGCGGACGCGAACCTGGACCACCAGGCACTGCAGACCTATGGGTCGGGACTTCTTGGGAGGGTGTTGGAGGTCTTAGAAATGAGGGTAGGTATTTGACCCTGAGTGGCACGCGGTCCTTTAGAGGTCTACTAACCACTTACTCATGCAGACCGTCGCCCTTGGCCGAGCGTTTTAGGCGGCCCACGCCCGTGAGTGGGAGGCGTTAGAGGACCGACTGCGCGCCACCAAAGGGGCTCTTTGCGCGACCGAGGAGGCGCATTCCTCTATAGACGACCGCATTCGGCGCCTAGAGGCGGAGCACGCGGGGGCCATCTTATAAGCTGAGGAGCTCGTGGCGGCGGCGCGGCAGGCGGTAGTGGAGGAGCGGGATGGCCTACTCCGGCAAGTTGCTACGCTAGAAGAGGAGATGGGCCGCCTTGCTGCGTCTCTTAGGGAGCGGGACCAGGCTCTGGGCGACGTCTCGGTGGTGGCATGGGATGCTGTGCTAGCCTTGGAGGATGCCCTCGAAGACCTTGTCGCCGAAGTGCTGCCTCGCTCATTAGGGCCCGAAGAGCTGTCACGGACGCTTCGCCGAATCGGGGATGCTTCCAACCTAGCACGCAACGCCGCGACGTTCTTCGGCAACCATTGCTCCTACGTGACCTTGTGCCTGGCATGTGCACTTTTCCGGCACTGGGGCTGCCAGCATGTCGACGAACTGGCTGACCCGCACCTGGAGATGCGAGCTAGGGCTGCAGTGATGTTCGGTGCCGTGCGCACCGTGGACCCCGCTGTTCGGGTTTTTCATGAGCGGATTTGGGAGTACATTTGGGAGGCCGCGGTGAGGGTAGAGCTACGACGGACCATGTACAACGAGGGGAACCTCGGCCAATGGTTGGTTGAAGTTCCCCGGTGTGACGAAGGTGGCGCCGACGGCTTGAGGCAGGTGTGACACCGGAGTTCTTGTGTGTCGGTGTGTGTTGTAACCTGCGCATCCTGTTCCAGGAATAAAGCGGAAATTGCTTCCTATGCTCTGACCGGCATGCCCTTATGTTCCAAGCAGCTGCCCGACGGGGATCGGCTATTAATCTCCAACGCCATAACCCGGCACCGTCTGCGGCGCTGGTGGCGGGCTGAGGACTCGGTGGACTTCTAGGCGGGTTGAACCTCGGCGGGTAAGGCACCGGCGCGGTCGAGCGTCCAGGCAGGACCAAACAAATAGCGTTCACTTATGTAATAGAGCTTAGGGGATGTTGATCGGCAGACACCTTTGTAAGCGCTCGTATATGAACGCAATAAACCAGTCGAGATGCTTGTCGCCGTCACTTCTTTGGGCATACTTTTGTGACTCGTTGGTGAGGTTTGGCGGTGGCAGCAGAACTGGCGCCTAGTCAAAGTAGGTACGCGAGCACTCCGTCCCCTACCCCTCGAAGTGGTGGCAGCGGAGCTGGCGTCTAGTCGAAGTAGGCGCACGAGCGCTCCGTCCCCTACCCCTCGAAGTGGTGGCAGCGGAGCTGGTGCCTAGTCGAAGTAGGCGCGTGAGCGCTCCGTCCCCTACCCCTCGAAGTGGTGGCAACAGAGCTGGTGCCTAGTGGAAGTAGATGCGCGAGCGCTCTGTCCCCTTTCCTTCGAAGTAGTGGCAGCGGAGCTGGCGCCTAGTCGGAGTAGACGTGCAAGTGCTCCGTCCCCTACCCCTCGAAGTGGTGGTAGCGGAGCTGGCGCCTAGTCGAAGTAGGCGCGCGAGCGCTCCGTCCCCTACCCCTCGAAGTGGTGGCAACGGAGCTGGCGCCTAGTCGGAGTAGACGCCCGAGCGCTCCGTCCCCTACCCCTCGTTGTGGTGGCAGCGGAGCTGGCGTCTAGTCAAAGTAGACGTGTGAGCGCTCCGCCTCCTTTCCTTCGAAGTGATGGCAGCGGAGCTGACGCCTAGTCGAAGTAGGCGCGCGAGCGCTCCTTCCCCTATCCCTCGAAGTGGTGGCAGCGGAGCTAGTGCCTAGTCGGGGTAGACGCGCGAGCGCTTCGTCCCCTACCCCTCGAAGTTGTGGCAGTGGAGCTGGTGCCTAGTCGAAGTAGGCGCGCGAGCGCTCCGTTTCCTTTCCTTCGAAGTGGTGGTAGTGGAGCTGGCGCCTAGTCGGAGTAGATGCGCGAGCGCTCCATCACCTACCCCTCGAAGTGGTGGTAGCAGAGCTGGCATGTAGTCGAAGTAGGCGCGCGAGCGCTCTGTCCCCTACCCCTCGAAGTGATGGCAGCGGAGCTGGCACCTAGTCAAAGTAGGCACATGAGCGCTCCATCCCTTACCCCTCGAAGTGGTGGTAGCGGAGCTGGAGCCTAGTCGAAGTTGGCGCACGAGCGATCCGTCCCCTTTCCTTCGAAGTGGTGGCAGCAGATCTTGCGCTTAGTCGGAGTAGATGCGCGAGTGCTCCGTCTCCTTTCCTTCGAAGTGGTGGCAGTGGAGCTGGCACCTAGTCGAAGTAGGCACGCGAGCGCTCCGTCCCCTACCCCACGAGAAGATAAGGACAAAGTAGGCTTGACAGAGTACGCGAACCTAGCTCCGCAGCCCCTAGCCTTCGTGGTTGATGCGGGACTTCACGTGCATGACTGCCTCCCCTCAATTCTGGATATTGCCGGGACATAGAAAGCGGAATTTACGGAGCTTTGCACATGTCGCTTTACCGCTGGGGGTGGGGCATTGCTTGTCCCTTGTTGCTTCACGGGCCCCCCAAGGTAGGGGAACACGTGAAGCGTAATTGGCGGAACCCTGTAGTTGAGGCGGGACGGCACTGTTGCATCACATGCACCTAGAACGGCCGACCGATGGGACGCTTGAGTCGCAATTGACGGGGTCTCACTTCCGGGGCTCTTTAAAAGGGCGAGTGGCCAAGTGAAACACCACTCACCTTTCCAAACATTCGTGCCCCTGCAACTTCCCCTCGTGAACTCGTAGTCCCCACTCTGTCCCAGCTTCCTTCGGTGCTTCTTTACCGACGCTGATAGCGACGAGGGTTCCCCGGTGCGGCTAATGCCGCCGAGACGACCACGGGGTCGAACACCCCGTCAACACGAGGTGGACGTGACGCCACAGTGTGATTTCCCTTCACTAGCTCGCCTAAGCACCCCGGCTGGTGAGGGATGGTGGGCAATTCACTTGTACTTCAGCAAGGGGTCTTACAGCTCTAGAAGTAGACTTCGACTTCCCCGTCCCGGGCCGCACGCCCTGGGGGCGCCTTCAATGAGTGCTCTCGTCTTTTCGTCTCTTCTTCAGAAGCGTAGGGCATTGAGCTCGTGCGTCGCTCCTTTTCCACGGCGTCACAGTCCATCTTGTCTTGCAAGACGCTGCTGTCGAGCTATGGCGCCAGAATTAAGATTCCCACGCCTCCGAACTGAGGGGCCCCATTAGTGAGTGCCGCACCCGTGTGTCGTGAAAACTTTGTACGTGGTGCACCTCGCACTTGTAACCGCGGCATATTGTCAATGTGGCGCGACATGCAGTTTGCGGAAAATGCAGAGAGCCTCTGGTTCCCGTGCTGCCCAACTGCTTTGCTCTCTTTTTGTTGTCTTCGTCTTCTCCCTCCGTTTTTTTCAACGTGCTAGCCGGGCTGGTGCGCTGTCTGCGCCCCGCATAACTGCACGCATAGGTAGGCCTCTACTGCGCGTTCTTTATACTCCGTAAAGTGCGTGGGAATATCAACCATGTCAGTTTATACTCCGGTGAGTACGCGTAGTGACAACACCAATGCGTACGCGGGACATCCGTGTCTTGTTTATACTCAGTAGAGTGCGTAGGGATAACATCCGTAGCTTATTTAGACTCTGTAGAGTGCGTGGGAATATCAACCACGTCTTGTTTATACTCTAGAGAGTACACGTAGTGACAAAGCCGACGCGTGCGTGGGACATCCGCGTCTTGTTTATACTCAGTAGAGTGCGCAGGGACAACATCCGCGTCTTATTTATACTCTGTAGAGTGCGTACGGAGGCGGACCTCAATGCTACGTCTTATTTATACTCCATAGAGTGCGTGCGAAGGCGGACCTCGACGCTACATCTTATTTATACTCTGTAGAGTGCGCGCGAAGGCGTCCCCCCCGCTGTGTCTTATATATACTCCGTAGAGTGCGTGCGGAGGTGGACCTCGATGCTACATCTTATTTATACTCCGTAGAGTATGTGCGAAGGCGGACCTCGACGCTACGTCTTATTTATACTCCGTAGAGTGCGTGCGAAGGTGGACCTCGATGCTACGTCTTATTTATACTCCGTAGAGTGCGTGGTAACATCAACCACGTCTCGTTTATACTCCGGAGAGTACACGTGGTGATAAAACCGACGCATGCGCGGGACCTCCGCGTCTTGTTTATACTTAGTAGAGTGCGCAGGGACAACATTCGCGTCTTATTTATACTACGGAGAGTTCGTGCGGAGGCAAGCCTTCGCACGTTTTTGTAGGAAACACGAGTAGTTTCGTAAACGGTGAACTTTATTAAATTCCTGTTTGTGCAGGTGAGTGAGTACAAAAGGTCAGAGACTAACCACTTGACTGTCATTGTTGTGGCAGTGAGGTAGGGAGCCTCTACTGCTTCTGTTGCTGGAGCCCTTGTATTGGCACGCCTGGCCTAGGAGCCTCTCTAGACTTTCATGTACGGGCCTCGGGTGCCGAGCTCTATGTGCCGGGCCATGTCCTAGTCGTCGTGGATGGTGATGACACCCTGCGGGCCTGGGAGTTTCACGCATAGGAAGCCGTGGTGTGGGACTGCCCCAAATGAATTGAGGGTTTGTCGTCCCAATATGGCGTTGTAGGGGTACTAGATATCAACGACATCGAAGGTGGCATCCTTGCTTCTCACGTTGTCGCCCCGGCCTAAGGAGACTGCGCAGCATATCGGCCGGCGCCATCGAGATCGACCTCGAAGCCCGCAACGGAATTTCGAGGGCCAGGCGACTTGAGGATCCATATTTGATCGAAGGCCCCTGCGAACAAGATGTTCGTGAAACTTCCTCTATCGACCAGGACACGCCTGACGTCGCATCCTGCGATGGCAGCCTGGATGACCAGGGGATCTTGGTGGGGGAACTCTATGCCCTCGGCGTCGGCGGGCGTGAAGGTGATCTCGTGCTGCGTCCAATCCGGCGATGCCTGTGCTGGGTATGCCGCCACGTGTGTAGCCTCCACATGTAGGCCTTTTGCTGCCTCTCCGAAGCGAACTCCAGGGAGGAGCCCCCGGAGATGACGTTTATGACCCTGCGCTGGGCTCCCTCTAGGGCGTGGATCCGTAGGGGGCTCTCCTAAGGCTGCTGCACATGGGGTTGAATCTGCCGGAGGCCCTCCTGAGGCTGCATACCCTGATCCTGAACTCTTAGGGAGTCGTCCACGTGATGCTGGATGTGTGCCACGACAGACGGTCGCACCTCAAGGTCTCTGTCCCTGGCGACACTTTGCCGAAGTGCTGCAAAAGTGGTGCATGTGCACGTGTCATGGTTGCCTCTGCCGTTTACTCGCACCACTAGATGTGGTGTTGGTCGCCATATTCCGTGCGGGCCCTATCATCGCAGCCCTGGCCTCGGCCTTGCCCCCGTCCTCGGCGAGCCCTAGCACCGCGACTAGCGAGGGCGCTGTCTTCGGAGCTGCCCTCAATGTCAAAGACATAACGGGCTCTCCGAAACTTCTGCTGGCCGCGATTGGGCCTATCGCCCGACGAGTCCTTGTGCTGGGAGGCGTCCTTCGATTACTCCTCCCTACGCTTGCCCTTCGGCGAGTCTTCGCTCTTCACCGTGGCCTCCGCCGGATTGGCGTCGGCATCATTGCCTTGACGTCGCCGCGCATTTTCTTCCGCTCTGGCGTACTCCTCCATCTTGTTGAAGAGCTTCGCCACTGTCTTGATTGGCTTTCGCGCGTTGTATTCGGCTAGCGGCCCCGGGCGGAGACCCTATACTGCTGCGTTGATGATGGTTGTCTCGTTGACATCTTCGACCTAGCAGCGGACCTTCACGAAGCGTTTGAAGTACTTCTAAAGCTTTTCCGATGGTTTTTGCTTGATCGCAAAGAGCTGATCCGTATCGACGCACTCGACGTAGTTTCCCTGGAAGTTGTTGTAGAGGCGGTCGTTAACCTGCTCCCATGCGTAGATGGAGTTCAGCTCTATGATGAAGAACCAAGAGAGCACCACTCCCTGCAATGTGAGGGGGAGCCCCTTCGCCTTCGTGGTGTCGTCTCCGCCTGCCGCTTCGATGGAGGTCTCGTATACGCACACAAACACCCGGGGGTCCATGTCGCCCTTGTACGATGTGATGGTGCTGGGGAATTTGAAGTCCTTTTGGCCAGGACGCCTGCTACAGGCCCGCAGATAGTAGGGACTCCGGGTCCACGCGTCGCAGCGAGGCGCGGCTGGATGTGGGGGTGTCGCGGCTATCCGTCCGTTCTGGCGTGGGCTCCGGCGTGACCACCGGCGGGGTCTGCTGACCCCGAGCCTCTTGCATTCTCCGCACGGCCCCGCGGAGATCCGCTAACTCCCGCTGGAGCATGCCGAGGGCCGCCAGCAGGGCGTTCTCCACTGCCGGCGTATACGAGGTGATCGGCGCACCTAGTCGCACTGCCGGGATAGCCGTGACCACGGCTTGTGCTCTTGGGTTGCCCGTCGCGTCGATACAATGGACTCTGGTGTCGATGACGGGGCCCGTGTCACCGCCGGGACCGCTCGGCGCTCCTGCGCCGGGTGTAGGGACGGCGGTTGTGCCTCCACGGGCGCCAACATTACCACTCCCTACCACCCAACCGGTACTGTCGGGGTTGACTGTCACGTCGGCGGCGGGGTGGGGCATCACGCGTATGGCGGGGTCAACTATCACATCGGCGGTGGCAGGGTCGACCGTCACGTCGGCGGTGGCGGGGTCGACCGTCACGTCGGCGGTAGCGGGGTCGACCGTCACGTCATCGGTGGCGAGGTCGATCGTCGCGCGGTGACCACCAATGCCGAAGCCCTAGTGTTGATGCGGGACTTCGTCGTGACCCCTTCCTTCTTCTTCGCTGCTGATGATGAAGCTTTCTTCGGTGCCATCCTTCTTGAGATCTTGAGGCTTACTCCTATCGTCCCCACGGACGGCGCCAATTGTTGTGGTTACAGACCAAACAGAGAGAGAGTGTGTGTGGTAGTGGAGAGTTAAGTGAGCAATGCTCCTTGGGGTCTCCCTAGGGCTAGTATCACGTATATATGTCCTCACAGGGAGTGCCTTTACAATCGTACCATTACATCCAAATATCCCCCAAGAGTAATTATGTCATTACACATGTTCATTTTGGGCTTTACAACCTTTTAACAGGCCTACCGATGTTAGGTGGAGGCCTCCCCTACAACAAGCAACAATTAAGAAACATACCAAAGTTGGTCATCCGAATATAGCATTATATGCCGTGTTGAAATTGACCACAACAAGAGATTTTTTCTGTCCTGAAATTGCCTAGAGAACCACTTGGTACAAGAAGAGAAAGTTGGCCAACTAGCTTCACTGAAGATCCCAGTACGATCCTATGAAATGAATATCGTACATGTTTTATTTTGGTCTGAGGAACTTGCATCTCTTCCAGGGCACTCATAAATAAAATATTTAACAAACTATCATCATCAATTAACACTTGATTTACTTGATAGTTATTGATGGTGGGCTCGGCCACAATCGAAAACCAACCTAGTCAAGTTGATGGGATCGGACAGTCACTTTTCTCAAAGAAAATGGTAACTTTCGACCACTTCAGGAAATTATTGACAAGATGAGGGTTAATAGAGTTTACCTCTTATTCGATAGCTTTATACTGTCATTTTGACTCGTATGCTGAAGATCCTCCATAGATGTGCTTGATGCTATGCTTTGAATCTTGGAATGGCATCTTCTCATCATCATCCGACTGCTTGCCACCGCTTGCTTGTCCTAACTCCTCGAGTGTAGGAAGGGGTCCTTTGCTGGAGTAGTAGTCCTCAAGTTTTTTGTTGGAAAACTCAGTAGTTGCGAAGGTTGTGTCATTCCTTTTTATGGAGAGGACACCACCTAGGCTTGCTATCCTTCTATGAGGGGAATTTGCCCTTGCTCCGATTGGAGTACTATTTGGAACCTCATGGCTCCTATCGCTTACAGTTAAGACCTACTTGGAACTATTGGCCTGAGAATTTTGTCCTTTTGTCTTTTTCTTAGATTTTTTTTGCCTTCTTATCCTTCTTTTTGCTATCTTCGCCTACCTTGTTAGGACTTTTATCAGGTCAATCGATGGTTTTACTCCACTCGACTACTTCAACAGCAATTGGAGGATTCAAAGTGATATCTTCATTGAATCTTCTATTGCGGACTCCTTACTTAAATGTTTTGATAATAGAAGTGTTAGAAACCTTAGGTATGGAATTACGAACCTGACTAAAACGTTTGATGAATTGACGTAAGGTCTCATGGTTGGTTTGTCTCATCCTGTGTAGGTCGTCCTCCTTCCCAAGGCGATTGTAGATGCCCTGTAAATTGGCTAGTATAAGGTCATAGAAGTGTTGCCATGAATGAATAAACTCCAGTGGTTGATTTAGTAACCACGATTGAGTAGATCCCTCGAGCATAGTTGGAAGGTAATTCACCATAACATGCTCTACTCCTCCTGCTGCTCAGACGATGGTCATGTAAATTTGAAGGAATTTGATGGGATTTTTATATCCATCGAATTTCTCCATGTTTACTGGTCGAAACTGCGTTGGTCAACGAACTGCTTAGAGATCAGGTGTAAATGCTCGACATCTGGTAACAAGATCATGATGCCTCCTTTGCGAAAAAGGATGATTGGCGTCTCCAGGCGATTGTACTCGATGATGTCCATTAGTTGATGGACCAAACCTGTGATAAGTCTCGGCCCCACGAGGGTAATATTCCTCGTATTCTATTTGTTGTTGTATATTTGTTGCTCAATCTTGGGATGTTCGAAGAACTCTTCTCTGACTAGAGTTATGGTTAGGGGAACGACGTGACCTATCATCATGTCGATTTCCATGAGGTGAGTTATTCGAATGACTAATGTTTGTAATCATACCTATTTGACTCCCAAAATTATGTTGGCAAGATTGCTCGAGTCTACCATCATGCTCTGGAGTCTTCATGTGATTTCCTCTGCAAAATGGTCGTAACCTGATGCTCATCCAAGTTCTTGAATTTGATTTATTTAACAAGTCATTTATATACTGAAGCTCTTGAGACTCCTTGGATTGATACAGGATGTGCCTAGACAAAATCCTCTGGGCTACCAACCTTCTCCTCTAGATGGTCTCAGGATCTTCTATGTCTGAGGTAGCTTAATTCCGCCTTAATGGAAAGTGATTATTTTAAGGATTTCTCTTACGCTCACCAGAGTTGTAACACCCCACGATCCACATCACCCTAGGATGCCACTAAACCACTCTACAGCTAGCCAATTTACAAGATAACATAAACTGGCAATAATTTCTGAATCATGATAAGCTAAGCGGAAGCATACTAAAGCAAGGCATTGGAACACTATTAATTAAAGAATAACTGCTAAAAATTTTAACCAATTAAAATGAACCACTGTCTAGCATTATTACTTTGAAATAAACATCAATAAGGAAAATAAATCCATGATTAAGACTACACAACTATTACAACATTAATCATGATATGATGTGTGACAGTGATGTGCCGCTCTACCCTTCCCACGCATACTTGAGAATCACCTGGAGAGGGGGGAAAAGCAAGAGTGAGATAAAAATCTCAGCAAGCAAACTGTTTAACAAGCTAATTAAACTACAATGTTGTTAAGCATCATTATTCATTTTCCACAATAACCACATGTTTTACCTCACTTTTTTTATTGTTTCTCACATCCACAACTGATATCAACAGTTACCACAAGAGAAAAGATTCTCGTACCACAATCTCAACCCCTATCATACCACAAGGGGTGAACCTCATTCCATGACCACAACCACATTCCTCATACCGCAAGTGACTCTCATGAGCCAAATCCACATCACAACTATGAAGTTGTTTTTATTTGCAAAATAACTTCACCATAATACATTACATAAAAATACATATGATCATCCCACAATGCAATGCATATGAATACTCATGCTCCACTTCACCCTTACCCAACAAGGTAGGAGTGTGCATCGTACTACGACAATATACGATGCTGTACCGGTACGGTCGCGGCTATAAGCGGCGACATCCACAATGCAAATGTCATGACATGTTATGAATGATATGATAATCATAAACCACAAGAATCTAACCACAGAGATTAGCAACATAATCATCATGAATACTTTCTCAATATCCACATGCATCTCATTAAGCACAATGCCAAAGCTTCATAAGATCATTACCACATGACCCACAATTTATTTATCAAGAATACTACCACCACAACCACAAATATTCACTAAGAATACTACCACTTAGGCCTCAATATATATTCATAAAGATTACTACCCCACAACTACACTTGTTTCATCAAGAACAATTCCACATACCCACTATTAACCATAAAGATCATAAACTATTGAATTCTTAAAGTACTTCCACATGAACCACATTAAGAAGGCATGTAACAATGGCATGGAAACTCAAATTAAGAGAAATACTTAATGTGAAGGTAGAATAATTAACAAGTCAAACATGTAGCACAACCGCTACGTTTACTTGCCTCTACCGTTGAAGCGAAGCAAATCACGTGCATTCATGAAGCAACACCACCTGTTCAAAAGGTACCTCTCAGCACACATTACAACAATGAAAACGCGACTCTCGAAGAAAAGATATCGCTAAGCCCTAAAATCCCACAACATCCTTCCCCGCGTAACGGTTCTACAATCTTCCCACTGCAGCGGCGCTGCTCAACATTTTCTATCTTTAAAAATATATCACTAATCATGGCAAAAGATATATATCTAGATTTCTCACTTGAATATCTACACTTTTCATGTAGATCACATATTTTTATTTTGTCATTAACTAGGTGATATCTAATGCACAAAACAGAGGATGTCCTCTGTTCTGAAAGTCTGGACAGCCGACTTGTAATGCATCCCCAGAACAGATCAAGGCTCTAAAAATTCTGGTTCGTTTACAGAAGCTAGATGACTGAATTCCCCACAATGTTCTCAATGGTGGACAAAAATATAAAAATCATCTACTATCCCTAATTCCCATCTGAACAGCGGTCTGTCCCTGTCTGTGCCTCTGACAGACAGCGAGATTCTAGACCCTGTTACGCCTAAATTACGTGGCCAAAAATTCTAAAAAACATACAGTAGATGCGTATCGTCGTCCTCTACGTTTTTTCTTTTGGGGAGACCCTCGGAAAAAATCGTTTTAGGGGTCAAAACCGCATGAACAGTAACATCACACTATTTGATCTACAGACAACGAATCAGGATTCTCTAATGGGGGGTTCTAAATTCTAATCTTCACCAAAATCTTGGGCTAAGAACCCTAAAAACAGCAGAAAACTGAGGAAATTGGGGAGAGAAACAATTACCTAGCCTTGGGATCACACCCTTTTTCTCTTCTCCTCTTCCACTTCCTCTCTTCCTTCCCTTTCTTCTCTTCTCCTTCTTCTCCTTCTCCTTCTTCTCCTTGGTTTTCTTCTTGCACCAACAGGGCAGCACTAGAGGGGAGAGAGGGGGCGCAAGGGGGCTGTGTGTGGCGGCTTGGGGTGGGAAAAAGGGGGAGGGAGGGCTCCCCAAGGGGTTTATAAAGGGGGTGCTAGGGTTTAGAGGGGGTACGGGCCCCCGTTTGGGCTGGTTGGCCTAAAGTGGCTGGCCCATCCCTCCGAACAGCCCAAAACCTCTCAATTAATTATTTTAATTATTTTTTATTATTATTTTAGACTATTCCAAAGAATTTATTTTCACCTCCCGTGATTTACCAAAGATCCGGGCGACTCCGCGATTAATTTAGAAACCGACGCCGAAACAACGTTCGGGATATTACATTCTCCCCACCTAAAAAGGATTCGTCTTCGAATCTAACTCCTCAACCCATGAGACAAAAGAACAATCAAGAAAAGAACAACCAAAGGATAGAGCATCCCAAGGATAGAATATCCCAAGGGAACAACAACTACAGGTTCTCACCTGCCTCGAAGAACTCGGGTTCTTCTTCTACATTTGAACTTCAAGCTCCGACGTCACCTCCCGCTCAGACTGATTCGTCAAGAGGGCCCCCACAAACCTGGTGGCCTTCTTCTTCAAGACCAACTCCGACGAGTCCACGACACGCGCCAGTCGACGCCGAGCAAACGCAACTCTTCTGCCGGCTCTGAGCGGCCAACAAGCCCTGCCGTTCTCGCAAAATTCCCCACCACAACTATTAAACCACTATCTAATACCATCCTCCTTCTTAAAATATTTCCCTCTATTTATTATAATTGGAATAATACATTATACATATTTTAGAGAATTGATCACAAATTTTCACCCACATCATTCTGCCTAAAGCACAAACAATATCTTTTACCAATAGAACCCAACAAAAGAAGAGTAAAGGATTCTCAGACAACACACTAGCAACCAGCTGTCCTTTCAAGGACCATGATCCAAATCAAAGGATTCACCACAAAATATTTTCCACTCTCCAAGTATACAACTGGAGAAACCACACCACATAAGCTAAGAGTGAAAATCACTCGACAGACCAAAACAATCATTTTTTCCCAGCCGGAAAAGAATACGCCTCAACATAAAACAATTCAATTTGGAGATAATCTCCACCAAAGACGCACAGCATAAGCAAGAATCAAGTGAGCATCTCACTACTCGAGATAACACATATTTCCCACTCCGTTTCTTTGAATAATATAACTTTCTTGAACCAAGGATTTCCAAATCATCGCCCAACACACCAACTCATTTACTGCACCTCAAAGATGCTATCCACGATCCTCACACTACTAGAATATCACTCTGATCCACTATTCCCACACGGAGACACTGGGGCTCTATGGTTCTAGCATAACAAAAGGTAAAGCTCCGACTCAGCTTCCAAGACTCCTACCATAACTTCCCGTATAAGATAGGGAAGACCTTAGGTGACAACCCTACTATTCCACAATTAACATACACTCAATTCTTAACATCAACAAATTATTTGGCTCCAAGACGATTATTTTATTTAAATCATATTCTTCCCAAGGATTATCCCACGAGAATAATATGTCATCCAATAAACCATAAACATCGTGATATTTAAGGCTTCCATAGAAACATCTACTAGACCACCACTACCCAGTTTCCATCACGAAACAAAGAAAACTTCGCAATTCAAATCAGTTACCCTTTTTCTTAGGAGAAGAGGTAAGAAGAAATAGATTCCAGCACACAAAAATTCGCTATCATTCACAGTAGCCAAAATACCAAGAGAAAATCAAATAGTAATGAGGTTGAAAAACACAAGATGAGACCATCTGTACCTCAAATACTTCTAGTACAACTTTTTATTTCAATAAGAAATAATTTTTCTTTGATAACAGCATCCCGCCAATTCCAGCAATGGATGCTTGAAGACCACAACACAAGGCTTAGATAGAACCAAAAAAAGCATTCATCACGCCACTTTGCTCAAAAATAATTTTCAGCTACCACATAGGTCTTAAGGTCCGAAAAGAAGACCCCAACCGCGAAACTCAAATCCTTAAATTCAATTAGTAACATGAAACTAACAAGTTCCTTCATTTGTAAAGCATTCAACACCATAAGCACAACTATATGCTATCAATTGTATTAACAACAGGATAAAATATTCTTTGCAAGAATCATCATATCCTCTTATACCATATTTTTCCAAAAGGAGCACCATAAACAACTTCATCATGTTCTTATTATCTAAATAAGATTCCAACTACTTAATCTAGGAAAAACCTAGTGCATAAGCCACCATATTAAAACAAAGCTCTTTAACAAGATGATATTAGAACATGACATCCTCGCAAACATGCTAGTATAAATCTCTTATTAGATTTCATACATTTAACTTCTTTCTGATGCTCAACTCTAATTTAGCAAAAAAAATTAGGTGCACTCTAGCTATTACTGTCAATAATGGATCATTATTCTTCATCATCGTATCATTAATGATCCTATCTCTGTTTTACAATCGCAAAACAATTATGAGCATAGATTCAATATTCCACCTAATGTTCAGAAATTAGAACAAAATAAATTTAAACCTCAATAATACCAGCTTAATAAGATAAGATTCCACAAGTCAATACATCAATCTTCATCTTATTTCTTTATGCATGTTCGAACATTCTAGCATGGCAAAAGTTACATGAATTTAGCAGTTATACATACTCATCAGATAAGTAAAGAGAGGACATATTAAAGATTAATATTACTAAATCAATATTCCAACACCTCTTTACTTAACCATACTGAATGATCAGATCAATTACTTAAAAACGAATATCCAATTTACATAACAAGTTGGAAATTTAAACAATCACAATAATCAAACCAATCATATTTTCTTTCATATTCCTCAATAACTGCATAAGTTCTAAACATGCATAGACAAATTCCTGGCCATAATTCTTCAAGAAACTATAACGGGACAATATCATATTAATCAACCTCACTTCTAAGGATATTGGTAGAAATTAATTATGTACCACGCTAGCATCTCAACTTGATAATTCACAACTTATCAGTTACTTGCATAATTGCCACCTCCTACTCAGACACAACAAAACATCATAAAGGATTTTAACACTTCCTTTTAGAAAAGAGAGGATTCAAACTTCAATAACCAAAATAACTCAAAAGAAATGCATAGAGCCAATACTTCCACAAGTTAACGAACTTCTAACATAAAACTTTGATTTCTTTTCAAAATATCAACGAATTAATGAGTCACATTTTCCAGTAAGAGAGATAGAACAATATGAAAAACCAATCTCATCAATTAACAACGCTCACGAGCAGCAAAAACAACTCATCAATCAGAAAGAAACAACATTTGGTCTCAAGAACAATTAGAGGCCTATTGGCACCCAACAATTGCATTGAACTGCTAACCCGAGAGAAAACTCATTAACCGCAATAGGCCAAGAATTGGCAAAATCAACTCCAAGGGAATAACACCTTTTCTAAGAAACTCACCCTCGACATCTGCAACTAAGTTACCCGAGGTAACTACACAACTATCCTCATACCACGAACGGTGGTATAAATTATTAATGCCCAAGGCAACAACTACAACCTCTATCTCTTATCAAAAGCTATCCTCACTCATAGCACTCATAGAAACAAATCATAATCATACAAGATTATCTCATAATATAAATCATCAATACAACATGTCAAAAGCATAAATGCAATGCTTGACCCATCCCATCCTACTGTGCACCAGTGTGTCAATTTAATAATTTAATTACCACGGACCTAACGCCCGCTCTGATACCAACTGTAACACCCCACGACCCACATCACCCTAGGATGCCACTAAACCACTCTACAGCTAGCCAATTTACAAGATAACATAAACTGGCAATAATTTCTGAATCATGATAAGCTAAGCGGAAGCATACTAAAGTAAGGTATTGGAACACTATTAATTAAAGAATAACTGCTAAAAAGTTTAACCAATTAAAATGAACCACTGTCTAGCATTATTACTTTGAAATAAACATCAATAAGGAAAAATAAATCCATGATTAAGACTACACAACTATTACAACATTAAGCATGATATGATGTGTGACAGTGATGTGCCGCTCTACACTTCCCACGCATACTTGAGAATCATCTGGAGGGGGGGAAAGCAAGAGTGAGATAAAAGCCAAATCCACATCACAACTATGAAGTTGTTTTTATTTGTAAAATAACTTCACCATAATACATTACATAAAAATACATATAATCTTCCCACAATGCAATGCATATGAATGCTCATGCTCCACTTCACCCTTACCCAACAAGGTAAGAGTGTGCATCGTACTACGACAATATACGATGCTGTACCGGTACGATCGCGGCTATAAGCGGCGACATCCACAATGCAAATGTCATGACATGTTATGAATGATATGATAATCATAAACCACAAGAATCTAACCACGGAGATTAGCAACATAATCATCATGAATACTTTCTCAATATCCACATGCATCTCATTAAGCACAATGCCAAAGCTTCATAAGATCATTACCACATGACCCACAATTTATTTATCAAGAATACTACCACCACAACCACAAATATTCACTAATAATACTACCACTTAGGCCACAATATATATTCATAAAGATTACTACCCCACAACTACACTTGTTTCATCAAGAACAATTCCACATACCCACTATTAACCATCAAGATCATAAACTATTGAATTCTTAAAGTACTTCCACATGAACCACATTAAGAAGGCATGTAACAATGGCATGGAAACTCAAATTAAGAGAAATACTTAATGTGAAGGTAGAATAATTAACAAGTCAAACATGTAGCACAACCGCTACGTTTACTTGCCTCTATCGTTGAAGCGAAGCAAATCACGTGCATTCATGAAGCAACACCACCTGTTCAAAAGGTACCTCTCAGCACACATTACAACAATGAAAACACGACTCTCGAAGAAAAGATATCGCTAAGCCCCAAAATCCCACAACATCCTTCCCCGCGTAACGGTTCTACAATCTTCCCACTGCAGCGGCGCTGCTTAACATTTTCTATCTTTAAAAATATATCACTAATCATGGCAAAAGATATATATCTAGATTCCTCACTTGAATATCTACACTTTTCATGTAGGTCACATATTTTTATTTTGTCATTAACAAGGTGATATCTAATGCACAAAACAGAGGATGTCCTCTGTTCTAAAAGTCTGGACAGCCGACTTGTAATGCATCCCCAGAACAGATCAAGGCTCTAAAAATTCTGGTTCCTTTACAGAAGCTAGATGACTGAATTCTCCACAATGTTCTCAATGGTGGACAAAAATATAAAAATCATCTACTATCCCTAATTCCCATCTGAACAGCGGTTTGTCCCTGTCTGTGCCTCTGACAGACAGCGAGATTCCAGACCCTGTTACGCCTATATTACGCGGCCAAAAATTCTAAAAAACATACAGTAGATGCGTATCGTCGTCCTCTACATTTTTTCTTTTGGGGAGACCCTCGGAAAAAATCGTTTTAGGGGTCAAAACCGCATGAACAGTAACATCACGCGATTTGATCTACAGACAACGAATCAGGATTCTCTAATCGGGGGTTCTAAATTCTAATCTTCACCAAAATCTTGGGCTAAGAACCCTAAAAACAGCAGAAAACTGAGGAAATTGGGGAGAGAAACAATTACCTAGCCTTGGAATCACACCCTTTTTCTCTTCTCCTCTTCCACTTCCTCTCTTCCTTCCCTTTCTTCTCTTCTCCTTTTTCTCCTTCTCCTTCTTCTCCTTGGTTTTCTTCTTGCACCAACAGGGCAGCACTAGAGGGGAGAGAGGGGGCGCAAGGGGGCTGTGTGTGGCGGCTTGGGGTGGGAAAAAGGGGGAGGGAGGGCTCCCCAAGGGGTTTATAAAGGAGGTGCTAGGGTTTGAGAGAGGGTACGGGCCCCCGTTTGGGCTAGCTGGCCCACCCCTCCGAACAGCCCCAAACCTCTCAATTAATTATTTTAATTCTTTTTTATTATTTTAGACTATTCCAAAGAATTTATTTTCACCTCCCGTGATTTACCAAAGATCCGGGCGACTCCGCGATTAATTTAGAAACCGACGTCGAAACGACGTTCGGGATATTACAAGAGTATTGATCTCGTTCATCGGCAAAGGCCTCTAGGCCATCACCTCGAGGGGTCAGAGTGTGTAAGTGGATGAGAGCATCTACAGTCCTCCTGGATATGATCTCCACTTGCGTCCAATGTCTTTTGCCCTGACGAGTAGTCAAACGACAGTAACTCACAATCTGGAGTAATCCCATCCAAGAAGGCGAACTCTGGGTTATAATCATCTCCAATCAGAGTCGAGCCCTACGCAAGTATGGACTGACACACAGGGAGCTCATCCACATTCTCTATAGGGACAACCGAAGGGTGACGACCACCAGATGTTGATGAAGTCCCAGGATGACGGATCCCAAGACTTGTTGAATCTGATCGAATGGCCGTTGAAGGACTTGAACATTTAGAGGTGAATCTTTCATCATGTTCTAGATCTGCCTTAGTGCAGTCCTGTTTGTGGTTAGATTGACCCTTGCCCTGTGGGGAACATAGTTCCTCCCTTGAGCGTAACGCTTTAGGGGATAATGATTCCTTCTCAGCCTTATCCATAGTGTGATCTCCGGGATCTCGTGAAGGATCTTTGGTGACAGCCTCACTATCAGATGAAAGCATACTCTGCTCATAGTCATAGCAGGCATCCATATCTAGGTCTACATATTCAGTCAGGTCAAACCAATTCTCCTCATTTCATTCTCCTGCCATGAAGACATCAGAAAGAAGTGAATTTGTCGATGAGCAATTTCCAAAGTTTGGAGTGTTCCCCACGGACGGCGCCAACTACCGGTGTTCTGATACCGATCTTACGTATGATTATTTAGTTCAGGGGATTCTCTCCAACAACAGGCCACACAGAGAAAGACACAAAGATTTTATATAGGTTCAAGCCTTCTCCGGAGAGAATCACAACCCTACTCTTGTGTTGCTATATTGCATGTCCTGATTACAAGAGAAAGAGTAATACTAGATATTTTGTGTTTCTTTCTTCTATTGCCTATTGTTTTTGTTCTTGGTCTCACTTCAGCCTTCTTTACCCTGATGTCAATCCTTATATAGTGTACGAAGATGTGGCAGTTACTCCAAGCCAAAAGATGTCTCAACGTATCAAACGATAACTGTTTGACTGAAGTTATTGTCAGTGATGTGATATCTCTTCATCGCTTGGTAGTTATCGCTAAAGGCAGGGAAAAGTTACGAGCGGTTATTTCAGACAATAATTGCATACATTAATTGTTTTGTTAGATAGACCCATAACGTAACAGGTTGTCATAGACAAGCTAGTCGAAATCAGGCTAGTCGTAGAAAAGTTTACGACCATAGGGTTATCGTAGAACGGCTTACGACTATGTCATATTCGTAGAAAGACTTACGATCATGAAGTGGTCGTAGAAAAAGCTTACGACTATAGAGCAATTGTGGAAAGGCTCACGACCATAAAATGGTTAGGTCTCTTCTTTACGAATATAAGAAGTATACTTAAAAAGTATAATAACACAATAATATTATTTATAAATAAATAATAAATTAAAGATTATTATATCCTTCTCATATATCTAAGAGATAGCTAAGACGACATTATTAAAAATGCCCTATCCGTCACAGGTACCAATCGTTGGTTTTCATTTGAAACAATTTACCTCCAAGTTTGTCTAGAGTTCCACCACGCGTGAAATCCTAATGCCAGGTTGTTCGTTTGCATCGTACGGCGAAATCTGCACCCAGCGGGTAGGACTTTACGCCCACGGCTTTGCCCATAGGAAAAAAACAAACAAAGAATGTACCTACCTCTAGATGGTATTTATCCATGGATAATTGGGTAAATGGATGAGATTGTCATCCCTAGGTCAGCTGCCTCGATCACCTGTTCTACAAGGAAGAAAGAGAGCATAGGAATTAAGGTAGAGTCCAATGAAGAAGAAGAGTAGATGCAAGGCAAAGGAATTATATTTTATTGATGGTCTGGTTAATGCTCCTAATAACTCAAGCTTACTCCTCTCAATCTCTTATCAAGCATGCGGTGTACCATCTATTTTTTGCGTTTATATTGTTTATCATGAAACTATGTGTGCAGCGTGCTACTGTGTATTCCCCACATTAATGGATACAGAGCTAGTTCTTGATCTGAGATTTTGTGTGTGTGTGTTAGTTCTTGATCTGAGTATTTATAGTGGTGTTAGAATATACCACTATAGTATGATATCTTTTCTTATGTAAAACAAATCCGGATTGGATTTGATATTGTGAGATATCGCATGAGCGTGTATAATATCAAGAACGAATTAGATGAATCATGTAGAGAGAACCGAAATAACAGCAATAAAACAATCATGACAAGAGAGAACAGATTTGGGAAAACCAACGGCAAATATCTTAAGTACCACCTAAAAAATGTACAAAAGATTGTTGCTCTTTCATAACTATCTCATGTCTTTTGAAACCTCATATTTTTACCTTATATAAGAATATAGTGCTAAATAAAATCTAACACTATTCCTCTCATGTGGCTGTAATTGCTTTTATCTTACCGTGGACGATGAGATTGACTATTGGTTGATTGTTTAAGTTGGGCTTGCTATGGCATTATATCATAATACGCTCTATACTCTAAATGAAAGTAGAAATCTTTGTACAGGTAGGATTAGTACGTATAGGAATCCTTAAGCCTCACCTCTTTTTAAGTCCTAAAATGATTTAAGCCATAGTAGAGAACAACTCACATCTCTCGATGCATTTTAATATATTGCTTGATTTGTTTTGTATTTTTAATACTATTCTTGATAAATTATTCCCGATGGATCATGTGCTGTTTGTTTCGTTCGACAGGAACGGTAGCCTGCCCCAGCAATAATCATGTGACAAGGGGCATATTTTTTTCGGTTTTTAAAATTGGCTTTTGGTTTTTGCTACAGTGTCTAACTTTCAAACAAAGTATTTTTTAAAACAGAGTCTACAAGTTAATTATAGTATACGTTAAAAGTCCAATATCTGTACCAACCAAAATCGTAAGCGAGTATCTTTCTTCGTAATTTCTATCACTAATAGCTCAAAATTCAAAAATCTTAGTCAAAATTTATAAGCCACAGTTATAAACCAAAAAAAGAACCGGCCCAAGAACTCTTACTGCAGTCCATGACAAACTGCAAAGCTGTACAACTTTCTTTCATCGTTTCCATTCAACCAGTGATTTATATATGTAGTTGATTATGCAGTGTTGAATGATAGATATACACTACAACTCTACAAGAGATTAGCCTTTCAGTGAAACGTTGTGATGAAAACTTGTTTTGTCACTGTTCACCAGATTTATAGTGAAAACTGTTTCCCTCACTACTTTAGCAATAATTAGTGACAATATTTTATTCATCATAGGATATCTTGGTAGTGATAAATCTGTAGTGATGAACTATCATTTTATCACTATTTTATCTACAAATAGTGCAAAATATTATATTGCCACATGACATGTTAGTAGTGACGACTTTACAATGATGAGTTATTACATGTTCACTACTAAATTTATAAATTAGTGGAAAAAATATTATGTAATCACAAAATACCTTAGTAGTGACGAGTCTGCAGTGACAAACTATAATATTATCACTACTTTATTCATAACTAGTGACAAAAATATTCTATCATAACAGGACACCTTAGTAGTGACGATTAAACCATAAATAACTTATCATGTTGTCACTATTTTAGTTGTCGTTATTGGCCAAATATTATAACTACTACTGCAGAAAAGGTCATCATAGACAGTTCAAAAATGTCATTACAAATGGTTCATAAGCCATCTAAGTTTATGGATTAGTTATGATATGAGGTCATCACCGATAGTTTTCAAACCGTCTGTGATGTATACTATCACAGACGGTTATTAACTCAGAATCATCTATGATAGTTGACTATCACAAATGATTTGTAGATGAAACCGTCTGTGATAGCTGCGTATCATAGACGGTTTGTCCTAAGGAACCATCTATGATATTCTTTTGTATTGCTAAATCTATTTCTATTTATTAGCTAGCCTCAAAATCCTAGCCATGCCCACTAAAACAAGCAAAAACACAACAAATACATGTATACATCCAATTCACAGTCATTTCATAAATAAGAATATCCATTTCACAAATCAATTAACTCAAATGAACTAAAATTAACCATTCATGAATAAATACACACACGTATCATTAAATTCACTCTTATCTCAATCAAGTTCAATCTACATTGTAAAACTCCCCATCTTGGTTTATGACTTGAGATAACAAGTATGCAAACTGTCCTCAAATTGTTTGGAGCTCGGCCTATTTCAATGCAGTTGTATCGATGGTCGCAACCTGTCGTTACGAAGATCAAAGTTGTGCATATATATAAATTGATAAGCATGAAACAATTATTGCAAGATTGAAAAACTTGAGGATCATTGATCATCGTAGAACCGATGAGTAGTTGCATGTTGTGGCAAACATATTATCCACAAGTGTTGTCTAGTGGCGACTGGTTGTACTGCAAAAATAAAATTGGTTTGTTCAAGAGGCATTACTTTAAAGTGTTATATAGGATTAATGTGTACTAGCGAATATTGAAAAATTTAGATCGTATCGCAGGGCACTGATCCCTCCCTTGGATCTCCCTCCAGTAGCAACGTACGCGACGAATGACCTACATGATTCCAAAAATTTAGCCTTAGCTATTGCAAAGGAAAAAAAGACTATAATAGAGTTATCTATAGAGGAAATGTGTTAACCTATCGATTAATTGTTGGACAACTATGAAGTTGTGCTTGGCCCTATTTAGGGAATTAAGGTATATTATCTTATTCCATTTTGGTATAATTACAATTAGAATCCAATGAAACCTACGCAGGTATGTCGTCATGGTCATTAAACCTAAGTTTGTGTTGCTTATAAAGTACAAATCAATAAGTATAGCCACTAGTGCAGCACTTTTCCCTGGCTGTAGGGCAAACATATGAATTTCTTGTTGCGGTGACCAGCAATGATGTCATCATGTAAGCCTCGATGAAGGATGCATCCTATTGGATACTTTGCATAGAGACCAAGTGAGGGTCGAGAAAACTTACCGGTGATTTCTTTGATTTGGCATAAAAAACCATGTATATATAAAAACAAGGAGTTATATATGACATTTATCAATAGTACATGAACGTAGACTGTGATTGTACACACTTACAATGTCCAACATTACATGAGTGAGACATCAGGGATATTGACGTTGAAGAGTAAGAACAAGTCCTCGAAGGTCATCATGAAGACATAATCTTGAACCTCATGGTAAAGATGATGTAGCCTGAACTTGACATTGACACCCGAGCGCTGTTGTTCCATATACCATGCATGAAATCTCTGGCAAGTGAATTCTAGGGTTAGGAGGCACTCTACCAGGATGATCAACGGCTCATGTAGCACGAATTTTTGGGCCAACGATAAGAAGGGGATATCATCAGTCTTTTTTAGTTTGCCCTTGAAGCCTCACTATTTAGAGGTTGACTTCACGAGAGTCGACCGGGCATGAAGAGTAGATGCATGTAATGCACCATGCCCTTGCTGCATTAGTGCAGGTAGCTCTGATGCAGATAGCTCCTGTGGACTTGACACCGTTGCAGGACTTTCACATAAAGTTGACATCAGTGCAGGTAGCTCCGGTGCAAATAGCTCCTGTGGACATGGCACCGTTGTAGTACTTTCCCGTGAAGTTGCACCGGTATAGGTAGCTTCAGGCAGATGTCCATATAGGACCACTGGATGAATATTCCAATAGCTTACCCTAGAGTCATGACCTCGTCGTTTGGGGGCATCTACAGCAGGGCAACCTCAAAATTGGCATGAAAACGGTCCACATTCACTTTTGCAAAACCCAGCGCTAGAATTACACCGTACACTAAGGCCTCGGCACTTGATGGATACATCTGCCCCCAAGCAGCATCCAGGGTAACAGAGGCATATCTCACTTAGTTCTTGTACTTTGTAGCCACCTACATAATGATACAAAATTAGCTATTGCAACAAGCCTATCAATGGATCAAGCATTCTAGAGATAATAATTATTACCATGATGTCATCGATAGAAAATCTATAGTTACCATGATGTCATCGATAGAAAATCTATAGTTGCTTTGTAACTATTTTTTCTAAGCCTTTCCTCAATGCTCTCTACCTGTCGTCGTCACATCTCATCTCTGATGATATTAATGATCTCCTATGTGAGGGATTCACGAATCTTCTCTCGTAGCCATGTATCGTGCTTAGTTTTGGCTCTCTTCCTACTCCAGTACACTTTAGAGTCCTCTTAGAATCAATGTTTTTATGGAACATAAAAGACCAAGGCTTGTTGTGCGACCTAGTTGCTCCTTGTTTTCTAGGCTGTGGAGAGTATATCTCTCTCCCTAACTGCCTGCAATGAGCCTTGAGAAGATCCTACACTCAGCGCTTTTTACAAGAGCCAGACATGTTATTTCACTTTCTATGAAGTTTTGAGGTGATTATAAACTAAGTAGTTCGGTATTTTACCAGGCGGTGGGACACTTCCTCATCTGCGGTGTTTGAAAAGAAGATGGCCCCAGACGACACATAGATGACCTCGCTCTTATCTAGTTTTGGGCGTGCTCATCAGGGATCCTGGCAAATGGCGGGGAGGCCTCTCACAGGATTGTTTGCTCGTCCTCCTTCCTTCATTCTGGGATTTTACCCGTATACTCTGCAATGATGAGTGTGGTGGGGTACGTGTTTTTTTTGCTTCGAGAGCCCTATGCGCTACACTTTTACTTCTAAAATTATCTATCGTCTTCTTTGTCATAAACACTTGCAAGTACGGTTCCACGAATAGATACTTCTAGAAGGGAGTCAGATCCTTCTCCATATATTGCTTGATAAGCGTGCTCTTGAGTTCTTCCATGCTTTGTATGCTGCTAGCAACGCATGTCATTGCATGGAGGTCTAGTGTTCTTCTAGGATCTCGAACGACTGGAACATTTCCATCACCAACACATCTTTCTCATCTTTGGTCAACTCCTTCCGCGAATTATTGGTGATGTTGACCCATTTTTGTGCAACTATTCCAATTATTCTTTGAAATGTGGATGCTTCTTGGTGAGGATTGAGAGGGGTCCCAGACTCATCAATATCCATGATGGTAAATCGGCCCTTGGACCTTTTCAATATTCCTCTTCCAAGGCGTTTGGATTTTCCAGAGGACAACACATTAGACGCATGAGGTAATAATGACAGAGAATGAGCGGATGACATCTTCATAAGAAATAGAAGTTCTAACATGCATGAACATATTATCATAAGATTATCTATGTGTATGGGTATACACATCAATTAATAAAAATTGGGATATGTAGAGAAGAAATTAGGATACTTTCTTATTAAGCATATAGCTACCACAAAAAAATCCATGCATGCTACATATAAGATGAGGGTAAATTTGCAAATTCATATAATTACGTATTATACTTGAAATTGAATACATTAAATAAAAGTATATATGCGATGTCCACAAAATTTTCATATAGTGATTTTCGCCTTCGTCAATATTCGTAGGTTGCAGAATATAATTGAAAATGAATGGTACATCTTGTTGGTCTAAGAAATGTTGCGGTCTATGTAGCCACGCATGGTGGGCACAACATCGATGGTGGCTTCTGTTAGTTTTATGTTTCTAGTCTATGGTATTATTGTGGTATAAAATTCATTTAATTGTAGAACACACTATATGCATAGCCCTCAAATCCTATTAGTTTTATGTGAGATATATGTGTAACTATTGAACAAGGTTTTTGGTTAATCAGGTGTTAGGAGTGTGTTCTAAGCCTTGTCCATTGTTTTGTTAGTATAGCATGTTTAATGTCTTATCCATGGTAACATTTTGTTTTTGTAGAAAAGCAAGGTCTGGATACTTACATGCCCCCTTTCTCCTTAGTAGCTTATGAAGGTAGGAGAAAACATGGTTAGACCTTAACTAGACTTAAGCAACTAGACATCCTAACACTATGCATGGTGAACATAAGAGTAGGATATAACATAATTATTGAAGAACTAGTTAATACCTTGTGTGTTACTGTGGGAGAAATCAAGAACATCGTGCATTGTGGCAAATGTAAAGAAATAAATCAACAAAGCACAAATGTTACTCCCTATGTACCGTTCACATCAAAAGGGTGTAATTGAAACTTAAGCCCAGGCATTCAGTTCATGTAACATAGTGTGGGAATCATCATACGTGTATGTATTGACGAAACTACAACAGAGTAAAAGGGATAATTGGTAATCATGATGATACATTGATCATTGCATATCATAAACAGGAAAGAACAATGTTACATACGGCGTGCTGGGGGAGGAGGCACGTCGAGGAGGACGTGGCGTGCTCAAGGAGAAGGCACACTAGGGAGGAGGCAGCGTACTCGAAGAGGAGGCAGTGGACTCGGGGGAGGAGTGGGGGTGTGGACAAACCCTAGAGTCTGAATATAAATAGAGTTGGAGATCACAGACGGTTCTAAATTAGAACCATCTGCAATAACTACACATCACAGATGATTCTCAAGTAGAACCGTCTGTGATAAATACGCATCACAGATGGTTTCAATAAATAACCATCTATGATAAATATCATTGTTATATACATAAATACAAATTCACATACATATATATGACACATTCTCGTATACATAAATATAAATTCACATATATATATGACACATTCTCACATACATAAGTGCAAATTCAAAACATATGACTTATAAATATTTCATTCACATTTCACTTACTTATTTCTTTTAAAAAAATTAGCCTTTCATGATAATCAACGCATATATAGCTAATTTCATCACTTTGTTCTTTCTCGACCTTTATGCCATTTTTGAAAGGAGGCAACTCATCAAGTTGATTGTATTATTCTTTGTCTACTACATTCTCAACTCCGACAATCCTTTTTTCATGAAGAACTATGTGGCTCTTCTTATTTGCTAGTCGGTTACATAGAAAACTCGAACAACTTGGTTAGCGAGTACGAATAGTTCATCTTTATATCTGACATGTTCGAGGTCCATGGCAGTGACGCTGTACTTGTTGACCTTCAAATGTAGGAGATGGACCTAAGGTACCAAAACAAGGGATCTTGAAAAGCACGTAGTCAAGAGGCCAAGGCCGCCCACCTACTCCCAATCTTCAGAGCCTTTGGAGGCAGACGATTGGATCCGTTCAGTTGAGAAGAAACTGAACCAAGCTCAGTGTATCGACAGAGAAAAGGTGTTGTATGCCGTGCACCAGCTTGAGGGAGCCGCCGCAAAATGATAGGAGAACTACTGCGCCGCTCACGAGGACCAGGACAGCATCATGTGGGCAGAGTTCACCGTCGCTTTTCGTCATGCCCATATCTTGAATGGGGTGATCGAGAAGAAGACGGGAGGAAAGTAAAGTTTGCAGCCATCATGAGCCAACCAGAAAATGTCATGGTTTGCCAGAGTAAAGGGATCAAGTTAGAGGATGTGCCAATGGTCAGAAACTACCCTGATGTGTTTCTAGATGATCTTCCGGGAATACCACCAGAGCGAGAGGTAGAGTTTTTGATTGAGCTAGTACCTGGTACCTCTCCGATATCCAAGATACCTTACCAGATGCCTGCTAATGAGTTAGTGGAACTGAAGAAGCAAATTCAAGAGCTGTTGAATAAAGATTATATCAGGCCGAATTCATCCCCTTGGGGAGCACCAGTGTTGTTTGTCAAAAATAAGGATGGTAGTCAGCACATGTGTGTGGATTATCGAGCTCTTAATGAGGTCACCATTAAGAACAAGTACCCTTTGCTCAGAATTAACAATTTGTTTAATCAGCTCAAGGGAGCAGGAGTTTTCTCCAAGATTGACTTGAGGTCAGGATACCACTAGATGAGAATTCGACGGGAGGATATATCTAAGACAGCATTCTCAACTCGTTATGGTCTATATGAGTTCACAGTAATGTCCTTTGGTTTGACCAATGCTCCAGCCTACTTTATGTATTTGATGAATAAGGTGTTCATGAAATATTTAGATAAGTTCGTTCTTGTGTTCATCGACGATATTTTGATTTACTCCAAAAATGAGAAAGAACATGAGGAACACTTAAGGATGGCATTGCAGAAATTAAGAAAGCACCAGTCTATATGCCAAGAAAAGAGAGTGGTAGCATATGCTTCGCGCCAGTTGAGACCACATGAGGAGAATTATCCTACACATGATCTAGAGCTAGCAGCCGTGGTGCATGCTTTGAAAATTTGACATCATTATCTCATGGGTAATCGATGTGAGATTTACACGGATCACAAGAGTTTGAAATACATCTTTACTCAGGCCGAGCTCAACCTCAGGCAGAGGAGATGGTTAAAGCTAATCAAGGATTACAATGTCGGCATACATTATCACCCCGGGAAGGCCAATGTGGTCGCAGATGGTTTGAGCAGAAAAGTCTATTGCAACACAGTGATGGTTAAGGAAAGTCAGCCAGCCTTACATGAGGAATTCTAGAAGCTTAGTTTGGAATTAGTTGAGGAAGGATTCCTAGCCACAATGGAGTTGCAGCCCACTTTGGACGGTCAGATTCGTCAGGCTTAATCAGAGGATGAAGCATTACAGCAGATCAGGGTAAACATGAGCGAAGGAAAAGAGTACAAATTTACAGAGGATGATCAAGGAACCCTGTGGTTCAAGCAGCGATTGTGTGTACCAAATAAGAAAGAGTTAAAGGAATTATGATGTATGTGGCAGTTTGTGATGTATGTCAGAGGGTGAAGGCCGAGTATCAGAGGCCGGCAGGTTTGCTACAGCCATTGAAAATTTCTGAGTGAAAGTGGAAAGAGATTGGTATGGATTTTATCACAGGATTGCCAAAGACTAAAGAGGGATATGATTCGATTTAGGTCATTGTTGATCGTTTGACCAAGGTTGCTTATATTATCCCAGTCAGAACAACTTACACCGGTGATAAATTGGCAGATTTGTATATGTCAAGGATTATGAGTCTTCATGGAGTGCTAAAGAAAATAGTGTCAGATCGTGGATCACAGTTCACTTCACGCTTTTGGGAAAGTTTTCATAAGGCTATGGGAACTCACCTAAATTTCAGCACAACATATCACCCCCAGACAGATGGACAGACCGAGCAAGTAAATCAGATTCTCGAGGACATGTTGAGAGAATGTGTGCTGGATCATGGAACCAAGTAGGACAACTGTTTGCCTTTTGCAGAGTTTTCTTATAACAACAGTTATCAGGCAGTTTGCAAATGTCACTGTTTGAAGCACTGTATGGCAGAAAGTACAAGACCCCTCTCAATTGGAAAGAGACGGAGGAAGGTCAGGTGTTTGGGCCAGATTATCTAAAAGAGGCCGAGGAAAAGGTCCATTTAATCCAGGAAATATTGAGGACTGCCCAGGCCAGGCAGAAGAGTTATGCAGATACCTGACGTCGAGAGTTGAGCTTTGAGCCAGATGATTATGTGTATCTCAGAATCACACTGTTCGAAGGTGTTAAGAGATTTCAGTTAAAAGGAAAGTTTGCACCGAGATATGTTGGGCCATTCAACATCCTAAGACGCAGGGGGAAAGTTGTGTATCAGTTGGAACTACCTGCGTCCTTCAGTGGGGTACATGACGTCTTCCATGCGTCCTAGTTGAAAAAGTGTCTGCAAGTGCCAGAAGAGGTTGTGCTAGTTGAGGTCATCGATCTTCAGGAGGATCTATCGTACAAAGAGCACCTGATCAGGATTTTGGAAGTGTTAGAGCGTGTGACCAGAAATAAAGTTGTCCATTTTTGCAAGGTTCAGTGGAGCAAATACTTAGAGGAGGCCACCTGAGAGCACGAGGAGGACCTCAAGGCCAAGTTCCCAAACCTATTCTCTTAGTGATCCCAGATCTCGGCGTCGAGATTCTGTTTAAGGGGGAGAGGTTTGTAATATCCTATTTTTCAGTTGCTTTTAAAGTTTTTAAATTAAAAATGAATTTATGGAATTTTCTGGAAATTAATAAAGATTAAAATAAATTTTTAGAAATTAAAAAGGATTTAATATGATTAAAATAAATATTAACATAAGCTGAAAATATTTTATTTAGATTCCTTGTGTCTCAAGGATTTTTCTGGAATTTTTGGCGAATTTTTTAGATTTATTTGCTATTTTCTAGAGCTCATTTTGTTTTAATTGAATTTCTAAAAAAAAGAAAAGCCCGGAAAACTCCTGTGAACAATGTTGGGTCGAGCGCACTACTATTCATCGGCCCAGTCGCCTCACCCGCACTCGTCGAATCTTGCTCGCAGCCACGCGTTGTCCATCGGATGGTCCACGCACTGTGCACCATTGCGATCTCCCGCGACCATTTGATCCTCGCCTGAGCCCACACGTCGCGCATCCAATGGTTCAGGCACTGTTCATCGTGTTCGACCTGGACTCCACCGCTGTCTCTATTTGGTACTCCTCGGTGTCCGTGCATATAAAGCCATGCCACCGCCTCTGCTTCCCGCATCCCCGAGCCGCTGCCTGCCTCGCCGAGCATCGCCATCGCTCGCCCTCGCCGAAACTTGTGGTCTCGCCAAAGTTCGCCCGTGCGCCGTCGTCCTATGCACCTCGCAGCCTTCACCGGACCATCGCCAGTGAGTCTCCGCCGCTATCCCGTGCACCTCGCCGCCTTCACCGAATTTTCGATGACCTACCCCTCCACCCTACCACCATGCTCGCCATCGAGTTCGCCCGCATCGCTCGCAGCGCCACCCCTTGGTCCCCGTGCCCGCGACCCTTCGGCCACCGAAGAGCCGCTGACCCCTCACTTTCCATAGCCAACTACCGAACGACATGTGTCGTTGATCTTCGGACCGTCTGAACCACCCTCGCCTCCTCGGTCGTTCGATCACAGATGGACCGTTCGATCTTTGTCATAGTTTGGATAGTCCGAACGTTGTCGCATCACCGCAACCGTCCGATCTCTCCTAACAGCTGAGATGCGCTGCTCAGTTCAAATAGTCCAAACATCTCCACACCTCCGCAGCCGTCCGATCCTCATCATCGTCGGATAGTTCGAACATCACCATCTTTGTAGCCGTTTGATCGTCAGGCAGTCCAATCGTTGTCGCTTCGAAGCCGCCCAATCGTCTTCATCTAGATTGTTGTCATCTTGCCCAGTCAACCCTAGCTGAGTCACCGCAACCTCAGCACCACCCGACCCTAGATGCCACGTCAGCTGCCACATGTTAGTGTCACGTCAGCCCTAAGTGCCACATGTCAGTACCACATCAGCCACCCTTGCCATATGTCAGTTCCACGTCAACCCTAGCCGCCATGTCAGCAACCCCCGTGTGCACTGTTCCATGAGCTGAGTCCACCGTGAACCTCATTTTCCGTGCACCGAGTCCATAGCACAGTAACTTTTCTGAATTTTCAGTATTTTCTTTAATTTTAATTTTTTGAGAGTCTGTTCTTTTCCATCCTAGCTCCGATTGACCTGTTCTTTTTTCTAAATTCACATAAAATCAAGATCTATCTTTTGGTTCTAATTTCAAGGTTTTTGGAGTTCATTTGATTTTATTGCATTTTATTTTGTTGTTTCGGTCGTTTTCTCTCTCGTTAGATTCCATTTTCGGAGGAGCAGGAGCGCCGCCAGAAGACCCAGAGTTCCTCACTAAGCCAGACCATGGCAAGTCATGTTCTTTGATCATGTTGAACCTAGTTTTAAATCTATTATTTAATTACTTTTGTTTTAATTATCATGCATCGCTACTTTATTATAAACCTTTGTATTTGGTAGTTACCGTCCCGAATTGGTTAAATCCCTCCTTGATAATTTGACTACCATGATGACTTTGTCACCATAGGTTGGGAGATTATTTAGTGATACATAGTCATGTCCTTTGATCATGTTGAATCTAGTTTTAAATCTATTATTTAATTACTTTTATTTTAATTATCGTGCATCGCTACTTTATTATAAATCTTTGTACTTGGTAGTTACCGTCCCAAATTGATTAAATCCCTCCTTGATAATTTGAATACCATGATGACATTGTCACCATAGGTTGAGAGATTATTTAGTGATACATACTAGATGTCACATGGGTAGTACGAGTTATATGCTTAGCCATGCTTATAGTTCGATGGGTTGATCATCACATGTGATTAATTTGTTAATTTGACTTAATAAGATATAGAACCGTGGTTGGTGCCATAATTATAAAATTTATACCATGGCATTGGTGTGTCATCGGTATTGGTTATACAAAACTAGTAAAAGGGGGAGTGTGTATTCACTCCGAGGGATGAGGAAGTCTCGCCTAAGTAATATTAAGGATTTAATTTTGTGCGCTATTGATCTGAGCTTTATCGTGCAAACCACATGTCTAGTATGGGATAAACCTAGCTGATTAATTTGAAATATTTCAATTTGAACCTCGCCATTGTGATGAACATGGTTAGCTATTTCCATGAGGCGCAAGGGGGTGATGCGAAACCCTAACGGGTGAGATTGAATTGAGGCTGAACATTAGAAAGGCCTTGTTGTGATTTCCTTAGTGCGAGGCTAATCACATCGTGTGGGTACAGTTGTACAACCTCTGCAGAGTGTAAAACTATTCGAATAGTCGTATCCCCGATTATAGACAATGCTCGGTGATTTCACACGAGGGTTAGAGTTTTTATAAACTTGTTGGTTATGGTTGGAAAGTAAATGGTCAGTTCACTGTTGGTTTCGCTTGTGGATGGGAGGTTCACAAGTAGTTTATTCAATTCCGTTGATTATTTATTTATTATTATTTTTCTTTAAAGGTCGCTTTCAATCTATTTATCGTTTTTACCTTAAAATATCACTTTATGTAAATTAACCTTTCAGCCCTTTATTGGTAAGCCTTGCATATTATATTGCATTCATTTGTTATAAACGACTTGCTGAGTACCAATGTACTCACGACTTTATGCCCAAGTTGCTCAGTTGAGGAGAAAGAGTTATACTAGCAGGAGGTACCCGAGGGAGGATATTTCAGTGACTTCGTGGATTAGGATTTCACTCCCTAGTGGATTGCCTGTGGACATATCGAATGGTTTCCACATTTATTTCTGTTTTCTGCTGCTAGATTTTGAGCCCTTCCGGCTAATGAGATTGTAAGCTTGACTATAAGGTTGTATCTTCGTTAATTATTAATATTCGAGTTTTTCCTTTAATTTTAGCGTGTATGTGGTTGATATTTCATTTATGTTTAACTCTGTGCACTACTATGATCCTGGACTAGTGCGGTATACACACAAAGTCCGGATTTGCATATTCAAGTCTCGACACATGTGAGCATTGAGGATCTTCACCTCTTTGGAACCTCCTTCCTTGGGCTTGTTCTCTATTCTTGATGCAACTGATCTTGATCACTCGCATGGGCAGAAGCGTCCTCGATCATCGATGAGTGCATTTCCAGATGGAGCCGGCAATACAGCGATGCAGGCGTGTGCATCTCTTGGCAGCGCCCCTCAGTAGCTCTACTCCTTCATGGCTTCCCGACGATGAGACCATTTGGACGCACGACTGATGTAGCGTGGGTGGCTGCAGCGAAGCCTGACCTACTTGTGTATTGGATGGTACAATTAACTATATATATCAAGTTGTTACCCTAAAAACTTTACCAATAAATGATTCAAGATTATAATTTAACATAGGTAACAATTTCCTAGTATAGAGGCTCATGGCTGGAGACAGTGAGCAAATACGAGGACTCTAGGAGGACATGTTTTATAGAATGACATTTTATGTACTTTGTTTTTGCTATTTTTTCCCCATATTTAGCCTAGTTGTTAATTTTTAACACGAACTTTATGTACAATGTATAGTGTCTTCTTTAATTAATATGAAATTATTAAGTGCAAGCTATTCCAAGTCGTTTTGATTGCTTACTATATCAAATACATTTTGACAAACTATATCTTGTACTGATGAATAAGGAAACTGTTCCAAAAACAAAGAAATTTGTGTACAAATTAGGCATTGTGTAGCTATAAGAAGATACCAGTTATGATGTAGATGTTATCACAAATAAAAATGTATCTGTGAGGATATATAAAGTTTTCATTTTTACAAAAATGTATTGTGATGATTCGGGTGTCACTAATATTTATATTCTAGTGGGAAATAACTGTCACTAGAAACATCACTAGTGATGAATATCATCACTAGTTCAAACTAATTTGTGACCACACAATTCATCTCAAGTGTACTAATTAATAGTGATAGTTTCTTTCCTCACAAATGATGATAGTTTCTTTTGTCACAAATGAACATGTTATTTGTGGTGAACAAACATTCATCACTATCTTATTAGTGATGCCAATATTAGTGACGACGCAATGATGGCTGAGAATTTTGTCACAAAGTGGTCACTGTGATGAAAAGAATGACTTATGATGATGAAATTTGTTATCACAAAAGGCTAATCACTTGTATTGCAATCAGACCAGTCATGAGGTTTCCCTATGTACTCATTCCTCCAAGGCATGTGATCATGAGTATTTTTTTAGGATTGTTTGAATTTGAGTTTCTGGCCTGCATAGTTTGTGAGATTTTTTGAGAGATGAAGAGTGAAGAAATTGATGGTTCGTCAGACTGGTTTTGTCTTTAGCGTCTTTAGCATGTCACTTGAGTTTGTGTTAGCAATGGCCGAGTATGATTAGATACTACTACTGAGCTAACATGGGAAGAATCACTGCCTTAAACACTGACAAGTGACTTCGTAAAGTAGGAAAAATCCATTTTTTTTATCTCTCAACTTGTTAGATCATGTGGCTAAGTTTAGAATTTTTGTGATGATGAATAATTGATAATATTGCTTATTGATATCATGCGAGGTGTGTTATACATGTGTGGACTGATGTTGGTTAAGTTGGAGAGAACTTGTACCGAAAAAATATTATTTGGTTTTTGCATGTATAGATTGAGCATGAAGCCGATCGTGGTCGATGGTGAGGTGGACTCAGATTAGGATGGAGAGATCTGAGGTTCAGGAGGTCAAGGATATCACGATATGGTCGGGCTTAGGCTTAGGCACATGGAGATTAAAGGTGTGCATGATGTGTAGAGAAGCTACAGGAGGTACGGTCTTGGAGGTTTCAACACGTGACAAGTTAGAATTTTGAAAAACCCATGTTAGGAAGGGTTTCGAATCCCATTGCTATTGGAATTAGATAAAAATTCATGGTCTTAGAGATAAAACCATAGTTTGAACCCTAGTATATAAATAGAGGTGAGACCTTAGTCAAAGGGTGTGGCTTTTCAGATGCCATTTTTGTGCTAAGATTTTTAAGAATGTTATAAGGACACTTTGTAATCATCAACATGGTTGAGAAATAAAGTTTAGATCTAATCTGAAAAAAAAAGTTAGCGGTGCTTTTCATCGGCGGTGTCTCCCTACGTCCTTTGTCGGCATGCCATCGCGGTCTCGTGCGCGCCCGCACGAGATTTCCTCATAGCAACAGCAACAGTCTCACGCATGCGACGTGGGCATCCTCAGTCTACGTGCGACTTCCCCGTGTGAGCATCTGTGATATCACCTTCCTCGTGCAACTGGAGCATCGTACGGGCAAATCAAGGTGTCTCTTAGCGTGAGGCTTTGTCAGCTTCTCGCACGACGTAGTTCCCTTAGTTGGTGTGCTTCTCCTAAATGAAGCAAGCTTCTAGTGATTAATTTACATGGTGCATGGATCAAGGTGAGAAGAGGTGATCTCGTTTGTGCTTCAGTTGGTTTAGCATGAGATCAATCCATCCACTACTAGCAACAGAAGCCTTGCTTTCAGCGTGACATCAATCAAACCACTACTAACAATACAAGCCTTGCTTTATTTGCATCGGTTGAATAGAGGCATCATCAGCCTTTTAATTTTTCTTCGGTTGGACAAACTAGCAAGTGCCAGAACCAAGCAAGAAAATGAAAGAAAATCAATACTACCAACAGTAAAAGGAAAAGGTAAAAATATTATTTTCTTTCTTCTTTTGTTGTATTTTTGTTCTTGTGTGATTGGCAGGGTTGGATGGTCAGAAAATAGTGGAGTTGTGAGAAAAAAGAAGGATTCCGTTAGGCATTGCAATCATTCACCCCCTTTTGATTGACATCGACGATCTTACAAGTGATATCAGAGCCGGTTGCTATAGCATCAGAGAGGTATGTGAACCGTCCCCCATGCTAGATGGTAATGATTTTACTTTTTGAAAGTGTCGTATACAGGATTATATTGAGGCGCAAGATAGTGATGTTTGGAATATAGTTTCTGCACCTTATGTGGTTCCTACTACTGTTACTAATCTAAATAAAATAGATGTTGATGTAAATGCTCAAGCTCATAACCTATTGTTTCAAGATATTTCTCGCAAATAATTTGACATATAGCTTATATTAATTCTGCCCACTTAATATAGAAATTAAACTCTTTACGATTATCATGAAAGAACAACTAAAATCAAGAAAGTGCATAAAAATCTTTTTCAAAAAGAATATTCTAATTTTGCTATGAAGACTGGTAAATCTATTGATAATCTTTTTGCTCTTTTTGAGAAAACATTAAGTAATTTGCGCGGTGTTAATATTATTTCTACTAATGAAGATAATGCAACTAAAATTTTGAGATCATTAGGTTCTGAGTGGTTTATGGTTGTCACAACTATTAATCAAACTGTCAATATAGATACTTTAACCAAGGGTATCTTTATTCTAGATTGAAAAGCTATAAGACGAAAGCTTTGCTATTTAAGATTGATAAATCTTCATTTTTAGCACTTGTGACTAACCCCGTTTAGGCCGCTTCCTCGAGATCTGTGTCTTGTGTTTCTTTGTCTGCTTTGATCAGGTGCTTTGAGTGTGACGAGCTAGACCATATTAAGATGGATTGCCCCAATCTCAAGGGAAATGTGATCAAGGAAGATAAGAACTATTGTCATCAGCCATCCAAGAACAACAACACCATGGGTGGTAGCAAGTTTGCTGAAAAGTTCATGTCGGCTATTGAGAGTCTTGATTTGAGTTATATGGAATATGAGAGTTACGACGACAATGACCACGACAATGATGATTCCAAACGTAAAAAAACAATGACTTCATGAGCATATATTTCATGGCAAGAAGTGACGACGACAGTGATCCCGATGAGTTAAGATCGTCATATGATGAGTTTGAAGATGGTTTGATTAAACTTGCTATTGAATTAAAAAGGACAAAAAAGAAATTGAAGAAAAATAATTTTATTATTGAAAGCTTAAATTCTAATATTAATAAACTTAGAGTTTCTATTCCTGATAATGAATCATGTGAGTCTTGTCAAGTTTTATTTTCTGAGTTGGAGACTGCTAGATCAATTAATGCATCAAACTTAGTTCAACCTAGGGATATAAATGCCAAATGTGATGAATTGAGATTGGTACATGACTCATGTGATGAAAAATTAAAATGTGCAAATGATGAAATTTAAAAACTCAAGTTTAGTTCTTTAAAGTTTGTTCTAACTTTGAATTGCTAAAAGCTAGACTTAATGCATCTCAGGAATATATTCAACAAATGTTTTACCATGAAAACCTATCTTGCTCAAATTATCCTAAGTTAAATATCAAAATTGATGCCTTAACTAGGCAATTGAATGATTTTGCTGAAAAAGAAAGATTAGCTCAATCTAGTGCTTTCAAGAATTTAGTGAAAGAACATGTTTAATGCACAACTTGTCCCTCATTAGATAAAGAAAATGAGTACCTTAAAGACACTTTTGAGATATTCTCTTTTGGTAAGAAAATTTTGAATATAATTATAGACAAGTTCGAAACAAATATGAAAAATCATAGTTTAGGATTTAATTTTGTTGAGTATGCCAATAATAATCTTCTTAAGGTTGTTAAGCTTCTTGAACATGAAAAATTGAAGTAAAACCTGAACGAAAATAAACTGTATTTAAATCTGCTGCTTTTGTGCAAAGTTTTGTTGCTAATGTTGTAGGTGCTAGCTCATCATCTCAAAAAAAATTCTAATTATATTAAATTTCATTGCACATATTGTAGAAAAGATGGTCGCTTGTATGAATTTTGATTTAGGCGTGCTAAGAAAAAGAAAAGAGAAAGATTGAATGCATTACAACAAAAATGTGTAGCCACTTTTGTTGTTACTAGAACTAATGCAAAAGCTAGGGTTTTAGAAAACTTTTGTGATGACTTTAAATCTGCTTCATGTGCTGGTTTAGGATATAATTTAAATAATTCACGTTCAGCATTACCTATATTTTAAGGGGTAATTAGACAAACTTCTTTTTGGTGTTCTGATTGCTCACGCACACATGTTTCTGGTCCTAGTTTTGTTGCTTCTGTTCATCGTATATCTCAGTACTATATTCCTAAATCATATTCCACTAACCCTAGTACTGTAAGACCGATGTTCCTTGTGATGTAAGAACAGTTGACGCGGGATAGAGAACTTGAGCTTGATTGAGTTCTGGTCCAGATTTCACTTTTTTTTCTGAGAGACCATATAGAAAGGGTGATGTTGTTCTACACCTTGTTGAGTTTGATTTTTAGATTGCTCATATTCTCACAAAATCGCTTGATTCTTCACGTTTTACTTATTTGCGAAGTGAATTGGATGTGTTGTATCCTATAGGATTATTCTGAGAGGGAGCTTGTTGTTTAAAAATTTCAGAAGTTTTATTTATTATACTTGTCAAATAATTCATCCAATCTAAGTCATTGACAAATGAGTTGTAGAGCTTTCTTTATCATATTTACTCATATACTATGTAGTTTTGATCATGATTGGTTGTGCTTAATTTGCTATACTTGAATTAAAATATGATATGGCGAAATATTTTGACTAGATTGATTATAGATAGCATTTTGCGATGCTCATCTAAAAAGATTAGTTTGATTGTGAGTCTTATTTTAAATCTTGACTGTGAGACTCGTATATTTCATATTGCAATCTTTTTATGTTCACTTAATTTGACATGTTATGACAAAAAAAGAGAGAAACATTTGAAAAGATATATGCTTCAAGCATGCCCCCCCCCCCCCACACACACACACACAATGCCACATGCTTAAAAATTGAGTATGGAGCAATAGGTTGTTACATTAGAGTGTTAGCTCGTCTAGATTTAAGGTTTGCTTCATTTTTAGGTTTTTTACTTTTCGTTGTGATATCTCATTGTGCTCTTTATAATTGATTTGGTTATTATTGAGATGTTTGTCATTAATATAAATTACTTAATGATTATGATATATAACTTTATATGATCTAAGTAGCTCTACGAAAAAACATGGCTTGGTTAAATTATTAAATCAATACAAAATAACTTGGATAATCTACAAAGCTTCTTGATTTTTACTCTCATTGCTTCTTCTTAGAATTAATCTCTTTTTTTTGAAGTTTTTTTTATAATTACATTGCCAAAGGGGGAGAAATTGAAGAGAATATAGAGATTTGAGATTTATGACTTAAAATTGCTTCTCTTGTGTTGAGAGGGAGAGATTTAGAAGACATCTGAGATTTGTGGCTTATCTTTTGGGCTTTGCTCCGGTATTGTTTATAATCTTATATTGTTGAGCTTAATCCATATGACCTGGTTTCTTTTGGCATTGGGTGATTTTTCAAAATCATGTACTTTTTCTATTTCACGTGTAATAATTACTTGAAGGTATTTTTTAGCCATACTGGAAGTGGCAAAGATTTCATTTGGCAGCACTACAACTGCAAACTAGCCCTAATTCAGTGATTTGAATAATATAGTTTAGAATTGCTATATATCATTCGAATGATAAATTTTGTACAAATCATTTGAATTTATAAACTTGCAATTTGCTTAGAGATTTGTGCTCCGGCCGGCGAGGCCATCTTCTCCGGTGAGCTTATTGTCCTCCTTTTCTCCAACATCATCATCTCCCATCACCACCAGGTTAGGATTAGGGTTAAGGTTCACTGAAGCCCTCAAACGTAGAGGGAGGCCAGGGCTGGGGGAGGACCGAGAGTGGTGGCGGGTGGTAAGGTAGCAGAGGTGTCGCTAGCCATAGGTCGGAGAAAGGTGATGGGCGACGGAGGTAGCGGGGGCGACAAGAACGACAAGCAATTAGGAGGTAGCCAGGGGGTGAATCCGATGGTGTAACCATCAGAGACAGGGAAGAAGGACGGGACGGGGAAGATAGAGGCCACCGACAGCGGGCGAGAAGGAGCTAGGGGACAAAGGCTCGCGGGGAAGGAAAAAGGCAGAGTGGGTAATTGTAGATCTTTTCATTTTGTTTCTGAAGTAGATCTTTTTACGAGCTTCTATTATACCCTTGGGCCATTACTCTCGTGAATTAGTGATTTTCATTCTCAACGCTACTCGGCTCAGTGAGTAGAGCAATTAATTGGCTTGCATGCGTGCCTGTGAGTTGTGCTGCCGTTAACTGGAGCTGCTCCCACCATGCCCAAGACGGCCAACATTGGGAACGAGGGAGTAGTTAACTCATTTCGCTCTGGAACAACCCCGGCCGGGGTTACGCGTCACAGCCACTTGTCTGTGACGCTGCTGAAGGCCTAGTTTTCCTTGGACGTAAAACCTAGAATACAAAAGCGGCGGCAAGGACACGCAGTACGGTACAGTAGTCGCCATGCGTGAGTGGTGACACATTGGAATGAACCATCTTATTGCGCGGGGACCTTCATGTGTCACGAGCTCTGCTAAGTCCCCTACACGACATGGGACACTGACCTGTCGACGACAAGAAGGGTTCACGAGACTCCCAGCCAGTGAGAGAGAGGGGGGGAGAAGGGGACAAGAGAGCAGCGTCCAACGACCCGTGAAGACAGGGAGGCTAGGCAGGCGAGGCGAGAGGGAACTCGCTGTCCTGCGAGGTAACGGACGAAACTATATATACCTCCTTGTCACCCCGTTCTCCCTCACATGACCACGGATAAGTAGTGGACGGAGGGGGTCTCTACTATTTGGATAAATTTATATTATAATTTTACATATTTTAAAAAATAGTAATGTCGTTAACACTATTTAATCCTTTTATTAAATTTGTACCTTATTTAGCCCCTTCGTCACGAAATTCTAGCTCCGCTCCTGCCACGAATGACACAGGCTAAGCTGATAATTATACGTGCGTAAGATGCGAGAGTTTTTGGCCGTTTTTACTTTTTTAAACCTGCATTTACAAGAATAACAATGGTAAAAAAATTAGCAAAAATAACGTATCTACCACGGCTATGCGGCAGCCTCATGGGGGCGAACGTGGTTGTCAGAAGGGCTGCCGTACCCACCCTACATGAGCCCCAATTGGTAGAGTGATTAGCGCTAATGTAATCCTAATTAGGGAGTACATTTAGGTACATTGATTGTACAAATTTTTAGATATAGCAAATAAGCTCAGAAATTACAAAATTTTATATGAAGTCTCTCGAAGCAGCGTACTTGATTGTATAATTTTATCCGTTCTAAATCTCACTCAATAATTTATTTAAATAGAATATTTGTAAGAACTTTTAATATAGCAAATGAACTCCGAAAATTATAAAGTTTTTTTAACAATCCTTATACAGTGCACTTGATTGTGTAATTTTTACCTATTTGAAAATATACATCTAATTTGCCCTGCTAATTCATGACAACTCCTAACTCTATTTGAACATAGAGGTGTGCGCAAGCATTGGACAGCAATTCATCTCACCGAAGATTACAGGATAAAAAGGCAAGGCACTTAATACAGGATATCTGTGTGTGTGTGGACTGAATGATTGGTTTGCTCCAACTACATCCTGGTGCTGTTTCTGTACGTTGGTGCGTACGTGCAACTATCATGCGTAACCAACAGTAGGCATATATGTGTAGGTGAGCTGGGTTTTGAAGTCATTGTTCAATTCTCGCCTCTTACATCGTGGTTGAATTAGTTCCGAAGGGGAGAACCCTAGGTCGCGTATTCATTGGTAGTCACTGGTATTAAAGCTGAAGAGATCATATTGAACAACCAACCGTCAAACTATTGGTGGCACAGATAAAAGTTATATCTCGTACTACTTGATGATCAATCTTTAGCTAGAAATATAGTAGAGAAGTCTCGCAGAACAGCGTTCCGTACAGGCAATTTTCACACAAAGTACTTAACGAACTGTCCATTGATCTCAAATCCAAAAGGGATAATTAAGTGTACCGTGTACGTATCTCTCAGTACCACTTTCATAACCGGTGCCATGCATGGATATACATGTTTGGTCTACATCGGTACATATCACAAATGCATGACAAATATCGTATATATTTAGTTGATCAGGCTTAACGATGCTCTGAAATATCAATTGATAAAAGTATGAAGTACCTATATTCGTGGGTGTTCTGTTTACACCTGGCTCTCCTGGTTTATACTAGTGTTTAAATCTCATGGCGGACCGCTCTATGGAATTATATTCCACAATAATCGAACAAGTTGGTAGCAGAAGAATTTGACGCTAGACAAGATTCTATCAACACCTCAAAATAATTTTCCAAACAAAAACGGGACTAATTAGCCTTTGCATGCATGCCACATCTACATCGTGATCGAGCTAGCTAGCTAGTAACACTAACCTCACACAACTATCTTGCTACTAGCTAGCAGCTCAGGGAGAAAAGGTAAATAAATCAATGAAATTAACAGACTGACTGAGCAAATCAAACTACTATTTGAGTGATGTATAACAAATCCAATCAAATTATTGCACGTATCCATATATAAGCTGACCAGTCAAATTAACAGGACGGCCAAAATTTATCTTTCAAGAATTTCATGTCAAGATCACATTATTAACCATGCATACACCTTGTGAAGGCGTTTTATGTTCACAATATACATCACTATAACAGCTTAATTACCAGTTAACCACCTCGGTGATCTCCACCATTGACATACCTTAGTTGTCACATGCAGGAAGACCCTTCGTGTCCATGCATGCGTTCACACCCACGTACGTGAGAGAGAGACTAATTAAGCCGATCAAGTTCACGGTTCCGATAATTGGCCGATTATCGGAAATATGGCCGTATCAGCTCCCTAGTAAAATTACAAACCAGTTCTGAAAACTTGTTTTGTTTGAATTTTATTAAATATAGAAGAAATTATGTGCGAAATTTATTTTCAAAAATTTAGGCCGATATTTCCAACCGATTATCGTCAATTTTTGGCCCAAATTAGTTTGAAATTCAAATTTTATTTGAAAATTTTAGTCCCAAGTTCTCCGAAAATTTCCGATTATCGCTTGTATCGGCCACCTCCAGTAAAACAATCCATACCGGTATTGGAAACTCTGATCGAGTTCACCTCTTGGCCCTTGACGCTCTCCGGCTGAGCACCACCCAGTAGAGCACCCGGTAGAGAAGGAAGAAGCCGAACAGCACCTGCACCCCCGTCCACCGCTCCTCCGCCGTGAGGCCCCTCGCCGCCAGCACGTCGCGCCCCGTCGCCGAGCACTCCCCTCCGGCGCCGCCGCCCACCCCGAAGCACCGGTTCGCCGCGCACGAGTACTCGTTTGCGAGCAGCGCGTCGAGCGCGTACTTGTAGGGAGAGGCGTAGTGCATGAACACCCAGTACGCCGGCATGCTCTCCCGCGACAGGAAGTAGCCAGAGAAGAGGAAGAACCCGGCGAGAGACACCGACACCAGCGACATCCCCGCGATGTAGTCCGGCGCGAACGAGCTCACGAATAGCACGAACGAGTTCGCCGTCAGCACCACCGCCCACACCACTAGCACGAACGCCGTGAAGGCCGCCGGCGACGCGCAGAGCCCAACCAGGAAGTAGACGCACCCGGAGTAGAGCAGCGCCACTGCCAGGAGGTACGGGAGGAAAACCAGCGTGGCCGCCGCCGCATGCGACGACAGCCGGTACAGCCCCGCCGACGTCTCGGCGAGGACGATCGGCCGCTCTGACACGAACGTCGGCAGCGTCTCGGTGGTGGAGGTCAGCAGGAAGGTGAGCGTGAAGGCGAACAGCCCCAGCCGCTTGTGCGCGCCGGCCTGGCCGTAGCCGGCGTTGATGTAGATGGTCCCAAGTAGCGTCCCGACGAGCACCGCTTCCAGGAAGTTGGTCAGCAGCAGCTGCTTACTTCGGTACACCACCTTCCACGCCCTCTTGTACAGCACCACCACCTCGTGCAGCCTCGAGCACGGAGAAGTAGACGACGACGACGTCGCCACGGCCGCTTTCTGGTGGTTCGACGAAGTGGTGAGATCTTGCGCCGATTTGGGTTCAGGGGAGGGGTGGGGGAGCTGGTCGAGGACCTCGAGGGCGAACTCGAGGGGGTTGAGCTGCGCGGGGACAGCTAAGCCGTGGGAGAGGAGGGCGGCGTCGAGGGAGGCGAGGGAGCCGTGGTGAAGGACGGCGCCGCGGGAGAGGAGGAGGAGGGAGTCCACGGAGGAGAGGAGCCGAGCGCTCGGCTGGTGAATGGAGAGCACCACTGTCGTGCCGCGGGAGGCCGCGACGGCGCGCAGGCAGCCGACGACCACGTGCGCCGAGGAGGAGTCGAGGCCGGAGGTCGGCTCGTCTAGGAGGAGCACGCCGGGGTTACGGAGGAGGGCGAGGCCGATGGACACACGGCGCCGCTCGCCACCTGAGAGCCGCGCGGGGGAAACCCGGGTGTGAGCGGCGTGGGCCAGCCGGAGGTCCGCGAGAAGGGTGGTGACCGCGTCCGAGGCAGCGGACGCCGACGACGGGTACAGTAGCGACGCGGCGAAGGCGAAGGTCTCGGCGACCGTGAGCAGCGACAGTGCTACGTCCGCCTGGGGCACGTGGGCCGAGAGCCGGCGGAAGGAGGTAGACCGGAGTGGCGCCGAGTTGAGCAGGAGGCGCCCGTGGGTAGGCGCGGTCCTCGCGGCGAGGATGTCGAGCAGCGTGGACTTGCCGGCGCCGCTGGGGCCGACGACAGCCAGGATCTCCCCCGGCCGCGCCGTGAGCGACAGGTCGCGTAGGATGTAGTCCGGCGTCGCCAGGGCCGCACCGCACGGCTTCAGGAGCCGCGCGAGCGACGTCGGCGCCGCAGCTGGCTTCGCGTAGTAGATGTTCCGGGCGGCCAGCTCGTACGTCACCTTCTTGGGCGGTGGCGAAGACGGCGGCGACGGCGACGCGTCGGCATTGTCGGGTTCAGTGACGGTGGTGGCGGCGGCGGCCATTGTGGTGTGGCCGGAGATGGCAGGAAAGGAAGGGAGAAATGGAGGCAGGGGAGGGAGAGGATGGGAGGGTAATGTAGCTAGACGGTTGATTATTTACGGTTTGATTGGCCTTTTGGAGAGTGGGAGTGCGGCCTGTAGAGTGAGACAATCAATAAGATGGAAGGGAAGGAATTATTGGATGGGTTAGTGTGGTGTCTGGATATAGATGGGAAGATTAACACTCTTTTTTATTGCTGATTACTTTCTCTGTGTACAAATATAGTTGTTGTGTGTTCTGTATGATCAAATTTTTTTAAGATTTGATCATTAATATATACTAAAGTATATAGATTGAATATATAAAAATAATATCATTAGATTTGTCTTACAAAATTCTTTCATAATATATTTTTTTATTATTTTTATTAGAATATTACGATAATAAATTATAGTCAAAATTTTACATTAGAGACCGTAAAAAATCAAAAATAACCTATATTTGTAGACAGGGTACTTCCTACAAAACATGTCATTAAATGTTTCATTTATCACTCGAAAAGTTTTCAATTTAAGCTGAGTTTTTCACTATTCCGGTCTATCTTTTTATCTTTATCTTTGTGCTCGACACGAAAGGCGGCAAAGCTGGGGAGGCTGCATAGATAGCGTTTGGCGGCGAGGCGGACTGTGAATATGAAGCTAGAGGATATGGGGAGATCTAGGACAAGTAACCTTGGCTGGACGGTGGGAAAAAAAAGGGATAATTTTCTTTAATAAAAATCTTTCATGCATTTAGTGAAATCTGTTTCTCTTGCAAGTAATTGCGCCATATATATGACCAAATTAAACAAGAATATAGTAGGCACACTAAGCACGTTGTAGCTAGCATTTACTAACACAAACAAAGGTCAAAAAATATACTTACAGAGGAAAAGGAGAGGGCGCTTATATATTTTTGAGAAAAGATTGGCTGGGCATCATGTACGTGCCATTTTTTTTAAAGAAAATGAAAACAGGCTTTTGGACCCCCCATATTTGATCTAAGATTCAAACATCCCCGGCCGGTTTGATTCATATAGAAGGCGAGCACATCTCCCCTGATCTCCTCTCCTCAAGGCGACCATCACTTCTCTTGTCCGGCGATGTCCCACACCCCGCCGCCGCGTCGCCTACACTAGAGCCACTTCTCCGTCATGCTGCCGACGGCCGCCCTCATCACCACCGCCGTATTATACTCCTTGATCGTAGTGCATCCACCGCAGCCATTAAGCATTATTGAAGCTGGGTAAACCTACATATGGTTGCCACATGGGAATCTGGAGCAGGTCAGATGAAGATTCCAAATTTGTATAATGTTCTTACACATTTACGGAAGATCAGATCGTATATAGGATGATTAGCAAGCAAATTCCAGGAAGAGAAGCAAAAGCTGACATGCATGGATGATCTGCGTAGTGGGACTGTGGGAGGGCACCCCCAGGATACTGACAGACACCCACCGAGATATGTCCATCGTTTGTGACGTGTCATTATGGTTGAAAGGTAACACCAGGTAACGGATTATATATTATTCCCTAATATCAACTCCGTAAGGAATAACAAACTATACCAAAGTTACGCAACAAACCAATAACTAAAAATTTTGTGTTATTAGAACTAAAGTCTTTAGTACAAATATCAGATACATAAGGAGATACCGATTATTTATATACCCTAACTCTCGACGACAAGGTACTAATGATCGCCTACTTGTCCCAATTGTCAAATAGGGTGTCCATCACACCCTGGTCCTCCATACAATCACTCCTATCCCACGTGGCATCCTCTGGGCCTGTAAACCCCATGTCCCACTCGAGGTATTTCGTGGCTGAACTAGGATCTAACAAAGGAATTTAATAGCAAAAGTAAGTATAATGTACTCAGCAAGCATTATTAGCAACAAATGCAATATTATGACTCATCTCTTTATAATCAACTTTCCTCTTCCATCTCTTCCTTAGTAATAAAATAAGTTATTAAGTTAAGGAGAAAATTTGCATATTTTAGTATTCCAAACACTTCTAATCATCCCAGTGAAGAGAAAGAATCACAGTCAATCTCTGTAGTCCCCAGTCTAGGAAACAAGTATGAATTCATGATTTACTTTGTACTGCGCAAGTTTGTGTCACTTTACCCATAGCTACTCTGAGCTCTTTGTAACTGGGTCATCTACATTAGTTAGAGTATAGAACATTTTTCCTAGTTTTGTTATTATATTTCTACCCAACTATTCATAGTCATTGGTTCGGGCAGTCTCTTACCCTCACCCGACTCCCATCCAACTGTGAACTAGTCGATGGTCGGGGCGGTCTAACCTTCACCTGACACTCCACAATGCTAAATATATACGCCTAGGCTCCCATTTTCGGGCTCTATGCTGGTTCTGGGTCTCCTGCTTTGGATCCACCTCTTCTAGACTTTATACCAGTTTTGGTTTCCTTTATCTACTTATACTAATTACCCGTATGGAGATGATAATAACATTGTAGGTAGCATTTTCTGCTCACCAAAACGAGAATATGGCTGACACTAGAAAATGCGGCTTCATACCCGAGTGAGAGTTGTTTAGCCCTTATATTATAACCATATGTAGAAGATCCTAAAACCTACCCTTTTCCCTTCCTGACTAGGGTACCCTCTACCCTCCTATTATGCATACTTACGGTCCAACTGTTCCTTCAGCTTGAACTACCCTTCTCTAATCTCTTTTCCTTTTTCATTCCCTACATTTTGTTTGAAAAGGCATTCTAATACAATTGGGGGATACTATATATATACTGTAGAGAGAAATAGTTTTCGTAAGTAACATAGATAACTCCAAATGATCAAAGGTAAACTTGCCTTGGTACGTATAGAATGCCTCGGTCTCAACTGTGGCTTATTTAGGTCCCTCTTCTTGCCCCGGTTTGTCCTCTGCATTAAAAAGCGCATTTCATAGTTTTAAAAACTTGATTTAATACACAGTTGTGTTGTATTATGGTGTTGAGCTCTCAGTTGAGATTTTAGTTTTTCTAGGATTTATTTAACTTGGTGATTTAATTTGGCTTCTAAAGTTTTAGGACGTCCTGGCCTATTTTCACTCTCAGCTCAACTCTCTCCCTCTATCTCTCAGATTGGCCCAACACTATCCCTATGCAGAACTGTCCTGGCCTACTCACCGCTGGCCCACATGCACATAATAGGCCACAAACGCGCACACACGTAGCCTCACCAGCCCACACACGTCAGCCTACTCCAACCACACCTAGCGCGCACACACACGCACACAACTCTCTTTTCACATCTCGCTCACTCTCTCTTGGTCACTCTGCCATCGTCGCTCCCCCTCCGCTATGGTCCCCACGTCAGCTCCCCACCACCATGGCCCGACGGCACCGGTGGTGGCAAATCTGGCGTGCGACACCGACAGATTGGGCATCTTACTACCATGGCATCGCCGACCTCCCCAACCCTAACTCCCTTTGTAGTTCCTGCACCTCTACTTCTCCCCCCTCCCCTCGGATTGGATCTAGTGCTGGTGGTAGTGGATCTTGGCGTGGCCTTGCCGGGTCTCCATTCCCCCCATGCTCCTGAGCTAGAATAGTTGTAACTCTCATGCTCTTGGTAATATTAAGGTTTATTTTTATTTTTATTTTCTTTGCATGGGATGCGCTTGAAGGTGATGGTGCTACTATGTGGTTGAGCAAGCCGTGATGGGGCTCTGCATGTGCCAGGATGCATGGCAGTCCATACTGAGTGCGCATCGGCAAGCAGTTGTGATCGACTGTCGCCATCGAAGGCTGGTGACGCTACTTTTCATGGCTCTAACTAGCTGAGGTGAGGTCTAGGTCCCCTTTCCCCTTTGCTATTCTTTCTACTCAATTGCTGAGGCCATCCATGATGTGGTGCTTTTCGGTAAGATTTGAGGGGGGAAAGGACCAGGTTTGTGGGGTATTCTACTGGATTTGGTTGGTCATGGGTGGGTTGGTGGCGGTGGTTCTCACCACGTGCTCTCCCAGTGGTTGACCTCCTCCTCTATTGTTTTCATTGGTCCGAGCTGGCTCCTCGCTCTAGAGCCACTGAGAACTAGGTTCACTCTTTCTTCCTTGGATATTCCCCAACTCCTTTAGCTCCTCCTCCTCCCTCTCCGACACATCTCAGGTGTCGTCAAGCTGTCGGTTGTCTCTCGCCCTCATCGCCAGTTGGTTGGAATCTGGAAGGGGATGTTGAATGGTGGTTGTGAGGTGAGGTGAGTTCTTCCTCTCTTCTTTGCTTTAGTGGCTCGGCGAGGCAAATGGGACATGTTTTCTCTCTGTATCCTGAATGTTTCGGTCTTATGGTGCATGGAGAGCAGGGAAGGCCCCTTGCATGGACCGCAGGTCAAAAGGGGGTCTTTGGGTACTGTGGCTCGGTTCTTTTGTGGTTAAGGTAAGTGTGACGGGATTATAGTAGGTTTTGGCATGGTTTCTACTAGATGATGAAGCCCACTACAATGAAAGGTGTCAACTAGCCCTGGATGATCCTGGTATCTCGATAAGCATGACAGTTTGATATTCTAAACCGGACAGGTTCTGATGACAATCTCCTCCTTCTCTTATTTTCTCTTTGGATGGTTGTTTCCCCATTTTTTTGGTTTATTCTACTGATGCAGGTCTTCAGCGTCGACTCACTCCTCATGACACCTATGGCTTACCTTGCCCAACAGAGTTGTAACTAAATGAGTATTGTAAGCACTCAAGAATTTATGATGCATGATGATAAACGTTGTATCCTTGAATTGTAATTATTATGCTGATGTAATCAATACCATGTATTAGGGTTTGATCCTGTCATTGTGTGCTGTATTAGTATCCTTGCGTTAGGTCACCTTGTAATTGAATTAGTTGTGACTGTGTCATTTGTTACGTAATTAATTCTTGGTTAAATTTAAATATGATGCTTAATCCAGTAAAAGTGATTTTCTCACAGCTAGCAGTTGCTTGCCTGCATGGAAAACTGGGTACCCACCGAGAGATAGTGCTGATATGTATGAAGGTGTCACTCATAGCATATGCATACCTGCATGCATGCATTGCATAAACAACATGCTTTTGCCACGGGAGAGCGATCAAAAGCTGGAAGTCATGAATCCCCACCACCTTTTTTTTAATTGCTGAGCCCGTTTGGCCAACTTTACTTTTACTTGGGTCCCTTCTCCCCTTTCTGCATGTGTCACGGGCACGTACTGTTGTGCAGTCCAATGTCCTCAGCTCTTGCCGACCACCAAAGCAGAGATATTTCTTTTGCTAGCCAGATCAACCAGAAAAGAACTTGCCAGCCAGCCAGATGATGTACACCGCCTCTGTCGCATAAATTGCATGCTTTTGTACCCCAGCTAGCTACTGGTTAATTTAGTACTTCATTTCTCCTCTCTCCTGTACGCTAGCTACCTATGTATGTGTGTATATATATATAGACTTCAATACTTGTATATGTACATATATAATAGGAATAAGCACACTTTTCAACTATTAACTATTGGTTTGGTCTACAAATCAACATTGAACTTCAAAATCGTCTGAATTGTAACTTTGAACTAAAAAATCCATCTAATTTAACCCTTCAAGGCAATCCATACCCGGTTTTGTTGGTGGTTTTTGCCACATGGCTATTTTTGATCTGAATTGGTAAGGATTTGCAACTTGGTGCATTGGTCAACAACATTTTCTTCTCTCACCCTCCCTCCCTCTTCATTATCTCTCATTCTGTTTCTTCTCCCTTCCAATGTTTAGTGAGCCAGAGCTCAGTCGCCGGCAACAGCTGCTCCATGGCCCAAGCTGCTGCTTCTTCCTCTCTCTCCTTCCCCTTCCCCTCCCTCCCTCCCCGTCTCCCTTCCTCTCTCTTTCAATGGCTAGCACTAAGCTCCTCCACCTTGAGCCGAACTCAACATGGTAGCACAGACTAAAGGTGGCAATTATAAGGTATCTCTGATGATAACTCAGTCGGAATGGCATGCGCATAGAATGTTTCAGAGGTAAACGAAGCTATTGGGAGTGGTGGATTTCATGGAGATAGCCTATGGTGACCCAGCGGGGGTAGGACGAATTTGGAGAAGACGATCTCACCAGTGACGGCCTTCCGGCTATGGTGCCGTTCAATTGGGAGGTGTTTGAGCATCGTGTGTCAAGGTGGTTGTGGTGCTCACCTTATTTTAGGCAGAGCTAGGGTGACACGTGCTGGCGGTGTGAACCATGCCATGTGGCCATGGACCAAGAGTAGGGGAGCTCACCGACGCTAGCTCTAGCGGTTTTCCGCGACGAGGGCTTAGAGATGGTGCGACATAATTTGGCAACGTGGACTAAAGGCAATGATAGTCAATGTCTGACAACGTTGTCTAGGGCAGGCAGCATCGGCGTTGTTGTGGTCTAGGACGCGGCCATCATGAACACTGCGAATGAACCAGTGCGTAGGGGAAGGGAAGAATGAGAAGTCAAAGTCAGCGACATGGGTGAGCATACGGGTGGTAGGTGCGGAGGGGTAGAGGGGTGGAGGCGATCAAGTCGAGGAGTGACGGTGGGTGGAGGGCGAGCAAGTGGTGGTGTAGGGAGGGTAGGAGGAGAGAGAAAAAGAGAAGAAAATGTAGGATCTAAGGTGGCGTCTGTGTTAGCCCAAAACCAGGGTGGAGTGGGTCGGGGGGGGGGGGGTCAAGTGAACAGTTTCGATAGTTTAAAGTTGTGTTTCGAACAGTTTTGTAGTTCATGGTTGTTTTTTAGGCTGAAGCGAAAGTTCTAGATTGAAAATTAGATTTGTTCCTATATAATACAAGTATGAGTTAGTTCATGGATTCGTCATGCACGGCTCAAAAGGAGAAAATTACAAGTGCTTGTTCGCAAGCCAAACTGAGCTGGCTCGATCAGCTTGCTCCCAAAAGCTCCAAGTCATACTTTGAACTGGGTCTGGAGTTTTTTAACTTCAAAAAACCGACGAGTAGAGAGCCAGGTCTAGCTGGCGCTCTCCCTCAGCTTAACTTGCAAGCCAACCAGGCATATCTCTCGGGAGAACTATCTATACTTAATTTGAAGTACAAATATGTGCAATGCAGTTCATGCAAGTACAGTGACGACATAAAAAGAAGGTTTTAAGCATTTAATTAGTGGTAGTTTCTATCTTTGTCATAATTAATCGTTGGCGCGGTGCATGAGATGCTTGTTACAGCTTGTCGATCATTTTTAGAACTGTTGGCAGAGATCGAGATCGTCGTCCCGTCTGGGGACCTGCTGCAGGGCCTCTAAACAAGAATCCTATGTTAAACCCAATTGACACATTAGGATACTACCCTGCCTCTCTTGCTCCTACCCTAATATGTATATTTATAGGCCTGGCGATTTAGATAAGATTACCATCGATTAATAAGTTGCTTTATATATAGCCTAGCTAGTAGTGATCAAAACATTGACTAGCTAGCTAGAATATGGCTCGTGCATTATTTCGTACTCCTCTCTCTGCATCTACTCACACGGTCTCTTCTTTTCAACTTATAACACTACTACAAAAAAAGTTTATATATTAGACATCTCATCACAGACGGTTCACAAAAACCGTCAGTGTTAAATGCAATCACAGACGGTTTATGGTGAGAAACGTCTGTGATACTATCACAAACAGTTCTTGGTAAGAACCGTCTATGATATTTCACAATATCACAGACGATTCTTACTAAGAACCGTCTATGATACTTCACAGATAGTTTGTAATACAAACCGTCTATAATAATAAAGTTACAAACTGTTTTTAATATGTTTCCCGCCTCGTACATCTCTAAAATTTCATAATTTCCTGCCTGAGTTCGAGTAGGATTCTGTTCTGACACACCTTCAGTAAAACATGCATAGTTTTTGCATACGGTGTCTGTTTTTTATGTTTTTATACACGTTGGAAAGCTAACGACGAGCCCGATCCAAAAGAACCGACCTTCCTGCACCAGTCACTCTCTAAGACCCCCAAAATCGGTCATCTTTAGTCTCAAATTTGTATCATAAGTTTTTCATTTCTGTTTTGCCAAAATTTTTTATCTTTCCTTCAAAATTTGGTGTTCGCCTCAACTACAAAGTTGTAGATCTCGTCGAAACCTTTTAAATGCGTATATATAAGTCATATAGAACTTTGTTATTTCATATTTTGAGACTAATTGTTATATTATATCGTGGTCCAAACTGTCTGTGATAATTATATTTTACAGATGGTTGGTAGTTCAAACCGTCTGTGATAAATTGGTCTCTGACCCTAGGCCCGTCAATCCTCCCCAACCCAATTTCAGCCAATAGAAACTAACCAATCCACACCCCACAGATCGTCTCACCTCTCCCTCGCCTATAAATACTCACCTGAACCCGTCCCCTACTCTTTATGCGCTCAAAATCTCTCTAGGCTCCTCACTATCCTTCTCAATCGACCTCTTTGTGGTTAGGGTCGCTTACAAGTGGGGATCTGATGGAAGCGAGTGCAGACGATTTGAAGGTCGTATACTAGGACAGCCAGTCAGCACCTCCCTCTATTATTTCTTCTAGTATTTGATTCTGTAACTACGATGATTCTGTTACTACTTTGTGGCATTTAGGGCTGCTCGGGAGCTTACAGTGAGGTGGCCGTCAAGAAAGCCTACCCGAGCTACTTTGTGGGGTTTAGGGTTGCTCATTTTGTAATATAAATAAATGTTCTCTTCTATGTTTTTTGTGATATTATAATGGTGGATTATAATTTTGTTATGTTGTAATGGTGGATTGTAATAAAAATAGAATGTTCTCTACTATGTTTGATATCGTATTTGCTTGTTTTCGCTTATTTTCAAAAAGCATAGCTAACATTTCCTGAGACTAACTGAAAAAAAGAAAATATTTTAGATATAGAATGAACTATCATAGACGGTTTTTTAGTATAAACCGTCTGTGATTCACTATCACAGACGGTTTTAACCAAAAATCGTCTGTGATTCTCACACATCCCAAACAGTTCTATTTACCAACTGTCTGTGATGGAAAAGTATCACAGACGATTCTATATAACAACCGTCTGTGATACACGCCTATTACAGACGGTTGGTAGCTAGAACTATCTGTTATGTGTGAATATCACAGACGGTTTTTGGTTAGAACCGTCTATGATAGTGTTTTCCACAGACGATTCTAGTTACAAACCGTCTGTATTGTATTTATCACAGACGGCTCACAAACCGTCTGTGATAACCTTCGATTATCACTAACTCATAAATTCAGATGGTTCAGAAAACCGTCTGTGATGACATTTTTGAACCGTCTGTGATGATGATTTTGGTAGTAGTGTAAAAGTTACTTTTTAACTTTTGTATAGTAACTAGGGTAGAGAGTCATAGGTACAACACTCACCCACTCCTCTCGCTCCTATCACGTGCATGCATCTCTCCTTTACTTCACCCTCTGTCTAAAAACTACTTCTTTTAGCCACTACTATTCATTTTCAGATAAAATCCATAAACCACAGTTATAAACCATCAGTAAAATTCAATACGAACACCCCCTTGCTACATGCATATAGTTGTTTCAATCGTATGATATCTTAATTGACATATACCTTTCTACAAATCGTTCATCTCTCAATCCATCACCTAATGAGATAGACTCTCTAGAATATTAGGATACCTCGATGGGATCCATCCATGAGTATCTTCAGAAGGGTACAGTACCTGATGACGATCTCGAGGCAGATCATTTACCCTAAAAGGCTAAAATATATACTTTGGTCAAAGGACTACTCTATAAACGAAGTACTCAAGAGATTATCATGTGATACATATCGCAGAGAAATGGATTACAACTCCTTCACAACATACATGGGGGGTATCTGTGGAGCACATGCTTCTTATAGAATGCTAGTCGGAAAAACATTCTGACAAGGTTTTTACTGGCCAACAACCATCCATGATGCTAAATAGTTGGTTAAGAAATATGTACAATACCAATTTCATAGTAGACAAACCAGCTCAGTCTCTACAGTTTATACCTCTATCATGGCCTTTTGCGATCTAGGGTCTCAAATCCTAGGACCATTCCCGAAAGCACTAGGGGGGCTTCAAATTCTTTTTTGTGGCTATTGATACGTTCACAAAATGGATTGAAGCCGAAATTATAACTGGGATAACAACGGAAGGCACTAAAAGGTTTATGATAAGAAGAGTAATTACTCGTATGGGGTATCGAGTTGAATAATTATAAATAATGGTAAGCGATTCTTGAGTGTAAAGTTTTAAGAATTTTGCAAAGAATTGGATACCAAGTTATGTTATGCCTCTGTTGCTCATCCCAAAAGAAGTAGAGTAATCGAAAGAGCGAATTGGCAAATAATGCAAGGAATTAAACTCGGGTCTTCGACCAGCTTGTAAAGCGCTCGGGGACTTGGGTACAAGAATTACCTTCGATATTACAGGCAATTAGCATGACTCCTAGTCGGGCAATAGGTGAAGCACCTTTTTCTCTAGTTTTTGGGGTTGAAGCTATGCTTCCTCTAGAACTGATGATTCGGTCGACAAGGGTCAAAAAATTCAACGACTCCAACCAAGAGCAACCTCGAGCAGATGACATTAACCTACTCGAAGAGAAGAGGAATCAAACATTAATGTGTTCGGCGATCTACCAACAAGCCCTGCGTAAATAGTACAATCATAAGGTCCAACCTCGTAGCCTTGCTGTGTAACTTGGTGCTGAAGAAAATTCAATTCCAGTCTAATTGAAACAAACTTTTTCCAAGTGGGAAGGTCCTTACCTAGTGGTCGAAGTTACACGACCATGTTCGGTATGACTTGCTAAGGAAAACAGCAAAATCCTCACAAACTCTTGGAATGTTGACCAGCTACACAAATTCTATGTGTAACCTTTTACTCTTTCACTAAGGTTTTCAATTTTTATTCAAATCTTTATTGTCATACATTGAGTAGGACTTTTTTTAAGTTTGTTCGACCACTTTTGGTAAACTCAATTCGTTCAAACTGATCGGAGAAGAAAACATCCCTAGTCGAAATCTTTCCTCTCCGCACGTGGTCCTACCCACTAGAAGGAACTTTCTAGCGTTATACTGTTTCTAACATTCTATCAGTACGAAACAATTGAGTTCACTAAGAAAGGTCGAACGAATTTAAATTGATTCACTTAGTGTTTTATCATGTTTTTGTTTACGCTCTCGATTTAATTAACCTGGTTGAAGAAAGGTAACATCACCTAGTCGAAGCTTTTTCTATATACACATGGTCCTGCCCATTAGAAGGAACTTTCTAATGTCGACTTGTTCCTAACTTTTGCTACCAGAGCATGACAATCGAAGTCAATAGTTTATTCGTATAAACTAAGTAAATAGTCGGGGGCTAGGATAAAGTTATCAATATCTAAATTTAAGCTTTTTTATTTCTTTATTGTCTTATGAGTTACTAACTACTCGATAAGATAATTTACAAGAAAAGGAAGATTAAAATTTTTATTAACAAAAGACTTGTCTTTACAAGTTTTCTATTACAAGCTACTCTGACGAAGGAGGTCTAATCTGCATCACCTCTGCAACCTTTTGGCTAACTGTCTCCATTTCTTTGATCAGGCGAGCTTCTTATGCTTTAGAGTAGTTGAAGTTGTCCTCGATTGGTCGAAAATTGAGGCTTTGGTCGTGTGCTTTGAGTTTTACCAAGACATAGCTTACCACTCTTAGGGAGTCAGCTTGGTTGATCTTTAGAGTATTTATTAGCTTCCATAAGGCTCCAACTTGTTGTCCAATTGAACTCGTGTGGGCAGTCATGGTGTCTTCTAGAGAAGTGATTTTATCACCATCAAACCCACCGAGTAAATTATTTAGGAGTGAAACGTTGTCTTGAAGATTTATCTTCATCGACTTTGTCTCTTCCTGACCATGAGTTGAAGCTTCTTGGAGTCTCTTTATTTCAACTGCTTGCTCTGCAAAAAAAGTAAAGCCAGTCAAAAAATATTTTCCAAAAGACTAGTTAATAGAACTGGTCGTAGGTAAAGATTTTCTTACCTACTAGTCGAGACTCAAGCTTCTCGACTTCATGGTCGTGAGAGGCAGCATCATTTTTGCACTACTCTTCCCATGACCTGATCTTTTGGTCTTTTTCTTTGCTGAGACGAGAGAGGCCGCCAACCCATTTCGACCTCTTTTTATATCAAAAGAAAAGTGTTAGAGAAAGAAAAGAAGGTCATTCATATAAACAGTCCCAAGTTCTGAGCTTACTTCTTATTTCATCTCACAACTTGCTAGTTGCAAAGAGTTCTCTCAGAAGCTTTATCCGTAAGTCTTCATTTTCCTTCCTTAGCTTCTATGTCTCGACCTTCTCGTTGTCGAGTGAATTAGCGAAGGACTTTTCGTCACTCTTAGACCTGCAAAGATTAAAGATAGACATGAAGAGCTAGACAAGTAATCGAAGCATAAAAGACTGCATGTCATGGTGACTTACTATTTCTCCGCCTTCTTGTAGAGTTCAGTGTTCTGATGTTGTAACAGCATAAGTTGTCTGTGGTATTAACCCGCAGTAACAATATTCTCCAAAGCACTCTGAATAAAGAAGGATAGTGAGAAGCTAGAAAAACCAATTATAAGAATAACTAAGTATTAGATACTTACATTTATGCTCGTTCGAGCAAACTTGGAAAATACTCATTTGGGATCCTTGAGTTCGTCAATCTCTTCAGTCTTGTTCTACCACACCTTTTCAAGGCACTCATCAGCGAAGATATTCTCCCTGTTGGGATATCCTTACGGTGAGAAACTCAGTCATGAGATCGGTACAAAGAAGACCCCACTATAGAAGCAAGGCCAAAAAATTCAGAGAAGAAATGGAGGTAGTCTTCTTCTTCAGTGTTGGCAGTTTCAGTTAATCCTCCTTAGAGATTGGGAGGAGCATCTTCGGCGATTTCTTTTCTAGCATGGCGGTCGGAGGTACCTCCAACCTCTTAGTCAGATGCTCTTGCCCTGTCTTCTGCCGCCTTCTTTTTTATTGCTTCGACCACCTCAATGGTCGGTGTTGGTTCAGCTTCAATGGTTCTTCCACCACCGATATGGTGGTTGATTCTTCGACCATCTTCGCTGCCATCTCTATGATTGCAAGAAGAGTGGTAGGGGGCTTCTTGATAAGTGTATCCTCGGAAGATGAAGGAGCTGGGCTAAGATCACAAGAAGGGAAGCATATTAGAAGACAAAAGGGTAAAAATGTTGTTCTTACATTTTCAATTACATACCTTGTTTTCTTAGCTTTAATCTTGAATCCAGAAGAAACCTTCTCTAAGAAAGATTTCTTCGAATTCTTCTCTATGACCACATCTGGTTGCTGAGGAATGGAGCTTCCTATGACCACGTATAGTCGTAAGTCTTGAGCAAGTGCTACTGCTCCCAGTTATTCTTGCCCCTCCTGATGATCGAAAACAGTTTTGACTACTTGAGAAGCAACTTCCCTTTTGATCATAGGTTCTGCTAATGCAACAGTTTCCTTCATAAAATATACAAAGCTTTTCCAGTTCTCTTTTTTGAGTTGCTTAACAAAACTATAAAAAGCGTCAACTGAAAAAGTTTTGACATCATAATAGTAAGGTACCTTGATCTTAGGGGCTTTTTGCTCTAATACAACTGGCCCTCTTTTCTCTGCAGCAATCACGTCTGTAAAGAACTACTTAATAGGGCTAGACAAGGGAGGAGGAGCACTCAAGCTTCCACCTTGCTTGTTGACAGCCTTCACTAGCCGATGCCTTTTAGCTAGAGGAGCTTTAATTTCCTCTACCCTTTTGCCAGTGACCACCAGTTCGACTTCTTGGTCGTCCTAATGGTTTACTACGCCTACTTTCTGCAAGAAAGAATGACATTACTTAGTTGTTTCCTATGACTACGGGATCTTAAAGATAAAGTTGATTTTCGATTACCTTTAGGAGTACTTCCCTCTATTCTGTGGATAGGTCCACTAGGATGCTGCAACATCCTGATTTTTAGAAGCTTGTGTTGTTTCTTGTTTTGAAAGAAATTTATTTGAAAATTTGTTTTTCAAATTTTAAAAGCTAGCTTTTGGATTTCAAAGTGATTGTGTTTTGCCAATTTTCCTCCCCTTTGTTTTTTATTCAAAAAAAGAGAAAACCCCTCCCCTCGCATGGCCCAGTCGGCCCAGCGGCCCAGCAGCCCGCCCACCATTCTTCCCCCTTCCTCGCTCGCTTGCATACCGCCCGCACTCCTGTTCCCACGCGCACGCCGCACTGACGCCGCCTTCGTCACCGCCTCAGTCTCTCCCCTACGTCGACGCGGAATCTTCACCATGGCACCGCCATGGCCACCCCGTACCCTCTTCTCGGGGCTAGATCCCCTCTTCCTCCTAGCCTCGTTGCTCGTGCTCTTTGCCGTACCCCCATCACAGTCACAGCTCAGCTCCCCGAGGCCTCACCGTAGCGTCCAAGCTGTCGCGCTCGAGGCAAAGTGCTGACCTCCCCCCGTATTTGCTCCGCTTGCACTGGCCTAGCTCTCTGCCTGTAGCTCCGCCTCGTGGCATCTTCATCGCCACGCCGTACGCGCGCACCGTTGCCTCAGCGCCACCCCTGCCCCTGTAGAGCATTGAAGCTCTCATGGACCGCCGCGCACGCGCCACCCCCTCCCCGGCCTAGCTCACAATAGAGGTACTCGAGCGTGCGCCGCCCCGTCATCACCCGCTTTAACTCACGCCCAACGCTCCCCACTCCGGATTTGTGGTATAAATTCATGGCTAAATCCCATTCCAACTCACTCTTCTACTCGCTCAGCACTCTAGAGACTCAAATTTGCCATGGCACCGCAGTTCCCTGATTCCTTGCACCTCCCTGATGCTTCTGTGGAGCCTAATCGGCCTCCCTTTCCTCGTAGCTCACCGACTCAGTCTTCTTTCCCAACTTTGGCCGTCTCACCTTGCCGACGATTCTGACAATCGCCACCAATTCCGTTCGCCAGCAGCTCCCACATGGTTAGGCGGAGATAGTTTCGACACCAATTTGGAGGTTTGCCGATCTCTCTTCTCTAGCATCGATCACCCCTCTCGCCACTCGAGCTCACCACTGCAAGCCCACTCTAGGCAACCTCGAGCTTGCTTTCCTTCTCCGGTGAGTTCCTGTCATCCCCTAGAAGATGCCCTCTCGTTTAATTGAACTTCCATCACCGGCATAGCTGTCACGCCACCTGCCCTATTCCTACCACTACCTAGATCACCGCCAGTGACCACCCAGGCCAAATAAGGCCGCACTACTTCACCCGAAGGTGCGCACAAGCCCCATGGGACCATTTTTGAAATACTCCTGTGAGGCCAGGCCTCCCTTCACCGCCGATAGGCCATGCCATCGCTTGGCCGAGAGCGAAGTACTGTTCTGACATCATTAAATCTTAATCTCTCATTAATAACTAATGACTGTGTTTAAATTATGTTAATGAATCGCTGATTAGTGGTCCCCATAACGGTTTACCCTTGATGATAGACTGACAGACGTGCCTGACCTCAGTTAAAAATCTTTTAATCCTGATTTAAAAGTCAGTGATACTGACAGGCGGACCCCACTTCACTGTTGTTTTGTACTGAGGCCCACATGTCAGTCTCTGCCGGCTAATTTTATTTTAAGAATTTAAAATAAATCCGTGGGACCCACATATCATACTCTCAGACTTTAAAATCCAGAAGTTATTTAAAAATTTAAAATAAACCTATGGGACCCATATGTTAGAGAAAGAATTCTCTCTCCTCTTTTTATTTTTGGGATTTTTCCTGTGAATAAACCTTGGAGAGCTCGTTCTTCCTCACCGTAACTTCGATGGAAGTGAAACTTGTTTATAAAATTTTCTAAATTTGAGCTCTTTCTGTTAATAGTAGTTTTGTTCAATATGGAGTTCATTTGAATTTTATTTGGGTATTTATTTTGCTCTCTTGCCTTTTGTTGCTTTCCGACGTTTATAGTTCGAAGACGTCCCTGACCCGCAACACGACACGCCACAGGACTCGCAAGACTTCCCAGCTACAGACGTAGGCAAGTCAGTATTTTGATCATTTTGATCCCATGTTTTATGCAAATTATGTCCCTTTGAAATTATGCAAAATGCAAACGTTATTTTATGTACAATCGTATGTTACCTTTAAGTTAGCTATTACCCAAAAATTGTTAATGTAGCAATAACTAGCTACGCCATCCTTGATAACTTGATGAACCTACTATAATTGTCACCCTAGGTGCTATGACTAAAATAGTTGACAAACCTATCTATAAGCCATGCTAAGTCAAGTCAAAGCTAGGGTTTTAGCTACCCTAAACATCATCATCTCTTTTAAACATAAAATCTTATTTGAGACAGTCATAGGATGTACTAATTGATAATTTGATATAACTTATCTTATACTTCTCAAAATCCTAAAAATTTGCTTAACCTGTCTGGGCGGAGTGTAAGAATGGTGGGTGTGGATGTAACACGAGAATTGGTGGTTTGTGGTATGCACTGCTTGGACAAATTACGGACTTAATCCTGTGTTGACCTCTTCATGTAAAACAGTACAAACCACAAGCTGGCAATAGGCATGGCTAACTAATTTGCATCACCAGTAGAGGAAAGCACCTTGGAGTAACCCATGAGTTGTGGTGCTGGTTTAAGCCATCGTAGACACGGATCGTGATGCTGGTGTAAGCCGCCGAGTGGTGCAAGAGGGGGTCTAGGTGGGGCGGATATAGCTTTCCTCCAGATGAAACCTTAGCGAGTGCAATCCTTCGCTAGATGCATTGTAAAGGTCATGTGGTAATCCTCTTGGTCTGCATGTCAAAGGAAACATGTCGAATATAGCAATGGGGTTATCTCTTGTAGGTAAAGAAGTATAATCTCTGCAGAGTATAAACTGTTTAAACAGTCGTGCCCACGGTCAAAGGCATACATGGGAATATCCTCGAGTTAGTTCTATTTTACAAACTTTTTTATAGGAGGGAGAAAATTAAGTCGAACGGACGTACTTTGATTTACAATTTTTCATAGAGGGATGTACTCCAGTGTTGATTAAGTAGGGTGGATGTAACCTGATAGTCAAAATTTAGCATTGCTAGATGGAACCGTGTAATCGATGGATGGAACCGTCTACATTATAATTATTACACAATTTCAAATGATACATATGTTTTAATAAAATGCTAGGTCATAGGACATTTTACTAGTAATACTTGCAAACGTCGCTTTCCGCAAAGATAAAGAAACCCGAGCCATCATTTGTTAAGCCTTGCATATTATATTAATGCATTTTATGTGTTGGCTCGTGGAGCATGGTTGTGTGTGCTCACCCTCGCTTTCAATCCCCTAGAATTTGAAAATCAAGACCAATACGTGTTCTATGAAGAGCAAGGTAATGATGGAGGAGAAGAGGGTGGCAATTAAGCTTAACTCATAGTACTCTAGCCTCTCCTCCCACAGTTCAGCTGACCACTCTAACTGTCAGGTGGGTCCAATATTAGTTAGGACTTAACTAATATCGGTTCCACTTGGGTTATCCCAGTCACTGCCTATAAAGGGGTGTGCCTTCCTGCTTTTAGTTTCCGTTGCCTTTTTGTGAAGTAATCATTTGGCCTATCGGCCCTATGTATGAATTGATCTCGATGTGGATTTATTTAAACTCTGACATTGTAATATTACTATGACTGGTAGCATGTATAAGATGATTCAGTCATGTATCTGTGAGCACTATATACTGATCCAAGGAATAGTGTAGAGAATTCACAGAGGATTCGGATTGGCTAAATCCAGATCCGACAGGGCTGGTATCAGAGCATACGACTGTAGGAAACCTTAGTTATACTGACTGTAAATAGGGTAGGAACTTATTTTAAAATATTAATAAAAAGACTTATCAAAAAAATATAGTTAGTACTTGCTTTACTTACCACTCTTAGTCCTTACTCTTCTGCATTTTCTTTACCATTTTATCTAATCTAACCCCCTTGTTTCAAAATTGTAGATGGCAAGCTCTTCCTCCACCACCTCGAACTTTTTGTCTCATTCAGAGACAGAAGGAGAGTTTGTAGGGTTACTGCGTCAGCTGCTGTAGTACCTACGCTATGACCGCCAGTCCATCTTCAGAGGGTGTCGACAAGGATCTAGGACCGGGACGCCTAGACCATGGAGTCTTCATATATGCACGAGAGGGAGGAGTTGAGCCCCTCGTCACCCCCACCGTATACCCCCGGAGTCACTACGCCAACACAGTGTAGGACGCAGCACACTATGCATCAGCCCGACTGATGCAGGTACATGGGGCAGAGTTGATCCAGTGTTCATTCTGCTTTTTCCCTGTCCTCGCTAGAAGATCCAATCGATGACCCGTGGCTTTCGCACTAGGTGCTACTCACCCAGGCCCTGGTCGACTCCTACAGCTGGGTGCTCCGAGAGATCGGGCAGCTCCGCCTACTACTAACCTCTAGCTATAGGAGCTCCGACACCCTCCGGGCCCAGATGGCCGAAATGGATACTACCCTTGCTTTCACAGAGCGAGAGCGGATCGCCACAGAGATCGGGCTAGAGTGGCTCTGGTCTCAGGCAGACTACATTCCATCATTGCCATCCTACACGCCCTCCTCGCCCGTCCGAGTCTCGGCGCCGCTCCCTCCAGGCCTAGTTATGAAAACTGGACCGAACCGGCGGTTCAACCGAAAAAACCAGAACCGGAGCCCAAGCCGGTTTTATTTTACTGTTAGACCGGCTGTGCAAGTGAACCGCTTTAAACCGGAAAATTTCTGGTTAAACTGGCCAGTTTTGATATAAACCAAAAAAACCGGTGCCGGTTGGACCGCACCACTACGCGGAAAAGCCAGAAAAATATTGCGCGCAACACGCGCGTGGGGGGATTCGAACCCGAGACCTGTTGATTCGCTAAGTTGCGTTGCTCCACTAACCAAGTGAGCAGGCCGCGTATCGTGTATACATAGAAGTTACACTTATTGTTAAGCTTGTTGAACCGGTGGTTTGACCGGTTGGACCAATGAACCGTGAACCAGAAGCCCAAGCGGTTCGATGACCGGTCCGGTTTCAATAACTATGCCTCCAGCAGCAGCAGTAGTTGCAATAGCAGCACCAGCACATGCACTAGTAGCAGTAGCAGCAGCACCAGCACCAGCAGCAGCACCTGTATTACTGGCCCCCGTGCCAATTTCGGCAATCTTCAATTGCCTCCTACCTCTACCCGCCCCAGCCACCAGAGACTACGTACCATCTAGCTCCAGGAGACCGCACACTTGGCTCATCGCTCGTAAGAGCGTGTGCCTGCCTCTAGGTTTTACGGTTGCGAATGCCGGAGGATCCAGCCGAGGACTACGTCGCTCCAGATCGCCAGCCAGTTCCAGCTCTCGCATCGCCAGCGACTCACCTAGAGCTAGTCGTAGCCGTTCCCACTCTCAAGGATGCTCCACATGCGGAGGTGACCACCCCTAGTCGGAGTAGGTAGTAGAGTAGGATAGATAGTGCTTGCCAGCGACTTTTTGGACTAAGCAAGCACGCTTTTGTTGTTTCTTCTATACCCCCGCCTTAGATGCTACATATGATTTAGGCCATGACCAAGTGAAGGCTTACGAGCTTCCCTCAGATCATGTGACCTCTTTTGTAATGAACTACTTTGCAATTTTATGTTTTTTATTGCATTGCTTGTCCAAGTTCAATTGGTTCTTCTGTTGTGTTACTAGAGGGCTAGTGAACCCTCCTATATGCACCCTCCTCCTTTCTTTTTGTAACACCTCCTTTGTTTGCAGATGGCACCTAAAAGAAGAGCCATTGTCCAAAACAGAGGCCACGACAGAGGCCGTGGAAGGGGCCAAGGTCGTGGGCAAAGTTTGCCACCTCCACCACCCACACCCCTAACAATGGCCCAAATCATGGCCCGACAGACTCGGATCCTCCATGCCATGTTGGCCAACCAACAAGTGGGGTCAGCCAACAGAAGCTCCAGGTTGGCGGATTTCTTGAGGACCCGACTACAAACATTCTCTTCAGCCAATGAACTACTAGAAGCAGAGGATTGGCTACGTGACATGGAAAAGAAACTTTGCCTAACCTATTGCACTGACAAAGACAAAGTAGACTTCGCCACCCACCAACTCTAAGGCGTCGCCGCAATGTGGTGGGAGAACTTTCTTGAAGTTCACGACAAGAAGAACTCCTCAGACGATGAGGCTGAAGAAGAAGTAGCTGAGACCCCAGCTATCGATACCTAACAGTCAGGACAACAAAAGTAGGCCAATGTTGAGGCAGAAGAAGGGGAAGAAACAGAGGAAGAAAGGGAAAAAGAGGTAGTACCACCTCAGTCTACTATCTCTTGGGCCGAATTCAAGGTCATATTCCGGCAAAACTTTTTGCCCACAGGAACAATGAAGATGAAGAAGAACGAATTCTACACCCTAAAGCAGAGAAATATGTCGATTAGCGAGTACCTCACCAAGTTCAACCAGCTGGCTCTCTACGCCCCTAAAGACATAGCAGAGGATGAAGAAAAAATAGATTGATTCCTGGAAAGAATAAATGAAGAGATGAAGGCACAACTGATCCTCCATGATCACCCAACCTTCCATCACCAAGTCAACAAGGCCCTCGTTTATGAAAATGAGAGACGGTAATTGGAAGTAAGCCGCAAGAGGAAATGGGCATACAACGGGCTCAGAGCAGCTTCCAGCCCAGGCCGACATACCAAGGCAACTCTTCTTTCCGGTAAGGGGCAACCTCGACCCTAAGAGCTCCAGCTCCACCACCACGCTCCAGTGGGAGCATTGTGCGGGTACCACGCCCTGTGGGGCAATCACCACGGCCAACCCCGCAGGTAATCTACATTGCTTCAACTGCGAAGTGAAAGGACACTTTGCAAACAGGTGCCCAGACCGTCAACTCACTCCGGTCAAGACCAACGTGAATATCAACCCAACAAAAGGTCAATCATCCACACCAAGCAAGGGTTTCCAAATACGGGTTAGTGTGGACCGTCCTTTGCTAAAGCATATGATCCACCACCTTGACGAAGTACCCCTAGAAGAAATGCCTGTGGTTCAAGAATACCCAGATGTCTTTCCAGAAGAGTTACCTGGCATGCCACCTGATAGGGATGTGAAATTTGTAATCAATATAAAGCCAGGAACTGCCCCAATTGCTAAGAGGCTACATAGGATGGCAGTAGATGAACTTGAGGAGTTAAAATCGCAACTCGAGGAGCTGCAAGAAAAAGGTTTCATCAGATCTAGCTCATCTCCCTAGGGTTCACCTGTACTCTTTGTCAGGAAGGACAGTACTGCCAGATTATGCGTAGACTACCGATCCCTCAATATGATCATCAAGAACACATACCCTCTACCCAAAATAGATGATATATTTGACCAGCTGTCCGGGGCCATAGTATTTTCCAAAATAGATTTGAAATCTAGCTATCATCAACTCAAGATCAGGACAGAAGACATCCCCAAGACGACTTTTACCACTCGGTATGGTCTATTTGAGTACACAGTTATGTCATTTGGACTCACCAATGCTCTCACATATTTCATGAACCAAATGAATAAGGTATTCATGAAGTATCTAGACAAATTTGTAGTCATATTTATAGACGACATCATGATATATTATAAGACAGTAGATGAGCATGCAAGGCATCTGCGAGCGGTCCTAGAGAAATTTAGAGAACACCAGCTACATGCTAAATATAGCAAGTGTAGTTTTTGGTTGCAAGAGATCAGCTTCCTTGGGCACATCATCTCATCTGGGGGCGTAGTTGTTGAGCCTTCCAAGGTTGACGTGGTTCTAGAATGGAAACAACCAGCCTCGGTTACCAAAGTGCATAGTTTCCTTGGATTGGCAGGGTACTACAGACGCTTCATAAAAGGTTTTTCCAAAATATCCAAGCCCATGACTCACCTCCTGAAGAAAGAGAAGAAATATGAGTGGACGGATGCCTATGAACAGAGTTTCCAGGAATTGAAGAAAAAATTAACTTCAACTCTAGTACTATCTTTTTCCCGACATCCATAAGGATTTTGAAGTATTTTTGAACTCGGAACCATTGTCACTTCTAATTTTCTTTATTTTGAAATCAAATTCATTTTGCGCTTTTTTTGCAAAACATTTGAAAACTTTGGAGGCTTCACCTTTGTCATGTAAGAAGAATACATATGTATATCTCGAGTAATCATCTACAATGACTAGACAATAGTTATTACCCCTAATGCTTTTGTAGGTTATTGGCCCAAACAAATCCATATCTAAGAGCTCTAATGGTTTAGAGGTTGACATGATACTTTTGGAAGGATAAGAACTTGCCACTTGCTTCCCGGCTTAACAAGCACTACAAAGTTTATTTTTCCCAAAGTTCACCTCTTTCAAGCCAACTACTAGATCATGTTTGAAAAGCTTTTTGAGTTGAATCATACCCACATGACCCAACCTTCTATGCCATGACCACCCAAAGAGATTTTTGTTAGTAAACTAGTTTTCAAACCCAAACTACTAGAGGTGAAATCTACTAAATAGAGATTTCCAAATCTAAAACTATTAAAAACAAGTTCTTTATTTTTTTTCTTTTGAAATTGTAACTTCAACTTTCGAAAAAGAACATATTAATTCTATATCACACAATTGAGTAACAGATAGTAAGTTAAAGTTTAATGTTTCCACAAGAGATACATAAGAAATTAAAAAGTCAATAGAAATAGCGATTTTACCCAATCCTAATACCTTTTCTTTGCTATTGTCGTCAAATGTGATCTTTTCATTATTTCCATTTTCAATTGTGGTGAACATCTTCTAGTCTCCGGTCATATATTGAGTGCATCCACTATCTAGCACCAAATGCCTTTCACCGGTCTTGTAATTCATCTACAAAAGAAAATCAAGTTCTTTTATGTACCCAAACTTGTTTAGGTCCTTAGAGGTTAGTTACTAAGACTTTGGGCACCCAAATAGCATTCTTTTTAGCGCCTAAAATTGAAGTGTCAACAAATTTTGCAACAATACTACCACTATTAGATTTCTTAAGCAAATAACAAGAATCATATAATCTAATAGAAGGAGTTTTATTTTCTTGAAAAAATTTGCCATTTAACCTAACAAACCTTGTGACCTCCTTTGTTGGTTTCTTACCTTTCTTGGGTACATACCCAAGTCCCTCCTTATTGAATAAGTATATTTGCTCACTCTATAGTTTGTCAAGGATGGCATTACCCTTGAAGCATCTTTCCAAACTTTTGTTGAGTTGATATACTTGTTCCTTCAATTTACTATTCTCAACAATAAGTTTCTCATCACATGAATTAGCATTATCATCAACATTTGAATTACATGGCATAGCTAATAAGTCATCACATGATGTGGAAATGTTAACCTAAGCAATTTCTACACTAGTCAAATCATCTAGAATATCACAACTAATATCAATGCTAGCCCTAGTTTTTCTAGAATTCTTATGAATAAATAAATTATGAGATACTTTTAATTTTTCATAAGAGTTCTTAAGAGAGATATGCTCATTCTTTAAGTTTTTGAATATTTATTTTTCTTTTCTAAGATATTCATTTAATTCAATTAGCATATCCATTAGCTCATCATATGAAGGTTCATCATCATTTAAAGAATTTACCTTAATTCCTTTTGCCATTAGGCATGTTGGAGATGAGAATAGAGATGGAGCTCTATTGATGGTGATTCCGACTAGTCCCTTCTTCTTGGGAGATTCCTCCTCATCGGAGTTAGAATCCGAGTACTCCTCATCGGAGTTCCATTCTCCAATGTGGGCTTCATTTTTACCCTCCTTGTGAAGCTTCTTGAAAAGCCTCTTCTTGCCATTGAAATCCTTCTTCTTTCACGATTTGTCCTTGTCGTTCTTCTTTATTGGGCATTGAGAGGCTATGTGCCTTTCTCATCATACTCATAGCAACGGATGTTGCTATAGCACTTATGGTCGTGTGATTGCCCCCTCTTACTCTTCTCATGACTAGCGCTTCGATATGAAAGCCTCTTCATGAACTTCTTCATTCTTCTTACGAGAAGAGCCAACTCCTCTTTGGAGTCATCTTCGTCTTCGGACTCGTCACTTGACACCGTCTTAGCCTTAAAGGCGATTATCTTCTTCCTTTTAGAGGAGGATTGCTCTATGAGCTTCTCCTTGTCCTTCTTGTACAACTTGTTGGTAATAAGGTTGCCCAAGAGTTGTGTTGGTATCATCGTACCCAACTCGAGAGAGTTGAGAAAGAGAGTCACCAAAGTCTCATACTTGCCCGACAACGTTCTGAGCATCTTTCTCACAATATCAACATCAGTTAACGACGTGCCAAGGCTTTTGAGTTCATTCACAATATTGTTTATGCGAGAATACATTTCATTTATACCCTCCTAAGGCAACATTGTGAATGTCTTATATTTGATCTGAATCCTATGCAATTTGGCTTCATTAACCATGGATGTCCCCTCATGTATTTCAGAGAAGTTAGTCCAAATATCATGAGCGGTTTCTAAATTGCTCACTCTATTGAACTCATCCGCGTTTAAAGCATCGAACAAAGCATTCACGGTTTGAGCATCTAAATGAGCATTACGCCCCTCTTGATCCAAGGGGTGTAGTGGATCAAGAGGCATGATATAACCCTCATTTACAATTTTTCATATGTTTGAACTCATGACCTTAAGATAAATAGACATTCTAATTTTCTAATATGCATAATTTGAGCCATCAAAGAGAGGTGCTTTCCTATTGCAATTCCCTCACTAGCTATCCTTTTCTCTCTAGACGGTTAAGTGTAATAGATGAGAGAACAAACTCTGATACTACTTGTAGGATCAAGGATAACCGACTAGAGGGGGTGAATAAAAGGTTCTAAAAATTTCTTACCTTTAAAGATAAATTATGACAAGTGATCACTAGGCAAGAATACTAGATAATCTCAACCAACTAATTCTAGTAAAACTAAGGCATCACAAGAAATAATATTTGCAATTAAGCTTCTAACACAAGAGAATATGACAATATTTACAATTTCAAATCTATGAATGTAAACACAAAGGTAAAGATTAAGAAATAACCACAAGTAGACATAAGAAGTTTTTCCCATGGTATCGAAGATTTGCCGGTCTTCATTACTCCACGTTAAGGAAAGCCCAAACACACTTGGACCGGCTCCACAAATTAAGTATCAACTCCTCAATCCACTATTGGTTGCTATTGCTACTCTCCGGAGATGGTGAGCACCGAACCACTCACAATTTTGCTCGGGCCTCTTCACAAGCTTCTTAAAGAGATCACCTCGCGATCAATCACAAGGCTGTCTAGGTGCTGGCAAGCACCAAAAGTAAAAGATCACATTTCGCTTGACGGCTATCAAGTGCCAAGGATCAATCTAAATGATTATGCACTTGACTTTGGCTAAAGACACCTCAAAATGAATGCACTCAAAGAGAAGAGGTGTGAAATGAAAGCTCAAAGCTCAAAGATGTTCAATGCAAGTTCAGCAATATGTCCTTAAGCTGGTAGGGGGTATTTATATTATCACCAACCAAAACTAGCCGTTACAAAAATTAATTCTAAAAAATCAGGAAAATATGAAAAATCATAATTTATCTTTAAACGCAAGAATTTTTATGTAACATCCCAATTTTTGCTTTTATTTTGAAGAAATAATTTTAAATTAATTATTTCCAATTATCTGGAATTTTCAGAACTTAAAGTTTCTGTTGAAAAGAAAATTTAATATCAAAATAAGTTGGAAATATTTTTAATATGTTTAAAACATTATCAGTGAATTATGTGAATTTTTCTGGAATTTTTGGAATTTATTTGGTATTTTTTCGAGTATTTTAAAGTCTCTCATCGATTTTAAATATATAAAAGATTTATATATCAAAATCTCCCTCGGTGACACTTGTCAAGCATCAGAACCCTTCCTCCCGCCCAAACGATCCCACCGCGTCACGCCTCATCCCGCCTCCTCTCTCTCGGCGCCAAGTGTCGCGCGTGATCCGCAGCAGACCCGGCCATCCCAGCGACTAATACTCAAAAGGGTTAATCGCCCTTATTGGGTAGGTGAGCCTCCCGCCTGGCCAGTTACCGCCGCCCGCTCTCTTCCTCCCCGCTCCTCTGCTGCGTTCGAGCCCGCTCGCGCGAGGTTGAGTTTCTTTTTTGATTTGCGCGACAAGCGGCCCCACTGTCATAGATCGGTGCGTGGACTCACCGCCGGTGGTCCCACTGTCGAGCCGTCGCCCCCGACGCGTGTCGTCATCTTGACCGCTCATGATTGCCGTATTAGATCGCGCCGCCGTTGCCACTTAGTACACCTCATCGGCCAGATGAATCCGATTGCGGATTGAATCTCAACCGCATCTTTTCACTTACCCTTCACTCATCATCCTACGGCCTTGATTACTTTCTCTCCGCGCGTCGTGCATCCGAGCCGTAGCCGTCGCCTTCTCTCCTTTCTCTCTCATCGACATGCGGGGCCCATCGGCGATCGTCTTCCCGCCACCTTCTTCCTCCCGCGTCTCGCCTGCCGCCATTAAACAAAAAGCCAAGCTTTAAAAGCTTGGTTTCTTAACCAATTATTTCCCGCACTAATGCACATTCAAATAGCAGCCTTCCCGCAACCGTTTCTGGCATTATTTCATCTAATTATGCAATGTGCGCCGTCGCCTTCACTCTCCGGGCAATTCCAAGTCCGCGAGCATACGCTGCGTTCACGCCTCATTCCTCTATAAAACCCGACGCCGAGCCGTGTCTCGATTCCTTTCATTGTCTCCACCTCCAATTGCCTTTGCCGAGCCGAGAGCCCTCCTGCGCTTGATTTCTCCGCCGCCACCTTCAACTCCGGCGAGCAATCGCGCCGCCTCAAGCCTTCCCGAGATTCACCGGTGCATCCTCGACGTTCTTTGGTGCCCAGCGATCTCGGCGACCACTTTTCGAGTTATTGCGACCGGAACCTCCGCCGCCTTTTGCCGCCTCGTCGATCCGACCATCTCTGAATCGCGCAAGGTACCGAACATTCCTCGTCTCTCCTCTTGCTTTTGCGACATCGGCGCCGCCGCCGCGGAATGCCGGTGACCCTCGGGTCTGCGGCGCCTCGCGTCGGCGGCGTGCCACGTCACCGGCTGCGTCGGGTGGCAACAGACGTGGATGCCACCGGATGCCGTGTCAAGACAAAACCCGCCACGCCAACATTCCACACACACGCCTCGCCACGCCGGCCGCTCGTACACACGTGGCGCACCGGTGGCGACCACGTGTATGCCACGTTGTTCGCCGACCTCGCCGATAATCCTTAAGAGGATTACCTACCCTTATGGGGTAGGCAGTGCCTCCCCGCTCACTTGGCTAGCGCCGCTCTCTTCCTCCTCCCACTCCCTCGGCGTGCGTTCGAGCCCCGCTCCGCGCGCGAGGTTGAGTTTCTCCGTTTTATCCGCGGCCGACACTGGTCCCACCGTCGGCGACCACCCTCTGCGCTATTCACCGACAAGTGGGTCCCGAGTCGATGGGTCCCATGCGTCGAGACTCATTGTAAATGAAATTGCTGACCGATGGACCCCACATGTCGAGATTTCCGAATTCTGGATTTATTTAAATCTGAGATTTTCAAATAGCCATATCTTTTTCATTTTAGCTCCAATTTGGTCCATTCAAATTTCTAAATTCATCTAAAATTTCAATCTTTCAATTGGTATAATTATTTTCAATTTTTGAATTTTTATTTTATTTTATTTATTTGGATTTCTCGATTTACGTGTAGAGACCGATTTGTCCGAGCAACCTCAAGAGCAAGTTGTGGAAGATTTCAACCAGACACAGGAAGGTAAGTCTCCTTTGAACATTTTGCTCCCATGTTTTGCAAGTTTCCTTTGGTCAACTTGCTCAAATGATTTAGAAAAATGTTTAGGTAGTATTTTAAATTAATGCATGCTTATGTTATATCAAGTGATAATTTGATTTAGAAAACTTAGTTAAAGACCCAAATTGTTATACCTTCCATTGAAAATTGTTTACCTTGTACCATTGTCAACTTAGGATATCCCTTTGACTCAATAATGAGTTAGTGTTACAATTGTTGAATGTTTAAATACTAGCAAATGCTTAGCGTAGCAAATAAATATAATAATGTTCAAATGAGTAGCATGTTTATCAAATGTTTTGATGAATGATTTGTTTGAACATTGGTAATGGATGTTACCATTGTTAAATATTTTGTTTGAACATTGGTAATGGATGTTACCATTGTTAAATATTTTGTTTGAAAAGTGGTAATGTATGTTACCACTGTTAATTTGAAAATAAAAATGAAATTCAAAGGGAAAAGTTGACAAGGGTGGATGGAAGGTTTGGTGGTGCGATTAGCACGAGAATTGTTGGGTTTGTGAATGAGCCACCCCAGTCGGTTTAAGGACCGACGCTTGTGTTTGTCCAAACTAAGCAAAACAGTACAACCACAAGTCTATATGGGTACGACCTAGCTAACTACCCTATAATAGTGTAGTTTAGATATCACCGGTGGTGTATTGAGTGCCGGGTGTCTCTGGTTACTCATAGTGAGGGACAGGGTTTACTGTACTCATATGGCGCAAGAGGGGGCTCCAACTCGTGGATTCGAGTTGTGGTGAAACCTTAGCGGGTGGTATTTAAACTATACTGGAGTAGGCGAAAGGCTTTGTGATAATTTATCTGGGTCTCATGCCAAAGGAAGCGTGTTGACTATTAAGATAATTTATCTCTTGTGGGTAAAGTGTACAACCTCTGCAGAGTAAAACTATTCGAATAGCCGTGCCTACGGTCAAGGGCGAGCAAAGAATGCATTCACATGGTAGAAGTTTTGGTTTTGATTTCAAAACAAAATGAGTTGGAGAAAAACTCGGGAGTAGTATAACTCTCGTGATGTTCAGATCAGGGGGTGTAACCTGAGGTTTTGAAAATTGGCTGTGATGGCCTGAGATATTAGTGTTGGTAGTTTAACCTTCACTAAAGTACTTATCCAATTTCAATTATTAAAAACAAGTTGTTTACAAAATGGCTTTTAAAGTAATTATGTAGATTTGAAATAAAATGCTGATTTTTGCAAATAAACCATATAGCCTTCCTTTGTGAAAACCTTACATCTATGCATTTTTCCCAAGACTTATGAGTACATTTTTGTACTCACCGTTGCTCTATAAATATAAGCGAGAGAATGGAGAAGATCAAGTCGAGAGTATGACTTCTGCGTAGAATGTGGATGCGGTGGACTCTTCTTGGATGCCTAGGATTCGTTTCCTACCAATTGCCGTGGCGCATTGATGGGTCGATCAAGTTATCTTTGCTTCATTGTGTTTATTTTTGCTTGAGGTTACGTGAACCTTAGTAAGGCAATGGCCTTTGTAAAACTTCAGATACTATTGTAATAACGCGTTGTTGGCAAGGTATCATCTTTTCTGTTTGAACTGTGTGTACTAGCATTGATCTCTGGGACTAGTACAGTAATACATAGGGGGTCTAGGAGTTTCTACTCCGGGTCTCACATTTTAAAACCTCCTATTCACCCCCATCTAGTCTGTTATCCTTGATCCTACAACACCGGTATCCATGTCGTGCACATACTCAACCATGCTCATACACTGATCTTAGCCCTTGGACCAAACATCGAACCAAAATGCATAATTTTAGCACCAATTTGTCAGAAGACAGTTTAACTTCAGCACCAATTTGTTAAAAGCCAATTTGACCGCCATTTCCTGGCCGATCAGACCGTCGGTACCAGTCTAACCATTGGCACTATGCCAGTCTGACGATCATGGTGTGGCCTGTCTGAGTGCTTAAGACCACCAGAAAACACCCTTCTAAAATTTCAATTACTCTATTTAGTTTTAGTTTAGAACTCTAAATTGAATAACACCTAGTGCAAAGATAACCTCAAACACACATACACAAGTGTTTGGTATCTATTTTACAAAAGGTATTTGGCCAACTTGACCGCTCTATAGCCGCCCATCAGACCGCCATTGCTAGGTCGGTCAGACCGGTTAAAACCTAATAGCAACTTTGAAAATTGCAACCAAAATCAAACTTCGATAACATTTGCATAGCAAGGTCAGATACTCATCATGTACTATGGGGTGAACTTCAAATGGTCTCATAAACCAACAGGCTTTATACAACTTCATTTTACTAGACTTTCTTTGGTATGATTTGGAATCTTCTAGATATTTTTTATGGTTATTTGTTGTAGTGGTTTGTGCATCTATAGTTGCTTTTTTTTGTTACGGACTCTGGTATAAATTGATCAAACATCTATTGTGAAGGGAACATCCTGTCAGCCATGTTTGAGGCCGTGCGATGGGCTGCTGCTGTATATTGCAACCAATAGGTGGATGTTCTATCCTGCAATACTGCATTAGTCAGTTATTCCCTGTATTAAGGAATTCCGAAGTACTATTCAGCAACTTAATATATGCCGAAAGTTCAGGTGGAACCAATGGAGTCAAAAGTTAGCTTCTGAATAGGATTCTGTTTGTTTTTACCTAATTCTTTCGCATTCGTCTTCCCTAGGCTATCATGGGCAATTGGGCATTATTCTTTCGTTTTTGACATTAGGTGGATCAACTTGAAAGTAGCCCTGTAGTCCTATAGTTTTAGGCCTGTTCTTTTAGACCGCAGCTGATTGGTTTTGGTTATAACCGGTAGATGTGATAAATAGTACCGATTAATATAAGCTGAAGTCAAAAAAACCGACTGAAAAGTTGAAAAAGAAACCTTAGATTGGCACGAAAAGGTATTTGTTTCAGTTGACTGGTACAGTGGTACGATCTACGAGTACTGGTACTTTGATGGAACTTTCACTGATAATCTAAACGTCATGTTTCAATACAAATTTCACGTTTTCCCGATGTGTATCAGATATTTGAAAGACAGCAACATCATCAGATGATTCCATTGTAGGCCTGCTTGGTAAAAATGTCATTGGTGTAACATTATAGGAATTATTAGAATGGCTACAGGTGTTGTGAATTGATTTCAAGTGCCCTTTGTGTTTTAGTACCGTTTTCCTTGCTTACTTTTTGTCTTCAGCTATGATCCTTTGACAATATACCATGTAGTTGTTACTGCGTATTGTTTCAGCTGTATTACGTGACAAGTTAAGGCATACTCAATTATTTACCTTCCTATTCTTTTTATGAGTCTGCTAATGCCAATCCTATTTCTTAATTAGCTGAATGTTCTGCTAATGCCAATCCTATTTCTTAATTAGCTGAATGTTTGTTTCAAATTATTGATGGTTCAACTTCTATTGCAAAATAATTTTTTAATGGATTACGAGAATTTTCTTTTCGTCTTACATTTACCAATTCATTTTTTTAAAACAGCATACTTATTAAACACGACACAGGACTGGTTAAGCCGTGTGGCGCTATCGCGCAACCCGTTGGCTAGTTGTAACCCAGAAGGCTAAGCAGTATAAACCATACCTGGCGTGCCGTGAGCCAGACACAAAATAAGAGAGGACGATCGATCGTTTCAGGTTCTTGTAGGATAGGCCAAGCATTCCAAACCATACAGGCCTATGCTGCTTGAAAACACACATATCATACGTGATTCAAAGTTGCAAAGCATAAAACCTTGACTACAACATTAAAACTAGAGTATTCCTGCACCTGGTCTCTGTTATAGACGAAATTTTGCAAATTAATAACATAGCGAGGGTATCTAGAGCTCTTATGCAAATCTTTTTAGACATGAAGCTTCGCTTTTATTAATCATGAGAGTTACAATCTGGAAGCCGAGAAACAAGAAAATACGGTGCTTGGTTAAGGCCGTTGCCTACTCTGATTAGCTTGCTTCGTACATAAGTGAGCAGCTAAGTTTGCCTCCCTAAGAACAAAGCAAAACAATGATGTTTCGTATCTTGCAGGTCTTTCACTAGAGAATAACCACTTGGCTTCGTTAACTCATCATTAGATACAATTTTGAGGTATTGTTAATATAGCCCAACCCTGAATAATTCTGGTCTAATTAGGATACATGCCAAGGCAACCTAAGTTAGGAAAGACATGCCAAATGGCCAAACCAAATGGATTTTCATTTCATAGAGCGCGTATCTAAAACATGCTTGCTGCCCATCTGCGTTTCTGCACAAGGATGTATTCTTTTACAAGTAATTAAGCATCACAAGCTAAAGCACTTCAAAATCTGTTTGTGGTCCGTACAGCTAAGTTTTTCCCCCTTGTGAGCATCCTATGGTATAGTGATGGTTCCTTCATTTTAAACATATGGTAGAATTCTTGATAATCATGCACATCCAGATCAGAATAACTCAGAATTCTGGCAGGAGCCTCAGTTTTGCAAACAATATAATGATTAATTGAGCACATACAAACATAAAGTATAATGAATAAGACTAATTCCAATATTCTATTGGCAATCACCATCAAACAACTGTCATGGATCCTAAAATAGTCCTGTACACAACAATGCACAAAACCATGACCTGCAAAATCTATACTTGCTAGCATCTCTAGAAAGAACGAAATAAGTGCACCTTTGATGCAGTGAATGCGATTGAACCTGTTGGTTGTGCATGTATTCAACTCTTGTTTCTGTTTTCTCATCTTAATGAATCAGCAGATTTTTCGTATCAGGTTCTATCTAGGTAACCTCCAACAATTCATATACTGAAAGCGATAATTATTGATTGATTTCAAGTTTTCAACATATAATTTATCAACAACCAATCAAACATAGACTGTCTATCAAATATCAATACATGACTCGTCCTCTCACTTGCTAAAGGATATCATGCAAATATTGATATTCTTGGGGCCAATTAGTTTTTCAGCAAACCATCCTTCAGTATCTGTATGCTTCATTATACTATTACTGATATATTTAATAAATTGCTCATGTGCTTACACTCCGCGGTGTTCTAAAAGGCGGCCTGGGCGCCCGCCGAGGCGGTGCGTTGGCGGTGGGCGGCAGCCGGCCGCCGCGCCTTGGTCCCTCGGCGGGCTGCTGGGCGGCTGGGCGGGAAGAAGGCGGGAAGAAGGCAGAAGAGGTGGGCTCGGCGCCGCAGCCAGGCACAAACCATATCCAAGCTAACTTGTGCAAAGCACATCCAACAAAAAAAAATGGGAGTAAGAGGCGTTCCAGGGGATGGACTCACCGACGAGCCGCAAGTGCAGCTACGCTATGGTCGTCTCCTCCATGGACATCTTCATCTACATCCAGAACAACGTGAGCTGGGCCATCGGCTTCGCCATCCCCACTGCCCTCATGCATCTCCATCGCCCTCTTCCTCGTCGGAGTCGCCGGACCCCGGAGGCCAAGCCCTTCGGCACGTGCGTTGTCAGACTCCGTGCTCTTGCCCGAAGCAGCAGCCGTGCCCACCCCCGAATCGGCGATGCACTTCTCCCACAGCTACTTGGCACCGGCTGCATAGAGAGATGTTCCACCGATCTGGATCTACTTGTTGATGGCAGGGTCAGGTGGAAGCCGAGATCGCCAAATCTGGATCTGGTAGTTGCCGGTGGGGGGAGAAGCCGTGTCAGGACGAGAAGCCACGACGGCGGTGCAGGAGGTCAGCGGTGGTGACCTGCGGCGGCAGGATGAGAAGGGGGAGGGAGTACAAGGGGCGGCCCGGCGTTGGATCGACGAGAGAGACGGGGATTTGGAGGCGATGTACATGATGGCGGCGGCTGGTAGTTGTTATGAAAAATAGTCCACGGAGTCTTTGATTGAAAAAATTATAACTTATAAGTACAAAAGAATCTCACTTATCTAACTAATCTTTTAGAGAAAAAAAGTCTAATATCACTTATAAAGTTATTGCTTATGAGACTTACTTGCGTATAGAGCGCAGCCCACTTAAGACTTAGGGAGCAGAGAGTAAATCTGATAGGACCTAGGGTAGGTTCAGATCCAACAAGACCAATTGTTAGAAATTAACCTTGACATAGTTCATTTAAGTTAGTTGCATGTAAAAAAATAAGTGGATCAGTTAGTTATTGCATGTGTGCATGTAAGGAAGCAGTCAAGGCAAGAATCAATCGTGAGTTAGTTGGGCTGTCGTGCATGCAGTGGAGATGTGGCCGAGTGGTCGAACGTGGCGGCGTTTTAGCCGTTGCCTTGCTTTAGGCGCGTGTGCTATTTAAGGATTGTAACCAATATAGTTCACGGTGCAATCAAGTGTGAAAAAGAACAAGTAGTCTTCTCTACAATGTATGCGTCAGTATTAGGGAGTCCAAGGGAGAAGAATAATAGAAGGAGTTGCAGTCCTCCCTGTGTGTTTTACTTTGTGCGGGTGTATCCAGGGAATCAAGAGGAGTGGTGTGAGTCCATCAAATCTCCAATTAGTGCGTGTGTTAATTTTTCTCTCAAGTTTTTTGTTCAGAGTATTGAATTTATGTGTGTTTGTTCGTGTGGGTTTTTTTCTTGGGCTAACATTTGGAATCAGAGTTTGTGTTCGTGTACACTTTAATCCATATCGTCTTCGAGCATGGCGAGAAACGTCACCACCGATAGGGGTGTTTAGAAGATTGGCGAGGGGAGCGTGCCGAAGGTGTTAGCGCGCAAGGGCAGCATCTCCCTCCCATATCCCATGCTCACAAGGAGCAACTACACGACTTGGGCCGTGAAGATGAAGGTGTTCATGCGCGCTTAGGGCGTGTGGAACGCAATGGTGGAAGAGGATGTGAATGAGAGGCAAGATCAAATGGCACTCACGGCAATCTTCCTTGTGGTGCCGGAAAACATGCTGTTGCTCCTAGCTGAGAAGGAGACCGCAAAGGAGGCCTGGAACACCCTAAAGGTAATGCATCTCGGTGCCGATCGCGTCAAGAGGGTGCGTGTACAAAACCTCAAAAGCGAGTTTGAAAACTTGTACATGAGGGACACCGAACAGATCAATGATTCTATGATGAGGTTGACGACAATCGTCAGCAAGATACGAGGTCTAGGCGAAAAGATAGAAAATGACTACATCGTGCGAAAGTTTCTTCGTGTCGTGCCTAAGAAATTCTCTCCTATCATCAACACGATTGAGCAATTCGGTGACATAAAAAATACGCCGATCAAAGAGCTAATCGGGCGCTTGAAGACACAAGAAGAGGGAGAACATCGCTATAGCAACAATGAAGGAGACGAGGAGCACTTGCTCCTAACGTGCGTAGAGTGGGAGGCCCGATCGTCGAAGCATGAAGGTGAAGGCCCCTCAGATGGTTCTAGTGCAGCGGTAGCCGTCGATATCGACGAGTTGACAAGGTAAAAGTAAGGTGTTTTAATTGTAACGATTATAGACACTTTGCGTCAGAATGCCGGAAGCCCAATAAGAGGGAGAAAGCGCAGTAGTTACATCTCGTCGAGGTAGATGCCGACGAAGAACCAGCGCTGTTCTAAGCAATAAGATTAAGGGGTGAAGTTTATCTTAGTTTTTTACTAGCATGTTTATTTAAAGTTTAGCAAGTCCAGATTAGAGGGGAGATTGTTAGAAATTAATCTTGACTTAGTTCAATTGAGTTAGTTGCATGTAACAAAATAAGTGGATCAGTTAGTTGTTGCATGTGTGCATGTAGGGAAGCAGTCAAGGCAAGAATCAGTCGTGAGCTAGTTGGGTTGCTGTGCATGCAGTGGAGATGTGGTCGAGTGGTCGAACGTGGTGGGGTTTTAGCCGTTGCCTTGCTTTGGGCGCGTGTGCTATTTAAGGATTGTAACCAGTTTAGTTCACGGTGCAGTCAAGTGTGAAAAAGAACAAGTAGTCTTCTCTGCAATGTATGCGTCAGTATTAGGGAGTCCAGGGGAGAAGAATAACAAAAGGAGTTGCAGTCCTCCCTGTGTGTTTTACTTTGTGCGGGTGTATCTAGGGAATCAAGAAAAGTGGTGTGAGTCCATCAAATCTCCAATTAGTGCGTGTGTTAATTTTTCTCTCAAGTTTTTGTTCAGAGTACTGAATTTATGTGTGTTTGTTCGTGTGGGTTTTTTTCCTGGGCTAACATTTGGTATCAGAGCTTGTGTTCGTGTACACTTTAATCCATATCGTCTTCGAGTTCGTCGAGAAACGTCACCACTGATTGGGGTGTTTAGAAGATCGGCGATGGGAGCGTGCCAAAGGGGTCAGCGCGCAAGGGCAGCATCTCCCTCCCGTATCCCATGCTCACAAGGAGCAACTACACGACTTGGGCCGTGAAGATGAAGGTGTTCATGCGCGCTTATGGCGTGTGGAACGCAATGGTGGAAGAGGATGTGAATAAGAGGCAAGATCACATGGCACTCACGGCAATCTTCCTTGCGGTGCCGGAAAACATGCTGCTGCTGCTAGCTGAGAAGGAGACCGCAAAGGAGGCCTAGAACACTTTGAAGGTAATGCATCTCGGTGCCGATCGCGTCAAGAAGGCGCGTGTACAAAACCTCAAAAGCGAGTTTGAAAACTTGCACATGAGGGACACCGAACAGATCGATGACTCTACGATGAGGTTGACAACAATCGTCAGCAAGATACGAGGTCTAGGCGAAAAGATAGAAAAGGACTACATCGTGCGAAAGTTTCTTTGTGTCGTTCCTAAGAAATTCTCTCCCGTCATCAACACGATTGAGCAATTCGGTGACATAAAAAATACGCCGATCGAAGATCTAATTGGGCGCTTGAAGACACAAGAAGAGGGAGAACATCGCTATAGCAACAATGAAGGAGACGAGGAGCACTTGCTCCTAACGCGCGTAGAGTGGGAGGCCCGATCGTCGAAGCTTGAAGGTGAAGGCTCCTCAGATGGTTCTAGTGGCGACGGTGGCCGTCGATATCAACGAGTTGATAAGGCAAAAGTAAGATGTTTTAATTGTAACGATTATAGACACTTTACTTCAGAATACCGGAAGCCCAATAAGAGGGAGAAAGCGCAGCAGTTACATCTCGTCGAGGAGATGCCGACGAAGAACCAGCGCTACTCTAAGCAATAAGATTAAGGGGTAAAGTTTATCTTAGTTTTTTAGTAGCATGTTTATTTAAAGTTTAGCAAGTCCAGATTAGAGGGGAGATTGTTAGAAATTAAATTAATCTTGTCTTGGTTCAATTGAGTTAGTTGCATGTAACAAAATACGTGGATCAGTTAGTTGTTGCATGTGTGCATGTAGGGAAGCAGTCAAGGCAAGAATCAGTCGTGAGTTAGTTGGGTTGCCGTGCATGCAATGGAGATGTGGCCGAGTGGTCGAACGTGGTGGGGTTTTAGCCGTTGCCTTGCTTTGGGCGCGTGTGCTATTTAAGGATTATAACCAGTTTAGTTCACGGTGCAGTCAAGTGTGAAAAAGAACAAGTAGTCTTCTCTGCAATGTATGCGTTAGTATTAGGGAGTCCAGGGGAGAAGAATAACAGAAGGAGTTGCAGTCCTCCCTGTGTGTTTTACTTTGTGCAGGTGTATCCAGGGAATCAAGAAGAGTGGTGTGAGTCCATCAAATCTCCAATTAGTGCGTGAGTTAATTTTTCTCTCAAGTTTTTGTTCAGAGTACTGAATATATGTGTGTTTGTTCGTGTGGGTTTTTTTCCTGGGCTAACATTTGGTATCAGAGCTTGTGTTCGTGTACACTTTAATCCATATCGTCTTCGAGTTCGTCGAGAAACGTCACCACCGATAGGGGTGTTTAGAAGATCGGCGATGGGAGCGTGCCGAAGGCGTCAGCGCGTAAGGGCAGCATCTTCCTCCCGTATTCTATGCTCACAAGGAGCGACTACACGACTTGGGCCGTGCAGATGAAGGTGTTCATGCGCGCTTAGGGCGTGTGGAACGCAATGGTGGAAGAGGATGTGAATGAGTGGCAAGATCAAATGGCACTCATGGCAATCTTCCTTGCGGTGCCGGAAAACATGCTGCTGCTCCTAGCTGAGAAGGAGACCGCAAAGGAGGCCTGGAACACCCTAAAGGTAATGCGTCTCTGTGCCGATCGTGTCAAGAAGGCACATGTACAAAATCTCAAAAGGAGTTTGGAAACTTGCACATGAGGGACACCGAACAAATCGATGACTCTACGATGAGGTTGACGACAATCGTCAGCAAGATACGAGGTCTAGGCGAAAGGATGGAAAAGGCCTACATTGTGCGGAAGTTTCTTCGTGTCGTGCCTAAATTCTCTCCTGTCATCAACACGATTGAGCAATTCAGTGACATAAAAAATACATCGATCAAAAAGCTAATTGGGCGCTTGAAGACACAAGAAGAGGGAGAACATCGCTACAGCAACATTGAAGGAGACGAGGAGCACTTGCTCCTGACGCGCGTAGAGTGGGAGGCCCGATCGTCGAAGTATGAAGGTGAAGGCTCCTCAGATGGTTCTAGTGGCGACGGTGGCCGTCGATATCGACGTGTTGACAAGACAAAAGTAAGGTGTTTTAATTGTAACGATTATAGACACTTTGCTTCAGAATGCTGGAAGCCCAATAAGAGGGAGAAAGCGCAGTAGTTACATCTCGTCGAGGCAGATGCCGGCGAATAACCAGCGCTGCTCTAAGCAATAAGATTAAGGGGTGAAGTTTATCTTAGTTTTTTAGTAGCATGTTTATTTAAAGTTTAGCAAGTCAAGATTAGGGGGGGATTGTTAAAAATTAATCTTGACTTAGTTCATTTGAGTTAGTTGCATGTAGCAAAATAAGTGGATCAGTTAGTTGTTGCATGTGTGCATGTAGGGAAGTAGTCAAGGCAAGAATCAATCGTGAGTTAGTTGGCTGTCGTGCATGCAGTGGAGATGTGGCCAAGTGGCCGAACGTGGCGAGGTTTTAGCTGTTGCTTTGCTTGGGCGTGTGTGCTATTTATGGATTGTAACCAGTTTTGTTCATGGTGCAGTCAAGTGTGAAAAAGAACATGCAGTCTTCTCTGTAATATATGCGTGAATATTAGGGAGTTCAGGGGAGAAGAATAACAGAAGGAGTTGCAGTCCTCCCTATGTGTGTTTTATTTTGTGCGGGTGTATCCAGGGAATCAAGAAGAGTGGTGTGAGTCCATCAAATCTCCAATTAGTGCGTGTGTTAATTTTTCTCTCAAGTTTTTGTTCAGAGCATTGAATTTATGTGTGTTTGTTCGTGTGGGTTTTTTTCCTAGGCTAAAAAGAGAGAGGAGTTAGTTAGGGACTTAGGTGTAAGCGGTGGGCAGTGGGCTGTGATTTTTTATATGGGCTGGTGAAATGATCTGATCCATTAATTATTCATTAGATGGGTAAAAAAATAATTGATTTTTATCCCAAAAATCATTAGCACCATTAATTCTGACTGCACACATGATGAAAAACCTCTGGCCACTGTTCACTCATCTACACAACTGTAGGTTGGAATAGGGTTGTATATATTAGTTAGAAAAACAAGCACCGTATTATTAATTAGACAGCATTATATATATGACGGCATCTTCGCAAGATGATCCTGTATGTGTAAATACAAGATGATAAATAAAGATATATCATACATGGAACAATTGCTTATCTTCGACCTACTATCTTTATTTTTAATTCAGCCATCTAGGCTCCGTCGAGATCTTGTCTAGGCCCTCTAGGAGCTAGGTCCGGTCCCACCTCATCATCGGCCTAGCGCTTCTTAAACATTCACACTCAGCAATTCCCAGCAAAACATTCTGTGAATCCTAATGAGCTTCTTACAAGTAACAAATAAAATTTCTAGTTTAGGATAGAAACTATAATATACTGTTACTGCTAGGCCCAATCTCTAATGTACCACAAGTGGCAAAACTACTCTCCAAATATGCATGACCTCCTGCTAATGAAAGCATGAAGGACAACAAGTTTTAAGTAGCATAAAGTAGAAAACACCTCTTGAGTTACACAGAGTTCATTTAACTCAGTCAAAACAAAAAATCTACGTCATAATGCCTAACCTCTGAGGCCCCATTTGGTTGAGGGTTAAGACAGCTTGGATAGGGGGTTTTTGGATTCGAATCCCAAGGATGAACTAAATCCCAAAAATTCCCAAAGATCCCCTTAAGGAGTTAGATGTTTAACTCACCGAACACCTTTGACTTAGATATAGCTCACTTAACTCAGCAAAAACATCCTTATTCTCTAAACCCAGGAATAAGTTGACCAAATAAAAAGGTGGGATAAGCTAACGCATAATTGTCAACCAAGGTAACCTATTTTTATGTACTGTTATTCTGTTAGCACAGTTAACCCAGCAAGAAAACTAAATAGGTTTGTTGACAAATGGAGAATCTGGATTAACATAAACTAGCTGGATTAAAATTAGTTAACCCAGTTATCCTAACTCTAAATGACAAAATGAAATTAATTTCAGTTTATTTCTTTCATACCCAAACAAAGAGGCAGCTTCAATAAACAAGACAGTGAATAAACACACAACTAGGCCAAACATAATTTTTCTAAACACTGGCCTGAATATGAACAGCTCAAATGAAGTTAATTCCATTATGAGAGCATTCAAAGAAGAAATTGAAGTCAAAATTGGTAAATGAATTTAAATGTTGTTAGCATATTACTGGAACTAAATACTTCTGCAATTTGGTAATTGAATGGGCACTACTAGTTTTGTTTTTCTCTTGAGAGCTGAGACTTACATAATATTGGGTCTGTTCTTTTCAGCTTCTCAAAATGACTTTTAGCTTTTGCTACAGTACCTAACTTTCAAACGGAGTATTTTTTTAAGATGGAGTCTACAAGTTAATTATAGTACACGTTAAAAGCCTAACATCTGTACTATCCAAAATCGCAAGCGAGTATCTCTCTCTCCGTAATCTCTGTCGTAAACAGCTAAAATTCAAAAATTTCAGCCAAAAACCATAAGTCACAACAAAAAAGAACAGTCCCAATATCACTTAATCCTACCAAATTATGGGAACTGTGTGTGTTAATTGCATGTTAATATGATCCCAATTGATCTAAACAAACATATGACTAACATGAATTAAGAAAACAATAGTGTGTGTAAACAAACATAAAAAAATAACTGACATTTCTTAAATTCTGATAAGTATCCTAATCATTATACTAAAAGTCAAGAAAATGACATAAAAACCATCTTGGACACCGCAACAAGTTATTTGGGTTTCTCCATTGTTGCCACCAAAATATATTCATTTCTGCCTTATAATATTTCAGTGAGGCATAACAGCCTTTAGGCCTGTTCTTTTTGACTGCGGCTGATGGCTTTTAGCTGCGGCTGATGGCTTTTTGGCTGTTTACGACAGAGATTGCAGAAAGAGAGATACTCGCTTGCGATTTTTGATGTTACAGATATTAATTTTTTAACATGTACTACAATTAACTTGTAGACTCCATCTTAAAAAAATACTTCGTTTAAAAATTAGTTACTGTAGCAAAAGTCAAAAACGGCTTTTAGAAGCCGCAAAGAACAGGCCCTTTAACTTGGATCTTTCCTGATAAGAACAAAATCACCAAACTGTCTGTCGATTGTAGCAATAGGAAATACATTAACAAGTTATTATTAAGACCATTACTAAATTACGATGCACTTCGGAACCTGACACACAAAGAAAAGTTTACATAGATGATTTCGTAAGTTTGACTCTAAGGTTCCAAGGCAAATAAAACTTACTTCCATTCTTATGGTTATATAATTTGTTACAATACAACGAAGAGAACATCCATCTGTTTTGTGATATGGATACAACATTGAGGTTTACTGAAATCACCAGGGAGGGGTGGAACCCTGCCTCGTGGAAGGAGACCTTGATCCCAAGCTTGGGTCTCTTGAAAATCTTGTCTTCGGAGTGCTTGCAGATGGGGTTGACCCTCTGTAGCTCGCACGGAGTGACTCATCAATGGTGCGTGAGGACTTCGCGATGGCATTCCTCACCAACTTCTGTGCTGCAGGTGAGAGGGTCCTGGGGCTTGCACTGCCTCCCCTCAGAGGCGATGGTAGCGGTGGCTTGTGGAACATTTTAGTCCGCTCCTTTATCTTCCTTGCAGCATCCCTCGACAGCAGGTGTGCCTTCACATCCCGAGCAGGTGGAGGAGGGATCTTGAAATGCGCCGTCTCACTGCCCCCAGAACCACCTGGTGTCTCCTCTGGGTCCAATCTCAGTGGTGTTCCGTCAATCTCACCCCACGTCATGAATGGCGACTCATCCACACCAGGAGCTGGCGATGGCGTCCTCACAAAACTATACCCATTATCTGCCTTCTTCCCTGACTCAATGTAGAATGGATTTGGAGTTTTCCTCAGATCCTCTAAATCATACTTCTTTGCTTTGTCAGGATCATGATATGCCATCCCTCCAGGAGTGGAGCCTGCAACTGGCGCGTACAGTATGGTGGCTGCCTCCTCCTCCTTGGGCCTTCCGTCATCAGCCACAGCCTTCCCATGGAACCTGGTGTTTGACCTGTCAATCTCCTTGGTCATCCCCTTGAGCCGCTCGGCACGCTCCTCATCAGTGAGCGGCGCCTCCCCTCGATCAGCAGGGTAGTACATGAGCAGGTTCTTGGCCGTGAACTTGGCACCCTCCAAGGTACTCGGCGGCTGCCCAGACGTGCCATACCCATCAGTAATCCTGTCGCGCTTGGAGTCCTCCAACAAGGGGGTACTCGCCGCCTCCGCAGGCTCCAGCAGGTGGGCGTAGCGCACGCGGCGGCGGTGGTTGACCTTCTCGAGGATCCGCGAGAAGGACTCGTTGTCCTCGCTGGTGAAGCGGCAGAAAAAGTCGTCGAGGGAGAGCGCGGCCGCGACGTCGTCCTCCTCCTCGGGTGCGCCTGCGCTGGCGGAGGGGGCGACGGAGGGGGTGCTTAGGAAGGACGGGGAGCGGAGCACGGTGGAGGTGGCAGGCGTCGGGGTGGGGACGGGCCCATGGCGCTGGAGGCGGCGGCGGCGGTCTAGGATCTTGAGCTGGGCGTCACGGAGGAGGAGCGGGTCGCGGGAGCGCAAGGCCTGGAGCCAGTCGAAGCGGTCGCGGAGGCGGGGGAGGTCGGGGAAGAAGTCGCGCTCGATGATGCGCTCGATGGCGGCGACGTATGTGTCCTCGTCGAGCACCTCCGGGCGGCGGCGCTTGGAGGAGGAGGTGGTGGTGGCGAGGGCGGAGGCGGAGGAGGGGGTAGGGGAGGTGGAGCGAGGGGTGGAGGGGGCGGGGGATGGGGAGAGGTGGCGAGGGGAGTGGCCAGGGGAGCGGAGCATCGCGGCGCCGGCGCCGGCGATATTAGGGTTAGGGATTCGGGGATTGGGGATCGGTGATAGGAAGAAGGCTGTTGTGTATCGGTGATACGAAGAAGGCTGTTGTGTATTGGTGTTTGCCGGTTCGGGTGTGTTTTCCACGCAGGAATATTGACGCATGAAACCGAGTGGAATTACCAAAACCGACCGAATCGTAATCCTATTTACGCATGAGAATTTTTCACTCAAGAAAGAACAAACTGATAAAGAAAAATAAGGATGAGGAGTTTTTTTGGGAGTATCTATACAGCATTTGTATGCTTTTTGTGTTTAAATCAGCCAGATTTTGAGACGTTGAATTAGAGATCCAACACCCTAAATTCGAACCACTCATTTTTTTAGAAGGTATGGGAGATCCGTTGGATAGAGATCCAACGCCCTAAAATCTAACTGATTTAAACCCAAAAACATACGAATGTTGTATAGCAATTCTCAAGTTTTTTTAATACGGGACTAGCTTGTGCGCTACCACCGTCCGTCCTTGTGCCTTCATCTGCCTCCCACGCCTGTTATCTTTCACCTGTGCCTGTGGCTTCTCCATCTTCCTCCCTCTTCCTGACTCTCTTTACCATCTTCCCCGTCCACCGTGGCCCCCGTCCCACTAGCCGCCTCCCATGTGGCTCCCAGCGCTGCCCCTAGCGCCTTTGTTGCCCACCGTGCCCCTCGCTGCCTACCTACCTACCACCACCTCCAGCGGCTAGCGGCGCTTCATGGGAAAGGAAGAGCAGGCATAGGCAGAAGGTAGAAGGTGGGAGGTTGGGAGCACGTTCTCCTTAACGAGCTCTAGTTGCTCGAAAGTAATTCTCTTTTTTAATTAGAAAATTGGTTATGTACCATTGAAATGTGACCCGTTTTAATATATACCAAAATAAAATTCTGATTCACTTTAATACCATTGAAATCTCCAAATATATGAGAATATACCACTTTGTCACTCCTCCTGTTACGATTGGCTACGAAATTACTGACTTACTGATACGGGGTCGCCCAATCTTCTCGATGTAGGATGGATACTCGCGGGAGTCTTGATGAATCGCAATGATCCTCCAATGCCAGTGCAAGGGACGAACACTCTTTAATCCGCCAAAACACGCTCATGTTGATTTCGCCAACCACCAAGCGAAGATCTATCGTGCACCCAATTCCCAGCGGAAAGGCTAAATGATCTTGATTGAAGAACACTCCTAATTTCCTATGGAATTTCGGCAACAACGATAAACTGAAATAAACTTTAGTAGATTGATTATTCTCAAATGTGGTCTAAGCCCTAAGGCTGCCAATACATGGCTTATATAGCCCCTTGGGACGTCCATAGAGTCCACAAACCTAGTACAACTCAACCTTATATGATTTTAGATACGAACTCTCACAAAAAGAAAACTAAATTTTACAGCTATCATATTGTTTCAGTCATAACTTTTGATTCATGATGAATTTGGAGGTGGGACTAGATCCATTGCGTAGCCCTTAAAATTATCTTTTCAAAAAGTACAAGAACACTCGAATCGGACTCCGTTTGTGAAAGTTATGGTCTTTTTAGTAATTACCTATTAAGCTGTCCCGAACCGAATCCGAATTTAATTCTGAATTGAATCCGAATTTGAATCCAGTTGGGCTTATAGGAGGTACGAATTGGGCTTAAAAATCTTATCCAAAACTTATAGTTTAAGTCCGTAGGCTCCGAATTGACTTCTTTTCAATGAGTACAAGAACACTCGAATCGGACTCCGTTTGTAAAAGTTATGGCCTTTTTAGTAACTACCTGTCAGGTTGTCCCGAATCGAATCCGAATTGAATTCTGAGTTGAATCCGAGTTTGAATCCAGTTGGACTTGTGGGAGGTTCGAATTGGACTTAAAAATCTTATCCAAAACTTATAGTTTAAGTCATTGGGCTCTTTCCTTTTGCTCTTCCATTGGATGAGCTTTCTTCCTTCTTGTCTTTGGCACCTAATGTGGTTATCCTTTTCCTTTTGCCTCTCCATTGCTTTGCCATTGACAACCCTAAGAATGCATCATGTGATAACATGAGATAGTATCCATTCTTATGAATAACAATATTATGTTTAGTTTGGAATGAGTTCACTTGGTCATATTTCATGCGGCTCAATAATTCTTTCCAGTTGAACAATATATTTAACTGAAAAGTACAAGACACGTGCGTATCCGCATCATCCTCGGCTTATAATAATTTGAAATTATACTAAACAAAGAATACAATGTGTATACATGGTATATATATTTGTCATCAATACTTCTTCGGCGAAAAATACTCCATTTGAAAGTTAGGTACTGTAACAAAAGCCAAAAGCCATTTTTAGAAGCTGAAAAGAACAGGCCCTATAATTAAATCAGCGATTTCACGGAGTGCGGTTTTACGCTTTCATATTGGGCAATTAGAAATGGAATACTAATTGGTGGAGTTGTAATTCTACTTAACTCTGCCAACCGACTAAAAGATAATTCCCGAGGATGATGAGTTCTATAATTTAGTTTCCTTAACATTTTGGAATCACCATTTATACAGCAAGGCATAAAATGATAAGTTATAAAAAAATCATTCTACCATAGAAATGGGATAACCAGTGAGATAGAAAAATAAGATAAAATCCTTGTCGTGGAATAGGTACCAAATCCCAATTCTGACTGTTGTGGAAATGGTCTCCACCTTAGGCTCATTCGGCCTGACTATTTAAACAGTGTTGAATGCCTAAATGAGTCCGGTCCAGAAGGCCCATCTGAGTATGTTAAAGACGATAATATCCTGAGGCGGAACATAATACCTAGGGGTAATGTTGTAACTTGAAAATGACGGCTATATAAATAGTCTCCCCTGGGCAATCCCAAGGCAGAGACTACCTTAGATCTCACAATTCTCCCAAGTTTTCTCTATTCACTGTTTGGTATTTTAACCACAACAGTTGGCGCCATCCGTGGGGATCGAACATCAAGTAGCCATGATCTGAAAACGACACCGAAGGTAGCGATGAATATTCAAGGGGGCAGTCACGTGAGCCAAAATCGTCGGAGAATCGATGGTTGGTTGGCAACGGACCACCGAGCTGGTGCCGAAAAGGGTGACAGAGTGATGGATAAAGGCGAGAGGGCTTCGGGATCGACGGCAATCGATATGGGAGGCGTGTTGCTGTCCCAGCCCCGTTCGGCCGGCAAGAAGTCTCCTCCCTCCTTCTCAACGGGGTTTATTCCAGATCCATTCTGGCGAGGCAGAGTATATCTCCGAGTATGTGCGGACGAAGGCCAGGAGCTACAACAAGTTCGTCTATTAACGAAGCTCCCACGAGGCAGACCTCGTTCTGTGCAAGATGGTACCCTCTGCAGTGGTCGGGGAGCTCGATTCCAAGTAGGAAGGCCCGTACCTCATCACCGCCAAACTTACACCATGTGCATACTGCTTTTCTACCCCCGAGGGATGTATCCTAAGCCATACCTGAAACGCGGACTGCCTTCGAAGGTAAGATATTTGCATCATGTTTTCAGTCCTACCGATGTATTTTCCGAAGATCCTTCGATTATATGTAAACCTTTTAGCATGTATAAATGTCATCATGTATTTTCTTGATGGCCCTCATTTGCATCTATGCATGTGTAAATCGTCGGAGCTACCTTGGGCGCCTGACGTACTCTGTGGAGTATAAAACGTTGGGAGCTTCGCTATCCCAAGCCAAAATCGTCGGAGTTGCCTTGGGCGCCCGACGTACTTTGTGGAGTATAAAGCACTGGGAATTTCACTGTCCTAGGCCAAAATCATCGGAGCTGCCTTGGGCACCCCACGTACTTTACGGAGTATAAAGCGCTGAGGACGAGATCGCCCCATGCCAAAATCGTCAGAGTTGCCTTGGGCGCCCGACGTACTCTACAGAGTATAAACCGCTGGGGACGAGATCACCCCAGGCCAAAATTGTCAGAGCCGCCCTGAGCCTCGCTATCGGATGAACGTATATAGAGGCTAGCCAGAGGCTTTGAATGCCCTATGCAACCTACTCCTTTAACCCGAGAGATCTAGCGGCAATGAAGCATCTGTTGACCCCTAACTGTGGAGGGGGTGCTCATTCATTCTAATTCGTCATTACAATGAAGTGTTAATGCTGTCGGCACTAAATTAAGTGATGGAGACGGGGAGCACGCTATTCTTAAGAGTCCATCGAGATCGGTTCGAAAGAGGTTAAGCAAAACGTGCGCGCGAAGCATGCGATTTCGGCCGAAGTGTGCGCTTGTGGGTGAAGTGTGTGCCACACAAGTGCTCCTATCTTCGTTAAGCAAGAGTGAGAGAAGAAGGCTGTGAGTTAGCTATCCTGTTGGAGCATAATCTCAGTTGAAAGTTTGAAGGTCAGAGCAAGAAATGCAAAACGTATAAGATCATCATTCATAAGCGCTTGCATGCAAGAAATCAGCCATCGTAATTACAAGCATCGAACGTGTAAGAAATCTTGTTCATCCAAAGACTTAAGTGTCTTCCAGTTCGACTAGGACTTCGCCTTAAGGTGTCTTGGGTCGGCTGGCCCAAAAGTGTAAAGAGTCTTCAGTGAAGCCCCAATGTTGAAGCCGACGCCGCACAAGGCGATCCGAGATGAGGGGAATATCACTATCAAGCACCTGATCGATTTGAGTGGTTGATATTCATAAGAAAGTAATGCAAAGTTTATGTGTTATATCAAATGATGATTACATCATGTAGGCTTGCTGCTACGAAAGTAGATAATAAAGCAGGGGGACTTCGGAGTCACACCTGTGAAGCTACACCAGAGGCTGGTCCAGCCTCCTCCCCTTCAGCTCGACGAGGGACTTCATCTAACCATCACCCAAAATCGATGTTAGCATCGAGGGTACTCCGCAAGGCGATCTTAGTGGTGGCTTCTCCAATAAAGTCCCAGATGCGCTAGTGGAAGGTACGAACGGATCTCTGAACAACGTAGATGGCCCCCGACATGGCGTCGTTCTCTTCGGAGAGGTCCAAGCGAGGAGAGGCCAGCTCGCCAATGTGTAAGCATCCGTGCACGTGGAGCAAACCAAGCAGTATATTCGTCGTCACAAAGGAGCAGTGGTTACCGAAGGAACAAGCAACATTCAAAGCTAACGATGAAGCCTCTTCGATCCTGCGGAGACTGTTGGAGACGTCTTCGGGGCCATGGGTCCAAGAAGGGACTTCGACTGCCAACTCAGCAAGTGTGTTCTTCAGCGATTCCATCGATTTCCATGCTAGCAGAGAGGCGTCCCCGAGTCGACATCCCATAGTTTCGACCTCGGATGACAGCCGCACTTTCTCCGCCTCTAGCTCAGAGATTTTCTACAGCAGGCCCGTGCATTCTTCCGTGGCAGCTTCCCGAGTTTGTTCGATAAGGGATTTTGCCTTATCGAGGGCCTTGACACCCTCCGTCTCGAGGAACTGTATGCGCTCATCTTTCTCCGCCATGACAGAGGCTAGCTCTTCGGCTGATTGGCGAGCGGATTCAGCAGCCGCTTGCACCACTTGCTATTTCTCCACTTGCTATTTCTCCACCACTTGCTCGTGGATCCGTCGGAGGAGCTCGGTGTGCTCTTCGGAAGCGGCGACAGCTGCTGCAACGACACTGTAGTGAGTGGACTCCACGGAGGATTTCGCAGCTACCAGACGCTTTTGAAGGGTAGCCCATTCCGGACCTCTTTCGTCCCGAATCGCCCGGGAAAGGGCCAGAGCCTGCAGCGTGTCAAGGTGTCAGTATTTGGTCTGATAATTATCATAATGGTATTGAAGCGTACCTTCATTTCGGTGGCTTCCAAGGCGAGCTCCAGCACTTCGGAGTCGCACAAGGAAAGCACCCTACGATCCAGTGCAGAATCTACGTGGTCTACTGCCGCCTACAGGATCCACAGGGCATATGGTTGGGCGAGGAAATCAGTCAACACCATTGGTTGGGCCTTGCCAACCGATGTCCCACCCGAAGGACTTGAAGGGGTAGTCTCTACCGCCACCTCTGGTGCATATCCCGAAGAGAGCGAACCCCTTGATACCGGAGACATTGTCATTGAAAGAATAGGAGAAAATCACACGAGGTTTAAATTAAAAAAAGGGTCAACTGTGTCTATACCACGATCACCTCTTCTTGAGGGCGAATCATCGACACCTTCCTTTGCGAAGGCCCTTGCAAGGGTCTCTCTTGTCATCATTCCAGGGGAGCGGTCCCTTGTTTCGACCCCGAGAGCGGCGGTCTCCGCTTCGATCCTGAGGATGGTGGTTTCAGCTTCAGCTTCAGCTCCAGAAGCAATGAGTTGCAGCTTGACCTCGAGAATGGATGTCTCCATCTTCATTCTTGGGGCAGGGGTCACCAGCCCAGTTGAAGGGGCCGTGGCTCCAACCCCAACCCTAGAAGCGAGCATCTCGACCTCGGAGTCAGAGCTATATAGTAATGCCGATGAGGCCACATGAAACTTTCCTCCGGAGGCCGTGGTGAGATGAGTAGGAGAATTCACCTGAGTGCGTTTAGCTTGGTGCGCTGTGGAGGGGGAGGGGGAACCAGAGTCCGTTTCCCCATGAGCGGTTCCTTGTAACGCAAGCTCCATACTCCCTACCTCTTCGGCTTCCGAGAGAGCGGGATCTGCAGCGTCGGACTCTGTCGCGGCAGCAATGTCCAGGTCTTCTACCTCGGATGGGGGCAAGCGTGGAGAAGACGCGAGAGGTGCCTCCGATGAAGGATGGGGTTGGGGGCGCGATGTTGACGCCCACGGAGCATTTCCTTTGCTGCCGCGTGCCTACGGAGCCTTAGGAGGGGGACGCTCCGGCATGGGAATTTTGAGAGCCTCGCATGCCCGGCTGATCCGTTCGCGACCCGTTGTCATTGATTCCCGCAAGTTGTGTTCCTTGGTGATGTACGGCCCAAGGAAGACGACGGCAGCTTGCTCCGCGTCTCGGAGCGTGATTCCTGCATAGAAATGACATGCTATCAGCATGTGAAGAATACCCGTTCATCATACCGTGTTCGAACACTTACGAGGATCTTCAGGCTGGAGCAGAGAAGAGATGCTAGGCCAGAGGCCATCGTCGCGGGTACCACTTGTTTGGACGGACCATTGACAAGTGAGCAGAGATACCCCAAACATAAGGAACTCCTCCTCTAAGTCCCGCATGCTGAGGTGATGGGCCAATCCGACCAGCTTCCGAGCTGCTGCCTTGTCGTCGCGGTCGAGGGATACTGAAGGGGACATGTTGAATTTCAGTGTTCCCTCATACCACTTCAACGCGTCGCCACCCTCCAAACCGTGATAAAACCATTGACGTGACCAGTTAGACTCCTACTTCGTTTTCGTTGCATTTGCCGGAAATAGCTTCATGCATTGTGGTCATAACACGAAGTTAACGCTGCCAAGATTGACTTATTCACCCTTCGCAACCTTCTTGGGCTGACATCGAGCGTCATGCAAGAAGCAGAAGAGAGAGGCGCTCGGCCATGACCCCTTCGCCCGGCAGGCCCAGTAGAAAACCGCCAGGCGTACAATAGCATTTGGGGTTAGCTGCGCTAGCTCTAGCTCGTATCGTCGGAGTACGTCGCCCACGAACATAGACGGAGGGAATCTCAAGCCGGCTTCAAAGAATGCGCCAAACACTACGGCTTTCGAGTCTGATGGATGGGGTTCTCTCTCATTGCGAGAGGGGAGTCGTACCACATCTCGACAGGAGATCTTGCTACTGCTGACCAGGTTGTGAATCAGCTCCTTGTCAACCAGGCTTGCGCCCAGAACATTAGAACAGCTGTCGTTCATCTTCTGGGCCGCGCACCACCGCTTGTCGACGACAAATGCCCCCAGCTCGACAAGCTCGAACTCTATCTCAACGGGACGGCGGGAGCGCGTCATTGCGAAGGTGGAGAGTAGAAAATGGGGAAGAGGATGAGCGTGGAGAGAATGCAGCAGCAAAAGGTCTGGTGAGCAAGTTGGAGATGCAGACCGTATGCCCGGGTTTTAAAGGCCGAGAGCGAAGGCAAGGTGTCCTTAATGGCGCCTCTTCGAATCCGTCAATAACGGCTCAAGAGACAAGTAACGCACGGAGGGTGCCCGAAGCGACAGAGTCTACAAACGCATCGATCACTGACCGTCGCGACGTGGAGGTATGTGAAAGGTCAATCGGCGCGAGTACGGTGGTCCAATTGCTGCGGAATACGTTACCAGGGAGGTTACGCCAACTGCACTTGCAAAGCGCCCTATGTCTAGTAAGGTTGCGGAGTCTTGACGCTTGGGTCCTAGAGATGGGAGAAGCATTGGGACTAAGCGGGACACAAGTGCAGACCGGGCGCGAGGCTCCAGGAACCGTTCAAGTCAATTTTGTGAACAAGCGTGCGGCAGATCTGGTTGCCTAGGGCGTGATAGTAGCTCTCCATCACCGAGCTACCTCTAGACCAGAGGCTTTACAAGCATTCTCCATGAAGGAGGCCAAAGACGCGCGAGGGTTAGAGACTTCGCGCGTGCTCCAGAGACTTGAGACTCTGAGAGCCCTTTTCGCGAAGTACCTCACGAAAGCAAGAGGTCCGGAGGGTTACATGTACGCTCAATGGGCCGAGTTAGAGACACTGAAAGATTCCACGTCCCAAACATGTTTTGCGAAGTATCCCTTCATTGTTCATGTAATAATACAAAGGATAATTACAAGTATGAAACACCTTGGGTGGCCAGTTTTTCTAGGGCCCCCACCTCAACATGCTTGAGTGAAGATCTCGCTGCTGCTGGACCTCCTCGCTCGGTAGCACCGTAGATCTTGTAAAAGACTTCGGTGTTCAAGTCAGAGGAACATGTAGTGGCCCAGGGCAGAATATACGCTTCTATCTGATACTTGATTAGCACAAGCCTTCGCGAGGCTATTCGACAGCTTCTTGCAAGACGAGCTCAACACCCTCGAGATAGTAACGAGAGTGTTCCTGATGGAATGGAAGAAGATGCTTATCAAGAAAAAGCTCTGATATTGTGGTCGGAAGGACATAAGGTAGCCTTTGCCAAGTACCTAACTAGCACAAGCTTTCTCAGCACCGCATGGAGCAGCGTTTTGCCAGACGAGCTTGACATCTTAGAGATGTTATTAGGCGTATCAACATTGATACGGGAAAAAAACGCTCACCCATGGACCAAAGAAGCCATGAGCGTTCGAGCTCGTATCGTAGTACGCCATGCCAACCATTAGGGTGGCACGGAGATTCAATTTGGAGCTCGTACATTAGAAGAAAAGTTATGGAGCGAGCCACTCCAGAAGGGGATAGAGCCGGTGCAGGGGGTTAAACCTTCTCCTTGGAACTGGGGAGACGTCCTCTTGGCACACTCCGCAACGAACAGCCACTCCAGATGCCGTCTCCGCTAGCGCCAACCTGTATAGCCGGAGAGCCTCGTCAAGGACACCAGAGGCTGGATTGGAGATATGCAGCAAGCACCACCACCCCGAATCGGAGTCGAAGTTCCTCCCTGGGGTTGTGAAGCCCTCCGTTCGGCACATCTTGTGGCGTACAACCGCACTTGGAGTTGATTGCGTCAACCCCAATCCATCTTGCTGAGGTGCCTCAACAGATGAAGCAACAATGGCCGTCCGGCTTTGTAACCGCCCACTGATGCTTGTCGATGGCGAAGGGTTTTCAGTCATATCGGCATCAAAACACCGGATCTCATCAGAACTCCGAAGTTAGGCGTGCCTGGGGTAAGGGGAAGATGGGATCACAAAGCAATATGAGCTATAGTGGTCGGAGAGTTTGAAAGAAGAGATGGAGCGTCTATTGGCCAGTCACCCCTTTTTATAGGGTGATCACATGAAGCCCCGACGATCACATGTTGGACGTCCCATTGGCTGCGCCGCGCAAGCACATGGTTTCAGTGTTCCATCAACCGTACGTCGCATGCCAAGTCACCGCGCTGCCCCTGTGCTGAAGCACTGCCATCGGCTCGTTGTGCGCCGCCCCTCCTCTGTGCTAGACCGCGCTGGACTGCGCAGGGCCGCCGTCGGCACGTCGCATCCCGAACTCAATCGACGCCCGCTGCACCGATGCCCGCATGCAAATCCGGATAAGGGGGGGTGGGGCGGTGGTTGCGGCCGGGGGGTGGGGCGGCGGTTACGGCCGGGAGGGGAAGGTGCGGCCGAAAAATATGGGGGGACTGATGAATGGGCGTCGGTGGGAAGGGATAAGGTTGGGGCTGGAAATTTTACAAAGGGGCCCCCGAACCTTTCTAATATTACACCCTTTCTTTTGTGTGATGGCATTTTCAGTTAGCCCCCCTAAACTTCCATTAAATTGAAGGAATGTAATACAATTGAAAATAAAATTATGATTATATCCCTGCTGTTTATTATAATTACCTTTGGTCCAGAAATATTAATGTATTCCATATATTTTATTTTTCTGGGTTATTCTTAGCTTTTATGTTGTCTACTTAAAGTTATGGCATTGTTTATATTTCTGGAATTATTTCAGGATGTTATTTTCTGCTCAATTAATATTCCTAAATATTGTTTATCAATAAGTAGAAAATCATTAAAATTGCTAGAAAATTCCAAAAAAATTAGAAAATCCTAGAAACTTGGTTTTTAGGTATATGAGCTTCCGTAAATTTATGAAACCTTAGACTTAGTACACCTTGAAAACATCATATTTCTTTATGGTTTATTTCCTGGCACTGTGTGTTTGGGGATTTATTTAATGGGTTAGTAATTCTGAAAATTACTTAAATACCTTAATAATTATAAGAAAATCCTAAAAGGTTGCTAGGAAAATCTGGGAAATGATACTTTATCTATTGAATAGATAAAAGTGAACTGTTACTCTTTTGCACTCATTTCATGCAGCTAAGATTACTTACCAGAAGCAAGTATGTATAAAACTGCATAAATATTGTACGATATTGGGCATCACTTAGTGGACATTTGCACACCCCGAATGGCTGTAAATTGTATCACCTAGGCTTATTTCGTTGGCATAAAGTCCTACCACTGTGAAACCTGCAGTTTATAGAGTTATACCTATTTACCACTGGAAGATAAAAACTTTGTAGTTGATGAGATATCACCTCTACTCTACCCTGGAGTGTTATTGGTAGCCCTGAAGGCATTTTGCCATGAACTATTGCCCTTTCCAGGACTAGAAGTCCGCATGCGAGTATTACTCCGCCTTGCACCACACTATCTCTGGACCAAGTTTAGGTAACTCATATGTTATCAATAAACAGGTGCACTCACAAGCAAAAAATATGCCTATGGTGAACAATATGGAGACCAGAAACATTCTCCCAGTTATCACTTAGCCTTATTTAGATGTCAATTTCCTATATGAGTAGCATCAACTATAAAATACAGCTCCTGTCAAGTTTGATCCTACTCATGAAGAGCACCTCTTATCCTTTGCTGAAATTATGCATTAAATAGCTGTTCTGTTAAAACCTTACCCCTGCTGAATAGTTGCTAAATAGAGTACATTGCTAGTAGCATATCTTACATGAAGTAAGAGTAATTAATCATGCATGGAATAACATTTGTAAATATTATGCCTGATATTTGAAAGGAATGACATGTTTCAGTTTATTATTGCCCAGATGGCAATAGGAAAGTGTCTTTACAGGCACACAAGGAATCTAGTCAAATGTTAAATCTCAGAAGGATCACCTTGACTAGAAAATGCTATAAACTCCAAAGACTTCAAGTCTATATATAACCCTATCTTCCATATTACCAAGTGTACGTTGATTTCATACCATTAAAATTATACTCTTGAAGTAGTATAATAATAACTTATTGCTAAAACTCTGAGTTAATCTGAAGCAAGTGACAGAAGCATACGCTCTCACTTGGAATTTTATGGTTAGCGTGAAAAGGGGGAGGAATTGGGGTATATGAGGAATATTAACGCCTGAAGCAAATAAGAGTAATGACAAGCATTGTTGCATATCCTAGGTCAAATACAGAAACAAAATAAGTCTGAACCTATAATTTTGAGGGATAATTAAAACTACTATCCACTGTTGGCAAATCATTGCATACCTCGAAGGGTAATTGATTTGTCTCTAGTAATATACTAGTTGCCAGCATGCGACTAGATACATGGATATTACACAGTAGTATGAATCTACCGTACATATAACATTGGAAGCTAACCATTTGCCTGAAGCAAATACAACTCTTAAAATACTAGATGACCTATCAGATGTTAATGATCCTGAATGATCTAAATATGTTATATTCATTTGGCATTATAAATTATAACAGGCATATAAATTACCTCCCAAATTAATCACATATATTCCTGAAGAATAATTATTTCATCTATGAGGTTGAACTAAAAATATATTCCAGTAGAATATATATATTCTATGCAGACTAATCGATGGTTATGTTTTATGTGACAGTATTATATCTATACCTTTGCCAACATCCTGAAGATGTACGTTATGCTGTCAAAACATATTACTCCAAACCAGGCCAAAACATGTTGCACTAACACAAAACCTGAAGTTTGTGTGATCCAAATTTTAAGTCAGAAGTATGAGTAATTAGATCATAACATTGGGCAATATATAAGAAACTAGAATATTTTTGTTGTCACAGATTAATAACATACCAGATGTTTAGGATAATATACCAGAAGTAGAGATATGCAGTTTTCCATGCTACTGCATTAATAAATATCTAGCTCACTACATTAAGAAAAAGAACCCCAATTAAGGATTAGTGCGTATTATGAGAACCAATCATTTCTCATATGATATCACCACCGTAGCATACTGAGGGGATTTTAAAGTATGCTATTAAGCAAGATCACATCTCGGCATTAGGGGGAGAGAAATGCCTAAAAAGTTTTGAATGTCGAGATATTTTCCTGAAGAAAGATCTTTACTATATGGTCCACGCACTAACTAAGCTAAATATAAATTTAGCTGATACTCCTGTACACCAGAAGCGGGGAGATTGCCAGATTCCTTTGCTCATTGCATGGAGGAGTTATATAGTATTTACCTGAAGTAGATATGTCGCTAAGTTTGGAATACCCCGGGTTGAATAGTATCTCTATCTTTGTGAAATTAACTTATTGGTCAGTGACCTAAACTCTACGGGGACGCCTGTGGATCTAAGGTCTAGTGACATGAGTCAAAAAATAATTGTTAAACACTCCTTGAATACTCCAGAAGAGAAGGTGAAATACCTCATGAAGAGGCTCATCCTGAAGATGAAAACCTCAGAAATTAAGCGCGCGCATATTACCATACTGGGGAAGACGGAACAACAAATAAACTTTCGTTTGGGAAATGACGGTGTTTTGGTTAATGCTGAAAGACACTCAATTATGAGGATATTTGGAGAAAAGTTATCGACAACCAGTTTATCTCTAAAATTGCTAAAGGTTTCTCATATGAGAACATAAACCCGGAACCAAAGTCCATGGCCGAGCGCCTGAAGTATTCATATCGGGTCGAAATGAAAGAAAGCAATTGAGGCTGAACCATAATCGCAGATGAAAGTCTTGGAACCTATTCGTTCAGACTTGATGTGTCATTATGAAATAATGAGGTGGTGAAAGCGATGGTTCAAGGATCCCTGTAAAGATCTATATTCTCATGTTATGTATGAAATAATATTTCGTTATATAATAACTCTAGCAGATGACATGAATAAGATATGCAGTTATCGGATTCTAAAAATCCTTAATGGGATCCCGAAAGGAACCCAAAACTCGATCTCTGAAGGACTCGATGTTTTAATAAGAAAGTAAATCGCAACATGTATACATTTGTATACAAAGCTCATACTTGATAAACTCTTACTTGAAGAAGGAGTATCTCCTAGAAAAGAGAGCATTTCCCTGAAGAGAAATCACCAGTTGATCGAAGATACACCAACGATTATGTGATCCCCATAAATGGATAAGGACTCATCCAAGACCCAAGGAAATGAAATAAGGAGACTAAGAACTAGAAGTTCACTACATAAGCACATATGAAGTGCATCTCCTACCAAAAGTTATTGGAGTGGCAATATCCTCTATTACCACAAAGGTATCACATATTTGGTGTTAATGGCAAATTTATTAATCCCCAGAGTGCCAAAATTAAGACCGGTTATATTGATTCTATGGTAGTGTGTCCATGCTTTTAGTTCTGTAGAACAGATTTTTGGTCATATGGTTATACTCAAAGATGATTGCTAAATGTTAAAGACCCTGAAAGGGTTCGATAAGTCACATCTTGAAGAAATATGGCATTGTAATTAATTACCCCTATATCCTGATTAGGATAAGTATACTGGCCTGCATTTATTTCTTAAAGGCAATGGAACAATAAGATTTCACTGGAAGTGGTCCTCAGGGGGAGTATATGCTAAACTTTTATAATTATGAATGAGATTCAGAAAATCTTGAATTAAGTCAAACCTAGAAGGTATTGACTTACCACGACCTTGAAGGTTTTTACCACCTATCAATATAAGTCCAATCAATGGATATGATAAAAGGTCTTGAAGATCATAATATATCCTAAAGATAAGTATTGCAAATCCTGAAGATAAGCGTTGTACTCTTTTCCCTTAGTAAGTTTTTTCCATTGGGTTTTCTTGCTTGAAGGGTTTTGATGAGGCAACAACTGCAATACAATTTAACATGTGCTATGTACTCTTTTCTTCATTCCTTTTTTTCACTGGATTTTTGGAAGGAGTTTTTAATAAAACATATGCATATTGTGATATGAAGTCTCACCAAAATATTTTTGGCTTTAACGAACGATTAGCCACATCCAGAAGTCACGTGGCATGAACAATATTAGTAACCCCATCATTATCTATGAAGATAATGCTGTTTGTATTGCACAAATGCAAATGGGCTATGTTAAGAGTAATATCACGAAGCATATTGCTCCTAATGCATTTATTCTCATGAGTTCCAAAAGAATGGGAAGATAAAGGCATTGTATGCTAAGTCTTGTGATAATCCAACAGATTTATTCACATAATCACTTACAGCCACTAGTTTTCACAAGTGCGTTCGAGGTATTGGTATGAAACGACTTAGAGAGTTAGAAGATTAAGGGACAGCAAATCACTGAACCACAGTCCATATGTAAGACCAGAAAACTTACATGATCATGAAGATCTAAATGTTGCACTCTTTTTCACTTTGTGAGTGTTTTCTGAAGTTTTCTCACGCAAGGTTTTTAATGAGGCAACAAGTGTCACAAGCAACGGATGCAATGTACTCTTTTTCCTATCCCTTTATTCCCACTAGATTTTTGGGAAGAGTTTTTAACGAGGCATGTACCATGGTATTCGCCCAAGGGGGAGTGTTACAATATATACGGAGTTTCGGTTATGGGCGAATACACTATTACCTCTTGGCCTTCTCTTCTTATATGAGAGGCTTTGAGTCATGTAAAAGAAAAATTACTAGATCAATAAAGACTACAATCTAGCTCTCTACTCTCTGGTGTCTTTGTGTTCTATTGGATTGTTCTTGGAGATTACATTATGATTTACGTTGCCGTTCATCGATATCTACATTAGTTTCTCAACACTCCCTTGGGTCTCCGCATGCTCGTCACATGCATGCACTCACGCCTACATTGTGCGCACCGCATGCATGTCTCAGTCCAGACAGCGCTCGGTCTCTGCATGGATGGACCCCGCATCGATGCCTCAGCCTCCGTGCTCGTGCCGTGGGGCTGCATCTGTGTCGCCAAGCTCCTCGGGGCGCCCTCCGCTCATCTGGACAGTGCTCGGACTTTGCACCCGTCGGCTTCGCCATAGCGCCCTCCGCTCCAACCTTCGCTCCGCCTCCGCCCATCCAGATGGTGCTCGGCATGCCCTTCGCTCGTCCGGGCGGTGCCCAACCTTTGCGTCCAAGCCATCGAGGACAGGCTCGCGGATGTCCTTTGTCGCCTTCCGCCGTGCAACCTCGCCGTGACTAGCTATGTCCACAAGGCCTGGCACACCATCATCAACTCTTGTCGTCACCTCTGCCAGACTTCGTATGGTCTCTGCCGGGCTCCACGCCGCTCGGCTTGCCGTCGCCTACGCTGGACTTCGCACGGCCTCCGCTAGACTTCGCACAACCTCTGCAAGGCTCCGCGCTACCCGGCTTGCCGTTGCCTTCGCCGGACTTCGCACAGCCTCCACAAGGCCTAGGGTGGTGGTTATCAACCCGTTCTTTGCCTGCTACTCCCCATCCGTATAAGGTGGCCCGTGTCCTAGATAAGCTATCCGACTCCCAGCGGAACACCCAGCTGCTCTGCGAGGTCTTCACCCTAGGAGGAGACAACAGCAGCGCAGTATGGCAGCTGAACACGTGCCCTCTGTTCCGCGTCTGCTCCTGCGCAACCTGCGTGGCCTTGGTCGACGAGATCCCACATTTCTTGCCGAACCGCAGGACTGCAAACACAGTGGCCTCAGACAATGTGACCCCCTTCGACCTGGAGAACGAAGAGTGGATGAAGGTTGTCCAAGGCCCGCTTAGCGCTAGTGGGCAGACAAATCGTACTGCGAGCATTGCTTTGGCAGCGCTCAAGGGCACGATGATCATGGCTCATTTGGTGACCCTTGAGGCCCATCTGTTCCCCGCTGCTGATCCTGATGTCGACATATGGCTCCTCATGGATTTGGACAGCAGCCCTGCAGTATTGTGGCATTGGCTGTAGTTTGTGGAACGAGACAGATGCTTGATGGTGACTAGGGCTGGCAAAAAAATTCATTAAAACTTGAATCAAAATTTTTTTAATTATAGTAGTTAGTAGATTTAAAATTGAAATGAGTCCATTTCGAGTGAAAAAAATATTAATGTGGCTAGACTCGATATTGGCTCGTTAGCTTGAATTTAAAATAACCACTTAAATGATAAATAAAATGATTTTATATTGAACTATACCAATTTTAAAAGATGCTCGATAATAACTCATTAAGCTTGATAGCCAGCCCTAATAGTGACACTTTCCGTGTTTGCAATTTTGCATATTTTTCCTTGGCACTTTTGTTGCTTAAGCAGGTTTTCAAATAGAATGCTTGGAAAATGCTTTTTGGGTTTCACTAGGGCTAGGCTATGCCCAGTTACAATAAATCTGCTTCATATATATATATATTGCTTTTAGCAAATGCATACCGCCCTCGTCTAGATGACTTTGAGTCCGGTAGTTTAGGTGACAGTGGATCGCTGCTAATATGGAGTCTACAGGATCTTTGGTTATGTAATGTTTTCCCTTTTCGAATCTTCCATGTTTTGGAAGTTCAATGCTGTTTTTTAAGCCGATTGGAAGTCCAATATTGAATACCCACACTTGTTCTCACAGTCACAGATTCATAGGCCATAGCACATTCTGTCATCAACTCAGGCTGGTCTATTTCACATCCTGTTTATAACATCCCAAAAATTTTAATTTCATTTTATTTGATATATTAGAATTTATTTGGAATATTTTGGATTTTATTTCAAAGCCTAGAGTAAGAAAACTTTATTTTTCTATTTTTCTAAAATTTAAAATAGTTTATTTTATTTTTCCTAAGTTCCCCTAGGCTTATAGTATTTTTGAGAATTTTTCTGGAATTTTCTAAGTAATTTGCTATTTTCTAGAGTTTTTAGAAGCTCTCTAGTATTTCTGAAAAAGGTAAAAGAAAAATAAAGCCCTAATAACCTCAGGCCGACGCATGTCAAGCTCAGATCGAATTCCCCCTCTGCCCGATCTAATTCGAGCCGTCGGTTGTCACTTTCTGCTTCGCTCTTCTTCCGACGGTCAAGATCTCCTTCCTAGCCACGTGGCTCCTATCCGGCCGCTGGCCATCCCTCCTCTCTTCTCCTCTCTCTCTCGCTGGCCAGTGGAACCCGCCTGTCGGATCCGTTTTCGTCCCCTTCCTTTGCTTCTCTCTCCCCCCTCTTTCCTTCTTTACCGCTAGCGACAACTTCCGTGTCAATCGCGGCCTTCCCTCCCCCGCCTTCCCTAAAATTGGAAACCGCACGCTGTTTGGAAGACAATCCCCCAATTTTTGCGCCATTTCCCCAATCCTCCAATGCTTAGAATAATTTAGGTAGGAATATTTGTTTCACATAAAATGTTAAATTCTAAAATTCATTATTGATTTCGGTGAATCAAGAAGGTCTAAGGAATTTTGATAAAATAAAGTTATAAAATCTGGTTTAGATTTAGGTATTGGTGTGGTGGTGGGTGCTGGCATGCATTGCTGTTCGGTGACACAATGTTGATGGCTAAGCACAAGCGGTATGTGATTGAGCCTAAGTTACCTTAACGACTGGTCTGTGAGTTACTATTATAAAGTCACACTGTACTATCATAAGTCTGGTATGGGACAGATCTAGCTAAGTAATTTGTGACATTCCAAATGTAGTTTCGCTATAGACTGGATGTGAGCGTGGTGTGGGCCATGAGAAGTCTCACATGGCACAAGAGGGAGCTCCAATTTGTGAATTCAAATTGTGGTGAAATCTTAGTGGCGGCGTAACTACTTTGGCTATAGAACGTTATAACAGTCTTATCATAAACTCTCCGCCGCACACCTAAGATAGTATGTTAATCGTGTGGTACAACGAGAGAACATGTCTTGTGAGTAAAGTTGTACACCTCTGCAGAGTAACAAACTATCCTGGATAGCCGTGTCCACGGTTATGGACATGCTGAGTATGGTTTTTCACGGATTAAACTTTGATTTTATAAAATCTTGTTTGTGGACAAATGAGAACTTTTTTGGGGAAGATGGTCTGGGTGGGATACGCATGGTTAGGTTAGTGTTAGGTTGGAGCCTGCATTAACGATATTATTTTCATTAAAATATTGTTTCATCTATTGTATTAAACTTAGCTTTTGTACTTACTTTACGGTATTTACTTCAGTATCATTTTTCACACAAATAACCTTATTATGCCTTCCTTTGCTATTTCTTATGCATGCATTCATTCTGTTAAACTTCCTGGTGTAACTTGTGGAGTAATTTATTTGCTCACCTTGCTTAATTCGGATGCCAGAGGATGACATCATCGACTACAATCAGGATTCCGATGAATAGGCCACATCTTACAGTCATTGACCTGTGGGTAGGCAGGATGGGCTATTCCTCTATAATTTATCTTCCGCTGATTTACTTTTGTTTGGCCTTGAGCCTTTATTTGTAAATTTGGCCATAAGGCACATACATTTGTTTTATAATAAAGTGTGGTTGTTATGCATGATATGCACCCCTGTTAACCCTATGTGCACTAGCTTTTTGTAGGATAGTGTGATTTACACAGAGGGTTCTAGAGTTGTTGATTCGAGATCGGACAGAGATGGTATCAGAGCCAGGATGGCCCCGTCGGTAGAGTATAATGGACAAAACCTTAGGACATATTTCACAAAAAAAACTATTTTAAATAGTTCTCTAAATCCAGTCTTACTCACTCTCTCACTTAACTATATTATTTCTCAAAAATGGTTTACTAACTTTCCTACTTTTCAAAAATTGTAGATGGCCGGACATCCTACCCAAGTCACCCATGGAATCCTAGCTGGCCACCTAGTTAACTGCCTTTGGAATCTTGTCCAAGAATTGAACTTCCAGGCACGCCTTGTCTATCAGGGATACTTGGGCATCTATGGAGATCAAGAATATTGGAGGGTAGAAGTGCTAATCTATGCTAACATTGGAGATAAGGCAGCAATCCACATTTTCGACGCCCTTGTACCACGAGAGACCTTCTTCAACGGTATCCAAGATGCAGCTCGTGACGCAATCTGCCAAATGAGGGACATCTATGCACTAGAGCTACGACGCACCACATTTCGCTACTACCCCAGCAAATTTCCTATCAGCTTCAGCAGCGCCTTTCCCTCCACAGAATTTGAGAGTAACCCACGGCTGGTTCAACAAGTGCAGTACACCAAGTCCTTGGACTATGTGTACCAAGTCACCTTGAATGAGATGAACTCAATGATGCAGAAACTCCGCACAGCGGAAGAAGAATTAACCAAGTACAACCTAGGGGATAAGGGTTCCTCAGTTACCGGACCACCCCTGAAGAAGCGTACGATGTATCTGAGTAGTAGCAGCCCCAGCCCATAGGAGCCCTAAGTTTATGTAATAGAACGATACTTGTGAGCTGTTATTCCTTTGTCAACAGCCTCTAGGTTATAATTATAATATTCACTAAAGTGTTTGTTGGCTTCCATTTGAGTTTTATTGTTTTTTTGTGCTTGTGGTGGGGATGTTACAAAGTCCTTCTCCTAGTTCCCTTTTTCTTTTCTCTAAGTCTGGAAGAATCCAGCAGATGGTGAACACCCGGAGAAACATCAATGACAATGCCAACGCCGGGGCTTAGGGAAGCCAGTCCGCTCCCATTCCTTCGCCACCACCGGCACCTGGACCAGATTGGGCCCAACTAATGGCAAACTAGAACCAGTTGATTCAACTGCTAGTGCAAACTATCAATAACTCAGCTCAACATGTTCCTCCATCGCCAGCTCAAACTCCTCCCAACAGACTGTAAGAATTTTTAAGGATAAGGCCTTCAACCTTCTTAGGTAGTGCAGAGCCTATGGACGCTGATGATTGGCTCCGGGCAATTGGAAAGAAATTGGATATTCTGCAGTGCACCAACCGAGAAAGGGTTTTGTTTGCCTCGCACCAGCTGAACGGACCTACGTCCGAGTGGTGGGATACTCTGACTGCTACTCATGCCAACCCCCAGGCCATTTCTTGGAATGAGTTCGTGCAGAGTTTCGTAAGGCACACATCCCATCAGGCACTATTACTTTGAAGAAGAAGGAGTTCAGAGCTCTACGTCAAAGCAGCTGTACCGTGAATGAGTACCTACAAAGATTCAACCAACTGGCGCGTTATGCACCTAAAGATGTGTGTAGGATCAAGGATAACCGACTAGAGGGGGTGAATAGGATGTTCTAAAAGTTCTCGCCTTTTTAAATTTAAACTATAACAAGTAATCACTAGGCAAGAATACTAATTGATTTCAACCTACTCAATTCTAGTAATCTTAAGACACCTCAAGAAATAATGATTGCAATTGAACTTTAAGCACATGAGACTATGACAATATTGACAATTGCAAAGCTATAAATGTAAACACTAAAGAGAAAACAAGAAGTAACCACAAGTTGACACAAGAAGTTTTTCCCGTGGTATTGAAGACTTGTTGGTTTCCACTAGTCCACATTGAGAAAAGCCCAAGTGTTCTTGGACCAGCTCCACGAATTAAGCCTCAACTCCTCAATCCACTATTAGTTGCTCTTCCTCCTCTCCGAAGATGGTGAGCACCGAACTACTCACAATCTTGAAAAGATCACAAGCTTCTTGAAGAGATCACCTCGCGATCAACCACCAGGTCGTCTAAGTGCCGGTAAGCATCAAGAGTAAAAGATCATGCTTCGCTTCACGGCTATTAAGTGCCAAGAATATATCTAAATGATTATGCACTTGACTTTGGCTCAAAATACCTCAAAATGAATGCACTAAATGAAAAGATGTGTGAAATGAATGCTCAAGGCTCAACGATGTTCAATGCAAGTTCAGCAAGCAGTCCTTGAGCTGGTAGGGGGTATTTATACCCTCACTAACTAAAACTACCCGTTACAAAAATCAATTCTAAAAAATCAGGGAAATCAAAATTACCTGCGTGTAAAGTGTGGTACTACCGCAATGTACTGTAGCACATAGTAACAGCTCTATTAGAACATCAAAACTAGCCATTGAAAGTCGGTGTGGTACTACCGCCTTGTAAGTGCGATACTACCGCACTGCAGTAGTTCCACTTGTCAGTGCGGTAGTACCGCACCACAATAGTTCTGCCGTGTAATCCCCGGCTCTTCCGATTTTGCCGCATCTAAGTCTCAAGGGGGGTGCTTTTTGGAAAAAATGTACCGTTGAATTTTCTCGGTACTTCCGAAGATCAGACAATTGGCACAAGAATATGCTATCGAGTTACTTTCTATGATCCCTTGTAATAGTACGGTGACTATCCTATAATCCGGTCTTTTAACCTTTCTCCTAAGACCGGTAAAATATGAAAAGGGATCCTATATTTCATGTACCTTTATTTTTGATCCATCTTGATGTCCTTTTCGTCCTTTCGCATGCAACTTGCTTTCAACATACACACACTTATGAGACTTAACCTATGCAATCCTCAACAAACATATTAGTCCCATATTCATAAATCGTCATTAATTACCAAAACCAATTTTTAGGGGCCTAGATGTTTTCAATCTCCCCCTTTTGGTAATTGATGACAACACTTATATTTTAAATGGGAGAAAGAACAATTTTGAATATACTACTTGTTTGAAAACGAGGTGCATATTCTTTTGTGACTTTAAAAGAGCAATTGAGATTTTAAAACTTTCTCAAGAAAGCTAAGAATTTTATTTTCTTTCAAAGTCAATTTTGGAAAGCTCCCCCTAAATATGTGCATAGAGAAAAATTAGATACAACTAACACATGTGAACAACAACATTTTACAGGGCTTTTAAATATTGAACATCAAGAAAGTACATAATTTACAAATAACAGTTGCACTTGAGGATCAATATGGCATTAATAATCATAAAGGAGAGTTAAACATTACATGGCATGAAATTTAAAACATAAAATGACATCACATAGAGTTCATTACATCACATAACACATGAAAAGTAAGCATCACATGGTTCATTACACCATAACCATTACATAATAATAATTAAAGTTTGAAGCAAAAACAAAGCTCGAAAATTTGAAATCTTTCTTGAAACGTCATCATTTTCCCCTTGTCCCAATTCTTCATCTTCTCCCCTTATTTCTCCTCCTTTGGAATCAAGATACCAAAAAAGGCTAATCCCGCGGCCCTTGAGGAGAAGCGGCACGGCGACGACGACGTCCATATTGGACTGGAGCAACTGCACTCTCGAGGGTAGTCATGCGGTCTCCAAGAGAGGAGACGGCAGACGTTAGGGAAGGGACGCTGTCCGTTAGGGTATTCAGGTTACCCTCAATACGTAGGACAGCTGAATAGACCTGAGAGAGTGAGACCTTATCCTGACCCTGTTGCCCAGCTGAAGTCCCTCCTGATTGCGCTCTGGGGCGCGAAGGCATGGGGATTGGAGGTCCTTCCCTTGGCTTGTAGGACTTATGTACTCCGCCCTTCCCTCATCAGAATCCAGTCTTTTTAATGATCAGGGCTATGATGTATGGAGTATAATTTATTCTTCTGACCCTATCATTCTTCATCGCTGCCATCTCCCTGATTATGAGATCGACTACATCAAATTTTGTTCCAGTCATTATATAGTCGATCACATTCCAAGCATGTCCTCAGATGGCATCGAAGTTGCCGCTCTTGGGGAGAATGGTATGGTTGATGATTCTATTCACCAGACTTGGAATAGGAAGGAGTCTTGGAAGCTTGCCTGCCACATACCTCACATTCTGATCATAGTATTCGACGCATTGGGCAAGCTGAAGCGTCGGTTCGTCATAAAGCTTCTCATAGGCACTAGAGTGTGTGTTCAGAGTGTTGTGGTTACAATACCAAACAATGAATAGAGAAAATTGGGGAGAATTGTTGGATCGAAGGTAGTCTCTGCCTTGGGATTGCCTAGGGGTGACTATTTATATTGCCGTCATTTCTGGGTTACAACATTACCCCTAGGTATCATGTTCCGCCTCAGGATATTATAGTCTTTGTACATACTCAGATGGGCCTCCTGGGCCGGACTCATTTAGGCATTCAACACTGTTTAAATAGTCAGGCTGAATGGGCCTAAGGTGGAGGCCATTTCCACAATAGTAGCCTCTCACGACCGAGGGCTCTTCTTCGGATAGGCTAAGGTCGTGCTACCAAACTATTTGGTCTCCTCCGTCTATTCGGCCTCTACGTCTTTGGTGCTCCATTTGTTAAGTACCCTCATACTTGTCCATCCCTCCCAAGTGGTCCTAATCCACATACTTATGATCCGCAAACTGCTTGTTGGGACCATAGAACTCCTCATAGACTTGCTCCTGAAATTTGGTGTGGAATTTTGGATTCACACAATTTCTTGGAAGCACATATTGACTACGATGCCTTAGGATGGCATAGTCATCACTAGACATGTTCACGATGTCAGATCGTTCATTGTCAGCATGTGGCATTTCCTCATCAGATGCCTCATGAACCGGACTTCCTGAGGCACTACTTTGCCTCTCTGTCTCAGTCTCGGAATCACTTGTTGTCCCTTTGCTTCTGTCCTCTGGGCTCTTTTGAGCCAACACTCCATGAGCCGTCTCGATTGAAGGGGACTCAAGGACATGGGATCCTTACTGAGACGATTCCTGGCCTGAACCACTGGCCCTAGCGTAAAACTTCTTTGTGGTGTTCCTTGTCATCGGCGCCATCTTCAAGAGAATGAATAAGAAAGTCAAGGATATGATACGAATTCAGGAAATTAGGTTAGAATTGAAAGAAAATAGAATGCTAATTTTTCAGAAAAATCGGTAGTACCGCCGTTCATACTGCGGTAGTACCGGTGTACAACTTGTAGTAGTACCGCTATACGGTAGTACCGGTGTACAAACTCCGGTAGTACCGCCCTGCGGTAGTACCGCGTTTGTCGAGCGGTAGTTTTGATTTTTCTGAAATTTTCTAGGGCAGTTAATGTATGATTTTAAGTGATATTTTTCTTGGATTAAATCCATGAGATGGGTGACATATCATCATACATCACTAAAAATAACCATTTGCCCAAGAAAATAGCATTGCATTGTCCACATTTCAAATCTAACCTAGTTTGCACCTAGAGTTCAAAGAGAAGAGATAAGAGGCAAAGTTTGATCCAAAATATCTTGAGGATCGGAGGAGTTGAACCCTTGGGATGCGGAGAATCACCCAAGAATGAAAATTTTTTCACCGGATTAGGAGATCGGGGTGGAAGAAAATGGGAGTTCTTGGGGGTGAGAGAGAGAGAGAGGAAGAGGTGTGCGGTTGCAATTGAATGAGAGGAGAGAGAGGGAGAGAAAGTGGGAGGAAATAGGGAGAGAATCCCGGAAGTTACTGCGCATCACATGAAAAATCGGTAGTTCCACAGTTAACACACCGGTAGTTCCGCCCCCGGTAGTACCATTGTTTTAATGTCGGTAATACCGCACAATGAACAACTGTAGTTCCGATTTTTCTGGAACTTCCAGATTTTGAACTTGAATTGAAAATTTATGCAAATGATTCCTAGTTTTCACTCAAATAAGAATCATTCAGGATCATTATACATCAATGAACCTAGCGGAGGCCTAAGAAAATAATTTTTGTGAACATAAAAGATTTTAATTTTTTTTTTGAAAATTCATCTCAGAAATACTCAAACAACACCAAAAATACACAAGAGCATGCGACAAGTGTTCAAACTATATTTGAGAAGTCTAGTACATTCAATTCATTCCTCAAATTGCAGAACCGGTTTTCATCTAACAGTTTGGTGAAATTATCGGCTAATTGATCTTAGGTTCGAATGTAGTTAATTTCAATATCTCTTTTGCTCACATGATCTCTCAAGAAATGGTGGTGAATATCTATATGTTTGGTGCTTGAGTGTTGGACGGGGTTATTGGCTATTTTCATCGCACTTTCATTGTCACACAAGAGAGGCATTTTATCAAATTTAATTTCATAATCCATCAAAGTTTGCCTCATCCATAGCAATTGGGCACAACAACTACCCGCGAAAACATATTCAACTTCGATAGTTGAAAGTGCACGGAATTTTATTTCTTGGAAGACCATAACACTAAGGACCTTCCTAGAAGTTGACAACTACCCGAAGTGCTTTTTCTATCCACTTTGCAACCCGCGTAATCGAAATCCGAATATCCACTTAAATCGAATATAGCACTTTTGGGGAATCATAAGTCTATGCTAGAGGAATGCTTTAAATATCTGAGAATCCTCTTTACAGCTATTAAATAGCACTCTTTTGGCGAAGGTTGAAATCTTGCACACATGCAAACACTAAACATGATATAAGATAAAGTAAACTACCAATCATGGATCTAAAAAATTTTAAATCTACCAGTTTACCTATTTCATTGAGATTTAGATGCCCGTTTGTCACCATGGGAGTCTTGATGTCTCATTCTTGAGTTGATTAATTTGAAATCCAAGAAAATAGCTCAATTCTCCTATCATAGATATCTCAAGTTCTCTAAATATCATTTCACCAAATTCCTTACAAAATTTTTGATTAGTGGATCCAAATATAATATCATCAATATAGATTTGACATACAAAGAATTCATCATCTATAATTTTGGTGAATAAAGTGGTATTACCTATCCGATTTTCAATCCTTTTGAGAGTGAAAAATCCCGAAGGCGATCATACCTTGCTCTAAGTGTTTGTTTTAAACCATATAGCGCCTTTGAGAGATTATACACATGATTTGGATTTTTAGGATCCTCAAATCTGGGAGGTTGTTCAACATAAACAAGCTCAGTTATTTTGCCATTTAAGAAAGCACTTTTGACATCCATTTGATAGACTCAAGTCTAGCAACGGGAGCAAATATTTCATTATAATCCAATCCCTCAACTTGAGTATAACCTTGAGCTACTAATTTTGCTTTGTTTCTTACCATAATTTCGTGCTCATCTTGCTTGTTGCGGAAGACCCATTTTGTGCCAATTACGTTGTGCTCTTTAGGTCTTCCTACTAAACTCCAAACGTCATTTGTTGCAAAATTGTTGAGCTCTTCATGCAAGGCATTCACCCAATCGTGATCATCTAAAGTGTCATCTACGATTTTGGGTTCAAGAGCGGAAACAAAAGAGTAATGTTCACAAAATGAAGCTATTCTAGATCGAGTTTGGACACCCTTACTCACGTCACCCAATATTTGATCTATTGGATGATCTTTGGATATGACATTATGAATCTTGAGAGGCAGTGGTTGCTCTTCATTTTCCTCTATATCTTGAACTTGAATAATACTTGTTGTGGTCGAAGTAGGGGGTTCAACTTGTTTTGATGAAGGTGAATCACTTGTATCTTCGTGTAATGCCCTGAACGTCTATTCGGCGTCCCAGGGATTATTTAGCGAAATCGCGAAGTTTCTTGTGTTTTAGTGAATCGCGGGAGACGAGAAAAAGTTTGCGGAATTGTCTAAAGTGAAAAAATTAAATTAAATAAATAAAAAAGAATTTGAGCTACCTAGAGGGGGGCCTAGCCACTTAGGGCCAACCAGCCCAAAGGGGGCCCAAGCCGCCCCCTTTTCTCCCTCCCCAAACCCTAGCCACCCCCTCTCCCACCCCCTTGTGGCCACCCCTCCTCTCCCCTTTGCGCCCCCTCCCATCTCCATTGCTGCCCTACTGAAAAAAAAAGAGGAAGAAGAAGGCGAGGAAGAGGAAGGAGAGGAAGAAGAGAAGGAAAGAAAAAGGAGAAGAAAACAAAGGGGTGATCTTGTGAGATCACCTAGGTATGATTTATCATCCCTTTCCCTTCTATTTTAGATTAATTTAGAGTTTTTGGCTCATGATTAGAGGAGTTCTTATGTGGTAATCAACCGATTAGCGATTAATCGTTGTTTACGCGTAGGCTGTTTGGACAGATCATCTGTTCATGCAGTTTAGGATGTCTAGATGAATTTTTCTGAGGAAACAATCACATGATAGTTGTAGAGGACGTGGAAATATAGCTACTGTAATTTTTATAGAATTTTTGGTCGTGGGGTTTGGGCGCAGTAGAGATTGGAACTCTACTGCATAGCAGAGGAGTAGTCAGAGTCTAGTTTCTGTTCAGGTGCAGTTTCAAAGGGGCTAACGAATTTTATGATTTTTTTCACAATAAGAAAATTGTAGAAAATCATATAAACTAGCTTCTGTTAAAAAATCATGATTTTTAGATCATTATACAGAAGGTGGAATTGGTAGAAGCTTGCTAGCAAGATCGCCAATGCAGAGTTTGTCCTCTGTTTTTCGTGATATTTTACACCCTCTTAGCAGCAGAATAAAAATAAGGTGTCTACTTGAAAGTTGTAGTATTATTTCTGTAGTTCCTAGAAATATTATTTTTTACTGTGCTTGGCCTAGTAGATTAAAAGATACAAAAAAACAAGCAGCGCTGCTGCAGTGGGCTGGGCGTAGAAGTGACGAGCGGAGAGGGTATTGTCGGGTTTTGGGCTTAGCGGTATTTTATTTTCTTAAGATGTGGATGTCTTACTGTAGTCCTATGCTGAGAGATGGTTTTTGGATAGGTGGCTTTGCTCCTGACCGTGCTTGAGCGCTTCGCTTCTTCAATAAAGGCAAGTAAACGTAGCAGTTGCTGCTGCAGTTTAACTTGTTAATTTTACTACCTTCACATTAGTTAATTCCTTTTAGTTCAAGATGCCTTGTCGTGCTGTATGCTCCTTATATATATTGTGGTATATGTGGTAGTATTCTTTATGAATCGATTGTTTATATTTTTGATGAATTGAATGTGGTTTATGTAGTATTACTCTTAATAAAACAAATGTGGTTTATAGGGTAGTATCCTTTATGTGGCAATATTTCTTAGAAATCAATTATGGTTTATGTGGCAATATTCTTATAAATCGATTGTGGTCTATGTGACTATATTCTTTATGAATTAATTGTAGACTATGTGATAATATTCTTTATTTCATATCATGCATATCATAGCATGTCATTTGGATCATAGATGTCGCCGCACCTAGCCGCGACCGAACCGGTACAACATCGTATGTTACCGTAGTATGATGCACACTCTTACCTTGTTAGGTAGGGTGCAGTGGATCATATGCATAAATATGCATTTTCATTGTAGATGGATCATTTGCATACATAAGCAATTTGTTGTGGATGAATTATATGCATACATATGCAATTTTTTAAATCTTATGCGGAATTGGCTCATGAGAGTCACCTATGGTATGAGGCTTGTGGTTATGGAGTGGGGTTCACCTTCTTGTGATATGGTTGTGGTTGCGGTTGTTGCATGAAGTATTTCTCTTGTGGTAACTGTTGATGGCGGATGTGGTTGTGAAAAATAATGAGGTTAGTGAGTAATATATACTAATGCTTTACTGATGTTGGAAGTAGTGGTTGTTTCGGTTATAAAGTAGGCAAACGAGGCTTAATTGCTAATGCTTTATTGATGTTGGTAGTAGTGGTGGTTGCGGTTGTGTGTAAGCAAACGAGGCTTAATTGCTAATATTTTATTATTGTTGGTTGTAGTTGTGGTCGTGGTTGTGAATTAGGCAAACATGGATTAATTACTAGTACTTCACTGTTGTTGGTAATAATTGTGGTTGTGGATATTGTTTTCCCTCCTCCAGGTGATCCTTGAGCATGCATGGGAAGGGTAGAGGGCACGACACTATTACACATCATTTCATGAATTTTGCTGTAATAATTTAGAGGAGTCTTTAGTCGTTTTCTATCTCCTCATTGTTGAGAACTATCATTTAATAATGCTAGAATATGGTTAGTTTTAATTGTTCTTGATCTTAGCGGTTGAACCTTTTAAATATCTTCTATTACTTGTTGTATAGTTATGTTTCCGCATAGTTTTCATTATCTTAGGAAGATGCTACCGGAACTCCCTTGTATCCTAGCTAGTCGTGGTGTAGTTTAGTAGCATCCCATGATAATGTGGTTCCTGGGTTGTTACACTTCCTTTGGCTTAATGCTACCAATTTGTATATTTTTTATTGCACACCTTAGTCCTTCATCACCTACATCACCCAAATTTTTTAGCTCTTCTTGAAAGCCATTAGTTTCATCAAATTGAACGTCACAAGATTCTTCAACTAAACTGGAGTTTTTATTGAAGACTCTATAAGCTTTACTATTTGAAGAATAACCTAGCAAGAATCCTTCATCACACCGACTTTGAAATTTTGAGAGCCGAACACCCTTTATCGCGATATAACATATGCATCCAAATGCTCTAAAATATGAGATGTTTGGCCTTCTTCCTACAAGAAGCTCATAGAAAATCTTTTTCAAAAGATGATGCAAATAAAGGTGATTTATGGCATGACAAGCGGTGTTAATAGCTTCGCCCAAAAGATATCGGAAGTATTATATTCATCAAGCATTGTCCTAGCCATTTCAATTAATATTCAAATTTTCCTTTTTACAACTTCATTTTGCTCTGGAGTGTAGGTTGTGGAAAGCTCATGCTTTATTCCAAATTCATCACAAAAATCTTCGATTTTAGCATTTTTGAACTCGGAACCATTGTCACTCCTAATTTTCTTTATTTTGAAATCAAATTCATTTTGGGCTATTTTAGCAAAACTTTTGAAAACTTCGGAGGCTTCACTTTTGTCATTTAAGAAGAACACACATGTATATCTCGAGTAATCATCTACAATAACTAGACAATAGCTATTGCCCCCAATGCTCTTATAGGTTATTGGTAACCGTTGTGAAGTATACACGGACCACAAGAGTCTGAAGTACATTTTCACTCAAGCGGAACTCAACCTCAGGCAGCGTAGATGCTAGAGTTGATCAAAGACTATGACATTGGGATACATTATCATCCTGGCAAAGCAAATGTGGTGGTCGATGCCTTAAGAAGGAAGTCCTATACGGATATTACTTTATCGGAAGAAGACCAGACCCGACTTTAGGAGAGAGTCTCCCATCTATGTCTAAACCCGGTAAATCAAGGTGTTCTCACAGCATTAGAGATTCAGCCTTCTGTACCTGACCAGATCCAAGAGGCTTACAAAATTAATGAGGATATTCAAAAAATAAGGAAGAATATGAGAAGAAGCAAGGCCCTAGGATTCAGTGAAGATGAGCATGGAACCGTCTGATTTGAGAACCGTATTTGTGTACCAAATAATCAAGAAATCAAGAACATGATCCTTCGAGAAGCCCATGAGGCCCCATACTCAATTCACCTAGGTCGTACCAAGATATACCAGGACCTTAGGGAGAGATACTAGTGGGTCAGCATGAAAAAGGACATTATAGAGTTTATCGAAACCTGTGACACCTGTCAGAGGGTTAAGGCAGAGCATCAGAAACCTGTTGGACTCTTGCAACCCTTGCCAATACCAGATTGGATGTGGGAAGAAATTGGTATGGATTTCATAACCGGACTCCCTAGAACCCAATCTGGCTACGATTCAATCTGGGTGGTAATCGACCGACTGACCAAAGTGGCCTATTTTATACCCGTTAAGACAACTTACTCTAGGAGTAAGTTAGCAGAGTTCTATATGGCCAGAATTGTATGTTTGCATAGAGTTCCCAAGAAGATAGTCTCAGATCGAGGTAGTCAGTTCACTTCTCGATTTTGGCAAAAATATCACGAAGAGTTAGGGAGTAAGCCAAATTTTAATACAACTTATCACCCTAGACAGATGGCCAGACAGAGTGAGTTAATCAAGTGCTAAAAGACATATTGAGAGCATGTGCCTTGGATTTTGGGAATAGTTGGGATCGTTCCTTGCCCTACACCGACTTCTCGTACAACAATAGTTACTAAGCCAGTCTACAGATGACGCCTTTTGAAGCACTCTATGGCAGGAAGTGCAAAACGCCTTTACTCTAGGAACAGTCAGGAGAATTTCAAGATGCTGGACCAAACCTACTTCAAGATATAGAGGAAAAGTTAAGAAAAATCAAGGACATTGAAAATAGCCCAATCACGACAGAAAAGTTATGCTGATAATCATCGATGAGACTTGACCTTCGAGGTTGGAGATTACGTCTACCTCAGAGTTTCCCTGCTTAGAGGGGTAAAAAGGTTCCAAGCCAGAGAGAAACTTGCATCGAGATTTGTGGGACTATTCAAGTTTTTGAGCCGCAGAGGAGAAATTGCGTACCAATTGGAGTTACCGCCAAGAATGTCAGGAGTGCACAACGTCTTCCATATCTCCCAGCTGAAAAAATATCTTTGAGTACCCACTTAGCATGCTGCGCTAGAGACCTTGGACTTTCAAGAAGATCTCACCTACCAAGAGCAACCAATCAAGATTCTTGACACAGCCGAGTGTCAGACCAGAAGGGAGACCAATAGATTTTGTAGAGTCCAGCGGAGCAATCACACGGAAGACAAAGCAACCTGGGAACGTGAAGAAAACCTAAAGGCTAACCATCCCCATCTCTTCACTAGCTAGTTCAAATCTTGAGAGAGAGATTTCTCTTAAGGGGGTAGGTTTGTAACATTCCAAAATTTTTAATTTCATTTTATTTGATTTATTGGAATTTATTTGGAATTTTTTAGATTTTATTTCAAAGCCTAGAGTAAGAAAACTTAATTTATCTATTTTCTAATAATTTAAAAATAGTTTATTTTATTTTTCTTGAGTTCCCCTAGGCTTATAGTATTTTTGGGAATTTTTCTGGATTTTTTCTAAGTAATTTGCTATTTTCTAGAGTTTTTAGTAGCTCTTTGGTATTTTTGAAAAAGGTAAAACAAAACTTAGCCCAAAATCACCTCAGGACGACACGTGTCAAGCCCAAATTGAATTCCACCTCTACCCAATCTAATCTGGGCTGTCGGTTGTCACTTACCGCTTCGCTATTCTTCCGACGGTCGAGATCTCCGTCCTGACCACGTGGCTCCTATCTGGCCCCTTGCCACCCCTCCTCGCTGGCCAATGGGACCCGTCTGTCGGATCTGTCTTCCTCCCCCTTCCTTTTCTTCTCTCTCTCATCTTCCTTCTTTATCGCCAGCGATAACATCCATGTCAATCCCGGCCTTCCTACCCCTGCCTTCCTCGAAAAAGGAAACTGCACACCGTTTGGAAGCCAATCCCCCAATTTTCGCGCCTCCTTTCCATCACAGCCGCCCCTCCCATCACTTTCCATTCTCATTGGCCATGGAATTTGGCGAGTAAATTCCGCCGCCCCTCCCCTCCTCGGCACTATAAAGAACCCCCTACACCTCCTCCGAGACCCGCACCACCTCTCTCCACCCTCGCCCCTTCCCTCAGCCCTCGAGCAGCCCCTGCTCCGTGCGCCACCTTCCCCCGCGTCGCCGATCACCTCCGGTGAGGAATTCTGGCTACCTCAACCACCCTCGAGCTATGCCGACGACTCCAGGAGCTTCCCCACACCCTCCTGACCCTTTTTTGCCCCTCCACCGGGAGCTTCCGCCGTTGGAGCCCATCTTTGTCGACAATCGAGCTCCACCGCCACCCCTCCTCAAGCTGCACGCAAGGAATCGACGAGTTCCCCTCATCGCCCTCTCTCTCGCTCACCCCTTGCCGGCCGGCGCCATGCGCTAGAGCTCCGGTGACCCTCAAGTCCCGTGAGCAGCCACCAACCAGTGGGCCACGTTGGCACACCGGGGCGATGTGGCACGCCACCCAGCTCCACCTGGCATGCCACCTCGCGAATCCTGCCCACGAAAATGCCACATTGCCCTCCTTCTGCCAAGTCAGACTGCACGCACACATGGCTGCACGTGTGATGCCACCTCAACACACTCGACCCACATGGACGCTGTTAGCGCCACGTGGCATGCCACATCATTACCAGAGCCCTCCCGAGGCCACATCAGTGCCACGTGGACCGACACATCAGCAAAATAGCCCAGTCACCAGCCACGTAGATGCCACCCCACCCCACTTGCCACCTCGGCCGGTCCATGGCCCAGGACTTGGTCCACTGTGAACCGGGCCCACATGTCAGTCTCAAGCCCAAATATTAAAAACGTCATCATGATGTCATAAGTCCATTTTCCTGTAGAAAAATAATTCTGCCAGAAAATAAATTGTGATGCTGACGTCATAAATCACCTTTTTCAATATAAAAATAATTCCAAAAAATTGGCCTTTTTGTTTTTCTTTGGTTTTAAACTTCTGGAGTTCCGTATTTCCTCATTTTAACTCCGATCGACCTTTTTTGTTTTCCATGGCCTAGGACTTTGGTTTTTGGGTTCTTTTAGAATTTTATTTGAACTTATTTTGTTATAATTCTTTGCATTTATATTACGACGACTCTGAAGAGTACGATTTTGACGATTCGCAGCACCAGGACTTCAAGCAAGGCAAGTTACATATTTGATAATGTTGCTCCTAGTATTTTAAAATAATTATATTATTTTTAAATTATTATACATATGTACTTTTATTCAAACCACTACTACAAAACAGGCTATACTGGATGGGTAAATCACAGACGGTTCATACGAATCGCTATGCATGCCTAACTATCACGAGCGGCTCATCCGCCACCCAGCTGTGATACTATCACAGACGGTTATTAACACGACCCGTCTATGATAATATAGACATCAAAGACGGTTCGTGTTAATAACCGTCTGTGATAGTTCACAGACGGTTTGTTATACGAACGGTCTGTGATGTCTCTGTTATCACAGACGGTTCGTGTTAATAACAAACCGTCTTTGATACGAATTTTCACAAACGGTACGTGTTAATAACCGTATGTGATAATTGCCCTATTAATACTTGGACTTGGACGGTGTCGACAGATCTGTTTTTTTATTGCATGCGCTGCGTCGGTGGAGCAAGGCGGCTTTGGGAGTTCGGGGGTGAAAATATATCGCCATCTTTTTAGTGATCTAATCAGAGGTTAGTACTCAATTACTTTTAATTATGCATATATGTTTTTGTAATGGAAGGCTTAGAGATGATATTGGATCTTCTTAGTTGCGGTAATAATCATTTTTGGTAACCATTTGTTACTTGTGTAGCTAGCGGAAATGGATCGAAGCTGGATGTACATTGAGAACCGTGTGAGTGAAGAGTACATTATTGGCGTGTCTGTTTTTAGAAGAGCGGCCGAGCTGGATATGTTAAAGAAGGGGATAAAATATATGTACTGTCCATGTATTGACTGTGATAATCTTAAGATGTTTAGCAACTCAGCGCAGATCGAAACTCACTTGATTCGAAGGGGTTTCAGAAAAGGGTACGAATGTTGGACCAGTCACGGTGAAGAGAAGTGTACATAAGAAGCTGGTAGTTATGACATAGTCGATGGGGACAACGATATGCCAGTTGTGGACTGTGCTTTTGATCATGAGGCCGCGGATGGATCGCAGGATGACAATCTGGATCAGATGTTACGTGATGCAGAAGGGAACTACAGTGAGAGAGAGTTTGGTAAATTCGAGGGCTTGATGGAGGACTCGGAGAAACCTTTGTTCTCGGGATGCAAGCCGCAATACACGAGGTTGTCATCAGTTCTAGAACTACTAAAATTGAAGGCAAGTAATGATTGGTCCGACAAAAGTTTCATGGCATTATTAAGTCTCCTAGCGGATATGCTTCCAGAGGGAAATGTGTTGCCTAGAACCACCTACCAAGCCAAGAAGATTCTTTGTCCATTAGGAATGGAAGTAGAAAGAATACATGCATGTTCGAAAGATTGTATCCTGTACCGTAAAGAGTATGATAGCTTAAATGTTTGTCCGGTGTGCAAAGCATCCCGATACAAGCGTAAAAATGACTCTGATGATGGAAAGGGCATCGAGGTGAAGCAAGGACCTCCTGCTAAGGTGTTGTGGTATCTTCCTGTAATCCCCCGTTTGAAGCGTTTATTTGCAAACAGTAAGAATGCAAGATTGATGCATTGGCACTTGGAGCAGTGTAAGAAAGACGGAATGATAAGACATGTTGCTGATTCTGCCCAACGGAGGAACATCGATAAGATGTTTGTAGATTTCGGTGTGGAACCGAGAAATGTAAGGTTTGGATTGAGTACAGATGGAATGAATCATTTTGGTAACATGAGCAGCCGACATAGCACCTGGCCCGTGACTCTATGCATGTATAATCTTCCTCCTTGGCTGTGTATGAAGCGGAAGTATATTTTGATGTCACTACTTATCCAAGGGCCAAAGCAACCTGGCAACGATATTGATGTGTTCCTAGCACCATTGGTAGAAGATCTTGCAATACTGTGGAACGAAGGGGTACATGTATGGGATGCGGACAAACGAGAGAACTTTACTCTACGCACTATGTTGTTCTGCACCATTAATGATTTTCTTGCCCTTGGTAACCTGTCAGGGTTGAGTACAAAAGGAGCCAAAGCGTGTCCGCACTGCTTAGACAATACCAAGAGTGTGTGGTTGAACAACTCGCGTAAAACTGTGTACATGCGTCACCGTAGGTTCCTTCCAAAGTATCACCCATACCGCAAGATGAAAAAACAATTTGATGGAAAAAAAGAAGATGACTCAGTACCAAGACCTTTTAGCGGGAAAGAGGTGTATGATATGGTCAAGGATATAAACGTTGTGCTTGGAAAGGGGCGTAAATTGAGGAAGAACATGTGGAAAAAAAGGTCAATATTTTGGGACTTGCCTTATTAGGAGCACTTAGAAGTTCGCAATTGCGTCGATGTCATGCACGTAGAGAAGAATGTATGTGACAGTTTGATTGGTCTCTTATTGAACATTCCTGATAAAACTAAGGATGGTGTTAACGCAAGACGTGACTTGGTCACTATGAACATCAGGACCGAGTTAGCACCAATAGAGACCGATAAAGGCCGGACATACCTTCCCCAGCTTGCTACACTCTATCTAAGTCTGAGAGAACTGAACTGTGCCAGTCCTTACATGGTGTGAAAGTTCCATCCGGTCACTCCACCAACACGAAGAAAATTGTTTCCATGGAACATTTGAAATTAATTGGAATGAAATCCCACGACTGCCATGTGCTAATGACACAAATGCTACCTGTTGCAATTAGAAGTATTTTGCCGAATAAGGTTCGAGTGACAATCATAAGGCTGTGTTATTTCTTTAACGCAATTGCTCAGAAGGTCATTGATCCCGATGGACTAGATGCTCTGCAAACCGAGGTGGTGACAACTCTATGTCATCTAGAGATGTATTTCCCTCCATTATTTTTTGATATCATGGTCCATCTCATTGTCCACCTTGTGAAAGAGATAAAAATATGCGGCCCCGTGTTTCTACGTCATATGTACCCTTTCGAGAGGTACATGGGAATTCTGAAGTCCTATGTACGCAATCGATCTCGACCGGAGGGTAGCATCATCGAAGGTTATACAACAGAAGAGGTCATTGAATTCTGCATTGGCTACATGGCTCAGGTCGATCCGATAGGTGTACCTGTATCTCGTCACGAGGGGAGGTAAGAGGGTATCGGGACTATCGGAATGAAAGCAATAACTCCAGATCAAAATACGTATGCTCAAGCCCATTTCACAGTTTTACAACACATGACTGAAGTGACCCCATATATTGAAGAGCACAAGGACATGCTACGTCAAGAGAATGCAGGCCAGTCAGAAGTTTAGATCACGAGACAACACAATCGTTAGTTCAACGAATGGTTGAAGGCGCAATTGACTAGGAGGTCGTCAAGTGAAACACTACAATGGTTGGCAAAAGGGCCAAAATTTACAATTGTAATATGGCAAGGATAGGACATTAATGGCTATACATTTTATACAACAGATCAGGATAAAAAGAGCACTGTGCAGAACTCAGGTGTCCGCATAGATGCCTATGATGCGCACGTCAGTACCGCTGGCCCAAGCTCGTACTACGGGTTTATTGAGGAGATTTGGGAGCTTGACTACGTAATTTTCAAGATTCCTCTATTTCGGTGCCGTTGGGTCCATCTCCCACGGGGTGTAAAGGTCGACAAGTACGGTGTCACTACCGTGGACATCGAATGTGTAGGATACAAAGACGAACCATTCGTACTCGCAAGGCAAGTTGTTCAAGTATTTTATGTAACCGATCCGGCAAATAAGAAGCGCCATGTAGTTCTTCAGGAAAAAAGAAGGATTATCGGAGTTGAGAATGTTGTGGATGAGGAAGAGTACAATCAATTTGATGATTTGCCTCCATTCGGAGATGGCATCAGGCTCGAGGAAGAAAAAGGCGATGAAACAAGCTATATGCGTGTCGATCATCGTGAAGGACTTTATTTAAAATAAAATAGCTATGTGTAATAAATGTAACTATTATATATGTTTTATTGTAATTGTAACTTGACTCAGGAACTGTGATGTATTTGTGAATTTGCATGCTGGTAGGAGTAGTTATATTCATTACACTCTGTGAGAGGTCTTATTGAATGCTGGTAGTGTAGTTACAACAGCCAACCGGCAAAGGTTTATTACAGATCGACAATACTGGGGCAAAGGCTTATTACAGATGGTTATACATTTAGAACCGTCTGTGATAGTTATCACAGACGGTTCTCCACTTATAACCGTCTCTGATATTATATTATCATAGACGGGTAAGAACCGTCTGTGATAGTAATACTATCACAGACGGTTATAAGTGGAGAACCGTCTGTGATAGACATACTATCACAGACGGTTCTCCACTTATAACCGTCTGTGATAGTAGCATATCACATACGGTTTATTTCTAGAACCGTCTGCGATAGAGATATCACAGACGGGTAAGAACCGTCTGTGATAGTAATACTATCACAGACGGTTATAAGTGGAGAACCGTCTGTGATAGGCATACTATCACAGACGGTTCTCCACTTATAACCGTCTGTGATAGTAGCATATCACAGACGGTTTATTTCTAGAACCGTCTGCGATAGAGATATCACAGACGGTTCCTTAAGGGAACCCGTCTGTGATAGTGTTCCTTATAAATACCCCCAACTAGGGCACAGATTCCGCACTCTCGCACTCTAGATCTCTAGCGCCCCTAATATCTCGCGCTGCCCTACCCTCCCGACGCCGCCAGTCGCTCCCGACTCCGCGCCCTCCCGCCGACGCTCCCTCCCGACGCCGCCGCCGGTCGCTCCCGACGCCGCGCCCTCCCGCCGACGCTCCCTCCCGATGCCGCTCCCTCCCCCGACTCCGGTGCCCTCTGTCCCCGACGCCGCTCCCTCCCCCAGGCCCGGCTCCCGCCCCCGACTCTAGCTCCCTCCTCCCCCGCGAGCCCGGCGCCCTCCTCCCCCGACTCCGGTGCCCTTCTCCCCAGACTCTAGCTAGGTTTTAGATTTGTTTCATGTAGCTAGTTGTTTCATGTTTCATATAGAATAATGAAGATACGTTATTCATGTTTCATGTTTCATATATTGATATATATGCTACATTGTCATAGTGATATATATGCTACATTGTCATATTGATATATATGCTACATTGTCATAGTGATATATATGCTACATTGTCATAGTGATATATATGCTACATTGTCATATTGATATATATGCTACATTGTCATATTGATATATATGCTACATTGTCATATTGATATATATGCTACATTATCATATTGATATATATGCTACATTGCCATATTGATATATATGGTACATTGTCATACTAGAATTATATTGCTATATATGAATTATTAGCAGCTAGCTATAGCTAGAGATATACCACACCTCACTGCGTCCACATAGTCATCCAAAAATATATGCCACATAAACCTTCAAAGGGCATGAAGCTAGTGACACACTCTAGTGTATCGGTTTCAATGAACTCGATACACTAGTTTGTGTCATTTGCTTCATAGAACTTTGTTTAGGCCCATACCTCACAGGCTAGTGACACACTGCAGTTATTTTTTTCTTAGAAGAGATATGGCGTCCTCACAGGCTTCGTCGTCGTCATCTGGGTCTCACGCTCCCAAGATTGGGAAAATTAAGCGTGGCCGAGGAGTATCGAAAAGGCCAGATGGCCGAATGATCATCACGGTGGTCTCTCCGGATGGGGTCCCTCTACAACCGAAGAAAGCAATTGCATCATTTCGGAGTACCTACAGGATAATTGGAAGGGAACGGGTCCCCATCACCACAGCAAGCTGGAGAGATTTGTCAAACGATCAGAAAAATCAGCTATGGGAGGAAGTTACACATTCGTTCGAGATCCCAGCAGAAGTACAGGGACTCGTGCGACGGCACGCGCTCCTCGCAATGGGAAAAGCATGGAAGAATTTTAAGAGCACTCTTGTGACGCGGTACGTGGCCAAGGATCTTACGCCCTTCACAAAGTATCCTTTCGTGTCGCCGGAAGCATGTGAGGCCTTTGTGCAGATGAAGACAACGGCTGAATTTGAACAACAAAGTGCGGCGCACAAGGCTATCCAATCACAAAACACTCACCCTCATAGACTTGGCACCGCTGGGTACGCGGGTAAAATCCCGCAGTGGAGGATGCAGGACGAGGTCGCACTCCGATCGGAGGCCTCCCCGCCATTTGCCGGGATCGCAAACGAGCGTGCTCGAAACTGGTTAAGAGCGAGGTCATCAACCACATCTTCGGGTGTCTCTTTCAAAAACCTCGCAGATGAGGAAGTGTCCCAACGCCTGGTAAGATAAGTTAAACTATATAGTTGTTAACACCTCTTGAACTTCATGGGTTCAAAAATAACATGATTAATTGCCTCTTGCAGCAATCATTGACTACCAAATATTCTCGTGGAACCTTTCAAGAATACAGGGAGAGAGATTTACTATCACAGGCCTTGGGAAACAAGGAGCACCCAGGTCGCACACGAGGCTTGGGGGTTTACGTATCTTGGAAGCACGGATTTCCAAATTACTCTGAGACATATAGGAGTAGGAAGATATCCAAGGCGTACAGCAACGACCAAATAAAACAGGAGCTTCGTGCTCAACTTCAGGAACAACTATCTGCCTCACTTCAAGAGCAGATGCCTCACTTCGTGGAGAGATAGATTCATTGAGGAAGAAGCGAGACAAGTCCGCAACCAATCGCAACCCACCCCTACTACTCCTACTACTGCGGTACCGGTCCCCTCAACGTCGCGAGAGCTGCGCGTCCACACCAAATACTGAACATAGCGACGCCCACTTACCTATCGATGACATTCAGGTAATGCACCTCTTTAGAATGCTGCATAGATCTCTCTGGTGGACGCCTTAACTCATCTTGTGTCGTTATGTAGGTGCCCATGCCTTGCATCCTCAGAGTCAGGCTTATTGGCTCTATTCCCGTTGACGCTGGGCGGGGGATGGTGTATCCATTGCTATCAAGTACGCTGGTGCACGGTGTACAAGTAGAGACCGGTTTCATAAAGGTCTAGGTGGACATGATTAATGATATTTTTAACACCGTCCCTCTTGAGAAGCCCCCAAACGAAGAGATTAAGACATTAGGGGATGCTGTCCACACATTCGTTCAGTGGCCCAAGAGGGACATTGCCCTCGACTTGTCCGTGCCACAATCTCCACCTCCAGTGTCCCAAGAGGGACATCGCCCTGGACCTATCAATCAGCTCCGGTGGCTCCACCTCCAGTGTCCCAAGAGGGACATCACCCTGGACCTGTCACATCGGCTCCGGTGGCTCCACCTCCAGCTCCGGTTCGGAAGCCTGTTGCATCGGCTCCCGCCGAGACGCCATCGAGAACGTATCGTAAGCGAGGCTATAAGACTCAAGGGAAGAAAAATAAGCCTCCCGTGCCATGGAAGTTCACTCTAGGAGTGTCGTTGGTCCCTGAGTCACAATTACCCAGGCTTGGCATGATTTGCAATACATTGCATGCCTGGTACATGGAGAAGTCCAACATGAAGCCAAACCGCAGAGTGCATTCAGCGTGAAATATACGGAGCAGCATTTCCTCCACGACACAAAGCTACATCGTCGTGACATTCGATGACTTATTTTTACTATTCAATCTCGACGAACTCGACACCTCGCTTCTCGCTTTGGACCTTCGTAAGTGTCTTGTACAATGAAGTTCTACATTCACGTTATACCGATAAATGTCATTACTCTTTCCTTATGTATAGATGCATGATCCAAGGAGTCCGACGATCGCGACAACCGGTGGGTTTCCTCGACCCTCACTTGGTCTCCGATCCAGTTATCAAAGATAATGAATCCTTCGTGCAAGATTACATAACGAAGGGATTGCTTACTCACATCGACAAGAAGTACGTCATGTTTCCTTTCAACCAAGGGTAAGTGCTTCACTAGTTGCCACATATATTTTATTTGTACTTTACATGCAGCATGAACTTTGGATTAATCACTATGGTGTGTACATGACTAGGCAACACTGGATTCTGATTGTGATTATACCAAAGTGGAGCAAGGTAATGTACCTTGATTCCCTACTTAGTAGTAACCACGACTTCAGTCGTGTGCAAGAAGTACTTAACAAGTAAACTCATTTCCTCTATACATAACTTTATTGTAATATTTCCTTCGTTTGCAACGGCCGAGGCTAACTTTTTTGAATCACATAGGTCGTTTGCCGCTTATGTTGCCCACGGAGGAAGACACGACAAATTTAGTGACACGCTGCGACACAACACGCGATTTCCGGTACCCGCTACAACACAACAATCCTATATCACACTTTGTTATAATGCCTCTAGAATTGACAATACCTATGTACGTAATGCAATTTTTGCAGTGTCACCAGCAACTACAGGGCAACGTATGTGGATTCTACGTTTGCCGCCATATGAAGGAAATCATGGATAGTAAGATCGATGATCCAGAGGTTTGTCATGTTCTTGCAATAATTATTATTTTTTGATTATATATGTATATATACACACACATGCTAATTAATGACTTATTGCTCCTAGCGATAGCGGGTGGACTTCGACGTAAGTACATATGATCTTGACCAACTCGTCGAAATTCGTGCAACACTCTGCGGGTTCTTACTAGCACAGTGTATAAACAAGGCTGGAGAATTCTACCCCGGCAATGGTGATCATTAGATGTTGAAACATTAGATGCAATTGTACAAATCACTCAGTTGTGTGCTTAATCAAACATTAGTCAGAACAGTGTGATGATTTTCATTCTATATTTGTATGTGATTTGTTGGACGTTTGTTACATTTGTAATTCACTGAGTTGCAATTAACTTATCTGTGTAACTTTTAGTTGCAAAATTGTATGTGATTCATTTGTCAGATCTGTGTATCTGCAATGTATGTGATCTTGTTACACAGTGTATATATATGTTGTAATCTTGTTGCTTGCTTTCAGAGGGCATGGCTAGCATATCCTGAGGCTAGCCAAAAAACGGCAAATAAAACTGCTGTTGCAATTGCTATCACAGACGGTTTTTGCCTGTATCAAACCGTCTGTGATATTGCCTGTATCACAGATGGTGCGAAACAGGAGCCGTCTGTGATATAGTGTCTATCACAGACGGTTGTTGTGTGTAACCGTCTGTGAAAGTCGACTATCACAGACGGTTGTTTGCAAAAACTGTCTGTGATGTGAGTTATCACAGACGGCTCGAGAGCCGTCTATGATAACCACCTATTATCACTGACACATAAAAACAAACGATTCGAAAACCGTCTGTGATAGGCCTGTCTGTAGCAGTGAACCTAGTTTAAATTATATTTAAATTCTAGTTATTCCAAAGCCCTTTGTGTATGGCCAAATTTGACATTGAACTTACTTATGCCTTGTCACCTTAGATGAAAACCTAGATGGTACAATAGTATTAACTAGAAATTTTAAAGAATTGCTTAGCCATGCTTAGAATAATTTAGGTGGGAATATTTTTTCACATAAAATGTTAAATTCTAAAATTCATTCTTGACTTCGGTGAGTCAAGGTGGTCTAAGGAATTTGATAAAATAAAGTTACAAAATCTGATTTAGATTTAAGCATTGGTATGGTGGTAGGTTCAAGCATGCATTGCTGTTCAATGACATAAAGTTGATTGTCAGGTACAAGGGGTATGTGATTGAGCCTAAGTCACCTTAAGGACCGGTCTATGAGCTGCTATTACAAAGTCACACCATACTATCACAAATCTGGTATGGGACAGACTTGGCTAAGTAATTTGTGACATTCCAAATGTAGTTTCACTATAGGCTGGATGTGAGCGTGGCGTGGGTCGCGAGAAGTCTCACATGGCACAAGAGGGAGCTCCAACTTGTGGATTCAAGTTGTGGTGAAAGCTTAGTGGCGGCATAACTACTTTGGCTATGGAACATTGTAACAGCCTTGTCATGAACTCTCCGCGGCACACCTAAGGCATGGTGTTAATCGCCTAGCACAACGAGAGAACATGTATTGTGGGTAAAGTTGTACACCTCTACAGAGTAACAAACTATCTTGGATAGCCGTGTCCATGGTCATGGACATGCCAAGTATGGTTTTTCACGGATTAGACTTTGATTTTATAAAATCTGGTTTGTGGACAAATGAGAACTCTTTTGGGGAAGATGGTCTAGCTGGGATACCTGTGGTTAGGTTAGTGTTAGATTGGAGCCTACACTAATGATATTATTTTCATTAAAATGTTGTTTCATCTATTGTATTAAATTTAACTTTTGTACTTACTTTGCGGTATTTATTTCAATATCGTTTTTCGCACAAATAACCTTATTATGCCTTCCTTTGTCATTTCTTATACATGCATTCACTCTATTAAATCTCCTGGTGTAACTTGTGGAGTACTTTATGTGCTCACCTTGCTTAATTCGGTTGCCAGAGGATGACATCATCAACTACGGTGAGGATTGCGACGAATAGGCCACGTCTTACCATCATTCGCCTGTGCGCAGACAGGATGGGCTGTCCCTCTATGATTTATCTTCTGCTGATTTACTTTTGTTTGGCCTTGAGCCTTTATTTGTAAACTTGGCCACGAAGCCCACACATTTGTTTTATAATAAAATGTGGTTGTTATGCATGATATGCACCCCTGTTAACCCTGTGTGCACTAGCTTTTTCTGTGATAATACGATTTACATAGAGGATTCCGAAGTTGTTGATCCAGGATCTAACACTGTTGTCTACTCATGCGATGAAACATTTCGTAGCGCTCTCAAATCTGCCATACAGTTCTTCTCAAGTTTTGATACGCATGATGATTTCCATATATATTTGTGGTAGTTCATTATTCACAAAAAAATAAGCATATGCTGTCACCTCTGGTATTTCACCAAAAAACATCTGTTTAATGCTTTCCTGCTCAAACAAAAAACTTCTCTTCTGTATACTTCTCCAGAGTATGCTAAAAAATTAGTAAGAGCACTTCTCTGTTCAAATGATATATGTTTTGTGTGCAAAGAAGGATTCTCTGACCTTTTTGTTTTTTCCCCAAAAACTGGAAAGCTCCTTTTTTGTTTGTGTGTTTTGTAACAACACCATTTCTAATGCCATTTGATTTCCCCACAACTATTCAGAATGTTTAGCTGCGGAGTACTATATTCGAGTGTGCATTAAACCAAACACAAACTTATTTCGTAAAAGCCAATCTTATTATAGGGTATAACATAACAGCCAATTTTACACGAAGGAGCATCCAAGGTTAAAGTTTATATTACATTACAATATAACTTCCACAGGTGCATCTAAGTGAGGATAAGACCTAAAACTAGTAATTATCTACTCCTAAGAAATCATTGAAGTCTTCCTCGAAGGGCTTTTCGTTATCTTCCCAAGTGCTTTTATTAATATTTTAGCTTTTATTAATATTTTAGCAAGTATGAGTACAATTGTACCCAACAAGTCATACGAGGAATGATAATTAACTACTTGCCAGTATTTCAAAAGAAAGGGTTACAATGGTTTTATTATTGTGGATGCAAGTTTATTTGTAAACAACTTTCTAAAGGACAAGATAAAATGTTATCTTCTTAAGAGAAAAGGGATTTAATCAACTTAATTATCAAATTAAAAATCTTACCAAAACTACTTATGTAAACACAACTTCATTTACCGGAAGCACAATGTATCTGAATACTATAAATTTTACTCTACAGAGTTGTCCAGTTTTACCTACATTATATCTCAAAATCTCAATATCACACAATAGATACGCAATATGATAGCGTGTGACTGAGTCAAGATAACAAAGTCGCCCACTAATCTACCTTTCTTGCTTCTACCCGATAGGTTCATGGCCAAACAACCTTGTCAGGAATCCACAAGCCAAAGTGGAATTGTGGCTCGACGCTAAGTGCACCTACTATTGTGAAGAATAGTAAGTGACTTTTCAGTCCCACAATCTTAATAGTGTAGAGAAAACATTTGACTAACCAATCTACAGATTATTATTATTGTTGTTATTATTATTATTATTATTATTATTATTATTATTATTATTATTATTATTATTAAGGCTATCGAAGTGAATATTGCCTTCAAGTAAAACTTGGCTTTTTCAGTGGTAGGACTTAACTAATTATCATGTTATTCTAAATTATTATTTTAAATAGATAACAATGCACAAATAATAATAATGAAAGTGTTGATAATGAAATAAAGTAGGAACAATATGATTAAAAACATGTGACTTGCATTCTTGCTCAAATTCTTCAACTAATACTAAGTCTCCTACGTCTTGATCTGCTCTTGGGATGGACGGCTCAATGAATCTAGGTGCTATCATAAAAGAATAAACAAATAAGTCCGTGCTTGAAAGAATATGAGCTAAAAAAATAAAATAAAAGAGAAATAACATAAAAAAGTCAAACATAGATAGGCCTAGGTGATTAAGATTTTAATGGAGTCTAGGTGGGCTAAACAGAGCTAGGAATGGTTTAAATGGCCTTGAAAAGGTTGAAATGGATATAACTTGCTTAACAAGTTTTGGATGAATAATAACGGGTAGGGGTAACAGGATTGGCACTATTCCTAGTGGGTTGGGTTGAATGAACAATAATGGTTTGGATCAGTTTCAATAGGCTGTGCAATGTTGGGCTCAGCCATGAATAGTAGTGGACTAACCTTGAACAGTGCTTGGTTGCTACTATTGGGCTTAGCCCATTTGGCTTACTGGGCTTGGACCAACTTGATCAGCCTGGCTACATGGCTTGCCAGGCACGAGGCTTAGTTGTCTTCGCGTGCACCATGGCTGCCCGAGTAGAGGTGATGGTGGCTATGACAATTATGCATTTGTGGTGGCTATAGGCAGCGAGCAATGGCGCAGAGAGGGGTCAGTGGGACCTAGGTGTTCCATTTTTGGCATGAGTACGATCGGAGGCATATCGAAGAAGGCTGGTGATGGTAGGGGCTCGCTGGAGCAAAACCACTCCACAGTGGTACTCCGATGGGGTTTCAGCCAGGCTTAAGGTGATTCGAGCATCTACATTGAATAAGAAAGCTAAAGGCAGTAGTGGTTTAGCTGGGTTCGGCCTGTGCATGGCTGTCCACGTCACCCATGCTTAACCGAGGGTGGTGCATGGTGCCAATGGTTTAGGGGCCATGGAAGGGGTCAGCGTGGTTGGTTTTGGCTTCGTGGCATCTAGGCAGTGCTAGGGTTGCAAGAAATTGGATTATGATCGATACTAGCAAGAAAATCAAGTTTTGGGGCTTGTCGAAGTGGACACGACGACGGCGATAGTGTTTCCTTGGCTGGAGTTGGGAGGGAAAGGTCGGAGTGTGCAATTGGTTGCTTACATAGGCTAGCTTGCAACTTTGCTTAGCTTTAAAGGTAGGAAGAGTGGTGACAGCAGTGTCTTAGTCACGACGAGGGTGGCATGTGGACAATGATGCTAGCAAATAAGAGGTTTCGGCAATGTTGGTGGAAGCACTGGTAGTAGCGGTGGCATCTCGCGACGTGGTGCATCTCTCTGGCACAGGCATGCTTGCTGGCGAGGCAAGTTAAGGCACAAGTGAGCATTGAGAAGGCGACAACTGAGGTGGCAACGGTGTGGTTGACAGTGATGAGCTGGCGGCACAGACCAGGAGGTGGTGTGACGGCCATTGAAGGCTTGATCGGCGAGGTGGTAGGGTTCTGTGCAAAGGGTGATAGCTAAGATGGCTACGAGCTGGAGTGGCATGCTTGCGGTTGTGGCGAACGGTGTGCAACTGAGTGACAATGGGGCACAGGGGAGAAGGCGGCTTGCTAGAAGGCGCCAAGGAAAGGGGAAGCTAAAAAACCGAAAGAGGAAAGCGAAAAACTCAAGAAAGGTTTCCAATTTGGCAAAAATTCAAATTATCAACGAAATTAAAAATTAATTCAAAAGTTTTGAAGTTTTGGGGCATTTCATATTTTCACTTTGCAATGCTAGTCTTTGATTATAGCAATCTTGAACATTTTAATCTATGTAGTGCTTAATGCTTAAGCCTTTCTTTATGGTACTCCTAGTCCATGGTTTCTATAGTCACTTCTAAAAGCATTCACATCATCAATAACTAGTACTAGATACTACCCCTCTAGCCCATCATATCTTGGCACAAATACATAGAGAGCACGAAATAAATATCATCATTTTGTAGTACTTCCACAACTTTGGTTTAAATGTTGTTTGCCTAATAAATAGTGTAGTTAGATATAACCATCCTCCCTAATGCAAGTTTTTGTTATATCTTGTTGGTTGGTTTGTATGCCCAAGTTGTATCTTATACAAGACATAGCTTCCCCTCTCTTTTGTCATTAATTTCCTCTTCACCTTATCTTCAATTAAAGATGACATTTTATAGGAACTCCTGATGTAGGAGTATTGGAAGTGCCCTTAAGGTGTTGAATATGTATGTATGTATGTATGTATGTATGTATGTATGTATGTATGTATGTATGTATGTATGTATGTATGTATGTATGTATGTATGTATGTATGTATGTATGTATGTATGTATGTATGTATGTATGTATGTATGTATGTATGTATGTATGTATGTATGTATGTATGTATGTATGTATGTATGTATGTATGTATGTATGTATGTATGTATGTATGTATGTATGTATGTATGTATGTATGTATGTATGTATGTATGTATGTATGTATGTATGTATGTATGTATGTATGTATGTATGTATGTATGTATGTATGTATGTATGTATGTATGTATGTATGTATGTATGTATGTATGTATGTATGTATGTATGTATGTATGTATGTATGTATGTATGTATGTATGTATGTATGTATGTATGTATGTATGTATGTATGTATGTATGTATGTATGTATGTATGTATGTATGTATGTATGTATGTATGTATGTATGTATGTATGTATGTATGTATGTATGTATGTATGTATGTATGTATTGTTGCTGGCTTCTGGGAGTAGTTAGATCAATTGGTTTTTGATGGCATTACACCTTCTTTTAGAGATATAAGAATGTGGTGCGAACGCTAGTTTTATGTGCTTCCTTTAGTTCAACTGCTTTGATTCTTTCAAGCTTCTTGCGCCACCGACTGCTCGCTGATAACCCTCTGTTATTTTCTTTCGTACCTCTCTCCTTTGATTTGCTTTGATAGTCTTCTCTCATAACTACTCTATTGTACATCCCTATTGTGCATTGCTTTTGAAGAACTAATCCATCTAGAATGCTATTTGGATGTGCAAAGTAGGTCTCTCTAAAAACAAGGAGTATTTTCCTAGCTTGTGAATTGAGCTTGCAGTCTCCATTCTTCCACTACTGTTGAGTGGGATGCTTATCTTGAAACCTTCTAAAATGTTTTAACAAGCCATAGATCTCGAAGTGCTTAAGTCTTTCTTTAAGGAGTTGGTTATAATGGGTTACTAGGGTAAGCAACATGACTTATTTTGTTTATCTTATACCAAAATTTTAGGATGGAACTAACACGCGACCAGTCATGTGTTAGCACATGAGCTCGACGACCCTATTTCTTTCTCTAGTTTGCCTATGCGCGTGCCTCCCCTTTCTCCCTTTCCTTTTTCATTCGTTCTCCCCCTTCCTTCCTAGTACCCTCGCGTACTCCCCACCAAGTGTCAAGTGAGTAACCCTATGGCTCTAGCCACTCCTACCCCTTCCCTTCCACTATGACTCTAGCCCCTCTCGCTTCCTCCCTAGGCCCCTCTGCCGCAAATTCTGTGAAGAAAAACTAAGGGTGGGTTTGAGCTTGAGAGAATTTGGTAGCTGCTTTAGAAAAATCACAGTAGCAACTTCATTAAAAACACAAGTAGCAACTTTAGACAAATCAAGTAACAACTCTGAGCTTTAGAGAAAATTGAAAATCTACTGAAATAAAGAAATATTAGCAACTCTCAATAAAAATTGAGTAGCAACTAGGAGCTTCATAGAAAACTGGGGGAGCAACTAAGAGAAAAATCAAGTAGCAACTCATTGATTAGGGTTAATAGCCTCATTGAAAATTTGAGCAGCAACTTAATGAGGAGGGGGTAGCAACTAATTGGGAATTAAGTAGCAACTCACTGAAAAATGGGTAGCAACTTAGTAGAAATTAAGTAACAACTCACTGAGAAAGCGTGTAGCAACTCACTGAAAAGGTAGCAAACTCTAGTGAAAAATTAAGTAGTCACTCACACCCCTCGAACAAAAAGAGAGTAACTCCAGTAAAAATCAGCTAGTAACTTCCACCTTCAGGGGCAACTCCAGTGAAAAAGATTAGGAGAGAGGAATAAGGAGCTCGTCAGAGGTGAGATTTGTTAGCACCCACAGCCACCGAGGCGAATCCGTCAAGATCAGCCTCCACACCTATGGAAGACTCCAAAGCCCTACTCCACTTAGCGAGCTCCATCCTGGGCAGGAGAGATGATGCGTACAAGAAAGACTAAGAGGTGAGGAGAAGGCAATCAAAGGTGTTAAGGAGAGATAAAGATGGCAAAAGAGGCAGCTTTTGAAAGCAATTAATAACATGGTAGTCCCACTATACCCCCTCAAGGTGTATGCCCTGCTTCACTAACCCATCCACTTTCAAGTGGGACCAATGGGGACACAACAACATGCATGCTCCCTAAAAAGATCAAGTGGCCATGTCTCCTCCCAAAGATCACACAGTGGACACACATGGTCATAATAACATGCGACTAGTAGATACAGAGCATTATCGAAAATTTTATATGGTCAGTTTCTTCTTGAGGTAAGTTGGATGTGGATGTTTCTTTACATGCTTGGCTTAGTTCAATCTTCCCTCTTTGCCTTGACCTTCTCTCGTTTGACACCTTTTGCTCTTTCCTTCTTCTCACTCTTCTCCTTTAACCTAGATCAATTGTTGGGATCATTCTTCTTTTTGTCATTGATATAGTTTTAGGTTACTGTGCTATAGGGAGCCTATCCCCAGTCTTCTCAATTCATTGTGCTTCTTTCCTCCTGTTTATAGTCTTCTGCATCCTATTTTTCCTTATCTCTTTCTTCTTGGTCTCCTTCATCTCACACATATTTGCTCCACATCTTAATCTACGTTCTTATGATCTTACCTCATATTACTTTATTTAGCATAGTTTTAGTTGTGCGACTTATAGGCTTATTGATTAATCATTTAATCCTAACTTAAGTTACAACTTATTTTAGAGGGGACTTAAGTTTCGGGCTTGGTCCCTTTGGCCCATCAGTTTAGGGTGTGTTTGGTTACTTCTACTAAGTAGTACATATATGAGATAGTTCAACAAAAAAGTCTTTAATATGTTTGGTTGCTTAAATGAAATAATCACATTCTATACGGTGGAATATAAATTTGAGAAATATTACCTCTAAATACTAAACTGTCACATTCATCAAAACACAATAAAACCACGTGGTACAAAACCATCCATGCCATCCAACCTCATAACTACTGGGAAACCTGGCCTAGGCCTGTAAGCCTAGCTCATGGTGGGCACCCTATCTAGATCATAACGAATCACTCCGATGGATCAAAGGTAATCATTAAAGCACTCGTAGATTGAATCGTTTATCTAAATCGCTTTAAATTATGTAAATTTTGCTTTCTAGATTATTTTCTACGGTGCAAATATGTTCTAATCTACCACGAGCAGACTTGAAGTCATTGTAACAACGCCGACCGGTAGATTACATGAAATAGCAGATGTTGATTGCACTATAGATTTGAAAAAAATAAAGAATGTTGTTCGGCCACCACCCTCGGCCATAGGAGATTCGGACCAGTCCGATCGGCCAAGGGAAGTTCGAACCATCCGATCGACCGGGGAGCGGGGGAGTGGGGGGCACCTAGATATTTGCAAAAGGGCCATCGAAAAATCAAAAAATTGTGCCAAAAATTTCTCACAATTGAAAATTAACAGAGAAGCCCTCAAAAATTGCAGAATTCACTAAAAATACATATACTAGTATAAAAGGGCCTTGGAAATTCAAATTTTGAGCTATTTTTCACATCTGAAGCTTGTTTAGCACTATTGTTATTATTTTCTATGCTTTTCTGTATTTACTTACTGTTTTGATTAATCGTAATTATTTAAATTTATTTTAATCACTTAAATTAATAGTAAAATTATAGAAAATATGTAGAAAATTTTGAAATATCATGAGAATATTTTGTATCATTATCCAATTCATTTTATGTATATTTATCTACAGTAAATTTATATATTTCTTCTAAGCATATGTAGATGATAGATATCACGAACTGGGAGTTCGAGTAGCTGGCCTAGCATGGCCAAAACTATTTGACTTAGGCAATGTCGAGATCGTACTTGGAGCCAAGAAGCTCTACACTGCCATTAGGATTGGTACACCGTAGGGTGCTAAACCCACACCTGAGAAAAATAATCAGACACTTCATTTCCTCAGACACCACCTTTGTCTCTCTCAAGAATGAGTACATGGCAGAATGAGTGCGCTAGCATTATGGATTGCACTTAAGAAGCGGTTTGAGAAGATAAAGTACACCATTCTTTCTCAGACAGAGTAGGAATGGATCTGACTCAGATTTGCTAATTTCAAGACGGTTGGGGAGTACAACTCTGCTCTGCACAGAATTTGTACCAATCTTCAACTTTGTGGTAGGCAGATTACAGATGAGTAGAAGATTGAGAAGACCTCTCCACCTTCCGCCCAGTGCAGTGCAGTCTGCGCGCAACTATCGTCATGACGGCTATAAGGAGTATGCTAAATTGATCAATATCATGAAGGATGTAGATGATCAAGATGAAGTTCTCCACAAGAACTTTGTCGCACAGCCACCTGGGAGCTCCGCTGGCCGTGAGGCCAATGCCGAGAGCTACAAGATGCGGAAGCCTATAATGGAGAAAAGGGAAAGGAAGGGTAAAGCCATAGCCTAGAAAGACGAGTCAAATACTCCACTAGAGAACAGGGCTAGCAAATCAAAGTGCGATGACAAGCTCTATGGTCATCAAGACCAAACCTACTACAAATGTGGCAAGTGGAGGCACTGGTCGCGGATCTGCAAAGAGCTGCAACATATCGTCGATGTCTTCCAGGCCAAAAACAAGAACGGTGGCAAAGGGTAGCATGAAACCCACTCTGTCTTCATCGAGGGAGAGAATTCTGAGCAGCAACCTGTACCGATGGAAGTGGATTCCACTCCTGCGGCCACACCCCCTCTTGACATTGCAGCTGCCGCCACCATAATTTCTCAAGAAGGGTATCTCACCCCTGAGAAGATAGTAGTCAAAGTCTCAGATTTCTTAGCAGATTCAGTCTAATGCACAGAATGCATCTAGACTTTAATTGTTATGCGTTTCATGTGTGAAGTAATAAGTTGCATTTGCAATAATGATACTCAAACAAATCATTTTCGTGATAGTTGGATGATATTAATTCATTTATTTATTCAGTCAATAATAGTATGATATGTTATGATATTTGAAGTATTTTATTTTATATGTTGACTGTCTCCTACTACATATTAATAAAGTACTTTATATTAGAATGCGTGTGGCATCTATCGAGGAAATGTGCTTAGCTAATAGCGGCACAACGAATATCATCTTAAAAGAGACAGGATTTTTTCAATTGATTAACAAAAATGATGGCATCCTTACAACAATCGTCGGTAATGATGCTTATATAATAGGTTCAGGAAGAGCCACAATTACACTCCAAATGGCCACAACTTTGGCAATTAAAGAAGGCTTGTTGTACCATGAATCGACTAGAACTCTTCTATGTTTTAGAGACATTCGTGCTAACAATTTTCACGTTGAAACTAAAGAAGAGTATGGTAAGAAATACCTACTCATTACAAAGCGTAAAACAAGTGAAAAGGGTATTAGAAAGATTTTCTTCATTTGAATCTGGGCTATACTTCACTAATATTAAGACATCCACAACCTATACTGCCCTAAAAACTATATTTAGAAACTCTAAACTTTTTTATCTCTGGAATGATAGATTAGATCACCCAGGTTTTAGAATGATGAGAAATATAATTAACAATTTATAGGGATATAATATCGATGTAAAAAAATTTTGAATCAGGAAGATTTTGTGTGCCCCTTATATGCCATCGGGAAATTAATTACTAGGTCTTCTGTTCTGAAAGTGAAGGATGAAGTCCCTATATTCCTGGAATGCATCCAAGGACATATTGTGGTCCTATACAACCCTTGTTAGGGCCATTTAAATATTTTATAGTACTCATTGATGTTTCCTTGAAATGGTCACATGTATGTTTATTATCTATGAGAAATCATGTTTTTGCAAAACTGATCTCGTAGATAATTCAAATTAGAAATAATTTTTTTGATCACCATATAATATCCATCAGAATGGACAACGAACGAGAATTTACTTCAAAGGTATTTAATGATTATTGCATAAAAATAGGAATTAAAGTTAAGCATTCCGTCCCACATGTCCACACCCAAAATGGACTAGCAGAAGCATTAATTAAAAGTATTAAATTCATCGTCCAACTGCTTTTATAGAATTGTAATTTACCAACTACATGTTGGGGACACGTAGTCCTACATACTGCAACTCTCATCAAATTTATACTATTGGTATATAACATCCATTCACCAATGCAACTAGCGCAAGTGTCAGCATCGAAAATTTCTCATTTCCATACGTTTGGTTGCAAGGTTTATGTATCTATACCTCTACCACAACACGTTGCAATGGGTCCTCTCCGAAAGTATGGGATATACATTGGTTATGAGACAGTATCCATAATTTGGTATTTAGACCCCATGACAGGAGATTTGCATATCACCCGTTTCGCTGATAGTATATTTGATGAAGATAGTTTCCCGATATTAGGGGAGGAAATCAACCACTTGATGAAAAATATCGGAATATTACGTGGCAAGCCATAGAAATCCACGCACATAACCTGTACACTAGTGAAGCAAATAGAGAAATCCAAAAGATCATTGATTTGTAGGCATTAGTAAATCAACTGCCTGACCACTTTAGTGATTTAAAAAGCATGACCAAATCACATGTGCCTGCACGCAATGCACCGGAGAAGGTTGAAATACCAAGGAAAGTAGAAGATATTGCTAATCACGTCCAAAGGCCTCAGAATAAAAGGACGAGAACTCCGGCCCCTCGAATCCCATGTAATAGGGGACACCTGGTGAAAAAGAATAAGAAGGATTTAACATAACCAATCACCGAAGTTCCCTAGAACTAGTAGGGGAGCCAGTTGAGATCTAGCACTAGTATGACCACTTTAGAAAATGGCATACCTGATCTGAACATTCCTATAGAGGAAGAAACCAGTATGAATGTGTGAGCACACATCGGAGCTGGCAAACTAAAAAGACTTGCCCCCACAACTATGTGCACATGAGAGAATCCATAAATAGGACAACAGCCAATGTTGATATCTATTTTGTGAAGAAAATTACCACAATCATCGATCTTGATCGAGAGCCTGCATCGCTCGTTGAATGTAAGAAAAGAATAGATTGGGAGAATTGAAAAAAGGTAATAGAAATAGAATTATTATCTATAAATAAAATAGAGGTGTTTGGACATGTAAGCTACACATCTCCACATATGCTCCCCATAGGGCATAAATGAGTATTTGTTCGAAAGAGAAATGAGAAAAATAAAATTGTAAAATATAAAGTAAGGCTTGTTGCACCGTCGTCCACGACGCCTTCTCCGTCGCGCCCCCGAGCGCGATCGCGGTCGCTGTCCTTGGCGACGACGATGCTGTCAGCGTTGTGCTGGCTGATGCGCAAAGGCGGGCGCAGGTGTTGTCTGTGGCAGAGGGCACGACCGTCGAGGGGGACTTGCCGAGACGCCTCAGCGTAAACTCGCTGTCCAGCCTCGCGTCCGCATAGGCGACAGATGGGAGGGTGGAGGCCATGGTGTTATCTGATGATGGGAAGGTTGTGGCATTGGTGCTGAAGACGAGCTGTTTGTTGAAATGCGTCATTGAGGGTGCTGTGTCGTGCGAGATGTCCCTGGCGGACACTTCACTTTGCAAGGAGGAGGAGGCAGGGGTGATGGGCTGCCTCTTTGGAGGGTTTTTTTCTCAGCGGTGGGGTGTGGGGAGCCTGTGTTTCAGAGGATGGTATTGTGGTCAGGACCGTGGTGTTGTGGAGTATCAATGGTAGTGCCATTGTGTACAGGGTTGTGGTTGGTACTGCGTCGTTTGGGTGTGAGGGTGTATGTGAAATTCCTGGTGTTGTAGCTAAGCAAGGAGAGGGGTGGTTGATTCAATTTTGCCAGTCGGACAACAGTCGACATTAGGGTGGAATCTCACTCCTATAAGATTGCTGGGTCATTGTTGTGGAAACCATTTGTCTCCATATGGTCTATCGATCAGCTAGAACTGAGTATTGCAAAGAACACAGAGAGCCCACCTTTCTGCAAAGTTCTCGGAGAAGGTAGTCTTCAAGTAGAAGAATTTAGGTCAAAGCCCTCTCACTCACTATACAAGTCGGACAATGCAGTGGAAATGAGTTCACAGATGTGCTCATCAGACAGCAATGGATCGGGAAGGTATGGAAGGACTGTGTCTTCTTCAATGGTACTTTCTGAGGATTTTTATGCTCCATATGCTGTAGTTTATGGTTTCCATAATGGTGACATAGAAGTTATCCAATTTCTCAACCTGTTGCCAGCTGCAAAATTTGGTAGTGGAGGGATTTACCCACATATTTCTGAAAGATGCTTTATGGGGCACAAGGAAGCAATTGTTTGCTTGGCTGCACACCACATGCATGCCCACTCTGACTCCAGAAGCTTTCAACAAGCACTCATATCAGGGAGTTTGGGTTGTACGATTCGTGTCTAGGAGCACACCACATGCATGCCCGGCTCGCCTCCACCATGCCGCCTCGGACCGCACCTCGCCCCGCGCTACCTTGGCCCTGCTCACCTCTGGCCGGCGCCCCTACGCCTCCACCTCAGCGGAGGAGGACCGACAAGGGAGGAGCTCGGCAGAACCGTAGGCCTGAGGCAGAGGAGGTAGAGCCGTAGGGGAGGAGCTCAGTGGAGGAGAACCGGCGGAGGAGGAGCTTAGCAGAGCTGCAGGCCTAAGGCGAAGGAGGTCCGATCTGGCCAGAGTCGCACCGGAGGAGGCCCGATTTGGCCGGTGACGAAGGAAAACCTATGTCATCCGCCGCACGTTGCCACAGCTTCGCACAGTGCCGTGGCGGTGCTATGGCAGATGGCATGCCTATTTGGCGAACGCCACACGCACAGTTGCCATGCTGTCCACATGGCGAACGGTACCCATCCGCTACACCGCTGTGGTGACGAGATGGCGACGATGTCGCGACGCCATAACAACCATGGAATTGACTTGCTATTTATACTTTTTATTTGGTGTTATGCTGTGGACACTCATTCAACCCCCTAAAAATGTACATGCAATTTTACGATTTTATAAGATGGTATCACTGCTTTTATGATGTGTGCTGACTTGTCATGTTGTATGAGTAATAATTTTTTGTATTTCTAGAAGAAATAGGCAGTCTTAAATGTATGACTAGGAATAAACATGATTCTTATGTAAATATGCTTACTGAAATTAAGAAATTAAAATTAGCCTATTTCACATGTGTACAACAACTTGAACCTGCCAGAACTAAAAAAATGGAAAATGGAACCTAAGCTTTTCCAATTGTTTTGAGCAATTAGAGATGGCAAGGACTGAAATTAGTGATCTAAATTCTACTCAATATGTATCTTGCATAGCCTAGTCTCTTGTAATAATTATGATAAGTCGACAATTGAGTTAGATGCTTTGAATAGGCTTATATTAAACAAATGCGAGAAAGAGAATTTGGTTGTCCTAAATGCATCAAATTGGTGAAATCCTCTTTTGCAAATTGTGCTAAGTTACGAGTTGAAATTGATGCATCAAATTGTAAACTTATTAAGAATGCATCATTTATATTATGTATTTCTTTGACAAATGAGGTTGAGTCTTTAAAGAAAGTGCGCGATGATGTGAGCATCAAGTTTTGTGACACTTATGTTGCTTTCGAGTCCAACATTGATGTTTTATGAGTTGATCTTACTCTTTGTGATCAGATTTGAATTCTTCTCGTACTTCTCTTGAGTTATTTGCTGTTGGCACTTGTGCTATTGCTTTAAGCGACTCTTCTTTAGCTAGCAAAACTCTTTGTGATTCTTCCATTGTTATCTAGAGGAATTCTCAAAGTAAGGGTGTTTCTTTATTTGATATTATATCTCTTAAAAGAAAATATTATTATAGTTTTTATAAGAAAGATGTGTGCACTCTTAAATTTTGCTTTCTCGTATCAAATCCGAACGCAGAGTGCACCGTAGCTGTTAGCTGTTAGGGCATCTCCAATGGTCTGAGTCAGCTGGCTATTTGCATGTACACATCAGCATAAATCCTATGTGGAGGAAAGAGAGTATGCAAAAAAAATCGAGCCGGCTCTTCCTTAAGCACTAGGCTATAACAGAAAACGAGGTAGTCTCTATAAATGACTGTGTGTGCATGTAAGTATCAAATAGCTATCCTTATAGACAGTCCTTTGTATACTAGCTATTTGGTTGATGATGTGGAAGTCTCCTAGTTAGTTGCTAGCTAGGACCATTGGAGATACCCTTAAGAACACGCATAGCTCATCTCCTCGTACGTGGACATCTAGTGCCGAGATAAATACTGATGGTGACTCTTATAGTATGTCCGCAGGAATCCGAAGGCCAGATGTATGGTCGCCATCAGCCGCTGCCCATGCACGCCTCTCCATCGCATTAATTGCTACACCATCGAGCACAGTAGAGAGAAAAAAAACGACCTAGTAGTACTACTCTACGACGAGACTAGGTACGGGAAAGAGAACTCCATGGCATTAATTAAGCTCATAATAACGCCGTTGCTTTCCCTAATTACTAGAGCCATTAACTGATGCTACGGGTACAAACTTTCGTATGCAAAATATGTACGCTACGAACTTCGGACCGATGGAGTACTTGGTCCAGGTCGAGATCAAAGGGTACGTCATACCGAGGTTAGGGAAGAAAGGCAAGAGCTCAAATAAATCACCTTTTTTAAGCGCGTCCAGTGTATATAGGCTTTCGTATAATTTTCATATGTGTATGAATACAATCGAAATATGCATCTTTTTTGGCGAGATTCCAAATATGTATTAATTAGCAGGTACTGCATCTTTGGTTTTAAGTAATACAATTTTGTTCCTACTCCCTTCATTTCTTTTTTAGTAGATTCCACGAACCTCGGGCATTACGGTTCTATTGTTTCAAATAGCCCCACCCCGTAGGAAATCTTAGCTAGTCTTAATACAGCGCGCATGCGCAGGGCGACGTAGACTTAAGGGATGGTCCTGGCAGGCATGGACTGGAATCATTGGCGAAGCCAGAAAAAGATGATGGTTTCGAAGCATACTGGTGGTGAGAAGTATCAGTGAAGTTATACTTAAAAATATCGTAGTTTACATGTAAAAAACGGTCCAAACAAAATAAAATCAAATAAAATCAAAAAGTATAAAATAGGTACTCGGAAGTATATTATGAAATTAAATGAATTTAAAATTTTGAACCACTTAATTCAGAGTTTGGATGGCAGAGAACGAGTCATTGGAAGGTTTGCCGGAGGAGACAATACAAAATAAGATAAAGGAGATAATGTGTAGTGGTGTTGTTTTTGTGGGTGATGCCTGTTGATATGGTTAGGCAGCACAGTTTTTTAAACAAGTTTATCATGATTTTGATTTGGTTCTGGTAAATTGGGAAGAAATCGTGCCATGAAAAGCAGCAGTAACTTTTACTCTCGAATAACATAAGCGCTTAGAGCAGAGATAAAGGCAAGAAGTAAGCAAACAGCAAGCAAAATGGCAAGTATTACTAAAAGTGGAATGTTAGTTGTTACCAATGGCAGAAGTTTTTTGATTTGCTTTACTTTGCTAAAGTAAAATGGCAAGCAGCAAGCAATGTGAGGGCAACAAGTAAATATACAAAATTGCTTCTGCTTTGCTTATTGGTTGCCAGCGGGGGAGGTGAGGCTCAAGCCTCACTAAGCTCCCCCGCTGGCTACGCCCCTGACTGGAAAATACACACTGGAATCGGTGTTTTCTGTTAAAAAATTGATGGAGAAATAGATGAATGGTAACATAATTTAAATAATCAATCGTTAAAAATAATAGATTAATCACATGAGATACCAGTTAAGAGACAACACTAAAACGTAGTCTTTATTAATTCTCAGATCTGTTTACATAATACAAAATCTCTCTATTTATAATCTAAGTCCACTAGGGGTAATTCTGGTATTTGTCCACACCGAATCCTTCTAGATTTTGTATCTGTTCCTTATGACACACTTGTTGCCCTATTAAAAATCTTTACATGAGAAAACTTCAGAAAAAGTTCAAAAAGGGAAAAAGTATGCAACATTTAGATCTTTAGGATCATCTAGGTCTTCTGACCTTACATAAGGGTTATGGTTTAGAGATTTACTCTCGCTGAACTTTGTAACTTTCTAAGTCATTTCATACCTATGCCTCAAACATATTTATGGAAACTAAAAGATAGAAGAGATTTTGTGAATAAATCTGCTATATTATCACAAGACCTAACCTTTAATACTTTTATCTTTTCATTCTTCTAGAACTCATGAGAATAAAAGAATTTAGGAGCAATATGCTTCGTGATATTACTATATAGCTCATTTGCATCTGTGCAACATAAACAGCATTATCTTTATAGGTAATAATGGGGTCATTAACGATGTTCATACCACATAACTTCTGAAAATGGCTAACCATCCGTCTAAGCCAAACACATTCCCGTGAAGCTTCATATAATGCGATTATTTCTGAGTGGTAGGTAGATGTAGCTACCAAGGTCTACTTGAATGATCACCAAGAAATAATTGTACCACCACAAAGAAATACAAATCCAATCTGAGATCTCGCATTATGTGGATCAGACAGATATCCGATATTTGTATATACAACCATAGTCAAGTCTTGGTTCTTCAGGTAAAATAATCCAAGATCTTGTGTACCTTGAAGATACCTGAAGAGGGTTTTAATACCAGTCCAATGTCTTTTGGTTGGAGCTGCGCTGTGTCTGGTTAGTAAGTTTACTGCAAAGGCAATATCTAGTCTCATACAGTTAGCCAGGTACATTATGCCCCAATGGCACTTAAGTTTGAAACTTTTGGTCCAAAAATTTCCTTATTTTTCATCCTTGGTCTAAAAGGGTCTTTATCTGCTTCATCGATATTTTCACAGGATATGACTTATCCATATTAAATTTCTCTAAGACCTTTTGGTATAAGAGGATTGATGTACTAAGACTCCTTCAAAGAGATGCTCCAGTTGCAAGTCTAAGTAAAACTTGGTTCGGCCCAAATACTTCATTTCAAATTATTTAACAAGATAAGAACTTGTTTCCTTTATATCCTCTGTCTTCCCGATGATATTCAAATCATCGACATATACTGAAATAATACAGAATCCATTCTAGGATTTCTTTAAGAACACACAGGGACAGTATTCACTATTAGTGTATCCCTTCTTCATGAGGAATTCACTAAGCCATTTGTATCACATTCTACCAGACTGTTTTAAACCGTACAATGACATTTCCAGCTTGACACTGTATAAGTTTCGATTTAATTTATCCTGATTCGGAATCTTTATTCCATCTAGGATTTTCATATAAATATCCGAATCTAGTGACCCATATAGGTATGCGGTCACTACATCTATCAACTGTATACTTAAATTCATACCAGCTGCCATTAATATCAAATGCCATAACGTTACCCCATTCATGACAAGAGAATAAGTTTTATCCTAATCAATGCTATGTCTCTACGTAAACCCTTGTGCCACAAGTCTCGCTTTGTATCTCACCACCTCATTATTTTCATTTCTCTTCCGAACGAAAACCCACTTGAATCGTATAGGAAATACCTTAGGTGGTGTTTAGGCTATCGGGCCAAACACCTTTTTTTTATTTAGCGAGAGTAATTCTGCCTCAATTGCTTCCTCCCACTTAACACAGTCTTAACACTTTTGACATTGAGCTAAAGACTTTGGTTCTGGATCTAGCTCAATGTTCCTCGCAATCTTTGAGGCGAAATAGATGTCAACAACTGTAGTTTTTCTCTATATAGTTCTTCTAACTCAATAAAATTAGTGGATATTGCTTCATTTATCTCATCAAGCTCCTCATGATTTTTCACAACGATGGAGTCTGATTGTTCCAAAATCATAGTACTAGGGTTACGATCTTCAGGATCATTTCTTTCAGGGATTTTCTCAACTTTAAGTCGAGCTTCTTCAATTGATATGGGAGATGTCTTATTTTCATCGAGTTTCGCTTCTACGGACGTCTTCACGAAATTGAGACCCCATTCTCCAGTGCTCTCCCCCTCTTACATGAGGGGATGGAGTGGTTCAGGTATCCTTCTAGGGTACTTTCACTCTCTCTAGAGCATTTGCTACTGGTATGTAAGACTTTGTCACTCCTTTCTGATTAGTGAAAGCATCTGACAAATTATTTGCAATTTGTTACAGGTTTATTATTCGCTGAACTTCTAGTTTAGTTTATATAGTGCGTGTATCCAGGGTCTGAATGCCCAAGGCATTTCAATCTATTTCTCGATATTTATCATCATTAAGATAGTTTCTTCCGCCTAATGCCGAGAAATTATTTTCATCAAAAATGTAATCGACGTGTCGGGCCGTAAATATGTCTCCCGTGATAGGCTCAAGATATTTAATAATCGATGGGGACTCAAAACCAACATATACTCTCAACTTCCAGTGGGGGCCTATGGCTGTTTGTTCTGGCGGTGAAATTAGCACATATACAGCACAACCAAATTTTCGTAGATAAAAAACACTTTGTTCTTTTCCACGCACTAGTTATAAGGGGGAAATCTGATGGTATGCAGTTGGTCTTAAATTTATTAGTGCTGCTGCATGCAACACTACATGACCCCAACAAGTGGTGGGAGCTTACAATTCTGCAGTAGGAGTCTAGCAGTCGGCTTAATCCTTTTGATGAATGACTCTGTAAAGCCATTTTAAGTGTGGACATGTGCTACAAAATGCACTACCTTAATGCCTAAGACTAAATAATAGTCATCAAATGCCTTAGATGTAAACTCATCGTCATTGTCCATTCTAATGGACTTAATTCTTTCATCTGAATGTTTGCCCTTAATCTACTAATTTGAGCTATTAGTTTAGCAAAGGTGTGGGTCCTAGTAGACAGCAGACATACAGTGGACCACCATAAAATATCTAAAGGAGCCCGACAGGGGTTGAATGGGTCCACAGATATCATCTTGTATTCTCTCTAAGAAAATAGGTGATTTCGCCTCTACTTTCAAATAAGAGGGTCAAGTGATGAGCTTTCCTTTGGCATAGGCTGGAAGAAATTTTTAGATTTAGGAAAGGATATAGTTTTTAAACTATGGCCAACAGAGTTGCTTATTATTTTTCTCATCATGTCTACCCAGGATGCCCTAATCGATCATACCAGATCTTGGAAAGCTTCAAGGCTTTATACTCTATCTCTATTACTACATATTCTTCAGGTTTTATATAGGTGTAATATAACCCAGTGGAGAAGGGAAGTTTTTAAATCACACTTTTTTATCGCCGTCAGATTTGGTCAAGAAAAGGTATTCTGCACCACCCTCATTTTTTGTCTCAATATGGATATCATTCAAGTGAACATCCTTGAAACTCAACAGGGTACAGGATACAGGAAAGCATCCTCAATTACTATTCAGATACCCATAGGGAGAATAACTATGGCTCTTCTAGTGCCAACATTTAGAGCTTCGCTTCCAGTTATGGTCATGATATTTCCTATTTTCTTTGTTAACGTATGAAAATACTTAGTTTCCCTTAGTATTGAGTTGGTGGTTCTATTATCTACCAGACAAATCTATTCCCCAACCATCAGATTTGATTAGTTGTTCTACATAGAGCATAATATAATCAAATAATAATTCAACAGGAATAAAGTTTGAAAAGAACAGGTAAATCATTTTATTCATTGAATAATATTTAAATCCTAAATAATTAATGCTTCATAAGAGTATGAACTATCCAATATTCTTTTGGAATAACCTAAACTGATAAAGCAAACTTAAGGAAACTATGACATCTGGAGTTACCCGGGGAGACAGGCTATGGCCTACTATAGGTCACCATGTATGTCAACCTCTATGTGATTACCTTTTACCGTAGTGTCAAGCTCCATTATTACACTTGGGGCATCAATATTATCGGTATCAGGCTGATCAACAAAGTGTGTCCCTGCAGCCTTCTTCACTGGCGCCTTCTTACCCTTAGCAATGGACTCTTGGTAGAGCTCCACCAGATACTTTGGAGTGTGGCAATTACGAGACCAATGATCCATATAACCACACCTATAGCAAGGCGAAGGAGGGTAGGTCTTCTTGCTACCCGAGTTTGGCTTCTATTGCTTGCCTCTCCCTTACCTCATCCATCAGGGCTTTCTATTTCCTTTCTACATATTTAGTTTCTTCCACTATCCACCCCTTTGCATAGGGCCCTTTCTGTGTCCCTAGCTACCACTAGTCTTTTAGGAATTAGCATGTGCTTCTGGCAATAGCTGTGACCCAGTAGGACGAGTCTGATAGTTCTTCGTTAATAACTCATTATTCTTCTCTACCTCGAGAAGAGTGGTAATCAGCTCCGAGTACTTCTTGTACTTGGCCTGATGATACTGCTGCTAGAGTGTCTTGCGAGTAGGGTGAAAAGTGCTCAAAGTCTTGTTAATCATCTCAGCATCTGTGATCTTCTGGTTACAGAACCTGAACTTAGCGACAAGTTTGTGAATAGCAGAATTGTATCCAGACACCTTCTTGAAATCCTAGAACATGATGTTGGTCTACTTATGTTGTGCTTCAGGCAGCATGATGGATCTTTGCTAATCATACCTCTCCTTTAGGGAGTTCCGTAGTGCCAGCGGGTCATCTTTCAGAAGATACTTAGACTTCAAGTCTGGGTGGATGTGGTGTCTCAAGAAATATAGTGCCACACTTTTGGCGGCATCAAGAATGGCAGGAGCTACAGCTATAGGTGGGGTTATGGCAGTGCTGAGTGATCTAGCCGTCATGTTGATCTTAGCATTTATGGCCCATGTGAGGTAGTTACTACCATCCAGTTCGAGCTCGATAAACTCCTTCTTAGCATTATCAGACATCTCCTACATTGTCCATTCATAATTCTAAATTTATTATTAATAAACAGCATGAATGTTGCTAAATCAGTAAAATGTGATGAGCGACGGTCAGGGCGACGACTGAGCTGGATTGGTCAAGCGCAGCGCTTCGGGGCTGCAGCTGGGGGGGCTGGCGCAGGCTTGGGAAGTCAGTGTGGGGCCGGCGGCTCTTAGCTGGAGGAGAGCATCGTGCCGATAGCTTCGGGCATGGTGGCCACGGCACATATTAGAGACGTCAACTTCGAGTGAAGACGCTGGAGCGACGGCCGGTGGCCAGGTGGCCGATGGTTCAGCGCTACTTCAAGCGGCGACCGGTGGCCAGCTGGTGGCTGGCGTCTTTGGTGTTGGGTATGGCGGTCGACAGCTTCAGGCGCCGAGATCGACTTTGGGTGGCGGCCGTCGGGGTTCTTCTTCGAGTGGCAACGCTAAGGCGCCAAAGAAGCGCTCTTGTGGGTGGTCGACACTGAACGATGGCGCATCGGCTTCAAGTGAGCGGTGCATCAACAACGTCAATAGCTCCGATGTCTTTGGGCTGTCAGCATCGATATCTTTGGTGATAGGGCCTCCGAGCATGCTACAGGCGTTGCGCGGAGGTGCCAGATTCGGTGCCATGCAGTGGCTGTGGGTCTGGTCGTTGTGGTCTTCGACGGTTGGTGGCTTGGCGCGATCTCAGATGGCGCCCGGCAGCTTCCGACGCTGGGCACGTCGGCCTTGGGTGGCTGCGGCTTCGGGCGTAGGTGGCTAGCCACATTTGGGGCCACGCGGTGGCCGACAGCTGTATAGCGCCTGGGATCGGGTGATGGCCATGTGGTGGCTGACGATGCTAACAATTTTCTTTGCAATGATTTGATTCTAATATATTATCTAATACCAATCTAGTTTCCAGTAGATTCATTTATCATATTTAGAGAAGTGCATAAACAACATGCAAGTGATTTTCAGATTGATATGAAAACTAGAATCTCTAGAATACATCTAGTCTAATCATGGCATTACAAACAAATCTAGTATCAATCTAGATTAGAATATAAATGGTAATGCGTAATATATTGATTCGTGATTTGCATATCTTTCACCTTGGAGAGCGATTTGTGCTGATAACGTGTTAAGAAATAAATTGAGAAATAAATGAATGGTAATGCAATCCACGCATTCAATCGCTAAGAACAATAGATCAATCACAAAAGATACCAATTGAGAGAGAACATCATAATGTAGTTTTTATTAATTCTCATATCTATTTATATGGTACAATACCTCTCTATATATAGTCTAAACCCATCAGAGACAATTCTGGTATTTGCCCATACTAAAATCTTCTAGGTTTCGTAATGTTTTCTACGTCTACAATGATATATCAAAACCTCTCCCCATAACTCGAGCTTCTCTGGCCGCTCCGCCCCCTTTGCTGCCCCTTGACCACTGCCCCCGCTGCCTCGTCACCCTGTCCCAATCCGCCTGATTCACTGCCCCCTTGACTGCTCCCTAGCCATCCCCCAAGCCACTCCCTGGCCACCCTACTCGCTGATAACATGCAAATGCTGATGACTTACCATTTCAATCTATTATGAACGATGATTATCAGGCGACAGAACATATTTCTAGGAATCTGCTTCCGTTTGGGCTAGTTTAATCATATAGTATCTGTCCGCGTCCAGGAGCAGATCCAGGATTGGACCATAAGAGGGGCCAAGATGAGACATGAGTTTACAATGATCCTATAAAGTGTTGATAAAAGTACAATTTTTGGATTGATGTTTCGAAGAAGTTATTTTTGAAACTTTGATGGAGCTCCATGTATGAACCATGAGAATGCATGGTTTAATAGTCCAAATTATGTTTTTCCGTTGACACCCTCCACGGAGAAGCCCATAGTAGTAAAAGTATTGTATTTTACATAGTGGGCCATGACATCTACAAATACAACACCCTTATATTTGCTTTACTAATTTGCCATCAGTCTGTCAACCAAGCAGCTATAAAAATCTTCATATCACAAAATAATTGTAGCTTGGACTAACTAAAGAGTAGAACAATGAAATATGATTCATATGATTTTCGCAGGGTCACCCCGCAGCACTACTGAAAACGAAATACGAGGAACAAGTGCATGACACCCTACACACATAAAGAGATGAAATATCGTGCATGAGTGCACTAACCGTGGATAGTTAAAATTATACTAGGTTTCATCTTGTAATATTGAATCATGATAGAATCTGATAATAATAAAATAAGTTCATGATTCTTGAGTTAACTCCTAGGCATTTTAGCTCTATCTATACTGCACATATGTTTGTTAGTAGGGGCCAATACTAATTAAGCACTAATCCTTGATAAAGGTTAGCTTGAACCATAGGAGGGCCAAGCCCCTGCCAACCCCCTCCTCTCTACCGTCGTCCAAATCTAACCACATATTACTCAGGCAAACACACACTCATACGACAAGGGCATAATAAACAACCAAATTGTAGGTACCAAGACCTACCTGTGTGGCAAAGAGACGCAGGGCGAGGGAGGAGTGGGTTAGGCAAAGAGACAACCGGGCGGCTGTGAGGGCGCGGCTACTTCAACGGAGAGCCTGCAACACTAAGGCTATCAATCATGGCCACATGATTCACTATGGTGTCGGTACTGTAGCGGGGAGACGGCTAGATGACAATAACGACAGGGATGTGAGGCGGTGACGAAGATGGAGAGGATGACTAAGAGATTGTTAAATGAACTGGTTCTATGTATGTCCATATGTATATATTTATTGCTTACATGCAATTACAGAAAGTTGTAGAAAATGATTGTTTGGTACGCACTTTTAGTTGTAGTGTCTGTGTGTATATATGTATGCATATACGCGTATACTTGTATATATGTATTTAGGCATATTGACCCTTTTTGGTACATAGCTGAAGAAATATGCATAATTATTTGTAGTGTTCCGGGTTCGTACGCAACATCATGAAATATGTACATAAGTTTGTGCCATGATTATTCTTGGTTATGATCAGTTGTATTTAGCATCGTTGGACACTGACACATTATTTTCTATACTGCAGAGAATGACTACTGGTGGTTGTCATGAGTGTGGCACGTTGCTGCACCCATCTTATAATGGGCAGAATCGTTTTTAGGTGTGGTCGGACGGTGACAAACCACCCCCCTTTATTCTCTAAGGAGCTCGGAAGGACTAGTCTCTCGACGATCGCTACATTCCAGTTCTGCAGCAGGCCAGGTTGCTGCCTATAGTGAGGATGATGCACATTGGGCAATTGTTTGCGCTAGACTCGCCGCTTTTGTCAACACTCATTGACCAATGGAGGCCGGAAACCCACATAGTTCACTTTCAGTGACGGGTGACCATCACCCTATAGGATATTGCATACCTCACCGGTCTGCCACTACAGGGTCATTCCATGGTTCCACCTCTCAAATCACCTGGTTGGAAGGCACATCTGCTACACCGGTTTGGTCATCCTAATCCAAACAAGATCCATGGAGTGCCACATTGGTGGCTACGGCGGTACAGGCAATGCTCAGCAGACGCGCCTACACAGGCTGTGAGGTCCCACCTAGTTGCTTACTTGTTCTTCTTGTTCGGGTAGATCATGTTTTCTATGACTCAGGGAGACTGAGTGTACCTTCGCTACATCCACATCGTTGAGTCCTTGGTTGATGTCAAGCCTGATGAGGTCATGCTGCATAGCTGAGACTCGGTTGTTCTACGCATGACCTACAGGAGTTTGCACGATGGCTCACAGTGTGCCAATGGTGAGCCAAACCTTGTCATCTACTACATCTTGTTGTAGCTGTGGTCATGAGAGTACTTTTCTATTGGTTGGTCATACTTCGGGTGCAGGTGCACCCATACTAGTTGAAGGCACCGTTCTACAGTGACATCGATGGTGATGACCCGGTGAACAAACCCACCATGTGTACGCCTTGAACTACTAGCAATCTAGGATGGTCCAGGGAGAGGCCATGGTGAGTATATTTGGATTTCCACAATGTCTCAAGGTCTTGCAGAAGGGTAGCATTGTGTGGATGGTGTGGATCACGCGTGCTCTCGCGCTAGTCCATCCTTACTGAGCTCCCCAGGCATGGCAGGTGACAGGTGTTGCCTGTCTCGCCTTCCGAGCTAGAGACAAGGCTATTTTTATAAAAAAAATATATATTCGGGATCAATTTTTTTAAAAAAAATAGCTATAGTACCAAATATATGAACTAATCTAAAACAAGAGCAAGATCCCAGAACAAAACATACCATTCATTGCCATTGCAACTGAGGATGGAAATTGTGCCCGTTTACCCGCGTGCTTATGGGTAAATGTCCTAATAGAGCCAGGCATGGGTTGTTTTCTTTGCCCACGGGTATGAAAATGAGGAAAACTCTTTTCTCATCGGGTAAACGAGCACAGGCATGGGTGAGATCCACCTGTACCTGTCTCACCCACTTACCCGCGGCATACACTAACATGTGTGATGCACTGTTGATGTGTGAATGTGATGCATTGTTGATTTGAATTAAGTAGGCCTCTCCTTTTGTTCTTTTGGCTCATTAGTTGACATACTTTCATTTGAGTAGGCCTCTCTTTCATGAGTTCACATACTTTTAGTTGACAGTTACGGATGGATTTGTTGTGTTCTAGGGGCATTTCAGGAATTTCCCAATTGAGAAAAAAAAGGAGGGCCCACCTGTCAGTGAGTCAGAGAGAAGGGATAAGGGGAGGAGACAAGGTCTCCTCCCGTGTGGGCGTTTCTCTTTCGATCCGAAATCCATGGGGGGCTGTAATACCACCAAAAAAAGAAAAGGGGGCGGCTGGGCCAGGCCCATGGCCTAGCCAGCCCAGCCCATGCCGCCCCCATATAAGGGATATAGGAGAAGGGGGAGGAGGCAGAATCGGATTTGCCTTCCTCCCCCTGTGCTTTCTCGTCGCCGCCTCTACCCCTGCGCCGCCCGTGTAGTCACTTCCGCCTTTGCCCCCCATGCCTCCCGTGCAAGCGCCGCCGCCGTCGCTCCTCTTACCCGGTGCCATCTCGCCACCGCCCTTGTCCCCGTGTCGTCCCGATGCCATCTCGTCACCGTTCCTCTCCCCCGTCCTGCACACCGTCGCCACCGCTCCTCTCCCCCTACGGTTGCCACCGCTGCTTCTCCCCCTGTAGTCACCGTTGCTACTCCTCCCTCGTGCGAGCACCGCCCCAATTCGCGCCTCTGTTGGCTGGTCGGAAGAAGAGAAGGAGGACGAGCCATCGACTGTGGAGGAAGAGATAGAAGAAACTAAGAAGGACCCAATAGCGTGTAGGGAGGAGCTGCCGGTGAGGAGAAGGAAGAGAGGAGCCATCGGTGAGGAGAAGAAGGAAGGAAAGAGAGGAAGAGGGAAGGAAAAGGGAAGAGAGAGGAGAGAAGAAAAAAGAAGAGAGTTTGATCTGCACCCGATTCGTCAGATCTGGACAAGAAACGACAGGTAGCACCCCGATCTAGTTGTTCGGGGTTAGGGTAACACTTCGAAGACATTTTCCTTGTTTATTTATCGATTCCTATAGAAGCTATTATGTCATTAATTGGACGTTGAATTGCTATTGTTGCCGTTGACCTTGTTAGATTCACGGAAAGAGAGAATGGTAGTGTTGCCTATCAAAGGTACTGGGGTAGTAGTAGCAATTGGCAATATTAACCAGTAGATGATAAATTAAAGCAAGGTTAATCAGTATAACTATTAGAGAGAAAAAATAGCGATGAATTGAAATAGTTAATCCTTGTTCAGGTGGAGGTTCGGGACCCGTGCTGTCCACAGACCACCCATGAGATTGATCAGGCAAGTGCATGGTAAATGGTAAATTCGAATAGTGATTGCTATCAATTTATTTTTGATGCACTACCTACCATGCTATTGTGAGTTGTTTATTTCTGTTGGCATAATGATGAATGTTGATATGTGGTCGAATAGTGGTTATTGGAACATGACATGTTGAGCTGTTTAAATGGAGAAGCTGCATTGCATGTATTCATGTCATGAGAATAGACGACCTCTGTGGCGTCTATGGTCTACTATGTGTGGGAGTGGAGAAAGGCCTATTTCGATAGGCACTCCACAAGAGTGGAGAAAGACCTACTTCGGTAGGCACCCCATGGGAGTGGGGGTTGAGGTCCTCGTATGAAAGAGGACGGGCATGAGGTCCCCGCATGAAATAGGGCGGACTTGGGTGAGCATCGATAGGTGCTCACTCCGCTATACCGGTATAAACTAAAGGAAGGAAAGACATGTGCATGAGTACACGTATTTGCATGGCAATAAAGAAAAGTAGCAAATACAGAAATAATGGTTGATAAAGAATAAGATAGATTGTGTGGAAATGAATGGTAGCATCTATGTTGGATACAGAATGTTATGCGCGTCAGTTGTTACTGTTTTACTTTGAACTTGCTGAGTCTTCGAACTTACCCTTATTTTATTGTTTTTTCGTTCTAGGGTGATTCGGATCAACGGCATGCACAGAATGGGCGTAGTCCTTTTGCACTGCACATATGCAATAACCGCTCAGTCAAGCACTGAGCGTTTCTATTTAATCTCTTGTTTAGTCTTTCGAGGCTCACTGTTGGTGTAGTATACTTGCGGGCTGTAGTGGTGGTTTCTATGGTTATGGACCCCTTAGCCTGTTTACATTATGGTTATTTACAATAAAAAGTAGTTGGTTTTATCGCAATTAACCTACATTTGTTTTGCTGATTACCTCTTGTTGGTAGTCTTAAGAATGGAGGAGGTGCTGCTAAGTCTTTTAGCAGCATTAATCTAAGATGGTGAGAGTGTGGTGGTAGCATCTTGGGCCCTGGGGAAGGTCGGGGTGTTACAGGGGCGACTCATTCGGTAGATACGAACTGAGGAGTGGCGATTTTGGCGGAGTGGTGAGGGGCATTAGTGGCCCGAGAGTCTCGGCTCTGGCCATTGGCAGTCACCACGCTGATGGTGTCTACCCCTCCTCGTCTCGGCTATAAAAGGAGGTTGCCTCCTCCCGTGAATCATATCAGAAAAAGGTGAGCACTACCTCTTCAATCCCCTCTTCTCTTCTTCCCAATTTGGCTCTGGTGTGTGGTCCTTGGAGCTTCTTCTTCGGTGTTTAATTGCTAGCCTCGGTGGTGATACTCAACCCCTGGTGCTCGGCGGTGAGGCACTTGACCGGTGTTTCACGTGTGCTTGTGCGGCATCCCCTTCACCTCGACTTTGATGGCTCGGTGAGTTTCGACCGACGAAGGTGGGCATTGTATCTCCGTTTACCTCGCTCCTCTCTCACGGCAACACAGAGGGGCACTAAGTGATACGTGCAGCCCTGATCTTCTCGACGTAGGATCACGATAACTAGTGCTTCTCAACCAATCTCTCTAGCTGTACACCCGTGCTAATGCATGAACTCACAGCTCTTTGAAAATTCGCCAAGATACATCGAGCTTTCTCCACGAGACCACAAGTGGAGAAACGCCGTGCCCTCAATCCCCAATGGAAAAGCAAACACGACCTTGATTCAAGAACGATCGTTCCATTCCTCTCAAGTAATCCTCGCATGGACACTTTGGTGAAAAGAAACAAGCAATATGCTGTTCTAATTTCAATCTGAAAAAAAGTGATCTTGGCTCTAAGGCTGCCAATACATGGCTTATATAGCCCCTTGGGACGTCCATAAGGTCCCCAAACCTAGTACAACTCAACCCTATATGATTTTAGATACGAAGTCTTCAAAAAAGAAAACTAGATTTTACAGCCGTCATATTGTTTCAGTTATAACTTTTGATCTGTGATGAATTTGATACTGGGACTAGATCCATTGCGTAGCCCTTGAAATTATCTTTCCAACGAGTACAAGAACGCCCGAATCGAACTCCATTTGTGAAAGTTATGACCTTTTTAGTAACTGTCTATTATGTTGTCCCGAACCGAATCCGAATTGAATTCTGAGTTGAATCCGAGTTTGAATCCAATTGGCCTTGTAGGAGGTACGGATTGGGCTTGAAAATCTTATCCAAAACTTGTAGTTTAAGTCCTTGGATTTTTCCCTTTTGCTCTCCCACTGCATAGGCTTTCTTTATTCATGTTTTTGGCACCTAATGTGGTATCCTCTTCCTTTTGTCTCTCCATTGCTTTGCCATTAACAAACCTAAGAATGCACCATTTGATAACATGAGATAGTATTCCATTCTTATGAATAACAACATTATATTTAGTTTGAAATAAGTTCACCTGGCAATGTTTCATACGGCTCAATAATTCCTTCCAGTTGAATAATATATTTAACTGAAAAGTACAAGACACGTGCGTATCCGCATCACTAGATTTTCTGGGTCAACTCTTTTTGGTTTTCTAAAAGGCTTTGAGTGTCATCTGCACTGTGAGTATTTTAGTATTTGGATTGCAAATTTTGTCAGCTATGCTAGTTCATTAATCTCTGATATATGCTCTAGTATTGGGAGACATTGTTTGCTCATGGGCTCGAATTGTATGCTCTGTGATGAACTTGTCTAATATTGAAGTTGATCTGTACAACTAGTTAGATTTGAGCTCTGGCTGTAGTGATTACTTCTGTTCATTGCTCTTTGAGTTGAATTTTCAGTTTGTTAGATGTAAGCTACTAGATGTATGATTATATTTTGTAGGCTACTTTCATATTTCAATTTAAGTTCTCAGATGTTCTGGCCTAATTGCAACATCTTACATGGCCCTGATCTGCAAAAGCATAACTGCAGTGCAGCCTAAAAGCCACATTACACACGCAAATTGGGGCACAGTGAGAGGGAAGAGACAAGAAGAGCCACCGGAACCCACACACCACCTACCTTTTCTTTCAGCCCTTTCCTCCCCCTCTTTTTCTCTACAAAAGGCAGGCATCCAGAGATCCAAACATGTCTAAAAAAATGAACAGATTAAAGCTGAGGAAAACTAAAGAAAGTTTTGTTTGGGTTTGAATTAATTATACATTTAGTAGTATACTAAGCCAACAACACTCACTGCTAGCTAATTAAACACTAAATTACACTGGGTAATGCTACAAATGTATCATGGTTCAGATGCTCTCTTCCACTCCTCTTCCCTCTCCTTAGCTTTTCCACCCCTCTCTCTCTCTCTTCTACTGTGCTGATTCTACTGCTGCAAGAAGCCAGGATTGACAGCATGCTATGTATGGCAATGTACGCAGGAGTCAACGCCACCCACCGTCAGCCGCAAAGACCGCGTCGCTGGCGGCCGTGATCCACGGCATGACGACGAACGTCTCCTCGACGACGTTGATGACCGGGGCCGTTCCGGCGCCGCCGTCGACTTTGGAGTCTCCGCCGACGTCCGTTGCGGTCTCGTCGGGGTTCAAGAACAGCAGCGCGTCCTCGCCGGCCATCTCCACGTCCTCCGCCAGCAGGCTGGCGCCGGCCTCGGCGAACCCCTCCTCCTGGCCGTACTCCACGGAAGGCGAGCGCAGCGGCGTCGTCGGGGACATCCCGGCCGACGTGGACGGCGCGGGGCTCGGCTCCGCCGCTGCCTCCGTGGATGCGGCGGCGGCGGCAACCGGAGCTCGCTGCACCCGGACAGCGGCGGGTTCGGGAGACGGCAGCTGCTTGTGGCGCGTGGTGCCGGCGAGGGAGTTGCGGTGGATGGGGACGGGGTGGCTGTGGTCGCCGCCGGTGTAGGTGACGATGAAGGTGTCGGGGTCGGTACGGCAGCGCTCCACCAGCTTCCGCGCCTTGCACTCCTTGTCGCTGCTGCACCGGTAGTAGCCCCGCGGGTAGGGCGACCCCTTGATCGGCTTCTGTCCGTATTTGCGCCACGCCCACGGGTCCGCCGACGCGAAGTCGGCCGGCACCCGCTGCACCACCTTCTTCACCTGCTTCTTCCTACACCGTGCCACCAATCATCCACATGCGTGCATGACATGATCAGCAACATTTCACAAACTAATTAATCGAAGATTTCGAAAGGAATTAATTGAGCTTAGCTACGTACTTTCTCTTGGATCTTGGTCCACCGCGGCAGGACGCCTCCCGGCCGGTGGGCTGCGGCACGGCCCGCGGCGCGTCGGCCGCTGGCTGTAGCTGGTCCGTCGTCCCTTCGTTTGTGGACTCCGCCGCTGGCTGCTGCTGCAGCTGAGGTGGGGGCGGTGACGACGGCGCGAAGAAGGCCTTGAAGAGGTCGTCGACGACGGCTGGGTCGGCGCAGCCGGGCAGGTCCGGGAGCGACTGCCACACCTTGTCGGGCAGCTCGTCGTCCGTCACGGCCGGCTCCTGCTGTGGGAGGAAGGACGAGAAGGGGTCGTCGGCGGAAGGCGGCGGGGGGACGCGGCCGCCGCCGCAGGCGAAGCTCACGACGGCGTGCAGGTCCCAGTTGTTGTCGCCGCCGCTGCTGTAGTAGCACCCGGAGACCCCCTCCATTAGCTCTGCTCCTCGAGTTCTTGGCTATGGAGAAGGAGATGAGGCGCTGACTTTGGGTTTAGTTTATTGTTGCTGCTGGGAGGAGAGAGAAGCTAGAGGGAGAGAGGGAGAGAGAGAGATGGGAATGGGGATGGTGGTGGGGATGGGGATGGGCATTGGATCCCGCTGGCTCTAAAAAGGAGTGAGAGGGGCCGGGCTTTATTGAGAGCCGGCCGGCCTCGTGGTGTTTGGAGGGGTGGGGAAAGGTCCCCATTTGACTTTGGAGAAGTGTCAAAGGGGTGAGAAAAAAGAGAGAGAGAAAAGTTGGTTCTTTGGATGTTTTTGCCCATGGCTGGAGGAGCAAGAGCACAACACATGTCACATTATCTCTCTTCTGATACTCATTTGCTATATCTACTTATGGATTAGGAGTTTTGTTTGTATATATATTCGAGTTTAGCCTATCAAAAGGTGCATCGAGAAACAAGAATATTTTGAGAAATATTGCAAATTAAATAGCGTATCATCTTGAGGACTTTAGGATGATAACTTCAGTTTTCAGTCGGCTACAGTGGCTCGACGATAAGGTACAATCAAAGATAGAATCAAGCTCACTAGAGACATCAAAGACGATGGTGTGAGGTAAAGTGGATAGATAGCAATGTAACGACAACCCAGAGTTGCTATTGGGCGAGGATATGGAAGAATGGCACACATGGCTTGCCAACATTTGAACCTTTAGAGGCTAGCTTACAACATAGTTGCAATGTTAGAACTACTATTGGCAAGTGTACGACAAATCAAGGCAGGGTTCACTAGGGTTTTTTCGCTTAGGTTTGTTAGTGATATGCCCTAGAGGTAGTCATAGAGATGATTGTATCACTTCTATGTTTATGATCTTTTGAATAATATGTTATTCTATCCCTTGAATAAATGTCTTTCATATTGATCAACAAGTATGTGACTTGTTTGTGAAACTTTTTATTTATGTTTTGATGTTATTCTAAATTATCCCTGATCTTATATCATTATGTAGGATAATTATGATTTACAGATCAGCACATGTATTGATTGATAATCATGTTTCACAGATCTTGAATATGAGATATCAAATCAATAATGTGGACACATATTAGATAACATAATATTGGTTTGACCGACCATGAGACACTGCAAAAAATTATTATATTCTTAAGTGTTATCAGTTGGTCACATACTTAGTATATAGGTTCTTTAGACCTAAGGTTGTTATTGTTTTCTACATGTGTAATAGTTTACTTTGGGATTATCAAATATTACACCGTGACTGGGTAGTTATAAAGGTAGCTTTCGGGTTTACTATGAAATATGTAGAGGAATATGAGCGATTAAGATAAAATTTACCCCTTTTATATAACAAAAGAGATATCTCTGAATCCCTCGATGTGGTTGGATTAAGTATGTGCATAGCCATACCGAATGTGGTCGAATGGTCAATCATAGTTGAGTAATCCACTACAGGTTCAAGTGAACGATCGGGCTATCATGGAATGGCACGTTTCTCATCTTGAATTCGATCTAGTATCACGAGGCAAAGGGATCAATACAAAAACACTATATAGGTTCGTCCGATATGATATTTATGTATGTTTGGGAGTCATTATGTCCTGCTAGTGATCGCTACTGACTTATGGACCGAAAAGGAGTTTTCGGCCTATGCCAAATATACATGAACCTACAGAGTCACACATTTAATGAATTGGAACGATAAGGGTTCGGATAATAATTTCCGAGTGGGATACGATCTCTACTCGTATCAGATAAGGATCTGATTGGAAGCTATATAAGGAGAGATGCAGGGGCTGAGGGAGGTATTCCGAAATACATCCATCAAAACCCTAACCGCCACCTCTCATAACTCCTGTCATGCGCGCTGATGGTAGCATACCGACGCCGATGCTCCCTCCCTGGATGTGTGGATCTCGGTAGAGGCGTTGCTACGACTGCGGCGCTGATCGAGACGATCACAAGGAGACAGTTGGTCGGAGGATGATCGACTACTTCCACTACACCGATATGCTCTTCGTTGATGCTTCAACTTTACTTCCACTGTACTGCGCGTCTAGTGGTAACGATCTATGATTTCTTACTCGTATAGCTTCCTGGTTTACACAGTAGAAAAATTTTAAATTGCGCTAGTGTAGTCTACCTGTATCCTAACAAGGTTTACATGCGTGAGGGCGATAGAAAGAAAATATGATTTTTTTTAGAAACTTAAAAGAAAAAGTGATACAATATGTATTTGTTAGGGATATTTTGTAGGAATATTTTTGCTATATTTGTAATGGAAATGAAGTATGGACATAAAAATGCATAGTTTAGAAAATTGTCCTCTAACGAGGCACATTTAAATATTTACATTTAGATCTTTGGTCCCAGGGTTCCCTCAAATTGGTTCCCAAAATTGAAGAAAGGACGATGGCGAGGGCTACTGCAGACACATGTACTTTTGCTTCGGTTTCACGGGATATGACGAGGGGGACTTGGGTCATTGTTAGGGCCCTAGGGGCAACGTTGGTCAAAGGTGATCCAGGGTTTCTTATGTATCTGTGGTGGCTACAACAACGGCAAAGGCGAAGGGCACCCCGGATGAGTCAACACGCGCATGATAGCGTGCACGAGCTAAGGGCACGAAGGCCTTGAGGTAGCACTGCTCGCATGTGAAGCTCCTCTGATGCGATTGGAGAAAAGTGCCTTATAAGACCTCCATTGCCACTTATGGCCTGGTCCTTTTGATTTTATAATTTGATTTTATATGATAACTAGTTTTTATATAGATTATTTTTTAGAATAGGATCAAGTCGTTTATAGTAGATGCTATCCCGATTTTATCTATATTAAAAAAAATCACACATAAATATCTTTTTCTCCGTACTCTCTCTCGTAAACAGACATAATTCAAAATTTTAAACTAAAATCTATAGCGCAAAAGAATCCACCGTATATCACCTATGTGGACAAACATGAATTATAGTGGTAAGATTATCTTCCCAATTCCCAATTATCTTTGGGTGTACACTAATATGGCCTTCGAACATTTGGGTATCAAATACCTAGGTTTATTGTTAGTAGATTTTAAAAAAACTCCAAAAAAATAAAATGGTTTTTTACATGATTTCATTTTTACACATATGCATTTTAAGGGAGAGACGAAGGCAAAGGTGGTACAGAAAAATACTATGCTTAGTGCACGTGGACGATAGCCATTGGACACACACCCGGCCCCTTCTCTCCAAGCTACAGGCGTTAGCTGATATCGGCCCTGTTCTTTTACGGCTTCTAAAAGTCGCTTTTGGTTTTTGCTACAGTAACTAACTTTTAAACGGAATATTTTTTTAAGATGAGGTCTACAAGTTAATTGTAGTACATGTTAAAAAACTAATATCTATACCATCAAAAATGGCAAGCGAGTATCTCTCTTTCCTCAATCTCTGTCGCAAACAGCCAAAAAGCCATCAGCCGCAGCCAAAAAGAACAGGCTCATCATCATTTTTGAAAAGTGAATACAAGATTCTGTGGCGGATAATCATGTCCTTGACTAAATTCTATTTTTCTGAAAGCCTGGACACCATAATTTTCAGCTCTTTGTTCCTTAAAGAGAACACAATAAAAACAAAAGGCCGCATCTTTAGTAACGCTATAGAGACTATTCTTTTCAGCTTCTCAAACTGGCTTTTGACTTTTGCTACAGTATCTAACTTTTAAACGTAGTTTTTTTCAAGATGGGGTCTACAAGTTAATTGTAGTACACATTAAAAGCCCAACATCTGTACTATCCAAAATCACAAATGAGTGTCTCTCTCCATAATCTCTATTACAAACAGCTAAAATTCAAATATTTCAGCAAAAAATCATAAACCACAGCCATATCAAACAGGCCTATATTCCAATCAACCATGCTTTTTGAACCACGATTCTTAAAATCTCCTCTTTTGACTTTCCTGTTCCCTCCATAGAAATTTATGTCCATAGAAATTGGCATGGTCCCAATTGTAAATACTCTCTTCTAGCGGCATCCTTAATATTCACATCCAACTCCTTTATCGATTTTTGAAGCCCAAGATCAGCAACAATATCACATAGATTAAGCTGAATGTTTTGCCCATTGTTACTAGCCTTAGTTCCTAATGTTTCTAGAGATTGGTTCGAATTAGATTGTCTATTTAATCGTGTAACTTATGTTAGAAAATACGATGACAATGTCTTACTCCTCTTTATTTTATAATTTGTATCCCTAGACCTTAATACCTAGTTCCTAAATAGCAAATGTAAAATATTGAACACATGCCTTTCATTATTTTATTTTCATATGATCATTCCTACTAATTCAAAACATCAAAGATAATTCATACTAATTACTAAATATCATGCAAATTGCAAAGTAGTATAAAAGATAATTCCTAAATAGCAAATGTGTATGGACTTGGAAGGTTGGAACGAACCAGATCTTGAGGTAGAAGGTAGCTAGTGCAGCCGTGCAGGCATGCAGCGGTCCTGCGACGGCAGCGTGGAGGGGGCAAAGCGCGACGCTACTTTGTCCAATGTCCACCCTAGCACCCCACCGCTCACCACTCACTAGCATTGCCACCTAGAGCGCTGAAGCGGTGCCCTCCCTACAGCGGTGCACCGGAGGTGGTGCTCTTCACTAGAGCAGGCTTCACCGTGTACAAAGATGTTCCGCTAGCTTAGTTCGTAGTACGTATTACAGTACGTATTTGACAAAGCTCCATTATTGGTTTTTACATGGGACTCTCGAATATTCTAGTAGGTACAAAGTGATGTTCTAAACATTTCTCGAGATGTTCCATGAGGGGACAACGATGTTTCATGTGCATGTGCTACACCTTGACTATTCCACTAGTTCGCAGGTATAGTATTTCAATACATATCTTACGAATTTCAAAGTGACTTTTTTCTGAGTTTATGGGTATTACCTTATAAAGCCAAAACATATGTAACGCCTCTGTTTCCAAGAGCGCCAGCAACCCGCGTCTGTACAGAAATGTACAGTAGCGGGGTACCGTACAGCAATAATAGCACAATAGCACACACTTACAGGCAAAAGAAGATCCATGCTATATTTACATATAATGCACATCGGCTAGGTTTTGACGCAACGGCGGCAAACCCAAATATAAATACATTACAGAAGTCCCAAAACGCGTCTGAACGCGACTAAGGCCTAAAACCACAGATCTTCCGCAGAAGCTTGATCATCGGAGTCCTGATCCACGAACTGCACACTGATCTCCTGAACGTTTTCGGGTGTTGATTTGCATGTAGTGAGTACATTGTACCCAGCAAGTTACAGGAGTAAACCCTAGGTTATTATATGCATGGGTTCAACAAGGAAATGGGATAGCAGGTTTATTAATGTATGTGGATGCAGTTTTAATTTGTAAACAACTTCAAAGCGGTAACAGTAATAATAATTAATAAATTGGGGTCTGAAACATTAACTTCTTCAATTACACAAATTAAAATATCAGAAACACTACTTATGCCTCGCTACTGGATTCACCCATCAAACACAGCTCCATTAACCGGAAGCACGGCGTATTCAAATACAATTCCTTTTCACTCTGCAGAGTTACTGAGCTTTACCCACAAGATTTCTCAAAATCACAATGTCAAGCTATATACACACGCCATCCGGTGTGCGACTGATATGAGAAATCAAGATCTTTTGTTGCTCATTTTATTATATAGTTCCCACCCGATAGGTTAAGTCCTTCGACCAAACTGGGTATCCGCGGGCCAATGTGGAACGCTTCCGCCCGAGTCCGTGAGGATCTATCGTTGTGTGTACGGCGAATACTCGCCCGTACTACACCTGTGCCCCTGTGGGGGGTTCAAATAAAATGAGCAGTTACTGGATCCGATTCGACAATTCGAAACTTGTGGTTGAGCGGTTACTGTGTTTTATTCTCAGCACAAGGGTCTTGTCCTTGTTTTTACACCTGAGACTGCCAACCACGACCGGTCACTGATACACGAGCCTGTATCGGTACCTGTCTGTTGCACCCTCCACCCTAGGGTAGGGTCGTAGACTTGTCCGCTACAGGGTACTCCACAACTTCCGCCCTACCCTAGAACAAGTTTAAACCATTTTTGCCGACGAACTATCGGATCAAATGATAGTTCTTTATTTTATGTGAGGTGATTGCAATGTTTATTGATACAATAATTAAATAATACTAAATTTGTCAAGGTGAATGTGGCCTTAAAAGTAAACAGGTATTTGCATAGTGGTAGGTCATAACTAGAAATTAACATGTCATTCCAATCATTTATTTTAATCAAATTAACTTGATTAAATACATACATGCAAAAACAGTAATTAAATATTATAAATGGCATGGGTCCAATATGGTCAAAGACATGCAACTTGCCTTGCAGGTCGACGACTTCAACGAGATCGTAGACTGTCGGCGACTGCTCCGAACCTTGAATTATTGCCTCGGATTCGCCGGGAGCTAACACAAAAACACGAAAAATAATAATCAATTCCGTGCTTGCAACTAAACAAGCTAGGAAAACACAAATAAAATTCTATTAAATAGAAGTAAAATAGAAAAATACGCAAATGGGTTAGGTTGGTATTTTTGGTAGTGGATTTTTGGGATATTGGACACCAGAAATGAACTCAGGACGACGAAATGAGTAGAATGGTGTATTTTTGGGTGCTGGAAAAATGAAAAAGGAGCTGTTGCCGGATTTGCTACAGTGATGATCGGTGTCAGCCCGGCCCGGTCTCGCGCGCGGGAGAGAGCGGGCGTGCGCGCGGCTTCAAAACGGGGGATGGGCCGTCGGCCTCGGCCCAACTTCGCGCGGGAGTGCGCGCGCACTGGCAGTCAGCAAGGCAGGCCTTTAGCGTAGCCCAAGCACACGCGCGAGAGCGGCCGAAGGCCGAGCGAGCGCCAGCGACCGATTGCCGAACGATTTCGCGCGAGGGGCCAGGATTCGACCACGTCGACAGCACACAGTCATCTTCTACCTCCAGCCAGCGACAGCGGCGAGGAAACAGAGCGCGCCTCCCCTCGATGATCTGGCCTCGGGAAGGGGTTCCTACACTCATGACCGGTACTGCTAAACTCAGGGAGACAAGGGGAGTCCATTTTAGGGGTAAGACCAATGAATGAATTCACGACGGTGGTCGCGAGCGAGGGAGAAAGCAGCAAGTGAAGTGATGGTTCTGAAAGGTTCTAGAAATGCACAAGCCCGAAGGGCTGCGGCTTGAGCATCCATGGGAGATGGGTTTCACGGGTAAGGCACAAGCTCATCTCAGGAAGGTTTCAGATGGGCTGTCCACGGGGAGGTGCGGCGGTGGGGGAGGGCGCACGGTGACAGGCCAGAAAGGCAGAGCCGCACCAAATTGGTTTGTGAATTATGATTGATGTGTTGTGGTGGTGCTGTGGACGGGAGGAATTGAATTCTTATCAAGCAATTCGGAGAATTGAGTTCGAAGCTCACCGGTACCAGGGGAGGACAGCGGCGGCGCTGGGAGGGATGAAAACTCAATTGGCCGGCTCGGAGGGGAAAGGAGGAGCGTGTCGCGAAGCTAGGAGCGACAGGAATTGGATTTTAAGGGCGCGGGGAGGCGGTCTCCACAGTGGAGTCCCTCGGGAGCCACCGACGCGTGGAAAGGGAGGTGCGGGGAGCTTCGCCAGGGGGAGATGCACCACAGGTGAGTTGGTGTACGCCACCTGCAGGGTTTGGCGGGGAAGTGACTGCTCGAGTACGGGCGGGGACGCGCGGACGGGGAGGAGAGTCCCGGCGCACGGCGAGGTGGAGCTCCGCCGATTTGGGCGCAAAGAACGAGGGCAGGAAATGATAGAGCGGTTGAGGAGTAGGCACTGGCAAGTGGGACCGGTGGCAGGAGGAGGCTTGACCAGAGTGTGAACGCGCGGGAGTTGCGGCGCTGCAAATCAGAGGCAGCAGGCGCGGATACGTGCGCGAGGGAGCAGCGAGCGCGGGCGATCACGCCAGCGCAGGGAGAAGAAGGAGAGGGCACGCACGAATCTCAAAGCAGCGGCAAGGCTGGGATTGGCTCAAAGGTTCAAACAAAATCCATGAAAAGAATTTCAAACTTTTGAATTTTGAGGTTATTTCAATATGTAACATAGATCATGTTTGGTAGATATCATCATATCGAATATGATGGTCCAAATGCATCACAAATCGAATATGTAGTTTTGAATCTTGAAATGATATCAACAAAATTTGTTTTTAGCGAGAGGTAGGGGGTGGGGGATGTGTGGTGTACTCTAACAACCTCAGAGTAGGTCCTAGAAGCAGCACCATAGTGTGTTGACCACCAAGCTGACGAGTGAGACCCAGTGGCAGGCAGTGAGGTGTAGGTGATGGTAACGGAAGCTGACGCACTTCTTCGCCTTCCGAGGGGCTTTGATTCGTAGGTTTTTATTTTATCGCAGAAGTAATATATATATATATATATATATATATATATATATATATAATATTTTTTACATTTCGGTGTAATTATATCCACCTCTAATATACTACTTAAACGAACTTGAAATACTCCTTTATTATTTTAGATATACTCATATACTAATTATAAGATACTTTAATGTGAACCACATGAAAAAATTGTAAAAGAGTCTATAATTTTTAACGTATTTTGTAAATACCTTTATATACGCACATAAAAAGGGGTATGTCAAACAAATTTACATACTACCTCTAAAAATTGTTCATACTACCTAGATGGTCTTAAATACTCGTATACTGCACATAAATACTCTCTGTTACACGAGATACTCTCTACGGTATGAGATACGACATAGGGTGTAATTACACCTGGATGTAGAAAAGAGACTTTATATATATATATATATATATATATATATATATATATATATAATGCATGTATAAAATAGAGGATTGAAAAATACATGAATTTTGTAGAATTTAGTGTTCGATTAGTAGGAAGAGAAGGAATACAATAATTTTAGAGGGAATAGTAATCTTGTTTGCTTTTATTGTCTAATCGAACACTAATTTTCTCCATGGTAGCCACAAACAATGGGCCATAAAATCTACGGCCCCACATGTAAGTGAAGTGAGGTGAAGGAATCTTATATTTATCCTACTTGCTAGTTGCTATCATCCACTTATCATCTTCCCCAAACCTTGCCTCATCACGACGGATCAGGCGATGACGGCTTGGGCGACGACGCAAGCTTTGTTGGTGGGGCAAGCTCCAGCGGCGGGAGTGCTGGCGATGGCAATGCAAGCTCGAGTGGCAACAGCTCAAGCTCAGGCGACAACGACAAGAGCTCCATTGGCGGCAACGCAAACTCCAGCGACAGCACCCTAAGCTCGGGCGTTCGTCATCGATTGCGTTGTTACTGTGAGTCCTCAATCAAATTCATCACATCCGAGATATCTACTCATCATGCTCTGCCTTTCCCTACCTCCATGGTGCCCGAGATGCACTTCTCCGACCTCGCAACGATGAGCTCCTGCCGTCGGCCACCTACAGTGCTCTTCCACGCAAACCATCGCCACCAACGTATTGCACTCATCGAGGAGATTTCATTTTTGTGCTTCATCGAGACCATCGCGCCTTCCTCCCCTGGAGCTTCTCTTATCTCAGCCTCTGGAAAATTTTCATCTAGTCCGAGTGGATGCTTTGTTTCGTATGAAATTCCTCCAAAATCGTTGGAAGTGAATAGTATTCCTATGGATTTCCTTCGATCGGTTCCTCTGGAATCTGGTTTCCTACAATTTTCCTACAGAAATCCTGCCAACCAAACAGGGGCCTGAGTGTGGAGAAAACTGAACTCGTAGTCTTTGAACAATATTCTTGTGTTTTGCTAGCTGGTGGGCCCTAGTGCCGACATGGATGCTCAGCCATGCAACGTCCTCCGATACTTGCAACCAGATGAATTAGCAAATGTAACAAAATGACGCCATGGGAGTAGGTATGCAGGTTTAGAACAAATCAGCAAGATAACACGATTAATAGTTGCATTGGATTTGGATCTACCTATTTATTAATCTCCTGAAATGATACACTACTGACTTCTGTATGTTTATATTTCGTTTTTGCTCTATGTGAAACAGTAGTGAAGGAATTAATTAATGCTTATCTTTTTACATACGTGGACCCTATTATTATGTTTCCATACATCTCTCCATCAAAACTAAATAGTAAGTAATTAGTGGGCGCATTTAAAGAAAATTTTTTCCTACAAAAACAAAAAAGACAAGTATTTGCAAATCAAAATACAAAACCACGTATTTAATGAAAACTTTGCCTAGAAAAACAAAAAAAACAAGTATTTGCAAACCAAAACAAACTTTACGTAATTGATATCTATTTTTGACTGAATGTGGACAAAAGCAGGGTTCTTATGGACTTATAGCTTATGTTACGGTAACTAGTTTTTAAGTAGTGTGACTTTTTAAGACAGGATCTACAAATTGATTGTGGTAGATATTACATCGAATTTATTTATATCGACCAAAATCACACACGGGTATCTTTTTCCCTACTCCCTGTTGCGAACAGCCAGAATTCAAAAATTTAAGCAAAAAACCATAAGCCACAACCCAAACAAATCTACCCAAAAAGAAACTAAGTAGGATGCGACGTGCATGATCCTGAATTTTTTTTGTCCTTTGTTGATAGTATTGGATGATCATCCCTGTTAAATAAAACATTGTTTTGAAAGCTCTTGTATATATAAGTTCGTATATAGTTAAAAATGACTTGTAGAAAAAGGGTTTATAAATAATGCTTTGATCACTGGGGTGTTTTAACAATTAATACATGCCAAGTCAAAACCATGCATTGAGTCAATTTAATTAATGCATGACATACTTGACGTGCTCTGCAACAATTTGTCTAAAATTTGAAGAAAGGGAATATATTGTACTGCATGCTAAAGGTGCCGCTTTATGTGTCTGTAAATGTAAATCTATTTCATATATAAGATATATAGTATATCTTTTCTGCACCGGCCAATATATTCTTAAATAAAATATTGAATGGTACCATATGCATAATATAGGGATTTAACATTAAAAATAATATTATTTTGTTTATATTTGAGCTTTGAAAGAACGGGCACACGTACGTCTTGCAGGATTTGGTTTGACGATTTTGTATATCATGAACTCAAACTAGTTAACCGAATTCCAATCCTGAGCTCGATTGCAGAACTTCATGAATTATGTATTGAAGTATTTAGTTGTATATTTTGTATAGTATACACTCGGACTAGCTAATTAACTGAATTCCAGTATAGGGGCTGATTTCAAAACTTCATGAATTACATCTTGAACGATTTGGTTGCACAATTGTGTATAATATAAACTCAAACTAGCTAACGGAATTGTAGGGACTTGATCGCAAAGCTTCATGAATTTTAGAGGGGTTACAGGTTGAATTATATGTTTTTACTAGAGTTTTCTCAGATATGCCTACACTTCTCGAATTTTGAGAAAATTGATATTTTTAAAACAATATCTGTATTTACATTCTTACTAATTTATGTACATAGCAAACTCCAAATTGCAGCACCAAAAGTTTGGTTTAATTCTTTTACAGTAGGAGACCGTGTTAGACATAGATAAATTTTTTGTTGTTTTAGTATACAAGATGCTCAGTTACACAAATATGGAATGAAATACTTCCACTAGTCAAAGTGTTTTGTTGGACATTTACATAGTCTCCAAAACATAACTTTAAACACCAAGTTATATGGTAATATATTTGTAAAACATAATAAATTATAATATTATAAAAGTATTTCCTGAGACAAATCTGCCTATTTCATTTTCATATGATCCATCTAAATTAAGATATTGTTGGTCAAAATTAAAATCGCTTGATTGCACACAATATTCTAGAATGATACTTATTTGACTTTGGGAGGGGAGCAAAAAGAAAGGAATACTTGAAATCAATGCATATGTATCAAGAATAGGAATCTAATTAATATCAACAAGCAATGCACACAAGATATAGTTGGTGTTATTAGAACCTTGGCTTTTTTATGTTTTGGTCAAGTTTTATACTGTTCGTTACATTTTACATGTAATTTCTGTATGTTTTGAAAGATAAAAAAGAAATAAACAAAACTTGGAGAAGCATCTTTTGCTAATACCAGTATTTAAAAATTATCTTGAGTACCTTTAACAAAAATTAAAAAAAATCTACATCTAGACTAGATAAGTGTCCGTACTTCCATTGTACGTACGTCCACTGGGATCCTGCTGATTTGTACTTGAATAATGCAGTAGACTATTTTACACATATGACATACCCTAATTAACTAATTCTTCACCCAAAAAAATTACTACTGGATCTTGACTTGACTAGTGTACAGCATTTGATAATTTATGTTCCCATCAGCTAGCATCTTCGCGTGCGTAAGACGAAAAGCAGGTCAAACAAATCGCCAATTAATGGAGCTTTCTTCTTACCTAGAGCACCCTCAAATTAATCTGTAGTCGACCAAAACGCCGATGGTGACATGTTGGATTCATTTGTAGGCGAAATTTTTGTTTAGGAGCAAGTCAAGATTCAGAAGCCAACAAGCTAGCTAGCGATGCCCTCTCATCCTGTTTAACTTTCATATCTCTTTTTTCCGATACATGGTCCTCTCTCTCTCTCTCTTTTTATGTTTTGAAGAGGCAACGAACGATTCAACAATCAAATCAATATCTTGGCCGTTCTCATGCACCAAGTAGCATTTAGCAATCGGAAGGGAAGACATATGGAAAAAAAATGAGGATTTGCTACTCTGTTTCGATGACATTTCAGAATTTGCCACCCTACCATCTCATCGACATGTAACTTATGCTTTTTGAGGTGAGACGACTCATAAGCATATCTGTCTGTTAATGTTTTCCTCCATGAAAGAAGGTATAGGGGAGTTTAGAATAGTATTGGTTTATAAATTTTTTTTACTGTAGTTAATTTATTTTTTACTGTAATTAAGTTGACTTATTTACCATAATTAAATTTAAAAAATAGAAAAAACAGTTAGCCTATTACGAACAATGCAAAGAAATACAAAAAAATCTAAAATAAAAAATAATCAAAAAATAAAATAGTAAATAGTAAAAAAAGCAACCGCCCACCGTTGAACGTGTCGCTGAGCGGAGCATAACCGATGTTAAATCGTTGACAGCTAGCATAGCATTAAAAAATTCAGTGCATAACTCAATAATCAAGTACGCACTAGCTTTTCATAAATTATCTTGATTACATCAGTTGCCGTACTTCTTTGTCCGACCACAACCCGTCTAATTAACTCTTTCTAATCCAGTGGACAGTAATGGAACATGTATTTTGACATAGAGTCTATTCTTTGCGGTTTTTAAAAGCTATTTTTGGTTTTTGTTATAGTAACTAACTTTTAAACAGAGTATTTTTTAAGATGGAGTCTACAAGTTAATTGTAGTACATGTTAAAAAACTAATATCTGTACCATCAAATCGCAAGCGAGTATTTCTCTTTCCGCAATATTTGTCGCAAACAGCTAAAAAGTCATCAGCCGCAGCCAAAAACCATCAGCCGCAGCCAAAAAAAACAGGCCCATAGTTTGCCCTTTGATAACTGACAATGTTAATTTTTTGGTCAGCATCATGAGACGAGATGCATGGGAAGTTGTCCATTAAATACAATTAACAATGAAGCCTTCTTCTTGGCTAGCTGGGCTATACTGTAGATTTCTTTAGATGGGTCAAGGTTTGATGCTAGCACAATTGATGTCACATACGTACATGATGCAAGAAGGAAAAGCATTGAAACTGAGGGTAGCTTTATACAAAGCAACACAAGACTTCCAATGTGTTTGCTAGCTTTTTTGGTGACTTTCGTGTACTTCTGCATATATAGGGTTTAATTGGTTTTATGCATCTAGCTTAGGTAGCGTTTAGAATAACGATAGCTTATGACTTTTTTTACTATACCTAGCTGATTTTTTTACTGTAACTAAGTTGATTTATTTGGTATAATTAAATTTAAAAAAATTAAAAATAAAAAATATGTTAATTCATTACGAACAATGCAACAAAATAGCAAAAAAACAAAAAACAAAAAAAAAACAAATAGTGAAAAAAAGATCGACGTGGAAGCCGAACACTATCTTCTACGTCACTAAGCGGGGCCTTAGGCAAGCTCACTCACGGAGTCTACAGAAGAGGATCACTTTATCACAAGATTAGTTAAGTAATTAATTTGTATTAAGATCTTTTCAGCAAAAGCTATTTAACATTACTTTTAACCATATGCTTGTATTGCTCGTATAACGAACTATACAATAACTCATCGTACACGCATGAACTCGTGCCACCAACCAAACCCTACTTGCATCGGTCCATCCAATCTCGGACATAGCGTATCTGTGTGTGTATTTATATATGTACACATACTCATTTCACTACTCCATGCATGATTTATCAACTACATTATCGTCGAGGAGACCTTTGGATCAACACAAATCGATACTACCACCAATTAATGTTGGAATAAACCTAACAAATAAACAAAGCAATGAAGTACACAACCAAAAAGGTTCCTTTGAAAATTGTCTTGGCTAGATAAGTATCCGTACTTCTTGTTGTACGTCCACGAGGAGCCAGCTAATTTGCACCTTGTAAAAGTAGTCAACACTCAACAAACGCATACTTTGTCAAAAAAAAAAAGAAGCTTTGACCGGCGAATGCACTAGCTAGCTATTCGATCAGCACCTTGAGATAAGAATGAAATAATCAACTATAACAACTTAATTTCTTTCTTGATTAGAGCTTCTTATATGAATGAGTCAAGATTGGATGCTAGTACTACCAATGTCAAAATAAAATGCATGAAGAAAGCAAATGGAAAATCAGTACGGAAATTGAGGAAAATTTTGGACGAATAACGTCATATCAATCTTATGTTTACCCGCCAAAAAAAAGGCTTAGGTTCTTATCTTCCAGGACAAGATATATGTGCGCATATACATACACGAATTTTGGTAGGCTTTCAATTTACGTAAGCTGGCGATTGAGATCTGCTAATATGATATTATATGGTGGGTTTTTTTAGATTATAGTTTATAGTTTATGATTTAAATTTTTGAACTCTGACTGTATACGAGAGACGATATGCTGAAGAAAATAGTTACATATGATTTTAGTTGGTACAACTGAACTCAGTGTATTTTTCTGTTAATCTCATCTTGAAAAAACATATCGTTTAAAATCTAGTTACTATAACATAAAGAATAAGCCATAAAAATAATAATAAAAAAGAATCCACTCTATATATGACACTGTCAAAGAGATAGAGCAGGTACGTTAATCTTAATTTGTGTTACCACATGCATTCTGATGGATTGATGCCGTACGCATGGATGTACCATACGCGTGCACAAACCGTCGGTTGCTTCTGCGTCACCATGTGATAATTTAATCTAATCTTAATTTGTGTTACCACATGCATTCTGATGGATTGATGCCGTACGCATGGATGTACCATACGCGTGCACAAACCGTCGGTTGCTTCTGCGTCACCATGTGATAATTTAATCTAATCTTAATTTGTGTTACCACATGCATTCTGATGGATTGATGCCGTACGCATGGATGTACCATATGCATGCACAAACCGTCGGTTGCTTCTGCGTCACCATGTTATAATTTAATCTATGGAAATATTAGATGTTTCTGAGTACCTGAGATGTACATTACTATAAGTCAAGGCCCCATTTAGCCTCGTTCAATCCAACTTCTAGCTATGATTTTTAGTTTTTGATATTGACTTTTAGCTGAATGATACTGTAGTAGCGGAAAGAAACTGTGGCTTAAATTGAGGTGTTCAATTCAGCTTATGGTTTAATGGCTTTTGGCTGAGCTGTTTTTTTAACGTTATTTGTGACACATCCTGATAGGCTACATACATTCATTCCCATGTATTAACAGATGACTACGATTTTATTACAATATTGTATATGCCATGACAACACTTACATCATACATATATGCATACATTACTATAGAAAGGGTCATCACAGACGATCCAAAACTATCATCACAGGTGATTTTTGAACCTTTGAAGCTATCACAAACGGCTCCCGAACCGTCTGTGATAGGTAAAAGCACAAACAGATTTTCAATATAACCGTCTATGATATGTCGATATCACAGACCGTTTTTTATATTAACCATCTGTGATAGCGGATATATCATATACGATTTTTTTAAAAAATCGTGTGTGATAACAGAAATATCATAAACGGTTTATTTTAAAAACTGTTTGTGATATATATACATCACAAATCGTCTGTGATAGCTATTTAAAAAGTTATATTATTTTTTTCGACTAGCCTCAAGAAATACTAGCTATGCCCTCTGAAGTAAACAGAAGATCTCACAAATATATAGCACAAGACAATCATCGCACAGATCTCATAAATAAAGTAAACAACGCAAACAGATCACATATATAGTACATAACAATCATTTAAATGATTTATTTGATTAGATACAATTAAGTGATTACAATTGTATTCAATGTTACAATATTTAATTATCATCACTGGGGTGAAACTCTCCAGTGTTATTTATAACCTCCGCTATTAAGAATTGGGAGAGTTTTCCTCGAATTTCGGCGAGTTTATCAAGATTGATTGCATTTTCGTCGAATTTCACACGTTGTCGCTAGTAGTGTTAAGTCATTAGCATATATATATTGATAATCACAAAATAATTATTAACAGACTGACAAACTTCTGGATCATTTGTCTTTGTGTTCATGATTTCCTCTATATGGCGGGAAACATAGTATCCACATACGTTGCCCTGTAGCTGCAAATAGCACTTCAAAAATAAAATTACATACATAGGTATTATCAGTTGTAGAGGTATTATAACGAAGTGTGATATATGGTTGTTGTGTTGTAGCGGGTACTGAAAATCGCATCCTATGTCGCAGTGTGGCACTGGATTCCTTATATCTCCCTCCCTAGGCAACATAAGCGTTGAACGACCTACTTGATTCAAAAAATTAGCATTGGTCATTGTAAATGAAGGGAAAACTATAATAGAGTTATGTATGGAGAAAATGAGTTTACCTGTCAATTGCTTGTTGCACACGAGTGAAGTCGTGGTTGCTCCTATGTAAGGAATTAAGGTATATTACCTTGCTCCACTTTGATACAATCACAATCAGAATCCAGTGAGACCTAGTCATGTATGTTGCTGTTATGATTAAACCTAAGTTCATGTTGCGTATAAAGTACAAATAAAACTTGTATGGCAACTACTGAAGCGCTTACCCTTGGTTGAAGGGTATCATGATGTACTCCTTGTCACTGTGAGCAAGCAATTCCCTCGTTATGTAATCTTGGACGAAGGATGCATTAGTGTTGATGGATTGCTCAGAGACCATGTGTGAGTTGAGGAAAACCACCGGTTCTCGCCGTCACGAGACTTATTGGATCATGGATTTATACATAACAATGAGTTATGACATTTATCGTAGAAGTGAGGTATCAAATTCGTTGAGATTGAATAGTAAGAATAAGCCTCGAAGGTCACGACGTAGTAGCCCGAGTCGTGTAGAAAATGCGCCTCTGTGTATTTTACGGTGAATCCACTTTATCGATTTGGCTTCATATTGGACCTCTAATGTACCAGGTATACAAACTCCTGTAAACCAGTCCAAGGTTGGGTAATTGTAACTCGGAGACCAACGACACTCTAAGAATAAACTTCTATTACCCAAGAGGCGCCTTAATCATATTCAGTTTAGCCTTAGCGCTTTGCTTGTGATACATTTTCAACATCTCCACGGTTTAGACAGAGTGTAGCAAGTTGAGAGAAGGTATGTCTGGCCTTTATCGGTCTCTATCGGTGTTAACTCGGTCCTGATGTTCATAGCGACCAAGTCACGATATGTGTTGACACTGTCCTGTATTTTATCATGAATGTTCAATAAAGAGATCAATCAAGCTATCACATACATTCTTCTCTATGTGCATGACATCGATACAATTGCAAACTTTTAAGTGCTCCTAATAAGGTAAATCCTAAAATATTAACCTCTTCTTTTACATGTTCTTCTGACAAGTCCTCAACTCACGTCCCTTTTCAAGCACAACATCGATATTCTTGACCATATCATAGATCTCTTTCTCGCTAAAAGGTCTTTGTGCTGAGTCATTCTCTTTTTTTGTCAAATTATTTATTCACCTTGCGGTATAGATGATACCTTGAAAGGAACCTACCGTGACGTATGTACACAGTTTTGTATGAGTTGTTCAATCACACACTCTCGGTGTAATCTAAATAGTGCAGACAGGCTTTGTTTCATTTGTACTTAACCCTGACAGGTTACTAAGAGCAGAAAAATCATTGATAGTGCAGAACAACATGAAACGCAGAGTGAAATTCTCTCGTTTGTCTGTATCTCATACATGTACCTCTTCGTTCCACAGTATCACAAGTTCTTCCACCAGTGGTACTAGGTACACATCAATATCATTTTCAAGTTGATTTGGCCCTTCGATAAGTAGTGACATCAAAATGTACTTCCACTTTATACACAACTGAGGAAGTTTGTACATGCATATAGTTACGGGCCAGGTGCTATATTGGCTGCTCATGTTACAAAAAAGATTCATTCCATTTATACTCAAGTCAAATCTTATATTCCTCGGTTTCGCACCGAAGTCTATAAACATCCTATCGATGTTCCTCTGCTGGGCAGAATCAATAACGTGTCTTATCATTTCATCTTTCTTATGCTGCTCCTCGTGCCAACGCAACAATCTGCATCCTTTTGGTTTGTAAATAAATGCTTCAAATAGAAAATTATAGGCAGATACCATAACATCTTACCAGGAGGCCCATACTTCACCTCGATGCCCTCCTCGTCATTGGAGTTATTTTTACACTTGTATCAAGATGCTTTGCACATTAGACAAATATGTAAACTTGCATACTCTTTACGGTAGAGAATACAATCATTCGAACTTGCATGTATTTTTTCTACTTCCATTTTCAATGGACAAATAACCTTTTTGGCTTGGTAGGTGGTCATAAGCAACACATTTCTCTCTGGAAGGATGTTCGCTAGGAGACCTAACAATACCGTGAAACTCTTGTCGGACCAACCATTGCTTACCTTCAATTTTAGTAGTTCAAGAACAGATGACAACCTTCTGTATTGCGGCTTGCAGCCTGGGAACAAAGGTTTCTCCGAGTCCTCTATCAAGCCCTCAAATTTACCGAATTCTATCTCACTATAGTTCCCTTCTACATCGCGTAACATCTGATCTAGATTGCCATCATGCGATCTATCCTCATCGAAAGTACAATCCACAACTAGCATATCGTTTTCTCCCTCGATGATATTATAACTACCTTCATGTATAATCTTCTCTTCACCGTGACTGGTCCAACATGTATACCCCTTTTTAAAACCCCTTCGAATCAAGTGAGTTTTGATCTGCGCTGAGTTGGTAAACTTCTTTAAATTATTGCAATCAATGCATAGATAATACATATATTCTATCCCTTCTTCAATATATCATGCTCGACCGCTCTTCTAAAAGCCGATACGCCATTAATGTACTCCTCACTTACACGGTTCTCAACGTACATCCAGTTTCGATCCATCTACACTACACATGTAATAAATTAGGTAGTGTTAAATTGGATTATTAATACTACTATAGCTAACCAGCCTAGCTACTATACACATAATTGTCAATCATTATATAATAAATTGTCCATATCTAAATTAAGTAGCTAACCACGTATTCATGAAGCAATATTATATATATATATATATCAAACAAGAATATATTAAAGTAAACTAGAAGTACTGACTCATTCTTAAATTAGAGCAAACTATCATCTCTCTCTAAACCTAGCTAGGTACGTAGCTAGATCTAAAAACATAGCTATCATCTTTCTCTATTACGTATAAGGTATATAAGTTATTAGAAGCAAATACTAACCTCTAATCACCAAGAACAAAATCGATCTACAAGCGGTATATTTTCACCAAATTCCCCAAATCTGGCCGCCTCCTTCAATGCAGCGCAATGAAAATAGATTTGTTGAGACCACGCTGGATATATAATGTGTATGTTAGACGGTTCCAACTATAAACCGTCTGTGATGTCTGCTATTATTACAGACGATTTGCATAAATAACCGTTTGTGAATTATCATAGATAGTTATTAATAGGAATCATCTGTGATGGTTTACATTATCGTAGACTGTTCGTATAAATAACCGTCTGTGAAAATATCACAGACGGTTATTCGTATGAAGTATCTGTGATAATTACAACACAGAAAGTTCTGTATGAACCATCTATGATGTTGCCGTCCAGTATAACCTCTTTTGTAGTAGTGATATTTTCTGTTGCCGCTGTAAAATCCATGTCATTGCCACCAACGATGCTGCTGTCCAATCACATGTTATGTCCCATCAGTATGGACTCTACTCCCTAGGGAAGAAGCGGTACCACTCCCCCGCCCACACCCGAAGGGCCATCATGATGCCCTTCTAGGTTTACTAACTCTCTCTCAAGAAATTCGCGGTCCAAAATAAAGTTGTGCAATGCCATCGTTGCAACAACTATCACCTTCCGTGTGCGTAAGTGGTAGCTAGGAACATTGTCTAGTATGAACCATTTCATCTTGCACATGTCAAATGCACTCTTGACAGCATTCCGCAAGGACGAGTGATGGAAGTTGAATACCTTCTGGATCTCGGATGGCTGATTACTATTTTTGAACTCCGAAATATGATACCTTTGGTTGCGCTGTGGAGCTAAGAATCCCAGCCTGTATGGATACCTAAAGTCCATAAGGTAATACTTGTCTAAACAATTACCATGTGTGAAAGATAAATATCGGTTAGTCATCCTCCTACAACGCATAATAGAATTGAAATTTGTGTGAATGTACTACCTTCCGGTAGATGCGAAAACCAATCTCTGTATTTCGCCATTGACTCCTACAATACACGTGTGTTGTGCACTGATCTTGGCCATCTCGCGCACACAAAAATGAATTGGCAATCGAAGTCACAGACTACGAGCACATTTTGACTTATGTACCTATAGTTGTTGAAATGCCTTGCCCGCTCGTCATTTGGAACTATGACTTGGACATGTGTTCTATCAATCACCCCTATGCAGTTCACGAAGTGCTAATAGAACCTTCACTGGAGTAGTCTTAGATGCACACTCTGAAAAGTAGGATCAGATGGTGCAATGATGGCACCCGCTAATCTTTACATGCACTTCAACACCTCATTGAACTTTCTACTTATCTTACTCACGGAATGCTCGAATCGGTTCATAGCTTGTCTATTGGACTGCCACGTCCATAAGAACAAGGCAAGTGCTTCTCTTGAGCAAACTTTCGAAGAGGACTATAGGCCATAGTTTGCCACTAGATTGTCGTGCAGCCAATTGAACACTTGCCTGCACATCCTGAACATGTCGTAGCACAACTTATCATAGGCCAGCTATAACTCAACCCATTGAATGTTGGTCATCATTGGAGTTCTCGAGGGAGGCCTAGACCCTGAACTCACTTCGTCATCTAGGCACTCGAACGTGATGAAAGCTAGCATGGCTATGGAGCTAGTAGAAGGTTCAACTCCATCACCGGCCCCCTCACCAGCCTCATGCCCTATCTCGCTCATCATTGCACGACAACATGAGCAAGCAACAAGCTATTGATCATTCAGGACTCGCCTTTACACAACACTATGTTCCATCAAATGACAAATGATCAAACATGAACATGCAAATTTATGAATTTACTAGTTCCTGAATGTAGCATGCAAATGTATGAATTCACTGGTTCCTGGATGTAGACAAGTAGTTCTTGAAGCATAACACACATAACATAACACTGCATGTAAACAGATGAACCCAGTAGCATGACACATAGAGTAGAAATGAAGACACTACTCTACAATCTAACAACATAACCGAACACACATAACGTGGGGAGTTCATGCAAATACCCACAATAGAACTGACTGAAATGCGTAGGTCATGTGAAAGTCGAAAGGCACACAACACTACAATAGGACCGGAGTCAAAAAACAGAACCGAAGTGCATGCACAAGGATGGTCCTTCATTCTATCCCATGTCCTCCTAAGCTAGCGAAGCCAACCCTCACTCATTTGCATGGCAAGAAAGCTAGTGTGATATTCTGCCTTCATGGACAATTGTATGATGTAGTAGTACTTATCGCTCTCTTCATTGGCATCAGACTCTTGAACTAGACGCATTAGCCACATGAACTCTTCCCTCACCGAGTCACACATAGGGGATGTGGTGTTCACACCCGACAGCCGAGTGGTGTTGGTGTGTGTCTTCTCATAAATGTTGACTAGACGCTTTAGCTTGGTGTCGCGATCGATGTGCTTCACATAGGGGGTGTCACTCGGCGGGGTGGGTGCCAGGCGAGGCCTCTTCCCATGGGATGTGCTAGAGGGTTCACCACTACTGCTAGCCTTCACAGGGATGGTGGGGTTGCCGTTGTCGTCCTTGTTCTCAAAATCCAACATGAATACTTGGCACGAATGCATACTCACTCATGCAGGTCGCGTTGCTAAAGACAACCTCCATGTCCTCGTGTAGATGGGGTGCATTTTTGAACTTCATAACCCCTGGCTTTCAGTACAAAAATAGATGGATTGTGCAATCAATCAGTCGGCCATGGTGTGGATTAAATTAATTGAATCAATATTAGACTTCGCACAAGGTATTAACCACGACAGCTTGTGCCCACCACACGTTGTTTGCGGCAATGTAGCCTGTCTCCAGGTTGAAGCCAAGCTCGAAGGCGCGCTGCTTGAATGTCTTCCATGTGGCACAATCCTGTTTAAGGCTCTCCTACTTGTTCTTCATTTGCTTGTTCGCACAAGCCCAGCCGGTGCGCTCTTTGAATTTGTGGCAAAGGTTGGCGTACCCCTGCCTGTTCAAACATGCAAAGGGCCAGTTGTGGGCCGCGATCTCCTCTGCACAAATCTCACATGTAGCCTTATCGCTCCAAGTTGTCAATCCCTTATCCATCTACAACCACGGCCGAGGCGAGAGAGGCAAGGGTGATGAACAAATACACAAAGAAAGGCCATGCACATGTGAATGCAAACATGCAAGCTCAACAAATCGAAAGCTAGACCAACGCTAACGAACGCAAGTGTGAATGGAGTACAAAATGGGGCGAAAATGAGTAGTAGTGCATCGGTTGTACCTTATTGCTGCAGGTGGAGCTCAGTCAGTGCTTGGTGCCTGACCCAAGGGGGAGGCGCGGATGATGGACTGGAAGTGTGCGAGATGGATGCAGCAGCTCGTGTCAACCTCGTTGGGGCTAGATCTGAAGGACTTCGACAAGCCAGAGAAAAGGAGGCTGGGGAAGATGCTGAATTTGGGGAAACTACAGAGCAAAGGTGGTGCGAATGAAGACAGTGAGGAGAGCTCTCACAGATCCGCACTACTAGTCCATGTGGCTGTGGGCATGACAGGCCCAGGGGAACATGGTGAATGGCTCCTGTGATTGCGGACAAAGAGCACAGGGGGCGAGAGATGGAGCAACAACCAAAAAAGCTAGAGGGAGGGGTGGATGGGGAACGAAGTGAGTGAGTATGTGAAGGAAGACGCCGGTACGTCTTCACCCTTATCCTCTCGGTCTGAAGTAGATGTTTACTGTAGAATGCAAGGATCTCCTACATGCATTTGGTAACTTAATTATTAAACCTAACATTCAAGAAAACAACCAGATGCCGAAACACACAAGTACTACATACCAACTAGATTTGGGTGGACAAGTTGTGATATGATTTCGTTAATCATTGCTTGGATCAATGGTCCGTCACATGGTTTCTTTCTTTGTTTAGAGACACACATCACATGGTTTCTCTCACTGAACATGTGGTAACGTACGCAGCATGCATACCAGCGATCGAGATCAATTATTCCTGAAACCTTTGTTCAACTTGCTTGTGATTGATTATACTGCTACGAGTGATTAGATTAGTACTACCGCTTAAGTAAAAAAAGTGGCATTTAACCTGGACATTAATTGCCACGGTTTCCAAAACATAAATTTTGACAAAAAAGTTTTTATTGTAATATATCTGAAAATAGTTTAACCACACACCCTAGGATTAGAGGTAGCCAAATGGATGACCCGACACAGTCAATTTAGGGATGAGCCCATTTGGTCCATCACTTAGACGGGCTGTATCGTGCTTGCCCCTAGGCTGAGACACTAACCCAAGCACAGGCCGATTCGGGTCGGCCTAGGCACGGTTAGTCTGTTAGGCTGATGTTAGCCTATTTGATATAAATTTTAAAAACAAAAGACCAAAAAACATATAAAAAATACAAAATAAAATTATATATACTTATAAAATGAACTATATAAAATTCAAAAACTACAAAATGGATTCACATAAATTAAAAATGGACCGTATAGAATTTAAAAAATATAAAATAAAATCATATAAATATTAAAAATGAATGGGCCTAGTGGGTTTCCAGGTTGAGCCGTGCTTGGGCCATGTCGAGCCAGGCATGATACTAGTCGTTTGTGTCAGGCTGACTCGTTAAGCCAAGGTATCGACCCAAGCTCAACACGGTTTATCAAGCCAAGCCGACACGGCCTGCATAGATGGTAGGCTAGGCCAACTGTGCTTTGGACAGGTCCGACTAGCACTTCCCCACCTCTACTAAGATAACAACTGTTTATTTGGGGCTGCTCACTTGGGCTTAACAAGCTGGTTTATAGCTGAATTTTTACTGTAATTGACTTATTTTACACTGTAGCTGATAATAACTTATTAATATAATTAAATAAAAAATAAAAATAGAAAAAAAATATGTTAACCCATCACGAATAATACAAATGAATACAAAAAAAATAAAAAAATAAAATAGCTAAAATCAAAAAAGATAAAATTTAAAAATAATAATAAATAAATTAAAAGTCACCAACTGAAACCGAAATGAGTCAGCCTATCTCGAGGCTGCGAGCAGCGACGATGGAATAGAAAACCGCTTCAGATACAAGAGTTGACATTACATGCATGGCGATGGTGATAGCTTATCATCTTATTTGTGTCCGTACGGACGTGATGCCATCGGTAAGCTTAGCTAGAGACTGTATATAATATATTATGTATATATGGTTAAAATATATAGTGTGGTTAAAATATAGTAGACGGGCAGTCTGGTATACCTGAGAAACGCAGGGCTAGCGTCGTGCCTGAGCTCTTTGCATTCTGACTAGCTACATGGTTCACAAAAGTTTACATGTGCAGCTCTACATGTTATCTCTTTGATTGATATGTGGTCCTGTTGATCATGCATGTCGTGGCCAAATGTGCGTGCTTGTTGGCCGGCCGGTCTGCTAGCGATATATTATGCTAAGTCTAATTCGAAATCGTCCTCTTCTTTTATACTTTTAGTTTAACTTTTTATAGTAATTAGTTTTTAAATAAAGTATTTTTTAAATTAAAATCTATAAATCAAATATAGTAAATATTATCTTTACTTTATTTATATCGATTAAAATTGTACGTGAGTATTTCTTTATACTCTCTTGCGAACTGTTAGAATTCAAAATTTCAAACTAAAAACTATAAATCACAGCTCAAAAGAACTTACTTATAATATATGTTTAGAGACATATCTATCGGGGTTTTTGGGAGGCTCAAGCATATCATCTACCTATGCCGGTACCCACCCCCCTTGGTCATAGATGCTGCGGCTTGTCCTGGGAAAGGAAGGAAGTCGAGAAAAGAGAGGGCAGTAGCACAAGCAGTCTGGATCTTACTAGTAAAGAAAGGGCAAGGTAAGGTGAAGGTGAGGAGTGGGAAAGTTAAGATCCATCTCTGTTGGTATGTTTGGTGGAAGGAGCCGGGGAAAAAAACGGGATAAATGGCAGCCGGCGAGAGAGAAGGAAGAGGGAGATGGATGGAAGAGGAGGGGTACGAAGTGTGTTGCTCGGTTGAGATAAAGAGATGATGGAAGAGGAGGGGGTGCAAACTGTGTTGCTTGGCTGTGATAAAAAAAAGGAGTTCTTGTAACTCGTGCCTGTCTAGGTAAAAAAGCAACCTAACTTTTCAAGGTATGCATATAGATAAAGTACACAATAACTGCACAAATGTGCATACTCTTATCTTTAGCGGCAGAAATCATGGGTTTATGTATCAAATATTTTTCATACACATGTAATTTGTGCAAATTGTTAGAAGCCTGGAATGACGCACCGGAATGCTCCGGTACCAGAAGGTTCTACACCAACACAAACCGAAACAGACACCAGAATGGAATTAACCACTGTTCATATTGAAAAACCGATCGAATTTGTATGAAGTACTTGCGCATCCTTTTTACCAATATCTATGCCAAGCTTGGGTACAATGCAAGTCTCGTTAAAACAGTAAAACTAGGTGAGAACACAGCCATTTCAGAAGCCCAGAATTCCGTGTAGGCTTCATCTGACTTCTTGTGTGCTAGTGCGATTTTGACTGGCTGTTAATTTCCCAGGGTTTCCAAATAGGTTATCAGCAGCCATTCCCGTGGAATTCATGATTTGGAGTCATCGTATACGTACCTTTTTCCTGTAGAATACCTACGCTTTCAAGTATGCCCTAAGGTAGCTGCACTTGTCGACTCTCGTCGTTCGCAGTCGCCACCAAACATGGATCGACGCATGTAGATATATATACCTGCGTCCCCACGGAAGCTAGCTCCTGAGGGAACTTTCTGCCCCTTCACCCCAAGCTCATCATGTTATCCCCAAAATGGGCCTAAACCCCTTTTCCAAGCTAGCATCCCTTTTTCCATCCCAATTATGTAAATGCTATATACATCTCAGGTTGCTGGAGAACCAACCATGCATGAACCTTTCATTGGCCCCCAGCTCACCTAGCTTGCTTCATCCACTGAAAGTGTGATGCTCACTGTGCCACTGTCTTCTGCAGTGAGGTTCTTTCCATTCTGGCCCCAAATGAAAAAGGCCAAAGAAAAAGGTTTATGGGAGAGGACAAGATGCAAACCCACCAGTAGTTAGCATTGAACCATAGAGTAGGCGTGACCCGTTCAAAACGGCTTTTAGCTTCTAACTTTTAGAAGCTAGAAGCTATTTTGAACGTATGATTTTCTTTCTTTATATTGTCTATGAATATATAATGGTTTTTTATTTTTTTTCTTTATTATTCTTTAATTGAATATTTCGGCCAAAAGGTAACACCCACTCGGTGCCTATTTCAGCCATTAGCAAAAGCCATTTTGAACAAGGCCTAAATTAACATAGACATGGGATTAATTTAAAATTTAAACACATGCGAGCCATTGGATCGATAATCAATGGTTTTAATTGAGCATCATGGAAAAACAGATGGTGGATTTTTTTTTTCTGTTTTTAGTTTGCATAGATATGTTTTCTATATTTCTGAAATTTGCGCGTTGATCCAACGTACTCGTTATATATATGATCACAGGTTTAGATATACATGCAATTTGATCCTTGCTTGCAACCATAGCATGCAATGACTGAAATGGAACCTTATTCTCAATTAGTGTCATTGGGATAGAATATCTAAACTTGGCCAAACAAGGCTGAGTAGATGGACCATCACAATATATATCCTCCTAATCCAAATGTTCCCAAGATTTTCTTTCTCCTTCTCTATTCAATTTCTTTGACACCAAACACCTGTCCCAATCTGTACAATAATATCGTCACCGCACATGTAATGCAGGGAATCAGAATCATTTCTAGGGAGAAATAAAAAGGGGAGGCATATGATCTTTTAATGGAAAATCTTCTTTCTGCTGTAACTTTATTTTGAGGGGAACACTCCTAGGCCTTTTCATTGCTGTACGCATATTCTCTTGATGTCACTTATCATTATCTGGATCGATGACGCTACTCAGCTTTACAAAAACCGTGCCATTTACGTTTTCCTATTTGCTAAAAAGGACCTGTCCATGTGTGGAAGAAAATTCCTTTTTGTCGTGCTTTTTTTTTTTGAGATCATGTGGACAACAAAAATACACTCACGCACGCATGCACATGCACAATACCACACACTCACATGGGTCCATCCAATGCATACACGTACATGACACGACGGAGACCGAAGAGTCTCTGGAGCATAAACACGCACTTTAACCACTGAATGCACCTATATACGTATATACTCAGATGGTACTGTTCATATAAACAGTGCCAGATGGGTACTATTTACGTGAACAATGCCCCTTCCAATGAAAATGCACACTACGAGCTCGAAGCCAGGCGGGCAAGCTGCCTACTGGCTGCTTTGCCAACCAAGCAAACGCTCGGTCCGCCCTTTTTGTTGTGCTAGAAGTACATTGATAATGCATTTGTGCGTTAAAAAGTTGGCTGAAACTAATTATTAGATGTCCCACCATCAAATGCTTGCTGCACTAATTAGTTCATCAAAAAGGTTTCAGTAGTAGTCACAGCCACATATGGAGTAATCATAGACGGTTCGTAACCCTCATCAGAGACAACTTCTGAACTGTCTGATTTATTGCGTCAGTGATAACAAGTGGTTATCACAGACGATTCCCAAACCGTCTGTGATAAGTCACAACACAGACGGTTTGTAAAAATAACTATCTATGATATCCAATATATCACAGACAGCTAATACAAAAAAATCATCTATGATGGTCTACGTATCACATACAGTTTTGTGTTAGAAACTATATATGATAGTTCTTTGTATAGCTAAAACAAATTCTATTTTAATTAGCCTCAGAAAATGTTAGCCATGCACTCTGAAAATAAGCAAGCAGATTGCAGATAAATGACAGATATATGAATTACAACTCAAAGTGATTTATAACTTAAAACCAATTACAAAAGAATGTTCATGTATTATCGTCAGAGTTACAATTGAATCAAATGTTTAAATATGTATTAATTGATGCCATTGGAGTGAGAATCTCCTTTCAAGTCAGTGACATCCGTCATCAAGAAGGTGGAGAGCCATTCTCAAACGTCTGAGAGTTCGTTCAAATACATTGTATTTGATTTGATTGTTCTGCCCTGTCGCTAGGAGGAATAAAGTAGTAAGCATATATATATTTAAATTGATAATTAGAAAATAATTATTGCGAGATTGACAAACCTCTGTCTCATTCGTCTTAGCACTCATCATTTCCTGTATATGACGGCAAACATAGAATGCACATAGGTTGCCTTATAACTGCTAATAGTACTACAAAATTAGAATTACATACATAGGTATAGTCAGTTTAAGATGCATTATTACGAAGTGTGATATAGAATTATTGTGTTGTAGCAGGTGCCCAAAATCGCATCCTGTGTTGTGGTGCGGCGCTCGATTCCTTATGTCTCCCTCCCCTGTCAACATAGACACTAAAGAACCTATATGATTCCAAAAAGTTATCTTCGGCCATTGCAAATAAAGAGAAGACTACAATAGAGTTATCTATAGAGGAAATAAGCATACCTATCAAGAATTTATTACACAAGGGTGAAGTCATGATCGTTATTGATTAGGGAATTAAGGTATATTATCTTTTTCCACTTTGGTACAATGACTATAAGGATCCAGTGCTATCTACTCATGTATGTCATCATAGTCATTAAACGTAAGTTCATATTATGTATAAAGTACAAATGAAATTTAACAAGTAGTGAAGTACTTACCACTGATTACAGAGCACAAGTATGTAGTCCTTATTGCCCTGAGCAAGCAATCCTATCGTTATATAATTATCGACGTAGATACATCTTGGGTGATGTATTGCTCAAAGATCAACTGCGGGTCGAGGAAATCCACTGGTCGTCACGATCGTCGGGCTTCTTACATCATATATTTATACATAAGCAATAAGTTATGATATTTATCGGTATTATGTGAATGTAAAACTTGATTGTAGACATTTACAATGTCCATCATAGTAGAAGTGAGGCGTCGAGGGTGTCAAGATTGAATAGTTCAAATAAGTCATCGAAGCCCATGACGAAGAAGACTGGGTTGTGCAGGAAATGCTTCCTTGTGTATCTGACGATGAATCCAGTAGGTTGGTTTGTCCTTCGCTCATTGTCGTCCGCATGTACTAGGCATGCAAACTTGCACAACCCATTCCAAGGCGGGGTAATAGTGTGTCGGGGACCAACAGCATTCCAAGGGAGAACGTGTAAGGCTCGTGAGGCGCCTTAATCTTTTTTGATTTTGCCTTAATGCCTCGCTTGTGATACATCTTTTCGGGAGATGACTTGGCACACTTTTCTTGTTTCTTCGGCGTCGTCTCCATGGGAGTCGATACGGTGGCCTTCTAAAGTGGAGGTTGAGGTAGAGTCATCGAGGGTTCTATTGAAGAGGCATGGTTGAGTGGAGATCGTGGTACTGCAGGGTCCAAGATGATGTTCCTTTTAGGCTACTAGACAAAAGTGTGCACAGCATCCCCCTAGTGTCATGATGACTTTGTTTGGGGGCCATGAGATGGACATGTACCATTTACAATTAGACCTTGGCGTAACACTACGCTAGCTGGGCACCATGCACTATTGTCCCTTCCTGGCATGGAAACGTCATCCCCCACCCAGCCTCAATAGGAATGGACCCAACCAGCCTCACTTGGAGCTTGCAGGGTGTGGGCTCCTATAAAACAATATACAATTAGCAAATGCATCCTACAAATCTATCTTTAGAACATTCTAGAGATATACATTATCTGGATTTCATTGATCAAAAGCTGGGCGTTGCTTTGGTTAGATTGGTGTGTGGACATGCAGCTACTTCAACGGTGATGTAGACTGACTTCCACAATAACGGGGGTAGCCTGCAACTAACTGAGCACTTGCTCTAGTTTTTTTCTCTAAATGTACTAGCTTCCTAAAAAATCCTACACGAATCTCCTCTATTATGCGCTCCTCGCATTCGACCTTCGATCTCTTCTGCCTCCAGGGAATGTAAAACCCAAGGCCTCATGTGAGACTTGGATTCTCCTTGTTTCCCAAGGCCGTGGATAATATATCCTTCTCCCTAATGGCCAGGAAGTTGCATTGGGAGGATTCCGCAATTAACATTTACTGCAAGAGGCCAACATGTTATTAGTTCCTATGAAGTTATGGATATATTACCAGCTAGCTAGTTCAATATCTTACCAAGCATTGTGACACTTCCTGGCTTACCGGGTTCTTGAAGGATATAGCATCCGAAGATGTGGTAAATGATCCTTACTATTAACCAGTTTTGGGCGCGCTCGTTTGTGATCCCGTCAAAAGGCGGGGAGGCCTCCGACAGGATTGCTTCCTTGTCCTGCCTTTTTCATTGCAGGATTTTACCTATGTACCCAATGGTGCCGAGTTTATGGGGATGAGTGTTATGGACCTGGATTGCCTTGTGTGCTATGCTTTGTTCCTGGAATTCTGCGGTTATCTTCATGCCCACAAAAACATCCCATATATCCAAATGGAGGAAAGTGATAAGTAAGTCGTCACTGACGGTTCTTACCATCGGTTGCAATATAGACGATCATGCTAATAAAACCATCTAAGATAACTACGCTACAGCTTAACACTGATAGATTATATAGAACAGTTTGTAATGAGACATCCAGTATGATCTTTTCTATAGTAGTAAGTTCTAAATATACCAATGTCGCGCATAGGTTTTCATGTCGTAAGCTATTTATATAGGAACACATTTTGAAACAACAAGATGTTGTGACGGCCGCTCCATACTTCGAAATATCTCAAACATTTATCCAAAAAGTTTCTGTCGTAACTACGTCAAATATATATATATAGAAGGTCGCACTACGCCCATCAAGTCACGCAAATAAAAGAAGAGATTTTCACGTGAAACAGTTTAATTCCCGCTGAAACTGAAAAAAATTCCTCGTGCCTCTAGAATTCTCCTGTTTGACAGACCAACAGGCTGCACGAGCATGTAAATTTGAGGCACAATGCGCAATCGAATCCAGTGGATCATAGAGAGTTTTGCGCACAAAAATGGTATTTAACAATTTTTTTAAAATTTGATCTTTGAACACTTTTTTTTATAAATCTTAGCTCTATCTATAAATCTATTAAGCACGGTAAACACCTGCCGAGTCAAAAAAGCTTACAGGCATTTGCCAAACTATTATAGCTCGACAAGTGTTTGCCATGCTCCTCTGGCTCGGCAGGCATCCTATCAATCCCCCATTGTGCGGCATGTGCCTAATCACGCTCCATTTAATTAGCACATGCATTAGCACTACGGTTAGCCATCAATAATTACGGTGCACACCCACCTGCCGTAGAATAGGAGCTCCATAGCAACCCTAACCTGCGGAGCTCGATATATCCATAACAGAACTAGATTTATAAAAACAGAAACTGAGATATCAAATTTGAAAAAAAAAATTGCTACACCGTCACCATCTGTGTAAACAGTTCATCATAGATGGACACCGGAGCAAATAGCTTTTTGGTCGCTTTACGGTGGGCTCCAGAAGCCGTTGATGCATGCACGGGCGGGCCCACCATGGTTCGTGTGCGCTCACTGCGTGCAGGGTCAGCTTCCAACAGAAACCGGACAAAATGGAAGCCCAACCAACCGTGCATGCGAGAGCAGGATGCACAACTTGCTAAATGAAAATACTACTAGGGACTTTGTGCTCGGGGCATTTGATAAACAGAAGGATTCCTTGACAGAAAGCAGAATAATGCCATTCCCTCTTATCAAGTGTTACTGTGAGCTAGTTGCAAGAAGTGCTGATTCCACCGTGCATCACTGGCATATATATATATACGTCCCTTCGGGGCAACCGTCCGTCCATATGAATTGGCCGCTCTGGTTCCTTTGAGCATGCCTAGCAGCTAGAAACATGTGCTGCTTTTGATACAAGAAAGAAATAAGGACTCAAGGGGACGAAAAATCGTACTCGGGACCGGTCTGGGCCTCCTAGCAAACGAAGGAATCTGTTTCGAAAATGACACCGCCCATGCCGATCAAGCTCGCTCGTCACCTTGATCGTCTGTTTGTATAGGTCCAAATGCCCAATCTCTTTCCTTAGCTTGATGGGCCCAAATGAAATTGGGCTTTCTTTCTTATCAACTAGGGCCCCACAGTTTCCAAAATTGAGTCTCCAAAACATAACTTAGACACCAATTTATATTTTAATATGTTTCAAATTTTAATAAAATCGTAACACCAAAGAATATTTTTTTTGAGACAAATCTACTCTCATTTGGCCGAACTAATATTCCTAAGAGATACGCGTCACTGGTCCCTAAACTTGCATGGGTGCGCCATTTGTGTTGGTAAAAGAATTGTGCATTTAAGTACTTCAACTTATACAGGTGGGTGAAGAAATGTCCAAGTCTGACTTATTTGGTAATTTGAGAAGAGATAACACCTCGACCCCCGCTCGTTTCAGCTTTTTTTCAGTTTCAACTTTTTTTGGTTTCAACTTTTTTTTTACTATTCAGTAATTCATCTTTTTCTAAATTTTTTTTGATTTTTAGGCTTTTTTGCATTTTTCTTTTTTTTCCGTGTTCCTTTGCATTGTCCGTGATTGGCTAACATATTTTTTCTATTTTTACATTTTTTAAATTTATTTATATCCAAAAAATCAAATGAGTTACATTAAAAAAATCAGCTACAGTAAAATTTCAGTCAAAAATCAGAAGCTATCGCTAAAACGAACGCCGGTTTCTTTTCTCCTCTCGGCTACTTATACTATCTACAGTAACTAACTTTTAAAAAATACATTTTTCAAAATGAAATTAACAAGAAAATTATAGTAAAAAGTATATTAAATTCATTAGTACCAGATAAAATCACATTTAACTATTTTTCTATGCATACTAACATCTAAAATTCAAATATTTAAACCATAAGTCCACAATCGTTGTTTGACCAATGATCACTAAATGAAATTAGTGGAAAATTGATGTCTTTCGATCTCGAATTTAAGATAAGTTTAGCTATTTAGGAACATAACCATGCGATTATCAAGTCCAAAGACCCAAATGACGAACAAAACAAGTTTAAAGACCTATAATGCACTTTGCCCAATTCATAAAGCTATCGTTGGAATGAGTTGGAATATTTTAACTTCACTCATTTTTGGAGCGAGTAGATTTAGACACAGGGTGTCTACCAGTTTTCTACAAACATAAGTGTTGCCTTATATTTAAGCACAACCTACCAATATCGTATCCACTTATATCATATAAACGCACCGAAATTCCAGGGTGTCAAAAGAATGTTTTGATCTACATCACGTTCCCGTACAAACATAAAATTAAGCGCATCATGATCCCAACACAAACATAAGGTCAAACACTGGATACCGAACACGAACGAAATCAACATTCGGTATATGCGTACAATCCGTCTCCAGCGTCCCGATTGTCCAAAGAATGTTGATATACAGCATGCCCAAGACCAACCACAAACATGAGAACAAACGGCACATACAATCCGTGTGGCAAGATTTGAACTGCAGCTAGTTCTTCATTTGCTCGAAACACGTCAAATCTAGTATCGTGGAGCACGGCTGCTTATCTCACCACATCTCGCTGTAAACAATTCTTTCGGGACTGCACAGGTGAGCACTCAGATTTCAATATAACTGAGCTCAAGGTCTCAATGCGGATTGGGAAGTGCTTACAATACAAAGAGCTCAATTTTTTGGTTCATTTCCTGAGTTCTGATAAGCATACTCCTTTACAATTGACAATTTTCTGCAAGGATCTGGGTGGTCTACAAGTTCCTCTCAGTTATGAGACTGCACTTTGACCTTCAGAAGATTCTGGGTTGGTGTCAACATTATCAGGATGTCCTTCTGCTTCGCTGGTGCTGATAACATTTCCAGACATGCTTGCATCCCTTATGTTAGCAACATGAGAGGAAGGTGCTAACTCTTCCCCACAATCCTTATTATCCTTCGCAGACTTGTCATCACCAATCAATACCATGTTGCTGCCCTTCTTTGCCTCATCATCCATAACATCTGAAAGATTGTTCAAACTGCTTGTAGAATCATCTCTAGAGGCAACAATTTCATCTAGGGCATCTCCCACAGACCTTATAATTTCTCCATAGGCATCCTTGTTCTCTTCACTTGCTTGATCAGTGCCCTCCTCAGGGAAGTCCAGGTCACTCCTTTCTTTACAACCAAATTGATGGTCATGATCCTGCTGCAATTGTTGGATATGAGCCGATGGCACTGCACAATCAACTGTTGGATGTTTTGGGACTTCCTCATCATCTTCATAGGACAACTCTAGGAATTCGCTCTTGACCTGTTGTTCAGTACTTGAGCATTGTGAAGCAGAGGGTTCCTCAAATTCCTTCTCAACAGAATTTTTGCTTTCCGTTGCACCAGTTGCGGTGTCTGTATCACTAATATCGTGATTAGTAATTCCCTGAGGGATCTGTTCTTGATGAGAACTTGCAACAGAACCCTGTTCAGGAATACGTGAAACAACTATAGCAGAATCTGCATCATCCTTGGCAGCAGATGCCGGAAGAGATTGGAAAGTGTCCCAGTCATCATCACTAAGTTCTTTTTCATCCTTCCCTTCAACTGCATAGGACACTATGGCTTTGGACCCAGGTCTTTGACTGCTACCATCCTCAACATTCTGCTCTGACTGTGCCATCGTATTCACTGGGGCCATTATCTGACCCTGGCTGACTGAAGTTCGGATCATGTCCTATCAAATATGCAAGAGCAGTAGGTATTTTAAAGATACAAAGAATGCAGCTATTTGACTACAATAGTGTAGAAATGCCCCCAACCCACATCCCACCAAAAGAAAGCAGCATGAGAGTAGTACATTTAGCACAAAGGTATAGCATCGGCGAAGATATTCTACATGCACACAAATGAAGAGGATCGATGGCAGGGTGACAAAAAATCTTCATAGTCAACATGAACATCAGGATCTAAAAGAATCCACATATACATGTGTATCCATACTAATGCGCAATACCTGAAGTTGTTGTCTTTTTGTGGGTGGTGCTGACAACATTATATCTTTGATCTGTATGGCAGCAGCTGGAATCTGAATAAAATGAGAGCACAACTTCTTGGAGATGGTGTTTACTTCAGTAAGTTCCTGGAATGAATCGGCATAGAAAGATCAACAACACCGGACACAACAGTATATTTTCTGATTACATCATGAGAAAAGGTTAAAAACAATCATTTGCTACCTGTGAACCACTATTACTGGACAAATAGAAAACCATCATTAAGGCATCCAGCAGAAGTATTGTAGCATCTTGCTGGTATTCCTTTGATTGTGATAGTGTGTGGAAGAGGAAAAGCAATTTCAAACATTCATCAATCATATTGACAGATTCCTTGCTTGAACATTTCTGGAGGAAGAAAGTTGTCAAAGAATGCCCTCGTAGAAATTTCAACAATCTCAAAATGAATAAAGCTTCCAAACAGTACCTTTAATGTAGCTTGCATCACAGAAAACACATCTCCCAGTAATTCCCCAAGTATCATCATAAAAGAATGTGTCTTTGTTTGTGGGCCTTCAGTTAGCTCTCTCTGTGCACAGGTTTTCAGCACATGTATCCCCAACATTTGCACCTGCTTAGTGAAATCTTCTTCTTAGCTACTAACACGACCTGACATTTTAGGTGCACATAGTAAACAAAAGCCAGTGATCTACCTGTATGTTGGTGCTACAAAGTGAACCCTGAATAACCTGTATACAATGCCTGAAGCTGCCCCACATGAACACATCATTGTTAGTACTATACCCAATCTCATGAACAAGCTTTGCAAGAGCAATGGCTTCTCCCAAACAGAAAAATAGTATCTTCGCAAACAGCCTGTAGGAATCAGAAATCTTGTTTTCCAGCATCGAGATCCTATTATCACATTCTGAACAGAAGTATGCAACCAGGCTAACCAAAGCTCCTACGGCAACTTTAGGATTGGCATGGTCATCACCTGGTTCAGGTCTTTCTACAAAACAAACAGGCAGTCACAAATTAGTCGAGTAAATTCTCCTAAACAATGCGGATCAGCAAGTAAATTCAAGAACGACAGAAGATGGTACCTCTAAAACATTTCTTCATGGAAGGCAAGATATTTTGCAGAAAGGAGATGATAATTGTCAAGCATAAATTAGTCGAGACTTGTTGAAATGATTTGTGTGATGTGGATACCAGTAACATCATCAGTTTCCACAAATGCTGCCAGATGAAACAGGCTATTAGATTCCATACTTCAAAAGACAATAAAGCACTTTTACACTAGATATAATCAAGATAGTAGCTCAGATTATCTCATATCACTACCTTATTTTTCATTCGACAAGCCATAATCTCATATGCAACAGATAATTCAGAAATTAAAGTATTACTTGAACATTCCGGAGAACTTCCATCCCTACTGCAGTGACAAAAAGAATAGAGAACTCAGTGCCAATATGACGTTGAAAGAACGAAAGTAATAACCAGGAGCACAGAAAATGGGGTTTGGAATTAAGTACATTGCACTGAGAATTACCTTCGGAGTATCATGGCAAGATACTGAGCATACAACTCTAATGCAGCAACGACAAAGGCTTCCACCTCAAAAAACTTCTCAGGGCACAGTCTGATAATCTTCATGATGAAATAATAGTTAGGCAGTAGCAAGGATTCAAAAACCGGGCACGGAAAAAAATAATGGACCCTCCCCAATACCAGTTATCAGCCGGTTGCTGGTTTTAAACTGGCCAAATTTCATAAAAAAATCAAATGTTCTAATGAAAATTTAAATGTTCAACCAGTAACCAGCCGGGTACCGACCAGAGTTGACCAGTTACCGGCTGGTTACTGATGAACAGGGAAACAAGTTTGACACGCATTTTGAAGAGAAATCGATTGATAAGAAAGCTTTCATGTTGTTGCTTCATTTAATACAATTTAACTTCATTACCTTAGCAATATACATTCATTAGCTTGCAAACAAGGATATAGTCTATGTTGTCATGATAAGAAAGCTTTCATGTTGTTGCTTCATTTAATACAATTTAACTTCATTACCTTAGCAATATACATTCATTAGCTTGCAAACAAGGATATAGTCTATGTTGTCATGGCATCACCTAGGTGACGCCTATGCATCCTGGAGGCCGAAGGCTGACACCGCGGCGGTTCACCCAAGGCGAGCACCTGGGATCGCTGGGCCGTATTGCACATAGAATCAAAATAGCAGCTTTTGCTAACATTATTTGTTCATGCTATTATATATTCGAGTTGTGAAAGTTTTAAAAAAAAATGATGATTCTGTTGCTAAATTGTTGGATGGTCAGTAAAATAGCATGCCTAGTGACATTGATCTACCATGGTTGCGGTTTAGTGGTGTTCAATACTTCAATGTTACTTGCATTAATTTGTGAAGATAGAATGCTATGATGCACTGACTTAGGATATTATTGAATTATTAAAACCTTGAGGGTGTGTTGTATACTAATGTTACTTAGTTGTTATTTGGAGAATTGTGATATGCTTATTTGATTACCTATCAAATGAGGTATATTTATTTAATTCTCAGCCACATAAGGTAGTATTTGTTGTTGTTATTGCCCATGCTCACCGCGACTTGTCGGAGCACCATGACAACCTTGCATGTAGTAACATTTTTCTGCTAGCATTTTAAATTTGAAATTCAAAATTTAAATTTAAAAATTGAGACCGATATTTTTTACCAGTCCAGGCCAGTAATTGGCATGTTACCGCCGATTTTTTAATCCTTGGGCAGCAGTCTCATTAGAAATAAGCAACGTGCAATGAAGCATTTTAGCTTTTTATGGGTAACAAGCGTTTGTTGGATGCCATGATGTTATTGACTAGATGCAAAGGTATCAAAATCCAGACTCGAGTCCTAGAAACTAGGAGCTTGCAACTCTATGGGACAAAATCAATTCGAATATAGCTCTAGATCCCAATCAGGGTAATCCTAGTAGTTGAATCAGTTAGAATCCCATGTATGTTCCAATCCCATCTCTGATTTGATTCTACTGATTCTAGCCGATTTGGCATAGCTTATCTTCCCAAGGCCATATTTAACAGAGACTCGATTTTAGTAATATATGAAAATTAATTTTAATGTTGTAAAATCTTTCCTTATGAAGTATGTTTGATGTCCAAAATATGGGTGACAAACTGCCAATTCTAGCAACATATTTCAGTGCCCATATTAACAATGCATTGATTTATTTAAGTATACATAATTAAATGCATTGATTTATTTTAGTATACATGACTGGATACTTCAATTAGACTCTTCTAGAAGAAAATTGGTATGACTCAATCCCATGTACCAACTTTGACTAACTTTCTAGGTGCAAGTGGAAATGGCATGGAAGGCAATATTGGCCCTTGCGCGTTAGCGCAACCGTTTTCTTGCTCGGGCATGAGGGGACTAAAAAAATGTCAAAAGCCATCTATCTCTCTTTAACTAACTCAGAAAAGAAAAGTATTACACACAGCCAAACAAATACACACCAGTTACTCTCTTACTAGAAATAACAGCACCAAGACCCAACCTTTGTGGTGAAGCTAGAGCCCTGCAGCTCCAGCTCCCAATGACAACCAGCTGTGGCTACTTGGAGCTAAGCCAAAGAGAGTGTAAAGAGAGTAGCCCAAATATTATGTAGCCAACCAAAGCATGTTAAAAGAAAGAACAAAAGCCCAAACAAATACTCTCAAATTTCAAACCCTTGATACGGCAAAAGGAGCAATGTTCCCACAATATTTTAGCATAGCAGACATGAACACATCATGCAGATCTTTTATTTAGGAAAAGGAAATAACAGTGAAAATTTTAGTAAGCATCAGCAAGAAATTCAAATGAACTGCAATTGCAACAGCCAACAGGATATAAATGAATTTCTGCATTAAAAAACCGATGAGGCAAATGAAAGTCAGCCAGGATTATCATATTAAAAGAATGACCAACATAGGCAGTACCAGGGTATCATGACCATTATGTCAGCATCAAATTCAATAATATCATATCATATTGTTTGTTAGCCCCAGGGTTTTATTCCCCATTTATTTTAAAACCGTATTTTTCAGCTCTCATCTCCTTTTCTTTGAATTTTCTCATGTTATCGTGTCCCCTACAGGGACAGAAATCTCGGAACCAGTGCAAAATCCGGCCGGCGGGCGGTAACGGTAACTGGCTACCTACCGGAAAACCCGGGAAAAAACGGATGAAATTCTAGTATCAAATTTTGAATGGGCGGTTTGAAAACCAGTAACCATTCCGGTTACCAGAAAAAACACTTAAAACCCAAAAAGAACCGCTAAAACTGGGAAAAGCCAGAGAAAACCTATCACAAAATGTTAGGACTAGCATATTTATACATATTTAGTTCATACAATAGGTAATCTAGCACAAAAAGAGTCTAAACCAACCTAGAAAGTGCATTTGTAACCACCAGAATTTCTATCCCTTGTCCCCTCTACCTTCCGCACGCACAAATAATCATATTGCTTTGGAATGAGCACCCCTCTATTGCATGGACAAAATGGGCCATAAAAAAGCATGTACGAGGCATGAGCAAAATGCAGAAAACTGTCTATACAAAGGACTAATCCAAATACTTCTACCATCCCCCTCAAAACTCATGGTGGATCACCCTAGTATGTACTTTCATGAAGAAGTTAGCTAGCTGAAGCTCTAAAGGCAAAGTACTGAAGAGCGACAACCTGCTGCTGCACTTGCGACCACATATAAGAAGCATCAACCCCAATGTGCTTAGTGAGCTCGTGCTTCACTGGATCTCGAGCAATATTGATCACACCAGTGCTGTTCGATAGTAACTTAGTTGGTGTAGAAACCGAAATACCAAAGTCCTCATGGAGCCACCATAGCCAGGTGATCTCAGCTGTCATAGACGCCAAAGCCCTCAGCTCAGCCTCAGCTATTGAATGGGAATCAAGGAAGACACAAAAAGCAAAGAGATACCGACGATCAAAAGGGTCACTAGTCTAGGTTGCATCAGAGTACACCTGAAACTATAAGGAGCTGGAGCGATGGAAGAAGTCACTGACTAATGGTCCCACGAAGATATTACGAAATTCGAAGTGACTGTAGTGGAGTTGGGTAGGAGCAGAAATGAACCGACTTAAATGTAAACAACATGAGAGATGTCAAGACGAGTGACACTAAGATAAATAAAGCTCCCAACAAGGTAGTGATAACGAGTGAGATCCTCGAGAGGGGTACCGTCAGTAGGACGAAGCTCAAGGTGAAGCTCCATAGGAGTGTCCACCGTGCACTTATCAATGAGACAAGCGCGATGAAAAAGATCTAGATGTATTTCTACTAGGAGAGGTACTAGCCACCTCAATCCCAATGAAGGAACAAAGAGGACCCTAATCAGACATCTAAAACTACTCACTAAGACGTGTGTTCACAAAGTCAATATACTGAGACGTGTGTAGAGGTGAAGCTACCACTCAGGATGAGATGCCGCATCACGATAAGAGGTAGGCTCCGTAAAACAAGCACTGTTATTAAGTTGTCGACTAATCCATGACTAGTCGTCCGGTCGGTACATGATGAACGACTAGAGAGCTCGACTCGACTGGAGCGACTAGTCCATTGTCCGGACAACTAATCGGCGATTAAACATGACTAATTGTCTGGGTGAAGTCGTCCGACTGGAGGCCCACTCAATCCATTAAATCGGCGCGTCTAGCCTCGGCCTGGCCCAAGTCTCGCGCGTCGCCTCGCCTGGTAACCCCAAACCTTATCCCGTCGCCTCGCCTTGCTCTCGCAAGTCTCGCTCTCGCAGCAGCTTCTCGTAGTTTCTCCTCTCCCGTGTGAGCCACCGCCAGCGATGGTCGTCGTCTTCTCCGGTGGCCGCCGTCTTCTCTGGAGGCCGGAGCCGGCACCGGTGAAGCAGGAGGCGGTGGCGGTGAAGCAGATCGAAGCCGACGGAGGCGATGGATCTTGCGGATCCAGCGGCATCGACGGCGTATCCGGTGGCTACAACGGCGGATCCAGCTGTGGCGACGGCGGATCCGGCGCAAGTGAAGCAGGAGGCGACGGCGGACTGCGGCTGCAACGGATCCGGTGGCTACGACGGCGGATCCGACGGCAGATCCGGCGGCAGCGACGGCGGATCCGGCGATGGCGACGGCGAATCTGGCGGCAGCGGCGGTGACTCCCTCCTTGCTTTTTCGAGCGCAGCAGAGACTCCCAAAACAGGGTATGTAGTCTGTCAGTCTGTCTCTCACAGAGTACCTTGGAGATGCTGGAGCAAGACCCAACGAGGGAGAAGAAAGCACTGGAGTAGGACCCAACAAGGAATAGTAGAGGGTGACGGAGCTGGCGGAGAAGGATTAGATGGATCAAAACAAGGACGACGAGTGTAGTGGAATGGAAAGGGGGGAGACCACAACAAAAGGGCTAGTGGGATCCTTCGGTGGGGAAACAATGCGAGCCAATGGGGAGTGAGCCAAAGGTGAAACGTGACCACCAGGTCAAGAGTACTAAGGAAGAGTGTCCTGCGCGGAAAGAAATTGACGAAAAACAACAGATAGGTACTCACCAGCAGAATCAACACGAAAGACACAAATGGTTAAATCAAACTGAATACAAACCATAGCAGCAAAACACTAGTAAATAGAAAGGACTTGGCTACGAGAAGGCATGAAATAAACCCAAGTATGACAAGAGTAGTCATCAATGAAGATCACATAGTATCGATGACCACCTTTCGAAACGAAGGGAGCCGAACTCTATACATCAAGTGAATCAAATCAAAAGGACAAGCGAAAACAGAATACTAGAATCATGAGAACTACAGCTGCTTGCCAAGCTTGCAACAAAAACAAGATAAAGAAGTATCACCTTGAACAGATCCAAGAACACCACTGACCACTAAAGAAGACTCGACCCACATAGGTGACCTAAGCGATTGTACTGCTTAGAAAAACTGACGGAAGTGGTGGCAGCGAAGGCAGTGGAAGTAGTGGTCAACTGGCCGGAAATGGAAGGAAAGCGAAGCCAGTCGAGCTCCCAGAGACTAAGAATTAAGGCAGCACGGGACGGTACCAACCAGTCCCCTGTGCGGCGATCCTAAACACAGCACGAGTCAAGTTCAAGAATGATACGACAATCATGATCAGTAATCTGACCCATAGATATAAGCTACATAGTAGGCCTAAGAAAATGAGAAACTAGAGGAACATAGAAACTAGTAGTAGAAAGAGTGCGTCAACTAGTAACAGGAAGAGAAGTAGCATTTGCAGTCTGAATGGAAACAGTAAGAGCGGAAGAACTCAAAAGAGGTGAGTGGAGTCTGGTGTAATGTAAAAGGAAGCACCAGAGTCTAAGATCCAAGGACAGCTGCTTGAATGGCTGGAGGCTAAGTGGCAATACTTATAGCACCCAAAGAGCATGAGGTAGGGCTGATGACTAGACGCTCCTAAACAGTGTCTGGCTGGCGAGCACCAGCACCTCCGAACTGAGCAGAGACGCTAAGGGCGACCATCTCTACGACCTTGGCTCCGCCTCCTGGAGTAACAGGTCTAGTAGGTATGGCCATCACGCTGACATCAAGTGCGGTGAAGGCTACTAGTGCACCCACCGATGCTGGACGAGCAGTACTGGACGCTACCGCCAGAGGAGTTGTATGAGCAATGGGTGTACGAGCATTTGCTACAATAAAAGACGGTTGCTGAGTCATGCCACAAAAATGATTCTTCGGAACGAACAAAAGTGAGTGCCTCCACCAGAGACGAACATAGTGAGCGGGCCAAAAGGTGAGCACAAACGGGCTCAAAACTCTGGTCAGCAATCGTTAGGAAGTCGTAGAGATGATGTGTCTCCTGGTGAGCTCGGTTTGCACACAGCAAGATCATGTCCAATAGATATCCGGTCCCAAATATTCAAGCTACAACCACTCCAGTAATCTGCTAATAAATGTCAACAGTGGTGTCAAGTTGATGGAGAGTGTGCCTGGAGTACCAAGATGTAGAGGGCATCACTGCTCAGCTGATACTATGCTCAAACAGGCTCCCACATAAGCTGTGACAACAGGAGCTCGACATAGTCCATAGAGATGTCAACGGTCATGCACCTAACGGTCATCACCCTGCCACCTCATAGGCATGAAGGTCAAACTGGTACACCATAGCATCCTCAAATGCAGCAACGGCATCAAGATCAGCCAAGGTAGCACCCATACCGAGAGGTGGCCCGTCCGATGGAGCAGAAAGAAGCAGACAAGGCCGCTCGCCAGTGAGGTGATTCCAAAGGCAAGAGCTATTGAGACAGATCCATAGGTGCACGGACCACTCCCAGAAGTTCGCCCCATTGAACACAACCTTAGGGAGTAGGATGGAGACGGAGGAGAGAGCGGCGACATCAGCTCGGAGTAGAGCACAGAGCTTGAGGCAGCAACATCGACCCAATAGGGAGGAAGCTAAGGCAGCAGAGCTTAAGGCGAAGATGGCCGAATCTGGTGCTGGCGACCTTAGGGTTGACCAGATTTGATGGAGCTTGGAGACAACCGGGGCAGCACATGATCCGGTGCAAGGCAGAGGTCAACGCTGGAGGGAGGGAAGGGCAGTTAGACGATTATAGCCGGATCTGGTGCTGGTAACCTCGAGGTCAACCGTATCAAGTGTTGTCGACCTCAGGGTCAGTCGGATCCGATAGCACCTGGTTGGAGGACACCAGCGCAGAGGATGATGACCTCAGATGCAACTGGATCAAGCAGGGAGAGGCCAACGACGCCGAATCCAGGCGGGGCAAGTACGATGGCAGAGGACAGAGGTGGCGTGAATCGGCGTGGGGCGACGCGGGGAGAGGGAGGAGAAAAGGAAGGCGGCGTCGACGGCAGCTAGGGTTAGGGTTGGGGAGTGGAAGGGCGGAGCAAGTACCAATGTTTTGGAATGAGCACACCTCTATTCCATGGGCCAAATGGGCCATAATAAAGCATATACAAGGCATGAGCAAAAAGCAGAAACCCCCTATACAAAGCAACCCCCTATACAAAGCACTAACACAAATACTTCTAACACATATATCCTCAAACATACTATACAATCAGAGGATAGGAGTGTTCACATTTAGGACTACTAATGATGAATGGCATTAAAATGTGACTGATACATCAATATGGGTTTGAAGTTAGACCAGTGTGACATTACCTGCAAGAACAGACATACAATAGGAGCAGTTGAGCAATCAGCATATGTAAGAGCCTGCATTGATACAAATTATCAATTTAGGAATAGTTCTGAGAAGAAAGGATATAGCACAGTTAATGAATCCAAACATACAATTAAATAAAACAGCGACACCTATCTTAGCATCCTATTTCCACAATCATTAAAATCTAGATGGCAAACACTCTTCAGATGGTACACTGAAAGATTACAGTTGGAGCATTGAAGTATTAGTGGTGAATAATATTTTATCGATGTTAAGGGTGTAAGTGTGTTAGTGTTAGTATAGTATCAGTCCCATATTCTCTCCCTTGGATTCAAGTGTACTAGTACTTCCGTATATTGGCCCATTAGTCCACAAAAGCATATTGGCCCATTTGTGTTAGTATAGTATTGACATCAAACTACTACATAGCTAATGATATTACACCATACATATCCTTATTGAACGACATACTACAACTACTCAACCTCATTGAAGTAGGGGTAGAGTGGAAATATTGTAATAACTACACTTTTGATATCCTTAATGGGCAAACATTGTCAACACTTCACAAGAAAATGGACAAATATTGAGAAAAGGAGGGAGTATATCAATCAAGGATGCAACTAATGCGCTTCTACCAGCGTGTTAGCACTCTGGCGCTACCACCCTTTGTTAGCCTTTCTGTCTTAACACCTCTTCCATGATTACAGTTTCCTTTTTTTATTTTGTCCAGTGCAATTCCATGCCTCCCAACCACGTGAGCAAAAGGCAAAACAGAGGATTGGAATGCCCAATGCATTAAATTGTGACTTTCCCTTTTCTTTTCCAACCTTTAAATGATTGTATCTCCTTCATCGAACATCTGTTTCACATTCCCTTTAAACATTTGTATTCTACACGACGAACTGAACAAAATGAGACCCATTGCATATGTTTTGGAGGATATGATGATACAGTTATTAAACTGGTGACTACCTGGGATTGGAAAGCAACTACTACTCATTTAAGGAAGTAACTACGTGTTACTTTCTAGCAACTTTATATTGGTAGCAACTCTTATTGTTACTGGATAGCAACCCTAGATGTTGCTAGCAACGTCTACGTATTACTTGCAGCTTTGTAGTGCTAACTCTCATATCTGTCTTACTCGATGGCCACTATCAACGATTTTTGGATACTCTATATTGCTACTAGGAATCTCTCCATTACTTGGTGGTAAAAATCTATGATTTTTGTGCATGCAATTGCTAATGATAGCTCTATAATACCACAACTACCCTTGACACATACTATTAAATTACTACCCTTAACAAGGCCTAAGTTGGGTGAAAAGTAGAAAAAAAGTACTATTTTTGTCCTCTTTCGCATATCCAGTCTATTTTAGGATCTAAACTTTCCAAAGGAACCATTTTTTCTTCATCTTCATTCCGTGTCCAACAGATCTCTATGTAATGGATAAGTGGATTAGGACCTCACATGTCAGTGATGACTAGATTTAATAACTTTTTAATCAAAAGGGTCACTTATTATGAAACTTCTAGTAAGGTGCTCAATGCCTGCTCGGAGCTGTCTGCGTCCCCACAGCCACCCGCAGAAGTCCACCCCGGGCCCGGCGGCCAACTCCACGGTCGCGCCTCCCCAAACGCCAGCCTCTCACCATTCTCCCCAGGCACCGACCTCCCCCACGGTCGGCCGCTCCAAACTGGAGCGCTGGCGTGAGGAATCGCCTCCCGCCTCCCCTACGGCTCCCGCCTACCCTGCCGCTCCCAGACCCGCCTTGTACCCCTCCTTCCGCGACATGGTCCTCTCCTCCCCCAGGTCGGCCGGTGAGGCTCTGGCGGTGCCTGTGCTGCAGCCTCCCGCTCGCGACCGTGCTGAGGCCCACCTCGGCAGGGCGTTGCCTCGAGAACCGACCGAAGAAGGATGGCAAAAGGTGGTGGGTCGCCGAAACCGGCGAAAGCATCGTCCCCTACCCTGCGAACCTCGACGCCCGGTTCCGATCGACCTCCGCAGGAAGTGCTTTAATTGCTTCTCTGCTTCACACCGAGCGGCAGACTGTCCTCGCCGCGTCCGCTGCTTCCGCTGCAAGGGCCTTGGCCACCGGTCCTCGGTTTGCCCTAGCGCCCCCTCACCGCAGGGTCGTATCTCGGTCTGGCGGCGTCTCGCGCCGACTACGGAGGCCTCTCGCCGATCCGACGGCGGACCGGTCGCCGGTACCGGGTCTCTTCGACCGGCCGGCGATCTCTTGGTGGGCCGCGAATCGAGTTCGGCGCCGTCGAACTCGCCGCATCCCTCCTCTAGAAGTCGGGGATGCGCTTCAGGGGTGGTTGACACCGAAGCTCTGGAGCTCCTCCGTCTTGCACTCTCCGCCGCCTCCATCGACCAGACGGCGACCATCATCGGCCATGTCGCGGCCATCATCGACCAAGCGGCGGCCCGTCTTCGACTTCTGTGCCCCTCCGTCAAGTCATCTCCTCCGCCGCGCCCTCGGAGCAGCTCGTCGGTGAGGAGGGGCGCCAGGGATCCCCCGACGGGCCGACTCCCAGTCAAGAGTCGCCTAGGGCCCTTTGGGTCGCATGTTGGCCACGTGGCGACAATCGCTGGCCACGCGGAGTCATCTCAGCTCCTTGATACCTCTCCGAGCGCCTCGTTCCACTCCGCATTGATTATTGGCAACGGCTCCAAGCTAGCTATTCCCGAGAGGAGGGCGGCGGCAAAGGAGGCTTCCAGAACCGAGGAAGATTACGCGCAGCTCAACACGGATCCCCCTCCCTCCTCGACCACCTCCCCCGACCTGGTAGGCGCCTTGACCTCCTCCCCCGACCTGGTGGGCCCCTCCTTCCCCGACCTGGTGGGCCCCTCCTCAACCCCCGACCCGGTGGATCCTTTGGAGATGGTGGCCGTGATGGCCGAGCCTATGGTTCCCAGCCCAGGCTCCTCTTCTCCCGCCCCTATGGTGGATCTGGTGGAACCTCTGGAGAAGGCGGTCGCTTTGAGCTCGGAGTCTGCTGCTAGCGCCATGGCCTCCTCGACCCCCGACCAGGTGGATCCGCTGGAGAAGGTGGTCGTGATGGCCGAGCCTGTGGCTCCCAGCCCAGGCCCCTCTTCTCCCCCTCTGGACTCGTTTGAGGGCGGTGCCAATCTGAGCCCGATGGCTGTGGCTGGCGCAGTGGCGCCGGCATCGCCCTCGGCCGCGGGTCATTGGGGCAGCTCGTCGCGGTTCAACTTCAAGGTCTATGCTCAGCGCCGTCGTCGCCTGCGGACGGAGAGCCATCCTGTTGATGTTGCCCCACTAGGCCGAAACTCTCCGCCTCCTCGACAAGGCCCTTCGTCCCAGCGGGCGGGAGCGAACTTCATCACCAATCTCACGAAGAAGACGGATAGGATCCTCCCCACTCCGCGAGCTTCAAAGGCGAAGCCTCGCCCTGACCCTCCTGGAGCCCCCCCTTGACGTAGTCTGCCACATTGCCGGAGCTGGAACTGAGTCCCCGGCGATGGTGACCTCCAGTTGCGCCAGAAAGCATGTGATGAGGACCCTGAATATCATCGGCGAACGGGAAGAACTCCATCCAAAAGCTTTAGAGGACTACAGTAAGCTCTTTGCACAACCTCTTTCAGCTTGTCATATTCAGGCTATAGCTACCCTCTTTGGCTGGGCGCCACCGATGGAGGACGTCAGTTTGGACTAACAGTCCTGACACCAACCTTGGTCGTTTCTGCTGCTGTCCAATGAACCCTTCAAATATTTTGTGCTGGAATGTCCGGGGGCTCAATTCCAAACCAAGGAAAGACGTTGTTCGCACCCTGGTAGCTTCGGCTCGGGTGGATGTCGTCTGTTTGTAGGAAACAAAAATGGCATTCACCTCCCAGGGGTCGGTCCTCTCCTTGCTAGGCTCAGATTTTGCTAATTTCACCTCCTTGCCTTCGGCTGGTGCCTCTGGTGGAATTCTCATGGCTTGGAGACATGGCCTTGGACCTGCCGGCGCTCACAGATTAGACTCCCACAGTGCCTCGGTGCAGTTTTGCCCAAGCGGTGGCCAACCTTGGTGGCTGACCTGCGTCTATGGACCTCAATCCAATGATGCAAAAATCAACTTCTTACAAGAGTTAAGAGACATCCGTGAGACTTGTCAAGGTCCTTGGTTAATGTTGGGGGATTACAATATCATCTACAAAGAGGAGGATAAGAACAACAATTCGCTAAATCGAGCAATGATGGGAAGATTCCGGCGTCTTATCAATGATCTGGCCCTAAATGATATCCCTCTTCGTGGACGGAAATACACTTGGTCCAATGGTCAAGAATCCCCGACTCTTGTCAGGCTTGATAGAGTGCTCTGTTCTCTGGATTGGGAGTTTCTTTTCCCCAACTCACTACTTCAAAGTGCTTCGACAGATGGCTCTAATCACTGCCCTCTCCTTTTGGGACTGCATGACAATAGGCCGGGCAAAATGAGGTTCCACTTCGAGTCCTTTTGGACCAAAGTGGAAGGCTTTCACGACACTGTCGCAAGTGCTTGGTCCTCTGTTCAGGTGGGCCCTTGCCCCTTTGCCTCTTTAGACAAGAAGCTCAAAGCAACCGCTAGAGAACTTCAAAGATGGAGTCAGAAAAGAGTTGGTCTTGTTAAAATGCAGCTGAGTCTTGCCAGGGAAGTGCTTCATCAACTAGAGATTGCTCAGGACTTTCGGGCTTTGTCACAGGAGGAGGATTGGCTGCGCTGCAACCTCTTGCAACACTCCCTGGCCTTATCTTCCCTCTCACGCACTATAGTAAGAAGTCGTTCGAGAATTGGATGGCTGCATGAGGGGGACGCAAACACTCGCCTCTTCCATGCTTTTGCAAGACACCGCAAGCAGAAAAATTTCATACCCAAACTTGTGGATGGGGAGCAGGTGCTTACCAGTCATGCTGATAAGGAGCGGGCCGTGTTTGATTTTTACAATGGATTACTGGGAATAAGTCTGGACAGAGAGCACACCATTAATCTAGCGGAGATGAGCATCATGTCTCATGACCTTGCAGCACTTGAGGTCCCTTTCTCTGAGGATGAGGTTTGGAAAACCATATGTCAGCTACCTATGGACAAAGCGCCTTGGACCCGATGGGTTCACAGGTCGCTTCTATAAAGCTTGTTGGCCAATTATGAAATCTGATTTTATGACAGCCATTTCAGCAGTTTGGGGTAGAAAGTTTGGCAATTTTGGATTGCTCAATTAAGCCTATATCATTTTAATTCCAAAGAAAGATGACGCTTTGCACATCAAGGATTTCCGACCCATTAGCTTAGTGCACAGCTTTGCTAAATTAGTCACCAAAATTCTTGCCAATAGACTGGCTATCCGGCTCCATTTGGTTTCTCCAAATCAGAGCGCCTTCATAAAAGGACGGTTTATTCAGGACAATTTCATGTTGGTGCAGCAGTTAGCAAGGTTTCTCCATCAACAAAGGCAGCCTCGTATCCTTCTCAAGCTAGACATCACAAAAGCCTTTGATTCAGTCTCTTGGTCATTCAAGCCGACTGAAGAGGAGCTGCAGATTACTCGAGACATTCTCAAGGTTTTTGGGGATGCCTCAGGGCTGCAAACCAATATCCACAAAAGCAATATTATACCCATCAAGCATGCGGAAGATGCATTGACAAAGAATCCAAAATACCTTACGTGTATGCGATCTCGGAGTTTCCATGCAAATATTTGGGCTGCCGTTATCTAATAAGAAGCTTCAAGAGGATCTTATCCGTGGATTGAGCAAATCGTTGCCAAGCTTCCGGCCGAAGGCACTCTAATGAGCAGGCGGGACGTACCACGTTAGTCCGGTTTGTCATCTCCGCCATGCCGTTTATTTGTTAATTGCCATCGCGCTCAAGTGGTTCCTCAAGATGGTGGACAAAATCGAAGAGGTTTCATCCGCAAGGAAAGGAAAAGGCTAACAGAGGTTGTTGTCTAGTGGCGTGGGATAAGGTTATGAGACCATTGGATCTTGGAGGCTTAGGCATCCCCAACTTGGAGGTGATGGCACAGGCTTTACAACTCGGATGGCGGTGGTTCCAAAGACCAGAGCTAATCGGCCTTGGATCGACCTTGAGCTCCCTCGCATCCTAACTCGAGAGCTCTTTTGCCATTGCAGTAACTACGAGGTAGGGAATGGTAACAACACACTTTTACGGATCGATCGTTGGTCGCACGGTTGTTCGATTGAGAATCTTGCGCCAACAGTTTTTGCATGTGTCTCTCAAGAATCCGCAAGAGCGGATTGTGGTGAAGCCCTCAACAACTTGGAATGGCCGGGGACATCCAAGGAGGCTGTCTTGGGATGGTATTAGAGAATTCCTAGGGTTTGGGACTATCTCGGGGATTTTGAGTTGTCGACCAAGAGGATCGTCAAATTTGGAGGCTAGATGCAAGCGGTTGTTATTCTTCCAAATCGCCTATAAAGCTTATTTTTGGCGCGTGACCTTTGAGCCTTGGCGTCGGTTATGGAAGACACAGGCCCCGCCAAATGCAAATTTTTCTGTGGTTGGCAATTGAAGCAGATGTTGGACAGCGGATAGGCTAGCTAAGAGGGGCCTTTCTCATCCGGATAAATGTCCACTATGCGATCAAGAAGACGAGACGATACAACATCTTTTATCAACGTGTGTTGTGGCAAGACAAGTTTGGTTCAGATTGTTCACTCCGTTGGACCTAGCAGATTCAGTCCCACAACAAAACGAGCGGAGCTTTGCAGATTGGTGGCGCAAGACGATGAGAAGAGTTAAAAAGGAGCACAAAAAAGGAGTGAACACTCTAATTATGCTCGGCGCCTGGATTATATGGAAACATAGGAATGCTTGTGTGTTTGAGGGGGCTTCTCCTTCGGTTAACACAATTTTGAGTATTATGCTCGGCGCCTGGATTATATGGAAACATAGGAATGCTTGTGTGTTTGAGGGGGCTTCTCCTTCGGTTAACACAATTTTGAGTGAGCTGATGGACGAGCATAGCCTTTGGTGCATGGCTGGTGCGAAGAAGCTGCAAGGGTTAGGTCTTGCGTTTGCAACCTAGGTTGAAAGGGCTAGGTCGAGTCGTGTTTGTATGCTAAGTGTATGTTTCTCGAATCTCTGTAAAAACCTCACTCATATTTGGTCCCCGTATGAGTGAGGATCCTGTTGGGCACCCCCCTCTTTTTTCACCCCCCTAATGCAATGAAACACAGCTCTCATGTGTTTTCGAAAAAAAAAGTCTCTTGGTCATTCATCCTAGAGGTTATGAGGAACTTGGGCTTCGGCCCCACTTGGTGCAACTTGGTCTGTGGGCTGTTGGGCACTTCTTCGCAAGTCCTTCTGAATGGGATCCCTGGGGAGGTCATTCTTCACAAGCGTGGGCTGAGGCAAGGAGATCCCCTCTCCCCAATGCTTTTCATCCTTGTTATGGACATTTTAGGTCACTTGTTCTTTAAAGCATCAAGGGAAGGTTTCCTGCAGCCCCTCTAATCGAGCCTTGCAACACCGGATCTCCCTTTGTGCCGATGATGTGGTCATCTTTCTCAGGCCAAACACCATGGATTTAGAGGTCACTACGGATATTGTTCTGCTGTTTGGTGAAGCTTCCGACCTAAAACCAATATGCAAAAGAGTAACATATTCCCCATCCACTGCTCTGAGACAGAAATTGATATAGTCCACGAACATCTCCCCTGTGAAGTGATGAATTTTCCTAGCAAATATCTTGGTTTGCCCCTCTCCCTTCGAAAGCTGACTAGGAATGAAATTCAGCCTATTATTGACAGGATTGCTGATCGTCTGCCAGGTTGGAAAGCAGAGTTGCTTACAAGGGTGGGCAGAAAAACATTGGTACAATTTGTGTTAACCTCTATGGTAGTCTACTTGGCCATGGCAGCTGACCTCCCCAGTGGGCGATTAAAGAAATAGACAAAATCCGTAGAAGTTTCTTGTGGAGAGGCAGAAAAGACACTAAGGGCGGCCATTGTCTTGTGGCGTGGGGCAAAACTTGCCGACCTTTTGCACTCGGTGGCCTTGGTATTTCTAACCTCCAGCGGATGGGATGGGCCCTCAGGATGAGATGACTTTGGCTTTAGAAGATTAAACCTGATAGGTCCTGGACCTCCTTTCCGATCCAGATTCACCATTGTGTTCGGTCCTTCTTTTCTATAGCAACTTGCACTGAAGTTGGTAATGGCACCCGCACCCTCTTCTGGCTAGATAGGTGGCTTCATGGGAAAAGGATCGCTGATCTGACACCCCGTCTTTTTGCTTTGGTTCCCAAGAGACAGGCCAATAAGCGCACGGTGAGGGAGGCTCTCACGGGCCATAACTGGACTATGGATCTTATAGGAGCGATGACAGTTGGGGCCATGGCAGAGTTTTTAGATCGTTGGGATCTCCTTTCATAGGTGGTGCTTCAGCCTGAACTAGAAGATCAACACATTTGGCGCTTTTCTGCCAATGGAAAATATTCAGCAAAATCAGCTTATGAAAGCTTCTTTCAGGGAGGCATCGAGTTTAGCCCCTGGGAGCGAATTTCGAGATCTTGGGCCCCAAATAAATGTTGGTTCTTTATGTGGCTTCTTCGCACATGATAAGTCGGATCATGATCGATCGTCGCACGCCGAGGATTGCAACACCCTCCCCGCTGCTTGCTTTGTGACCAAGAAGAGGAAACCATTAATCATCTCTTGATCTCTTGTGTGTTTGCCCGCCAATTTTGGTTTGACTAGCTTCAAAAGGTGAGATTACAGAACCTCTCCCCTCAACCGGGTGAGCCCTCCTTCGAAGAATGGTTGTCCAAATCACACAATGCAGTTGATGGTCAGGTCCGGCAAGGTCTTAATTCCATCATCATTTTGGGGACTTGGTCTCTTTGGAATCTCCGCAATCGCTGCATCTTTGATGGGGTTGCACCGAACATTAGGTCTCTCTTGTCTCTTGTCAGTGAGGAGATGAGGATTTAGGGCCTGACCGGAGCAAAGGGTATTTCATACCTAACTGCTCCGCCACAAGGCTTGGTCTAGAGCCTTTCTTGGTTGAGGTCGATCTTGTTTTCTTGTAACATAGGCTAGAGTAGGTGCTGGTTGTGTTTGGGATGTTGGGTGTGTTTGGGTCTGTAAGGGTGTGTTTGGGTTTGTAAGCTTATTTTCAAACCCTTCTTAATATAAAGATACGCAGCTCTCCTGCGTGTTCGAGAAAAAAAAATCAAAAGGGTCCAAATGAGATCAAAACTGAAAATTGCACGACTAAAATAGCTCCTTTGAAAAGTTTAGGTTCTAAAATGGTGTGGAGCCCAAAGACCAAACAGTACCTCAAAAGTGAGCCTTTTATGTAACCCTACTTAGTCCCCAAAATACTAAGGTTTATTCAAGATTAGGATTTAGGAGATTGCCACTGCCAAAATCAACAAAAAGTTGCCCCTATAAGATTGGTGCTGCCATCTCCAATCTGATGAGAGACTTCCCATGAAGAATCTCAGCCAATCTAAGGCAGGCAGGTTTTTATGATTTTATTGTTTCTGACAGTCTCAGGCCTGCCATACCAACTTGCAACTACAAAACCCTCCAAAGCTGTCCATATCATTCAAGAACACTGACCAGTGGCGTCACGTATCAGAGTTGCATCTGGACATCTCATCATTTGGAAATGTAAATAAAGTTTAGTTGGGTATGCCCATGCCAATCCCCCCAGGAATAGAAAGAACTAAGATTTAAGACTCTTGTGTCATACTAGAAGTTAAATACTTCATTAGCTAATTGTCCAATGGCAGAAAATACAATGATCAAACTTGAACTAAGATTTACATGGCTATTAATAGGATTGACTAACTCAAGGTGGAAGGAAATATACAGCTTAGAAAGCATGAAGGTAACAGCAGGGTGCACTGACCTGGAGGAGTTCCCGGCAAATATCTACTGAAAGGAAACCCTTGCTAAAAAAGACTTCTGTTGTGAGGGACAACAACACAGGTAAGACCTGATCACATGGTCTCGGATTATCTAGTCCATGAAAAACAAAGTCCCCAAACTTTTTCTCTTTGCCACAGTCAAGCATAATCTTTACAGCACTATTCATCGTTGATTGGCGTGCATGAAAGAGCACAAGGACAGATAGTCCCCAAAGAAACTGAAATTCTTTTCTTTCCAGTTTGACCATACTACGTCCAGAGATATATGAATGTGCATGCATATCTTCAGAATCATTCGTGTCAAAGTCCACAGGAGATGCATCAAGAGATGCTGCTTGAAGAATAAGTGCCCAAACTTCATCAAGATACTTCTGTACCTTCGACGAGACCAATAATGACTGAATCCCATCAAGGAATGGCTTGTGCTGTTTAAAAGAAGACAATATAGGCCATTATATAATCTTTGAGGACAATAATTGAAGTTTGATAGATGATCTTACATTAATTCTTGAATGCAAACCAAAGCTTATGGAAATATAATCCTTGAGGGCTCCAACCCAATATTTTCCTAATAAAGTCGAGCTATTTGCAAGTAAAGGTGCCAATTGCTGGTGTTCATCAGGAACATTTTCCTTCGACCCCAAGAATTGATAGGTGTAACATTTAACTGCAGCATGGGCAGTAAGAAGGCGCACTTTGATCTGTAAGATTACACAACCTAGATCAGAACCATTGGACAGTACCAGATATCCAAAACAAAATTGGCTGAGATGTATAGCTACATAAGACAATATAGAGAACTGAAATACCTTACACACAACCCAGTCAGCAAATGATGGGTAAAACAGGTCCTCTATGTCACTTAGCGGACGGGATATCAGCAAAAACAAACGATTAAGAGCTACTCTGTCCCCGCCAATTATGCTGCTTGTCATAACCTGGTTTTGCCAATAAAAATCTATAATCAAAATTTGTGGTGTGCAACACTGGAAAGGGGTAGAACAGGAAATATTTGGGGAGAGACCTTCGTAGCAAGTTCAAGGCCAGCCTCCAAGAGAAGGGGACCAGAAGCAGTACTTATGGCCGTTCTAATAGCAGAAACAAACTGAGCCTGCATTTCACAGTACACAACAGTAGCATTAAACAATCACTAAATTACATGATTAAATCATGTCAATGTAGCTAGTTTTATCAGCATTAATAAGAAGTTTTGTGCATACATTTAATTACACGGTAAGAACAGGCCTTCAAGATTTTCTTTTTGGTTACAAAAAAAGGTATTAGGAAGTGAGGGGATCTGAGAAGCACCTGAAATTGCTCCAACATGATATGCCCAGGAAATTCAGGATCCGCTGTCGTGCCAAACTAGAAAAATAACATAAACATGACTCAGGACTTCGTTTAAACAGCAGACCAATTATTAGCATCACACTCTATACTCATTCAATTGTTAGCATCTCACTCTATACTCCATATCCCTAGTGGAACAATTAGTGCAAGCAACAACTGTTGACTTGGCAGGCAGTGTTCGTAGTCAGAAGTCAATATGAACACCTGATTTCTCAAAGCGGCTTCTCTACTTCTCTCACTCCTATCTCGCTCCAAGGACAAGGCAGGAGGTCACGGCGCACACATCTCTCCCTCACTTTCCCACCACTCGTCCCCTTCTTCTAAAAGCTATTTCTTTCCGCCACTACTATTTATTTTCAGCTAAAAGCCATCAGCCGTAGCATATACCCCCTAAAACTCTTGATGTTTTGAGGTTCCATGGCCTCCGAGATGCAACTTTGACAATTAGTTTTTATCATAGTATATTTGAAGAAATAATAAAATATAAGATCGCAAAAGTATTTTTATGACAAATCTACTCACATCATTTTCACTAAAAAAGATATGATATGATACCAATGAATATTCAATATTACAACAAGGCTTGCCAGAGGCACAACAGATAAGATGGCTTATATAATTTTCAGGATTCATGAGCACAATCAGCTTTTGTGTCAGGGTGGCCCAGACCATGGAATCCCAAAAAAATAGCTTAATGATACGATTGCTCCATTTAGTTTACAAAATGACCCTAATTAAATGGTAAGAGACAGTTATTGCTGATAAAGCACTATCCATCGGTCATGACTCGTGAGTTATTAGGTGCCTAAATCATTTCAAAACACATATACAATATTATACTTCACCAAACTATTTACTATAGTTTCATGACATTTTAATGGCAACAAACATGCACTACAAGCCGTGTAGGCAAGCAGTTATTTCATATTCTAATGCAACTTGATATTTGCCCTGAATTAACTATAAAAGTGAATGGATGGCATCACACTACATGATAAGATTATGTATTTATGTCAAGGGTATAATATCTCCAAAAGAGCTGACGTACCTTGTCCATAATCAAACATAAAAGCTGCACACCTATCGGTTGCATGCCTTCAAACTGACCAGTGCTTATCTGCCATGCAAATGTAGTTGTCAGCTTTTAATTGCAGAATTTGACACAAAGCTTCTTTCAATAGTTCTATGGTCTGAATATAGTGTCTGCTTTATGTTTGGACCTGATATGAGAGTGACACCAACTCCTGTAGCTTAAGCACTAGCCAATCATTTGATAAATAAGTCCCTTTAGCTATTGCACTCCTTGCCAACAAGAGGTCAAAATGAGCTGGTTCTATTCCGACTGCAATTGGCACATGGCTAACGCATCTGTTTTCATACCAAAATGAAATCATTGTAATAATGACATGTGAAACAAAAAAATATTACATATCTTCAGGATATTGTGGACTTGATAGATGCAAAAATCATGTACAGTAACATACTCTGCTGCAAAAAACCTGGTGCGGTATCTGAGGTTCTTATTTCTTCGAGGGAACTGATTGATTATAGAAGCAGACCAGTGTACTTGCTCCTGCTTTGGGCTGGAAATCATGTTGTCTTCGTCTTCTCCATAATATACATCATTCTCAGAAGTACTGTCAAGGGGATCATGTCCAGAACTGGACAGACCTTGACTTGTGTTTCTTGTCACTGATGTAGCAAGAACCTGAATGGTATCGAAAAATAATGACATATCCAAAGCAACGATTTTCCTCCTGAAGAATCCTTACTAATGTAATGAACTAATAAGCCTGTGACCCTCGTGCATGATAGATGCATTATGGAAGTACCAAAAGTCATGAGCACATATCCAGGGATACCACCCCTCAGAAAATGATGCAAATGGTCAAAAAAAAAAGATATCATATATTCCAAGAGAACAGATCCAGTTCGCTGAATGAGATCATGATGCGAATCAGAGAATTCAAAGGCAAGAAAATGTTCAACAGGTATATATTACCAATAGCATTCCATTAGTGTGCAATTAATGTAATATTTTGGAAATACCCCCATGAGAATCTGTGCGTAAATAGAAGAAAAGGGGTACGGGAAAATGGGATGCTTGGATCTTTAGCCGTGGAGTTGTTTCCTAAAACGAGTCATACTGGGAGTTAAGAGTCTGATTAGATCTCTTGCCATGTTAAAAGGAATATCGTGGAGGAGAGGAATCCCAAGCCCTAGCCAACTTCTTTTTACTGGCGCCGCCAACTCACGTCCGCAGTCAAATCGATCGCCATCTCCAGTTCGTGTAATTGTTTGCCAGCAGCCGCCACGCACTGCCCAACCACCACTGACAACACACGCCCAGGCGCTAAGCCACGACATGGCTTGGTTGCACGTTGCGCTCGCCATCACCAGCACTCCATCACGCCATGCGCCAGCGTTGCTGTACATGCTCACCCGCATGCAATGACGCTAGTGCACACGCATGTGGGACGCACGGTCACGTCTCGGTGTGCTGGCCAAGTCTGCAAAGCGCACATAGAGAGGAATCATGGGAAAAGTTGAGGAAGAGATTAGCACAGCAAAGGGAAGAATTAGGAGGGCGAAGAGAAGGGAAAACGAGGATTAGATCAGGGCTTTAGCTTTCATCATGTGGGTAACGATCTGTTTATTTTCTCTTTGTATTGTTAATTTAATTAGAGATTAAAAATCCAGATTAGAGAGGGAGCCAGTAAGTTTTCGTCCGGGGGATCAACAAGTAGATCGGTTTAATGTGCAATAATTTTTATTGCTTATTGGGGCGCCGTATAGGCATAATCTGGGAACGTATCTACTAAATAATTGTAAAAAATTTTGGTAGCCTTCCGTAGAATATTTAATCATGTCAATTGGACAATAATATTTCAAGTTATGAATTTTGTAAGCTTGTTGTCTCGGGAATTGTAGTCAACTTGAAGCACCAGAATGAACAGTAAATTAAAAATAGTAAATGGAGTAATTAGTTCATTTGGTCTATATGAAAAGTGCAAGTAATTTCTTAAAGATTACAGAGAGTTCAAGAACATGATATTTGAACAAGTAGAACAAAAGTTATGAATTTTGGAAGATTGCTGTCCAGAGCCGGTTGCTGCTGGACGCAGTCGTGGAAAATTATTAATGTAACTGATTAGATGTCAAAATTAAAATTTTGGCATAACTAGAAAGTGGTAAATAATTTTCTGTAGTTCCTGAAAATGTCATGGTTTACTACACTTGCATGAGTATATTAATAGATATGAAAATATTAAATCTGTTGTCTAAAAGATGGCAGATCTGTCTTCTGGATTAAAAACGAGGGGATTAATGATTTAATCTGGGCTTGTGGTCAACTAAGTAGTTGCAGAAAATTTTGTGTAAATTATAGAACTAGTATGGTTTGCTATAATAGGATTTGGGAGTTGAAAGTTATGTTATTTTTAGTGCTTTACAGCAATGGGGTGATTGTCTCGTAAAGATATTGTGGATTTGGAAAGCGCGTAGGAGAATTGTCATTTAATTGTTGTCTTGTATTGCTGTGGCTTATATTGAGATTGGGTAATTACTATAGCAGTAGTATCGGAGTTAGTATCATGTTCTAATCAACCCGATCGTCACAACTAGAAAAGGCAAGGACACAGTAAATGTCAGATGATACTTGATAAGTGTTCGTTGTTGTTGATTTATTCATGTGATGCAATATTTGATTACTCATTTGTTCAGTATGATATAATTCGATGATATATATGACGTGTGGTAAAATGATGAAAGAGTGCACTCATGACATGCATATGGGCCAAGGTGGTCAGTCAAATAGCTACGAGTAAAGCTATTTGACTATTTCAGCATGCTTTTGAGTAAAACCTATAGAGGTAGCTAGCTCCACGGGATGAAGGAAAAGACCTATTTGGTAGGCACCTTCGCAGGATTGAGGAATAGACCTATTTCGGTATGCACCAAAGGATGGAGGTAGAAGGTAAACATCGACAGTATGCCAATCGAGATATGATATCACGTAATGAACCTTAGTTCATCGAGGTAAAATCGTACAGAAGATGGCCAGGACGGCATTGCTAAAGGGAGGGGCTTTAGGAGAAAGGGGAGATCATGAACTGGAGAGAAGAATTCGAAGGAGAGACTAGAATAACTTTCTTATTGCTTAATAAAAATAAGATACACTCTCATCTTTATATAGATTAGATGGCTTGACCCCTAAGGAACTTACCTCTAATATTATGGAAATATATTATCCTAACAAATCTAATCTTATTTATAAGGAAACTAATCCAATCAAATCGGGAAAACTAATCAAACCAAATAGGTGCCGCGCGTGAACAGGAGTCGCGCACTATTTACGTGAATCGTAACCTCGCACATGACATCTTCTCCCTCCCTTCGCGACAACTTTTCGAGCTGTGGTGGTAGCCATAGCAGCAACCCTAGGAAGCCCCACTGATGTTGACTATTTACGAAGACACAAGAACCTTCACGCTACCTGGTGTTAACGAAGACGCCACCAACGAAGACAACAAGAGTAGGGTACTGTTGCTACCCTTTCCGCCACCAAATGCAATGGATGGGTGAGGGATACTGTTAGACAACATATGTGCTCCCATGGGCCTTGGGCCTTCACAGGATTAGGGTTAAATTCTCATAGGCATGAATCACCGTTGATTGATTAATAGGCAAGGATCACCGTTGATTGGTTCTGTTTCTATAAGCCAAACCCTAGGTCATCCTTGCCTATATATATATGTAACCATTCACCCTTTATATATCATCAATCAATTAAGTGCAATAGCTTCTCTATCATGGTATCAGATGCTTAGGTGTTCTTTCCGTTGCCCTAGCCTTCCTACCGCGCGCCCCCTGGCTGCGCATGTCGACCTGAGGGCGCTAGAGTAGTAAAGCGAGGCGTTGGTGGCGACCCTGCGCCTACCGCCGCCCGCCGCCTCGCCTTCTCTTCTCGCCTCTCGACCGATCGACCGATCGGCCTCCCCCCTTGCCTCTCGGCTTCTCCGTCCGCCTCCTCGACCGATCCGCCAAGCGGCCTCCCCCCTTGCCTCTCGGCTTCTCCGCCTCCTCGACGGATCTCTCCGAGCCTCTCCGACCGGATCTCCCATGTACTGGTTCGCTCCACCCGCCTCCTCGCGCCGGCTGCGTCTGCAGCAGCCGCAGCGAGCGTGCTCGTCGCGGCCGAAGCGCCGTCTGGCCGGAGAGCGCCGCCGCCAACATGCCGCCGCCGCAACGCCGCCCCAACGCGCGCCAGGCCGAAGAGAGGCGCGGCTGCGCCCAGAGCGCGACGCCGCCGCCACGCGCGCCCGTGACGCACTCGCCCGCGCTTCGCGAGCGAGAAGCGGCCGAGGCCGCCATCCAGCAAGAGGACGACGCCGCCTCCTTTGCCGGCAATTTTGACGACCTACGCTCGCATCCCGGCGGCAGTGGACCTCGTCAGCCGCTCCGGGACACCCTCTTGGCTCACGAGGCCACCGCCATCATCAACCTCCACGCCCAGGCCGTCGGTGTCCAGAACATCCGCGCCCTCATCCCCGCCGTCCTCGACATGGAGTCCAACAACTACACTCACTGGCGCCACCAGATGCTTCTGGTTCTTGGCAAGTTCTCTCTCCAACGCCATGTTCTCGCTGACGCCGCCGACCACCTACCCCGACTGGGAGCGCATGGACTGCGTCGTCATGACGTGGCTCTTCGGCACCGTCTCTCCCGATCTCGAGGAGATTGTCCGGGAGACTCCCGCCACTGCCCGCTCCGTCTGCTCGCTCGAACACCGGTTTCAGAATCGCGCGAAAGCGCGCTACTCGACGCCGCTTCCGCAACCGTCGTGGCGATCTCACCATCACCGACTACTGCCGCAAGTTCAAGTCCATGGCCGATGCCTTGGGCAACTTGGGCGAGGTCGTTACTGATCGCACGCTTGTCCTCAACATCATCCGCGGCCTCAACGAGCGCTTCGCCTCCATCGGCATGCACCTCCAGCGTGGGCGTCCGTTCCCCTCCTTCCTGGAAGCCCGGAACGACCTGCTGCTCGAAGAACTCAACATGGCTCATCGCTTGACGCCTTCACCCACCGCCCTCCTTACTGCATCGGCGCTGCTCGCCGTCCTCTTCATCAGCAATCCAGCAAGCCGGTCCCACCACAGCAGCTCCCCAGCGGCACCTCCAGGAACTCCGGCAAGGGTGACAAGCGTGGCTCGTGCGGTGGCAGGGGCAAGTGGCGGCAGTCTGACGCGCCCGCCCCTGGTCCAGCCCCTTCTACACAGCAGCATCACCCAGCGAAGGCTTCACCAGGTGGTTCGTGGCCCAGCTTCTACAAGCCTTGGTCAATCAACACTCCATGACCACCAGGGCGAAACATGGCTTCCGGGTACCTGCTGCGTTCCATGCTGTGCCATTGTCTCCCATTCCGAGGACATACCGCGCTGCTCTTGCAGACCCAAATTGGCGAGCCGCCATGCTGGATGAACATGCTGCCCTTCTCCAGAACAACACTTGGGATTTTGTTCCGCGCCCCTCTAGCGCGAATGTGGTGACTGGCAAATGGATCTTCAAGCACAAGTTCCAGGCTGATGGTTCACTTGAGCGCTACAAAGCTCGCTGGGTTCTCCGCGGTTTCACACAGCGCCCAGGTGTTGATTTTGCAGAAACCTTCAGCCTCGTCGTCAAACCGGCCACCGTGCGGACTGTGCTCTCTCTAGCTCTCTCCCGCCATTGGCCTGTTCGTCAACTCAATGTGAAGAATGCCTTCCTTCACGGCAACCTCGATGAGACAGTCTACTGTGTTCACCCCGTCGGGTTCGAGGATTCCATCCATCCGGACTACGTCTGCCGTCTGAACCGCTCCCTCCACGGTCTCAAGCAAGCGCCTCGGGCATGGTACAGCCGCTTTGCAGCCTACTTGGTCTCCCTCGGGTTCGTCGAAGCCAAGTCTGACACCTCGCTCTTCGTGTTCCGCCGTGGTGCCGACCTCATCTACCTGCTGCTCTATGTGGATGACATCGTCCTCACTACTTCATCGACCTCGCTACTCCGTCGCACCATCACTGCCCTACAGCTGGAGTTTTCGATGAAGGACTTGGGTGATATCCATCACTTCCTCGGGATGCAGGTTCAGCGACGGCCTAATGGTCTCTTCCTCTCGCAGCGCCAGTACATGCAAGAGATACTCGACCGCGCGGGTATGGCTGAGTGCAAGCCCTGTTCCACTCCGGTGGATTCCTGTCCCAAGGTTTCAGCGCTGGATGGTGCCCCCGTCAGTGACGCCACAGATTTCCGGAGTTTGGCTGGTGCTCTGCAGTACCTCACCTTCACCCGTCCGGACATCTCCTACGCCGTCCAGCAGGTCTGCCTCCACATGCACGACCCTCGGGAGCCTCGCCTGCGGCTCTGGCGCATCTCGCGGTATATTCGCGGTACTCTTCACCTTGGGCTGCTTCTTCGCCCCTCCGCACAGTTTGATCTGGTTGTCTACTCCGACGCTGACTGGGCCGGCTGTCCCGACACCCGCAAGTCCATATCGGGCTATGCCGTGTTCCTCGGGGATAGCCTCGTCTCCTGGTCCTCCAAGCGCCAGAACACCGTCTCAGTCCAGTCGCCGGCCGAGTATCGCGGTGTGGCTAATGCCGTGGCCGAGGCTTCCTGGCTGCGGCAACTTCTATGTGAGCTCCACTCCCCACCAAACAAGGCTACCTTGGTGTACTGGACAACATCAGCACTGTCTACATGTCAACCAACCCCGTCCAACATCAGCGCACCAAACACATAGAGATTGATCTTCACTTCGTTCGTGAGCGTGTCGCCCTTGGAGATGTTCGGGTACTGCACGTTCCCACCACGTCGCAGTATGCTGATATTTTTACTAAAGGGCTACCGTCTTCAATCTTCACCGAATTCAGGTCCAGTCTCAACGTCTGCTGTGCCGACGCTTCGACTGCGGGGGCGTGTTAGACAACATATGTGCTCCCATGGGCCTTGGGCCTTCACAGGATTAGGGTTAAGTTCTCATAGGCATGAATCACCGTTGATTGATTAATAGGCAAGGATCACCGTTGATTGGTTCTGTTTCTATAAGCCAAACCCTAGGTCATCCTTGCCTATATATATATGTAACCATTCACCATTCATATATCATCAATCAATTAAGTGCAATAGCTTCTCTATCAGATACGATAACGTCGCAACCTCCCAAACGTCACTTGTCGCGTTCCACCTCCAAAGGCATCATGTTGGCCACCCACGTGGAGAGGCTGGCCACTGTACAATGGCCTTCTTCCTTGGCACGGGCGCCATTAGCACGACTACAGGCAATGAGGTTGAGAGAAGCGTTGTCATGGCAGTGGAGGTGGTGTTGGTGGTACCGACGCAGTTCGCACAGCAACAACTGTCTGTGCCTTCTCCTCTGCTGCTATCATGTTTTTCAGCATACGTTCGATCATGCGGGTAAGGTCGAGGGCCTTAGCTAATGGACACTTGGCATCAGAAATCATGATGTTAGCTCTGATACCAAATGTAATGAATCTTAGTTCATCGAAGTAAATACCGTACAGAAGATGGCCGAGACGACAAAGGGGAGATCATGAACTGGGGAGAACTTGAGGGAGAGATTAGAATAACTTTCATATTGCTTAATAAAAATAATATACACTCCCATCCTTTAATAAATTGGATAGCTTGAACACCCCTAAAGAACTTATCTCTAATATTATGGAAATAGATTATCCTAACAAATCTAATCTTATTTGTAAGGAAACTAATCCAATAAAATCGGTGCCACGTGTGAACTAGAGCCACGCACTGTTCACATGAACAGTAACCACATGCATGGCATATCAATACTCATCACAAAATCAATAATTGGAACAATATGTAATAACAGTATATGTCTTCACAAGCAATTAGAGAGTAGTAGCACAAAAACTAAGGGCAGTAATTGCATTCCTCTTACATTATGGTATTATATTTCTGAGTTTATGGTGGGGAAAAACTGATGCAACCATTACAAGCACCACACAAATACAAGAAACCATAGAAGATAAGCAAAAGACTTTGAATTTCAAAGCAATGTAAACATACCATATTCCGCAGAACTGCCAACCACCGAGATGGACGTAGCGGACAAGATGTATACAATAAGCGAATAATAGTTGCACGAACCAATGTTGCTATTCTACACATTTGGAAGTCAAATAATTAACCCCACTTCACAATTCATAAGAACTTTTTACCAAAGAAAAAATTGAATTTTAATAGCAGACAAAGTAATGAAGAGCGAAGGAATATTAAACAGGATCATGAATAGAAGACAAAAGTAATGAAAATCAAGTTTTATAAGACTACCAAAAAAATGAAGTTTGCTGCTAAATGTAACAGCAACCAGATAATTAAATATCACAGGACTCAGAGATACATACTATTTCAGCAGTCTATATTTAGTTGTCTGAAACAAACGATGCTCTTAAATTTTAATCAAGTTTATACAACTATCAATTAACAATATGTTACAACCATACTCAATAAAATTTGAATACCAGTGTCAATTTGCATCACAAACATCATGAGAACATTATGAAATTTATTGCATCCCAAATTTCAGGTGAAACATAGCTATTAATATACCAAATACCAATGTGATTATAACCTTACTCAACTATTTGAATACCAGTGCAAATTTGCATCACAAACATCATGAGAACATTATGAAATGTACCACATCCTAACTGCAGGTGAAAGACAGCTATTAGGATATGTGATACACATTGGCAACGTCATATTGAGGGCTCCATAAAGTAAAAATAACTGATGTCTTAACACAGACACACTGACGCAAGAGATAAGCAACTGAAATTTATGGCTCTCTGCCATAATCAGCACAATCCTAGCAACAAGAATTCAAGATGACCCAGCATTCTTAAACCAGAATCAGAGAAAAAATCAGTTAACAGAAGAACAAAAAAAACCGCTTCCAAATAACGATTTAATAGAACTCTTAACCCAAATAAGTGTCAGCAATTCAAACCATGTACAACGTTGAACAAAAGGTGGCATAATACATAACATAATGGTGGTATGAAAGTACAGATGTGTGCCACGTTAGCACCATTATAATGTCACACTCCATTGATACAGTTATACGAGTCCCCCTTTGAATTGTTCACGTATCTAGCCCTGTTGCAACATTTTTTTCGATTTTGCCTCCCTAGCACCCATTTTTGCAAAAATAGCCCACTCAGCTCGGAAGGCACGGCAGGCAACATGTGTCACCTACCGCGCTAGGGTAGTTTAGCAGGAGGCGAGGCGTGTGGCTGAGCGAGCTGGCGCAGGAGGCAACAGCATGGCACAACAGGTGGCGGGCCCGGGCGGCTACCGAGCTATCCGCAACAGATCGGCAGTCGCCCAACCAACAAATATGGCATGCATGCATGCGTGTCATTAATATATAGGTGATTGCGCGCTTGTTCTGCTAGCTTGCAGTTCAGTTCCTGCATTTAGGTCATGTTATTAGTTCGACATTTGGTCCGTGGATTTGGATACGGATGTTCATAATATTCTCTGCACAATGCAACTTCTTTTGACCACATACACATGCTTGTCTGGTGTCCCTAAATTAGGGACTTGTGACACTACCAAGCACGTATGCATAATCTAACCAATAACTAGGTTCTTTTGGACTATATGCTTATAGCTTTTGCTACAGTAACTAACTTTTAAACAGTGCGACTTTTCGAGGCAGGGTGAACAAGTCGATTGTATTAGTCATTGTACCAACTTAAGCTATACAGGCCAAAATCACATGTGATTCTCTCTTCGTATTCTCTCGCGAACAGCCAGAATTCAAAAGCCATAAACTATAGTTCAAAAAAACCCACCCCAATGTCTCATCCAAACTTCGAACAAGTATTTTTCTAACATGTTTCTACATGCATAATCTAATTACACACGCATGCATGCCGCATCTGCTGGCCGGGTAATTGCGCCTCGACAGCAGCCTACCGAGCTAGGGCACCTCGTCAGGATGTTGCTGAGGTGTCGTGGCTCAACAGCCGTCTGGGCCCACCACCTGCTGCACCTCACCTTTGCGCTGCCGCGCTAGCCCGGCCTACCTCACACCCCCTCCTGCTGAGCTACCCCGGCGTGACAGGTGACACGTGTCGCCTATCACGCCTTCTAAGCTCGCAAAGGAAGCTATTTTTACAACAAAGAAAAAGGTACTAGGAAATTAAAATCATGGTTGTCATGAACCGGGGTAAACACCACCAAGAAGATGGCCGGATGGCGTCGGCGTAGAGGGAGAGGGAGAGACTAGATGAGGGAGACTATAATATTTCTCTTCATTGATTGATTCCAATAGCAAGCGGTGGCTCTCTTTATATAGATGAGCCCCTCTAACAGATAGATTCTAATCCCAATTATATCTCTAACAAATATAGCAACTCATATCATATCTTTAATTATATCTCTAACAAAAGGAATCTAATCTTTAACTCAAATAGAATCTAATCTCTAGTTCCTAATAATAACTCGACTGGGCCTTGGGCCCAAGGCCCTCATCCCTGACATGGTTGTCACAGCGGAGTCGACGACCACGACGAGCGAGAGGCGCCTGGACTTCTAGGCGACGCCTAGACAAGTCGCCGCGCGTAACAGGAGCGAGCTACGAGCGCTATCAGTCCATCGCAAGTTGCGAGCTGGGAGCTGGGAGTCGCCGCGCCAGCGCATAACAGGAGGAGCGACCGAGCGAGACAGCAAGTGGAAGTCAGCATCCCGATCTAGTTCCTGCCGACTTCTCTCCGCAGCATCTCCCGCGCCGCCTCGCCTCTCCCCGCCGCCTCCTCCCCTTTCGGCGGCCTCCTCTCCCCTAAGTCGCGGCCTCCTTCCTCCACCGCCTCCTCTCCCAGGTGCAAGGTTGTTAAGGCGTCGCCTAAGCGACGCTTTGGCGTCGGAGCGGCCTGGAGCTGCCACCACGGCCGTCGCCTCGCCTTGGGTGTGTGTGGCGTCCGCCTCGGAAGGAATGGCGTCGCCTAGTCGTCGCCATGCCACAGACGCCGCGTCGCAGGAGGAAGGCGAGCGCCATACTGTGCAACGGCGGGAAATGGAAAGAGAGGGAGCGTGGGAGAAAAAGGGGCGACGCGCGCAAAAGCTCGGGAGAATAAGGGGTGACGCGCGCGAGAGAGGGAGCGCGGGAGAATAAGAGGCGACGCGCACAAGAGAGAGGCGTTACATATGGGAGGCGAGGAGTTCGCGCGCGGCATGCGCGGCGATCTCTCGGCGACCTCGGGCCTCCACGCCGCCGCCTCCCTCTTCCAAGGCGGCGAGCCGGCGACCTCGAGCCTCCACGCCACCGCCTCCCTCTTCCTAGGCGGTGAGCCGGCGACCTCGGGCCTCCACTCCGCCACTTCCCTCTTCCAAGGCAGCTAGCCGGCGACCAAGCCTCACGGGGGAGCAGGCGAGCGCACGGACTAGGCCGCCAGGCGGGCCCACTGCCGAGCGCGCCGGTGCCGGGTGCGCCGCACAGGAGAAAGGGCGCGTAGGGGGACCGGGCCGCACGGATGGGCCTGGCTGGGTGCGCTGCTGCCGTCGGGTGCGCAGCCGCCGTCGGGTGCGAAGCCGCCGCCGGAAGTGGCGCCGTCTGTCGCCTCGCCAGCGCTTTGCTCGGCATAGCCGAGCCTTTCGGGAGAGTGAGGAGGAGCCAAGCTCCTCCCTCTTCCTTATCCTCGATTGGGCCCACCGATAGGTGGGCCCAATCTTTCCCCTTGTTTTTTCTTTAGCAATTGTGAAATTTCTCATTTTCTCTTGGCATATACAACAGTACCTATATTTAATTTCGATTTTCATATTTGATTTCATCAAACAAGTTTGTCACTTCAATTTATTGGAAGGTGTTAACAGTGGGAGCTGCATGCTACTTGGGAGAAGAGCAAAGTCAGCAAACAATGGACAATTTCATCAAGGTATGCCATTCAACATTCATGTTTTTTAGCTGCACCATTATTCATGTTTATTTGTTTTGTTATATAGTTAAAATAGTTACACTATATGTTCAACAAATTTGCTGCCATAAAAGATTAAGATGTGAGTATGGCGTCGCCTCGCCGCACGCCATAATCGCTTAAAAGGTGTGAAGGTAGTCAGGCGCCTCGCCTCGCCTTATCACCGTGATAACCTTACCCAGGTGCATCCCCCTCCCCGCCGCCTCCTCCCCTGGCTGCTTCCCCTCCCCGCCGGCGTCCTCCCCCTAAGGCAAGGTGAGCACGCATGGCGTCCCCTCCGAGCTGCCAGGACGCCTTGACAACCATGGTTAAAATTGAAAAAAAACGTTGCAACAGTGCTAGATACGTGAACAGTTCTCCCTTTCATATTGGTAAACACTGATCATAGGAGTAAGATTTATATCCAATATTACTGAACTTCAAAATATGACAATGCCAGTCATGTCATCTTTGTGTTATGCATCAAAAGGACAGCATCCCAACATGGTAATGCATCTGTGAGAGAGAGAGATTGCAATACAAACATTTTATGTGGGTTGTACTAAGATATATACCATAAGACATCTAAAATGGAAATATAACAAGTTACACTAAGTGGGTTACTTGGAAACAGCAAACATTAAGAATTCATGGGTAACACTTTTCAACATAAGAAAAACAATACAGCATATACCACATATGCAAAAACAAAAAATAAACATACTCAGAGTCAGTTTCCTCATCAAGCATACTGAACAGATTCTCTTCGATGCTCTCATTGATCATTGCAGCCTGACAGTAGATTCAGCAGCAAATAAGACACTTAAAAAGTAATTGCATCCAGAAGAGAATTGATGTCAGAAGAATGTTATGAAAAACATCAAAATGGTAATTCAAGCTATTCAAGTGGAAGAGCTATATTTAATTGATTAATGAACCAGCTGTCTGTCAAAATTATTTTAAAAAAAAATTGATACCAATGACTAAATCAAGCGTCCATTTGAAAAATATGATGAAATATTAAATTTTGCATTTAACAAAAAAACTCAAATCTTGTTATATACAAAGTTACTGACATCCAAAATAACAGAATTGGTGGTGATTAGTGAGTGGTGACCCACACTGTTACCCATGCAACATTTCATGAATTATATCTAGAAGTTACAAAATCCTGATTTGTTTCACAAATGTGATCTACGATACCAAATTTACATACTCGTAAAAATAAACAAAAATGTTGGCAGTATATTTTTGATACACTAAATAAGCAATACTTTATAGCTTAAAATATGGTAATCACTAGCCAGCATTTACGAAATTGAGATTTTATTGCTATCTAAACTGCGACTTTATTTATGAAACCAATTGCTTTTACATCCAAATCAGAAAAGACAGCTTGAGAATATATGCCAAATAATATACATTCATATATGACATGAGCAAAAATGTCGCACATGAGAACATGGTGAAAAGCCAAAACTGAAAACTTTTTTTTACCAGCGTGCAAATGATACTAGTGACTGCCAGGCATTTGAACTGAAATACTAAAATAAAGGGTTTCAGTTTGCATGGCTTACCGGGTCTCTTTCAATCAGATGACACAGTGTTGACACTGCCAAATGCCTAAGGCTTGGCTGTTATAAAAATAGGCCACAATGAGAGAGAGGAAATGCTAATAGCAATGTAAATAACTACATCATTACCTACCTGTCTTGAGTAAAGCGTCGGGATAAGACCTTGAACATGGGAATGCACAGGAACAGCTTGAGGAGCAAAGAGAACAAGCTGCTGAGCAAACCTAACTGATCTGCAATTTTCATAAAATGTCATGTAAATAATTACATAACAGAAAATACTTTAAAAACTACATCCAAATTTGACCTCTCCTGACCAATTGCATGTTAAATAAAAGGGAAGCTGTTTATGTTCATTACGTACTCTAGAAGTGTAGCCGTTTCATTCGAGGAGCTTATCTCTGCAATGACAGACTGAACATAAAAAAATGAGTTACATGAACCAAGTCCTCTGGAGATGAAAAGGAGAAAAATAATTACAAGCTAGAGTCCATGTCTTTTAAAGACTAGGTATTCCCTCCGTTACCAAATATGTCACTCTAGCTTATTGCGTGAGAGCTACAGCACAAGGCAAAAAAGAGAAAAACCAAGATAACCTTACTTAAGACCCTCTGTATTATACTTTCCCATAGCTACAGCCACTAGTTTTCTCTAAGGAAAATGTGCTACAAATGTATCTCAAAATGGTATAATGACATGTATTTATTTATGGAGGGAGAAATTATAGCAGGATCCAACGGAAAAGCAGGTTGGATCTTTTCTTTTTTCTCTGGAGTAGGGATTACAGGAAGAATGTACAGTAAAAATAGTCCAACCTTGCAGCGTGAAAAAAATGTGCTACCAGGAGAAAGTTCAGGACCAAGAACTGCTACTATTGCATTGATAAGATGACCTATCTCCTGCCTAAGATCCACGTATCCATTTTCTTCCAATAGAAGAATTTCCATTGCAAGGAAAAGTGTCCCCTGTATAACAAGATACCAAAGCACCCATTACAAATTTGCAATCAGTAGTACAAGGACACAATGTTTCCATCTTGTTGTGACCAAATAAAGACACAAGGTGTCATTAAGAACAAATTCTAAGAAACACGGATTTTCAATCTGTATGCAAGCGAGACTATATAGAGTGCTTATATGGCTCTCTTTAATTTCAGTGAAGGATGCCTCCTGATTAAGTTTCGAGGGACATCCGTCAGTAAGAGAAAGTAAAGAAACCATTTATTAAAATTTAGTAAGGAAAGGGTCGTAAAGGGAAATTGTTTTCCTAGGTGGCACTATGATGTTGAATTCATGTCAATCAGAATCCATGTATGTTACTCGCCATAGTTCATATAGGATAATATTTAAGACATCCAGGGCCAAGCCAGCGTGGCAAGGAACAAGATCAATAGAAAGTGTCACTGTTTGGGTTTCCCTTGACATAGAAAACAGTCAAGAGCGTAGCTAAAATCCTTGTGGCTTATACCCCTAAGTAAAGAGTGTTAAGTTTAGCGGAAGAGAGAAGAGAGAGCTCATTGTGTATCTATTGCAAGAGCCCAAGGGCATATATATAGAGTACAAGAGAGTAAACCCTAGACTAAGACTACAATACAACAACTATCCCTAACCTATACATGATACTACCATGTTAAGTTTAGTGGAAGAGAAAAGAGATGGCTCAATTGTGTGACTAATGAAATAGCCCAAGAGGCATATATATAGAGTACAAGAGAGTAAACCCTAGACTAAGTCTACAATACCACAACAATCCTTAACCTATACATGACACTACACTACTACCCTTAACAAAGAGAAATGTACTTACACTATGAACACAACAGCGTGATAACAAGGTCAGCTTGTGAGGTATGTACGAAAGATGATTCGAGGCCAAAAGGAAACAATACTTTTTAGCTGCGCTAGACTGCCACATTGCAAGTTCGTTGTGCAAATGAAAATCTGATGCGAAGGTAATTAAGATGGTATAAGAACAGGCATTGAAACCTTGCACAGCCAGTGTATCTGCCACTACTTCCATGCATTTGTAAAGGTTGAACTCATGCAATTCATGGTTGCAGAAACATGGTACTCGTACAGCTTACTACTACTCAGAAAATAAGACTGCACTGATCAGATCAATACCTGAACTTGGGATACATAAGACAAGCCAGCAGCTTCAATGGTTAAAAGAAGAGCATGCAGTGACCACAACTGCAGGTTGGAATTAAAACTCTTACTCAAATGAGACAGCGAGCTCACAGTAGGAGTAACCAGAGTAGATAATGCCATTCCCCCTGCACTGCACAGCAAAAAGTGCATCACTGCAATGACCTCCACATGTCAAAAATACTCAGAGCACTAAAATTACCTCCAGATGTAAAAGTCATAATGTGCATAGCATTCATCATGAGAATGAAAATGTGCAGGCATAAATGAAATGAAAGATTATTCGTTACATTATGTCATTAAACTACAGAAAGGCATGTGGGTCCAGTAACAATACTAAGAAAACTCATTTCCATAAATATCAACTTTGTTTTTTATTCTCTGTAGTCATGATTCGAGCATTGTGCCTCTGCAGTCGTGCTTGGCCTGCGACCCTGTGCCACACCCTCGGCTGTGTCACCACCGACCTCATGCCGTGCGACAACCCTGGCCCGCATCACCAATTCACCACTGTCCTTGTGTTGTGTCGCCAGTGGCGAAATCGGGCCCCACCACCACTTGTGCTGCTGCACCACATGCATGCCCATGTCCACTCGACAAGGCTATGCGGAGCGGCAAGATTGTGTGCATGCGCGCATGTGCGTGTGCACGCGTGTGTTTGCATGCGTGTGCACACGTTTGTTTGTGTGCGTGTGTGTGCAAGTGTGCAATGGCTGCGGGGTGTTTATTTACGGTTAATTAGAAGATAAATTTGTTGCGAGATAGTTAGGGATTTAGTTTTCCCTATATTTTCTCTTGTTTTTTGTTACTGGTTTTTTAGAAGTGGGAGGGGGAGGCAAGGAGAGAACATAACACCAGCCTCTGAGTCTTTTATATTAATGAAGAAACAATAGAACTACAGATTACAAAATCAGGATGATCAGAACTTCGCAAGAATCAAGCCTGTAAGCTAGCTCATCCATACTTATGCAACACAAACGATGAAATATTTGTTGTCTATAACACCACGCAATGTTGACATATCAAAGTAGGGTGAGTATGTGAGGGCATGTCAACAATAGGACATAATCAACAGAATATAATAAGCGGAAAAAACATAGGCATACACAAGTGCATCCAGAGCATGAACTGTCAGTTCAAAGGAGAGGAAAAATTACTAAAATAAGCAGAAAACTTTTGAGATATTGACAACTTACGTTCGATGGATGCAGCCCAATGAAAGTGCAACCGATGCTGTATAGCTCAGATCTACTGTTGTTATTAGCTCTCCAAGAAGGGAACGAGCCTAGCAAATTGAAAAATCACTTCCATTACTATCAAGGAAATGAGAAACGTGCCAGCTGGTGGAATCAAATGTACATCTCATCCAGATCAAACCCGGAGAGTATAAGTTACTTAAAAGTGATAAAAGAAGTGCATAAATTACATAAGAGAAAGCATACAAGATTTGCTCGGATGCAGTCAATTAAGAGGAGAGAACAAAGGAACCAGTGCTAGAAAACTGAACTGGAAATGTTAGGAACAGCATGGGCAAGGATTGGTATAAAGATATGCATTTGATTATAGCAATGCTAGCTTCTATTTCCCACACATGAGAGTTTCAAGCTGCTGCTTCCCAGAGGTTAGTCAATGAAACAAGATGTTTACAGCTATGGTTGCCCTTTTTCTCACATTTTATACTAGACAAAGACTGCAGGAAAAACAGAGAGCTTGAATCATATATAAATTGCATAAAAATCAGGCTTCACACAAACCGACATCAACTTTTTCGGAGAGAATTTCAACAAGTCTGTCCAAATGAAACAATTGTTTAAACCCCAGAAAAGTGTAGCATTTTCAATTTCACCACAGCTGGTCTCTGTTGACAATCACAATGTTGCTTAAATAGACCACAGTAGCTAGTTTGGAGGTTGCCCATAACCTTTGGTGTCAATGTCATTGCCAGTTTTGGTTAGAAGTTGCACGGTTATAGTTTCTGATCTAAAGAAATAACTTAGAAACTGTGGCATTCCGGTTATCCTCTGACAAGTGTCCATAAAAGCTTGCAGGCCTAGGTGCATACAACCACCACATTAAACAACATAAACATATGCTACAAGGGAAGTAAAGTAGAGTTTTCATACAACAGCAATTGGAATCAACAAAAGAGCATGCCTTCAATAACTTAAGAGACAAGTGCAGGAACGTCAACTTTTGATACAATAATGAAAATGAAAATATCTTCCATTTTCAGAGAACAGAAGTGACAAAGGAAATGATCAGTGCTTTTTAATCGAAGTAAAAAACAATAAAGAGATATGAAGCAGACAAATATTAACAGCAGAAATGAAACTATAATTAAGAGACGAACCATCCTTACGGTGAAGATATCATTCCCAATACGTGCTAATAAACCAAGACCCTCACATGCTGCTCGTTGTTGTGCTGTAGAAACCTCACTCTCTACTAGAATGCCCTGATGCAACAACCATGTTAAATTTGCAAAAACAAAGAAAACTCATAATTACAAATTTTTAAATATTGTGTATCTTATTACCTTGAATATTGATTGGACCATACATAATAAATCAGTTGGCAATGATTGAGTTCCGCGTAATGTCAACAACTCCTGAATAGATAGCATGATATTAGAAAGTAAGAGAATAAATGATATTGATAGATCTCAGCTTATAACAAATATTAGATGTACCTTTAGCCCTGACAATAGGGCAACACAAGCATTTGTAACAAGAAACATAAACCAAGAGTACTTCTTCCCAGCCTTGAGGCACTGGTCAAGATTGTTCAGGAGTCTTATCTTGACATTATTGTCCTGTCAGTAGGCATATTAACAAATAATAATACAGAACCATTCAACAGAGGCAGAATTTTAAAGTAAAAAAATGAAAGAAATCCCTGAAGTCAAGAGTGCACCTGACATGCAAAGATGGAACCATAGCAAAGAAGCATCTGATTAACAAGCATTTTGCTGACTGATTCTGGCTTCATATAAGAAAGAAAAACATATATTAGCCCATCCAGAATCGGCATCTGACTACTGAAAGTCAATGGCACCCACATGTGTCAGCATACAACAGTAAGAAGCTTAACTGAAGTTTGACATAACATATTAAAAATTACTAATGAATAATTAAATTGCTCAGTAACAGTACAAAGATCATACCAGCAGAAAATAACATCAGTCTGTAACTGACAAGTATCCTAGAACTCACTTGTCATACTCTGCCCTCAGATTGGATGCTAGTTTCCAATTTATACATCTTTGCAGTGTTACCAAGCTAATTTTCCCATATTATTTGTCCAAATATAAGAAGTGCAGTTAAAGGAAGAAAAGTATCGATTTTCAGAATGGTAGTACCGTAGTATACTCAGTCCGTCATTATTGCTTATCTTGCAAAAGGGAACAAAACACTTTTCTGCATAGTACTTTGTAGGTATAAGTTTAACCTAACATTCTTATTTATTAATGCTAAATAAAATTAGCTCCTTCCGGAACCAGTTCGTGTATCTCAGTCTGGATGCAAAAATCCATAGTATCAGGGTCTTAAGCAAGCATAAGCATAATGTCAGCTGGACTGAGTATTCATAAGAAAGCTACCTGAGGAAAGTTGCTGATTTCATCATCCCACACACATGGTAGAAATCCATCGACGCCACCATCAAAAGCTCGTAGTTCATCCTCAAATGAGTCCCTGATAAACAATAAACCATTAAAAACATAAAATAAGACAAGAGAAATGGCTACACTTCAGTACAGCGAGAACCCATACTCAACAAACTACCTTCCAGGTATCCACGGGCCCAGTGAAGAATCTCTCTTATCTAACAAAAACTTCAAGCATGAGCTTTCTTCCCATCCAGAAGGGTCACTAGATTCATCAACCAGAAGATTAAATAATTAGAACAAAAGGCTAGTGATACATTATTGCAGAATGAATAATAGAATTGAATATTGGCTGGAAAACGTTGAAAGATTAAACACATGCCCTAAGTTTTCAATGTTTTAGAACATGCCAAGAAAAAGGATGACCAATAGGGCAATTATGTACAGACTACAGAAGTTCTATCATATCAGTAGTTCATGTAGGCAGGTTCAGATGAAGTGTATCTGAATAAAGCAATTCACATAGAGTAATTGAAAAGCCAGAATTACATTGAAGACCAGGATATTGCTGTACTGGAGAATCATCCAGGGTTCTACAAAGCACTTCTAGTACCACACAATAATGTCAAAATGTTGATAGTGCTACGGACAAAACAATCATGCAAAATTGCACGGTGGCATGGAGTCCCAGCAGCATTGTTTTGAGTGTGTTCGTTGCAGTTCAAGACTTCAAGTATGCCTGCCAACCCCAGTTGATGTTTCTCTATGCAAATAAGATACATGTCCTGGAGGCAAGAGGGCTTGGGTTTACAGCCAGAAATCGTTTGGAGTTCTTTTTACTTGAGTTGTAAATACACTTTCGTGTAATACCCATCTATATGCCCATGTCCTTGGTTGAATGATAATGATAATTCATGCCTCCCTTCGAGAGCTGCGTGAACTCTCTCAAATTAGGTGGATGGGTGTGGGTGTTAGTAGAATACATTAAAAAATAGCAAAAGGTTTAATTGCACAAAATTGAGTAGTAGAAAGATCACACAAAACCAATTGCGGGGGTTTTCCCAAACAATCACAACGGGGTGTTGAATTTTTCATGATAACATGTGTTGGTGTTCACTGTATTCAACTGTTTCAACATTGTAATGCATAATAACATGTGAAGCATAAATATAATAAAACAATGTTGTTCAACAAGTACACCACCTAAATGGGCTTGAACATAGCTGAAGCATCTGCTGGTGTTCAGATTTATAAACCATTGGATTGGAAAGGGACTGATAAGCCATCAATGTTCTAGTTGTGAAGAGGTTCAGTGCAGACTTGACATTTGGCACTTGCTTAGAGCTCAATGAAGATATAAGGGATAAAGCTCTGCATCATATAGGTTGAAACTTAGCCACCATAAAATACAGACTAAATCACTAAAATAGGAATTTAGCAGTGATTTTTACGCACCCACCAAGGTAGGCCAGGACAGGGTTAAGCAGGATTCCACCATTAGCAGTAGCGATAATTGGAGAAACAAAACTTCTAATGAAGGCAGTAAGTGCCTCGATTGCAACTGACAGAACGCTGCAGCAAATAAGATAGCAATATTTTCAGCAGGACACCAATATCATGATCAAAAGTGCATTCAAGTAAACTAGCTTGAATATAACCTACTATCCCAAGCTACTTTCTCACAGAAGCTGATAGAATTTATAGTACTGCCTTGGACTGAATAAGAACATGGAAATGGAGAGTGAAACCAGAAGCAGGAACACAATCATATTCAAAAGGCAGGAAACAAGGAATAAGTAATACTCGAGATTGCCAAATACTTTTATTGCAGACACAACACCTTCGACAAGATTCTAAATATTCAATGGCTTATCCTAGTGATGGTAGTAAGGTTAGGACTTGAAAACAAAACTGATTTCAAACAGCCAATCGCCAGCAAGAAAGCACAAGCTTGTGCATAAGATTTTAAGGTTGCCATCGAAACCAGGATGCCAGATCAACTACGCATGATCTGGCCCACAAGACTCCATAATATTATAGCTATCCATGTGAATTATTAGGTGAAAACGTTTTCAAGATCAGATTGTAGAACTATTGAGTGAAATTAACACAAGGCACCCAAAATGGTATATATACCTCTCCCTCATCATCCAGAATCCATCAAGGAATTTGATGGTAGGATTCATAAAAGTTCATAAAAGATAATATGGATACGTGGATCATAAAACACAATCAAAGCATAGTTATTAATGTACATATGAAGGAAGTGTATCTATTGCAATAGCCCATAGGGCATATATATAGTACAAAATACAAACACTAGTACAATGGAAAAAGACTTAAATACCCTTAACACTCTCTCTCAAATGTAAGGCGTATGCAATAGCATTGCATTTGGAAAGGTTGACACTAAAATAGAAAAAATCCGAAATCCAAGTCTTAAAGATGTTGAAGATGTCATAGCATGCGGCTCTTGAAAAATTGTAATCTCTTCCCATGTGGAATCATACAGCAGCGCATAAGTCGACCACGGTGACAAGATGAAGAGGATGATGAAGATGACACAAATATAGATAGTTGTCAAATCAAGCCGAAGAGAGAAATAGAAACATAACGGCACAAATCGAAGCCTAAAACGGTGGTGGCGCAGAAAAGAAGTGCGGCGGCCTTGGAAAGTCAGGGCGGCGGTACCAATGAAGACTTCTATGATCTGCAGCGACTTCTGCTATGCGAAAGGAAGGAAAGGACTACACTCATCGAAAAGGACGCTAGCAAAGCAATTGACTGACAAAAATTTGTGGACTCGCACGGCTTTGACGACATGCAGCGACCTGCAGCAACTCTTAACCAAACCAACAAAAAAAGATCTAACACTCCAATATCTCCTACGAAAACTGGGCCCTCAAGAGTCTCTAAACAGGAACATTCCCATCTAGAGGTTCCTCACCAAATATACCTGACCCCCTGCTCACTTCCTCCTCCTCCTGTGCATTCTTAGTTTCCTCTGTTCTTCAGAGAGAAAGAGGAGACACGGCAGCCGAGACGAAAGAGGCCAAAGGCGGCTAGGGCTGGAGGCCGAGGTGACCCGGCAGGCGAGCCAGGCGCAGGCCGAGGCCGTGCTGGCACTGGAGGCTGGCAGACGGCGCGGAGGAAACGGCAATGCAGGTGGAAGCGCTGGAGGCGAGCCGGGAGCAGAGGGGCCGATCAGGGTGCTCGGAACCAGGCGCCAGCAGAGCTGCAGCGCGAGGAGCCCGGCGGCGCGGCGGCCGGAAAGGCGGCCCGAGGCGGCGCCGGAGGCGGGCCGGATCTGGCTGAGGCGACGCGCGAAGCGAGGGCGGCGATGTTGTCTCCCGCCCGAATCCGGAAGAGGAGCAGCGGAAGACACCGGATCCGGGCAGGACGTCGGCGTCCCGGCGCAGATCGGAGAAGAGTCGGCGCGGATCCGGCGGCGGGGAGCCCAGATTCGAGAGGCCACAGGCGAGGCGGCGGCGACCCGAGGGTGGTGGCGGCCTGGGAAGAAGCGGCCAGCCCGAATCCGGGCGCCGACGTGACCGGCAGAGGTCGGATCCGCACGGATCTGACGTCGGCAGGCCATCTCCACGCACGTCCTCCCCGGCGGGCTGCTCCCTCGCGGCGTCGAGTCGTACAGCCTGGACGAGGCGAACGGCTGCTTGAGGCGCGGCTGTCGGCGCCTGGCTACGCCGAGAACGATGATGGCAACAGCAGCTAGATGCTTAAGGGAAAAGCTATAATTAAAAGTTGGCCGCCCCGGCAGTAGAACAGCGGAAGAAAATCGAGCCCTAGGATTTTGATACTATGTAAATATAAAAAAAGCTTATCTATCACAATAGTTTATAGGACATATATATATAGTATAACACAGAGCATATATTTTTTTATGGCTATAGCTTTTGATTTTTAGATAAAAATTTTAAATTTTAACTATTCACATCAGTTTAATAGTTTATAGAAAAAAAATACTCATGTGTAATTGACTGATATAGATAATAGGGTTTTAACAAATACTATAATTAATTTATAGATCTTGTCTTTAAAAATACTCTATTTAAAAATTAATTATTATAGCAAAAGTCAAAAAACAATTTTAAAAACCGAAAAGAATAGACTCGTAGACCCATAGTCCAATAAAAAAGACCCTAAAATCGGACACGATTAAACCGGTGAGTCACACTCATGGAGGAATAAATGATGAGCAGTGAATAAAAGATGAAACCCAGATCTTGGGGAAATGAAGAGAATGCAATGCACTGACCACTCCACCAAGTTGGTTGGTGTGTTTAGCACTGAATTTAGAGCCTGTTCTTTATAGCTTTTGATTTTTTATAATAATTAACTTTTAAACAAGGTGTTTTTTAAATACAAGGTATAATAGTTAATTATAGTACATACTATAGCGACTTCATTTATATCGGCAAAAACCGCACATGAATTTCTATTACTCTGTAATCTCTCTTATAAATAACCCAAAAGCCACAAACTGTAACCAAAAGCCGTAAGCTACAGTAAAAAAGAAATAGACCCTTATACTACTCCAGTATCTTTTCTAAACTGGTGGTTACTTGGTTGGACCGCCGGTTGGAAACCACAAAAGGAGCCCCTGAGCAGTCCGGTTTCAATAACTATGAATCAAAGCACCATTTTGTTCAACTTGTGCTAATTGCCTAACGTTTAAGCCAACTCCGTATTATAGAATGAAGTGTCATGGACGAAGTTATATGCAGGTATGGAAGACATATGGGCATCCAGAAAGATAATGAATGATACTGCTTAAAAAGGTGTAGGAAGCTAATATCATACTATCATATGAATGAACTAATAAAAACATGGAATCCATATTGAGTTGATGAAACAAACCGCAATTCCGATGCCCAATCCTGTATATTACGAAGGTATGACTCAGGATTTCCAGTAAAAGGATCAGCCCATAGCAAAAGAACATCAAACACCTGGTCCTCCAGCTCCTGCATACATACCATAGAAAGTCTCATCACTATGAAAGTTTATAACAGTTTTACATACATGACACAGTATCTTTAATACCTCATTACCTCTTTTGGCATGGATGCTAAAAGAGAAGCTAAGAGCAACCAACCAGCTTCACGCTCTGCGGTAGCAGCCACTGGATTTCGGCTGAAGCCATTAAGCATCTTTTTGGACACTTCAAGTACGGACTTGGGCAGCCTGCACAGTTGTTGAACAGACAAAATAAGACAAATGTATATGAGGGTCAAATTATTAAAAGACGAAGAGTATTTATATCTCAGAACAGGGCATTATTTTCATTAACAAGAGAATGATCCTATGAACCCAAAAGATAAATGAGAGTTGTTTCATCCATTCTTGCATCCTTCACAGAAAAACAATCAACTAAAAGACTTAATGCACAATTTTTTAGCTCTGCCATGAGTCTACATGATTCAAGCATTGTTGACACTGCCTAATTCACCACCTAGGTTGCATCAACATGGGCACACCAACACCTGCATGACTCATTCATGGGGTCCATATTAATGCTGCAGTCATTGATAATGTTTTTTTTTCACAAGCCAAATATATGGTTCATATTTCATAATGTTAACGAAATCATGAGGTCTTGTGTATCAACTATAGAAAGTTAATGTAGGTACTAGGTGTGTTAACAATAATACATCAAATTATTTGTGCTGTGCTGGAGGGTAAGTTCCTTTGGCACGGTATCAACAGGATGACACAGCATTGACAATTTGACAAAGCATGTATAATTTGATAAAACAACATGATTCTGTAACGGGTTGTTAAAGTGTTAAGAATGGTTAGCAAAAAGATATGTGAACATGCAACGCCTATCCAAAAGAAAGTTGACACAACCTAGTATCGAACCCTTTACATGCCAAATATATGGTTCCGATTTCAGAATGTTAGAGCCTTTTTCCACTGCTTGTCTTGTCTTCACATGAATCACGATGTCGGTTGTGTATCAAATACAGAAAACTAAAGTTAGGTACTAGTGTGTTAACAGTAATAAATCAAATTATTCCTGTTGTGCAGGGAGGGACTATTGATTATTAGATATATATATATATATAGCCTAGGAGTTTCCTTGCATATTGTCAATCCCTGTATATGTTACTTATTGGCCTTTTGCCCATTGGAATAGAACAAGGAGTTTCCTTGCATATTGTCAATCCCTGTATATGTTACTTATTGGCCTTTTGCCCATTGGAATAGAACAAGACCTTATTGCAACATGGTATGAGCCCAGGTTGGGCTAGGGCTTCGGCCACCACCACCGCCCCGACCGCCTTCCCCTCTTCTCCTTCCACGCTCACAGGCTCCTCTCCCCGCGTGCTCGCTCGCCCATCAACGCCTCTCCCTAGGCAGCCTCGGATCCAGCCACTGCCCCTCAAATCTAGCCGAATCCGGCCGCCACCGCCGGTGTCCGCCCCTACCCGCGAACCTGCCCACGCACACGCGCCTGCCAACGCGCACCCGCCCGTGCGTCTGCCACGCGCCACCGCCCGTGCGAGGCCCGTCTCCGGCCGCCGCCGTCCCGGGCCGCCAATGCCTTCCACCTCCGTCAGAGTCTCCTTCCCACTTTTTTTGTTGAAATTCCACCTTTTCCACTACACTACTCTCGTCATCCTCAGCCTAATTCTCCAGTTAAGCATTCGTCTTTGCTGAGCCCTATTCCCAATTCTTCTTCTCCATCCTAATTGGGCCCCGCTCCGCCTTCTTCTCCTAGATACGATCTTTATGATCGTCACACCGTCAGGCCGCCTGAGTGCTACGGCTTTTCAGCCGCTGCTTCTTCTGAGCCTATGACTTACCATGAGGATGCTGCTCACACTGAGTGGCAGCTCGCGATGTCTGAGGAGATTACTACTTTGGAGCGTACTAGCACTTGGGATCTTATGCCCCTACCTACAAGTCACTCTCATCACATACAAGTGGGTATACAAGATCAAGACCCACTTGGATGCTTCCCTTAAGCGCTACAAGGCTCATCTTGTGGCGTATGGTTTTTAGCAGGAGCATGGTCGTGACTACGATGAGACCTTTGCTTCTGTCACTCACATGACCACCGTTCGTACTTGCTGTGGCCTCTGTTCAACAGTGGCCTATCTCTCAGTTGGACGTCAAAAAAGCCTTTCTCAACGGCGAGCTGCGTGAAGAGGTCTACATGCAACCGCTCTCTACGTATTCTGTCCCAGATGGTATGGTTTGTCACCTTCGTCACTCTCTCTATAGGTTAAAACAAACTCCTCGTGCTTGATTCGCCGGTTCTCCTCTGTTGTCACTGTAGCCGGCTTCTTCGCCAATGATCACGACCCTGCCCTCTTTGTTCACACCTTCACGAGGTCGGACGCTACTCCTCTATGTTGACAATATGATCATTACTAGTGATGACTCTCAATACATTGCTTTTGTGAAGGAGAGTCTGTGAGCAATTCCTGATGTCTGATTTGGGTCCTCTTCATTATTTTCTTGGGATTGAAATCACTTCTAAGCCTAAGGGCTACTATCTCTCCCAAGAGTGTTACATTCAGGATATCCTCACTCGTGCTTATCTCACTGATCAGTGTAGTGGATACTCCTATGGAACTTGGTGCTCACCTTCTTCCTACCGATGGCGAGCCTCTTGAGGATCCCACTCGCTACAGCCATCTTGTTGGGAGCCTTGTCTACTTTGGCATCACTTGCCCTGACATCTCTCATTCAGTTTACATCCTAAATCAGTTCGTCTCTGCTTCTACTCAGCTCCACTATAGTTATCTTCTTCGTGTTCTGCGATATCTTCGCGAGACCATCACTCGTCACCTTTTCTTTCCTCGCTCCAGTTTTTTGCAGCTTCAAACGTACTCTGATGCGACCTAGGCTAGTAATCCTTCTGATCGCCGGTCTCTTTCTGTCTATCGTGTTTTTCTTGGTTCCTCCTTAATTCCATGGAAGACCAAGAAGCAGACTGTCATTTCCCGTTCGAACGCTGAGGCTGAGTTAAGAGCCATAGCATCGTTGACAGCTAAGATCACCTGGTTTCGGTGGTTGCTTGAGGATTTTGGTATTTCCACTACTGCACTGACTCCTTTCTTCTCATATAGTACTGACGAGATCAGCATTGCTCAAGATCCCATGAAACATGAACTCACCAAGCATATTGGGGTAGATGCTTCATACATGCAATCGCAGGTGCAAGACCAGGTTATTACTATTCAGCATATTCCTCCAAAGCTTTAGTTAGCATATTTCTTCACCAAGGCATAGACTAGAGTTCAGCATCGTTTTTACCTCTTCAAACTCAGTGTTGTTAATCCACCATGAGTTTGAAGGGGTGTTAGATATGTATATACCCTAGGGGTTTCCTTGCATATTGTCAATCCCTGTACATGTTACTTATTGGCCTTTTGGCCCATTGGAATAGAACAAGGCCTTATTGCAACATTGACATGGTGTCAAGCAGTAAACAGGTGAACAGACGTACACAGCATTACATTTTGGTAAGACAACATGATTCCAGGACATGTTGGCAAAGTGAAGAATGCTAATCAGAGATGTACGAAAATGCAACGCATCATCCAAAAGAACATTTGTGCAACTAAGTATTGAACCCAGATAACCCCACCAGGTCACCACTTGACCTAAGGCTCCATTGTTACCAATCAAGCGTAGGAACACAGCACCTAGCTGATTTAAGCACCTTTGGAGGCAAATTTTTAGAAGTTAGCAAAATGAAATGAAAATGTAGCAGTAAAACCAACGTTTAAGAATGCACTTTTCATTTCATAAGTGGGGAGAAAGAAAGAATGCACATACTTGAGAAAGATGTGTTTGACTAAAAAGTAAGGCCTCTGTTTATCTACAATCAGGGATTACAACCAAGAAAGCATTGCAAAGAATAACGAAATGAACCTTGCAGGGTAACCAAGAAGTAACTTTGGCGAGATCGCAACAAGAGCAGCTAGTACAGTAGCCTGTCCATGTAGCGAATCGAGCTCAAGATTCATACTTTTACCCTGTTTTAAGAATATTTGCCAAGAGGGTAAAGGTTAAAGCAGTAAAACTGTATCATGAAAAGGTGATGCCAAATACAGTACAAAATGAACAAATAAATGCTAAAAAGATAAACCAGAAGTCACTGACAAACATATTACTATATAAGCACTAGATAGTACGTTAGAGAACTAGTGCTAATTCATACCATAGGAATTGAAATATGTTAAAGAACTAGTGCCAATTCATCCCATAGGAATTGTAAGTCAATACTAGATAACTGAACTTTTGTAATGGCTAACGAGGGAGATAACTTCAGCAAAACAAGAGTACAGAACCCTGTCTATCAATTCTGCCAGTACTATGCTCTAGTTTTAGAAGTGCTCGTACAACATATGGACGGTGCATATTTTGCACCACTCGTTCCTCTTTGTAAGACAGCAGAAAGTGATCGTGAAGCTGCATCACAAATGTGGTTCTCAAAACTGTTACATGTTAGAACTTTTTAATAAGAAAAAAGTACTGGGCAGTGGCACTGGTCAGCAGAAAGTGATCGTGAAGCTGCATCACAAATGAGGTTCTCAAAACTGTAACATATTAGAACTTTTTAATCAGAAAAAGTACTACTGGGCACTGGGACTGGTCAACTTCACATTTTAAGACTCATTGCTTAACAACACTTTTTTGTAAAGAGTAAGTTGCACTGTAGGTACATGAACTTACACGGTGGGTGCAAGTAGGTCCATGAACTTGAAAACTGGATATATATATACACACACACATATACATGTATATGTATATATGCCCATAAAGTTGTATAAGTGGTTCACATAGGTCAAAGAGTGGTGTTGTTGTCTGATGTGCATGGTTATTAAGCCGTCGCTATATCGGCGATATATCGTCGCCATATCGCCGTGGTGGCTCGGCGGCGATATACGGTAAGACGTCGTCTGCAGATGCCATAGAACGGGTGGGGGTAAAAGTCAAAGTCCAGACCATGGTTATCAAGTCGACACTACCTTCCTAAGGACCGACTAGTCGACGACTAGTCGACAGGTATTATTTGTACCGTTTATATAAATATGTATATATAGAGAAGGATTTTATTGCAGTTTCAGAAATTATGAGGGTTAAAATGCAAAATCACCCGTATAAGTTAACCCCCACCCCGTTCATTCAGTCTCTTCATTCGGCTCCTCGCCCACTCCGCCTCGCCTCGCGCTCAGCGCGACGCCCCCGCCTCGCCGACTCGCCCCGCCGCCGCTTCCTTCCTCCCCGTCGCCCGACGCCCTCCTCCCCCACGACGCCCTCCTCCCGTGCGGACCCGCCGCCGGCCCGCTCCCCTCCCCGTTCCTCCTCCCGCCCCTCCTCCTCCCGCCCCTCCTCCCGACGCCTCCTCCTCCTCCCCGCCCCCTACTCTTCCCCACGGCGGAGACCGGAGCCGACGGCGGCGGATCTGGTGGCGGCGGCGGCGGATCCGGCGGCGGCGGTGGCAGATCCGGCAGCGGCGGCGGTGGAAACAGTGGATCCGACGGCGGAGACGGTGGATCCGGCGGCGGAGACGGCAGATCTGGTGGCGGCGGCGCAAGTCGAGTCGACCGCTCCAGTCGTTCGCGCGCCACCGACTTGTCGCCTAGTCGACGACTAGTCGTCGACTAGGCGACGACTTGATAACCATGGTCCAGACGCATACCTCAGATCAGGTTTGGGGTTTTTGGGAACCTGAGGAGAAGCCTCCGCCACCACCAGAAAAACTGAGGAGAGAGTCATCGCCACCGCCGGATCTAAAGTCACTGCTGCCGGATCCACTGCCTCCGCCAGATCCGATCTCCTCCGTGGCTCTGCCAGCTCCGGTCTCCACCGTGGCGTCACCTCCTCCTTCGCCGGGCGACGAGTCTTCTCCGCCGCCTCCTCCATGGCTGCCGCTTGGGGGCGGTGGAAAGTGGTGGTGTGTAACATCCCAAAATTTGTTGTCTTTAAAAAAATAATTCCAAATGAATTATTTAAAATTTTGGGGGTTTTCATTGGATTTTATATGGATTAATTTAAAGCTAGAAAATAAAAACATTTTTAATAATTAAAATAAATTTCAATTAAAACCGAAATTATTTTATTTAATATTTTCGTGTTTCAAGGATTTTTATGGAATTTTCTTGAAAAAACATTTTTCCAAATTTTCTTTTTCTTTTCTCATTTCTCTCTCCTCTCTATCTTCAACCCCTAGACGCAACGTTCCTGTGTGTGAGCACGCCATGGCCATTACTTTGAGCTTTCAAAACCATTGATTTCCTCAACGGTTTTTCGAGCAATCAAGTACATTCAACTCCTCTCATCACGACTCCATTCCCGGCCATTTCCCCCTTCATTCATGTGTATTTACGCGAGTATAAACCGGTACCATGGATTGACACCGTTGCTTAATCTCCCTCTCCCGTACTCCTCAGCCCCTATAAAAGGGAGCACCAGGAGCCCCTTCCCATCCTCACTCATCCCGAAAATCTCAAGTCCCCACTCTCGTTCCTCTGGCCGCAATCCGCATTCTTGTTTCTCCGTTCAAACATTGTTCCTCGGCTTATTGCACCTCCTATAGTGGAGCCCCGCCACCTTTAACCACATCATCGGTTTCGTCTTCACGCGTACTACGTGGTGCTCCCCTTGCCTTCACCGGAGCATCGTCGCCACCGTGGGTCAGGTTGTGTCACCGTTTCTCTCCTCGCCACCGGCCGACCGTGCGTGTCCGACCACCACCAAGGTGAGCATATGTTCCCCACGTTCTCTTCGTTTCGCCACCAACCTCACCTACTTTCTCTTCTCCGTTTGCCCGGAACGCCGACGTCAACCTACCGGCTGCCTAAAGGCTTCTCCACCTGGTTCCGCTAATCCGTTGGCCAAACCGTCTGCACCGTTGAGTTCATCTCAACGTGTTCTATGTTGTGCTGCCCTCCGTTCCTCCAAATACCTTCCACAAATTTTCGCCCCGACACCTAGCCATGGCCGCCAATGGCACTTCGCATTCCCATCTATCCGGTGATGCTTTTAACAATCTTTTCGCGTCAGAACGTGCCAAACCATCCCAAGTGGCTACCTTCCAGACGCTTCAATGAGCACCAAGATAATGACTTTTTCGTTTTTCTCTACCGTCGTCATTCAAACGACGATTGCGTCGCCTCCAGTGAGTTTTCGGCTTAGCTGATAATTTCCTAGCTTTCCCCCGCTACGTTCTACGCCGTGCTCACCCTACTTTATGTTCTATGCCCGAAAATTATTCCTCTCCAACCCCATGTCGTTGTCACCGCCGATGTCGTCACCACGCTTCGTTTGACGTACTGTCACTTCCTACGTGTTCCTCGAGTCCCTAGCAACTCATTTTGCTAGTTGGCTTCACTTCCTGTGTCTTCTCACCGGCGCCACGGCCAAAACACTCTCTGTTAGTTATTCTGTTACTGTTCACATACGATTATTCTTTCGGAATATTCCTGATTTTCCTTTTTTCAGGATTTTCTCATTCGACAATTTTCCAATCGCTCGTTCTCCCTCATACGAACTCTGAATCCGTTGATTGTTTTTCATAAATTCAACATCTTCCTTCCAGTATATATTTTGTATTTTTGTGATTTTATTTATATTTATTATTTATGTGTTTTATTGTTTCGCGCGTAGAACCCGACGTCGCTGAAGACTTTTCCGAGCAGTAGCCCGAAGGTCCAAATAACGTGCAAGAAGGGCGAGTCTCCTTTGATCATCTTGTACCTATGTTTACAAAAAATTATTTTATTATCTCAAATTTAAATGCATTGCTATGTCACATAAAATGATAACTTCTGTCGTAAGATTATTAGTTAATCCAATAATTGTTATACCCTCCTTTGACGTTGACTACCATGTACAACCTAAGCTTTTCTTGTCTCAGTATTGAGATTATTATTATTATTTGTTAATTTTAGAACAGTAGTAACTGCTTAAACATGCTAGTCGGTCATTATAACCCCTAGGGAAAAAATATTATCATATGCTATTACTCTTTAGTAGCAATTATTATTATTATTACATGCTAGTAACTGCTTAAACATGCTAGTCGATTATTATTATTATTACATCTTGTTCAACAACTTAGTAGCAATAGGTATTGCTATTACTTTTAAAATAAAATAAAATGTTGAAAATGATTTTTGACTTGGGCGGATGGTAAGATTGGATTGGTGCGGATTTAGCACGAGAACTTGTATTGTGAATGTTCCGCCCTAGTCAATTAAGGACCGACGTTTGTGATTGTTCAAACAGAGCACTACCGTACAACAAGTCTATATGGGTACGACCTAACTGAATAACTTACAAAGATTTAGTTTAGATATCACCAGTAGTAAGTGGGTACCAAGGTTACTGGAGTTACTCACAGTGAGGCACAGGAATTTACTGTACTCATACGGCGCAAGAGGGGGCTTCTAACTATGGTAGATTTAACCCTTCAGCGGTGAAACCTCAGCAGGTAGTGTCTAGCAAGATTGGAGTGAGATAAAGGCTTTGTGATAAATTATCTATGTCTCATACCTAAAGAAACATGTTGGCTATTAAGATAACTTATCTCTTGTGTATAAAGCAATACAACCTCTGTAGAGTGTAAAACTATTCGAATAACCGTGCCTACGGTTAAATGCGGGCAATGTGCGCTTTCACATGGTAGATCTTTGATTTTGATTTTTTAAAGTAAAAGTTTTGGGAACTCGGAAGTGGATGGAACTCTCAGGAGTGTCCTGGCGGATGGAGCCAGTGTGGGTAGATGGAACTCGTAATCTTAAACCTTGGCGGTTAGAACATGTGTACTAGTTTTGGTGGTTAGAACCTTCACTACTTTGTTAAATGGATGCTCTCGAAAATATATAATGGTATTTGAAATAAAATATCGCTTTATGCCAAAGAACAATATTAACATTTCTTCATTAAGCCCCGCATCTACTGCATTTTATCCAAGACTTGCGGAGTACTTTATGTATTCACATGCTACACTCAAAAAATAACTCTCAGAAGATTATGAATCCCAAGAAGGGGATTACAACTACTTCGCGTGTGGCCATAAGGTTTGTACTCTCTATTATTGTAATAAAGCGTTGTTGGTTATGTAATCATCGCTGTTTAACTGTGTGCACTAGCTTTGACCTAGGACTAGTGCGGTAATACAGTCCCGACATGGTGGGAAGAGGGAGCGATTGCCAGCGAGCTGGCTCGACCTCGCCAGACCGCCATGTGCGAGCCCGTCTGACCGAAAGCTGCAGTGTGATTGGGCATATGTTATCAATCCCTTCGCAAGAGTCATCCTTGATCTTTTTAATGAACCGTGCTAGGGCGGTTTGACCAGCTTTGCGCGAGCAAGCTGACCGGCATTGGCGATGCAACCAAGCTTTTATTGTCTGTTGCTTCTTCCATAGAGCTGGTTTTTGTGCTCCTCTGGAATATGTGGAGTGGTCTGACCAGCTCTTGTGAGTGGTCTGACTGGCCCCTGTGTGGGCGGTCTGACCGGCGCCCTCTGTAAGGGCTAGTTTTCCCGCCGTTGCAGGGTAGATCGGTCTAATCGGACATTAGTTGGCGATCAGACCGATTTCAACTGTATTTGCTAAAATCTTATCCTAACGGCTAGTTTCTTGGTGTAGGGTATAAATACCCCCTTGTGGTTAGTTGGACAAGGTTGTTGGTACCCTGATTCATTTTCTTGAGCTAAGAGCAAGCCCTCTCACCTCTTGTGTGAATGTGTTGCACTTAGTGAGCTTGGAGGCAAATCCTTGTGCATGTGTTGCACTTGGTGATGAATTAAGTATCCATCGAGCTTTGGCACTTGATTTGTTCAAATAAACATCTCCGCCTTGTTACTCTTGAAGTTTTGTCGCCTCCTAGACCGCTTGGAGTTGTGCCAGTGATATTCTCAAAGGAGTTTATGAGAAGGCCAGATTGTTTCTAAGTGGCTCGGTGCTCACCATCTCCGGAGTAGAGGAAAAGCAACCCTAGTGGATTTGGGTTATTGGCTTAATTTTTTGAGTCAGTCTAATTCGTTTAGACTTACCTCAGCGTGGATTAGGCAGATCGGCAAGTCTCCAAACACCAGGGTAAAAAAGATCATTGTGTTATTGTGGTTTGCGCTCTTTTGATTTACCTTGTGCAATTTACATTCATAAAATTAAATTGTTTACTTGTCACCCTAAGATTGACAATCTTAACATAGATTTAAGTTGTTGGTGCACTTAGTTAAGACTAGTTGATTTAGGATTTAATTGTGCAAAACCGATTTTGTTTACACTTCACATATAAAATCAATTTTAGCCAAAGGATTTTTAAAGCCGCCAATTCACCCCTCTAGTCGGCCTCCTCGACCTTACAGAAATTGAGCTAGGATACAAGCTCAGTCCAACCATGAAGCACATCAGGTACAGGCAAAAAAGAACTTCAAAGAGTCCATAGAACGCAAAAACAAATCACTACACAAATTGGGACATCATGGCAACAAAGGAGACAAATTGGCAAGAAAAACACTGGAAATTGCAAGCAAGAAATTAGAAAATAGAAGAAGTTCCATGACAATCATGAAGAAAATTAGAAAATAAAAGGACAGTTCATTAGGTCATGCCCGCGTGCCTCGCCGAAGAGTTAGTGCCCTGTCCAATCTCGCGCCTCGCATCATTGGAGCCCACGACGTGTCATGTCTCATGTGCCACCTCGTTGGAGCCCACCGCCCGTGTTTCAACCCACAGCCACCCAAGCGCCCATGCTCAAGTTCCATTGTGCACTCGTTGGATCCTGTCGCTCATTGAAGCTAGCACCACGTTGGGGAAGAAGGATTGAGGATCCAAAATAGAGTTGGGATTGATTTGGGGAAGAACAAGAACTACTCAACCATGGATCTGAAAAGGTTTAGGGTTATTTTGCAAATGTCCTTGAGGAAGTGTTGCACGGTTGGATATGGAACTACCATATCAATGCCACATAAGCATGTAGTGCCACGCTGACACATCTTCAGTCAGGTAAAACCACCTTTGGACCTATTTGAACCATTTATACAACTTCATGGACACAGATGTCCAGTTTGCAAGTTCACCTATTTGCACCCACCGTGCAAGTTTGTGGACGTGTCGTGCAATTTACTCTTTTGTAAATATAGCCAAACAAATTGTGCCCACTATATAGCAGGCTAGCAGCTGTACCACGCTGGCCAAATATTGCATGTTTTCAAGCTGACATGTCAGCCACATTGTGCCCATGGTGTCAAAAACACCACCAAAACCACCCTAGGGGGTTAATGGTTAAGTACTCCGGTATCTAAAGTTTAGGGGGTAGGATACCCAGCTTTGTAATTCGGGTGGTTAAGTAGACTCTTATGAAAGTTCAGGGGGCTGAAATGGAGTTATTACGCACTATAGAAAAACATTGCTGCAAGTCTGCAACACTTTCACAACACACTATTTAAAATATTGGAGTATATTCTAGTTTCAATGACCTAGTGACGACATTTGGAGTGCCATGCAGATTTGACACCAAAATGCATATACTGCTCTTAATCAGTAGATCTTGGGCATGCGTTGCTTATTAACATATTATTAGTTGAGAGAGATATTCTGGATTCTGGAACCAGTGAACATAGGGAATACCACTCGCAGGTATAAATAATCACTGGACTAGGGCTAAAAATACTGGCTTTCAATGCAATAAAGATTAAAGCAGTGTAGCAAGTGCATGGAACGCAACTGATAAGAGAATCATTATACCTTATCAAATGATAAAGTCTCCCTGAGAGCATGTAATGTTGTAATACCATATGAAACTAAACCACCAACACATGTAGGATCAACCTCCGCTAAAGCACGCAATGATAAAGCTGCCTCAACACGAACCTATACAATGTTAAAAGAAATCAGGGCTGTTCAACCACTTCATACAACATACCAAAAAAACTTATAGCATAGACAGCAAAAGAACAAAGCATTGAGTAAGTTTCATTTCAGGGGGAAAAAATTGTACATTGCAGAGAGAAAAAGTACATCAACGGCAGGCTGTACCAAAAGTGACTGCCACCATTTTCAACTTTCAAGTGCTTTATATTAAAATGAATGCTACAGAAAATTATGGAAGATAAAGTAATATACTAATATTCAGTTGCCTCGGTAGGCAGCAAGATCAGATGAATAGCAAATGCTTCTATGTGGGAAGTGGTAACCAGATGGCACACTGAATGTGCAGTTCAAGACATTGCATGCAAATTTTGTATCTACAGGCAGGCAAGTGATGATAAACTATGAGGTGGGAGGGTGGGGGGGTTACAGGGAACAAGGTGGTGAACTATGTCATGCAATCAGAATAATGCATTCGGTACCAGAAAAGAAGTCGATGTGCGTAGTTTACTCAACATCAATGGTTTACTATTTCACTGGTGTTTCAAGAAAAAGAATAAACAGTTGAAGAAAAGGATATGATGCATTCCAGATAGAGTAAAATATGACACGTGCTATGGCACAAGCAAGTAGCTCTGTGACTACGAAACTACATTGTTCTTTAGCCCTCAATGAAATGTCTGTCCCTGAAAGTTGAAATAGCATAATTGTATAGTATACATCCATGATGGTTATTTAGTCGGTTATAGCATGCATTTAATCACAAACTATATGGTTTCACAGCACAAATATTATAGCAGAGATGATGTGAAAAACATAATATTTTCATGTACTTGTGAAATTTAAGAGGACCAATAATAGAAGCCATTTTACAACATACATGTGCTGAAGAATGAGATAATGCTGCAACAACTGTGTTATCAAGAACATCCTTGAATTCAGATGGAACCTGCATGATAGCACATGTGATGAATGAAGAGCATTGATAAAGAAATGCCCAATGAAGAATTTCAACTTTTGCCAAGGAGAACATAAAGCACAAACACATACTAAAAGTAACTGGGAATGCATAAAGTATGCTACTTGGTTGAGTTATACCAATGGAGGCTACAAAATAAACAGGGGAGAAACCATGCATGATACGACAAAATTCTCGTAAGTGCAAATACCTCGCCCAAGCTTCTCAACAGGTAAGACAGAATGCGTAATGTTGCCACTCTCATCGGAGCAGTATAATTTGAAGACTCCAACTGCACCCAACAATGCACACAAATTATGCAGTGCAATAAAGTCAAATATGTTTTACTATTTTAGGACCAGAAGGAAGCTACCAAACCTTTCTTCCCAGAAATACCAAAAATTCACGCTGCGTCGGCTCACTCATCTGGTCAGCAACACCAACTCGAATAACATATAGAACACATGCCTGGGCATTTAGATATAAGAACAATAAAAAACTTTAAAATTGAAAAATTGAGGTACAATAGCATTTCTTTCCAGGTATTTGATATGTCCTGCTTTCTTAACAAACAAAAATATAAATCTAATACTAGTTAGAGGCAAATTGGAAAACAAGCATCGAACTACTAGAGTTTACCTGCTGATTTAAAAGGATATCCAAGTGAAAATAGGTTAAACTCAAAGCTGTTAAGAATAGCACATATTCATCATGAGGCCAATAGGCCAGTATATATACATATACAAATATGGTATATATGCAGAAAACCCTTCACACAACAGGGTAAATACACAGCTATATAATACATATCAAACACCCCCTCAAACGTATGGTGGATCAACAACATGAAATTTGGAGAGATAGAAGCTATGCTAAGCTCTGATCTGTGCCTTTGTAAAGAAGTCTGCCAACTGAAGTTTTGAAGGCACATATTGAAGAACAACAATCTGGTCCTGCACCTGTGTCCGCATGTAAGAAGCATCAATATCAATATGCTTTGTAAGCTCATGCTTCACCGGATCTTTAGCAATGTTAATAACACCCGTACTATCAAACAAAAGAGGAGTCGGTGCAGAAATAAAAGCACCAAAATCTTCAAGTAACCACCGTATCCAAATAACCTTCGCAGTCAATAAAGTCATAGCTCGCAACTCAGCCTCAGCACTCAAACGACCACGAATAGCATATCGAGGAGAGGCCGAAAAGAATGACCCATCAGAAGGAGATGGCGCATCAGAAGAATCCTCAACTCGCGGACGATAAGTATAGCAGAGAAGATAAGGAACAAGGTCAGGAGTAACCATAGTAGAGGGTGTCAATAGTGAACAAGGTGCCGACTGGGAAGGAGGCACTGGAGAGACCAAAGGCTGTGGTGGAAGACGACGAGCGGCGGTGTACCTCATGAGATCAGGCGGAAGAACCAGATCCGGATGACGGCTGCAAGTTGGAGGGGCGGCCCGATCCAGCTGCGACTCCCAAGATCTGTCAGCGGGCGAGCTACTGGAGAACAGGCGGCGCGCAAGGAGCACGGGCGGCGGACTGTGGTCGATGGAAGAGGTGCCCCCGACGACGGAAAAGCCACCGACAGCACCGGCTGTAGAGGACGAGCGGCCACAGGCAAGCGCGATGGATGGCAAAGCTAAGCGGTGGCTGGAGGATGACCCAGAGGCGGCCTGACGAGAAAACCCTATATACACTCTGATACCATATTATACATAGCGCTTACATTCATCATGAGGCCAATAGGCTAGTATATATACACATACAGGTATGGCATATATACAGGAAACCCCTCACATATCAGGGTAAATACACAGTTATATAATACATATCTAATAAAAGCAATGTTTAGTCAAATGCTCCAAAAATTCAAATACATCATAAAATATGGTGTCCAAATTTTTGGAAATGATTTCAGTCACATTTTTCCTTGATATATTTAGGGCACAAGGCAACTCCTGCAGTAATTCATCTTTTCCCGTCTAAATGCTCAATGCAGTTTTGGAAGAACTTTTCATCATCTGCACGTTAGGTTGCGTCAACACAAATACCTTACGCCAACATGATACAGTATGCCAGTATGGACAATGGTTATGAATCCTACTGGTAATTTGAATTCCTGGAGTCAACCGGCACATAAAAAGGCCCAGTATAAATATTTGGAATCTTTCTATTTCTGGCTAAACAACAGCAAATCTGAAATGGCCACCAAGGATAATTCATAATATCATCAGGAAAAGATGAGATGTTCAGATGTTGGCCGCTTCATGCATGAGACATGCTTTCTTTTGGGAAATTTTCCTTCACCTATTGTGCTATCGGTTTACACAACAGCCGCACAACTCATAGGTTGTAACTTGGCGTAAACAACTTTGAATGCATTGCGCATGAAATTTGTATGCCACCAATTTTGCAAGACAAGAATCCCCCATCCATGCGACATGCAGATAGCAGGAACAGTATGTACAATTTCTGGAAAGTGATGTAATACATGCCAAAGACATTCCTGACAGCAACCTGCTAGAAATCATTACCGACCAGCAGGCAGGAACTAGTCCAAGACTGGGATTTTGAAGCCTGGTATATAAACAGCGATGGGAGATTTCCAGCAATAGGCAATAGCAAATGGCTTCATTGTCATACATACCAAGCAAAATGAAAATCTTACGTGTCTCACCAATTCTTCTTGCACAAATGCTATATTGATTTATAAGTTTTGATCTATAAGGTTTAAATGTTAATTCAGCTTGAGCATTCTATATTCTTATAAGATGCAACCTAGGGATAGTAGAACTAGTGGTTAGAGATACACACCTAGGCAATATAGCAGTTTAAACAAAAGTGACAAGAAAAAAATTGGAAGGGAAAAAATCTGCAAGTTTCATTAAAAAAACATGTTGCAGATAACCTGGTCATAACAGAAGTGCAGATCTAAAATAAAACTGATGTCCCATTTGACGAGGGCTTCTTACAATATTGTAGCGCATGTTCAACATTTCATGTCAAATGTCATGTCATTTCTAGGTGAGCTCATTTCATGTGGCATGCCGTATCATTTCTAGGTCATTAAATAAGTTCTAAGATAATGAATAAACCACTTCTGAAAAAAAAACTGTCTCGAAAAGGGAACTTTTGTCCACAATACAGTCAAACTAAACAACAGGATACTAATGCATGGTTCATGAAATCTTAAAACATGAGTTCAAACTAAAATTAACAAAGGGGGCTACCAATGCATGTGGATCGGGAGAACTATTCCCTTGGAGAATTTCCATCACTTGTATTGAATAATTTTGAAGTTCACTATCTGGGGTGCCATACTTCATATGAATCATCTGCGCCACATAACTTTTGTTAATGGAGTGAAGTGAAATGTCAATACATTGCAAAAACGACTTTCAAAGTAACTATTTTGTGCTAAGATAAATTTAGAAGCATTGAGATGCAGAATCATTCTAACTCAATAGGAAGACAACCTAACAATGTAAAAAATTAATATAAGTGGAGATGGCTGATGAAACATCCTTTAGGGTGGCAGTAAACCGCACCAATCCTTTGAAGTGGTATTTACTAAGTGCCAATCTTTTGAGTGGCATATATCTCAAAACACCTTTTTTACATAATTCATACTTGATAATCAGTTTGGTACATCCACATAAGATAATTTCAAGACATTGGTTCTATTAGGTGTCCAAGACCACTTCAGCGTTTAAGTTTCACTCATGCCTTTGTGCATATTTGCCCTGTGTGCCCAGTTGCATTATCACTCAGATCTTTTTGTGGTATTGCCTGCATACTTTTTGTTACAATTATTTTATAGTGTTTAATAGCTCATTATTGTGCTCTCCTAGCATAAACCTTGCCATCTTATATGCCCTATTCTATTCCCATGATTTTCCTTTTCAATCTTTTACTCTCGTACCCTTTTACATCCATGCATTTACTTCCTACGAAGCTTTGTGTTTTTAAAAATTACCTGCAAAAAGAACACCCACGATAAAGCCAAACCAATCCGGAGTTTCTTTGCATTGGCTCCATTTGCTGCAATTGAAAAACAGGGAACGTCACACTGAATGCACATAAGCATGGACTATCGGTCATCCATCCAAGCTATTCGTGTCCATATGCAGAAACAGTCCACATGCTTAAATTTGTAATATTGTTGGTAAAGACCACCAATGCGCCATAGCACATAAATTCAAAGTATTACAGAAAAGAAAAAGAAAAGAAAGCAATGCTCAGGTTCCAATAATGCCCTATTCAAATATTGAGGATGCTAGTTGTCATATATTAAGCAGTAAGCATGTAACCTAAAGGATCGATGTCCATTTTCAGTAGAGTATACTACTATATGATAGCTGCGATCAGAAATGTTCAGCAACAAGTTTAATAATTCCGGTTTATAAAGGATTCAAAACTTTAGTAAACATACAGTTTCACTTTTACATGTCTCTCTTTCATAATGCTCTGATATTAATTCTTTACTGAATAAAGGCAACAAATATGAATGAATTGATAAACAAAATTGCAGCATTTGAGTAGGTGCTACAATAACGTCGCTATTCATGTCTTTGATCACACACTTGTTAAAGGGAAGAATTTGCTTTACCTTTAACAAATGGTAAAATCAAATGCTTCTGTAGAGCATCATCAAATTTCTTTGCGGAAGCACTTTGCTTTTTTCCTCCTTTCTTTACCTATCAAATACAGTCATATCTAAGAACTGACAAGAAAAAAGTTTTTAAAAAATGTGAAATTTATATACCTGGGCATCTGGGTTCACTGCAAGAGCAAGTATGGCACCAAGTGCTTCCGCAAATGAATCTCTAACAGATGATATGTTATCTTCCAAGCCCTAAAACATGTAAAAAAATAAATCAACAGATTCAGCTCAGAAAATTACAGCAGCATCTAGTTTTCAGCTTGCACTAAACATGAGACACAAGAGTAAAAAAATACCTTAACACAACAAGACATAGAAGTATCAAGTTCAGGCATCCCCAACCCAGGCCCACCTATATTAGCAAAGGCCTTCAAGCATCGTGCTGCTGCTACTCTGACAATAAATGATTTATCACTTATGCCTCCTCGCATGATTATGCGGAAAGCCTCCAAATAAGCTGCACCACTGCCGCCGCCACCTGAGCCTTCCAATGCATTCTCAAGCAAGAGGAGTGCATCTTGTCTCACAAAGTCCTGAAGTTTCATTTAAGAAAACTGTTAAAATTCCTTTTACTGGTAGAAAATGAAGCAGGAGCATCAAGAAGGCTGGACATCAGCAGCAACAGTTTTAAGAGCAAGATGGGTCCTTGGAGATGACAAAGAAAGCGTAGAACAAAATATTCCACAGGTAAATATATTTCAGATTTACAGTAAGTACCCCGTAGGAATCCTTGTTTCTAAAAAAATAAACAATATTTTCCACATATCTTAACAAAGCTGCTGTGTTGCAAGAGAAATAAAAACGAATACCAAACAAAAATTCGATGATTTTCTATGGAAGACACCAGAATGGAAATGGAAAGAATAGTAAAGAAACTGCATGTAGGAGCGCACAACCTCGTGATATTTCATGAGTTTTGCTACAATGTTTGATGTCTCGATCAATCCTGCAGTAATCCTGCGCCCGAATAAGCAGTAAATTTCTCCCAGACATTGCGCTATACCTGTTGGGAAATTGAGTTGTAGACCATTAGATCAACAAATAAATAATTAGCACAATCAATAAGCAGACCACAAGATGTTATATCATCATAGTCTGGCTTCTATAAGAAATAGCGGAGACATCAGCAGATCATTGCACAATACACACCACAGGAAAATGCATTACTTCATCATGCTGGTATCTTTCAGGAAGATAATCATATAATATAAGCACAGCTTCTTATCTGACAGGTAAGTGAGACAAGGTGCTCTCTGCTAGGTTGTTTGGATCATCAGTTTTAGATTGAGATTTTTCATAAACAAATTATGGAAGTGTTTTTAGCAAAAAGTGATTTTGGTTTGTTGGCTCTTAGGATTGTATATATAAAATGCCTTAATTGCCACAGTTTGTTTAGTCCACTTTTGCTAAAACTTCAACCCAAGACCAAGGATCTCACAAAAATAACAAACAAGACCAAGGGGGAAGACATGTGCAGGTATGCTCAGGGCTTTCATGTACCACTTATAAGATGCATTTGCTATTCAAATGTAACACCTCTAGTATATCTTTGATTAATCTATGCCGTTATAACAAGGTTCCAACAAATATCCTTCTCTTTTTCAATTAACTAACGAGAAATTTTCTAGAATTATTTTTCTGACTTAAGGGTTATTGTGGTGCCCTTATTTCACCAGTTGTTTACATACATAATGTTTATATTAATATATGTGCTAAATGAGTAATTTTCTAAATAAAGATGAGTTCCAACACATTTCAAATAAGTCAAGAAATCTAGACAATATGAATTACAATTCCTGACCTGCACATGCCATGGGATCCGTTCTTTTCCCATCTACCAACCACCCCTGCAAGGTACTTGCTCTTGAGTATACCGATATCGCGTCACCCTTCTCAATTATTCGCCCCATTGCTGATGAAGCCAAGCGGCGAACAGGGCGGCGAGCCCCAAGGACAAGCAATGATTGGAGAGCATCCTCGCATCTCCTTTGCCAAAGCTGTATGGTCTCCTGAATAGAAACACCAAAACACACAATTCAAAATAGGAGTTACCAAGCTGATCTTCCATTCATGACCAGAGGCTGCATATTACCACTTCTTGGGTAAACATAATCAAGGAACGAACTTCCTTAAGGTGGATCGTGCATTACAAGTTTGCTCACTAGGTTGAGCCATGCAAGCAGGAAGAGAGGCACAAGTGTTTCACTAAATTCCAAACATTTTTTAGAACAGATATCTTTGTTCGGTTTTTGATAATTTTGAAAATGGGCGCCATTCATGAAGCCTTTTTTTTTACTTCTTCTGCCCTCTCCACCGCAGCTAAACCCAACCACATGTCTAGAGCAAGTTGTTTGCTCAATTTGTCGTCTTATAATTTCCAACAACCCCATCCCCCCCCCCCCCCCAAATACTAAGATGCACCAACTGGAAGACATTGGTGCTTTGCAAGGACACCAAACTATTGGGTGTGAACTACCAAAACTCTACGCGATGCAAGCAGATCAAGGCACAGAAACACCATTGGCAACTCGCCAGAGATCCATCCAGGGAACTCGCACGGCAACAGGATACGGCGTAGGCCTTGCTGCAGTAGGAGGGATCTAGGCGGTGAGATCTGGGTCTATGGGTGGGAGAGGAGTGGAGGGGAGGGGAGGGCACGACCTTGGGGGCCTCGTCGAGGGCGGAGGAGAGCTCGGAGAGGAGGTCGAAGCAGAGGAGCGCGTCGGGGGGCTTCTGCCTGGCTGACGCCACCACGGACTCCAGCTGCGCCACCAGCGCGCCGAACCGGGACAGCGGGATGGGCTCGCCGCCTCCGCCAGCGACGCCGCGCTTCGCCATGTGTGGGGGTGGGGAGGAGGGAGCGGGGTGAGCGTGCAGGTGTTTGGGCCGGTGGGCTTTCTGCGTTAGTAGTCGAGGGAGATGAGATCTGGGCGTGTCGCGCGCTGGGATGTTGTGATTTGTGATTTGGAGGCGGTGGGGTCTGCGTCCGGACGATGAGACCGGAATTATAAGCTGTTTTTCCAGAACAATTATTATGGAAGACGTATATTAAGGCCTTGTTTGGAATCCAAAATCAGGGATTTTAGGCTTCCAAACAAATTCTAAGGGTAGAGCTAAAAAATAATATGGAATAATCTATTTTATCCGATATTTATATCCAAAAAACGTAAATATGGTAAACAAAATCTGTATTCAATAATGTTCGTATTCGTATTTGAGAATATTTGTATCTATATTTGATAATGTTCATATTCGTATTTATATTCGAGATTATTCGATTCGTATTTGATCTATTTCCATCCCTAATGACCTCCCTGAGATGATTGTATGAAGCAATTTTCTAATGAGCCAAGATTCACAGGCAAGAAATGAAAATTACTTTTGCATAATTTCCAACTCTATACACTACACTGCTAGTTTATATAGATGTGTAACTATGTTATATAAATTTATTCTACCGATATTTATTATAAAAGTTATAGGATATTCGCATTCAACCGAATTAAGTACATATTCTTTTTGAATTCATATTTGTTACGACATTCGATTCATATTCGTATTCGAGAATGCTTATATTCATATATTCATATTCGTTTTAAAAATATAAATCTGTATCCATTTAAAAATATAGATTTATATTTGAGACTTCGATTTGTATTCTATCTGTTTCAATCCCTAATTACGGGGTGTTTGGCATGGTTTCAACTCGTGGATTCTCGTTTGGAGCAGCAGTCATGCCAAATCTTTTCGGCTTCTACTTTTGGTTTTTCTACATTAACTAACTTTCAAATAGAATATTGTTTTCAAGACAAGGTCATACAGTTGATTGTAGTAGACACTGTAATGACTTAATTTATATCGGTCAAAACCACACGAGTTTCTCTTACCCCGTACTCTCTCACACAGCTTTTCTATCAATTATTATTATTCATCAGCCGAAACCAAAAGCCACCAACCGCAGCCCAAAAGAATAAGCCCTCAGTTTATTTCGGTGGAGCTAGTAAGGGGTTGCTCCCACAAGAAGAAAGCTCACAAGTTACGAGTTTGCCCCTAGACTTCAGTGGTAATTACCCATGTTTTTGCCATCAAGCAAAATGAGCGAACCAACGCCCTCCCTTCTTGGCCTCTCCATTCACCCGATGCCCTCCCTCCTCCTCTCTACCTCTACTCCCACTCTCTGCTCACTGAGCTAGCATGGCTGTCATCACTGATGATCACCAACATCCTCCTCATGCTACCTCCATTGTCCTCTCTCCATTTCCCCATCTATTTTGCCTTTTATAGCCCGCAAAGCTCAGGTTTGTGGAGGTTCTTGCTACCGGCGAACCACCCAGGCTCCTCCACCTCCTCTCTAGAGTACACATCGCCAAATCTGGTCCCTCTCGCTGCCAACGAACTCCCTACTCTCCTCTACCTCCACCTCACCCCTAGCAACTCCCTTGTCTCATTTTACGAATAATATCAATATCCATTAGTGTTGTGCCTAGACTCTTGAGCTCATTCATAATATTGTTGTCTTGAGTATATCTCATTAATATTTTCACGTGGCAACATTATGAATATCTCATATTTAATCCGAAATCTATGCAATTTAGCCTCTTTGACCATGGATGTATCCTCATGAATTTTTAAGACCGTAATCTAAATCTTATAAGCGATTTCTAAATTGCTCACTCGATTAAACTCATCCACATTCAAAACTCCAAAGAGAGCATTCATCGCTTGAACATTGTAGTTGGAGTTTCGCTCCTCAAAATCAATGGGATATGTAGGATCAAGAGATATGACAAAACTATCACTAACAATTCTCCATATACTCGTGCTCACAGCCTTCAAATAAATAGTCATTCTAATTTTTCAATAAGCATAATTAGAGCCATCGAAAAGAGATATCTTTCCTAGGGAAATATCATCACTAGCCATCCTTGCTCTCTAGTTGATAAAGCCTGATATAGAGAGACCAAACTCTGATACCACTTGTAGGATCAAGAATTACTTATTAGAGAGGGTGAATAGGGGGTTTTTTCAAATTCTTTTGGATAAAACACAATTTTTATAGCAGGTGTGAATTAATTAAAAAATTTGCACAAGTCAAGGCTTAAATCCTCAATGTCTTACTATGACGCCTCAAACCTCAATGTCAAATTTTTCATAGTCTTTCTTGACTCACCAAAGTCAAGAATACATTTTAAAACTCATCATCTTATGTGAAAATTTTATTTTAAGCCTAAAATTTATCCTGTTTTACCTGCTCGGGGCTTAGACATGGATGAAGGAGGCCAACGGTGTGGGGAAGCAGTGCTGCTGCTCAAGACTCCTGTGAAGTCGTGGTTTCGGTGATCTTCTTTGATGGCAGACTGGCAGAGGGGATTCACAGAGGTGTAGTGAAGCCGGAGGTGGCAAAGGCGAGGCTTGGGGGTGGCCGGAACCCTTTGTCCTTGTCATGATCACTAGATCAAAGATACGAGACAATTAGGATAGGAAAGGATAAGACCTAAGTAATTATGCAAAAAAAAAAGTTCTGAAATTCTCTACAAGGATGGTAGTACTGCTCTTGGCATGCCAGTAGTGCTGGAATGGTAGTACCATGGTGCCTCGGCAGGTAATACCGCGCCCGCAGGGTACTCTTAGGAGAAAGATCAATTTTGAGTTTAACTTGTGTTTTAGCATGGGTTAATCTATAAAAAAGACATGAAAAGTCACAAATATGGGTTAATCTATAAAAAAGACATGAAAAGTCACAAATACAAGATTCAATCATTTTGCCCAAAAGATTTTGACCTTTTCGAGCATATTTTACACAATCCTTAGAAAAGAGGAATGTATACAAAAGATGAGGAAATAAGTGATTCCAAGGGATCTACCTAAAGGAATGGATAAGAAATGGTGCTAAGAACTTGATTTTGGCAAGAGATTGAAGCTGGGGTTTGATTTCCTTGAAAATTTGAGACTTGGAGATTTGAGGAAGAGAGGAGAGGAATGAGGGAGGAGACTTCGATGGTTATGAACAATCGAATGTGGTTAGATTGATTTGGATGAGTAGGGAGAAGATAAAGAGTCAACCATAACCGTTTCTAGGACCACCAGTTAAGAGCGGTAGTACCACACTCATGGCTTCACTCAAGTCGAAGGTTTGGATTTTGGTGAAATTTTCACTCCCGTAGCTAGACTTGAATCTATTCGTATATTGCTTTCATTTGCATCATGTCTTGACATTAAATTATCTCAAATAGATGTCAAAAGTTCATTTCTTAATGGTGGAATTGCTAAACTTGTGTTTGTTGACATATTTTAAACTTCATATCTTTCAAGCCCACAACTAAGTCATATTTAAAAAGCTTGTTGAGTTAAATCATCCCCACATGAGTTATCCGTCTATGCCAAAGCTATCCCAAATAGGTTTTTGCAATTAAATAAGTTTTCAAATAAGATTCACTGGAAGAAAAATTCACCAAATAAAGATTGCCAAATCGGAAACCTTTGAAAATGAACTCACATTATTTTTTTTGAAATAATGATACCTTGAGAAAAAGTGCAAGTGAGGCCAAGTCACACAATTGAGAAATGGATGGCAAATTAACATTCAATGTTTCTATAAAACATAGATTAGAAATAGAAAGATTATTTGATATAGCAATTTTACACAATATAATTACCTTTCCTTTGCTATTGTCACCAAAAGTGATTTTATCATTGCCTCTGCTTCAAATTTCAAATGTAGTAAACATTTTCTGGTCTCCGATCATGTGTTGAGTGTATCGGTTATGAAGCACCCAATATCTTCCACCAATTTTGTAGTTCACCTAAAAAAGAAGATTAAGTTCTTTTAGGTATCTAAATTTATTTAGATCCTTAAAGGTTAGTAATCAAGGCTTTGAGCACACAAATGGTATTTTTTTAGCACTAAGTATATACATGCTCATAAATCTAGCAATACTCTACCCTTCTTGTATTTCCTAAGTATATAGCAAGAATGATAAATGCCAAAGAAGGGAGTTTTACCAATGGGACAAGAATTTGGCATGTGTCCCATACTGCAACACTTATGGCAATATTTGCCATTTTCTTTCACATACCTCATGAGTATGTGAATTGGCTTCTTACCTTAAACCCAAGTCTTCCTTATTATATGAGCACCTTTGCTCACTCAATATCTTGTTAAGGGTTGCCTTGCCCTTGAAACATCTCTCCAAGCTCTACTTAGATTGTTGATTTGCTCTTTTAACTCATTGTGATAAAAAAACAAGTAGAAGTTCATAAGAATTAGTCATAAAAGAGCAAGAGTATACTTTAAAGGAACATGACATTGCTAATAAGTCGTCAAAAGAAGTACAAATACTAGTTTTAGAAACAATGCAAGAAGCAATATCTAAATTATGCAAGTCACCATTAATATTGGAAGTAATGCACACGTTAGTATGAGGATTGGTGAAGTCCTTGAGGATGAGTGAATCATGAGTTTCCTTTAACTCCTCATAACAATATTTTTGAAAAAGAAATTATCTCTTCAAGACCTTAAATTTGGATTTCTCTTTCCCAAGGTACACATTCAAGTCTTCAAGCATATCCATTAATTCATCATAAGAAGACTCATCATTATCGTTTAATTTTACCTATTCTCTCTTTGCCATTAGGTAAGTAGGAGTAGAGAATAGTGATGGAGTCTCCTGAAAGCATCTATGTCTTTAAAAATTGATTTTCGTAATTAATAACAATATTGTGTTATGGGACTAACATATGTGCTTAGATGTTTTCAAGGTTTAGTCTCAGATTACAGATGACAACACAACAATAGCATGCAAAGACTTTGAAGGATCAACATGGCTCAAGACAAAGATAAAATATAGCATAATGATCCTTTTTATAGTTTTGCTAGTCTTAGTGTTTGAAGAAAAGACCAAATTGTAGACTAGACGCAGTGCTATAAAGGGGGATCATGTCTAGTAGCTTGAGAAGTTAATTTGTACCATCTTGATCAACTAAGAATCATGAATGCATCTTTAACTACTCTTGAAAAATCACTGTTAGCAAGATCGGTATGACTGCAGGCACCATGGCAGTACTACCGACCTACGGTATGACGTGCCTAAAATGCGGTACTACTGTAGTATGGTAGTACCAATATTTAGTTGGCGGTATGTAATCCTAGAGAACATATTTTTGGACACATTTTGAGACCCTGAAAATCAAAAGTATCGATTGTTCTGAGTAGTATTACTGCCATGTGGTAGTATCGACCCTTGTAGGGGCTGTAGTACCATACTTAAAGTTCAATGACTGGTTCAAACACATTAAATGCATACAAAAGAGTTGTTGAATAGTAGGGGCGATAGTACAGGTCGATACATGGTAGTAGTATCGTATCTACTATTTTTGTGTGATTTTACCCCCCCAAACAGTTGAATTGATGGTTGGGAGGCTATAAATACCCCCTTACCAGCTCCATGGCACCAACCCTTGACCTCATTGAATACATTAGAGCCATTGGAGCACTCTCTACTACTCATTTTGCTCACATTTCACCATTTGGGGTAGTTAAGAGCATTGAAGTGCATTTACATCATTGGATCCTCTTGGCGCTTAATACTTCCTCAAGCAAGGGTTGTAATTTGTTACTCTTGGTGTTTGCCAGTACCTATATGCCTTAGGAGAAGATTGAACGGTGACCTCTTCAAGAAGGTTGTGAAAAGGCCCGACGCTGATTGTGAGTGGTGTGGTGCTCGCCATCTTTAGAGCAGAGGAAGAGCAATCCTAGCAGAATTGAGGTCATTAGACTTAATTCGTGGAGCTAGTCCAATCCGTTTAGGGTTATCTCAACGTGGACTAGTGAAGACTGGTAAGTCTTCGATATCATGGGAAAAATATCGCGTGTCTCCATTGTGATTATATCTTATCTTTACTCTTCCACTTTTACCATTCTAGTTATTGAATTGAATTATCTTATGTAGCTAGAGTTGTATTTAATAAAGATATTGCTTGTGGTGCGTTAGAAATTTAATCATTTAGCTCTAGACTTGTGCAAAAACCTTTGAATTGCTCATTATTGCTAATTTTGTTAAATTTAGAGTGATAAGTTTTAGAACATCCTATTCACATCCCTTTAATCAGTTATCATTGATCTTACACCTCCTTGATGGCGATTCTAACAAGTTCCCTCTTCTAGAAGGACCCATCATCATCGGATTCGAAGTCGGAGTCCTCATCGGAGTTCCACTCTCTAATATAGGTGTCATCCTTGCCATCCTTGTAAAGCTTATTGAAGATATTCTTCCTGCCGTGGTACTCCTTCTTCTTGGATAACTTGCCTTGTCATCTTTCTTGGTAAGGCAATGAGAGGCATATGTCCCTTCTCATCGCACTCATAACAACGAATGTTGTTATAGCGTCTGTTGCTAGAGTATTAACCCCTCTTACTCTTGTCATAGCTAGCACTCCGCTTTGAGCGCCTTTTCATGAATTGCTTCATTTTCATCGCAAGGAAAGCCATCTCCTCCTCAAAGTCATCTTCATATTCCTCCATCTCATCACTAAATTCCGCTTTCACCTTAAAGGTGATAATCTTCTTTTTGTAGGAGAATTGTTTCAAGAGCTTCTCTTTGTTCTTTTTATACAACTTATTCATGATGAGATTGCCTAAGAGGCTGGTTGGTGTTATCCTTGGCGAACCAACGACTTCCCTCTTGGCCTCCCCATTCACCTAACGTCCTCCCTCCTCCTCTCTACCTCTACTCCCACTCTCTGATCACTGAGCTGGCATGGCGGTCATCCAATCCACCACGGCCAACGGTGGATCTCAACACTGGCGATCACCAATATCCTCCCCATGCTACCTCCAATATCATCTCTCCATTTCCCAATTAACATTAAGATGTGATGTTTTCCTGTGGTCTCGAAGACATACCAGTCTTCCCTAATCCACGTTAATGGAGCTTGAACTAATCAAGCTGGCTCCTTGTGCAATCTTTAAACTTTCCACAATCCACTATGGTAGCTCTTTCCTGCTTTGGGAGGAGAGCTCCGACCTTTCACAACTATGTTGGGTCTCTTCACAATCTTCTTACTATGTTGGGTCTCTTCATAATCTTCTTTGAAGAGATCAACATGCAAACTTCTCCAAGCTACCTAGGTGTCAGCAACCACCAAGAGTAATAGACTAATGACGCTTTCTTTAAGGTTTCCAAATGCCATAATGATCAACTAGATGATCCAATACACTTGAATGCTCTTAACAACATCAAAATACGAAATAGAGCAAATGAGTTGAGGAGAGAGTGGCAAGAGCTCAAATGTATTCAATGAGGTCCAAGAGTTCTTGCTTGCTGTTGGTGGAGAGATATTTATAGCCTCCATCCACCTGGGAAATCGTTGGGTTCAAAATTCCAAACAATCAGGGCATGCAATATTATCGCCATGTAATGGCTAGTACAACCACACCTATAGTTCAACGTCGACTTAAGGTTCATTAAATGCACAGAAACTTACTGTTAAATCAAATATTGATAGTACCGCACTCATATGCCCAGTAGTACTGATTCAGCGGTAGTACAGCACCTTAGCTACGGTAGTACTAATTTTCAAAGGAGAGAAAATGCTCCAAAAATGCATGTAACATCCTGTTTTTCTAGACAATTTAAAGTCCTATTTTCAAAAATAAATGTTCTGGAATCTTCTAGAATTAAATCAAGCTAAAAATGAATTTTTAGAATTTAAAATAATTTACAATGATTAAAATAAACTTTAACATAAGCTAAAAATATTTTATTCGAGTTCCACAGGTCTCAAGAAATTTTCTGGTATTTTTGGGATTTTTCTGCTATTTTTTGGAGCTTCTTTCTCTTTAATTTGAATTTCTGGATTTGGGAAAAGGGAAAAAATTCTCAGTCGCCCGATCCGCCTCCCTTCGACGCGTCGCCTCCCCGCCGACCCAGCCTACACTGCGCGCCACTCCCACCCTCACCCGCTCCGCGTCGTCCAATCGGTTGCCCTTGCCACGCGTCCGTATCCCACCGTCCGCACCCACGTTGCCCTAGCCGCCGCACCCCGCTTCGCCGTGGCCGTCCGATGCCGCCCGCGCCACGCACCGCTGATCTGATCGTCCACGTGTCCCGACCACGTCCCCCTCGCGTCTGCGCTGTCTCTGAATCGAATGCCTCGATTCACGTGTTAAATACCCCACCGCCACCTCGATTCATGGGCCACCGCCTCGGTTTGTGTGCATTCCCGCCGCCGCCACCTCCAACCCTAGCGCTACCATCGCCGGTGCCGTCTCCCACCGCCGCCGCCTCCCGCCATCCTCGTCCCCGTTGACCGGCACCGCCCCGTCCTCCGCCTTCTCCGTCGGTGAGCCGACCGCCGCCTCCCTCTGTCCCCGTTGCCGGTCACCGCCGCCTCGGCCCGCGACGCTACGCACCGCTCGCCCGGGCCACGCGTCAAGCATCGAGCAGTCGTCCACCTCGATCCCAGTCGCTCATCTAGATCCAAACCAATGGCCCAGATGCGTCCACGTGTCTAAATCTCGACCGTCCGATCCCGCCACCGCCGCCACGCCCGAGCCCCACCACGTCAGCCCTAGCCCACGTGTCATGCCACGTCAGCTACCACGTCATCCAAGATCGAGGCCCCAAGCCACGTCAGTGCCACGTCAGCAGCCACGTCAGCACGCCACGCGTCAGCACCAGAGTGTGCCACGTCAGCCACGCCGGCTGCAACGGCGTGACACTGTTCTGTGGACTCGGTCCACCGTGTACCCCTCTCTCCCGTGAAACCTGCCCACAGCATAGTGCAATTTTCAATTTTCAGTCTTTTTCTTTAGATTTAATTTTTTTGAGAGCTCATTCTCCTCGGTACTAGCTCCAAGTAACCTGTTCTTTTTTCTAAATTCATCTAAAATCGAGCTCTAGCTTTTGGTTATAGTTTCAAGGTTTTTGGAGTTCATTTACTTATCATTTTATATGTTTTATTGTTTCAGTCATTTTCTCTTTTGTTAAATTCCGATTCCAGAGGAGCAGGAGCGACGCCAGAAAACACCGAGTACCTCCCTGAGCATAACCAAGGTAAGTCGTGTCCTTTGATCATGTTGAACCTAGTTTATAATATATTATTTAATTATTTTGATTTAAATTACATTGCATCACTATTTAATTACAAACTTTGTATGTGGTAGTTATCGTCCCAAATTGAATTACCCCGCCTTGATAATTTGAATGCCATGATGCCATTGTCACCATAGGTTGAGAAATTTACTAGTGATGCTATGCATAATATCACACGGGTTGTACGATTAGAATGCTTAGCCTTGCTTATTCTTACGATCAGGTCTATCATCGCATGTGATTAATTAATTTGACTTAATGAGATATGGAACCGTGGTTGGTGCTACGTTTATTAAAATTTGTGCTATGACATTGGTGTGTCATTGGCGTGGTTATACAAACTTGGTTTTCACTCGGGCAAGTGATCGTGCAGTAAAGGGGGAAGCGTGGTTTCGCTTTGTGGGATGCGGTAGTCTCACCTGGGTAGACTTAAGTACTTAACTTTGTGTGGCATTAATCTGAGTTTTATCGTGCAAACCACATGTCTAGTATGGGATAGACCTGGCTGATTAATTTGGGATATGACACTTTCAATCTCGCCATTGTGATGGACATGGTTGCTGATTTTCATGTGGCGCAAGGGGTGGTGTGATGCGAAACCCTAGCGGGCGCGATTGAGTTGGAGTTGAACTTTGTAAAAGCCTTGTTGTGATTTCCTTAGGCCGAGGCTAATCACATCGTATGGGTACAGTTGTGCAACCTCTGTAGAGTGTAAAACTATTCGAATAGCCGCGTCATCGGTTATGGACAATGCTCGGTGATTTCAAACGAGTGGTAATGTTTTCTTATAAACTTGTGGTTTATGGTTGGGAAGTGAACGAGTAGTTCACTGTTGGTTTAACTTGTGGATGGGAGGTACGCAAGTGGTTTATTTTAATTCCTTTTATTACTTATTTATCATTGTTTTATTTAAATTTTATTTTCAATCTATTTACTGTAATTTCTTCCAAATACCATTTTACGCAAATTAACCTTTCAGCCATCCATTGGTAAGCCTTGCATATTATATTGCATTCATTTGTTACAAACGACTTGTTAAGTACCAATGTACTCACGACTTTACGCCTATGTTGCTCAGTTGAGGAAGAGGAGTATTATCAGCAGGAGATACCAGAAGGAGAGTACTTCGACGACTTGACGGATTAGGACTTCGTTCTCCACTCGATAGCCTGTGGGCTTGTCGATTGGCCGCTACGCTTTATTTTGGATTTTTCGTTGCTAGAGTTAAAGCTCTTCCGACTAGTGATATTGTAAGCTTGGCCATAAGGTCGTACGTTTGATATTTATCGATATTTGAGGTTTCCCTTTTATTTTAGCGTGTATATGGTTGTGGTTACATCTATATTTGGTTGTGTGCACTAGCGTGATCTTGGACTAGTGCCGTTTACACAGAGTCCGAATTTGCATATTCGGGTCTCGACAGAGTTGGTATCAGAGATGGTATTGTTCCAAGAAAAGATGAGAAATGCACCTCTCTAGAAAGAAATAAACTACCAGCATATAATGACTAGTAATACCGATGAAGTGGTACTACCACTTATACAACTATAGTCATACCAGTTTCTAAAAGAAATTAAGAGAGGGTTTCAAAAATGAAATTCCAAATGCATGCATGAACCATAATTGATCTAAGTGGCACAAGATTAACTTCAAACTTCTAGCCATGACTCCTTTTTATAGTACGATATCTATTCTAGCAATCTGGTCTTTTTCACCAAACACCGAGACTGGAAAAAACTATAAAGAGATCCTTAGACTACAATATACTTCTGCCTTGAGTCATATCTTAATCCATGTCAATCTTTGGTCATATTTGCATGCCTTTTCTATTATATCATCAAAATTTGGGATTAAACTTTTCAATCATCTTAACAAACATATTAGTCCCTCAAATATTATCATTGTTAATTATCAAAATTATTTTTAGAGGTCTAGATGCTTCACTAATTAAGACAACTGCACCTTTGTCTACTCCTAGAACCTTGCTTAACAGACAAGGCAACCACCTCATTAACTATTCAAAATATGCACAATATTTTAAATCCTAATTTTACTAGAAAACAAATATCACAAATAACTAGTGATGCATAAATCAGTACTAATAGTAGGCAATACATTGTACTTTGGAATATATGCACAAACAGAATTAAAACATAGTCGATCGATTACACAAATGACTTAAAGTTGGGGCTAATGAAGGATAGTAAGCAACACAGGCTTGATGCAATGCAGAACATAGATGAAGCAGTGAAGTGAGTGGTCACACAGATGTGCACTGCCTAGAAACAATATTGCTGCTCCATGTTGGTGTTCACGGTAGCAACGGCTTGGAGATAGTGCTCACCTCCTTCACAATGCATGCCAAAAAGGAGAGTTGATGAGGTTCAGGTGTTGCAACACAACAACACATATTTGCATGAGGAATAAAAAGAAATGAAGGAGGTAGTGACTCGGGACTCTATGCTCTAGACATCTCCAGGCATACACACACACACACACACACACACACACACACACACACACACATATATATATATATATATATATAGACGCGGACTATGAACTGATGTGATTAATAAGCCATTTACCAACTAGTAACTAACGTAACTAACCAGCTATTTACCGATTGGTAACTGCCTATCATTAATACCCAACAAAACCTTAAATCCAAATGTTTGAATCTCATTCAATCAAATAGAGATACTCCATTCAACAAAAATAAGATGAACATAGTCTACCAAGTGATGCTCCACTTCACAAGTCACGCAATTTACCACGTGGAAATACGTGAATACAGACATGCGTGTGTTTAGCCAAAACCTTCTCATGCTATGTATCTTAAGCTTTTAGGGAATGACAAGAATCCCACCTTATAAATTAGTCTCCTCAACCTTACCATAGCAATGTAATACTAAACTATGCTAGCTTTGTAATTATAGTAATATGCCTCACAATCATATGGGTCTAATTTCTAACATTAACAACACGGCTAGCAAAAATAATCTTAAAATAAGCAAACCTCCTGCTTAATTCTTGTCCAATACCCCAATAAGGATGGATGAGATCATTGATTGGTAAAAGTTGCTAGATTGCCACATATTAACCGAATTTTGTTATTCACACTCAAGCATCACCTTATCAGCCTCCAATCCACAACCAACCTTACTCTGTCACAAACCACAAAGGCCTCAACCAAATTGCATTCGCTAGAAGAGAGTTTCATTGAGCCCTTGCTACCACAAAGACACCAGTATCATTACGAGCAACCACACCCAATGCACCATTAAGCTCATCTACACAAAATGCCCCATCAACAATTTTCAGCTCTAGATTCTTATTTTTTCACTTTATACTTTTGATTATCTGAGAATCTGGTGCTATTACAAAAAAGCATTTGGCTAGTAGGTTGGCTCCAAAATCTATAAGAGACATGATTATAGGCAAATAGACCATGCTACCCCTAGTTGTAACACTTTGTTTGTATTTGTGTCTTACTTCTTTGTATTTGTACACAAATTATGGTTTTTTTTCCAAATTTCTAAAGACCATATGAATGTATATAAAAGATACAAAGTATATTTTGCAATATGAATGTTGAAACCATATGAATGGCTGCATGGCTATGGTTGGTGAAGGAGGCTATAGACGATGCAGAAGAGCTGGTTAATGACATGGAAGATGAGGCGGAGGGCGATGAGTCTGCGATTTTTGATGTTATGGCTTGATTTCATTCTGATAAAAGCAACCTCCTCAAAATGAAATGCACCATCAGCAAACTTGTTAACAGAACTCACAACAACAACATTATTTTTTTATACCTTCTTATATCCGAATCCAATTAATAGGTTCGAAAGTTGAAGTGGGTGATGATAACTTGCAGTCGTCCACCTTAAACAAAATGTACCAAAATAACACTAGATCTAAAACAAATGTTGTAATCCTATGAAGAAATGCACCACCATCTGGTGATTAATTCTAATATATATTGTCCAGCTGCCACCGAAGAAATGAGTTTTGCAAAGCTAGACAACTCACCTTTCACCACTTTCTAAGGTAGCTTGTCACATTAGACTGAACAATTGTTTACATATTTAAAGATTGCAACCATCATAAAGCACTTAGAAACTGAGGAGAAATTCAAATGTAAAAGATAATCTATGTGATGAAATACAAATTATACCAGCATTAATAAGCTACTAGGAAAAGAATGCTTCTATTTATGACCACAAATGATATTATTTTGTCATTTTACATATGCATGGCATAAGCATCACATACATTGCTTTGTCATTTTATACAAGGAAGTGACAAGAGTTTAAGCTACCAATGTATGGGTACTATGGGTTCATTAAAGTGTCATTTTACATCAGGGATCAGACAGATTGTAACGCCCCTGAGCTAACCAAATCTCACCAAGGTTTAGAGTATCAGATCTCACCGGTCACCCTTCACCCCAAAACTCCAGCAGCACACTTTGAAGAACTAACATCGCTTTGGCATAGCAACCTCCATCTTTTCTTGTTAACAGGGGATAGAGTTCATAAACCTAACCAAGATAGTTTCTGAGCACACAATGGATGCCAGAAGACTGAACTCATTAAAGATCTTATCTCCATATATGTTGAGCTCTAGAATCACACCCTCTGCCACCCCTTCCTTTAGGAAGCTCCCCAAAGTCTCCATTGCCTGGCATATGGAGCACAAATGCCTCATGGCATTCTTTTTCATAGGAAATCATTCTTGATGTGCCAAACCTAGACGAGGAACACTTGGGAAGCATGCAGAATGGAAGCAATTTTTTATCCCCTGATGCTAGCTTTGTGAAGTTTAAAACTAGGAACCATGCATATATATATATATATATATATATATATATATATACTTCCTCCATTCTTTGCAAATTTGGTCTAATCATATGTCTAGTAAACTATATAATAGTGTGTACATCAGAATTAATTCAGCATGCATGGTATATGAATTAAATTTAAGGTATTCTCTTTATTTGAAAAGGCTGGACCATAGTGCACACTAGACTTCTGAGATATTAGCAATTGTACATGGTAGAAGCTTTGCCAGTTATCTGAAAAATGAAATGCAAAACTTGATCCAATACATCATTGATGTCATTGTCCATCAATTTCTTAAAAAAAAAGCATATATGGATTTTCTAACTATGCCAACTGAGGGCCCATTTATAGGACAAGGATAATTAGTTTACCCCTAGTAAACATTGGTCAGTAAGGTGCTAGCAACACAAATTTCATTAATCAATAATATGAGCATCATCTACTGGTAATTACTGAAAGTATTCAAAGTATGAAAATATTAAAATTACTTTGTAGCAGTCGACATCTCCATTTGGCATCACAATGTGCAACCATTCATAATTTTTTTTGCGGAGATTGAATCATCAAAAGGGATGTAACGACGTGAATTTGGAGGAAGGTGGCAGCGAGAGGAAGAGGACGAAGGAAAAGATGGAGGGTGGTAGCGAGACTAGGGTTAGGGAGGTGGTGGTGGGTGCTAACCTCGATGAGAGCCGCGGCTGAATGGGATGATGACAAGGTCAGCCGGGGGTCAGGGTGTCTCGAGGTCGAGGGTCAGCGGCGGCATGGAAGCTAGGGGCGGCGGTATGGAGGTTAGGGGCGGCGACATCATCGAGGTCAGGGGTCGGTAATGGCGTCGAGGTCAGGGGGCCGCGTCATCAAGGTCAGGCGATGGCATCATGTGGACTCTCGTTCGCTCAGTGTGGGGAACACTCATGAGGGCTCCGTTCGCTCAGATGGGGAGGTGCTTGGGTGGGGAGGCCCCTAGGGGCTCGAGGTGGGGAGGCATTGGGGGCTTAGGGTGGAGAGTGGGGTAGGTGCATTGTAAATTATAGGTAATTATCTCTAACTTCAAGGGGTACTTTGTTTTAGGTATGCTAGCTTCCCATGAGAATCCTCCGAAAGGTTTCTTCTCATTGCTAGTTCATTTTTACCTTTGCTCCTTGCGATAATTAGAATGCGGTAGTTTTTGAAAGGTGAATATTTGCATGGCTCCACGAAATGCAAACAAGAAAATGGGGAGTAGGAGTTGTACTAAACATGCCCTTAACTTCAAAACACCGGGATCTCAAGGAATGTAGAATCGATTGGCTGGCCCGGTCCTTTACTCGAGAGATAAACAATTTTAAATTAGATAAAAGGAAACATCACGTGGCCAACACACCAAACAAATTTGGCTAGCTACTGCCTCTCCACGATGCTAGGCATTCATGGAAATTAAACCAACACATATGAAGTTCTTGTGTTTTCAATTCTTGCTAAATTTGCACCCATTCTTGTGAAAATTTTGCACTCTAAATGGGGCATAAGAGTTAACAAAAGCTAGGTAATGGCAGGGTGCAAATGAGGATACAAACCATGCAAGCCATTCGATCAAAACTCTTGATGCTTGTAGTGCATCATGATGAAAACCACATAATTTACATCAGTCGTATTTGTTGTGTTACACTAGTAGGATCTTAAATTGTACCAAGGTTTGTCAGAATTGTGATCTAAATCGAATGAAAATGTTCTGATAGGATTGCAAATGAGGATACAAACCGTGTAGGCCATTCGATCAAAACTCTTGACGCTTGCAGTGCATCATGATGAAAACAACATAATTTACATCAGTCACATTTGTTGTGTTACACTAGTAGGGTCTTAAATTCAGCCAAAGTTGTCAGAATCGTGATCTAAATTGAATGGAAATGCTCTGATAGGATTGCATTTTAGGATCGAATTGTACAATTTAAGATCCTATCTGATTCTACAAAAATACATTTTTCCCATTTTGCCATGTATTTCAAGAATGATATGAGTGTTTATTTGGTCATTTGGCATGTAATTGATTAATTATGTATGCTTTATTCATTACTAGAATAGTGGTTTTGATTCCACGTTATTCAGAGTTGCAAATAGAATAACGATTTAACAACTTTTCGTTCACCTAACCGTTTTACACTAAAAAGTGAAATAAATAAATAATCAAATTAATTTTTTATTATTCTAAACCTTGAAATCTTAATGTCTAAACTATTAGCTACTTAGTATTTACCATACAACTTGAACTGAGGGCTAAGACACCATCAAACACTCAATTCTTTTATAAACCGAGAAGATATGCGATTCTACATGATTCTATTACAATTCTACTACAATTTTATCATGATCCTACCAGATACAACTCGATGTGACATTTGAATTATATTGTTGCAGTTGAGATCATAAGATCGCACGATTCTACAATAGAGTCACAATTATAACAACCATGAATTCTACCATTTGATCTTAAAATACGATACTACTAGAACGGCATCATTAGATGCAAGATCGCGATTTTGATAGCCTTGCCTATGATACTATTCCATCCATTGTTAAATATATCTCATTGTGAACATACAATGAGCAAATAATGTCATTATATATGTCTCTGAAAAAACTAAGTGTATTATTTGCAAAACCATGGTTTTCTTAAAAAAATATAATCAAAGTCTTGCACTAGGAACTGTGAAAATTACAAGACACACAGTAGAGGGGACTCTATCATGGTAAAATGTCAGATATATCTGTAGTTGGTTGCAATTGACTATGGTTAAGGATTTTGAATTGTCAGAATTAATGTTTTGGAAGCTTAAAAGTGAGGTGTTTCCAAATTTTAAATTTGATATATTCATACTTTCAAATAGTAATAATAGTTTATTTTTATCCGAAATAATCATCCTTTTTTCTACACATTCTCTAATATTCAACTTTGACCAATAATGTTCACTACCAAATGTTATTAAATAATTATAAATTTCTAACACTTTTAAAGCATCTTTTACAACAAATATGTTTGTATCTTTCATTTTTGTCAATCTTGATTTTTAAGAATATCTTAGTAGCCAAAGTAACAAAAAGTTTTAAACTGGAATGGGTATGAAAGCAACAGCTATTTTAGACCCAACGGATTAAGTTTTAAAGAATTGGAATATGAATTTCAAATATGTAAAGTTATGTCTACTTTAGACTTTAGAAATTACTCTTCAATTTCAAATGGTCCTTTTGTGAATTTAAAATATCCTTAAATCGATTTTTGATATTTCAAAGTTGGAACATTCATTTTAAAATTTATAATTGAAATCTCAAAGTAAAATTTCATGTTTTAAAATTTTAAAATAGTGGAGCCTACTGGCAGTGATGTTTGTACTGACATCGAATCCAACTAGCAATCATTTGGTCATCGTCGAGGCATTATTATCTTTTAGGGCTTGTTTGGGAATGGCTATCCCGGCCAGGATCCCTACTGAATTCCTGGGCTACAATCCCAGAAGAATGTTTCCCTAGGCCAGCCAAGAGGCCCATTTGGAAGCCTGCTAGACGAGGACTTCTTGGCCCAATCGCGCTATTTTCCACAGGGAAAAAACCCTCGCATCACCACATCTGGAGAACTTTCCCCTTCGCGTCGCCTCCTCTAGCGACTGCACCCCCATTGCCGCCTCGTGTGAGCCTCCGCCTTCCTTGCTCACAACCACCTCTACCTCCCTCGCTCGCGACCGCCTTAGTCAACTGTCACGAGAGCCTCCGTCTCGCTTGCGACCGCTAACGCCTCCTCATCACCAGTAAAGTCAACCGCCTTCTCTCTCTCTTCCTCCTCCCACTAGGGTTCTGCATCTAACCCATTTTTTCTCGTCAACTTCCTCTTAGATCCGCTGCTATAGGTAACTAGGAAGGTAAAGAGGAGGGTGTTCTCTCAGATCTGTTGCAGCACCTGGAGGCCACAACGACCTGAAGGGACATGATCTTGTGAAGGTGAGTCTCTCTCTCTCTCCTGTTATTTTTATGTTCATCTTGATCTGATTCATGTGGCACTTTACATGGGAAATCAAACAGAAGTATGACCATAAAAATCTAAAGTTGTCTTTGACAAAGTGATAATTCTCTTCTGGGTATATATGTTGAATTGGTGATTGAGTTTATGGTATCTAAATTTACAATGATTGCCATTAATATTGATTAGTTTAGCTGAGAATATGACAGTCCATGCTCTTTCTTGATCTCTTTTACATGACTACCAGAACTAAATTTCCTTTTGATTATTTGGGCTTTGGACATCAGCGTCTGTCTTTGTAATGAATACATAATGTACAATGCACTACTTAGAATAGAATTAGATAAGTTTTAGACACCATGTGATGCGGGGTGGGGGTGGCCCGATCTTCACGACGTATGATTATAGATAACTAGCCCGTGCAACCCAGTAATTGATGCGGTCAACCACCGTCTCTATAGGGCAACCTGCAGCATTCAAATTACTCAACCACACGCTACGGCCTACGTCTACTTGCTATCGTGGAGTAAACACGTTCAAGCAATCCCCAAAGATTCGCAAGAACAACGGAGTAGCAACTCAGAGCTAACACCAAATCCCTATTAGTGGTGGAAATGGCTCACACACAAGGAGGAACAAGTGTTCTACTAAAACTCCAAGCATAAAACTTATGCCTCATATATGGGGTGGTGCCTCCTATTTATAGAGTGAGATGACTTGGGGCTAAGAAAACAATGAGGTAAGCGCTGACATCATGTTGTCTGATCTACTGTGGCTATACGATCTTCTGTGGCTATGATGACATATGCGCTTACATCAGTTCATGTTGATCTTTTGTAGTCATGCGATCTTTTGTGGCAATAATGATATATATGCTTACATCACTTTATGTTGATCTTGTGTGGCCACACGATCTTTTGTAGCTATGCTTTCCATGTCGCTAAAGCTTATTTTCCTTCTATTATCTTTTCCTCGAATCTAGGAACATAAAATAGAAGTATTAGGTAGCAACAAATTCCCATGATTACAAGAATAATCACTAAGAAAAAGATTCACCACTTGTCGCATTTTTTTTGCTCTAACTCTTGTGATTGGTCCATTAGTTTCAACACTTGTAGTGTGTTTCTTAATGATGTCCTCATCATCCTCCCCCTCTTGAAAAGGAGTCATCCTTGACTCTATTTCTGGAAAACCAAAGAAAGGAGATAAGTCTAAAATATTAAAAGTAGAGCTTACCCCATAGACATCTCCTGAGAGTTCAATTTTGTAGGCATTATCAGTGATCTTCTCTAGCACCCTGAATGGGCCATCTCCTCTTGGTAACAACTAGGATTTACGCTTTTTCAGAAAACCGTTCTTTGCGAAGATGCAATCAAACTAAGTCACCGAGTTCAAACAACTTCTTTTTCTTGAGTTTATTCGGCTTTGTTGCATAATATTGTGCTTTCTTCTCAATTTTGTCCTTAGTTTTGGTATGGATTTTCTTGACATATTCAGCACGCTTGGATGCTTCCATATTAGCACATTCTTGATGTGGTAAAGGTAGCAAATCAAGTGGTGTGATGGATTCGAATCTATACACTACCTCAAATGGACTGAGTTGAGTAGTAGAGTGTACCTCCCTGTTATATGCAAATTCCACATAAGGTAAATACTCTTCCAACTCTTTAATATTCTTCTTAATCATTGTCCGCAGTAAGGTGGATAAAGTGTGGTTCACCACCTCTATTTGGCCATCGCTTTGTGGGTGATATGTTGTAGAGAATAACAACTCTGTCATAAACTTGGCCTACAATGTTTTCCAAACATAACTCACGAACTTGACATCACGATCAGAAACAATTGTACTTGGCACTCCATGAAGCCTCACGATTTCCCTGGAAAACAAATCAGCTACGTGAGAAGCATCATCGCTTTTGTGACATGGTATAAAATGTGCCATCTTTGAAAAAATCTATCAACTACCATAAATACCAAATCTCTCCCTCTCTTAGTTCTTGGTAATCCTACAACAAAATCCATACTAATATTTTCCCAATGTGCTTTAGGTACTGGAAGAGGAGTATATAATCCATGAGGGTTTAATTTGGACTTAGCTTTGTGGCATGTAATGCATCGTTGTACGAATCGTTCACCGTTTCTTCTCATTTTTGGCCAATAAAAATGGTCGACCAGTAGTGTATATGTCTTCTCCCAACTAAAGTGTCCCATTAATCCTCCTGCATGGGACTCCTGCAATAACAGCAAACGAACGGACGACTCGGGAACACATAGCTTATTAGAATAAAATAAGAATCCATTATGCATATGGTATTTGTCCCATCCTTTTCCATCTTGGCAATGAGAGTGTGGTACTGAAAATTATCTATCATTAGCATACATTTCTTTTAAACTTTCTAACCTAGGCACATTCACTTCTAATTGAGTTAAAAGTGCATGTTTGCATGACAAAGCATCAGTAACAATATTGACTTTTCCTTTCTTATGTTTAACAACATATGGGAAGGTTTCTATGCACTCTACCCACCTAGCATACCTACGATTCGATTTTGATTGCCCTTTTAAGTATTTTAAGACCTCATGATCAGAATGTATAACAATTCTTTTGAACCAAAGACAATGTTGCCATGTTTCAAGTACATGAACCAAAGCATATAATTCTTTATCATAAACAGGATAGTTCAACTGTATACTTCCTAATTTCTCGCTAAGGTATGCAATTGGTTTTTTTTCTTGCATTAATACACCACCAACACCAACTCCACTAGCATCACATTCAATTTCGAAAGTTTTAGTAAAGTTAGGTAATGCAAGCAATCACACTTCAGTCAAGTGCTTCTTTAGTTCTTGAAATGATTTTTTTTATGATTCACCCCATTGAAAAAGAACACCTTTCTTAGTTAATTCATTAAGTGAGACAGCAGTAGTACTAAAGTCCGTGACAAAGCGTCGATAGAATCCAGCTAATCCATGAAAGCTCCTAACTTGGCTAACATTTAGAGGAGTAGGCTAATTTTTAATTGCTTTAATATTTGATTCATCTACCTCAATTCTTTGACTTGATACTACGAAGCCTAGAAATATAACCTTGTTGGTACAAAAAGTGCACTTCTCAAGATTAGCATAAAGTTGTTCCTTTCTTAACACTTCTAAGACTTGCCTAACATATTCAACATGTTCTTCCATGGATTTACTATATATGAGGATATCATCAAATACACAACAACAAATTTTTCAATAAATGCTCTTAAGACATTATTCATTAATATCATAAATATGCAAGGGGCATTAGTCAAACCAAATGGCACAACTAACCATTCATATAAACCAAATTTTGTTTTAAATGCAGTTTTCCATTCATCTCCAAGTTTTATTCTTATTTGATGATATCCAGTTTTCAAGTCAATTTTAGAGAATATAGTAGAGCCACTAAGTTCATCTAACATATCATCAAGTCTAAAGATTGGATTACGATATCTAACAGTTATATTATTAATGGCACGATAATCAACACATATTCTCTATGATCCATCTTTTTTATGAACTAAAATGACAGAAACAGCAGAAGGACTAAGACTTTCACATGCATACCCTTTCTCAAGAAGTCCTTGTACCTGGCATTGAATTTCCTTTGCTTATTTCGGATTAGTGCAGTAGGGTGGACGATTGAGTAATGATGCACCGAGAATGAGATCAATTTGATACTCAATACCTCTTGTGGGAGGCAATCTTGTAGGGATTTCTTCAGGAAACACATCTTTAAATGACTGCACAACTTTGGAAATAGCACTAAAAAGGGATGTTATGTCATTAGTTGAAATCAAAATGTCCCTGTAAATGAGAATAATATGCATCAAATCAAGATTTTGCCTCATTTCCTTTTTATCAATTTTGTTTGTGATCATGACTAACTTCTTTTCTTCATTTTTCCCTTTCAATTTTATCTTTTCACTTTTCTACCTTAACTTCCATCTTCTTTTGCATGTTCTGAGCTAGTATTTGATTAGGTGTCATGGGAAACAATTTTTTAGTACGACCTTCAAATTTGAATGTGTAGGTATTAGTGTATCTGCCATGTATAACACTACGATCATATTGCGAAGGTCGCCCTAAAGGCAAATGACATACAATCATAAGTACAACATCACTAGTAACAATATCAATGTAATCATGAATTTTGAATGTAACATTAACCATATGATGTACATTGACACTTCCACAATCGCTTAACCATTAGACATGATATGAGTGAGAATGTTTTAGCAATTTCAAACCTAGCTTGTCACACAATCCATGCTAACAAGATTATGACTACTATCACCATCAATAATTAATTTGATTACCTTGTCACTTACCTTTGCTTGTGTTTGGAAAAGGTTGAATATCTGTGGATGCTCATCTTTCTTGACTTGCACACTAAGAACTTTAGTAACGACAAGTGCGGTGCCGATTTTATATGGGCATCCATCATATTCTTTCTCATCTTCAGGGGCATCTTCAATTTTTATTGGATCTTCATTAATCTCTTGAACTTCTTCTTTACTAGTGGACTCATATTCACCATCTTCTATGACAATTATTGCTCGGTTGTTTGGACATTACCTAGAGATGTGTCCACGACCCAAGTATTTGAAATATTGGATAACGCTGCTTTTGGCTGTGGATCCCATTGAAAAAGTCGATGATGCTACAGGCTTCTTCTCACTTGATGAAGGGATTATTTTGGTACTAGAGGAGGAAAGGATATTAGTAGTAAATGAACCACTAGATGAAGATGTAGCTCTTCCCAAGCTAAAGCGAGCTTTGGGAGCATTTGTTGGGGTTCGCAAGTTGAAGGATGGTGGTTTTGTGGCCTTGGCATCTTCTAGTAGTTGCTTCTCTGCCTTTTGTGCTTGATGCACCAACTCCACCATGTTTTTATACTGTTGGTAAACCACAATACGCTTGATGTTTTTGTTTAGGCCAAACAAAAAGCGTGCTATAGTTTGCTCTTCATCTTTATAAACACGTGCCCGAATCATGGCTTTCTCTATCTCTTTGTAGTACTTTTCCATAGTACTTGTACCCTGTCTTAAACTTTGTGATTTATCGAATAATTCACATTTATAATGACTAGGTACAAACCTTGCTCTCATTTCTCTCTTCATCGCAGCCCATGTGGCGATGGGTGGTTCGCCATATTCTTCTCGTTGATTTTGCACTTGCTCCCACCAAATAAGAGCATAGCCATCAAACTCCAAGGCGGCCATCGCGAGCTTCTTCTCCTCCGAATAGTTGTGTATTCGAAAAATCTTCTCAACCTTCAATTCCCAAGTTAAATATTCATCAGGATTAGACTTACCTTCAAATTTGGGAATGGTGAATTTGAGTTTGCCAAACTTCTCCTCTTGATGATGGTCATCATTATGGCGCCCTCGTTGATAAGCATCGTTGCGGTGTAGGTGGAAGGGAGCAGCAAAGTTGCCTCCTTGTGATGTGCCTTCTGCACGTCCACGGCCTCTTCCAAGGTCGTCTCCTCCTTGACCAGGTGGTGGTGGTCTCACTGCGGCTACGGCAGCACGATTTCTTCGAGATTAAGTCTCTCGTGCTAATCGTGCGGCGGCCTCCTCATCGGTCTCGTCTACCTCCTCATCACCATGCACACTAGGATCACTTTGTGTGCCATGTTGAAGATAGACCAATTGCTTTCGCAATTCCGAACCTACCTCTGAAATAATTTCTTTTCGGAGTATGCTCATGTTTTCATTCAATTGTTAATTGAAATCATTTGTGAGCTTTTCTAAGTCCGTATGTGTGACATAGACTGGCTGTCTTCCAACCCCTGACATAGTTAGGGTAAGCAAAAAAAACAAATAGGTATTATTTATGGGCTGTCACACCCTCACTCCTTGCCTACCGTAGTTCTTATGAATGCTTGATGGATTGGTAAAGTGCTTGTACTCTGGTAGCAGTAGACGAGTGTAGGTGATGAGTTGAGTAATTCAAGGCCCAAGTGCTGTATTTTGACAATGGCTATATGTGGAGCTCGGAGGGTTAGTATACTCCTACTCAATTGAAATTCTAGATATTATCAAGATAAGTAATAATCCAAACTAGAAATTATATACCTAATTGCTGATATCAAGATATAAGTGAAGATTATAACAACTCACGCACAATGATAATGGAACTTAATGCAACCAAGGAATGAGCTATAACGCAAGGAATTAGTGAAGAACAGAATAACTCGTGTTGCACAAGTTATAGAAAGACGTTAGCTTGATTGCAGTCGATGTAAACAGGCTACAAATATACATACAAGAATAACAAATTTTACCAAACTTTGGAATGGAATTTATGCTTGATAAAATACTGACAATGACACTTTCTTCTTTTCTTTCTTTCTTGCTTCTTTTTTTCTTTTTGTTTGTACTATTTTTTCTTTTCTTTTGCACCAAGGTCAGCAGATATATCAAGATCTCACATAATATCCAATAATTCAGTTTCTAAATTAAAGAATGATATCAAGTGTGCAAAGCCGTAGTAATACTCAAAAGCTAGTCTTTAAATAGGATCAAAGTTTTCACAAAGGATAGATTGGGTTCTTAAAAGAATATAGGTGAAACTCAAATAACCAAGTTGCGCAAATTCATATTTGAGTGATGTTCTATGCGCAAGACAACAACAACTTTCGCGAAAATTCAGATTTGAGTGATATTCTATGCGCAAGACAACAACAACTTTCTATTTGACTAACAATGATTTTCAGATTAGCTTGAACAAAAGTAATGTGAATAAAGATTTTAGATCGGCAAGTAAGCAAGGTTCTAATGAATTAAAACCTAGCAAAACTCACCAAAATTTTCAATTAAAACTACGGCAAAGAACAATATTTTTGTGTGGCTTTTTCTGGATAGGAAAGAAAACAACAAATATAGAGGGTGAAATCCTACCGTGTAAACCCGGCGTTCTAATACCAAACTGATGCGGAGTGGGGATGGCCCGATCTTCACGATGTACGATTATGGATAACTAGTCCGTGCAACCTAGCAATTAATGTGGCCAATCAATGTCTCTATATGGCAACCTGCAGTACTTAAATTACTAAACTACATGCTACGGCCTTCATCTACTCGCTATCGTGGAGTAGACACGTTCAAGTAATCCCTAAAGATTTGCAAAAACAACGGAGTAACAACTCAGAGATAACACCCAATCCCTATTGGTGGTGGAAATGGCTCACACATAAAGAGGAACAAGTGTTCTACTAAAACTCCAAGTATGAAACTTATGCCTGATATATGGGGGGTGCCCCCTATTTATAGGGTGAGATGACTTGAGGGGCTAAGAAAGCAATAAGGTAAGCGCTGACATCATATTGTCTGATCATCTGTGGCTATACGATCTTTTGTGGTTATGATGACATATGCATTTACATTACTTCATGTTGATCTTCTGTGGCCATGTGATCTTTTATGGCAATGATGACATATGTGCTTACATCACTTTATGTTGATCTTCTGTGACCATACGATCTTCTGTGGCTATACTTTTCATGTCGCTAAAGCTTCTTTTTCTTCTATTATCTTTTTCTCGAATCTAAGAACATATAAAATAGAAGTATTAGGTAGCAATAAATTCTCATGAGTACAAGAATAATCACTAAGAAAACGATTCACCTCTTGTCGTATTTGTTTTGCTCTAACTTTTATGATTGGTCCATTAGTTTTAACACTTGTAGTGTGTTTCTTAATGATGTCGTCATCACCATGTTTTCATCTAGTTTTGTTTTGTGAATGGACTAACCTAAAAAGAAGTAGTGAACTTTTAGTATGATAAGAGCAGGCACTGAAATTCACCGTAAGGAATTGATCATAATACTCTTTTTTGGAATCTTAGTTTATTCAGAGTTCTTTACTATGTGTTATGTGTTCAACTTCATATTGTTTTGTCTGTCATTCATGAATTAACCTATCACATAGAATGTGACATGGGAGAAGTACAAGATGCTCCTTTGTGCTTTTGGCTTTCTTGCTTTCCCATTCATATCATCCTCGAGCTTCAGTGCTGCAATAATTATGGAAATCTTGAGCCATTCTTCATATTTTCCTTTTTTTTCTCTTCGAACATGTGCAACCATCATTGCAATGTTTGTGTTAGCACAAGAATGCCATTGATGCAATGCCAAATGGATTTCACAAATGCATCAGCGTCTTGTTTTCATACCGTGCATCTTCTATGTCAGTTACTTACTTTATTATGAGCTTGTTTCTTTGATTATCTGTGCATGATTGTTTTCATAATGTACATCTTGTACCATTTGTTCATTTCAATATGTTGTGGCTAGTGTAGTACATTAGAAGATTAGGCTGTCCTGCCCATTGGTGTTGTTCAGATTTATATGATTATTAGTAGGTTGAAAGAAGTAGTACAATGACTTTTTAGATAAAAATTTTTCTTGTTAGCATCAATTCTTGATTTGATTGGAGCATTCATGTACTCACCACCTGTACTCTATATTCATCCTACTTTTGTATCATTAGCCCTTATTGGGAGTTTCTAGTTGTTCTGTTGTTTACTGTTAATACTTGAATTTAAAAACTACAGATTATCAGGCAGTCGGCATAATTTGCTAATTTTACCAGTCTGGACTAGTACTTGGTGAATTGGTTGGTCTAATGTTTGAATTTTAGTGTTCCTATGATTACTTAATTTTAATTGTATATGTTGAAAGTGATTCCAACCAAGTCTCATTGTTCCATATAGGCAAAAGACAACAGGTGGGAGATTGGGAGAAGGAAGTGGTTGGATTTGGACCGGGTGGATGCTTGATGTGTCATATTACCGTATTTGCAACATGGCACACATGGCCAATTAGATGCTTGAATTCAACTTTTGCATGAACTGGGCTCATCCTCGTGTTATAGATGATTAATTTGGTTGTATGAAACAGATGATGAATGCTCTAGGTACAAGTAGTACAAGCTAAACAAGTTTAGATTTTACCCACATATGAATATGATCTACATGCGTGGAAGTATGGTATCTAATTTGAATGTTGATGCATATTTTAGCACCCTCTTTCTCAAAATTTTCATGATTTTTAAATTAGTTTTATTATCTTATTTGCATTTTTCAATTTTTGGGTGCCTTTTTGGATTGTTATTTTTTTTGAATTTGTTGTTTTTTGGACATTTCTGACTTTTCCTAAATATTTCTGATTTTTCCTATTTTTCTGGGTTTTTTTAAAAATATTTTGCATGTCTGATATTTTTATCCCTATGACTTTTAAATAGTGGTAGAGAATATTTTACTATAAGGATTATTATCCCAAGAGGTTAATGGGGATTTCTTATGCCCTCAAAATCCCTCCTAGGAAAAATATTCTCTTGGTTTCTTTCCCTTTCCCTTGACATCCAAACAAGATCTTACAGGTAAAATCTGACATCTGAGCTGCTGCCCCATCGAAACCACTTGGCTTAATGGAAGGTAAACGGTGGCAATTTCAAGTTAGGGGGTGATCGGAATAACGATGGCTTTTGACTTTTGCTGAAAAAACACTGTAGCTGGCTGAAAAAACACTGTAGCTGAGTTGGTTTATTGAGTATAATTAAATTTTAAAAAATATAAAAATAAAAACGGCACGCTAATCTAGAGCAGACGATGCAAAGGAATACGAGAAAAAAAACAAAACACAAAAATTCAAAAAAACAAAAAAAAGCAACAAGACAAAACCGCAACAGTGCAGCACAGTATTCTAATCGCCACAGCCTATCGCCACCGTCAGAAAAAAGCAGACTTGATCGCGGCCTTAGTGGTTTATTAGAAGAGTGTGAACAGAGAACGGAATGAACACTTGTCTAGAGGCACGGATCACTCTGAATCAAAATCCCACTCCCCATCGGTGTAAAAAAAAACAATCTGAAACTGTTTGAACAGTGCACTTTTACCACTTTACACCTCACATCCTTACGATATTACGGAAATCATTCTCCCCTGCTCTGAAAACTACAGCCAAGCTAAGCCAACTAATTAAAGTAAGCATTTTTAATTGCACCAACCCATCTGCCATGTTCTGTCTGAGATAAACTACCAGGAATTTTAAGGTTCACAGTCATGATTGCAAAGTAGGAGTAACAAAAAAGTGTGGCCTTTCCTCCAAAATTCATTAAAGTGCATATAGCGTATTTGTATGTCATGCTTGTGTTACTTTACATGATGAGTACGATGGCAAGGTCCCGTCCACAATGCAACAATTCATAGGAGGAATTGTACTGTTTTTTTCCTTTGCAAACCGGCCTCCTACAAATATTTTTATGAAATTCTTCCATTCTAAGCAATAACCAAAATGTGCCTTGATGTGTGTCGAATAACACAAATTCTTATGTTATAATTGCACCTGTTGACATTCATGTGTTTCTATCCTTTGTAGGTTGTGCGGAGATTGCTAGCTGCTGTTATTTTGGTGTTCTAGACACTCAACGACAACTAAGGCTTTGTTTGGAATAGATAAATTCCATAAGAATTGTACAAATTTATGTAACCCTAGTTCCAATTAGGGCCGACATTACTCATGCAAATGTTAACAACTAACACTTATGTGTAATATAAAATTCCAACATCTAGGGTATTTGAAATGGACCACCGTTTGGTCTACCTGGAGCTGATGAGTAGAGCTGGGAGTTGGGCCGTGCCGTGCCGGCACAGCCCAAGCCCATCATGCTTCGGGCCGATTCGTGCCGTGCCGGCTCGGCCCAGTCATCCCACCGTGCTGTGCCGTACCGACCCGCCTCACCTCCGGCTAGGCCCAAGCACGACTCAAAGCCCGCCGTGCCGACGTTCGTGCTGTGCCAGCCCAAGCCCAACCCAAAGTAACTATGCACGACGAAGGTGACGGCGACAATTGTGGTGACGTCCGTCATCTTCCTTTCTCTCGTACCCATCTCGTTGAAAATTAATTGAAATTGAATTAATTGTATCAAAACATCGGCACGCAATGACGTAAATATTTCGGAAAAATTAATTGAAACATCGGCGCGGGGACGCGGAGAGGAGCCAGGAGGCGGGGACGCCGGACGTGGGAGGGGGAGCCGGGGAGGGCAGGGGCGGGGGGACGCGGGAGGGGAAACCGGGGAGGGCGGGGGCGGGGGCGCGGGAGGGGGAGCCGGGGAGGCCGAGGCGGCTGGAATGCCGGTTGTGCCCTCGTGCCGTCCGAGCCTGCCGTGCCACCCGAGCCGCCGCTGCGTCTTGCGCCTCGCCGCACGCCCGTCTGCCGTCTTTGTCCGCGTCGCCCACATTGCCGATTTGAGGCCCACCCGCCCACTGCTTCAGTTGCGTGCTGCACAGCCCGCCACGTGTCGGGCCGTGCTGTGCTTGGGCCGTGCCGTCCCGGCCGTGCTTCGGGCTGGCCCAAAGAAGCCCGGCACTGCTAATTGATCTTTCATCGCACATTATACGAGTCAGTTGAGAGATCAAGTGGCTGGTTACAACACTTCCAGATGTGGTGTTTGCTGCCGTGGGGGAGGAGTACATGTGGGTCTATTCTTTTTTTGCTTTATTTTTTACTACGATTTATGACTTTCGAGCTATTTATAAGAGAGACTATAGAGTAACAGAAAACTCACGTGTGGTTTTGTTTGATATAAATAAAATCGTTATAATGTATACTACAATTAATTTATAAATCACACTTTAAAAGAGATTCCGTTTGAAAGTTAATTACTATAGAAAAATTAGAAAACAACTTTTAGAAACTAAAAAAAAAATCTCACAAAATTAAGTTGATAATGAGTGAGTGAGGTTGTTTAGCTAGAACCTCTGGGCAATGCACGGTTAGCCTTGTTTAGGCTCCTGATTGCATTGCTGAATTTTTTTGGTAAAGAGCGTGCCTTCTCAGCAATAGAAGTCCCCCCGTTTTCGTCGCGAAAAAAATAAAATAGGGAAAACTAGTAGTCTTGTAATAAAACACGAGCATAATTGTTCCGGGGAGGACAATTCGGCAGCAGCGTAGCGCACAAACTGGGGCACGATTCGTCTCCTCGCATCGTGTCCATTTTGCGTTCGCCCCCTCCGATTTCCCCCATATGAAAACCCTCAACAGTTCAAATCCCACGTCTCTCCCACCTCCTGAGTCCTACCCAGTACCAACCCACCTCGCCGGCTGCCGCAACCATGAGCGGCGCGGCGGCGATCGGCGGCCGAAGCGGGAGGTGGGCCTCATCCTCCTCCTCGGCGTCCGCGGCGGCTCCACCTCAGGTGAGCGGAATCGGCGGTGGCTTGGGAATTGGGCCTCGGCGGCCGGGGTTTTGACTGGCTTCTCTCGCAGGTCGAGCGCGGGAGGCGGACGTGGACGCTCGAGCCGGCGGCGGAATCTGGGGAGTACAGCCCCGGGCTGCTCGATCTCCATTCCCTCGACACCGAGCTCCTCACGGATGTGAGATTGCCTTCCCCTCCGCTGGATTTCGCCTTTCGTGTGTCGTGTGAATTGGCCGTGGTTTGCGGTGGGAAGTTCCCATCTCGCTTCTCAGAAGTCAGAATCGGATTGGTTTGTTGCTTCTGTTGCTGCCCCGGTACATGCGAAGCGTAGCGACGAGCTTAGGGGACTTGCCTGAGCTTCAATTGTCGTGCCGCTTATCAAGTTTAATTGGTTAGCGTGGAGATACAAAAGAATTTGGGGTTAGAAAGGTCGCAATTTTGGTGTGGCAGTTTCACCTCTGTTTCCAATTGGTCAATCGACGTGGTTTAGAATGGATTGGTTGAGCTGGTCTTGCCTTCTTGGTAGTCCGTAGTCGTTTGGTTTTGTATTCTCTTCCTGATACAACTCTATATCCTTAACACTTTTGAGGAGTAACGAGAGATGAGGAAGTGTTGTGGGCTGTTGTTTCGGCACTTTTTTTTTTGAGTTCTACTCGATTTGATTAGTGTTTTGGATGGTGAGCTATGACGCATGTTTGATTGTTCCAGGCCTGTTATAATCTCTTTGCTTTTTGTGTGCTTTGTTGAGCCCGTGAAGATGCGGCCATGAATTGTACGTCTTGTCGTGATTACCCTGCTCAAGATGTTGCTAATCTGTTCATGGCCTCAATGTTGCTTCTGCTACCCTTATAGATTACTCTTCAATGGACATGATATCGTATCATTGAATTGGTGCTGGTTTGTGTTTTGTAGCTGACAGTTTGCATTGTGTTGTGATCTGCTAGAAACTTAGTTCAATTAACTGGACGTCAAGAGCTAGCACAAGAGTTAAAATAGCTAATGATCAACCACTGGTATTCTTTGGAATCTATGTAGCTACCTGTGGCATCTATGAACTAAGCAATCTCTTTGAGATGTAAGCTGTGCCTTCCTGGTTAGTTTTATTAGTTCAGCTAATAAATTTGATCCAAAGCTACTTATGTAAAATCGATTATTTTATTATGGGAAATTGTTCTGCTATGATTAGTTTTGAATTGACATTAATTTGAATGGAAATGTTCTCAATGGGATCTATTCAATCTGTGTTTTGGTTTGGTATCTGGTGGGTCAGGCTGCTACTGGAATTAGATACCAGTGTGAACTAGCATGAAATGTTCCTGCTAATAAATTAATTTACTACTATTTTTATTAGTATCACCTGAGATTGCTGTAAATGTGAATGTTTTTTGTCAAATAAAAGAGAGAAAAATGTTTGTATTGTATATGATTTGTAAATCATGCCTGTTCTTAGTTTTGTGTTGACCGTGGGATTTGGTATGAAGATGCCTGTTGCAGGATCATATGGCACTGATGCAGCTTTTTATTACACAAGAGACCAAAGCTTCAATGACTCTGAGCCAAGCTTTGGTACAAGCAAGCAGAACAATGTTTCAAACTCCAGCTCAGTGGCCAAAATCAAAGTAGTGGTATGTCTTTGTGTCATATCGAAAATGTAGTGATAACTAATTATTCTGTGCATCAATTAACAATGGCAAAACATCTAGTGTATTGCAACTCTGCAATTTGTTGTACTACATGCTGCAAAATTTGTTCAGGCTAATATTTCTTCTGGGTAATGCAGGTGAGGAAAAGGCCTTTAAATAAGAAGGAAATATCTCGAAAGGAAGAAGATATTATAACAATAGATACATATTCCAATTCCCTCACTGTACATGAGACAAAGCTCAAGGTGACCAAGTTATTTCTTGGAGCGTGACCTCTTACCATATTGTAGATTGGTTTGAGTTTGATAATTAACTGTTATTGACAAGTGGAGGAAGTTCGATTAGAAATTGTAGAAATTAGATTGATGTCCCCACAAAATGAAATTGTAGAAATTAGATTGATGTCCCCACAAAATCTAATGGAATATAACACATGTGTTATAAATGTTAACGGAGTATGCCTGTGATGGTATTTTACTAAGATGGGAGCTTTGAGTGGTATTTTACTGAAGGGACACTTTTGCAATGCTTTGGTGGTAATTTTACTTCTTAAAATTATTTGAAAATTTACCAAGCTTGTAAATAATGTTGCAAAATGTTTGTATTTAATTGGAAGGTAATTTGGTTGTAATAATCCATGTCTGTAAATTGATTTATCCAGGTGTAATAAATTACTTTGACATATATATGTATATTAGAATATATGAGCCAGCTAGGTTACTGGGACCCAGTCCTGACGGTTGAACAATTGGCCCCTCTTGTTCTCAGAAGTTGGTCTAAAATATTCAAGGTGCAACTATATCGACTGTACTCTGTTTGTTATAAAGGAAATTACGCTTTCAGTTGAATCGTGCTGCAATAGCATTTCAATCGAAATCAATGTGGCAAAAATAAATAAAATGTCTGATCTTGCCCTGTTTTCTCCTTACTTCCTGTGAAAATGTCAAAATGATCACTTGCCTTTGCTGTACTCATTACATACTAAGAAGATAGCCATATTGAGCACCTATTCAACATGGATTGTAAGTCATGGACATCACATAAAGAATGGGGGAGTTAAACACAATAGGTTCTTGTTTGAGATGACCTCATGGCTCTTAAATTGTTGTCGGAGTAGTGTTATGATTTGTCACTGTTCCTGTATGTATCTTTGTGTACAATTGTATACTAATACTAGCTACCTAAAAACTAATGGATGGTTTTTTTTTTAAAAAAAAAGCAAAACTAATGGATGGTTGTTCCACAGGTTGACTTAACAGAGTACATAGAGAGACATGAGTTTGTGTTTGATGCTGTTTTGAATGATGATGTTTCGAACGATGAGGTCAGTGGACCACTCACACAGTATTTTAAGTTTTTAATATAGAATTTGGACTGAGTCCTAATATTTGATTTTCCATTTAAGGTTTACCGTGAAACGGTGGAACCCATCGTTCCTGCCATTTTCCAGCGAACAAAAGCAACATGTTTTGCCTATGGGCAGACAGGCGAGTCTCTGTCTTCTTTTTATACATTGATTTAATAATCAGCCAAATAGTTGTTTTTATGTCCTAATTAAATAGTTGTCATTTGTAGGAAAAAATCAATTGGCATATGCTCTTTGCAAGTAGTAAATCTCACTGTCCTACTTTGGTTTGGTTATGGTGTACACATATTCTTGTTTGTGTGAAGTAGAATCACTCTAACCTGTCCTAACATTTCAGTGCTGGATCTGTTTCAGGTAGTGGAAAGACATATACCATGCAACCACTGCCACTTAAAGCCTCCCAGGATATTTTGGGATTAATGCATTACACATACAGAAACCAAGGCTTTCAATTGTTTGTCAGCTTCTTTGAGATCTATGGTGGAAAGCTTTTTGATCTTCTTAATCAGAAGAGGTCTCTGGATGTTCTATATTTTGCCCATACGTTCTTTTCTTCATATAAAATGCCAAACCTTTATTCTCTGTGTAGGAAACTTTGCATGAGGGAGGATGGTAAACAGCAAGTGTGCATTGTGGGTTTACAAGAATACAGAGTTTCAGATGTTGAAATGATAAGGGAGCTCATAGAGAGAGGTAATGCTTGCAGAAGCACAGGAACAACTGGTGCCAATGAGGAGTCATCCAGATCTCATGCAATTCTTCAGCTTGTTATAAAAAAGGTGGTTGAGGATAAGGAATCAAAGCCTTCTCGAGTTGTTGGGAAGCTATCCTTCATTGATCTTGCTGGCAGTGAGCGCGGTGCAGATACCACAGATAATGATAAGCAAACAAGGTCCTGCCTAATGTACTTTTTCCTTATTGTAGTTAAAGATAAAGCTATTCTGATTTTCTTTGTTTTCTTTACATATCACTGTATTGATTGCTCAGAATCGAAGGCGCTGAGATCAACAAAAGTCTGCTTGCTCTGAAGGAATGTATCAGAGCTCTTGACAATGATCAAGTTCATATTCCTTTCAGAGGAAGTAAACTAACAGAAGTATTGAGAGATTCTTTTATTGGAAACTCACGGACTGTGATGATCTCCTGCATTTCTCCAAATTCGGGCTCATGCGAACACACGCTAAATACACTGAGATATGCTGACAGGTGATGTGGCAGTTCAACTTGGTATTTCATGTAGAATTAACTATATTGGAACATTGCAATTTACAATACAAGACTTGGTCACCTTGAGCAGAGTTAAAAGCCTTTCGAAAGGAGGCTCCAAGAAGGATGCACTACCAGCATCCTCAAATATGAGAGAATCAAGTCCTGGCCCTCCTTTATCAAATCTTGACTACAGCCATGTAGCTGCTGGCGACCTCCAGAGATTTGGGTCCAAGAAAATTGCACAAGATGATTCTCTGTCTTCTAATATAGACCGTGTTCCTAGTGGGAGGGAGGTTCTGCATGGACCACCATCATACTCCAATCACATTGGGGAACCCTTAAGGAATTCCTTGAGGGGAAGTGACAACGATTTATCAGAAGAGGGATCTGAGCAAGAGAAACCCTCACGGAGAAACAAAGGAACTTCACCAAATACATACTCATCTGCAACCATGGATGGAATGAGAAAAACTAGTTCTCAAATGCAGTGGAAAAACATTCCTGAAGTACATGCTAATGGCCTGGATGCAGATGATGGCCTCAATGCCCTCTTGAAGGTTTGAATACTTTGATATTTACTTTCTATTTGATTTCTGGAGTTTATACAGCTAGAGCTATTGCCCAAAACTGTGGTAATGATATACTTGCCACTAGCTTTATGATTGAGTTCTGAAATCTCATGCAGCTCTGTAAAATCTTTTTGTACACAATGTTTGGATTAGATTCACCTGCTGGTGTTCTTTTATTTCAGTGAAGCTATCTGTTGAATATCCAGTGTTCGCCTTAAAATTTAGAACTATGTTGTTGTCGTCAATTCAGGAGGAAGAAGATCTGGTCATGGCTCATCGTGAACAAGTGGAGGAGACTATCAACATTCTTCGAGAGGTATGTGCAGTAACGCAGTTGCATGCCTTTAGTTCTCAGATATGTCACCCAATAATTTGAGAGTATGTATATTTGTTTATACAGGAGATGACACTGTTAGAGGAAGCAGACCAACCAGGCAGTCAGTTAGATGAGTATGTAACTAGAATGAATGCCATAATAACCAAGAAAGCTGCTGGTCTAATGAACTTGCAGGCACGCTTGGCACATTTTCAGCAGCGCCTTGCCGAGCAGAATGTTCTTGTAACCCCACTTGGCTTGTGAACCTTATGCTCAGACATGGTTACTTAAACTGATGTTCTAGCAGCCACGTCAGCGATAAAGCCACTGGTCGAAACGCTGAGCCTAGAGAGCCTACAGATCTGAGATCCTCGGGCGAATCGGTAGCTATGGCATGGGTGTTTGATTACTTATACAGGTGTGATTCTTTTGTTCAATTCATCTGTATCATTTCACCACAGGGACAAGTATATTCTTCGGTGATGTTTCGTAAATTGTAACTACAAATAAGCTAGTGACCACTAGCACACACCCCAAGTGCCTAGATGACTGGAACATACATGAATCCTTTGTATAGTTTACCAGTTCAATGGCTTGTTTGGGCTATGATGTAAGATTGATGCTACTATCTTGCACGTTCTTTGTTATAAGTGGTGTCTTTTTCTAGCCTCAAATTTGATTGCGGTGCTCTAGTGATTCTTGTTCTATTAAGCAGAATGGCGACAAGTTGTGCTTCTAAATTATCCGTGGTTAATATAATTTGTGCACCTTAGGCATCACTCAATTTAACTTCTGGTTTCTGTTTTTTTATTATTCATTAATTTCATCTTTTTCTGATTTTTTTTAAAAAAATTGGCCTTTTTGTCTTTTCTTTTTTTCCCCGTATTCTTTTGTATTGTCTGTGATGAGCTAACATATGTTTTTTCTATTTTTAAATATTTTTAAATTTAATTATGTTAGATAAGTCAACTTAGCTAAGTAAAAAATAAGCTAATTACAATAAAAAAAATCATAAATCAATGTCATTCTGAACACTTCCTTAATGTCTTCAGCGCATGGTTTATGCTCTAATTCATTCATTTGCACATGGTGACTTGTTGGATAGTCCCTTGTCTATCTAGTACACCTATCTAGGGGTGTAAATGGTATAGGTTAATCTCGACCGATTCGATACCGAATCCGGTTGATACCGAATATGGGAAGATAATTTAGCGTCTGGTATCGAATCCAGTCCATATCTGATATGGTAACGAAAATGGTAGAGCTAAAATCCAATCGAATAGCATCGATAAATAGTAAATCGGATACTATTCGACTGAATATCCAAATAAGCAAGTTAGTACCCTAATTGGCTCAGTCCATCAACTATCATTAACACCAACCGGCATAGATTTTATCAAAATCATAACATAATTCTAGAGTCTAGTTACTCTAACCAGTCGTCACAAATGCTCTCCGCTTATGTTGAATTTGCGTATAAATTTATCGTTTATGTTGAACTTGTGTTGTATTGGCTATTATTGCTAGTTGAAGACTTAAAGTGATGGTGGTATGGTACAGTATATATTCTTTTATTTATACATATACTATTCGTCTATATTATCTGTTTCTAATCTAAAACTGTTATGTATCCGTCCCGATGACACCATATTCGAAACTCCGAATAATCCGAATTCGTATTTATATCCGACCTTATCGTATCCGACTTCGAATCGGAAAAAAAAATGAGTTAAGATATGGTATAAATAATATCTATCTAAATCTGACTCGATTGCACTTCTGCACCTCTCCACTCTCTAGCCACGAGGTTTGTCGCTGAGAATCTTATGGCTAACGCCCTGTTTGAACGTAGGATTTTCACGGAAAAATTCAGAAGAAATTCAATAGAAAAAAGTTTAATTCTCGTAGAAATTGGAAAAAATTTTCACATTCTAAATAGGCCCACTTGAGTCTCACGAAGCCTTTTGATCGATTGATCACATCAAACCTAGCGTTTCACGATATAGTATAATATATCGGTAGATAATTGTTAAAAAACCATGATTATAAGATCATTTTCCACAAAATATTTGCATAGTTAAAATAATTAATAGAATACACAGGATATATCTACACTATATAAGACTATTTTTTTATCAATAGTAAGAGTGTAAGCTGGCTTAGCAAATTAAGTTTAACTACCCAACTCAATTTATCATTTTTTTCAGGTTCAACAAAGATGCCATCACAAATACGTGCTAGATGGAAGACACAACAGGTCCGGAGAAGATGAAGCAGTAGCCGCAGAGAGGAAGATGAGCACACCTGCAGAGAAGAAGATAACAGCTTGACTTGCAGCTAATTGTTTTTTTGCTCTGGCTGATAGTTTTAGCTGAAAATAAATAGTAATTTTTAAAAGAAATATTTTTTTATGAGAGGATGAGTGGTGGAAAAAATAAAAAAAAGATACATACATGAGAGAGTGTGAGATGAATGAAGTGCGTAATGCATTCATGACCCCTATCTTATTCACGGAGCAAAATGAGAGCGAGAGAAGTGAAGAAACTGCTTTTGAGAAGCTAAATATTCATATTAGATTCTAATTTCTCAAAATAAAAGTTAGAAATAGAAGTTAATATAAATATCTCTTTAGGTTAAAAGAATTGAAGCGCCTACGATTACAAGAAAAACTGAACCTTATATATTGCTGTTAGGCCAAAACTCACTCCCCCACTCCCACAACAGAAGTAAATGATATTAGCGATATATCGTGCATGGCGCCACACGATACATTGCCGATAAACATGATAAATCGGCAAAAGTACTTACTACGATGTTTGTATAAAATTTTAGCGCTGTTTAATGCCGTATCGTCGCTATATCGACGCTATTTGCAATCTTGCATCAAAATAATACAAAACAGATTCATCGTAAAAAAATCTTTCTTAAAGTTATACTTTCATAATTTTTACAAAATACTAGTGCAAAAATATGTACTTATCATGTGTTTGTTCGATTTTTTTTTACAAAATAATATTGCGATAAAAAACTCATGATTTCAGCCGAGCAGCGGGGGACTAGGCGGGCGGCGGAGAGTCAGAGATCAGAAGGAAGGGCTACCTCGCGGCTCCTCCTCCACCGCATCCATGTCCTCCGCCTCCTGCCTCGTCCCTCCCCCTCCACGGCTGCCGTGCTCTAGGGCTAGGCTCCCACCTCCCTCGTCCTCCGCCGCCGCGAGGCCGTCGCCCGGGTCCGGGCCTCGGAGGGCGTCTCCCGCCAAGGTACGGCACAAACCTACAACTGCTAGATTCGGCTGCTCGATTTCGTTTCTGCGTAGCTGGTCGCGTGGTTGCCTGCTTCTAGTTTCCGCGGCTAAACCCTCTTTCGTATGGTTTTGTGGTCTGCCGGTAAACATTGGTGGACAAGGGCCGTCGGTAAATTCTTTAGACGGCGAGGTTATATCTCGGTTCCAGTTTAGTAGTTGGATTTGACGATTGGTTCCTTAAATTGTTTTGCGTACGGTGTTCAATATGTAGGTAGCTCTAGATTGGTTAAAGGAAAAAAACTTACCCGATTCGGTTTGTGAATTTAGCTAGGTTTTTTTGCAAGATGCAACATTGCTCAACAACTCGCGAGTGTAAATTCCTGTGCCAATATGTACTGTTCTTGTTGGAATGGCGTCATGTGTTGAATAATTTGCGCTGTTTCTCTTTCTCTCTTGTTGGGAGCATTTAGGGATGGAGATTGGTGCACATCTCTGGCTTCAGGCAAGAACAAGATGGGCCAACAACATCTGATGATGGCACTGGCTTCAAGTACATTGAGCGATTGGAGAGCTTGAAGGGCACAGAGGCGAAGGAGGAAGAGAGGGAAAGTTCCAGGGGGGAAGAGGAGCGTAATTGCGAGGAGGGCTATTGGTTTGTTAGAGTGCAGAAGGCAAGTCTGATTTATTTGCAGCTGTCCAGCTTCTTTGTATTTTGAGCAATAGTAATTTCAGATATATAATATGTTAGGTTTTTTTTAAGGATATAGAATATGCTAGTTGGACATTGCAAAAAGAAAGCAGCATCGCATTCTATACTGTAGGAATTAGGGTACAACAGAACTAGAACAATTGCTTAACAGACTTGTTGACTTTACTTGCCTTGGTTCTTACATGCAATGCCATCTGAGAACCTGAGATAAGATTACAAATAGTAGTCATGTAAGAACTAAGAGGTCCTATTGTAAGAAATTCTTCGCAGCTGAACAAAGAGACTTTTTGAATCACTCTGTTTTATGTTCAATTTGAGCTCATAACATGACTTGTGTCCATGATAATGTACAACGGCATTCATTTGGCAATTCATGTACTGAATCGCTTCCATAGCTATTAACCTGAACCGATTATAAAAGTAGTTGTAGCACAGGACTTCAATTATACTTTCCTCTGTTTTATGTGGTGCTAGTCAATGCGTGGACTGGTGGAAACCAGTTATATTTTGCTCTTCATTGGTGTTGGTTCATATTACACCCATTATAGCATTTCAACTGCCAGCACAATGAATTTGTATAGTTTGTGTTTAACCGAACACAATTAGTTGTAACCTGTGAGGAGTTGAGAAATTGAAGTGTCACTGGGATTCGATGAAATGTGAGTAAAAGTAAGTTCAACTGCATTTATGTGAAACTAAACCAAGTGCAGACATCAGAACTGTAGTCCCACTTGTATGCAGTTATGCACCATTTGGGATTTGCTGGGCAGTTTCTCGATGAAGCAAAAAGGGAAGTGGTTGCGCATGTGCATTTCGTTCAATTCTTTTAATTTAATTTCATTGGAAGAAAAAGGTGGCATTCAGAATAGTACTACAAAATGAGGACATAAGTTATGTCCTATTGATTTAGGTACTTCTGTGTTCCTTTTTAATCTAACCCACATTTAGGATTGGATCTGACTTAAATGCATTTGTCTTGAACTTCTTTAAACCAAGGTCCATTAGGCCATCGTACATCAAACTCAGTTCAGGTTACCATATCATCTAAATGCATAGGAGGACATAGTTATCTTGCCATGCTGTATTGGGTTTATCTGAGTTTGTAGGGAATTGTTTGATGATCAATTGATCATTTCAATGTTTAAAATATGTAACAAAAACTACTTGTCCTTATAAAGATCCGAGTCTTCATTTTGGCCTTATGCTACATGTTCTCAACAAGCTAAATTGTTGTATGATATCTTGCAAGTTTTTACCGAGAAATCTATATTGCAATATTTTATTTGTAATTCTTGTTGCAAACATTGTGCAGAATATGTAATGCATGTAGCAGACATTTTCATCTTATCATTAATATACTTAGGGGTGGGCATTCGGTTTATTAGGTTTATATGGTTTGGTTTTTTGGTACAAAACAAATTCAGTTTTCGAAATGTCAGTGCCGAATTTACCAAACAAGAACTCCAAATCAAACCTAATAAGCCGAATTTAAATCGGTTCGGTATTTCGGTGTACCAAACCAAGTTGCAGCCACCGTCACCCATCGCCCGCTCACCAAGTCGCTATCGCCAGCTCGCCATCACCCGGCGCCCACTTGTAGCAGGGATTGGGGGTCCTCCACACGGCCATGATCTACATGCTCGTGGACGCCGCAGCCATCGCGGCAGACATGGGAGGAGGGGGAGGGTTTGCGGAGCAAGTGGTGGCGGCGGGTGCAGGCGACTCGCTGGTCTCCAGGTCGAGGGATTGGTCATGTGTCTGGTAAGGCCATAAGGGTATGGGCATATGGCATTTAGATTGGGGGTGGGACATGGGGGAAGTTATAAGGGGATTGGGTTGGGTGACTTGGACGTGGACGAGTTGGGCCCAAAGGCAGGGAAGGGAGTCACGTACTCTACATTATATTGTTTTAATCTGTCTGGTCGGTGTCAGCGATTCAGAAACTGCGCCATTTGCCGATCACTGAATAAAACAGAAAATAAAACCGATGCTTCTACCGAACATGAACAAACCGAAAATTTTGTTTTTTTTGTTTGGTCCGGTTCAGTTGAATCGGTTCGGTATAAATATGCCCGCCCCTAAATATACTGTTCAAAATTAGTTGTTCCTATTACTACATATTTTACTTCTTCAGGTATTCAATGTCTATTCAGTGCTAATGTCTAATTTGCTATTCTTTGATCTTGGTCCTTATCAGCATTTAGACTTTATTTTTATCCCGTGAGTCAGTGAGAAACATTTGTATTTCAGATAAAGGAAAATCTACAGGAAAGATTATTCAGATTTCAGACTGAACGCTGGACAGTACCTTGGACTGGAGAAACCATTGCTCAGGTTTGTTCTTCTGTCCATCTTCTGATGTGCTCCTTTGTCTATTGTGGTAGTACTCACTGACATCTTGTTAATGCTATAATCGAATTTTGTAAAAAGGGTGATTTGTACTTCAAATGGCATCCTGTATAGATATAATGCACACTGACTATGATTTATATAGGCTGTAGCAGATCTTATAACAATATATTTCCATTTAATTTTTATGGACTGCAATGGACTGTTTAATACCTCCATTCGTGTTGCATATTTAGTTATAATATCTGTCACTCTCTCTCTCAAAAAAAAAGAAAAGAAAAGAAAGAAAGGTTATGATGTATGTGCTAGCAAGATAGATGGATGGCTTATCACTAGAGGTCTCATTTAACTCTATGTGTTCTCATAGGGAATATATTGGTTATTGATTGTTAGTAAGTTAAACCGGTGATGTTGATTGAATCTAAAGATCTCTTAGCAGTTTACATGTGGTATTAAGAAAAACTCAAGACATACTTTCTGAATACAGGTCATGATTTTATGGATTGCCACATTTTGGTTTGTGGGTTCCTGGATAGTGCCATTCTTGGCTCATGCTGCTGGCTTTAGCAAGGAAACATTGACACACAGGGGCCAAGCACTATATAGCCTCTTGACGGACATAACTGAAGGCCTTGCCGGGATTGCTATCCTTCACCAGTGTCTTGGTAGATTCCGTCCCCTTCCTTCAGGCTGGTTTGAGTTAAATTTAAAGGGCAGATGGCATTGGGATGTAGCGTTGGGGTGCCTGTCATTCCCACTGGTTAATTTGCTTTCTCACATCAACATCAGCCTAGTTCCAATGTCCTCAGGGCCGGTCGTCGGGGTCTCCAGTGTAGAACAATCCATTGTGGCCCGGGACCCGGTGGCAATGGCCTTGTATGCTGCGGTAGTCACTGTATGTGCACCTATATGGGAAGAGATTGTATTCCGAGGTTTCCTTCTCCCATCTCTAACACGATACATGCCACTTCCATGGTCAATCCTGGCAAGTGCTGCAGCTTTTGCGCTGGCGCACTTCAACGCACAGAGGGTGATGCCTTTGATTTTTCTTGGGGTTGTGATGGGAGGAGTCTTTGCAAGATCGCGTAACTTATTGGCATCGATGGTGCTGCATAGCCTGTGGAATGGTTTTGTGTTCCTGGATTTGATGAAGTGAGCTATGCTGATATTGTTGTTCAGCTTTTGACATCTCCGGTGAAGTCTCTTCTACTTGCATGGAGAAGATAGAAGGTATTCTATTCAGGACACAGGTGGTGATCAGATGTTTTTGTGGAAGAAATCATGTAGAGTGAAGAGAAAAGAAGGCGCAGTTGCGTGCTCTTAGTGCATCAGAATACAGCTTTTCAAATATTTTTGTTTCGCGGTGATGCGGCCATAGCACCTGTACCCAGAAGCATCTTTGTTGCTTCCATGTAAGTTATATACGCATGAGAATAGTTGTCTCATCGTGTATAGAATTGCCCATTCATATTTAGTTGTGTATTCGTTAACTCGGTTGACTTAATTACAGGGCCAGTCTGCTTTCTGCCATTTTTTGTCCATTCCATCAAACAAACTGTGCAGAATTCTAAATTCCAGAGGAATTACTTCGTATTTTTGATGTTGTGAACAAATCATTTACATTAACGTGAATGAACATTTCCAATGCTGCGCCATGCATGAGCGCTCTGAGCAAGTCGTTGTGTGAGCAGCTGGGCAGATCATTTTCTCAAGATCATCTAACTAAATGACAGACGCTTTCTATGCTCGTACAATGCTATCTTAGACAGTGTTGTTATGTATCACATCTAATGAAATAATATTGTTGGTACAAAAAAAATTATTGATGGTTTTTTTCCTTCACTTTACGTGTTCTTCACGATGCATTTTTAAGTAATTCCGCGACGCAATTTTGATAATTAGTTTTTATCGCAATATGTCTATGAATTCTGTAGAAAGTGTGAGACTATCGCAGTATCGCAACGAGTTGCTCACGGCTCAGCAGGTTTTTTTTCGATCATCCAACAACAAAGATGGCGTGCCGTAAAACCTCCAGAATAGCTTCCCGCGGCTGTGTTCTTGGTTCCCATGGATTTTATCTTCACGTAGTTCCTTCGTAATCCTCCGGTGGCAGCCCCTAGCTTCGGCCGTTGCTCTGAAGTTTTGCTCCTCTTCGTAAAGAATGGCAGAGCTCCTGCTAAGTTTTCAAAACAGTGTGAAATTACGAAAGCATTTTTGTGACGACCTGTGGCGCATCTCGAAGGAGTGTCACCAGTCTTGGAGCTATTACTCTGTAAATACTAGCTTTACAGGGCAATATCTCATATCAGAGTAGCACAAACAAGAGCGTGGTAAGTGGTGTATTACATAAGGACAGTTTACAAAAGCCTCTCACAGGCTAAGTACATCACATAACAGTTGTTTATCAGCTTTTATTTCAAACCTATTTACATGCAAGCTAAATATACACTAATTGAACACTAAAGAGTCTTCAACTTCTTTTCCTCCTCCAGCTAGCTCCAGACGAGTCGTCCTCTAATCCTCGGGATCAACTCCACCGGAGGGTGGGTCGAACTCGTAGCTCCTAAAATCAACGTCCTCTATGCCAGGGTTGTTTGGGTCATACAGAAGACATCTTCCAGAGGCTAAGCATAATTAGAATCTACAAAGGATACTAGTAGGGATGAGTATACAAGGTACTCAACAAGTCGAGATATAGCAACAAGAATGCATGAATAAATATATACACCTGATGAACGAGATAAGTCTAGGAAGTTTCATAGAGAAAATTAGGATTTGTGGATGAGAAAAGTATTCATTCATTGTGGATGAGAAAATGCCTGCCTCCTATAGGCTTTTTTCCACCGCCGATATAACTTCCATCCTAGAAGCAAGGAGTGAGTATTCACGTGTTTACTCTGCAGAGATGCATTACTTTACCCACAAAAACTCTTAACCAACATGCCAGATCATTTAACACATACTTCTTAATGTGTGGCTAACAAAGAGTACAAAGCCTATTTGCTAACCTGTACAAAATACCTCCGCATAGCAAGATAAAAGTCAAAGCTGTTGAAGACTACTTCCAACCGGCTGAGTATATAACTCGTGGGTACTTTCAAGCGACCCGTAAAACCCATCTGGATTATTATCAAGCAATCTGTGCATGACTCCCCTTAGGTTATCATGTGACCAGTGGCGCCCATTGTATATACATAGGTACGTTGCCAGTTGTGGAGGCATGCTACAACATTAGATCTATGGTTGATATGGTTAGTATCAGTGGCGGATCCAGATATTTTATAATGGGTATTCAAAATTATAAAAATATTATTTAATAGAAAACATAAAGATCCACAATAGCGAAAATTAAAGTACAGTTATCTTCAAATAATATAAAATTTAAAAATAATTAAAAATTAATGCCATAATGCTTCATACTTTGAAAGCGAGGTATAATATATGAAGACAATTCTCTTTGCTAGATTTTTGTGTTGTATAAGTAAAAGTTCAAAAATACTTTATCATAAGCATACGTTATTGAACGGTTTCTAACTAAGCAAGTTAAGTAGTATTACCTAAACTGCTAAACACAATATGGATCGAACAGGCAGACACCAAAGGGGATCAAATTATCGAAGTGACCAACACATCAAGCTATAAGAAAGATTCGACAACACTTGCATAATTTCTACATAATTGATACACCAGACATCACAATATAAACAACTACTACGCAAAAGCTTTAGAATTACTATAGATGCATCACTTCTTTAAGTAAAATATAATTTACATCTTTATTTAAACACATAATTTTGCTTTAGATCGGAGATCGCCAGAAGAGGAAAAGAGATGGAGGGATTACTGGATTAGGGATATGGGGCCATGAAGCCATGGGGGTTGCTGGGTTAGGGAGGACGAACCTGTGTGGTTGTGTCGCGTTAACGAGCGACGACGGTAAGATGACATGTGACCTGCAAGATGGCCACTCCAGTGCTCCTACATAACCTCCTGAGTTTTGTCTCTAGAAATCCAGAGTCCAAAAAACTAGAAGATTCCTACACCACCAGATGAAGAGAGCCAAAGAGGAGAGACTTGAGTAAAAGGAGAGATTGAGTGAGATTTATAGTTTCTACTATATGTCGTGTAAATCACGACATTGGGCCTAGGTCAATGTCTGTCACTAATTTGGGCTTAGGAGAAGGAAATAGGCTAAAAGGATCCGATACCAATTTAGGCTGCCTCGTATAAATAGGATAAATTTGATCTAGCTATTAGTATACATATATATTATATCTTGTATATAGTGGATATTTTACTAAAAATTTTAGGTATTCAGCTGAATACCCTTGACTTCTATTAGAACCGCCACTGGTTAGTATGGCGCTAGATCAATAAGTGGGAGTTGTTTATTAAACTTAGATGATATCTCATATGCAAAAGGAGCCCAACATCCATATTATCTCACCCGGGCTTACTCCACACCCCCATATGCCATCAATACAAGACAACCGCTCCATCCAGCAGTCAAATCCAAATTCTCACACATAAACATTGAGATATTGTAATTTAGAAGGAAGGTTTTCATGCATGTGATATTAATTAAATAGATTAAAACTAGTTTTGATAGGAAATTATCTAATAACAATGTGTATCAAAGAACACGACTTGCCTGTGTGAGCGATAGACCTCAAGCTAAAAGCTCGAACTCACCTCCATCTGCTCCTGATTCCCCCACTAGGTCTGGTCCTGTGCGTTGCAGATTCCAATTAATTTCAGAACCTGAGAGATGATACTAATGTTGTATAGTGCTCTAGTGCGTTATTTATTATTATTTGGATAAAGTGATTGCCATTTATGATTTTTGTACATTTATATGAATTTTACTTAATTTGTCTGTATGTTTATGCACTCATATGAATTTTCTTTAGGGAGATTTTACTTATAGAAATTTGGAAAATAAATTGAAGTTTAGTTTCGTTGGGCCAAAACACACGATTTATTGGACCTAATCCAACATCCTCTTTTTTATTTCTTTTAAATTTCTGATTTATGTTCAGTATGGCCGGCCCAAATAATTCCTCTTTTTTTTTCATTAAATTGTTTCCTTTTTAGGGTCAAACGGACCCAATTCTCCTAACTGGGCCGCACAGGCCCACTACATTTCTTGTCTATTTTCCCTTTTTCTTCCTTTCTTTTCTCTCCCTTCTTCTTTTCTTTCTTCCAGCCTAGGCCCAAGTCACCGCCAGCTCACTTCTCACTTACACACGATCTGCACCTACCTACCCTCGCACGACGCCACCGTGCACCTTCGTCGCCTCCTATTGTTGCCCGCGGCTCCACCGACTCCTTGCCGATGCTTTTCCCCCCAGTCTCTCTTCTCTCTGTTCACCTGCTTCCCTGATCGCCGCCATTGGTCCTCACCATCAGCTCAACACCCGCATCCACAACGTCTCCGAACTCCTCCTTCTCCCCCATCTCTCTAGCACCTCCCTCTTCGACTATTGTGCTGCCCTATGGCTCTACACTAGGGTTTTGGTGCCATATCCACAGCTAGCCTCGTCGGGCCACAACGATCTCATTGGAGGTCCTTGCTTCGACCCCCAAGCCTCGGTGTGCTCTCTCTTCTCTCCTATTTTTCTCCTTATTTACTTCTTTGATTTAATAATTGTCATAACCCTCAAATCTACTTAACCAAAATCATGCTATTAAGAAGTGATTAATACATTAAAGTGGGTTCAAATTTTAATCATACAACACAAGAATTGAGATGAATAAAAAGTCATTATCCAAAAGTCTGAATCACATAAACTTAATTACAGAATTGAACATCAAAAATTTACAATGCTACTAGTCCAATATATAGAAATTGCAATCACATGAACTACAAAGCAATAAAATTCTAAAGTAAGCATTTCAATTTACAATTCCATCCATTTACAAGAATATAATTTTACAGAGACAGTACATCAACTAAATCGAACATCTTCACGTCTTCATAAACCAACTCAAGTTGAATCGCCTACAAAATCATATTAGCCAAAACCATAAAACATAAATCTAAAATGAATTGCCGTTAGAACCCAGTAATTTATAATATTGCACAAGGACAATCGCTCACCGAGATGCCAGGATTGTTCAGGGACAATCGGTACCTCTCGCATATTGGGTTTTCATCATTCAGTGGTAAACTTACCACTCTTACCTTTTTACCTTTACATTTATACCCTTCTGGACGAGTCATTCCATTCTTGACCATGCACATGCCATGTTATAAGCCAACAGTCATCACCAAGGCTAGCCAAGACCATGCAGTAAAGCCAGCAAAAGACAGTAGAAAGGAGAAAGAAAGCCAACCACCACATCGCTATAAGCCACGAATGAGTCTACAAAGCTCACTACCAAAACCAATGCATAGGCATTGCAATAGCAGACCGAAGACTACCCTCATCCATCACTTCTCACAAGCAGCACCACAGTGAGTTACTCACATGCAGCCATTGCCAGAACACTCACGAGCTACCATTGGACAATAGACAAACAAGAAGTAGTATTGCCCATTTAAACACCTCCCCATAGAACCTAACTTAACCGAAAGAGCGAAGTGAAGAGAGCAGCCAAGACCGAAGGACAACTGAAGGGTACCATAGCCAGAGAAGGCCTCCACAAGACACCACATAGCTTAGCCGAATAAGGAAAAATAGTGAGAACAAAAGCATCCTCAAACCCTTAATTCAAGCCAACAAGTGCTAGTAAGGTAATATCTTGAGCTACCATTCCATTTTGCTAACCCTAGAGCTGGCCAACATAGCCACGACAGAACACCGCCTCCAGCTAATAGTACTAGAGGAAAATGGGAGCGGACGGTGGCCATCAAGTGAGCCCTTAGGCCATGGATCACTACTCCCCAGCATATGCCCAAGGCCTAAGCAACTCACAGCTGCTCACCACAATACCGCCCCAAAAAAAAAAAAAAAAACTAGAATGGACCGGTGGCCATCCATGAGTTTCTGGGTATTTTCAATACTCCCCGGTGCATGCCAAAACCCAAGCACCCACATGGTTACTCACCCACACTGTCCAAACCTCTAAACATTCCTATGGGTAACCACCGAGAAATGCACCACACATTCAACAAATAAAATCAACAACAAAGTAGAACAGGAAGGAATGCAATAAGGTAGGAGTAGGGAATAAAAAGGAACTAGGAAGAACCGAGGAACAAGAGCCATGGTGTTGGTAGCTTGTGGCCATCGAGATGCATGACACCGACGGAGAGTAGAGTAGCCGAGGGATGAGACGACGAGTACTAGTCACAGTGCCAGCGGTGAGTAACCGCCAGGATGCCATGTACTGGCGGCTCACCTCTATCATAATGCACAGCTCGCGCGGAGAAAGAGCTGGCAAAGCCAAGGGAAGCCGGCAGGGCTTCGACTCCGTAGAGGCTCTTGACAACAGAGCAGGGAGGCGCTAGTGACGATGGATAAGTGTGTGGCGCCAATGGGCCAAAGAACCCCAGTGAGGCACAGTACACCAAAAGAAAAACTCTAGCAAGACGCACGGAAAAGAGAGGAAAAATGAATCTAGTAGGAAAAATACCAGATCCACTCACCTCAGAACCAGATATGATGAAGCCAAACCCCAACTCATCTCAGGGTGGCCAGATTTGAGACCGGTAGTGAAAAAGGGAAATCAGGGAGATGGGACAAAGCCGGGCACACCAGCGACATTAGAGAGGGGGAAGCCGAGGGTAGAAGAGGCGAACCTCAGGGACGGCATGGAGGCGCTATTGGTGGTGCCATAACCGACAGAGCTGAGGCGAGCGGCAACATCGAGGGAGGAAGAGATGAAAGAAAAGGGGAAAAGCCGAAGCGATGAATGGCGTGGTCGAGTGAGATAAGGGGGAGGAGAGATTAGATAGGCCGATGATCAATGGGCTGAACCAAAGCGTGGATAAGAGAAAAAAAGGGAATATATATATATATATATAAACAATTATACTAAGTAGAAAGTTACAACTTGGAAAACAATTATACTAAATAATACTAACTAATCAGTACAAAGTATAACTCTTGAAAATTAAGAGGATCTAAAAATACCCATACAAAATTTATTAACAAGGGTTGTCGCTTCATCTAATATATGACCAAAAATTTGGAAATGAATTCTAGCCCAAAATAATTGAAGGGAAGATTTGGTTCCATTGAGACCACTACCTATTAGTCAGGCAAGTAAATTAGACTTTTAAGCATGCTGTGGTATATGAAATATTTTGAATACAATTATTTTCTATGATCACCGTGCATCAAAAGTTATTTCTAAAGAAAAGAAAAGTGACTAGAAGAAAGGGAACATGCTAAGAAATAAAGAGGGTAGGATCACCGAATGAGCGGTGGCCTACAAAGAAAAATATTAAAGGAGGGTAGAGGGTGCTTTGGTAGAGATTTAGAGGTAGGTGAGACCCTCTACATACAAATATAATATAAGAACTAGAAAACAACTGTCATTATGGAATGAGCCGTAAAATAATATCAACCATATTTCCCGTCTTAGGTGGACAGAAAATGTTACTCTATTTTGTTGCTAATATCTCCTTGATGAGTAGGTAATAAATTAGAAGAGGGACTCAAGACCAGTAGAGAACCCGGGAGTTCCAAGACGCTTATATTAGCGCAAGTGGAGTGCCAAGTATTCAAACCCGCTTGACTAACAGCTATCTAAATAATCGGATGGAGATATAGTAATAAGAGTCAAGAAAACATGTATTCTGAATTTGGGGTAGCATTAAAGGAAATAATAAAAACCCAGTGTTCATAAAAATTCAAAATAGCTATAGATAAAGTGATACCAATCTGCACAATATTTAATAAATCATGAATTCATGCCAGTCTATTGGATTAGAGTATATGGAAACCACTGGGATTTTACTCTCCCCTAGAATGATTGTTAGAGAAAATTTTGGAAGTTAAAACATTGCAAACTCTTCAAATGTTAATCAATGGATTTTCTGAATAACAACTCGGGTAAGAATTGGATAAATGTTAGGATAAATATGCATCATTATTTAAAACTTGCTACTAAATCTCTCCCTTTTAGAGCCATTTTCAACTGGGATAGACTTGGGAATTGATGAGGGTGGGGTTAATAATAAGGACATCTAGGAATATGAGGCTGAGGTTGACTGGGAGTATGACAAGGTGGAGGCCGTACATGGCAGCTGGGAGGACTAGACGACCTATAGCTCATCATGCAGAGTCGAATGGGTATTATAATATATATATATATGTGTGTGTGTGTGTGTGTGTGTGTGTTGTGTGGGTGCGCGTGCTTACTTCTGTTTAGTATCCTGTGCGGTGACGAACAATAAAAATTGTAATAACCTAAGACATCCGTATGTATAGACCTTAAGCCATACGAGGCTTGTAATTAATGGATCACTTTCAGTCTCTAATCATTGTTCTGCTATAACTATTCTGATGGACTTGTTATTCGTTAAAACGGTGTTCTACTAAATAAATGAATGCTAATATGTTGACTAGTGTTATTATCTCTTAGTAATGACATAAGTCACCACAATAATCTTCCCCTGTTCTAGGGTTGGGACCGCGACATCCTAGCCTCATCGCCATGGCGTCGCCGTCGATCCCTGCACTAACGGTCGCATCCCGATTGCGCCATTTACTCTTTCTCAACGGTCTTGCCGCGGCGCACCGCCGGTCTAGCTAAGAGCTCTACTAAACTACTACCTCACAGGTTTGCTCTTAAGTCACACATCCCTTTCTCTCCTATCTACAGCTAGCTAGTGCACAAGTCTGTTGTTAATTGATTCATGGATAAGCCTATATGATTCCTTTTTGTGCTCTTGTGATCCGATGATGCAACTTGTGATTCATGCTTGACTGTGATTGTAATAAGCTATGATCAGTGCAAGTACTCATCTTTTTCTATTCATTCATGATTGATCCACTCCCGTAGCTATGTGGTTGATGTGCTGGTGCATAAATTTCATCAAAATTAGTGTATGTGATTCAATAAATCCCGAGCATGAAGTTGATATGTATAATTCATTGCTTCCATGTTATTTCTTCCAGCCTCTGGACATCGAGGAAGGCTAAAACATGCTATTAATTGATTTGGTGCTAGATTGATACGGATGAAAATTAAGCTATTTCCTGCTACTTGTGTTCTTTCTATTCTAAACTATCTGTATCTACCCTCTACTCTTTCTAGGTTTCAATTGAGATCCCAACTCACTTTGAACCCGCTCAAAAGTAGTGATTGTTAGTTTTTTAGTATTCAATTAAAGAAAAATAAATAAAAAAATTAATACAAATACCGTTATATTTCCATGGACAATATAAAGGAAAAAACGAAAAGAAAAAGAGAGAGAAAAAAAGAGAAAAAACCATATTAAGAAACCAACATTTTGAACAACCAGCTTTTCGAAATAAATTCTCCACTCTTTTTGCTCCCATCTCGCTCTGGAGATAAGGCAACGGGTCACAGACGCATAATACACTCCACTCCCCTCGCTCCCATCTCGCGCATACATATTTCTCTTACTTTTCTAACCGTTTGCATTTTTCTTCTAAAAACCACTCTTTTTAGCTAAAAAACATTAACCGTAATCAAAAGTCATCAACTGTAGCTAAAACAAAAACCCCGCAACCCAAAAGAACTAGGGCCTAACTTAGCCGTTACGTCAGCACCATGGCTCTCACAATTTTCTATAAGAGATTTCCTCGTGTCCTTTTAATTTTGCCCCTCTAAATGTCCAGAAAGATAAATATCAGTTGAAGAAGATACAAAAGTTAAGCGTGCCGCACGCTTCTATAAAGTTTGCGAGTGTTGGGAGCAAGTTCTATAAAATCAGTGAACAATCACCTTTTCTCTTTTTGGCGGGAGTGGTAGGCGATGAACGGGAGAAATCAATTAATGCGTCAGAAACATTGGCTGATGCTATAAAGAAGCTGGTGGTGAGCAACTGTAACTAGGCCAGATCGAGAAGGCCTTGCTCATTTTAGTTTTTTTTTCAGTTTCAGTTTCTAATTTTAGTTTTTTTACTATTCAGTAATTTATTTTTTTCTAATTTTTTTTAGATTTTTAGGCTTTTTTGCATTTTTCTTTTTTCTCGTGTTCCTTTGCATTATCCGTGATGGACTAACATATTTTTTCTATTTTTATATTTTTTTAAATTTAATTATGCCCAAAAATCCAAATCAACTACAGTAAAAAAACCAGTTACAGTGAAATTTTAACCAAAAATCAGAAATCATCGTTAAAACGAACGGCCCCGACTCCTCCAGCTGCCAATGGGATTGCCCCTTTTCGTGCAATCTGACTACGATGGATCCCTGCCCGGCTATTGTATCTAATCTTTTGTGCTGTGAATTATAATATTTATCTGTATTTTTTATATGGTAACAAACGACAAAGAGTTGATATGAACGATGTACATAATTTTAGATTTAGAAAGCTGTTTAGAGAAACATCTTTAAAAAATTATTTGAAAAAACTGCTTTGTTTGTTTTAACTTCCGAAAAAATCAGAGCTAAAAGCCATACAAAAAAAAAGAACATGCCCATCAAGTGACCATTTTGTCGCCATTTTCCCCGTGCCTACGCCTGCTTGCTCCCATGTGAAAGGTCGTCATACGGTGCACAGCACGTGGAATCATGTTAGTTTGTCGTCATATACGGCGCACAGCACGACGTGGAATCATGTTAGTTTGTTAGTACTGGCAGGTTACGAGCAAGGGAACAGTTAGGGCCTGTTTGGTAGAGCTCCAGATTCTCATTTTTCAGCTTCTGCTCTAGATTCTGTAAGAATCCACTTCTCTGAGAATCTAGAGCTACCTCTGAAAAGCGTTTGGCTAGTGGGTTGGCTCCAGATTCATAAAAGAGGAGATTTGAGGGAAATAGACCATGTTACCCTTAGTTATTGTCTACCATCTCTGGTCTATTTCTCTCCAAATAATACTCGCATTCAGAAATTAATACATGGTGCAATATTACAACCCATTGTACAACTCAACAATTCATACAATCTGTTTTTCCAATGAAATTGATACAATCTGTTTCTTGCAACCAATTACTACGCATAAATGAAAATTTTGCATACAGAATGAACCAAAAGCGTAACAATATCAGCTTCTTGAGTTGCAATATTTTTGCACACTCATGACTGCAGAAAACTCATTTCAATGTACAAACTCATTTCAGTGTACAAACCGGGTCCAAATTTACCCCTTCTCAGTCCCTCCAACAGCGCTTTTGATTCACATTCTACTTCATACATTAACCAAACAAGTTCTACTAAACTAAGCTCATTCTCATCTCATCTGAAGATCCAGCCCGTACATACACAATTTGTTGTGAAACTGTTCTCGTAGCTAGCAAAACATTAACGAATGATCGGCTCACCCTACATCACAGGCAATTCCACATTTTTTCCTACACAGTTGTACAAAATCTATTGAATGTCCTCAAGGAGAAAACATTTGTCTAAGGAAAAAAACAAGCCAACAAACAAGGTCGATGCTAAAGCTCACCAATCCTATTTGACTACACATGCTCAACTATATCCTAAACAAGCCCACACAGTTCCTTCTTGGCACCACGCGTGGAAATCATGGTGATCTGCAAAACACAGGCCGTGTGAATCAAATGAAGCAATACAGGTGCAAAACTAAATTGAATTAAGTAAACTAGAAAGCTAAGATAACAACAACAATAATTCTAGACAACAACAACAACAAGAAGTTCACAAAATGCATTCCAGTTCAATTAACAGTTAGCTACATGTCACATTACAGTTCAATTAACGGTTAGCACATTCCAGTAAAGTGAACAACAACAAGAACAAAATGCATCATTGTACTGCCATCCTTATAACCTGAACATACTGTTATGCTTGAACAACAACAATAATTCTTGAGCTAAGCATACTATTATGCTTGAACAACAACAAGAACATCCAGTAAAGTGAACAACAACAAGAACAACCTGAACATACTATTATGCTTGAACAACAACAATAATTCTTGAGCATCCTGTTACATCGTAACGCAAATGGCAAAAGATAGCAATGCACTGATCTAATTCCTCAAACAGATCGATCCTACTAGTCATCATCCAATCCTTTGAAGTCTACCAGAAATCACACAAAACAAAGATTGTATCACCACCACCTTGACGGCGGCGCGGAAGGAGGAAGAGGTCGGGGTGGCGTCGGAGCTTGGGAGGAAGGGGCTGCGCGGGAGAGGCGGCGGGGGCCAGCGGCGCGGGGGGGGGGGGGAGGGGAGGCGGCGCGGGAGGGGAGGGGAGCCGGCGGCGCGGGAGGAGGGGAGGGGAGCGGCGCGCGGGGGGGAGGGGAGGGGAGGCGGCGCGCGGGAGGGAGGAAGGGGAAGGGAGCGGCGGCGCGGGAGGGGAGGGGAACCGGCGGCGCGGCGGTGGGCGGAGAGGGGAAGGAGGCGCGACCGAGAGAATGAGGGGGAGGGGGCGGCGCGAGAGGGGAGCGTGGGGGTAGGTGAGGGGTATTTTGCGGGTAATTTTGATGAACTTTTATGGGCATATCTGATATAGGTGAACAGCTCCCCACGAGAATCCACCAAAAGGCTGCTTCTCCTCTCTAGTTTATTTTGGAGAGTGCTTCTTGCGAGAAGCAGAATCTCACCATTTTGAGAATCGGGGTGTTTGGTACAGCTCCCTAAGAATCTACTGAGAAGCTGGGAGCAGGAGCTGTACCAAACAGGCCCTTAGTTGTTGGAAAGTTGGAAGAATTCCTTTCGTGAATTTGTACTAGCTGTCGCATTTTCGCTGGTCGTGAAATCCTGTAAAAGACAGTTAGTACCTACGACAGATGTGATGACCCGTTTGGAACATAGGTGGGAATTGCAGAAAACATGACAATCTTCTAAAGCCTCCCTCAGAAACGCGATGGCGCCTGTGCGATGGCTCAGAAACCTACTTTAGAGGAAGTAGCAGTGGTTGTCCTTATAATTTCGGTGCAGGTGGGAGGGCCCAAATTGGGTAGAGGGCAAGACTGACCCGATGCTCTTCGGTCTGCCTAGTGCATGGACACCATCTCCTTGTGACCATCGAAGAATGAAGAGAAACAAGAGCAGGAGCGGCTAGCTGGTGGCCACGATTGCTCTCGGCACAGTAGCAGCCTATGAGCTTCTCCCTGTCGTCGAGTCAGTAGCCTAGGAGCCTGCCTTGCTATGTGATATGTGATAGAACATAGGGAAGAAGTATAGGTGTTAGATCATGTGGCTAGATCTAGAATATTTATGATGATAAATAATTAACAATGCTATTTATTGATGTTATTTGAGGCATGAGACGTGTATAGACTCATGTCAATCAAGTTGGAAAGAACTTATGTGGAAAAAGATGTTGCTTTGGTCTTTGCATATGCAGGGTAACTCGGAGGCGATCATGGTCTACAACGAGGATCGGAAGATGGCTTGGTGCAATGTCATGGTCCAGAAGGTCAAGGATGTTAGAGGAGACAGTCATGCTCGAGTTAGGGCGTGTGAAAATTAAAGATGGATAATGTGTGTTGAAGCTACAGAGGTGCAGTTTGGAGACTACGACACGTGACAATTTTGGACTGTCCAAAATTGAGCCATGTGACAAAAGTTGAAAAATATGTGTCATGTAAAGATTTTGGGTCCCTTATTTGTTAGAATTGAAAAAAACTTTTGATCTTTAAGGATAAGATCATAGATTAAGCCCTAAACTATAAATAGATATAGGGTTAGAAGCTAATCTTAAGGCTGAGAGATGCAATTTTTATGGTAGAGTTTAAGGGGTGTGAGGGTACTTTATAGTAAAAAAACATGATAATCTAGAAATAAAAATAGCTCTAGTCCTCCCAAAAAGAAATTGATACACTGTGTTCTCGATTTTTCGCATCTATCATGTACATCACACAAGGGAGGCATAGTGTGCATAGCTCGTGCTGTGGCAGCCATGAAGATGAGGAAGGAGGAGGGCGTCATCATGCCCAACAATCAGCGCGTCACCTTGGAGGGTGGCAGAGCAGAGCGTTGCTCCTTCACGTGAACTAGGCTGGGCTTCTCTCGCGTAGTATCAGTGGGTCACATTGGCCAGTGAGAGGTTGGGGATATCGGATCCCATTGAAGAAAGTATGGGTGCTGAGAGCAAAAAGATTAAAAAAGCTCTATCATGCGTTGTCCTCGGGTTGCTGACAAAGAAAAGAATCTACAAAGCTCAGCGTTCCCAGCGAAAGTGACATCCCAATTTTTTAATTTGCTATAGTATTGCTACTGTACCTAGAAAATTTTTTTTCCTCTATTGTTGTCTTTTTATTTTTGTGTTCTTACTTTGTTGGCAGATTAGACAATTAAAAGACAATAATTTTGAAAAAAAGCTTCCGGTGCGAATTACAATCATTCACCCCATCTTATTGCCATTAGAGGTGGCAATGGGGTAGGGGGTCCTAGGGGAGGCCCCCGCGGGCTCGTCATGCCCCCGCTAGCATGTCCGCCACCCCGCACCATTAAGGCTACTGGGGGATACCCCTGTCCCTGGTCCCCATGGGGACCCAACCCCTACAGGTATCCCCGTGGGGGATAAAAGATGGGTTAAATATTTTTTAAAAATAATAATAATATGTATTTATTTATGAATTTCTAATTATTTAGATATACTTTTTTTTTCAAAAATATAGCTTCAATATATATATATATATACATATATTCTAACATATAGATTCAAATGTTAGTCAAATATACCCGTGGGGCCCTACTGGGGGAGAACGACTCCTGTCCTCGTCCTGTTAGCATAGCGGGGCTCCACCCAGTTCCCATCATGGGGGGTATCACCCCCGCCCCCACCCCATGGGGATATTCTCCATGGGCCCCACCCCCACGGGGAAACTTGCTGTCCCTAATTGCTATCGACGATTCTACAAGTGGTATTAGGACTGTTTACAATAGCGTCAAATTGAGATCATTTTTAGGTAAGCCACTGTTTTTTGATGGATTAGATTATATTTATTGGAAAACATGCGTAGAGGTTTTTCTACAAGCACATGGTAATGCTATTTGGCAAAAAGTTAATAATCCATATGTAGTGTATCTTGTTATTACTACTGAAAATAGTACTGATGTTGAAGCTAATGCTAAGGCTACAAATATTTTGTTGCCAGACCTAAATAGAGTCGAGTTCGTCAGAATTGCTCATATTAAATCTGCTAATAAAATTTAGACTGCTCTAGCTGATTACCGTAAAGGTTCTATGTTTATTAAAGGTGTTCATCAGAACTATTTTTAAAAGGAGTACTCTAAATTTGAAATAAAATATGAAGAATCAGTAGATGCACTTTTCGATTGCTTCAATAAAAATGTTAGCGATTTGCAATCTATTGATATTACATACTCGGATTCTGACAATGCTCATCAAATTTTAAATGTTTTGGATATGTCTATTTGGAATGTGTTAGTCACTACTATTAATCATGTTATTAACATAGAAACACTCACTATGAATGATCTTTATTCCAAGATGAAAACACATGAGATTGATATTTTGGCCAGGATAAATAAGTCTAATTCTTTGAGTTTAGTGACTAACCAAGTTGACAATTCTTCTAGTTTTTCTATTGTTTCTTTATTTGTACTGTATTCTCTAACAGCAACTTGTACTTTTCTCCAACAGGGTGACCAAGATAATTAATAACATCATATCAAGGTGAAGAGGAGATTCAATCAGATGCTATGAATGTGGTGAGCTAAACCACATTAGGATGAATTGCTCCAAACTAAGGAGCATGGAGGTAAAGGATGGCAAGGCACCAACTCATCACGCTCCACTCAAGATTGATCCAATCAAAAAGTGCAATTATCACAGGATGGTCCACAAAGTACTTTTAGCACTTAATGAGATTGATGTGAGTGATGTTGATTCTGGAAGTGATGATGAGGACAATTGTAATAAGGCAGAGGAGGTGGACTTTATAGGGATATGTTTTGTGGCAAATAGTGAGGAACTCAATAATAATGATTACTAAGTGATCTTGATGAGGTAAAATCTTCTTATACAGATTTATCTCGTATTGTGTTTGTGTTTAGATTGATAGAGGAGTTCAAAAAGTATAAAAAAAATTAAAAATCATGATCTTGTTGCTGAGAGCTTAAATTATGAAATTAATGGACTAGAGTTTCTATTTTGATGATGAATCTTATCAAGTTTTACAATCTGTGTTGGAGTCTACTAGAATAGTTAATACATCAAATTTGGTTCAACTTAGTGATGTAACTGGTAACTTGATGAATTAAGATTGGCAAATGACTCTTGTGATAAAAACTTAAAACTTACCAATGATAAAATTGAAAAGTTCAAGTTCAGTTCTTCTACATGTTTAGAGTCAAATATTTTATAAATGAATTCAACAGATGCTTTATCATGAGATATCTTCTTACTCTAACTATCCTAAACTTAACACAAAAATAGAAGCATTAACTAGACAACTTGATGATTTTACTGAAAAAGAAAGATTAGCTCAGTCTAGTGCTTCTAAGAATCTTGTGAATGAATCTGTTAAATATACAATTTGTCCCACTTTAACTAAATAAAATGAGTATCTTATGGACACTTTTTATTACATCTATTGTATAAGAGATGGAAATTTGCGTGAATTTTGCTTTAGACGTGCTAAGAAAGAGAAGAAGGAAAGATTAAATGCTTTAAGACAAAAAATGTGCAATCTCTTGAGTTCATGGAACGAATGTGAAATTTAGGTTTTTAGAAAACTTTTATGATGGCTTTAAATCTATTTCACATGCTGGATTGGGATATATTCAAATAATTCATGTTCCTTTGGAGTTCTGGTTGCCCACATGCATATAATTTTGGTTCTATTTTTGTTGCTATTCCTCCACATCGTGTGTCTCAATACTAGATTACTATATCTTATTTCACTAACCCCAGTACTGCGACACCGATGTTTTCTATGATGTAGGTACAATTAATGAGGAAGTGGAACATGTGTCTAGTGCATTCAGATTGTTCTAGGCATATGATTGGTGATTCAAGATGGTTCTCCTCCCTTACTAAGGTATTCAATGATGAATTAATCACGTTTTGGGATTCTTCAACGTTACTGTAATGGCTAAAGGTACAGTGCACGTTAATGATAAATTCATTCTCAATGTTGTTACTTTGGTAAGCAAGTTGAAGTACAATTTGCTTTTAGTTTCACAGTTAATAGATGATAACATTGAGGTGAGCTTTAAGAGACACACTTGTAGAGTTTCATATGCTTCTAGGGATCTTATTTTCAATATATCTCAATTAGGGAAGGTCTTTAGAGATGATTTTACTCATTCTTTTTCACCTAATGTTAAATGTTTGGTAGATTCTGAATCTAGGGAACTATTCTTTTGGCATTGTAGGTTGGACACATTGGTTTTGATCACATTGCATTGATTAGTGGGATGGATCTCATTCAGCGGTTACCTAAGATTAAGGGTGGTAGATATTTAGTTTATTCTCCTTGTAGATATGGTAAGATGGTAGTTAGTTTACACCCACCTCTTTGTATGATCATCACATATGGCTTTGGTCAATTGTTGCACATGAATACTGTAGGCCCTTCTAGGGTTCAATCTATTGGAAGCAAATGGTACATTCTTATAATTGTTGATGATTACTCCATATATTTTATTTCTTAAACATAATAATGAATTGCCAAGTGCTCTAAAAGCTATAAGGAGTGATAATGGTACTGAATTTAAGGATTCAACATTTACTTCCTTTTGCACTGAAAAAGGTTTAGAACATTAATTTTCTTCCCCTCATGTCCCATAACAAAATGGGGTTGTACAGAGGAAAAATAGAACCTTAGTTGAGATGGTTAAGATTATGCTCAATGAATATACTACTCCTAGGAAGTATTGGGCTGAGACTATTTCTACTGCATGTTATGATTCTAATAGAGTATTTTTAAGAGTCTCATTGTACAAGATTTCTTATGAGTTAATATTTGGTCGTAGGGCTAGTGTTTCTCACTTCAGAGTATTTAGGTATAAATGCTTTATTCTTAAACATAGTAATCTTGATAAATTTGATTCTAGATTTTTAGATGTCATTTTTCTTGGTTATCCCGCTCACTCTTATAGTTATCGTATACTCAACTTAGAGACTAATAAAATTATTGAGACTTGTGAAGTTACTTTTAATGAGGCTAGTTTTGGTAATAGACCTGGCATTTTAGGTACACAGGTCAAGGGGAGTTCGAAAGCATATTTCTTGATGAAGAGAAGGATCTTGATTTTGGTGATGTTTTTCCTCCAATGCCATCACCTGTACCAGTTAAGGATCTTGCACCTTGTAATTCCACTCCAGCTAGAGACACTGCTACCTTTAGTGGGGCGATACCTCCTGATACACCACTACCAATTGATGGATCACATGTAGAAGATGTTGGGAATATTGAAGCTACTTTAGAACCCTTTTTCCCCATTGTATATTCAGTGGTGTCATCCCCTAGAACAGATGATTGGTGACATTCATGAAAGGGTAACACACTCCACGTTTACTTCTCCTGACTCATAGGCTCATTCTACTTTTGTTGTCTCTTTTGAGGACAATGATGTAAGTTACGCTTTATCTGATAAGTTTTGGATCAATACTATGCATGAAGAATTAGAAAATTTTTGAGTGTAATAAAGTCTGGGCCTTAGTTGAACCTCATCATGGACATAATGCGTTTGGAACTAAACGGATTTTAAAAATAAACAAAGTGAGGATGGTGTCGGATTTTAAAAATAAACAAAGTGAGGATGGTGTTGTGATTAGAAATAAGGCTAGACTTATTGCTTAGGGGTTTACTTAGGTGGAGGGTCTATACTTTGGTGAAACTTTTGCTTCTGTTGCTAGAATATAAGCTATTCGAATTCTCTTAGCATTTGCTACTTCTAAAATTTTTATATTGTATTAAATTAATGTTAAAAATACTTTTTTTTAATGGCTTTATTGAGGAGGAAGTATATATTAAGCAACCACCTGGGTTTAAAAATCCTAAATTTTCTAATTATGTCTACAAATTGTCTAAAACCTTATATGGATTGAAATAAGCTCCCAGAGTATGATATGAAAGGTTCAAGTCATACTTGTTAAAAAATTATTTTCAAATGGGCAAGATTAACAAAACTCTTTTTAAATAATATATTATCATTAGAACTCGATTTTTAAGTAATATTGCATGAGGGCAATCGCTCATCGAGATACCAGGATTGTCCGAGCCAATCAGCACCTCTCATGTATTGTGTTTTCATCATTCAACGATAAAACTCCCATTCTTATCTTTTTACCTTTACCTTTATACCCTTCTTGGTAGTCATGCATTTAATTCCATGTACAAGCCATATTTCATGCCACTAGTCATCACTAAGGCCAACCAAGGCCGTGAAGTAAAGCCAACGAGAACTAGTAGGGGGAAGAACGACACCCTTACCTCCATAAGACACCAGTGAGCTTACAAAGCTCATTGCCAGAGCTACTACAAAGGACTGCCATAGCAGAACCGACAGGAGGCTGCCTTTACCCATCACCTCTCATAAGCACCACCACACTGAGTTATTCCCCTGCCATTGCCCAGAACACTCGCGAGCCATCACCGGCCAACAGATAGCCAAGTGGTAGCACTATCCATTTAAACCCCCTCCACACAACAACCCTAGCTTAGCAGCAAGAGAGAAGTCAAGGGAGCAACCAAGACCAAAGGACAACTGAAGGAAGGTACCCCAGCCAAAGGACGACGTCCACAAGACTCCACATAACTTGGCCAAATTAGGAAAGCATAATCAAGTGAGAGAATAATCAAGTGAGAGTAAGGGGCATTCCCGAAACCCCTAATCCAAGCCAATGATGCCAATACAGAAATATCATGAGCTACAATTCCATTTTGCTAACCCTAGAGCTAGCCAATAGAGCCATGGTGAGGCAATAGCCTCCAGCTCACCACACTAGAGTAGGGGAGGCCGGTGGCCATCCAATGAGTCCTTAGGCTATGAATCACTACTCCTCGGCGTATGCCTAGGACCCAAGAGCAACACGGTTGCTCATCACAATGCTTCCCCCAAACATGTGACCATACATCACATATTCCTCAAATTTAAAATCAATAGCAAAGTAGAACTAGAAGGAAAAGCGGTAATGTAGGGGTAATGATTAAGAAGGGACAGAGAAAAGCCGAGGAGAAAGGACCATGCATTGGTGGCTCATGGCCACCGAGACGCATGGTGCCGATGGAGGGTAGTTGGAGGGGGGCGAACCAATGAGCACCTGTGCGCGGCACCGGTGGCCAATAGCTGTTGGGAAAGCCATGCGTTGATGGCTTACCGTCATTGTGATGCGCTATGCAATGGAGGAAGAGCTGACATAGCCGAATGGACGCCAATGGGGCTTCAGCTCCAAGAGGCACATGATGACGGAAGGAAGGCATTGGCAATGATGGCTGGGAGCATAGCGCTGGTGGTATCAAAGAAATTCGGCAAGGTATGGTACACAGAAGAGTTCTAGGGAAATGGACAAAAAGGAAGGGGAAACAAATCCAGTAGGGAAATACCAGATCCACTCACCTCGGACCAAATCCATGGAGCCAAGCCCACAAAAATCACCAAGGGGATGGCTGGATCCATGGTCAACGGTGGTAAGAAAAGCCAGGCAAACCAGAACACCGACGGTGCCTGAGAAGATGTGGAAATCACCGAGGGGAGGCAAGGTGGACTGAGGCAGTGCGAGAGGAGCTCGCCATCGGCAGCGCCATGGCCGACAAGGCCGAGTCAGGCGGAGGGGCTGAAAGAGAAAAGAGGGGAGGTGAGACGAATTGGGAGCAGCTGAAGAGATAAGATGAGTGAAGCATGTGATGCGGTAGAAGATATAAGATCAAGAGGGAGGCGAAGTGGCATGGCCAATAGGGTGAACGCATGTGGTGCGGTAGAAGAGATAAGGTCGGGAAGGAGGCAAAATGGTAGGCCAATGGGCCGATGGGCCGCTCCATGTACTCAGGCCTCGAAAAGGAAATGGGCCTTTGGTCCAGCACCAAAAACAAAAAGGAAAAGATGAATAAAAAAGTTATAAATAAACCTAATCCCTCACATAAAAACAAAGATAATGTACAATAAAAAGCTAACAAAAAATTACCTTAATTAATATTACTAAGCAAGGCAATAAAACAGAACTTCCAGAATAGTAAAAAAGGAATATAAAAATATTCAACCAGGGTTATTGCTTTATCTAGAATAAATTAAATAGTTATAAATAGTTATTTTTGACCTCAAACAAATACAGGGGAAGATCTGGTCCAAGGGGAAGACAATAATCAAACCACCACTGAGACAGCTACCCTATAGTCAGGCAAGTAGAGCAGGCTTTTTTTAAGCAAGCGTGGTTCATGAAATTATTTGATTCCATTATTTTGTATGATCACTTTGCATTAGAATTAATTTCTAAAAGAAAAGAGAAGTGACTGGATGAAAAGAAAACATGGTAAGATATCAAGAGGGCAGAACCACTAAAGGAGCAGTTGGTTGCAAAGGAAAATAGTATAGGAGGGTAGAGGGTGATCTGGCAGGGATTTTAGAGGCATGTGAGACCCTCTACATATGAATATGATATAAGAACTAGAAAACAATATTCATTCTAGAATGATCTGTAAAACAGTATAAACCATATCTCCCATCTCTGGCAGGTGGAACATGTTATTCACTTTTATTGCTATTATCTCCATAATAGGTAAGTAGTATGAAACTAGAGAAGGAACTTAGAATCGATATAAAAATCGAAAGTGAGGGATCGAAGACACTTATATTAGGTGTTGACTTTTTAGACCCGCTCAACCAACGACTATTTTATAGTTGGATGGAAATATAGCAACGAAAGTTGAGACAATATTCTGTATTCAGAATTTGGGATTGCATCAAAGGAAATGCGAAAGATCCAGTGTCCATAAGATTTCAGAATAGTTATGGGTAAAATGATACAAGTCTGCGCAGTACTTAATTAACCATGAATTCATGCTAGTCTCTTGGATAAGAGTCTACGGGAACCATTGGAGCTTTCTCTTCTCTAGAATTATTGTTAGCATTTTAAGAAGTTAAAATGTTGCAAACTCTTTAAAATGATAATGATTTTTTTCGAATAATAGATTAGGTAAGAACTTGAGAAAAAATGAGGACAAATGTGCATCATTATTTAAAAATTTGCTGAGTACTTCTGTTCACTCTTGCTATTAAATCTCTCCTTTCAGAGCCATATTCAGATGGGATATACTTGGGATTTGACAAGGGTGGGTTAATAATGAAGGCACCAAGCGATATGAGGTTGAGGCTGACTAGGAGTATGACGAGGTGGATGTCTTATACGATAACTGGAAGGACTAGACAACTTCTAGTTCATCGTACCAAGTCAAACAGGTACTATGATATATACTTTGCTTTTATTTTAGTACTTTGTATTATTAATGGTGGAGAACGGTTAATAATGTAATAATTTCAGGCTTTTGTGTGATCAGAGCCTTATGCCCTGTGTGGCTTGTAATAAATAAAGTGCTTTAATATCTAATTATTATTATTTTGCCAAAATTACTATTATTTATTGAAATGGTATTATACTGAATAAACAAATAATAATTCGTTGCCTAGGGTTATTATCCCTGAGACAGCCACATCCCCATGGCACGTTGTACGGGCCCGCATGTCAGTGCGAGTGAGGATATACCAGGTTGGGTCCACCTGTTTTCGATTTACTAATGCTCGGTTTATTACTTCGCTCGTGCTATATGCTGCGCTCAGTGTAGCTTTTTTTGCTCGATGGCAATCAGCGTTTGCTTAAAAAACACTGTAGCACATTGTAGCTCTTTTGTCTCTTTCTTTTTTTTGGTATTTTTGTGTTTTGTTTTTTTCCCGTATTCCTTTGCATCGTCCGCTCTAGATTAGTATACCGCTTTTATTTTTACATTTTTAGATTTAATTATACCTAATAAGCTAACTCAATTACAGTAAAAAATCAGTTAACTATAATAAAATTTTAGTAAAAAATTAAAAACTATGGCTATTCCGAACACCGCATTAGATGCCGCGCGCATGTTGGGTGCATTCCCGAGCCCGAAATTTAAGGGAGCAGAGAGGAGAGGAGAGAAACTGCAAGAGTAGAGAGAGAAAGTGAGAGAGAGGGAGGAGGTGGGGGCGCTGTGATTCCTTCGTCTTCCTCCTAGCCTCCGGTGGTGGTGGTGGTGTCTTCTTCGCCGTGCTCGTGCGGTGGTGGAGAATTAAGAAGCCACGGTACAGAAGAGAGGTAGGGAGGGAGACAAAGAGGAGAGAAGGAAATGGCGGCGGCGTGGTCCTCGGTGGGGTTGGTGGTGGTGGCCTTGCTGGTGGTGGGCATCGCAATGCCGGCCTCCGCCGCCGCGCAGCCACCCGCGCCCACTAGCGACGGTGAGAAACTGAGAACCCAACACCGCATCCCTCTCCTCCGTCGTGATTTCATTTCACCCGTTCCCTGACATGTGCGGCTGGCGCGCGGGCCCCACCTGCGCGTGCTGCCTCCAGTTCCGTGCCGTCCATTCCCCTCCCCTGGTTCTTGGTATCATATACTATCATGCCTTTTCCTTTAGAAAAAAAATGCAAAAACAAAAACAAAATCCTCGGCAGGCACGAATTCTGCAGTATGAATCCTCTCGTAGCTGTGGGTTACTCCTTTTTTTGGTCTCCCACATGATTACAGTTGTAAATGAAAACGGCCAATTTTTTCCTTCTTAAACTTGCGATAACATACAATTAATTTGTTCTTACAATTTAATTTGTTCACTTTTGTTTCCTTAGGAGCTTCTCAGCGAAATAGAGGGATGGAGATGATCGAGAAATTTCCATCTCCCCAGCTAAAGTTTTCCCAGAATTACAGTTCATTTCTGTTTGTAATGTTATTTTCTTTCGCTGTGGTAGTGTTAGTCCCCAAAATTCGATAAACAACTCAATGAAAGCACAGAGCATGCGAAAATGCACATCTTTCCGGTCAAAGTTCCTCCCCAGGTTTCCAATTCAATTCCCTAGAATTTCACGACATTTTAGTTGTTACGTTGGTATGGAATGTCTTCTATGATCTAATGATGCTTGGCACCTCTGACTTGTGCACGTCGATTGGGTAGGCCTAGATGGAGACTCATGCTTGCAAATTGCAATCCTGCTTGCTCATTGATTGTGGAGAACAACTCAATAAGTAGCATTAGGCAGCAAATCTTGATAAACAATTGAGGTTCTAGAATCAAATCCCGTCGCCACTAATACGCCGGATCCGTTGATCTATAGTGTTTACAACACTAATGTGACATGCGCAATAATTGACTTAGGAAGTTCAGTTTTGTCATGATCTTATGATGGGGAGCTGTATCTTTCCAAGTGTGTTATTCATGTTCATTGCAACATATTTTGAATAATATAGATGAAAAGGAATACGTAAGAGATTCTTCGTAAAAGATTAGTGTGTGAAAGGGAATTTAACTGACAGGCACAGATGCTGTGGTACGATGAGCATACTAGAAGGATGCTTGCTGTCCGTCCGTAAGAATCTTGTTTTTTTGTTCTTCTGTTGTTGTACTAGTTGAGTTGGTTTGCACTTCCCTTTCTTCGGTAGTATTCGTGAATCCTTGAGTAGCTTCCACTGAACACATGGTACCTGGCAGCTGCTCTTTTACACTTGTATTTGAAGGATGTCGAGAATTTTGCTTGCTTGATAGCGACTTCAAATTCTAGAAGTAATTGTTCCTTCATATACCAAGGCACCGCTCAATTTAGTTTCTGACTTCTGTCTTCTACTTTTTTTACTATTCATTAATCTCGTCTTTTTCTCTTTTTTTGATTTTTTGAGCTTTTTTGTTTTTTCTTTTTTTTTTCTTCGTATTCTTTTACATTGTTCGTGATGGGTTTAATATATTTTTTATTTTTAATTTTTTTTTAAAAATTTAATTATATCAAATAAACCAACACATCTATAGTAAAAAAAAATCATAAACTAATATCATTCTGAACACCCCCTCGAAGTTTCCCTCCTGTTTGGGTACACGGAAAGATTTGATTCTTCATGCGTGATGTCACTGCAAAATTTCCTGTTGTCGTGCTGCCCCTCACGACAACTAAGAATTTTAGACATTTAGTTGAACTGCTATTGTCGTGGATCACTTGGCAGATGACAGTTCAACTCACTTATATTCTCCTTTAAAAAATCGTTTGGGAATTTCAAACTTCATACAGCCTCAATTATCTATCCCTTCTACACTATTTTTCGCCAGGAACATGTAGATGTTTGTGCAATGAAACTGTTTGTTTTGGTGTAAACCTGTCGTTTTGAAGCCTCTCAATCTCAAGTCGACCAAACCGAGGCTAGCAAAACTGCAACCTAACAGTCAAGGATGTGTGCATTTCTGGTTTTTTTTTTTTTGTTCTAGTACACACGCAAGAGAATTACGGGCATTTCTGTTGCCCCCTTGTTATCGATTTTTGGTTTCTTCTAAGACATTAGACTAATCCCTGCAATCACTATTGTTAATGCATTCACGCAGGCACATCGATTGACCAGGGGATCGCATACGTGCTGATGCTGGTGGCCCTTGTGCTCACCTACCTCATCCATCCATTGGACGCTTCCTCTCCATACAAGCTCTTCTAGTCCTGATCCTCCAGTGTATCTTTAGAGCTAGCTATGCGAGGGTATATTTTTGTATGCGCGGCAGATGGCTATGAACATGTTTGGACTTGGGGGTGGTGGCTTGATTGGCTGGGCATGATTCTGCCATTCTGTCATTGTTTTCTACTCCAGTTCATGCTGATATTGTATGCATTTCACTGGCTCTGTGCAGCTTGCCATGGGCTGTGATGTGTAGTAGAGTTGGTTTCGCGGTCTGCAACACCTGCCACCATGTGGATGCTTGTAAAAAAAACCATGTGACCTTACATGGTGATCTCTTGTGGGCCAAATCGATCATTCCATGTTCAAATTTATTTAAATTCTTGACTGCGATATTCCTTTTCAAAGAATGATATTGGTCCAGGGGGAAATTCACTTCGCTAGCCGGCTCATAGTTTACTTTTTTTTTTGGCCTCGTAGGAAAAAGAAACTATTTATTTGGATATTTTTCCTTTTGTTTGATATTTTTCCTTCTGTTTGCTTGCAACTCGAAGAAAAAAATTTAGCATCTGGTTCTTAGCATACAGACTTTGTACATTACTATAAATTAATAGGACAAACATATCCTGTTTTCCAGGGTAATTGTTGGTTTAGAATGTATGGCCCCCTTTGATCTTAGCATTCTAAGACCCAAAAGTTGGCACAACGAGCATTTCCACGTGATACGTGGTGGAATTGGAAATACCGTCTTTACAAATAGTTCTCTGCTTCACAAAAGGGATAGAAAAGCTACAATATATTTGATCTCTTGCTTATCAGGTCGCAAAAACACAGCTGAGCAAAAAGGTGTGTGATCGTTGGATAGAAGGCTATCGTTAGGGGTGAAAACAGATCGGATAGTTTCCGACTGATTCGGACAATTTTCGAATACGTAGTGGTTTGGTTTGGATTTTTATCGGATAGTCTCGGATTGGAAATAAATATGAATTTTTTAATTGGAAACGAATATGAATACGTAGCGTACTATCCGTTGAATACGAAATCGAACTATCCGAAGATGATAGAATCCAGATATCTGGCCATTTACCATATGTACTAGTACTGTTAGGCCGAAGGCCCAAGCAACCCACAGCCCACTCCATCAGGTCTTCTTCAGGGCAGCGCTGCAAGAAACCAATATCTAAGCAGATATTTCTTCATGTCTTCCCCCCTCAATATTTCTTCCAATCCAGATTTGAACAACAAGCACCAACAAGCAGCGCACCCACTGGTGCGCTAGCCTCCACCGCCGCCCCTCTATTCGGCTCCATATCGCCGGCGCCGCCCTCGGTGCCTTGCCCTCCACCGCCGCGCCGGAGCTTCCTTCCTCGATCGGTCCGGTGAGTGAGCCGCTCTACGACTAGCTCTCTCTCCCGTTCCTAGCACCTCCTCCTCTTTTTTCCTGTTTCTTCTTGTGCGTGTACTTGTCTTTCGCTGCGCACTCAGGTAGTCCCTGACTATCGGAATTGCCCCATGAGACAGTGTTCTGGTTCTAGTGAAGAACAGGAAGGAGATGATTCCAACTAACACTTGGCAAGGCAAGTCATTGGTCACATTCTTTTGCATCAAGAATCCGTTATGCTTAGTACCTAGGATTTAGAATCTGCAGACGTCCTGGAGAAGAAAGATGGTTATGGCAAAGCCTTTTTTTGTTGCTCCTAGCTAGTGACGCTTTACAGAGTACTCTAATGCCATGTAGTTATATTAGTAATGGATTTGCTGTAGATTGCAGAACATGAAGATGCTCGCATTTTAATCAGTCACCTTTCCTAGCATTAGCACATGCGAACTTTAAGGTGCTTATGTGCGCTGCAGATAGCGAGTAGTCTTGTAGCTGTGAATTCTGGCACAAGCCTTTTTTGTTGGCAATTGCAGATGATTCCACCGTTAATTTATGTTTGAATTGTTCCTGTCAATTTTCTTCGCTGTTGTAGTTTAACTTAGCAATTTTATGATCTCGCTGACACATCATTGTTGTTCCTTGCTAAATATTGTTTGATTGTAGCTGCTAGATTTGTGATGGAATCTACAACTGGAAGTAGTAGTGCAAGTGTGAGCAATGTATCTCCAACTTTGCCGGTGGTACTGGTGCCACAAAGCCAACAACCACCTATCGATGCTAGTGCGTTCGTGACTGGTGAAACGGCTTGCATAAGCTGTGAACTATGGATCTTAAACATGTATTAGAAATAGCACTGCGACATCCAGAGTTCTCTGAGTAAAATTAATCATTGCAACTATAAATTGTAAGGTAAATTTGGTTATATAGATAACATAGCAGCACCTCATTTTTCTAGTTCTCATACTGGGTTAGTTATATGGATGTGTTTGTCAGGATAGCTTTAGCATTAAGAAAGACATGTATGTCTAAGCCTCTTAAGGGATTTGAGCTAATTCTGGGGAGCATTTTTATCTAGTTCTCCGAACCCAAGTGGGGAAAACTGAAGATTCTTACTACTAGGTGGCGCACAATCAAAACCAATAGACTTAACTGTTATAAATTGTCAGTCAAATGTGCAGAGCAGTCTAGAGTTCCTTTGTTTCTGTTTCGAAGAGTCAGCTCCATTTTGTGTGTGTTTTTCCTGCATTGTATCTGTAAACACAAAAGGGAAGTAGCTGCTTTTGGAGTTATGAATGGACATATGAATTGTATCTGTAAAACAAAACTGAAGATTCTCATGTAATTCATGGTACTTGCTACCTCTTGACAATTGAGGAAAGGTACACTCCTTTTCTGATGAAGAATGGACATATGAATTAGCACATGCTTGTATGCTTTCATCTGCGAAGTTGATGTTACCATTTCCATGATATTAACTTCACTACTAATAAAGATCTGATTAAGAAGATAGATATTTAGCACATTGGAAGTTGGAACTTGGTGATTCGCCCTGTTTCTAAAATTCTTAACTAACATAGTCTGATGACTCTTTCAGGTTTCTAAAGATTAGCCCAGAGGGGATGGTGTTTGTGATTAACAATGGTGATGGCAAATCCTTTGCTCATCATAGTGCCTCTGTTTAACAGTGGTGTTTAACAAATGATGTTGGAATGGAGATCTGGAGCTTTTGGTTTTGGGCATCCAAGCTTGAATAGTATGTGTGTTAGTACTTATGCTTGTAAACTATTTATGCGTTTTTATTGATTTTGGATGTACAGTTTAAGGGGTTTTTATGTTCCAATAAATATTTGTAACTGTATTCGTTTCGTTTCCTATTCGCTCCATATCTGTATTCAATATTATTTGTATTTGTATCCATATGTGAGGTATTCGTATCCGCATTCGAGAAAAAAATACGAAAATAAATATGGTAGAGACATTATCTATTCGTATTCGATCCATTTGCATCCCTAGCTACCGCTAAATGGTTAATCATTATGGACCGATTAATCGGGATTTACTAGAGATTATTCCTTCATATTAATATATTCATTTGTGCTTAAAATTAATTAAAAATAATTTATGCCAAGATTATAATAAATTATCACTATATAAAAGCATAATTAAACATAGCTTACTTTATGCAATTTACATTTCATCTATATGATTCATATTGTGCACATCATTGCACACTATTATATATTAACGAATTTTAGTTAACAAGCAAAAACAAAACTGTTGTGACTGTTAAAATGAGAAAGGACGTCTGACCAATAAAAAAAACGATGCCCAATGAATGGGAAAAAAGCCGATTAATTATCCGAGGGCTGCTCATTTGGGTTTTTCTTATGTATTATGGATTATTTTTCAATGTTTGGCACTGTAGCTGACTTATTGTGTATTGTAGCTGCTAGTGATTTTTTAGCGTAATTAAATTAAAAAATTTAAAATAGAAAAAACAGATTAGCTTATTACGAACAATGCAAAGGAATACGGGAAAATAGAAAAACCAGAAAAGACGAATTTAAAAAACTAAAAGTTAGAAGCCAGAAGCTCAATGGAGAAACCGAAATAAGCAAGCCATTCACCATGCGTGACAATTTACCCATTGTCGATGACTAATTAGCTGAAATGGCCATTCACAATACTGTTTTTGTAAATAATTAAAAACAATGAATTAGTTACGAACAATGCAAAGAATGGGAAAACAGAAAAGGCAAAAAAGCTAGAAAAAGATAAATTTAAAAAACTACAAATTAGAAATCAGAAGCTCAACGGAGAAACCGAAATGAGCAGGCCGTTCACCATGATTGACAATTTACCCATTGTCGATGACTAATTAGTCGAAACGGCCATTCACAATACTGATTTTTTTAGAAAAATTAAAAAAAACTACTTTAGTGAGTTCAATCACCATCTGTGGGGATCGAACCCACGACCACGTGGTTAAAAGCCACGCGCTCTGAGCTAGGATGGCTCACATATTTAAAAAACTAAATATTAGAAATTAGGAGCTCAAGGGAGAAACTGAAATGAGAATACTGATTTTTTTTAAAAAAATAAAAATAATCCCTTAAGTGAGTTTCAATCGCCGTCCGTGGGGATCGAACCCACGACCACGTGGTTAAAAGCCACGCGCTCTACCACTGAGCTAGGACAGCTCACATATTTAAAAAACTAAAAATTAGAAATTAGAAGCTTAACGGAGAAACCGAAATGAGAATACTGATTTTAAAAAAAAATAAAATAACTCTACCACTGAGCTAGGACGGCTCACATATTTAAAAAACTAAATATTAGAAATCAGAAGCTCAAGGGAGAAACCGAAATGAGAATACTGATTTTTTTAAAAAATTAAAAATAACCACTTAAATGAGTTTCAATCGCCGTCCGTGGGGATCGAACCCACGACCACGTGGTTAAAAGCCACGCGCTCTACCACTGAGTTAGGACGGCTCACATATTTAAAAAACTAAAAATTAGAAATCAGAAGCTCAACGGAGAAACTGAAATGAGAATACTGATTTAAAAAAAAATTAAAAATAACTCTACCACTGAGCTAGGACGGCTCACATATTTAAAAATCTAAATATTAGAAATCAGAAGCTCAAGGGAGAAACCGAAATGAGAATACTGATTTTTTTTTAAAAAATAAAAATAATCTCTTAAGTGAGTCGCCGTCCGTGGGGATCGAACCCACGACCACGTGGTTAAAAGCCACGCGCTCTACCACTGAGCTAGGATGGCTCACGCATTTTAAAAATTAGAAATCAGAAGCTCAACGGAGAAACCGAAATGAGAATACTGATTTTAAAAAAAATTAAAAATAACTCTACCACTGAGCTAGGACGGCTCACATATTTAAAAAACTAAATATTAGAAATCAGAAGCTCAAGGGAGAAACCGAAATGAGAATACTGATTTTTTTTAAAAAAATAAAAATAATCTCTTAAGTGAGTCGCCGTCCGTGGGGATTGAACCCACGACCACGTGGTTAAAAGCCACGCGCTCTACCACTGAGCTAGGACGGCTCATGAGTTTTAAAAATTAGAAACCAGAAGATCAACGAAGAAACTGAAATGAGAATACTGATTTTAAAAAATATTAAAAATAACTCTACCACTGAGCTAGGACGGCTCACATATTTAAAAAACTAAATATTAGAAATCAGAAGCTTAAAGGAGAAATCGAAATGAGAATACTGATTTTTTTTAAAAAATAAATAAATAAAAATAATCTCGAGTCGCCGTCCGTGGGGATCGAACCCACGACCACGTGGTTAAAAGCCACGCGCTCTACCACTGAGCTAGGACGGCTCACGCTTCTATAGAGTGACGATACGCTTTGAATACTCATAAGCGTCACACTATTTGGGCTGCATGGAGGCCACATTTCCCCTTCCCCGTGCTTGGAGTTTAAAGCCCCATTCAGAAGTACTTTGTCTTTGGTTGAAATCGTGCTACAGTGATTATTAGTTTTTTAGATATTTAATTAAGAAAAGATGAATAAAAATAAAAAATATTATTATATCTTTATAGATAATATAAAAGAAAAAATAACGTTAAGAAGGTAATACATTCTAAAAGTTGTTTAGAATAAGATCTAAACTTCGCAATTCAACCTCCTGTGATTTTTTTAAGTTGACCTTGACCAAGGCGATTCATCCCTCGCAATTCAACCATGGAAATATATTTTCCTCCAAACTTTGCGTACTTATAAATCATTCACCTTGACTGAAATATTAGTAGGTTTTCAATTCCATTTTTATGGAGGAGAAGCAACATAATATACCCTGCTGTATAAAAAACATATTATATCAATAAAATAAATTTTTTTACAAGATAGAAGGAATGTAATTGGTTGGGTTCATTTTGGCTTAGGCTTTTAACTTTTTGTTACAGTAACTAGTATTCAAACGATGAGTTTTTTTAGTTGGGGTCTACTAGTCGATTCTAGTACATATTGTACCGACTTCAGCTATACCGACCAAAATCACATGCGACTGTCTCTCCCTTCATAATCTTTCTCGCGAACAGGCAGAATTCAAAAACCATAAGCTACGTCCCAAAAGAACCCATCCAAATACCCAATATCTGAATGACAACTCTTCTAAAGTTATTCAACCAATTTTACATCAACAATTTTATAACTCATGTCACCTTATAAAAAACTAGTGTCAAATCCTCAAAGGATACATCTTTTTTCGGTTGCCAATTGTTGAAGAGGTACCCTCAAAGATGACCTTGTTTTGGACCAACCAAGGAACTTGAAATACAGTAGTTTAGTTTCCATGTGAATATGGATATTAATTTAGTAGTGGCACCAACATTCCGACTCTAGCCTCACTACCTCTTATCTCTATCAGGCAACCTTATATCTACCTTTTGCCATTATTGACCTTAGCAGTGGCGCACACCATCTCCTTAGTTAATGCTTTCTCCTCATCATCTAGCACATCTAGCACAACAAGTACATTTTATCTAGCACAACACGAAAAAAAGGGACTCTCTCAGAAAAAATTAAAATAAACAAAACATACATTTCCGTCCATTTCGGTCAATGACAAAAGTGTTGATTAGGAGACCCATATTTCTCCAATGAATACCTCCCCTCTCTCTCTCCCACCCCAACGTCTTTCTCTCTAGCTCGCCTCTTCCGCCCCATCTACATTGCAGCGATCTAGGGTTTGATCCCTAACTTCGATGTCGATGCTGCTGATGGAGGCGCTGTTGCTCACCGACGTTGCTGTCGAGGACGATTTCCCCCTTGACCTCGCCTCGCCACCCCCTCTATCGTCGCTGCATCCCGATCTTCCCCACACAAGTGAACGAGCGATCCATTCCTGTGTGATGCGGATATGCACGTGTCTGGTACTTTTCCGTTAAATATCTTATTCAACTGGAAAGAATTATTGAGCCGCATGAAATATGGCTAGGTGAACTCATTTCAAACTATACTTAATGTTGTCATTTCATAAGGATGAAATATTACCTCATGTTATTACATGGTATATTCTTAAGTTTGTCAATAGCAAAACAATGGAGACGCAAAAGAAAACAGATAACCATATTAGGTGCCAAAGACATGAAGGAACAAAGCCCACGCGGATAGAGCCAACAAGAACAAAGCCCAAGAACTTAAAGCACAAGTTTTGGACACTATTTTGAAGCCCAACTCAGACTCCCCACGTGCTCAATCCAATTCCAACTCGGATTCAATTCAGAATTCAATTCGGACTCGGTTCGGGACATCCTGTCAGGCAGTTACTAAAAAGGTCATAACTTTCACAAACGGAGTCCGATTCGGGCGTTCTTGTACTCGTTGGAAAGATAATTTCAAGATCTACACAATGGATCTAACCCTAGCATCAAATTCATCATGGATCAAAAGTTATGACCGAAATAATATGACGGTTGTAAAATCTAGTTTCCTTTTTTAAGAGTTCGTATCTAAAACCATATAGGGTTGAGTTGTACTAGATTTGGGGACTCTATGGACGTTCTAAGAGGCTATATAAGACATGTATTGGTAGCCTTAGGGGGGAGATCAATTTTATGCATCAGATTGAAACATAGCTATTGCTTGTTCTTTCAACACCAGAGTTCATGCGAGGACTTTGAGAGAGAATTAGGCGATCCATTGTTTGTTCTGCAATTCAAGGTCAAGCCGTCATTCCATTGGGAATTGGGGACTTGACGTTCGTCGCTTGTGGTCTCGCGGCGATCAATTATCCGGTGTGTTTTGGGCGTATTCTGAAGAGTTGAGGGTTCGTGCATGGGCACGAGTGTTCAGCTAGCGATATCATGTACTTCACATCAACTATCCACGGTTCCTTACTGAGAAGATCGGGACCTTTCCCCGTATCATATGGTATTAGATTCTAGGTTTACTCGGTGAGAACTTCTTTACCCGTAGTTAGATTTATTTTTCTGTCCTATCTTCCACTAAACCAAAAATTGCAATACCAAAACCGTAGTTTAATCTGTTTATTTCTTGTGCGTTTTGTTAAGTTTTCGTCCATTAGAGTTTTGTTTTCGTGCTGATCCGTGTGTTTCCTTTTGCGTTGCTTGATCTTTGTGTCCACATAAACCCTACAAAATTGTTGATTGAATCCCTCAATTAACAACTAAAAAGAGTAAATTGTATTTACTTTTGAATTCTAAATTCCTTGCTATCCAATTTGCTCTCAAGAGATCCATCCGAATTCTCTTTGGGGGAGAGTTTGAGATAGTATCCACTTCCTTCAAAACCGAGAGTTAGCTGCGGTTTGGCTTCCAAAAACAAATCACTACTTGTGCCAAACCCTAGCTGACCGAAAAGAAAGAATTGCTACAGTTGAGCTTCATTTGTATCTTTTCATCAATTGAGATTAGCTTTTGATATTGCCATTAGGGCTGTTCTTGAGTACTATTTACGCTTGCTGAATTCTTAAATTTGTGCAAAGGGAAGACAACACTAGTTCAGCCAAAAAAAAGGAGTAAGTTAAAAAAACAAGAAAAAGAAGAAAAGAAGAAAGCCTAAAAGTTTCCTGCAATTTGATCAAGAAACAGTGAAAATAGAAAGTGTTGGCCGAAACTATGTGAAAAAACCCTAGTTCATATTTTTAGCTTGTGCACTTATTCTCATAGAGCAATCTTGTGCCCTTACATTCATAACAATTGCAATTGGCTAGCGTCTCTCCTTGTGCTTAGTGCAAAATGAGCTAGTTATTCATCTCAATTTCAGATTGTCTCTTTCTAGCTCATTTCCTTTATTTGGATTAAGTCTCATTTATCGTTGGGTATGCGTTCATAAATTTCGTTTTAACCAATTGGATCAGCACATAGGCAAATACTCTAGATTAGATCATTACTTAGCTTTTACAATACCTTGAATATCAGATTGCATAGGTTATCCACATACCTGTCCAAGCTCGACCTACACCTGTTTGTGTACTCTCTTGCTCTTGGTTACGCTCATACATTACCGGGTTGAGGTCGTTCGCTGTCACAAGTGTCGATTTGCCGTCCTTGATTCACTTTGGAACGGTAAGCTTGTCTTATTTTCAGGACAGTAAGTTGCAAGCATAAAGAGAGCATTTGTTTTACTAACCTAGATGTAACCTCGCTTCTTGTTTGAGAGTTGTTTCCATGTCAGGTCACGAGGAGGATCCACCTAATCCGGAGGCGCCAGTTACGTGGACCGAGTCCACTCGGTTGCGCGAGATGCTACAAAAACAACTTCCTGATGGTAACACTAGCGTGCGCGATGAGCTCAGGAAAGTTCACACAGGACTGAACAACCTCGGGGAGGAGGTCCAACAATTGCGTACGACCATCAATAATAACTTTCTGGACCTGCGTGCCATGTTCGCACACCACAATCTACATGGGGGAGCACCCACTAATGACACAAGTGTGCACGGTCCTCCAAAACTACATATAGCTCCCGAGATACACCACAACCCATGTGAGGAAGAGAGCCACATAGCCAAATTGAGTGAGAGTGATAAAAAGAGTGAGTTGTGTGATTCCACCATATGTGAGGTTGAGAGCATCCAAATTGAGAGTGTTAGAGGGACACCAAAAGAAAAGCGAGAAGTAGAAGATAGACAAATGGAGAATGAATCTGAAACTAACATATTAATATCTACTTCTAGTGTTGTTTCTCATATTGTGCAGGTTGACATTAAAAATGAAGAATTGAATATTCAACAACCGGCACCTTTGAAGGAAAATGAGGAGGAGAAAACCACAAGACGGGATGAAGTGCCTGTTGTCCCATGGGTGCATCCTAATAATTTTAAACCCCCAGCACCTATATCATCTGAGGAGGACGATAAAGGTAACAACAGTGGTGCCGAATTTAATTGTGCAAAGGTGAGTAATTGTGAGAACTCATATGATCAACCGAAAACTCCATGTTCCGAAATTTCAATGCTTAATTTACATCATGTGGAATTGATTACTTACAAGAAAGTTCTTACTAGAATATCTCCTAATGATTCTTTATGCTATATCATATTTGACACTCCTAGAGAGCTATCTAGTGTGATTGATAATGTTGCTGAAATTTAATGTTCAAAATCACTAGTTAGTACACATGCCTACACATATAAGTTCAATTTGATTGGAGATTATGGTGTAGATGACAAATTTTATATTCATAGAATTTGCATTACATGTGATAAGCTTACTGACTTGAAATTACATATTGTGGATAAACAATCTTTTGCGCCATGTTATGATCATGATGAGATGAATTTCAACAATAGTACGTACTGTTTAGAAAGATTTCAAAAATCTACTTGTTCGATTCTTGGTGTACAATCATGTAAAAATAATCAGAGTAGCGCAGCTGAAGCATGGAAAGCACTCAACATTTTCTTTTCCATATCTGCACATTTAAATCTGATTTTGCCCATTAAGGATCTGTCCATGTCTTTAGAAAAGTCGATGACGACTTTCTTTTATGGGAAGGAGAATGATGTGAAAAACAATATTACAATGCATATATCTTTTAGTCGCTGCTATATTCATCGGTTTGGGCAAAATAGTGAGAATACCACAATAATTGACTCTTACATATACTAGGCATATGTGTTATTCTTTTTGTTTACTACACCTTCAAAAGTTTATGATGAGATAAGCCGAAGAAATATTGATGACGAATATATATACCATGCATACACGTTATATTATTTGTTTAGCACAATTTTAGCCTATCAAAAGCCGAGGACGGCTTTTCTTGAAGAAGAGGAGGATGATGCGGATATGCACGTGTCTTGTACTTTTCCATTAAATATCTTATTCAACTGAAAAGAATTATTGAGCCGCATGAAATATAGCCAGGTGAACTCATTTCAAACTATACTTAATGTTGTCATTCATAAGGATAAAATACTACCTCATGTTATTACATGGTGTATTCTTAGATTTGTCAATGGCAAAACAATGGAGACGCAAAAGGAAACGGATAACCACATTACGTGCTAAAGACATGAAGGAACAAAGCCCACACGGATGGAGCACACTAGAACGAAGCCCAAGAACTTAAAGCACAAGTTTTGGACACTATTTTGAATCCCAACTCAAACTCCCCACGCGCTCAATCTAATTCCAACTCGGATTCAACTCAGAATTCAATTCAGAGTCGGTTCGGGACAGCCTGTCAAGCAGTTACTAAAAAGGTCATAACTTTCGCAATTGTAAGATCTAGTTTCCTTTTTTAAGAGTTCGTATCTAAAACCATATAGGGTTGAGTTGTACTAGGTTTGGGGACTCTATGGACGTCTCAAGAGGCTATATAAGCCATGTATTGGCAGCCTTAGGGGGGAGATCAATTTTATGCATCAGATTGAAACATAGCTGTTGCTTGTTCTTTCAACACCAGAGTTCATGCGAGGACTTTGAGAGAGAATTAGGCGATCCGTTGTTTGTTCTGCAATTCAAGGTCAAGCCGTCATTCCATTGGGAATTGGGGACTTGGCGTTCGTCGCTTGTGGTCTCGCGGCGAACAATTATCTGGTGTGTTTTGAGCGTATTCTGAAGAGTTGAGGGTTCGTGCATGGGCATGAGTGTTCAGCTAGCGACATCGTCTACTTTGCATCAACTATCCATGGTTCCTCACTGAGAAGATCGGGACCTTTCCCCGTATCACTGTGTGTTCCATTTTGGTATTTGTTTGGGGGAATTTGGGCATTGATTAGCACTCGTGGAGGTTGTGACCCTCCCTCTGATGCCTCTGCGTGTGTATGCCTCTTCCGTCGATCAGTTTCCAGAGCTTGGCAGCGAGGGGTGGGAGTGGGGCCGTGCCCTCAGCCTCAGCCTCCACCCCATTGTTGCCACCAGGTGCGGGTTGTGGCAGCGGCTGATGTCGACAGCCAAGGGAGATGAGCAAGGTGGAGAAGCAGATGGCGAGGGAAACTAGCCAAACGCAGTGGGAGCCACGCCGTCAAGCTCAGGAAGAAGCTCATGACCTACTACAAGAGACTCATTTACAACATGCGAAGGGTAAGGCGCCATTTTCCTTCCCCCTTATGCTTGTCTCTATCTATCGGTGCTGGCGAAATGCCCCCGCTTATAGTGATAGTGCCTGCAGTATCTCGCTACAACCCGCTTCCCATTGTGATTGTTGAATTGCATTGGATTCTATCTATCTTCATGCCAGAACAAGATAGCTCAGTAATCCATGGTTAAGTTGTTGTAAATCATTGTAGATGTATAGGCTAAAGGTTTCTTGGCTAGATGATTTATGGAGACGATAGGATTATGTCATTACTAATGTTGTAGGAAAGTTATAGAGAAAATAATTCACATTGGTAAATTACATTATGCATCCCAAAAAAAAAATTTAATACGATTACATTGTTGGCATTTAAATCTGTTGAATTGTACGAATTGAGTAGCCGCCTTACAGACATCTAATCCAACTTTTATGCCTATCAGTTAGAAGTTCCATTTAAGACAATCAAGGCTAGCCCTCATTGAAAATCCCTTAGCCAAACACTTCAGCGTGTGGCTTCCTATGGCATTCTGGATGTTTTGTATTCAATCATCCTAAGATTCCCACCACTAGTAAAATTTCACAAGTTAAGAAACTAACAAAACTCATTGCTTATGTTGATCATGTTGTTTAGTTTGGTGCCCCAGGTAAAGCCCACATTGCTACATGTGTCATGAATATACAATTGTATATTGGAATCCCTTTTTTAGAGCATTTTTGTTCTCAGTGGAAAAAGGAATACCATAACGAGTCTAATGCTTATATTTAAAAAAAAGGCTTGACAATAATTGGACTTTTAATATTTAGTTGCTGAACTTGAACACCTACTAAAACAAAATTCACACCTTTTAGATCTATCATTGGAAGTTTGATTTTTGCACACCTTTACCTCTTCTTTTGTGCTCCCTCTGCACAGAGTGTCCCATTTAATAATGAATTATGTGTTTCTTGTCTCATCATGTCATTCCTTCTCTTTGAAGATTTCATTAAGTACAAGATCTATATTCTTTCGTTTGTGTTTCACTATTTCTTTCCTCAACTTTTGTTCTATGCTTGGTTCCTATTTTAATTGGAAAATCATTTTTAATAGTAAAAGTCATTGACTTGCCGTATTATCTGATTACTTTATCCATGCCAAGAAAAACTTGCTTTGCTTCTTCAAAAGCTCAAGAAGTATGAGCTACCAGAATTACCAGCTCCTCGTCATGATCCAAAGCTATTAACAGTTGAGCAACTCTAGGCTTACAAGAAGATTGGTTTCAGAAATAGAAACTACGTGCCTATTGGAGTTCGTGGAATCTTTAGAGGTGTTGTTCAAAACATGCATATGCATTGGAATTGCCTCGTGTTATGATAGACTTGTGCATTCTGATGTGGATGGATAGCAGCTCCTAACATTTTACTTAGCAGCTCTTAAGATTTCCCTTTCTATTCTATAATTGCCACTTGTTATATAGACTTGTGCATCCTGATTTAGATCCATAACAACTCCTAATATTTCCTAATGTGGGCAGGTGTTCTGGATACTAAGGAATTGGCCATTGTAAACATCACATTCCGCAAGTTGCAAGGTTCCAGGTTGCCTGAAATCACAGAGGAAGTGACAATGTCGGTGGAGTCAACAATCTCGATGCTCGAAAGCCTAGAAAACCTTGAGACCAACCTATTTGACAATGTACATGCTTTGATTCAAAGAACACTTGGCAAACCCGATAAAGATCCTGGTGTGACTACTGCTACCTCAAAACCTCGAAGGCCACAACAAATGTGCTTTGTGTTGCAGGTAAGAAGTCTCAAAAGTGGATGCAACATGTTGATTAGTTTCTTATTCGGTAACTTTGATGAACTTTACCTGTTGTTTGTAACTGATTTAATTATTTTGTTGCTACTTGCAGCAAGAAAGAGGGTTGATCAGATGTCACAGAGTAAGGTATGTTAAGCTGACTTGACTTAATTCATCCATGACTTAATCTCAAATTCATGTAGTTTGTGATCATCACTAACCAGTGTTTGCTCATGCTCCATCATATAAGGCCCCTTGTTTCAATAAGCCACAATGGTGTTAGTGGCAAAGAAAGGCCCCCAAATCACCTCGGAAGAGCCTACACCTTCAAGAGTGGTATGTTCCATCTTCCATGCTAGCAATTCCTGAGTAGTCATGATCTTTGTTGTAGTTTAGCAATTTATCCCTAACTGGAGGTTTGTTTCTTAATTTATTAGATTTAGGTGAAATGCTATGTTTATAAGAAATTATGTGATATTTCTAACTTAATCTTTACTACTTAACAGAAGAGTTAGTGGTGGTAGTTCATCTGCCATCCCATCATCCTCTGTAGATATATGTAGGTCATTCCATCCCTCATCCTCCATGCTAGCAATTCCTGAGTAGTCATGATCTTTGTTGTAGTTTAGCAATTTATCCCTAATTGGAGGTTTGTTTCATAATTTATTAGATTTAGATGAAATGCTATGTTTATAGGAAATTGTGTGATATTTCTAACTTAATCTTTACTACTTAACAGAAGAGTTAGTGGTGGTAGTTCATCTACCATCCCACCACCCTCTCTAGATATATGTAGGTCATTCCATCCCTCATCCTATCCACGAGGAAAACAAAATCATGCCGACCTCTCCTTGTGCGCACCGACATGTGGGTCCAACCTCTTCCGCTTTCTCTCTTTTCTCTAGCTCAATCCCAAACTAAAGGCAAAGCCGTAGCCAAGCATAGAGGCAGAGCCGATGGCGTGGGCCGGATAGGCTAATTTCGATAATATCAACTCAACGTGTTGGGATAACATGAATTTTTTTATCCGTAGCAAAGCACGGGCGTTAGACTAGTTTTCTTAAAAAAGTTGATGTGTTTAGTCATTAAATCCCACATTACCTGCTCATCCTTATATCCATTAATCTACCACTCTTCACTCTCTCCCTTCCACACCTTCCAACTAGTTCTCCCCCTCTCTTCCTCTCTCTCTCTCTCACCTTTGGAGACTAGCCTTGGGCCTTGTTCTTTTGCGGTTTCTAAAAGCCGCTTTTGGCTTTTCTACAGTAACTAACTTTTAAACGAAGTATTTTTTTAAGATGGAGTCTACAAGTTAATTATAGTACACGTTAAAAAACTAATATCTGTACCATCAAAAATCGCAAGCGAGTATATATCTTTCCGCAATCTCTGTCGCAAACAGCCAAAGAGCCATCAGCTGCAGCCAAAAACCATCAGCCGCAGCCAAAAAGAACAGGCCCTTGTTTTTTTGGCTTTTAACTTTTGATTTCTCTTAATCGCTATTTATTATGCTAATAAACCGCAGCTTAGATGAACATGCACTGTCTTAGCACCTCTTCTCTCTATCATCTGGAAGAACATTCAATTTACCTTTCGGTCCTGGATTTAGGGGCGCTCGTTTTAGCTATGGTTTATGGTTTTTGGCTGAAATTTTATTGTAACTGGCTTTTTTTACTGTAGCTGATTTGACTTTTTGGGCATAATTAATTTTTTTAAAATGTAAAAATAGAAAAACATGTTAACCCATTATGGATAATACAAAGGAACATAGGAAAAAAAAGAAAATACAAAAAACCTAAAATATCTAAAAAATTTAGAAAAAGACGAAATACTGAATAGTGAGAAAAAACAGAAACTAGAAGCAGAAACCGAAAAAAAGCCGAAACGAGCGGGGCTGGCTGCCTTTGGAGTGTAGGGTTCTCATATAAAATTGGTAGCTAACCTGAAATCTTTGGGAATTGATGTTTCATCTCGTCTGTTGTTGCATTCTGGTCATCCACGCTATCTTTGGCATACCAAAGTGCAATTCAAGATAAATTTAACTACATAACAGTGGAAAAAAAAACAAAAAGTTTAATAAAAACTTCATATCACATTCGGAACGAAAAGAATTGCACAATTCTGAATTCTATATATTTCTTCTTGTCACGACAACATCAATCCCACGTGATAACCGGGGAGCCAAGACAGGACGAAAAAGAACAAAGAAAAAATCTTTTCTAAACAGAAAAGAGAGAGAAGGGAGGAGAAGGGGAGAGAAGTGAAGCTCCACGCCTCCCAACCATCGTGCGCTAGGTGGCTTGCCTCAACTCTCTCTCTCTCTCTCGGCGACGAGCGAATCGTGTGAATGAGATGAGATGGGAGGCGGCAGCGGCGGAGGCGGAGGCGTTGCAGGAGCGCATCTGGGACCTCCACGACAAACTCGGCCACGCCATCCTCTCCCTCTCCGCCTGCGCCCGCCGCCGCGCCGCCCCGGGCTGTCGCTGCTGCGCCCCCAACGGGTGCGTGGTCGTCAAGGTGCGACGGACGCTGGGAGGGGAGGAGGGCGACTTGGCGTCGACGGCGGCCATGGCGGACGCGAGGAGCCTGCACGCCATCCGCGCCGCGCTCGAGGACCTCGAGGGACACCTCCACTTCCTCCATGTCAGTAATGCAAACCCTGGCCTAGTTCCCTCCTCCTACTCCTCCCCTCTGAGTTAGTGATTCTTGCTAGCACGTACAAGAACCATCTCCGTTTGATTATTATACAATCAACACAACAAGTTCTTGTTAGTTCTTGGCCTCGGATTGTTTGGTAGGGTAATCCATGCCTTTGTTTGCTCGCATGATTACACATTCTTCTTCTTTGTGAGCTATCTACACTGCCCTGATCTCACTGTACAGATCCGTAAATCCAGAATCCAATCCAACAAAACAAGTAGTGGATCCGTGTGTGTTTGATCCACAAATGTTGCTTGTTTGACGGTTCTACGGGTGGAAAGGATCCACAAATGCTGCTTGCTGCCACATCATGGTGGGTTGGATGCTGCCTTTTGTTTGTTAGCTCTCGTTGTTTGTCTCCCTTATGTCTCATTATTGCTGGTCTTCGTGTTCTCTCTAGCCATTTTGTCCTCGTGTGGTTTGTAGGTCCAAATGGATTGGAGTCTGTAAGCCAAATTCACTGTACAATGTGGCTGGTCATTGGCACTGTTGTTGTCATGTGTCTTCACTCTACGGTTCTATCAGATGTCCAATTGCGTTGGGGGATCTTATCTGTTGAATAGGGACCTCTCGTTCCCTTGTAGCCAATAATGGTATGAAGACACACATTTGGTACGGGTGGTTAGCCATGTACCTTGCTGTCTTCTGGCTTATGCTAGTTACCTATGTAGCTTGATGTACTCTGTCTAATGGTAGTTACCTATGTAGCTTGTTGTCCTCTGGTTTAAATTATCAATAGGAACTCTTAATCATTATTTTTTTTTGTACTTCATTTTCTTCCAAGGCATAAGATGTACAATTTACTATCCTACCAGGTTGAATTTTAGCCAGATGAGTTCAGAATATGTTGCTGCTTTATGTTCGTACCACATGATTATTTATGTCAAACATGCAGCTTCTGAGCTTTCAGATAATTTAGCTGGTTCTCTGGCACCAAATAATTAATGATCAGAAAACAACATGTTGCTTATTTGTGTCACATTGTCTTGCAGAATGTTCAGTTACAACAGCGGGCGGAACAAGATGCCGCGATTGCTAGGCTGCAGCAAAGTCGTATTCTTCTTGCTGCGAGGCTGGCTGAACATAGAGGGAAGAGGCATGGACTCATTGAGGAGGCCTTGGCTTTTGTGGGTGATGTGCTTGACAAGAGCCGATTTGTCTCGCCGGAAGATGACTATGGGACGCACAGCCAATCAGGGGAGAATGAGAACCCCAAGGGACATGGTTCAAACATGGTGGAGCGTGTGGTATCCTGTAGTTTTACTTTAGCCAAGACATTTTTAAGATTGGAGAGGATTGGTGGTGTTCTGGGTAATGCTACCATGTTTGCAGTAAGTATGCTTGCTTTCTTGCAGCTGCATCAAGTGGCATTTGGTAGACAAACTCCAGCAATCCAATATAGGAGAATCGATAATTGTTTTCATTCTGGAAGGTCAAAAAAGAACAGTAAAGAAAAGCATCTGGAAGTGTTATTAGCTAGAGGTTGAGGAATCATCACTGTTTCTTGCACAGGAAGTTTTGTTCTGTTCTGTTTTGTTAGAGTGCTAATCATTACGTTCTTTTGGATGGGCTGGTCTACAGTCTACCTTCTTCGTTAAAAATTGTACCACACAAGATGTAAATGGTTTGAGCTTGGCAATAGATGGACTGGAAGAATTTGTAAGCTGGTTTCCTTTCGCTCAACTAACCCACAATCGCTGTTTGAGGGCTACAGTTTTGTAATCACTATGTTTATATGGTACCAGGACGACAGATTTAATTTTTGGTTTGCCACATATTTGAATTTCTTGGCTGGGGGTGTTGTGACAGAAATCATGGTGCAAGTATGGACATGGCTTAACAACTTTGATGGGATGAGCTTGGTGAAGAACCACAAGCCAATGTTCCCTCATCAGGAGCTGAACATGCAAATCAAGCTGGAGCTTTTTGACATTATGCTTCATTCTCTGCTTACGTGATAAGTGTCATGGACCGAAGGTTCTTTGCTTAACTGATAAGTTCAGTTTTGGATATGCATATAATGGAGGGACAATACAACATTAGTACAACATGGTGCATGTGTCAAGTCTTCAATGATTTGAGTTGGATGTTGCTCTTTCTTGTGTCTTGTTCACGTTATTTTGGTACCAATGTTTCTTTGCACATGTTTGCCTCTCTTTTGGAGATGTTAGTCACTTTTGTCATTTTATTGATTCTTGGCTTTACATTTGTAACATCAGTCATCGTGTGTGTAAATTGGTATAAGCATTTGCGCCTGTACTATGTTCTGTGAAAACGATGCAGTGCCAATTTATGCTTCTCATACAAGTCGGAATCAGTTGATAGCAAAATTTGTACTTAAAACACAACAGAAATGAAATCTTTATTTCAGGTGTCATGGCAAGGCTTTGTTTCAAGTTCTCTAGCAGAAGGGATAGCTGGTAGGAGGTGTGGAGATGCAAACTGTGAATTCCTTGATGATGCAGTGGTCCTTTTTCTTCTGTGAGATTTATCATAAGGAATATCTAGATCAATCATGTTCTTGTCTTAAACTAAGCTCACCTTTTGGAAAAGGGGATTCCATGCTTTGCCTTGGTAGAAGGATTGCCTCTTTTCTTGAAATTTGAAATTCGCTCTATTACTAATCAAGCATGAAGAAATAACCCACTTCGTAAAATAAAGAAAAGGAACAAATATGTTTTTGAGTATCTTCTGGTCTGCACAGGAAGGGGTTCATCTTCCTGTAGTTTTTGTTTGTTTGTTTTGAGAATTCTTCCTGTACTACTCAAATAGAGTTGATATGCTATTTCAGTTCAGTATCATATCTGTAGTTTAGAGACTTCTTGTTATACCAATCATCTAATGGCAAAATATTCAGCCATGTCACTTTGAAAAAGGGAACTGAATTCTCTGATTCTTCGTCAACATTTGCTGCAAATTAGGATATCGCATTTGCATCCAGCCTAGCAAGTATGAACATGACAGCTACTTCTGTTCATGTTGGTCCAGGCTCTAATGTCGCCAATGGTGGATCCAGAGCTTGTACCCTACCGAGTGTCACCGTCATGGTGTCATGGCCCAATATCTCTTGTCATTTTCAGTAGTATTATGTGGTTGACATCATCTCCTGTCATTTTCAGTAGTACTATGTGGTTGACATCAATGACACCATCTCAGTTTTGTGTTGAATTCATGGTACATCTCATAATTCTCATGGCTGTCAGACAAATCATGGAGGCTGTAAAGGCAGAGCAGGCAACCAATGTTCCAAAATCTTTCGCTGCTTTTCTGCAAATCTCCTTGCTGCTTGGGTCGGTGAACAAAAGCAATTGCCACGACTCAAGACCTTATTGTCTCTTTTTTTGGCTTTACCTTTTTTTGCCCCATTGCCTTCTTTAGCCTTTATCTTTCTAGAGTTCACAATCAAATCACAAAACATTCAACTTTCTCCAATTTATCATCTAATAGTAGTGGATAGAATAAACTAATTTCACCCTTTACTTTGAGTAAAATTAAAATGGATTATGTTTTTAACAAACGAAGTTAAAAATATGCATTGACAGGGAAGGGAGAACAGCTCGACAAGCAAGGAGTCAGGTAGGTCCCTGGCTATCTGGGCCGGAGCCTGGATGTGGCTGCAGCTTGTCAATGACTAAAATCATGATGTTTTGAAGGTTACGCGATTTAGCTTCTGTTGATGTATAGTTGATTCATCAATCAGCTGTGACATATTTGTAATGTAGAACCGTATTTTGGCGAATCAGGAGCTCATTCATAAGATGGACAACTACAAAGTAAATTTGGTGCTTAAGTTAACGTAAAGAATGGCGATGACTTATGACTTTTTTACTGTAACTGGTTAATTTTTTACTGTAGCTGAGTTAGTTTATTTAGCATAATTAAATTTCAAAAAATTTAAAAATAGAAAAACATTTTAGCCTATCACGAACAATACAAAGGAATAAAGGAAAAAAGAAAACACAAAAATACCAGAAATAAAAAAACAAAAAATTCAAACAGTAAAAAAAAAAGCAAGAAGCAAATGCTGAGCGAGAAGCTGAGCGGGGCCGAGTTTCAACCACTTGCACAACCGCCTATCTACACACACAAGCTTGTTTCACACACGTGAGCTGCCGCGTTAGTTAGCCCTGCGGCGTACAAACCAAATTCTGAAAATTCAGACAAAACCCGCTAATCTCCTATACCTTGGCCAGGATCGAGGAATTTTTGCCCCGATGGTTAAGATAATTTGGATTTGAATTTGGATGCTTCATTGTTTGATTTATGGATATATGTATTTCAAGGTCATGATAACACACCATTGATTTGAAATGCCAATCGGCCAGGCCATTTTGTGGTATAAACAGTCGTAAAGATGTAAACCGGAGTCCGTATCAATGTACATTGGAGTCCTTATCAAGTTCTTAAACCGACACAGTGAAACTCGCACTGCAGTTCTCTTCCACATTGGAACTCATGCCGCCTAAATATCTTGGACAGATTGATATTTTGGTGAGGTTAGCACAAACATCAAACAGTCTAACGCGTACCAAATTCAACATTGGATGGATGCTGAAGACCTGCATCCTCTTGGTCCCCGCCCAGAAGCAAAATGTAGCAAGAACAGCAAATTCTCTCCTTATAGAAGTTAACGTCTAAATAAATCATCCACAACTTCTGCATCATCCACAACACCACACATGCTAGAGCAGGATTCCAAGAAACAAAGAGGTTCCCAACACAAGAAAAAGATCAGGCCCAGGAAGGAAACAATTTTTAGCTTTAGTTTTCCATTTTTGCTTGATTTGTTGGGTAGGTGCATCCTTATATGCCTCATTAGCTGACAATTTGGCATTTGAATTCAGTCACAGAGGGCAGTACATTCCAAATAGCACAACAGGAAATTCCAAATAGCAGAACAGGAATAAAGACATCTAGGACATCTTCCCTGTGACCTGCAATGTCAGCCCATTGCATATTTCTGGGTCCAGTTCCTTGCAGTGGACTCGTACTTTGCCCGATCATGCTTGTACATGTGCGCAATCTCCGGAACCAATGGGTCATCAGGGTTTGGGTCCGTCAGTAAAGAACAAATTGAAAGGAGTACCTGAAAACATCGGCATGTGAGATACAGGTGCAACTGGAAAACCAACGTTAACAGAAGGGGGGTGATATGCTTTGGCTAAGCTGTACAGACTATATGCTTTGGTTAAGCTGTACAGAATACCAGACCTCGAACTTCCTAGACAGGCTATATCACCATGTGGGTGTCAAAGTTGCTTGAACGAGTGTGTTACAGAACCATGAAGAGTAGGATCAAGTCACCTTTGAAACTGTCAATGCAGGGCTCCATTGTTCCTTCAGGATATCAAGACAGATGCTTCCATTACTGTTGATATTTGGATGGAAAACCTTTGTCTTAAAGGCAACCTGCGAAATTACTTCTATCAGAACTTAGCTACAGTGACTGTCGAGCTAAAAAAACCATTTCATATTTACTTGGATTGGTAACATTGATTTGCCCAGGTACATCATAAGCTTTGCTAAGAACGGGCTAGACCAAAGCTAGCAGTGCAATATTTTATCCCTAATAAAGAACATGTGTTTCCATGAAAGAGAACAGGAACAAAAGAGCCATGAACCCCTCCGATGTAACATGTGTTCTGATTCTGTAGTAGTTATTTGTTAGTATGTCAATAAGCACCATTCAATTATCACAATTTTTACTAGGACATGCATACATCATGCAAGACAATTTTGCAATGCAAAACAGACAAGCTGTGATATCACTAACTTGTGGTACCAAGTCCAGTGATTAATATAGTGGATTTTTAATGAACATATGAAAAGGAAAAAAAAGCTTAAAATTGAACCATCTCTATCTCTTCTAGCCTAGAAAACTTTACAGTCTACCTGGAAAGCTGATAGTGATAAGTGTGATTGAATTAGAATGAAGATACAACAGAATAATTTATGCAAGATGTTGACCACAAAGTATCTTACATCATTGCTCTTATATACTCCTAGCAACAATGTTCAGAACAATGCGTGCAATGGAATTGTCATTGACTCCATACCTTGGGTGGTTTGAAAGGATAGTCTGGAGGGAAGTGAATAGTAACCAAAAAGACGCCACCTGCGTACGGGCTATCTGCTGGACCCATAATTGTTGCTTGCCAGTGGAACATATCTTCTGCAACAGGTCCTATTTGGTGTAAAAAGCACGCATTTTAGTCGTACATTGGTACTCGAATATCAATTCTCAGAGTGCTATTGTACACAATGGAGTAAGAAAAACACATGTGCAATGATGTTGCTAACTCAAAAGCATGCTAACAGCATATTACAAGAAAATGATAATGTTCAATGATGTTGCTAACAACGGAGAACCATGGAAGCACCTCGAGGTCCTATGTTTAAAGTTCTTGACTGCGACCGCACATCTTCTTCATGGGTAATATACGCATCTAGGCAAGAACAGTGCTCGTTATAGGCTAGTTGCCGGTGTTCTATTCCATCAGTACAAAATGATTGGTTACTTGTGCATAGCAAAAATCTAATGACTTTGTTAAACCTGGTGTCCAGATGTGTAAGCATGTAGAATTGTACATCATCAAAACAGTCCCGATCAATTTAGTGCCTATCCGCATGCAGATGGAACTGAAAACGATGGCTTTTATCATTCAATCAACGCAAGTTTTGGAGCAGGTAAAAAATCTGGTTGAAAACAGGCTGTAATCTGTAGCCTCCACGCGTCATCTTGCAAGAACGGAACGACCACCAGTCTAGGTATGTTAGTATGTCCTACAACAGCACTAGGTGGTGAGTTGCCTCCCTTTCAGTTTCAGATCCTTACTAAGCACACACTTCAATTTCCTAAAAAAAACATTGACCACAGTAAGATGTACAAGGGCTGGCTATCCATTTTTTTCGAAACTGACATAGCTCGACATAAAATCGTTTTATTTATCGTTTAAGTTGTTATTTTAAATTCCAGCTAAGCCTCGTTAACCTTTATTCATTCGAAATGGACTCATTTCAATTTTGAACCCATTAACTACTGAAGCAATTTTGATTCGAGCCTTAACGAGCTTTGTTTTGCCGGCCCATGTCAGGACAATGATCTATTTTAATACCTAGGGGGAAGATCCTTCCCAATCAATCGATAGATCTAGCAGCGTCCCAAGAAAACCACACCACGCATACATAACAATATAACACAAAGGTGGCACCAACCGACCAAGCGCAAAATCTTTCAACATGCAATCTTCAAGAAAAGTTGGGGCAAGAAGCCAAGAACTAACACGAAGGAGAGAGAGAGAGAGAGAGTTGTAAATCTTGATGCAATTACCGGCGCTGCAGGAGGTGGGGGGATCCTTCTGCAGGTCCTTGAGCTCCTTGAGGATCCGCTTCGACGCCATGGGGACGAGATTGATTGATCCAATCAAATCGAGACGGAGGAAGAAACGAAGGATCGATCGGGGGCGCGTATAAATAGAGAGGTGACGTGCGGGCGAAGAGGAGAATGGAAATGGGATGGGTTGGATTGGGGAGAGGGGTGGTAAGGTCACGGCCCTCACGGGTGGGTTCTGGAAGTTTCCGGGAGCACGTGGTTTTTCGGCGTGGACTCGGGGCAGGGCACGGCAAGTAACCGCGGGTCTTAACTTCTAGTGCCTGCCTGCCTGGTGGGCTACGCATCCAGTTGCTCACAATGTAAGCGGACCCGGCCCGGTAATCGACAGGATCGAGGTGTCCGGTCATCTGGACCAGTGGTTTCATCGGTATGTTTTAATTAAATAAATCTCAATCCCTCTCTGTATATGCCCACGAAGCCTTTTTCTACTTCTATATCTCTCTATGCCATACCTCATAATATATAAAGTATCTTATACAATCAAAGATATATATGTGGAGTATATAAGTATATAAGACCACCTAGGTTGTATGTGTATTTTTTCAAGGATAGTATGTGCACTTTTTTAGACATACTTTTTTTATATGTGAATATGAAGGCATTTTTATTAAATGAGCTAAAAATCATAAACTCTTTTGCAATTTTTCATGTGTACATTGAAGGATGTTATAATTAGTATATTAAAAATAGTAAAGGAGTATTTTAAGCTTGTTCACTTCCTAGCAATCGGAAGCCTCCAAATCCCACCCCATTCTCCATTTCCTCATCAACCAATTCCATGTCGAGATTCTCGACTTCCCTAGCCATCCGCACCACATAACGCTAGGGTTTCCACTCCCACTTCATACCTCATGGCCTCGGCTTCCCAGAGCTCCTATTTTTCACTAACATGTTTTACTTTCAGTTCATCTTGGCCAAGAAGGGTCCTTTTGGGACCATATGGATCGCTGCATGTTGGAAAATGACCAATATTTTAATTCGAGATTTTACTGAGAGGCAAAAACGTAAATAACTAGTGATGCAACAAACGAATCTAACAACATGCTACTTATTGTACTTTAAAAAATACATAAAGAAAATATTATAACAAAGTTGATTGATCGTACGAACGACTTACAGTTGGGTCTGATAAAGAATAGAAAGCAGCGTGGGCTCGATGCAGTCATGGAAGCAGTCAACGTCGAGGAAGAAACCAAGCGGTTGCGCAAGTTGCTCTGCCCAAAAACTTTATTGCCGCCTCATGTATGTTCTCTCTACGATAATGGTTCAAAAATCCTGCTCTTCTCTCTAGTTAGCGCACTCCGAGAAAGAAAGGTCAGCCTGGTTGAGCAGCTTGATACTATAGCACAACTATGTAGAGAGGAGATGGAAGAATGGAGGTGAAATTCTCTCTCTTCCTGGACATCTCCAAGCTCTTTTCAGGACATTGCAATTACTCACTAGTAACTACCGTGATTAAACAGAGTTAACTCACTAGTAACTGCCTCACTAAACCACATAATGATATTTAAACAGTCTCATGACCAGTTAAAATGAGAGATGATGTATGGTTTAGAAAAAATAAGGTGGATTTGGTCTGCCAAGTGGCACACCACGTCACAGCATGGCCACGCATCATAAGTCACACAATTTTTCACACGAGAATACACAAATATGCTCACGTGCATGCATGCAGGTGTGTGTGTTCAGCTAAAGCCCTCATCATGCCTCCCCATCCATGTATCATATGATTCAAGAAATGGTAAGAGCTCCACCTTATAAATTAGTCTCCTCTACTTTATCTTAGCAATATGTTACTAAACCATACATGTTTTGAAATTATAGAAAATAGGCCTCACTCATATGAGCCTATTTCTAACAATCCCTCATAAATTCCAAAGCAAGTAGCAAAAAGATGTCAAAGATATTATGCTAAAGTACTTTTAATATACTAATCTTTTAGTATAATTCCTGTACGGGTTGAACTTGTACCTAGAATAACAAGATTCATCTTTCCACGGTTGATGAATAGACTATACCTTGAATTCATAGCTTTTCGTGATCAGACTTTACTTTAAATCTCAATTGATACTAGGCTGCCAATGAACCATGCCTAAATGGAGTATTATATGATCATGCTCCCTTATCTACTTATGAGCTTTCTAGATAATGCCCCATTCATATGAACTGCGACTACACAGTTGGCTCAAATAAGTGTATTCTTTTTAAGTATCCTGCAGGCTAATATATTTTCCTCATTTGAATAATAGAATACATTAAGGTTTTATTCCAACCTTCTATACAGTCGAGAGTATTTTATTAGGACACAAGCACATTTTTCATTAACTAAGTCATATGATCTTTGATTAAGAAGGTATGGGTTACCATTATGATGTAACTCAAATGTGCCTCATTTTTATGTCCATAGATGCAATGTAAATAGCTTTCCACGCTGACCCCTTTCTAAAAGGGTCCGCTAGAGTTTTCTAAGTGCAAATATAATTTATAGCAATAACTCTGGAATTTCTTAGTTTTTTGACAGATTTAAGCCCACGCTTTACATGTCTAGAGGACTTCATATTATCCTTAGTACCTGTGACTTTATCCAAAACTATTTAATTATTGGTACATCAGGATTGTCGGTACCGGTTTCTCAACTAATGGTAAGTCTAATAGAAAAAGGATCAAACTAAAAAACACAAAAAGTTTGAACAAATTGAAGTAGTGAAGGCTTGAGGGTCAACCGCAACTTATGGAATGTGAGTAAACAATTTTCCACCTCAGCTACATAGTCATGCTAGGTAGTGTCAAGTAAAGTTGTTTACGATTGAGAAGGTAGGATGCATTGCAGCCCCTGCCAGGGTTCAATGTTTTGTTTTGGAAAAAATCTCAGAGGGCAGTGTGACGAACAAAATGAACAAAATTTTTTCTTTCGTTCAAAATTTTGGATGAAATATTCAAACCCCATTTGAATTTTGATAAAATGTAACCAAAATTTAAACAAAATTCAAATAGGGACAAATTCGATTGAAATGTAACCAAATTGAATTCCATTTGGTGGGTAATGAAAGCACTAAAATGACCAAAATTTTGCTGAAATTTTGGTGAAATATTGAACCCAGCCCTTGCTACATCCTGTGTAGATTAGAAATTTAGAATTGCAATGCTCATGTGGTTTTAATGGTTTTGTGTGGGCCTCGATATCGAGAGTTGAGTTATGAATTTGTTTTTGTTTTTGGAGTCTGTATGAATGGAGAAAAAAAATAATTGGACCTAGATTCTTCCTACTTCAGAAGGACCTCTACTCTTTGCTGGACACATGGAATAATACAAATCTCAAAGCAGTCATACCCACTTGTCTTCCTAATCTTCTCTCTCCCCTCCCTTTCTCTCTCCTCACCCTCTCTCCCTCTCCATCCCTTCTCTCACTGTCTCGTCTCTCTCCCCATCGGCAATGGGGTAGTGCTGCAAACTGGTGGGGGCGAAGGAGGAGGCATGGCCTCTTGCGCACATTGGTGGTGGGGATAGAGAGATTCGGCTGAGGCGACAGTCAAGCTAGGGAAAAAGCATGTTGTGGCATATCTAGAGGCGTGGATGGTGAGATCCGTTGGCGGCGGTGGCAAGGACACAGTCGAGGACTCTGACTCTTCTGATTGCCGGATCCCGTCGCTGACCTACACATTATAGGCATGCACTCCATCGCTGTCCTACAATCGTCGTTGACATGCACAAGATTTGTACCTTGTCCTCGCTAGTGGTGCCCGGATCCCATTGTCTTCCTCGCCTTTAGCCACCCGATTCACTTGTCCACCGAGTTGTCAACCTGTATGTCATGGCCAACACTCCGATGGTGGAGGCATGCATAAGATACTGCATTGCCTTCTCCGTCCACCCCGAATCTCCAGCTACTGCCCCACTATCGATGGGGAGTGAGGTGAGACAGTGAGAGGGGGGTAGAGAGAGAGCAGGGATGAGAGAGGAAGGGAGAGGGTGGAGCTACTTTGAGATTTGTTATTCCATGTGTTCAACATAGAGTAGAGGTCCTTTAGATGTAGGAAGGACCCAAGTCCTATAAAAATATTCTCCTGTTTGAACACCTTGCTACCTTTAGTGATAGGGATTCCAACTTGTATATGATAAATGTATATTCCATAAATTTTGAGGGAAAAAATAAATTTAGAGTAAATTAGGCTGGTAGCATCACAAACATCAATATTATGAAAAATAGCACCGTAATTGGACCTCATAGGCCAGTACAATCCCAAACACTCGAAATTATGGAAAATGCTATCGTCGTTCATCCTCCCATTACAAAAGGGTATGAAATGATCATTTTATCCATTTTTATTTTCTTCCTCATCTGGCATTGTTTCTCCTCATCCAACCCACTAAACCCAATGTTGCTGCCATCCACAAATTGCTCAAACCAACCTCCCAGATGAGGTCCTCATTGTGGAGTGGTGTGTACCTGAGGGCCACTAGAGGTCGTGCTACTATTGCCATGCCCCATGTCTCTCTTGTCATCTTCTCATCAGAGCAAGCAAGGAAGCCACATCACAGTGAGGACAAGATGCCATGCACTCACACTTAGGACGCCGTGCTGCCGGACACATGCATGCAAGAGAGAGATGCCTTGCTGATGTTTCAGAAGTGATATATGGTGGTGCAATGTAGGAGGGCGCAAGTAATGGTGGAGATTGCGACGGCCACTTCGAGCAAGTTGGAAGAATGGCCTTGCGCGGGCATGATTGGGCCTTGCAATGTCATCGTAGCAGCTGTGGCTCGGTGAGAGCAATGGTTGGGCGTAGCAGTGTTGACATCTATTGATCGACTGCATTTGTGCTTGGCCATGAGCTCTGGCGGCCGAACTAGTCCTACTTGGTTGGGCAGGAGGGAGAAGAGATAGAGAAAGGCGGAGTGAGGAGCATGCTTGGTAGGGTAGAGGGAAAGGGGAAAGGATGAAGAAAGAGGAGGATAGGGGCTGTAGGATTGAGGAAACTACTAGAAGGGGGGTTGAATAGATGCCACACAGGACCTAGCATTTCTAAACTTTTTTTGCAAGAAGTTCAATGTTCTTTTACTCCAACAACTATTAGGAGCTATCAACATCAGAGCCTAAACATCTACAATGAAATCTCTAAAAAAAACTGAGCAAAATAAACTTTTATGTGCCTAGGTGGTCTAGCCTCCAACTATGGGGTTGTTTGACCAGCATTGGATGGTTTGACCGGCCTTTAGTTGCTGGTCAATCCTCTCCCTTATGGCAGGTCTGAAAAATTAGCCTAAGTAAGACTAAAAATGGCATGATGTTTTACACAGAAGCTCTAAATGACTTGAAATTTGGATAAAGACTAGATCAAGACCTTTGGAATCTAAAGCACCAAGATTTGTTTGCAAGAACATAAGAAAGTTGGAACATTTTTTAATCTCAAAGCTTTGTTGCACAAAAATTGGGTTCAAAGCACAAAACAGCCCAACTTGCAATCCATGGCTCCAAATGAAATGAAACTTCAAACACACTAAGACTAAAACCTTAGGGAGCTAATATAATAAGAATTTCACTAAGAGCTTGCCAAGATTGTGACCTTTTCTCCTTTAAGTACATGAGGCACCAAAACTAAGCAAAATCCAAAAACGGTGATTGAGAGGAGCTCGTGGGAGGAATCAACTCAAGATAGCTAAGGATGGTTTCCTACTCGTCCTAGTATCCTCAAACCACAACAAGAATCAAGCCAAAAGTCATCAAGAGTAAAACCCCAAAATTACCATTTCTTTCACCAAAACAGGACAAACTCAAGAATTTGCAAAGAACAAGTGTCTAGATGGATGGGATTTGGTCTTCAAGAGATATTCCCACCACTTACATCTCCTTGGCACCAAACATGATTAAGAGGGGAGAAAGAAAAACAAAAGACAAAGCCAAAACAAGAAATCAACATGTGAGCATATAGGAGAAAGCTAGGACAATTTTAGAGATTTGGTTTCCATTCTGAGATGAATGGTTACAGTCACCCCCTTTGGAGGACAAAGCTAATAGGGCAGCTCACACATAAGTGCCTCTCTCTTGATCTCACTCTCAAGCCCTATTTTCTCTCACACTATGGCCTAATCTCTCTTAAACCGTAACTCCTTACATAATGGAGGCTCACAGATAAACTCTAAAACCAGCCACACAATGGAAAACCTAAAAACCCAACAATATAATGGGTTTTTTAAAATAACATACTTACTCATGCATTTTAAAGTGTTGTCTTCATCTTTAACTCTATTAGCTCGGATCCATGGTGCCTTGCCCAGCATGGAGTATTCTTGACCTAATACACTTAGGTCATTGACATAGTTTTACACACCATCACTTTTCCAATATCGGGCAATTTATGAAAATGCCCCTCGACCATCCGTTTGTTATTCCTTTACCTCAAAGCATTGCCTATGCTTCATCATTTTGCATGTGGCTCCAATGACTTGCTGCTAAACCTCTAACTTGTTTGGATCTCCATCGAACTGTCCTCGCCTGTAAACGGGCACAAGTCATATGATGCAACACATGCCTCACCATGTACCATGACATATGTTTGTTACTCCACAAGCCTCGGTCATCGTCCGGTGGTACCTTGACTGTCCTGGACTTTAGCTCTCCTAGCTAAGTCCCAGTCCGTCCACCTCACCAAGATGTAGTTTCGGAGTCTTGCAACCATCACCAAAAAGTAAACCATCATGTTGCAATGCAAGATACACATAATCATCAATTGACACAATTGATGTGCCAAGAATACATACATTCAAAACTTCACTCTTGAAGCATCACCACGCCACATGGTCATCTCATGGCCCACAAAGCAACATGTGCATCTCATTACCTCAAAGATCTTTGCTCAAACTTTGCCATCCATGGTTCTTGTCCATTTTACACCTTACTTGAGTTCAACCATCTCATCCAGTATCCACAACTATTTTGGACCTTGGTCCTCCCTAACCAAGCCCCTGGCCTCCCCACTGTTGACCATAGTTGACTTCAACCCACCTGCACAATAATAGACCAAGTAAACTATTTTTGAGCACAAGTTCTTCACAACTTAACCCACATTAGTCTAAATATACATAATGTAATCTATATGCACTAATCCCAAGCTCCTACAACAAATCCCTAATTCAATTCCCAAAGCAACCCTTCATAGGAATAGGACATCAGTTTGGCCGTAGCCACCATGCTGGTTAGACCATCGCTAGTCTGACCGCCATGCACAGGCCAGTCAAACTGCTTCGGTGAGCTGTCAGATCACACCCAATAGGAGCTCAAAAACACCCTATCTAGAAAATAGCTACTGCTATCTAAACTTCAGTCATACCACACCACGCTGGTATGACTACTAGCCCTATGCCGCCGGTAAGACCACACCATTGATCCAATGTTGTTTAGACCACACCCACTTAATTACACTGAGAGCTTACATTTCAGTTAGACCACCATGCCCAAACCAGTTAGACTAGCCATGCCCAATAGTCTGACCGCCCCTACAGATTAGTCAGACCGACAATGCACTGATAGCAACTCTGAACCTTGTAACCTCTCAAAATCAAACTCAAACTTTGACAACACAACAAGCCAATGTCAATTACTCATCAAAAACTAGGGTGACCTCGGCATGGTCTTATAGGGGCAAAGTTGTCATTTTTATTTTTCTCTCTCACCTACATGGAGGTCATGGATGAAACCTAACGACAATGGAATTTCTGTAATTTAGGCCCTTTGGGATGGCACTGGTGGTGAAGTTCATTTGCTGGTAGTTTTCTATTCATAATTATGACTCTTTGCAATGGCACTAGCTTATTATTTTCTAAATTCTATTATAAGCATCATAGGTAGTAAAAACATGCATTTACTCTGAATTTTCAAGTACTAAGTTTGTACCCAACATGAGATAGTGTGTATTGCCTATACTACCAATGACTTGTCTGGTTTCTATAAAAATTTGCTTGGGTTGACTAAAAATCGGCCCGCTTGATGAAGTAGATCCATTTCATTTTTTCTTCTTCCCTGTTGTTTCTTAAAAATTTGGCTAGGAGGTCTTTCTGAAGAAGCAAGTGTAAAGCCCCCCATTTTTGGGACCGTTAGAAATCCTTGCAATTGCCCAGGACTATTCAGCTACAGACTACTACTATACATGAGTGTGCATTATACCAGCACATGCTTGCAACATAAGAACCAAACTTTATTACAGAAGTACGACATAACAGCCAGATTTTTAGCACAGCAGGGCATCTAGCCTAAAGTTATATTACATTACAAAAGAAACTTAAGGCCTGTTTGGTACAGCTCCTGCTCCTAGCTTCTTAATAAATTCTTAGGGAGCTGTACCAGACACCCCGATTATCAAAATGATGAGATTCTACTTCTCGCGAGAAGCAGACTCCCAAATGAACTAAAGAGGAGAAGCAGCCTTTTGGTGGATTCTCGTGGGGAGCTATGGCCCCTAAAACCAACTTACCCATTGAAGTTCCTTATATTTACCCGCAAAATGCCACTCGTATAAAAACCGAATCGCCCCGTCCACCCCGAGCGCCTCGCCCTCCCCCAGCTGAGCGCCCCTCGCCCCCTCGTCTGAGCGCCCCTCGTCCTCCCCACCGAGCGCCCCTCGCCCTCCCCCCCGCATCGTGCCGCCGCCTCCCCCTTCCCCTCCCCCTCTCGCACCGCCGCCTCCCCCTCTCCCCTCCCCCTCTCGCGCCACCGCCTCCCCCTCTCCCCTCCCCCTCTCGCGCCGCCGCCTCCCCCTCTCGCGCCACCGCCTTCCCCGCTCCCCTCCCCCTCTCGCGCCGCCGCCTCCCCCTTCCCCTCCCTCCTCGGCCGCCCCCGACGCCGCCCCCAGCCCCGGCGCCACCCTGGCCTCCCCCGGCGCCACCCCTTCCTCCCGAGCTCCGGCGCCGCCTCGGCCTCTTCCTCCTCCCGCCGCGCCGGATCCCGGTCAGCCCGCACCATCCCACTCCCTCGACGACATCCGCAGTGTCTGGTGAATTTTTGTTATGCTGAATTTTTGTTACGGTAAGATCTAAGATATGATGTCACAAAAATGAGTGTGCAATACTAGAAGCATTGAGATATTTGGTTTGGAAGAGCTGTACTTGGTTTCAGGATCTTTGTTGTGTAAGGGACCGAACTCCAGTGGTGTACTGGTGGTTTTGTTCTCTTCAAGAAATTAGGATGATTTGTAGCAAATATTGTTGTGATGCTGCATGGCTAATGTCTGCAATGGTGTGGTTACTGAGTATGATTTGTAGCAAATATTGTTGTGATGTTGCATGGCTAATGTCTACTATGTGTTGCATTTGTTGTTCCTATATGAGTATGGACAATTTCTTGATGCATAAACTTCAGTAATGCGGATGTTTGTTTTAACAGCTTAAAAGTTTATACTTGTTAAACCTATGGCATCTGACAGAATGATGCATAAAATAGCTTATTTGCTTAAAAGTTTCTGCTTTGCAATATTTCCCATTTGCAATGTTCTAATTAGGTTACTACTCTGGTATTGACTGTGAATATCTGAAAGGCACTATCTGATGGGTGACAATGCCGAGTGGACTGATGAATACACTAGGATAGTATGTGAACTATTTGCTGAACAAGTTGCTGCTGGTAATCGTCCAAGTACACATCTGAATATTCCTGGTTATGCGTTAGTCATTGCTAAATTTGAGGAGAAGACTGGGATAAAATACACAAAAAGACAATTTAAAAACAAATGGGACAAACTGAAGAATGACTACAACACTTGGAAGAATGACTACAATACTGGTGTGTTCCATCAAGGATGTGATGGAGTTGGTCGAAGAGTGCGGTGCTGTTATGGGGACTAATGAGCATTTCATTGCATCTGAACTTTTTATAAAAAAGGAGCAAAGGGAAATGTTTCTTACATTGCGTAGTAGCGAAGGACGGTTTGAATGGCTGAAAAGAAAATATGATGCCAAGTATGGCAAGTAGAAGTTGGTTGTAAGACTTTATTTAAACTGTGAGACATTATTTAAATTGGTTTGTAAGACTTTATTTAAATTGTAAGACTTTATTTTAATTGTGAGACATTATTTTGCTTCTATTGACATGTACAAATTGTTTGCCTTTATATGGGTTTTGTCTAATTTAAGTTTGTTTTTCTTAACATTTTCATGTACAAATGTCCTCATCAGAAAATGAAAGTGAAGTGAGTGATGTCTCTGATGAAGAATATGATTGTGATATCCAAATGATGCAACTACATCAAGACATATTAGGGCACTTAGCTGCTACTGCAATTATTGTGGAGAAGTACCATTCAACTTATCTTGACAAGAATGAGCCTAGGACTTCACGCCTTAGTGGGATGGGTTGGGTAATAGAAACCCTAAACACCCCAGGGGAAAGTCACCATATGTTTCGTATGAATGCTACAATCTTTCAGAGTCTACATGATCTTTTAGTTACATCTTACAACTTGAAATCAACGACCCATATGAGTTCCATTGAAGCTTTGGCTATTTTTCTGTATACTGTGGTGGCTCTGAATCGAATCGAAGAGCACAGAATCGGTTCAAGCATTCTGGTGAGACAATTAGCAGAAAGTTTGATGAGGTTTTGGAGTGTGTGGTCAAAATGTCTTACGATATTGTGCAGCCAAAAGATCCTAATTTCTCTACTATTCATAGTAGAATTACAAATGATAGGAGGATGTGGTTACATTTCAAAGACTGCATTGGAGCTCTCGATGGTATACATATCCTTGCAACAGTTCCATTAGAAGATCAAATTAGATATATTGGTAGATTAGGGAAAACAACTCAAAATGTGATGGCTATATGTGATTTTGATATGCGCTTCACATACGCATCTATTGGTCAGCCAGGAGCAATGCATGATACTAGTGTGCTTTATCATGCATTGAATGTAGACAAAGATATCTTTTCACATCCTCCACAGGGTAAGTTTTATTTTTCAAATTATTAGTGAATTTATTTATATTAATATTCATTCATTTGGTGTTAACAGTGGTAATTTGCACTTTTATTTTTAGGAAAATATTATCTTGTCGATGCCGGTTATCCGAATAGGCCGGGATATCTAGCACCATACAAGGGACAAAGCTACCATATTCCTGAATTTCGAAGAGGTGATGCCCCAAGTGGTGAGAAAGAAAAATTTAACAAAGTACACTCAAGTGGTCGTAATATCATTGAAAGGACGCTTGGTGTGTGGAAGATGAAATAGAGAATTCTTTTGAAGATGCCGAGCTTTCCTTTATCCAAGCAAAAGATGATTGTTGCAACTACTATGGGACTTCACAACATCATACGTGATCATGCTTCGCCAGACAAGCATTTTCGTAGGTTCGAGCGAAATCCTAATTATGTGCCAACAATACCATCAAGATATGCAAAATATGTCATTTCTCAAGATGCATCAGATGTGTGAACGTCACAATGAGTGATAGAGCTATGGATAGGTTTCGTGATGACCTTGCAAAGGCAATTGATAAAAGTTGGTGAAATTTGCTACATTACTTGTAATAGTATGGACGAATGGATTGCTTCTTATGAAAAGATGAATGCAAGAGTATCTAGTAATTACAGTTGTTGAATTGCTTGTTGACTCACGTTGGAATAATGGAGTGTTCTGTTTTGTTGTCATTGCAGCGACAATATCATTTGATATCACATTTAAATCGACTCAGCTCTGAGAAATTTGTAGTTAAATTTCATAAATTTGTGTACACATAGAAAGGAGTAAGAAACAAATAAACTTCAAGTGCTAAAACTAAGGGTAACATGGTCTTTTCCCCTCAAATCTCCTCTTTTGTGAATCTGGAGCCAACCCACTAGCCAAACGCTTTTCAGAGGTAGCTCCAGATTCTCAGAGAAGTGGATTCTTACAGAATCTGGAACAGAAACTGAAAAATGAGAATTTGAAGCTCTACCAAACAGGCCCTCAAAATCACTAACCATCTACACTGGAAGATCCTTTAAGTTCTTCATTATCATCCCATGGCTCTTCTATTTATTGTTTAGAAAGTAATGAATACAACCATACCCAACAAGTCGCAAGGGGAACCCTATTTAACTATTTGCCAGGGTTCTCAAGAGATAGTAATATAATAGTTTTATTAATGTGTTTGTGTATGCAATTTTATTTATAATCATTTTTTAACATGAAACAATAATGCATTAACTTCTTAAGGAAAGGTGGGATTTCAACAAATTGATTAACCGATTGAAACATTATGGAAACTACTTATACCTTGCTATTATAATCACCCATTAAATATGGTTTCATTTACTGGAAGCACAGTATATTCGAATACGATTTATTGTACTCTGCAGAGTTACCCAACTTTACCCACAAGATTTCTCAAACTCTCAATATCATGCAATAGGTAAGTTATGGATCTCACAGTGTTGAGATTCCACGTGACAAAGTGAAATTAGTGGCCTGACTCTTGATTGGACCTACCGTTGTTAGGTATGGAAGACTTCCCTTCCAAGCCACCCCATTGTCTGCGGGCCATTCTCTTCTTGGAACAACGTACCCTCTAGTAGTATTCAATTGATTTGAGCAGTTACTAGACTATATTTGATAAGTTAAAACTTATGGTTGACTGATTTCTGTGTCCTTTACTTAGCATAAAGTTTTGATCCTTACTTTTCACTAACGAGGCAGCTATCCACAACCAATAACCCAATGCACTATGACACTACTTCCAATCCAACCCAAACCTCCTCCCAAGGGTAAGGTCATGCACTCCAACTAACTTGTGTCTTTCTATGATTCATCCTTAACCCTAGTATATTTTTTTATGGATCTATGGGCAAAATGCCGATGTCCACTTAGTAGTATAAATATTTAAATTCAAATAATCTATAATTAATTAATTATATAATAATTTAATATTACTAAGATTGTCAAGGTGAATATAGCCTCAAATTAAACATGGCATTCGCTAGTGGTAGGATATAACTAATTATTATGTCATTCTAAACAGTTATCGTAAATAAATAGCAGTACGTAAATAATAATAATAATAAAAGTACTGTAAATAAATTATTTAAATAGTGTCCGTTCAACAAGTTCAAAAAACATGTGACTTTCCTTGCTGCTCAAAATACTCTACTGGCCCAAAGTCTTCAGCGTCTGGACGTGGTCCTTGAATCGTGGACTTAGAGAAGTCAGATGCTAGCGCAAACAATTAAAATAATATGAGTTTGTGCTTGAGACAAATCAAGCAAGGAAAATAAATAAAATAAAAAAGGACTAAAATTCAATAAAATCCAACAAAGGCTAGGTTTGGTTTCTATTGAAGTCTAGGTTGGCAAAACGAAGCTGAGAATGATTTAAATAGGCTCGAAATGGTCAAAACGAGCGTAATATGTTATTGGGCTTTTTTGTGAACTGTACCAAGTTTAATACTATTCATAGTGGATCAGGTTACAAATAGTAGCAGGTTCCAACATCAGTTAGATCTGGTTTTAAAGGAAAGTGGATTGGGTTATGAATAGTGCATGCTACAATGATGGCTCTCACTGAATTGAGTTTTGGCCATTGGGCCGAGTTGGCCTGACCCATGACCGCACAGTGCGTCGTCTTCAACACTCGGTGCTACTGTTCACCGAACAGAGCAAACATGGCAGTGGCCATGATTGGATGCTGGTAGAGCTCACCGACGGCAACCAAGGGCATGATCGGGTTCCTCTATGCATCGAGGTTCCAGTTTCGGTGTTTGTGGGGCTATGAGAATCGATAGTGGTGGCCGGTGGTGAGAGAAGGTCTGCAAGTATCTCTCATTGCATGACAGAGCTAGGATGGCTTTTTGGTGAAGTCAAGATGGTTTTGAGCGTCTACGGCGCACGACTATAAGGACGGAGAAGGCTATTTGGGCTCGGGAAGCTTCAGTTGGGCTGTCCTTATGGAGGTGCTTCACATGGCAGTGGTCTACTTTAGTCACTCATGTTTTAGTCATTCGTCTACTATTGAGTGTATAAAATGGTGCTGAGAATTAATGTGAAATAGGTTCATATATGTATAGTAACACAAATTTAATTTGTGGTAAGCATTCTTGTTTTAGTCATTCGTCTACTGTTGAGTGTATAAAATGATATTGCCATGAAATTTGGTACGTTACAATAATCTATTACCATGAAATCTAGCTTGTTGCATTAACTATTGCCATGAAATCCAATGCATTGTATTAAGCTATTGCCACAAAATCCAGCTCGTTGCATTAAGCTATTGCCACAAAATGTAAATCGTGGCAATATGTATGTGTTGCAATGTATTCTGTTCGTGGTGATAAAATGCTATCGCAATAATACAATCATTGCAATATGATAATTTATCACCACAATTTATTTTTTTGTTGCAATGAGCTATTACCACAGGGTTAATTGCAATTCCTTACAACCATTTTAATTTCGTTGCAAAATGTGCATATTGCTACGATTTTAGTCTTAATGCAACAATTAATTTTGTTGCAACAATTGTGTTTCCTTGTAGTGACGACACTGGCAAGGCTGGGGCCAAGGAAAGGTTCGGCGAACTTGGATAAGTGTTCGAGGTGGCTTGGGGTTGTTGTGGTCATGTGGAATTGGTAGGCCATTGGTTGAGGCAGGGAATCAGCTGAAAGGGCTTACCAGCGCAGGGGAGGTTGGTGGTGGCAATGTGCGCTTGTTCTAGAGGCAGGGCAATTAAGGTTGGCATGAAGCTCCCTGGCTTGTTGGCAAGGCTTTAATGGGGTTGTGAGGCGATGGGAGCAGAGAGGTGAGCTCGGCGGTGCTGGCGCATGACTGCAGTGGTGGCGATCATGCACAGTCAGTGGGAAGAGGTGGCACTTGAGCTGGCGTGATGAGGACAATGGCATTCTGGCATTGTGGCGTATGTTGACGGAGGTGGTTTGGCATGGGCACATTGTCGGCTGCACGGAGGGACAAATTGCGGTGGAGCTCAGTGGTCAGTGCGATGTTGCAAGGAAGGCAGGGTGAGGATGGTGCAGAGGTGATGGCTCTTCAATGTGCAATCTGCGGTGCTGGCATTGCGGCTCTGGTGATGATGTCGAGATGTAGGGGTGGCAGCGGTGAACGTGGGCGAGTGGCCAGGTGGACTCGGTGCACAGGGGAGAAAGCAGGCTGAAGAAAGGTGCCAACAGGAAAAGGAAACGGAATGGCCGAATAGGGAAAATGGGATTTCAGGAAAGGTTGCCGAATTGGGAAAGTCTTCAAATTCAAAACGAATTCCAATAAAACTCAAAAGCTTTGAAATTTTGAGGATGTTTCTGCAAGCACCTGGACAAGTTCTAGAATTCGAATCCAGGTGGAGGGGACGACGTGTAACACCTGCCGGCCATGATTGGTTCCTTTTTCCTTCACTTCCGAAGCCATTGTTCCACCTGACGTGCATTGTTCCACCGGACTTCCACGTCCGCGTTGTGTTAGCAAGTTTGACGGGTTTCTTATACAGTACTAGATTCAAAGACGAACTATGTCATGGACGTACGTAGTTTGACTAGTTAATTTATTTGCGTCAGTCATGTTGGCCGGCCTGTTGACGACGGAAACCACGTCTTGTAGCTCTAGCCGTCTCGTTTTTGCTTTCCAAAGAGTTCGAAGTGATTCTACCCTTCAAAGAGTTTGAAGTCTCTTGACTTTCATCGACCCTTCTCGAAGCTTGTTGGGAAACTGGTCACTACGCAGTTCCATTCGTCTTTGAGTTAGCAAATTGGACACTCCCGGTAGCGAATTGTCAAAGTGTATAATAATTAATCCATATTAAAGCTGACTACCAACGACAATGACTACGTCTTCTCCTTCACCATCTGATTTTCATCTAATGGACAAACATGCACTAATACTTGATAGAAAAAAAAAATCTGGATACACGATAGAAACATGCACTAATACTTACCCCTTATAAGCCATTTTGGTTTATTAACACTCCCACAAGTCGTTTTGTATTGTCCAAATACACCCTATAACTCCATTTGACCCATCTTTTTGCTAATTTCTTGTGAAATCATGATTCATCAGCAACAATAAACACACGGGATCCCCTAAGCAGCATGTCCCTCTCTCTAGATCTCTTCCCCTTGCTTAACAGTAGCATCATCTTTCTTCTCCGAGGCGTAGTTGTCGATGGTAGCTGCGCCGTACCAAGCTATTGGGTCACATGTGTCATCCAATGTGGGGATAATTGCATGCATGGCCATTGATGTATCATGAATTCATGAAAAATTCACAAGAAATTAAAGATAATATGGGAGTAGTGAAGGAGAACGGGTAGGCTACGCTAGCTACAATATTTCATTTTCTACCGCGTTCAACCAGAAAACATGTGTGTAAGGGAGTCATGGATAGTTACCACTAAATACGCTGTGCAGCGGAAAAAGAGTTGGAGCAGCCCGGTCCAACGTAGATGCGCGTCGATGGAAAGGAAGCAGTCGATCGTTTCATGAACTGAACGTCTCCTCCTCGCGTCCTAGCAATAGCCTTGTGCTTCTCGCCGATCAGCACAGCAGCAATAGCAGCGGTGCCTCCACAGAGTCCACACGTGCGGGATGGAACGCCGTGCGCTGGTGTGCTAGCACCGTACGCCCAGCTAGGGTTTCGGGATATGGCCGAGGAGAGGTGGCGGCTAGGGATTTCAGGATGGTAGCGTCCCCCCTGCAGCCCCACCTCTACATATTTATAGAGCATGCTAATGGGCTTCCACGATGTAGGTCCATTAGAACCCTAATCCTATATGGATCAATATTCCTTTTAGCCTTAATACTGAATTGTTTATGATTGCCTCTTGGGCACATCACTAATAAGTAGTTGGACATGATAGACTGAAAACTCAGTGCATCTGGTGACATCCAAACAAGAAGCTAATTTTGCATAGCTATCCATCTCAAGTTCTTGCCAAAGGTAGCTTATTCAACATAACTTTTGATTAGCAGAATTGCTAAGTTTCACAGATCAAAACCAATGCACATATGAAATGATCCTCTTAATTTTGATATAAAAATCTCGTTTAGTTCCACTATCTAGGGCTGCTTCACAGTCAATACCGCTCTCAGATGCAACCAGAGAATAACATTTCCTGAAATTTCAGCGGCTACCGGTGAAAACCGGTCATACTAGTGAGGGCTCGTAAAGAAAACAAGAGGGGGGTTTTCGGCTGTGGGCCCACATTTCAAGTAGAATTCATTTAAATATGAAAATACATCGGATTTTGACTTCATTTTCATCTCTATTTCGTGTATATATGAATATCTAGTTTATCTCCACAAGTATCCATAGTTTTCTATATAAAAAATTCAAAAAGTTTCACAAAAATTTAAAATTGAATTTAAAAAAATGATCAAAACTTTCCACAATTTCCAGTAATCGCCGGTTATCGGCCATACTGGTGAGGGGCAATAACTTTTTTCAACCAATAGTGAAAACCCTAGATGCAGCGCCCATCGATGAAGAAGGCATTGTTGTCAGCCATGAACAACGGCCGTGGAACCTTGAAGAGATTTCGTGTAACATCCTAAAAGCCTTATGTCCAAAAATATGTAAAATTTAAAACTTTTACTACATCTTGTTGACAGTTGATTTTTCCTAATTTATTAACCGAGGTTTTTCCTGGAGTTTGTGTTATGAAAATAAACTAAAGAAAAGGACATACAATTAATAAAACAAACTTGATCATATTGCACATAACTTTTAAATTCAAGTTATTTTATTTGAAAGGAGAAAATTGCATGCTTTACTTTATTATACAAATTATATTCATATTAGTTCACAGTTAATTTCCTTTGAATAATTGCTTAATTTTTTTCCACTCCTTGATATTGAACATAAAACCTTGCCACCTTAAGAATAGTGGTTAACATACTAGTGATAAGTCTGTATCTAAGCATCATGCTAAGTCTTGCTTCGATACTTGAGAGCATTAATTTGCTATGACATCATTTTAAACATAAAAGTTTGGTTTGGACATTCACCAATGGAAAGTGACTGGTATATTGTAACTTGATTATTTTGGCCCTACTTGTTTCAGTGTCAACTTCTGGCTTCTAATTCGCTATTCCTAAATTTTATCTTTTTCTAGTTTTTTTGGTTTTTTTGACATTTTTTTGCCTTTTTTCCATACTCGTTTATATTTTTGCCTATTTTTCTATTTATAAATTTTTTAAATTTAATTATGCCAAATAAGGCACCATCACTGAAAAATAAGCCAGCTACAGTGTAAAATAAGCCATAAGCCAGCTTATTTAAGTCAAACTGTGAAGGACTACGGGTAGGCTACGCTAGCGCATATTAAAAATTTCTACCCGTAAACCAGGATCACTGCAGTTATAGATCACGATCTTACCACTAGACGCGCAGGTGCGGAAGATGATGCAGCACGTCGGGGCAGAGTAGTCGTACTACTTCCTTGTTTGCGGTTCGTCCAAACGCTACAGATGCAGCGCCGCCAAAGGTATCCACACGTACGGGAGGAAGCGACGCACGTCGGATTACTAGATTCGCGCGAGCGACAAGGGCGTGGGAGGTGTGGCGGCCAGGGTTTGAGGATGTCACGAAAAACTCTCTCTCAAACCTGTGCGCCCCTGCCCTCCTTTTATAGACATCCTTACAATGGGCTTTTACGAATAGAGGCCCATTAGGACTCAATGCCCAGTCCAACTCGGATCCAATCCGAATTAGGCTTCAGCCCTTAAGTGTGTGACCCTATAGGTTCACGTATGTTTAGACATGACGCGAGTACACCTACTCGGTCAATAGTTGGTAGCGGCCTCTAGCAAGACGTACCAACTCCTAAACGCACATAAAGATCATATCGGACGAACCATCACAACGTTATGTACATGCCAATCCTTTTGTCTCACGATATTCGGTCGAGCTCCAAGCTGACCACTCTTTTTCGATCCTGTGTTTCGAAATCCCTTACTAGGTTAACTCTTAACCTTAAGTAGCATGGCCATGCATTTCTGGATCCGATCACTCGAGGGCCCAGAGATATCTCTCGAGTAGAGAGGGCAAATCCCATCTCGACTGACCATGCCTTGCAACATGCTTCATGATAAATCCGAAAGCTACCTTTATAACTACCCAGTTACGGAGTAGCGTTTGATAACCCCTAAGTAGGTCGATTCACATCTCAATTACATGCGACAATCTCAGGTCTAAGGACAAGGCGTACACATTGTATAAAAAGAATCATAAGTATAATAGCTATGTCTCATGTTAGGTCGGTCCAACCCCATGTCTTAAACATGTGTCCACATTATTGGTTTGACATCTCCATGTCTATGACCTGTGAAACATGGTCATCAACCGATACATGTGCTAATCCATCATTCACGTGTGTCCTTACATAAACTCCGACTAGGGACAACTTTAGAATAACCATACAAGTAAAGAGTTTCACAAACAAGTCACATACTTGTTAATCAATACAAAGGTAATATTCAAGGAACATTTATTAAATCATGGATACAACGAAATATCATCATTTCTATGATTGCCTCTAGGGCATATTTCCAACAAACTGAACACCCCCTTACACTCTCAAAAACGTTAAAACTTGCTTAGATATCTGGACGGATGGTAAGAGAGGTTGGTGCGGGTCAAGCATAAGGATATGTGGTTTATGGTAGAACCGTTCAGATAACTTTAAGGACTGAATCTTGTACGACCTCCCCATGTAAAACAGTATAACCACAATTTTATAATGGGTATGACCTAGATAACTAATTTGCATCGATCCGGTGTGGGTTGCGCCATCCAGTGGCACACGGTTAAGTGAGCGCGTGGAGGTATTTGACATGATGGCGCAAGACGGGGCTTCTGGAGTTGGTGGTTTAGCCCCACAGCGATGGAAACCTTAGCGAGTGTGGTCTCACCAGGAAGATGCATTGTAAAGGTCTTGTGGTGACCTTGTTGATTTGCATATCTAATAAAACATGTGAGATATAAAAAGTTTGTTGTCTTTTGTGGGTAAAGTGTGCGACTTCTGCAATGTAAAAACTGTTTGAATAGTCATGCCCACGGTCATGAGCGAGTGTTCGGAACCTGCCGGAGTTAGTACCTATTTCAAAAAAACTTTGTGGGTGGAATGAAAAATGTTAGGCAGGTAAAGCTCTGAATTGTGTTGCCCTGGGCAGTTTAACCTAGTGATGACAACAAGCAGATGTAACACTGATAAACTAGAATATGGTGAAGGTAGCTATGTAACGGTGAATGGAACCTTCACTACTATAGTTGCATTCTTTCACACACTTTAGAAAATTTGCTTTAGTTAAAATTGCTAAGTCCTAGGTATCTCTACTTATTGTAACATTCAATTAAGGCATTTAGTAAATAAAAGAACTCGAGCATTCCTGGTTCAGCCACGCATCTATATAATATTGCATTCTGTGTGTTGGCTCATGGAGCACAGTTGTTTGTGCACACTCTCGTTCACTCAATGAACTCAGATCCAGAGGAACCTGATCACTATACCCACTACATCACCCTAGAAGCAGATAGAGAAGAAGACTGAGGAGATTAGGATGTACTTTAGTATCTTAGTCCTTAGCCTGGATAAGTAAATTTTGATGGTGATTGTGTGCACATTTATTATCCAGACCTTTGGAGAATAGTACTGCAACCTTTACCCCCAGTCACTTGCCTATGGCAAGGTATGGTCTCACCTTTTCATTTTTGCTTTCACTTTCTATAATGTAGTATTTGGCATTATCGTCCTGTATTGTAAAACTCTACCCTATGGGTTATTTCAACTCTGTTATGTAATATAAGTGTTTGGTATGGTTTATGTGATGTATGAGATGATTCAGTATTGTATCTGTGAGCACTCTCTACTGATTTAGGGAATAGTGCAGTGGGATTCATAGAGAATTTTGGATTGCAAAATCTAGGACCAACATTCTGGTACCCAACTGCTCACGGTGAACTTGTACTCTATAGTTACTGCACTCACCGAGCCTTCCTCCTCATCTTTCTGCATCTTGAGGAAGAGGTTGAAGCAGCAGAACGAGCCTCGCTGGTCCATGTCACAGCGTGTCGAGAGAAAGAAGAGGACACCTGTTGAAGGCCATAGTCAAGTGTCTTCTTGACATAGCACAAAATCCTCTTGATGAGAGCAGGTGAGGATTGTGAGGGTCATGCATGTACAAGCACACCTGTTGAACAGCATAGGCAAGGTCCAGGCATGTCAAGGTAATGTACTATAAGGTCCTAGCCAAATTCCAGTACTCAGTCAGGTCAGAGATAGGAGAGCCATTGGTGGTGGAGAGCTTGCTTCGAGTGTCGATAGGAGTGGTGGTGGCATGGCATTCAACCATGCTAATGTGTGGGAGAAGATCAACAACATATTGGCGCTGAGAAAAGAAGGTGCTTTCGGTGGTGCGAGGACAGAGATGCTAAGGAAAAAATGTATGTCACTATAGGATCGGTATGGCAAGTCAGAGGGGGATCACTTCTTCAAAATATTCCCCCTGATTTTGTTAACTCAATGAAGTGAAAACACAAATTCATAAGCTCACGAAAACCAAGATCCAAACAAAATCTAAGGCATGGTCTCCGCTGGTAAGATCATTGGCTAGGGGCGATGGGGCGCTCGGCTGGTCTAACCACTAGGTCACCGATCTAACTGGGATTGTCTAATCTAATTGCTAGGTCACCGGTTTGACTAGGATTGGCCAGTCTGACCGCTCGGGTCATGGTGGTCTGACCGCTCGCCGAGGTAGATGCACAGAACAACACTGCACATGATCCAAGAAAAGGCTAACTCCTAAACCACTATTCCAAACATAATAAAACTTGATACAAGTGCTCCCTAGGATGGCAAAAACCTATTCTAATCATGGATTGTGAAGATCAATGTCAAAATTCCTTTCAAAATTTACCCAAAATTTGGATTTTTCAAAATCTAAAATCTCTCTTGGGCCAAGCCCAGCCCATCCCTAGTCTTCTCTTTGGCCCAGTGGCTTGACCTAGCCTAATTTAGCCCCTAGCTTGGCCAGCACTAGCCCACGATGTGCTAGCCATGCCGAACACACGCTCGCACCGTACTGTACTCGCCCAGCACCCGCGCTGCCTGGGCCACTACCCGACACTACACCACTCACATTCCCTACACATTTTGGGATTCCTAGTGCTATGCCATAGTACTGTGGAATCATATCCCCAGTATGCCACCCCCTGCACTCAAATGCCTGGCCGCATCTCCCCTTTTCCCCTATTTCATGCTATGCCTCTCGCCATCCCATCGTGTCCATTCTGCTCCATCAGCTCCTTGAGTCGTGTGCCTTAGTATTCACTCATCTAGATGCTATGCCAACCACCCTTCACACCTGCCATGGTCCTTCACCGGCCTCGCCACGCCGGCCGCAGCAAGCCATCATGGCACCCAACATCTCCCGCTTCCCTTCTCCACTATAAAGCCGCACATCGATCTCTTCTTGTCCTCGCTTGCCTCCCCTCACCACCAATCAAACTTGAGAGCCCCCGAGCCTTCTTCTTCCTCACTGCCAGCCATTTTGCCATCGTGAAGCAATCCCATGTTCCGCTGCACCACCGTCCAATTGCTTATGTGTGGAGCTTCACCTGAGGATCCCAAAGTTGCCCCAACCATCACTAGGCACCCACTTCCCCTCTAATGAGCCCTCCACATCGACCTCCCTCCGCCTCTTTGATCTTCTGTTGCCACTCCATTCCACCCTTTCCTGATCTCCATCTCTACTTTTGGTATGCTTTCCTCTGTCTTATGATGCTTATGTAGCTTACAATTGGGCCCTAGCATCGTGTGGCATTGCCGTGCCACTACTCGAACTCACCGCCGACAGCTCTAGGCTTCAAATTAGCCCATGCCATCTCGCCCGAGGGTTCGCATTGAGCCAAGGGTTCCATTTTTAACCTTGCTTTCGGTCGCTGAGATCTCCATTGCCGGTGAGGAGCTTCACCTCTTCTTGGCGGGGAAGAAGCACTGTAGCGATGTCATAAATTTTAAACTAGGATTAGGTTAAGTGTTAATAATCTATCATTAGTTTCTCTATCAATCACTAACCGATGGGCCCTCCCTGTAAAGTTGAAGGCTCAGTTTCTATGACATGTGGGCCCCTTTCCTATTTTAAATTCTATTAAAACCTATTTTGAGAGTTAACATCATTGACATGTGGGCCCATATTACTATTTGCATAGTAAATGGGTCAAACCTATCAGCCGTAGAGCCATTTCCTTTTTAAAAATAAATCATAATTAATTTAAAATCCAATGGGACCCTGCTGTCAACCTTTATAGCCTTTTCAATAGATAATTAATTCAAAAATTAAATAAAATTGTGGATCCCACCTTTCTAAGAGAGAAATTATCTCTCCTCTGTTATTTTTGGATTTAATTCAAATATAAACTTTGGAAAGCCCGTTCATGCTCATTTTAACTCCAAATTAAATGAAATTTATTTCTAAATTTTCTAAATTCAAGCTCTATCTAGTGGAAGTAGAATTGTTCAATTTGGAGTCTATTTGAATTTTATTTTGTATTTATTTGCTTTACTCACTTGTTTGTTCGCTTTCCGATGCAATCGTCTGAATAGAGTACAAGGACGCGGAAGAGCCCCAGTTTGAGGCAACACATGAATTTCAAGATCAACCCGCTTGTGAGCCAAGAAAGTTAATACTTTGATCATATTAAACCTATATTTTATGCAAATTTATGTTTGTTTGAATTATCAAATTGCATTTTATTATTTGATATGCAAATATATGTTAAACTTAAGGGTAGATATATGCCTACTTGATATTGTAATAATATTATACCATCCTTCAGACATTTGAATCATATAATCCTTGTCACCTTAGAGACTATAATGGTAACCTTACCAACTATAGGTCGTATTTAAGCGTCATACTAGTCTTGCTTAAGTACTAGGGTATTAATTTGCTCTATCATCATCTTTTAATCATGAAACTTATTTTAGGCAGTCATTGAAGGGAAATGACTGTTTTGTTTGAGATAACTTAGTTTTGTGCTTCCTAAAAATCTAAAACTTGTTGCTACCATGTCTAGGCGAATGGTAAGATGGTTGGTGTGGATGTAGCACGAGAATATATGGTTTGTAGTAGAACCGTCCGGATAACTCTAAAGACTGAATCCTATTATTACCTTCTAATATAAAATAGTACAACCACAAGTCAATAATGGGTATAACTTGCCTAAATAATTTGCATCCATTATTACGGGCTGCACCATTGGAGTAACTCACGAGTCGTGTTACTAGTTTTAAGTCATCATGGATATGGGTCGTATCACTGGTGTAAGCCGCTGTGTGGCTTAAGAGGGGATCGGGGTGTGGTGGACGTAACCTCACTCAGGTGAAACTTTAGCGGGTGTAACTTACGACCTATAGTAAAAGCCGCTGTGATGCATAATAAAGGCCTTGTGGTGGTCTTCTTGATTCACATGTCTAAGAAAATGTGTGAAAACATAACAAGTTGGCTATCTATTGTGGGTAAAGTTTACAATCTTTGCAGAGTATAAACTATTCAAACAGTTGTGCTCATAGTCAGGGGGGCATGTGAACTTGAGCTTTTTTCAAAAACCTTTGTTTGTGGGATGAAAACTCATCGAGTGGATGTTACCTTGGTTTTGGTTTCCCTTGGTGGATGTAACCCAACGATGGTAATTGGGTGGATATAACTCTAGTAATCAAAAACTAGCATATGGTGAATAGAACAATGTCACAGTTGGATCGAACCTACACCATTAATTTGGTTAAAATGCTAAGCCATAGGGAATTCTAATTATTGTAGTTTTAAATATTGTCTTAAGCAAATAAAAGAACCTGAACCTACCTTTGATGAATGTCGCATGTATAAATATTGCATTTTGCGTGTTGGCTCATGGAACGCTGTTGTTTGTACTCACCCTCGCTCACAAATCCCTAAGATGTTTCCTAGTATTAGTTTCTTACCCCAATTGGGTTGATTGTAACATCATATTTTTAGAATATTGTTTTGAAGTTTTTAAAATAAAATTCACTATTTAGATTTTTTAGAATTAATTAAAGCATAATTTGAATTTTCATAAATTAAAAATACTTAATATGAATAAATTAAACATTAATTGTTATTTTTTTGTATTTTTTGTATTTTTAGGGTTTATTTTCTATTTTGTAGAGCTCAATTGGAATTAAATCAATTTCTATTAATTCAAAAAATTCTAAAATCCGTGAAAATTCGGATTCATCCTCTTGTGCCGAATCTTCCTTAGCCCACATATTTTGCCCCTTACGCCAGTCTAGTGTCCCTGCCTGCCCACGCCCATTGGCCTGCTCCACCTGTGCCCACCATGTGTCGGCGATCAGCGTCTTGCCCGTGTGCGCATTGTGCCATCATCCACGTGTCACCATCTCATCATCTGCCATTTTGCCTACACTCAGCCACTGACATGTGGAGTCCACATGTCAGGCATTATTCATCATTCTGAATCTCTCTTGTTGCGTGCGCATGTTCGTTTGGGTCTCATCTCAGCGTCCGTATCCATCTCTCTGCGGACTTGTGCTTGTTCCAAACTCTGTGTCGTGCACACCTTGGTTGCCACGATGTACGTGTCCTTAAATAGTGCCATGCCACCCTCGTTATTCACACCTCGAAGCTGCTTTCACCCTCGCTCATGTGTGTCGCCGCCATCCTCGCCGAGTTCATGCCAAGCACCACCATCAGGATCTTCTCCATTGCCATAATCTTTGTGGTCAACAGTGTCTTCTTTGCTTCACGCTGTCGCCATCCTTCCTCATCGCTGATAAGTCACTGATGAGCCACTCCGTCCCTCACCACCGACCGGAGTCCGCTTCGTCGTCCATCACCTGAAACCTCGCGGCCCGCCTCGGTCTGCTTGCATTGTCGCTTTGCCTATTTTGTTGCATGCCCTTTCATTGCCTGAAGAGCCATCTCAGTCCGAGCACCTCACTGATGTCACCCCTGACATCATTGTGCGCCCGGCTACCCCTTCGATTCTTCATAAAACTCATCCACAAGAGCCGTGTCGTTGACACATAGGTCCCACCAGTCATTAGCCACTGTGCCATAGACCCGTGAGCCAGCCACATTAGCAATCCACACCAGAAGCTACATTAGATGTCACATTAGCCCTAAGCTTATGTGTCAAGCCGCATGTCTACCACCTCAGCGCACGCATGCCAGGTCACCCTTGCCACGTCATCTTCCATGTCACCGCCACCTCAGCCCAGTCTTGCCATGTGTCATGCCACGTCAATTGAGCCATCCGTATGCATTGTTCTATGAGCCAAGTTCACCATAGACCGCACTATTCCATAGACCTAATCCACATCACAATAGCTCTTCTCAAATTTTTTGGGAATTTATTTTTTGAAATTTTTTGACAGCCTGTTCTTCTCCATAGACCTGATTTTTTCTAAATTTATCTAAAATTGAGCTACATCTTTTGCTTCTGGTTTTATAGTTTTTAAATTTTATTTGAATTTATTTGTGTTTTATTCGCTTTCTCTCGTTAAGTAACGTTTTCGAAGGAGCAAAAGTAGGACCAGAAGACCAAGAATTGGTAACTAAATAAGGTTAGGGTAAGTCATATCTTTTGATCATGTTAAACCTAGTTTTCAAATCTATTTATTTATTATTTTATTTTAAATACTAATGCATTGCTAATTTAATACAAATCTTTGTACCTGATAGTTATAGTCTATTATCATTATCATCATAGGATGGGTGATTCTCTAGTGATGCAATACTAGTTGTCATATGAGTTGTACATTTATGATGCATAGCCATGCTTGTAGTACGTTGGGTTCATCATTATATATGGATTAATTAATTAATTTTGACTTAATGAGATATTGAATTGTGGTGGTTAGCCACAATTATAAAATTTGGGTGCCATGATATGGGTAATGTCATTGGTGTGGATTATACAAAATGGTCGTGCAGTAAAGGGAGAAGAGTGGCTAGCATTTTTGGGATGTAGATATATCACCTGGATAATGTCTAAGAATATAACTTTATGCGCCTTATCTTAGTCTTATTGTGCAACCACATGTCCAATATGGAATAGACCTGACTAATTAATTTGTGATGTTTCAACATTAATTTTATCATTGAGATGATGTGGATGGTAAATTGTTTATAGGTAATTCTCCACATGGCGCAAGGGTGGGCTTTTTCGACTAGTTGGTTAGCCTACTCTGTAGCAAAATCTTAGCGGATGAGGTTAATTTGAAATTGAGCATTGTAAAGACCTTGTGATAATCACTTTGTCTCACGCCTAAGGAAGCGTGTATTGGTCGACATGTTAAGTGCACTATCTCATGTGGGTAAAGTTGTGCAACTTTTGCAGAGTGTAAAACCATTTGAATAGCCGTATCCCTAGTCATGAACAAAGATCGGTGATTTCACACAAGGGTTAGGTTTTTTCTAAACTTGGGTTTGTCTAGAAAGTAAGTTGGATGAGAAGCGAATGGCCTGTTCACTTGTGGTTCACTTATTCCTTGGTTGTTACTTATTTATTTATCTACATCCTTTCCATAACTACACTTTTAATCTATCTATTTGTAGTATTTACTCTAAATATTGCTTTATGCAAAATAATCACCGAGTTATCATTTGGTTAGCCTTGCATAATTATATTGTATCTTATTACAAATAACTTGTCTATGCACTCATGGTTATATCCATATTTGTTCAGTTGTTGAAGAAGAGTCATACCGACCAGAGATACTTGAAGTAGGATACTTCAATGACTTCTTGGATTAGAACTTTGCTTTCTAGTCGATTGCCTGTGGGCATATCGAATGGCCATTTCGTTTTTTTGTTGTTTTTCCGCTGCTAGTCTCTTAAGCCCTTCCGACTATTATTTGTAAGGTTGGTCATAAGGTCGCAACTCTGATAATTAATAATATATGTTTCTTTCTTAGTTAATCATAAATATGATTGATATTTCATCTATGTTTTCACTCTGTGTACTAGCATGATCTTGGACTAGTGCAATATACACGGAGAGTCGGATTTGCATATTCAGGTCTCAACATTGACTTAGTAGTGATTGTGTGTGCATAAATTATCCAAAATGGGTGGTATTTGCCTTACACAATCTTAACCCCAATCGCTTGCCTGTGGCAAAATGTGCCCTACTCCTTTTAGCTTACCAATTCCACTGTTCCGTATGAACCGTCTGTGATGTACCTGTCTAGTATAGCATGTTTTGTAGTAGTGTAATGAAACTATTTGGCCCATCCGACCTTTATGTAAACTTGACACAATGCGGTGTATTTGAACATCTGCTATGTAACATTAATGAATAGTGTGAAATAATTTAGTGATGTATTTGTGAGCAGTATCTACAAGTCTAGGGAATTGTGTAGTGACTTCATAATGGATTCTGAAATTGCTAAATTCAGGTCCGACAGCTAGTATCGGAGCATACGACTGTAGGTTAGAAGAACCCTAGTTAGACTAGTTGTGCCTAAGGGCTCGAGTTTTATTTTCAAAAATTAAGAAAAGCTTTAACAAAATACTACATGTTTATTGCTCTTACTCATGACTCCTAGCTCTTTACTTGCCTTTACCTTCATTATATTTTTACTCTATTGCTGACTCTTTCTTGTTCAAAACTGTAGATGGTCAAATCATCTGCTGAGGGCCTATGGGACTTTTTCTCCCACAACAAAGACGATGAAGTGTTTATGGATATCCTCTGCAAGCTCATACAGAACCTAGGCTATCATCAACAACCTATTTATCAGGGCCAGCAGACCTAGATAATGGATCATGAGTCTTGGTCGATGGAGGTTTTCCTCTACGCAAGGGACGGGGAATTTGACTCTCACACCTTCAAGATCAAGCATCCCAGGAGCCACTTTTGAGACACTGTCTAGGACACAGCACATCTGGCCATGACTCGCCTGTGCGGGATGCATGAGGCCACTGTGCTGAGGTCTCTGTTGTGCTTCTACTCGTTTCTCAGGGAGGGAGAGTGCTACCCCAAGATCTATGATATGAAAGTGGATGACCCGCAGTTGATGCATCAGGTTCAACTCACTAGGGCCATGGCAGCTACATATGTTGGTGCCTTGGAGGAGATTGGTCAGCTCCATATGCTCCTCACTTCCAACTACCACCACTCTGACACCCTTCACAGCTAGCTCATCAGGTGTCAGACAACCCTCTTTGTTGTGGAGTAGGAGAGGATAGCAACTATCGTTGAGGTTAAGCGTGTTAGGGCGATAGCTGCCACCCACACTCTAGCTCCTCCTACACCCACTATCATCCCCATCGATTCTGCTCTGACTCGACCCTGCACCGGAGGCCATGACCCCGCACCGACTCTGCTCTGACTCGACCTGCAAATCTAGCAGGCACAGGAAGAGGCCACGACTGAGGACCCAACCTTCCACCTCCACCTATAGTGCACCCGATGATGGCTCAAGTCATGGCCCAACAGACTCAGATTTTGCACGTAATGCTCGCCAGTCAGCAGGCACAAGTAGCAAGTCACAATTCAAAACTCGCTGACTTTCTATGCACCTATCCCTTAAACTTCTTAAGTGCCAATGAGCCCCTGGAAGTGGAAGATTGGCTCCATGACACTGAAAAGAAGCTTTGACTAACCCGCTACGTAGAGGAGTATAAAGTGGACTTCGCTACCCGCTAGCTTAAGGGTTCTACAGCCACTTGGTGGGAAACTATCTAGCAGTTAGAGGAGAAAGTCCAGTGGCAGAAGAATCTGAGGAGGAAGAAGATGAGGGGCAAGCAGCGCCCGCAAATGCATAGAACATAGAGAATGTAGAGCAATAGCAAGAAGAAGAAGAGGAAGAAACAGCTAACCCAACCGATCAAGCGATTCCCTAGGCTGAGTTCAAAGCAACCTTTAGGACAAACTTCATTTCGGTTCGCATCATGAGGATGAAGAAAAGTAAATTCAAAGCCCTCGAGCAGGGGAATATGTCAATCAATGACTATTTCACTAAGTTCAACTAGCTAGCTCGTTACGCTTCAGGGGACATAGCAGATGAGGAAGAGAAGATAGATCACTTCCTAGAAGGCTTGCATGATGAGCTAAGTGTTCAATTAATCATCTAGGATTTCTCTAGTTCTTACCACCTTGTCAACAATGCTCTTATCTTGGAGAATGAGAGGAGGGCCATGGAGGCCAATCGCAAGCGCAAGATGGCTGTCCAGAGGCCGCAAGGCAGTTTCACCCAAAGGCTAGTATTCCATGGAAACCCTTCTTTCCGACAAGTGGCAGTCACACACCTAAGGCTCCTGTTCCAGCACCCCGTCCGAGTGGAAGCATCCTCCATGCCCCTTGCCCTGTAGGCCAACCCGTAGTAGCCAACTCGATAGCCAACCTTCACTACTTCAGCTGTGGAGATAAAGGGCACAACGCTAATCGCTACCCACATTGCCAGATGACGCCAATGAAGTTCAACCTAGGAGTTACTCTAGTACATGACCAGACCTCAATGCCCGACAAGGGGTATCAAACACCCCAGGCACCAAAAGCAACCTCAACACTGAATTAGGGCCATGTGAATCATGTCATGGTAGAAGAAGCTCAGGATGCCAATGGAGTTCTGTTGGGTATGTTTTCTGTTAAATTAGTACCTGCACATGTTCTATTTGATTCTAGGGCTTCTCATTCATTCATATTGGGAAAGCTTGTTCAAAGGCTTAAGTTGCCAGCATATAAGTTGAAGAAACCCGTGGTACTTAGTTCACCTAAGGGACCCTTAACTACCACATAAATAAGTCTTGGGGTAGAAATCACCATAGAGGATTTTGGATTCCTAGCAAACCTCATGGTACAACCATCCCAGACACTATACATCATCTTAGGCATGGATTGGTTAGCAAAATGCAAAGGGATAATAGATCGTGCCAATTGAAGGGTAGTACTTACCAAGTGTCCTAGAGACATCATCCTAACAATGGATTCATGTATGATAGATTATGCCAATAGAAGGGTAGTACTTAGCAAGTATCCTAGATTAATAGTGAAGGTTAATGTGGACTTACCCTACTATTTGGGACACGCAATCCACCACCTTGAGGCCATATCCTTAGAAGCAACGCCCATAGTTCAAGAATACTAAGAAGTATTTTCAAAAGAATTACCTACCATGCCACCAATTCGGGACATAGAATTTGTCATCTATCTAAAACCAGGGACCGCCCTAATTGCTAGGAGACCATATAGAATGGCTGCTGATGAACTTAAAGAGTTGAAGAAGCAGATCAAGGAATTGAAAGAGAAAGAATTTATCAGACTAAACTCATCACCCTAGGGTTCACCAGTCCTTTTGTGTGGAAAGAAGATGGCACCATAAGAATATGTGTGGACTATAGAGCCCTAAATAATGTGACCATAAAAAACAAGTACCCTTTGCCCTACATCGATGACTTGTTCGATCGTCTCTCGGGAGCTACCATATTCTCCAAGATAGACATGAGGTCAAAGTACCATCAACTCAAAATCAGGCCTGAGGATATCCCTAAAATAGCCTTCACAACTTGATATGATATGTATAAGTTTACAATCATGTCTTTTTGGCTTGATCAATGCGCCAGCCTACTTTATGAACCTTATGAATAAAGTCTTCATGGAGTAATTGGATAAATTTATGATGGTATTTGTAGATGAATTATGATTTACTCCAGAAATGCTGAAGAGCAAATTGAACACCTATGTTAGTCCTAGAGAGGCTTAAAGAGCACTAGATGCACACTAAGTTCAGCAAGTGTGAATTCTGGCTACACGAGATCAGTTTTCTTGGGCATATCATGTCTGCTAGAGGAGTCACAGTCAAACCAGCTAAAGTAGAAGCTATCCTAGAATGGAAGCAGCCCACCTCTGTGACTAAAGTGCGTAGTTTTCTTGGACTAGCTGGATACTACAGAAGGTTTATTAAAGGATTTTCAAAATTTGCTAGACCCTTAACCCACCTACTCAAGAAGGAAAATAAGTATGAATGGACGAAGGCCTACGAAGAGAGCTTTCAAGAGCTAAAGAAGAGGCTAATGTCTCCTCCCGTGTTAGTCTTGCCATACATCCACATGGACTTTGATGTATATTGTGATACTTCACGACAAGGTCTTAGCTGCATCCTTATGCAAGGAGAAAAGTTGTGGCTTATGTGCCAAGACGACTCTGATCCCATGAGAACAACTACCCAACTCATGACCTAAAATTGGCATCAGTAGTGCATGCACTAAAAATTTGGCAGCATTACTTGATCGAAAACCATTGCAATATCTACACAGATCACAAGAGTCTTAAATAGATCTTCACTTAGTCAGACCTTAACCTTTGACAGAGAAGATGGCTAGAACTAATTAAGGATTATGACTTGGATATGCAATACTATCTTGAGAAGGCTAATGTAGTGACCGATGCATTAAGCCACAAGTCCTATTGCAGTAATGTCATGGTCCAGGAATTTTAACCCAATCTCTACAAGGAAGTGGAAGCACTCAACCTATAGATAGTAGGACAAGGCACCATAACCGTCATGGAAGTGCACCCAACCCTAGAAGAGCATACCAAAGCTGCTCAAAAAGGATATCCTGCTGTCCAGAGATTCAAGCACCTTATGGCTTAGGGAAAAGCCCCTAAAATAGTTAAAGATCATCAAAGCATCCTATGGTATGGGAAGCGTCTCTTTGTCCCTCACCAGAAGGAACTCAAGGATCTGATACTCAAAGAAGCCCACAGCTCAGCATATACCCTACACCCAGGAAGCACCAAAATATATCAAAATATGAAGACCCTATATTGGTACCCTCATATGAAGAGAGACATCGCTGAGTTCGTACTTGTTGCGATGTGTGCCAATGGATCAAAGCCAAGCACCAGAGACCTGCGAGACTATTTCTACCCCTATAGATTCCCTAGTGTAAGTGGGAAGAGGTTAGAATGGATTTTATTACTAGCCTGCCATCAACCAAGCCTGGATATGATTTTATATGGGTCATATTGATTGATGGACAAAAGTCACCTATTTTCTCCCTGTGAAGACCACCTACAAGAGAGATAGGTTGGCCGAGTTGTACATGGCCCACATTGTGTGTTTAGATGGAGTACCCAAGAGGATAGTCTCAAACTGAGGTTCCTAATTCACCTTGCACTTCTGGTCAAGTCTTCATGAAACCCTTGGAACCCACCTAGATTTTAGCACAACATATCACCCGCAGACTGATGGACAAACAGAATGGGTGAACCAAATTCTTGAAGACATGCTTCAGTCTTATGTCCTAGAGTTTACAATGGATTGGGAGAAGTGCTTACCCTATGTAGAATTGTCATACAACAACAGTTATCAGTTTAACCTGAAGATGTCCCCATTCAAAACACTTTATGGTAGAAAATGCAGAACCCCTCTGCACTGATCAAAAGTAGGAAAGAACCCCTTTGGACCAGATACCCTGAAGTAGGCAGAAGAGATGGTTCGACTAATCAGAGACCACCTATAAGCTTCCCAGTCTAGGCAGAAGAGTTATATCAACAATCATTGTAGAGAGTTAATCTTTGAAGTTGTAGACCATGTTTACCTCAAGGTATCACCTCTTCAAGGAGTTCAGAGGTTTAAAGTAAAAGACAAGCTTGCCAAGATATATAGGCCCATTCACAATAACCGCCAAGTGTGAAAAAAAAGCCTATCAATTGGAGTTATCTGCAAGCCTAGTAGATGTCCATAACGTGTTCCATGTCTCACAACTCAAAAAGTGTCTCAGAGTACCTGAAGATCAAATCCTGGTAGTGACCATCAAGCTCTAGAAAGACCTAACATACCTGAATGTCTAATCAAGATCCTTGCATCATGGAGACACGAACAAGATACCAGATCATCCATCTCTACAAAGACCAGTGGAGTAACCACTCGAAGAGAGAAGCCACCTGGGAGCGCAAGGATCAGTTTAGGATAGACTACACATGTCTGTTCTCTGAGTAGTTCAAATCTCATGGTCAAGATTCTGTTTAAGGGGATAGGATCTATAACATCCCATTTTGAGAGTTTTAAATTTGCTTGAATGAAAATTTTCAAATTAAGTTTGGATTCAAAAGTTTCTTTCAAATTTCACCCAAATTCTAGATTTTTTAAAATATGAAACCTCTCTAGGGCCGAGCCCAGCCTTTTCTTTTTCTTCTGAGAGACCATGTGGAGCTATCCCCATATTTGTGATGAGTAATTGACGGTTGGTTTAGTGAGTTTGAGTTTGTATTGGGTATTCTAGGGTTGAGTATCTTTTACTTATGCTATTGTTGTTACTCTGTTTCGTGCGGTGCTATGTGACATGTTTCTTGTCTGTGATGACTGCAGGACTTCGAGGTGGAGTCGTGGCGAGGCACGGGATGACCGGACTAGGCACAGGCGGTACCGATGTCAGAGCGGTCGGGATGTGCCGAAGACGGTAAGGACTCGAGGTGGTAGCGAGGTTTGAACGACAAGAAATGAGAAGCTTCCAGGAAGCTGCAGGAATGACATTTCGGTGAAATGTGCAAGGCTGCAAATTGGAAGCAGTGTTTAGGTTTGTCTCTTAGTCTGTGCGTATAACCTGGAGGGCAGCTGCTTTTAAGTTTGCTTTTGGTCTGGGAGAGAAAAGGGTGCCATGTAATCTGCGTGGTGCAGCAGAGAATATGGGGCTTGTTTTTTCCAGGAGCCGAGGAAGCGTGCGGTGCGAGAAAATCGCTGATTCTCGACTTCTCAGTGGCTAAGTCACAGTGACTTTTGCTTGATCCGGCCGTTCATCTCGGATGGGCGGTCAGATTATTTCTACCTTTATTTTTAAAAATAAAAAAATAAAGGTAGAAATAATCTGGACTGTCCATCCAGAGATGAACGGTCTAGATCGAAGCAAAGTTACGATGACTTAAGTGAGAGAATCCCGGGCGCAGAAAATCTGGGATTGCTTGGTCTCCTCGAGAGCAGCAGAGGAGAAAATGGGGCGCAGGAGAGGTGAGGCAATATGTAGGTTGTCTCCTGCGTGTGAGTAAGACAAGCTGAAAGTGTGTGGGTGTGGAGTGCTAGTAAAAGGGAGCAGCAGAGTGGGCTGCTTAAGTGCTTATTCTTGGTTTTGGCGTGCAGGAGAGTAGGACTGTAGTAGCAAGGGTCTGCAGAAGTGGGTGTGGGTTCTGGAGTTTTAGCAATCTCCCTTGCGTGTGTGAGTTCCTCTCCATGTAATAGCTCTTGTTTCGGAATCAATATGAAATGGATTTAGGTTGAGCTATCTCCTTTCTTGTGCTTCATTCTGTGCTGTGTTCTTTGCTTCTCAGTTCTTGTGGTTTAGAAGAGGAATTCTTTGGTTGGGAAGTGCAAAATGGATGTGCCTTGGACAGGAATTAATCCCACTGCCGTTTGGCTATCTTATTCCTAAAGCAATCAACTTCTCATCCAAATTCTTCCAGAAAATGAAGAAACACCCTCTTCCTCTGTTTTAGTGATTCTAGGGTTCCATGTGAGGGGATGATGGATTCTTGTGATTTCCTTTCAAAAGATGCCCTAAAATTTATGCATTACTGTTGTGGGAACATCTCTAGTTGAGGTTCACAAGCTCTTGGGCAAAGGATTTGGAAATGTTGAGTAAATTGGAAATTACCCTCATTCTCGTTGGATTTTCAGATTTCAGCCAATCTTTGATTTCTTGCTCCCTTGACGGTTTCCTTTATTCCCTAAGGTCTTGATGTTATTTAGCTTAAAGTCAAGTTTAATTGACCTCAAAGTATCAAACAATCTCTTGTCAATTTCTCAGATTCTCGGCTATTTACTGTATTTTCTGTTCAGCAAGCTTCAGGCTGTTGGCTGTCTTTAGTTTCTCTCTGTGCAGTTCGTGTCTTGGCAAAATGGTAGTCCTTTTGCTGTCAGCCTTTGAGCCCTTTGTTCAGCCGAGATCAGTCCACTGCAGTTTGAATTTTCAGGTCTTATTTTTAAGTTTTCAGAGTTCGCTTTTCTGTTATCAGTAAACTGCAGCTTGTCAGTTCTCAGTTTGTGGTAGGTTCTTCTTTTCCTGTTCGGTTTGTCGTCAATGGTCAGTAATCTGATTTTTTCGGTTTGACCTGCAGTTTGTATATTTCGGTCTGCAGGCTTCCTCTTGCCGAACTGCACAAGTTAAGTAGTATTAGTGGTACTGCAGTCCTTTGTTCAGTGCAGATTTTCCCTGCTTGGTTTGCCTCAATGCCAAATTGCTCTATCTATTGTCTCTCTTGGTAGCAATCTGCAGTCTGTGTGCATAAGCTTTCTGCATATGTGTTAGGGGGCAGTGCAGCCCGTGTGTTACTCTATGCCTGTGTGTGTGTCTGCATATATAACAGGGCAGCAGCAGGTTTTCGAGTGAGTGAGGCAGGGGGATGCATATAAGTCTAGTTAGAGCCAAGTGGGGAGTGTGTGCAGCAGTCTTTTTGCTCGGTTTTGGGGCTGTGTGTGTGTGCAGTTTCTGTTATTGCTTGAGCAGGGTGTTCGGTTTGGGGGAGTTGAGGTGTGCAGCACTAGAGCTCTGCCTTTGTGCGAATGAGAGAAGATGTATGGAGCAGCAGCTCTGGGGTGTGCGGGTGTATGCCTAAGAGCAGCAGAAAAACATGGTTCTTATTGCTCTTTGTTTGAGTTGATGAGAGTGTAAGAGGGGATGAGTGTAGTTCTGGTTTTTGTTGTTTCTTCTGCCTGCTAGCAACAGTGTGCGTGTGTGCACTTCTAAGTGTGTGATGTGAGATGAAAGGGAGGAGAAACTATTGTCCTATGTAATCATTCCTCTCCATGAATCCATTTGTGAAATCTTATGTTGAGTAGGAATTTCATGATTTTCGGTTTCTCCCTGATATTTCCAGTTTCTTGTTCTGAATATTATCTTTTCAGTTAGTCTTTGGCTACAGTTAGTTTCCAGTCAACCGTTCCTGCAAAACCTTAGGTATGCTATTTCTCTGAGGTGTATGTTGAAATTTCCAGAAATCACAAATATGCTTTTCAGAGAAGTATTTGTTGATCTTGTTTTGCCACTTCTGTGAGTTTCTTCAGTATATCAGCAAAATTGTTTCCGGCGTCCATCGAGCAAATTTCTTCTGTCTTCATAGCTGCTATAGCTATCGGAGAAGATCTGATTGTGAATATTTGAGGGCGTTTTGAAGGCACCAGTCACCCCCCTCTGTTGCCATTTCGATCCTACATCTACCCTCTAGTTTAGTTCAATCCAGCCCCTAGCTTGGCATGCATCGGCCCACAACACCTGGCCACGCTCTGGCCGTGTCGAACATGTGTCTACACTGTGTCGTGCATGCCCAGCGCATGTGCCGCCTTGGCCATCGCCCGACACTAAGTCACTCACATTCCCTGCGTGTTCTGAGATTCCTGGCCCTACGCGATAGCACCGTGGCATCCCATCTATGCCACCCTCGTACTCCAATGCCCAGCCACCTCTCCCATTTTTCCCGATTTCCTGCTACACCCCTCGTCGTCCTGTCGGGTACATGCTATGCTGTTAGCTCCTTGAGTCATGTACCCGAGTATTCGCTTGTCTAAATGCTACACAAACCACCCTTCGTGCCTACCTTGATTCTCCGTCGGCCTCATCGCCTTGGATGCAGCAAGCCATCATGGCACCCAACGTCTTCCGCCTCCCTTCTTCGCTATAAAGCCGTGCATCAATCTCCTCTCATCCCCACTTGCCTCTTCACGCCACTAATCGAACCCGAGAGCCCCCAAGCCTTCTTCTTCCTCACAATCAGCCATTCTACACCCCAAAGCAATCCTAATTTTCGCTGCACCATCATCCAATTGCTTGCGCGTGGAGCTTCCCTCGAGGATCCTGAAGCCATCCCAACCATGGCCGAGCACCCGCTTCCCCATCGGTGATTCCTCCACATTGACCTCCCTATGTCACTTTGGTCTTTTGCCACCAGGCCATTCCACCCTTCCTCGAGCAATGTCTCCACTTCTGATACACTTCCCTCTGTCCCATGATGCTTCTGTAGTTTGGAATTGGGCCCTAGCATTGTGTAGCACCACCATGTCATGCTCGGCCCTCCGCCATTGCTCGAGCTTACCATCGGCAGCCCTAGGCTTCAAATTAGCCTGTGCCATCTTTCCTGAGGATTCACATTTAGCCAAGGGTTCCATTTTCAACCTTGCTTACAGCCATCGAGATCTCCATCGCCAGCGAGGAGCTTCTCCTCTTCTCAATGGGGAAGATGCACTGTAGAGGTGTCATTAAGCTTAAACTGAGATTACGTTAAGCATTAAACTGACCAGTGGGCCCTCCCCGTTTAGTTAAAGGCTTAGTATCTATGACATGTGGGCCCCTTTACTGTTTTAAATTCTACTAAAACCAGTTTTTGCATCACTGACATGTGGGCACACCTTACTGTTTGCATAGTAAATAGGTCCCACCTGTCAGTCGTAGAGCAATTTCCTTTTTAGAAATAAATCAAAATTTATTAAAAATCCAATGGGACCTAGCTGTCAGCCTCTACAGCCTTTTCAATATAAATTAATTCAAAAATTAAACAAAATTGTGGACCCCACCTGTTTGATTGAGAAATTCTCTCTCCTTCATTATTTTTTGATTTAATTAAAATACAAACTTTGGAAAGCCAGTTCATGCTCATTTTAACTCCAAATTTAATAAAGTATATTTCTAAATTTTTCTAAATTCAAGCTCTATCTAGTGGAAGTGAAGTTGTTCAATTTAGAGTCCATTTGAATTTTCTTTTGTATTTATTTGCTATGCTTGCTTGTTTGTTCACTTTCTGATGTGATCTTGTCGCTGATTTTAAGCCGTCGTGGATACAGGTCATGTTCTGGTGTAAGCCACCAGCAAGAGGGGGTCTGGATGTGGTGGACGTAACCTTACTCAGGTGAAACCTTAGCGGGTGTAACTTACACTAGGAGATGCATCGTAAAGGCCTTATGGTGATCTTCTTGGTTCACATGTCCAACAAAAATGTGTGAAAACATAACAAGTTAATTATCTCTTGTAGGTAAAGTATATGATCTTTGCAGAGTATAAACTATTTAAATAGCCATGTCTATGGTCAAGGGTGGGCATGGGAACTTACTTGAGTTAGTCTTTTTTTCAAAAACCTTTGTGGGTAGGGATGAAAACTCATTCGATAGATGTAACCCTTGTTTTGGTTTTCCCTGGGTGTATGTAACCCAGCATTGATAATCGGGTGGATGTAGCCCTAGTAATAAAAAACTAGCATATGGTGGATGGAACCATATAACAGTTAGATAGAACCTATACCATTATAAATATTGCATATTTTCACTCTCTTTAATAAAATATGGTTTACTTAAGTCCTAGGGATTTCTAATTATTGTAGTTTCAAATGTTGCCTTAAGCAAATAAAAGAACCCAAGCCTACCTTTGGTGAACCTCCCATGTATAAATATTGCATTCCATGTGTTGGCTCGCAGAGCACTACAGCTTGTACTCACCCTTGCTCACGAATCCCTTAGAATCTAGAGACCAAGATGACAACATTTACTACAAAGTCTCAGGAGATGATGATGGAGAAGACGGAGGAGCTTAGGCTGTTTTTCCTAGTAGTTGGTTCTTACCCCCGGTCAGGCTGAATTAGTGGTCATTGTGTGCATGTAAATTATCCAAGTTGGGTGGTATCTGCCTCACACAATCTTAACCTCAGTCGCTTGCCTGTGGCATGATGTGCACTACCCCTTTTTGCTTATCGCTTCTGTTGTTGTAATGAAACTATTTATCCCATCCGATCTTTATGTAAACATGACCCGATGAGGTCTATTTGAATATCTGTTATGTAACATTAATGAATGGTATGGTTTTCACTATGTATAAAATGATTCGGTGATGTATCTGTGAATACTATCTATAGATCCAGAGAATAGTGCAGTGACTTCACAGAGGATTCTAGATTGGCTAAATTCGGGTCCAACATGAATTATGCTATAGAGCAGGACAGGAGAATTATAGATAGGTGTACACCACTGTTCAACATGAGTCCACACTTCAGTTCGTGTGCCTTCACTAGTCCATCACATGAGAAGATGACCGAGCATGGAACCTTCCCTTCGGTCAAGGTGTCATGTAGTGTTTCCCCATTACTACATGAGGAGATCGTGGTTGATGGTAATTGTGCCATCGCTGGACCACGATCTATAGAGATCTGATGATTCAAAACCCATATGAGGATGAGAGTTATATAGACAAATTAAGTGAGAGTGCTAAAAGTGTGAGCTGTGTAATTTCATCATATGTGAGGTTGAGAGCATCTAATTAGAGAGTGAGAGATACATCAAAAGAAATAAGTGGAGTAGATGATAGTAAAAGTGAGGTTATTGCTGAATTTATGATTTATACTCTACTTCTAGTGTTGTTTCTTATATTGTGCAAGTTGACATTAAAGAAGAGGAGTTAAATGTTCAACAACCGGCACCGTTGCAAGCAAAAGACGAGGAGATACTCATAGTTGGGCATGGAGTACTTACTGCCCTATGGTTTCATCATGAAGATTTGATACATACAGAACCTACATCAAGTGAGGAGGTCGATAAAAGTAACAATTATAACACTGAATTTAAATATGAAAAGGTGAGCAATTATGAGAATTCATAGGTTCAATTAGAAATTCTATGTTCTAAAATTTCTATGCTCAATTTACATAATGTGAAATTAATTATTCATACGTTCTCAGTGATTCTTTATGCTATATTATATTCGATGATCCCAGAGAGTTATTTAATGTGATTGAGAATCTTGTTAAAATTTTATGTTTAAAATTACTAGTTAGTACTTATGCATACACATATAACTTCAATTTGATTGGAGATTATGTGTTAGAAGACAAGTTCTATGTTTATCGAATATACGTTTGTAACATCCTGTTTTTCTGAGATTTTTAAAGCCTGGAATTTAAAAATGAATTTTCTAAAATTTTCTGAATTTAATTGAAGCTTCAAATGAATTTTTAAAGTTTTAAATGAATTAATATGAATAAAATAAATATTAACATAAGCTGGAAATATTTTATTTGGATTCTTCAGGTCTCAAGGAATTTTCTGGTATTTTTGGTGAATTTTTAGGATTTATTTGCTATTTTCTAGAGCCTTGGGAAGTTTATTTGAATTTCTGGAAAAAAAAAGAAAAAGGGAAAATCCCAGCCGCCCGATCGCGCCGCCGCCACGCGTCACCCATTCCCGCGCCCGCGCCGTCGCCGTACGGTTTCCCGCGCGCCCGCTCTTCGCGCCGCCCGATTCCGCTGACCGCCACGCGTCGCGCATCCGCGCCGACACGCGGCGGCACCAGCCGCGTTCCCGCGCCGGGCCCCGCCTCCTCCCTCGGCCGCCCGATCGCGCGCCCGCGCTCGATCTCCGCCGTCCACCCCGCGCCCGCGCGCGAACCCTAACCCTAAACCCGCGCCGCACCTTGCCCGTCCGATCCTCCCTCCGTTCGATCCCGACCGTCCAAACCCGTCCGCGTTGCGACCGTCGCCTTATCCGGATTGGAACTCCCTCGGTTCGCGTGATAAAACCCGCCGCCCCATCTCGGTTCGCGTGCCCGCACATCGCCGCCGCCGAACCCTAGCCCCGCTCTCCCGCGCCGTCGTCGCCGTTCCCGAGCCGCGCGCGCGTCACGTATCTCCCGCCCGCGGGCATCACCGTCGCCGAGTCCCGCCGGTGAGCTCCTCGCGGTTCTCTTCTCGTCGCCATCGCCTCCCCGTCGCGCTCGTCCGCCGCGCGCGCCTCGATCGCCGCGCGCCGACACCGCCGCGCGCCGCGCCGCGCATGCGACGCCAGCGCGGCGTGCCCGCCCCGCGTCGGCAATCGCCGCTTCCCACCTCCGTGTCCGCGCATCCGCACCGCCCGTCCCAGATCGAGGCCGCAGCACCAGCGCCACGCCACCGTCACCCTCCGCCGTCGGATCCGCCGCCGACTCCGCATCCGCGCTATCCGCGCGGCGCCGCGCGGCGAGCCGCCACGCGTCGCCGATCCGGCCGTCGCCGCGCCACGCCGCGCATCCTCGCGTCGCCCGGATCGGATCAGGATCGAGATCTCGCCGCGTGTCGCCCTCGCGGCCGTCGGATCCCCGCCGCGCCCGCCGCGCGCGCCGCACTCTACCACGTGGCAGCCACGTCGGCCCTAGGGCCACGTGGCATCCCGGTGGCATGCCACGTCAGCGCCACGTCAGCCGAGTACCGCCCCAGGTGCCACGTGGCGACCACGTCGGTGCCACGTCACGTGCTGCGTGGCGGCATATCTTCGCCGCCACGTCGACCCTAGCGCCACGTCAGCCCGTCGCCCCGTGCGCACTGTTTCGTGGACCGAGTCCACGGTGGACTCGGTATTTCGTGGACCGGGTTCACAGCACAGTAACATTTCCGATTTTCTCGATTTAATTTTAGGATTAATTTTCCGAGAGCCCGTTCTCCTCCGTTCAAGCTCCGATTAACCCCGTTCTTTTTTCTAAATTCATCTAAAATCGAGCTCTAGCTGTTGGTTCTAGTTTTGTGAATTTTGGAGTTCATTTGCTTATCATTTTATGTGTTTCTTTGTTTTTGGTCGCTTTCTCTCTCGTTAGATTCGGATTCCGGAGGAGCAGGTTTCGCGCCCGAAGACCAGGAGTACCCCGCTGAGCATAACCAAGGCAAGTCGTGTTCTTTGATCATGTTGAACCCAGTTTGCAACCTACTATTTATTTATTTTGTTTTAAATTACGTTGCATCGCTATTTTTATTCAACCGTTGTAACTGGTAGTTATCGTCCCTTTTGAGTTTATCCCTCCTTGATATTTTGGAATGCCATGATGCCATTGTCACCATGGGTTGGGAAATTTACTAGTGATGCTAGATTATTTGTCACATGGGTTGGTATGACTAGATTGCTTAGCTGGCTTATATTTACGATTGATCTCATTAGCACATGTTAATTAATTAATTTGACTTAATGACATATGGAACTGTGGTTGGTGCCACGTGTATTAAAATTTGTGCCACGTCATTGGTGTGACGTTGGCTTGGTTATACAAATTGGTTTTCACTCGGGCGAGTGATCGTGCAGTGAAGGGGGAGGTGCAGTTGCACTTCGGGGATGTGGTAGCCTCGCCCGGGTAATGTTAAGGACTTAACTTTGTGCGCTATTGATCTGAGCTTAATCGTGCAAACCACATGTCTAGTATGGGATGGACCTGGCTGACTAATTTGTAATATTTGAATTCAATTCTGCCATTGTGATGGACATGGTTGCTGATTTCCATGTGGCGCAAGGGGGGGTGTGATGCGAAACCTTAGCGGGCAGAATTGGGTTGAGGTAGAGCATTGTAAAGGCCTTGTTGTGATTTCCTGAGATCGAGGCTAATCACATCGTGTGGGTACAGTTGTGCAACCTCTGCAGAGTGTAAAACTATTCGAATAGCCGCGTCCTCGGTCATGGACATTGCTCGGGGATCTCACACGAGGGTTAGTGTTTCACTTATAACTTGGTGGTTTATGTTGGGAGTGGACAGGTAGTTCACTGTTGGTTTAGCTTGTGAATTGGTGTTCACAAGTGGTTCATGTTTATTTCTTTGATTATTCATTATTACTGTTTCAGTTAACTTTCGCTTTCAAGTTATTTATTAAATTTCATCGAGAAATGCCTTTATGCAAATTAACCTTTCAGCCTCCCTTTGGTAAGCCTTGCATATTATATTGCATTCATTGTTACAAACGACTTGCTGAGTACCAATGTACTCACGGCTTTACGCCTATGTTGCTCAGTTGAGGGAGAGGAGTACTATCAGCAGGAGGTTCCAGAAGGAGAGTAGTACGACGACTTCACGGATTAGGCTTCGTTCTCCACTCGATAGCCTGTGGGCTTGTCGATTGGTTGCTACGCTTTATTTTGGATTTCCGCTGCTATTTTGTTAAGCCCTTCCGGCTAGAGATATTGTAATCTTGGCCATAAGGTCGTACCTTTGATATTTTATCGATATTCGAGTTTTCCTTTATCATTATCGTGTGTATGACTGTGATGACATCTATGTTTGACTGTGTGCACTAGCGTGATCCTGGACTAGTGCAGTTTACACAGAGAGACCGAATTTGCACATTCGGGTCTCGACAGAGATGATATCAGAGCCATATCGACTGTAGGACGAAGCCCTAGTTAGAATGGTCGTAACCCAAAAATTTATTTTCTAAGATCAAACCAACTGAATTTGATATTTAGTAATATCTCTATCTTCTTACCTCATTCTTAAGGATTCTTGTCTCTCGCCCCAACTCTTGCAAAATTTATTTTTTGTAAGGTTATAAACTGATCTTTCCTTTATAAATGCAATAGATGTCCCAAGCTTCTTACAGCCCGACAGGAGGATGGAGATCACTTCTACGCGTTCTGTTGCGGAGCCTCGGAATGAAGAGATTGCCCGTCTACCTCACCAAGGATGAGAAGCACAAGGGTCAACGTATCGGGAGCATCTCCAGGCTATACTTCACCACCCGAGTCGGCAAGCAAGTTATACACCACAGCTTCAAGAATGCCGGTACCAGTGGAGAGATGTCAGCACAAGGAGTTGCGCACAAGGCCATTCGTCGCCTTTGCAAGCTATACAAGATCAACATGGCCAGACTCATTCGGAAGTTCAAGGAGCAGTACGGAGTCACCTCGAGACTACCGGAGCCAGTATGGGAGGAGCCCGACCGCGCCGCGATACCTCTACCGTCGCTTACACCGCCGAGCCGGGCGAGACGTCGTATCACGGAGATCGTCGAGCCTATCTCGGTCGGTTCACCCCAGCCCGGGCCAGAGCGATCACGCCGATCTGCAACTCGTGGGTTGTCTGCAGTGATTCAGAGGACGATAGCAGTGTACCCTATTTGTCAGGACCCGACTGGGAGCCTTCAGAGTAGATAGTGCGAGTAGACACGTTGGATTTTATTCGCAGTTGTGTGTGATGTGAGCTGCAAATATTGCCTTAAAAGTATTATATTGCGATCATGTCAATCTTTTAATGGAGTTTATTTTTGTTCAGTTTCTTTGTTAGTCTTTTTGGCTAAGTGTTTGTTTAGTTTAGGTTTCCATTAAGCAAAACCCCCTTAGACGCATTTACCTCTTATCTATGCTTTTCCTCTCGTCTTTTACCTTTGGTCGATCAGCGATTGTTTTCTTTTGAGCAAGATGGTTAATACCAGAACTCCTCCACTGCAATCAAAGCGAACTAACCAGAGAGCGATCTTTGCGCACCAATGCCACCTACCTTGGACCCTACCCTCGATCGGTTTTGGTGGCGGACTCGGATGATGCGACCATGATGCAGAGTATCACGAGACTATGATGCGGCGACAACGGCGAGGCAGTACCACCACCGGCACATCGTCGCCGATCCGGCTATGCACGAGTTCATGAGGCGAGACCGCTGTTTTCTCGGTTCGTCGAGCCTTTGGAGGTCGACGATTGGGTCCGTTCGATTGAGAAGAAAGCGAACTTGGCTCGGTCTGCAGCGAGAGAGAAGGTGTTATATGCAGCACATCAGCTTGAGGGACCAGCAGCAGAGTGGTGGGAGAACTACTGTGCCACCCATGAGAATCAGAACAACATCACTTGGAAGGAATTCGCCAAAGCCTTCCATACTGCTCATGTCATGGATGGAGTGGTCGAGATGAAGAAGGATGAGTTTCGGGAGTTCCAGCAGAGGAACCTGTCAGTGAGTGAATATCTCAATAAATTCACTCAGTTGGCTCGCTACGCGCCAGAGGATGTAGCGTCACATGCAGCTCGCCAGAAGAGGTTCAAGAAAGGCTTGAACCCCGCTTTAAAGGTGCAAGTCGTAGGCAACGACTATGCCAGTTTTCAGCAGTTAGTGGATAAGGCCATTCTCATTGAGGAGAGTCACCGCGAGCTCGAGGAGTCTCGCAAGAGGAGGTTGATCCAGCGAGGGTCACGATCGCACGATCCCAGAGGCCTCGTTTTGGTTCCTACCACTGCCACGAGTGCCACAAAGAAAAGAAGCAACGATCCTCGGCTTTGGGACCCGGCTCGGACACCGCGCGATTTGATCAGATCGCGTCCGGTGGTTCCGATGGTCGCAGCAGCAGAAGAGCAATAATTGCGGCGTCCGTCACTTGCTTCAAGTGTCATGAGGTGGGACACTATGCTAGCAAGTGCCCTCGAGGCGAGCCCCGGCGCCGATTCGCCGACTTGGGAGCCACACGGTCGTACCCCTACCCCAGAGCGGGGCGAGGAGCACCCGGCATCGGGACAAGCGGCGGGACACCGGTGGTGAGAGGTCAGGTGAACCACGTCCATCAGAGGATGCCCGAGCAGCACGGGCGTTGTGATCGATGCGTTCCTAGTACATTCGGTTCCGCCACGTTTTATTTGATTACGGAGCTTCGCATTCGTTTGTTTCTTGAAGTTTCGCTTTAAAGCAACAATTGAAAACTGTTGCTCTTGGATCTGTTCTTTTAATCAATCCCGGATCGAGTTGAGATCCAACCTAGGTTGTCGAGTCGGGATAACCATTGTAAAGTTGAGTTCGGGCCGACTGATTTTGTTGGATATCACGGTCCCTAGATGTAATCTTGGGAATGGATTAACCGAGGCAAGCGGCGGTGTTAGGCGTGGGAGCGAGTAGTGACCTTAACCAATTCGGATGGGGTTAAGGTGCGATTCGCACCATGAGTGTCGGCGAGCGATCATGGTTTGCGAGCAAGGTGATCGGTTGGAGGATGTACGGTTGTCGTGAGTACCCGACGTGTTTCGAATGATCTTCGGGTATGTCACGAGAGGAGGTTGAGTTTCGATTGAGCTTGTGCGGTACCGCTCCGATTTTCAAGAGACCCTATCGAATGCCACCAATGACTTAGCGAGTTGAAGAAATAAATTCGGGAGCTTTTGGATAAGGGTTACATCGGATCGAGTTCATCCCGTGGGAGCGCCGGTGTTGTTCGTCAAGAAGAAGGATGGTAGTCGGCGCATGTGTGTGGACTCTGAGCACTTAATGAGGTCACCATCAAGAATAAGTACCCTCTGCCCAGGATTGATGACTTATTTGATCAGCTTAAGGGAGCAGGAGTGTTCTCCAAGATTGATTTGAGGTCAGGATATCATCAGATGAGGATTCGAAAGGAGGACATACCCAAGACAGCCTTCTCGACTCGTTATGGTTTATACGAGTTCACAGTGATGTCAGTGATGTCATTTGGTTTGACCAATGCTCCAGCATATTTCATGTATTTGATGAATAAGGTGTTTATGGAATATTTGGACAAGTTTGTCGTTCTGTTCATTGATGACATTTTGATATATTCCAAGAATGAGGAGGAACATCAGGAGCACTTGAGATTAGCATTGCAGAAATTGAGGGATAATCAGTTATATGCAAAGTTCAGCAAATGTGAGTTTTTGATGAAGAAAGTCGCCTTTTTAGGGCATGTGTTGACAGCAGAATGAGTCGCGATTGACCGGGGAAGGTGAGTGGCGTTTTGGATTGGCAATACCCACTTGATTACCAGTCGAGTTTTCTGGGTATGACAGGATACTACCGTCGCTTTATTGAGGGATTTTCCAGTGTGGCCAGACCCCTCACGCAGTTGTTCAAGAAGGAAAAGAAATTCACTTGGACGCCAGAGTGCGAGAAAAGTTTTCAAAAACTTAAGGAGAGTTTGACCACAGCCCCAGTGCTTGTGTTGCCTGATATTAATAAGGATTTTGAGACATTTTGCGATGCCTCTCGCAAAGGTTTGGGTTGTGTCTTGATGCAAGACAAGAAAGTGGTAGCCTATGCCTCACGCCAGTTGAGACCACATGAGGAGAACTACCCCACTCATGATTTGGAGCTAGCAGCCGTAGTGCATACTTTAAAGATTTGGTGTCATTATCTGATGGGTAACAGATGTGAGGTTTACACGAATCATAAGAGTCTGAAATACATTTTTACCCAGTCCGAGCTTAACCTCAGGCAGAGGTGGTGGTTAGAGCTGATAAAGGATTATAATGTTGGCATACATTATCATCCTGGGAAAGCTAATGTTGTTGCAGATGCCTTGAGCAGAAAGGTATACTGCAATTCAGTGATGGTTCGAGAGAGTCAACCAGCTTTGCATGAAGAATTTCAGAAGCTTAGCCTTGAGTTGGTTGAGCCAGGATTTTTGGCAGCTATGGAGATGCAGCCTACTTTGGATGGTCAGATTCGTCAGGCTCAGTCAGACAATGAGGCATTTCAGCGGATCAGAAAGAACTTAAGCGAAGGTAAAGAGTCAGGATTTTCAGTGGATGACCAGGGAACTTTGTGGTTCAAGCAGCGTTTGTGTGTGCCCTAAAGGATGTGTTGTTAAAAGAGGCTCATGAGTCACTGTATTCGATTCATCCAGGCAGTACCAAGATGTACCAGGACATTAAGGATAAGTATTGGTGGCCAAGCATGAAGCGTGAGATCGCTGAGTATGTAGCCCTTTGTGATGTTTGTCAGAGAGTAAAGGTAGAGCATCGAGACTGCGGGTTTGCTCTGACCATTGAGAGTTCCGAGTGGAAGTGGGAAGAAATTGGTATGGACTTCATAGTCGGTGCCTAAGACCAAAGAGGGCTATGATTCGATTTGGGTCATTGTGGACCGATTGACCAAGGTTGCTCATTTCATTCCAGTTAAGACAATCTACCGTGGTGATGATTGGCAGAGCTATATATGTCCAGGATTGTCAGTTTGCATGGTGTGCCCAAGAAGATTGTGTCAGATCGTGGATCGCAGTTTACCTCTCGTTTTTGGGGTAGTTTCCATAAGGCTATGGGAACTCACCTGAACTTCAATCTGACATATCACGCCCGCACGGATGGTCGACAGGCGAGTAAATCAAATTTTGGAGGACATGTTGAGAGCTTGTGTGCTTGATCATGGTTCCAAGTGGGGCGATTGCTTGCCTTTTGCGAGTTCTCGTACAACAACGATTATCGGGCCGTTTGCGAGATGTCACCGTTTGAGACATTGTATGGCAGAAATGCGGACCCCTCTCAATTGGAAAGAGGCGGGAAGGTCGAGTTTTGGTCCGATCATTTGAAAGAAGGCGAGGATAAGGTCCGCTTGATACAGAAAGGTTGAAAAGCGCCGGGCAGACATGAGAAAAGCTATCAGATACCAGCGTCGAGAGGCGAGTTTGGAGCCGATGATTTTGTGTATCTCGGGATCACACCATTCAAAGGTGTGAAGAGGTTTCAGCTAAAGGAAGCTTGCAGAGATATATTGGTCCGTTCGGATTTCAAACGCAGGAGAGATTGCTTATCGGTTGGAGTTACTGCGTCCTTGATGGGGTACATGGCGTCTTCCATGTGTCCCGGTGAAGAAGTGTTTTGCTGCGTGCAGGAGGTTGTGCGATTGAGGCCGTTGACTGCGGGAGGATCATGCGTACAAAGAGCACCAGTCAAAATCTTAGAAGTGTCGAGCGAGTCACCGGAATAAAGTGGTCCGTTTTGCAAAGTCGGTGGAGCAACCATTCCGAGGAGGAAGCCACCTGGGAGCGCGAGGAGGATCTCAGAGCGGAGTTCCCGAACCTATTCTCTTAGTTGGCCTAGATCTCGGGGTCGAGATCTCGTTTAAGGGGGTAAGGTTTGTAACATACTGTTTTTCTGAGATTTTTAAAGCCTGAAATTTAAAAATAAATTTTCTGGAATTTTCTAAATTTAATTGAAGCTTCAAATGAATTTTTAAAGTTTTAAATGAATTAATATGAATAAAATAAATATTAACATAAGCTGAAAATATTTTATTTGGATTCTTCAGGTCTCAAGGAATTTTCTGGTATTTTTGGTGAATTTTTGGGATTTATTTGCTATTTTCTAGAGCCTTGGGAAGTTTATTTGAATTTCTGGAAAAGAAAAAGAAAAAGGGAAAATCCCCGCCGCCCCGTCTCGGTTCGCGTGCCCGCTCATCGCTGCCGCCGAACCCTAGCCCCGCTCTCCCGCGTCGCCGCCCGTTCCCGAGCCGCGCGCGCTCTCGCGTGCCTCCGCCGCGCGCCGCGCCGGGGGCTGTCGCCGTCGCGAGTCCCGCCGTTCTCTTCTCGCGTCGCCATCGCCTCCCCGTCGCGCTCGTCGCGCGCCGCTCGCCTCGATGCGCGCGCGCGGACACGCGCGCGACGCCGCGCTGGCGTGCCCGCCACGCGTCGGCTGTCGCCGCTTCCGCCTCGCGCCGCGCATCTGCGCCGTCCGTCCCGGTCGAGGCTACGAAGCACCGGCGCCGCCACTGTCACCCCCTCCGCGTCGGATCCGCGCGCCTCCCGCCGCCAGCGCCACACGCGCCGGCGTGGCGAGCCGCCACGCGTCGCCGATCCGGCGCCGTCGCCGCGCCGCGTTCTTTGCATCCGCGCCGCGCCCGCATGCGGATCAGGATCCGAGATCTCGCCGCGTGTCGCCCTCGCGATCGTCGGATCCCCGCCGCCACCGCCCACGCTGCGTCAGCCCTACCACGTTGCAACCACGTCAGCCCTAGGATCACGTGGCATCCCAGGTGGCATGCCACGTCAGCGCCACGTCAGCCGAGAACCGCCCCCAGGTGCCACGTGGCAGCCACGTCAGCAGCCACGTCACCCGTGCCACGTGGCAGCATATGCTGCTGCCACGTCAGCCCTAGCGCCGCGTCAGCCCGTCGCCCCCATGCGCACTGTTTCGTGGACCGAGTCCACGGTGGACTCGGTATTTCGTGGACCGGATTCACAGCACAGTAACATTTCCGATTTTCTCGATTTAATTTTAGGATTAATTTTCTGAGAGCCCGTTCTTCTCCGTCCTAGCTCCGATTGACCCCGTTCTTTTTTCTAAATTCATCTAAAATCGAGCTCTAACTGTTGGTTTTGGTTTTATGAATTTTGGAGTTCATTTGCTTATCATTTTATATGTTTCTTTATTTTTGGTCGCTTTCTCTCTCGTTAGATTCGGATTCCGGAGGAGCAGGTTTCGCGCCCGAAGACCAGGAGTACCCCGCTGAGCATAACCAAGGCAAGTCGTGTCCTTTGATCATGTTGAACCCAGTTTGCAACCTACTATTTATTTATTTTGTTCTAAATTACGTTGCATTGCTATTTTTATTCAACCGTTGTAACTGGTAGTTATCGTCGCTTTTGAGTTTATCCCTCCTTGATATTTTGGAATGCCATGATGCCATTGTCACCATGAGTTGGGAAATTTACTAGTGATGCTAGATTATTTGTCACATGGGTTGGTATGACTAGATTGCTTAGCTGGCTTATATTTACGATTGATCTCATTAGCACATGTTAATTAATTAATTTGACTTAATGACATATGGAACTGTGGTTGGTGCCACGTGTATTAAAATTTGTGCCACGTCATTGGTGTGACGTTGGCTTGGTTATACAAATTGGTTTTCACTCGGGCAGTGATCGTGCGATGAAGGGGAGGTGCGGTTGCGCTTCGGGGATGTGGTAGCCTCGCCCGGGTAATGTTAAGGACTTAACTTTGTGCGCTATTGATCGAGCTTAATCGTGCAAACCACATGTCTAGTATGGGATGGACTGGTGACTAATTTGTAATATTTGAATTCAATTACGCCATTGTGATGGACATGGTTCTTGATTTCCATGTGGCGCAAGAGGGGTGTGATCACGAAACCTAGCGGGCAGGATTGGGTTGAGGTAGAGCATTGTAAAGGCCTTGTTGTGATTTCACGAGATCGAGGCTAATCACATCGTGTGGGTACAGATTGTGCAACCTCTGCGAGTGTAAAACTATTCGAATAGCGCGTCCTCGGTCATGGACATTGCTCGGGGATTTCACACAAGGGTTAGTGTTTCACTTATAACTTGGTGGTTTATGTTGGGAGTGGACAGGTAGTTCACTGTTGGTTTAGCTTGTGAATTGGTGTTCACAAGTGGTTCATGTTTATTCCTTTGATTATTCATTATTACTGTTTCAGTTAACTTTCGCTTTCAAGTTATTTATTAAATTTCATCGAGAAATGCCTTTATGCAAATTAACCTTTCAGCCTCCCTTTGGTAAGCCTTGCATATTATATTGCATTCATTGTTACAAACGACTTGCTGAGTACCAATGTACTCACGGCTTTACGCCTATGTTGCTCGATTGAGGAGAGAGTACTATCAGCAGGAGGTTCCAGAAGGAGAGTAGTACGACGACTTCACGGATTAGGCTTCGTTCTCCACTCGATAGCCTGTGGGCTTGTCGATTGGTTGCTACGCTTTATTTTGGATTTCCGCTGCTATTTTGTTAAGCCCTTCCGGCTAGAGATATTGTAAGCTTGGCCATAAGGTCGTACCTTTGATATTTTATCGATATTCGAGTTTTCCTTTATCATTATCGTGTGTATGACTGTGATGACATCTATGTTTGACTGTGTGCACTAGCGTGATCCTGGACTAGTGCAGTTTACACAGAGAGACCGAATTTGCACATTCGGGTCTCGACAACATTATATGTGATAAGCTTGCTGAATTGAAATTGCATGTTTGGGGTAAGCAATCTTATGTGCAATGTTTTGATCACTTTGAGATGAGTTTAAATAATGGTGCTTACTGTTTAGAAAAATTTATAAAGCCTACTTGTTTACCTTTTATTGTACAATCATGTATAAGTTATCAGAGTAGTGAAGTTGAAATATGGAGGGCACCAAGATTTTTTTTACCCATATTGGAACAATTTGATATGATGTTGCCCATTACTAACTTGTCCCTATGCTTATAAAAGTCGAGGGTGACTTTTTTTCATGGAAGAGGGAATGATGTGAGATGTGTTGTAATTTGTACACCAAATATATCCTATGGCCGCGATCGTTCTCACTTCTTTGCGCAAAACAACAAGAATGACATAATAATTGATTCATACATATATCACGCATATATGTTGTTATCTTAGTTTAGTACACTTTCATGAAACCATAATGCACTTTCAAGAAACCATAATGTGATAAACGGAATGACTGTGGATAATAAATATATATATACCATGTGTATACGTTATTCTCATTGTTTAGTATATTTTCAGGCTATCAAAAGCCAAGTATAACCTTTCTTGAAGAAGGGGTGGATGATGTGGATATCTGTAACATCCTATTTTTCAGAGCCTTTTTAAAGTTTTTAAAATAAAATTTATTAATTAGATTTTTTTGGAATTTATTAAAGCTTGAAATAAATTTTTATGAATTAAAAGGATTTAATCAGATTTAAATAAATATTTTATTTGGATTCCTCGTGTCTCAAGGGATTTTTTGATATTTTTTGAGAATTTTTCGGATACATTTGCTATTTTCTAGAGCTCCTTTCATTTTATCTATTTTTCTAAAAAAAGAAAAATCCTGAAAAACCGATAAACAATAATGCGCCAGCCACCACAGTTCACCGGCCCATTCGCTCGCGTTCGCCCGATCAAGCCGCCCGCAACGCGTCGCTCAACCGGCCTCCCGCGCAAGCCCACTTGCCCGCAGCAGCCGGATCACGGCCGCGCCATGCGTCAGCCATCGGGGAGGATGTGCACTGTGCATTGTTGCATTCTCCCATAGCCGTTCGATTCTCGCTCGAGCCACGCGTCGCGCATCCGCCGGGTCGAGCACTGTTCATCGTCCACGACCGGACTTCGCCGCCGTCGTCCACGCTGCGCTGCGCCTCGGTTATGCGTGCTCGGCGGACTCCGCCTTGTCTTGCGTCGTCTTCGAGTCGGTCTCTCGGCCTCCGCGCATAAAACACCGCTGCGAGCTCCACCCTCTGCATCCTCTGAGCCACCACCATCCCTCGCCGTGCACCGTGTCATCCCGAGCTCTCGTCGCTGTTGCCGGAGCGCTACCGAGTCTGCGCCGTCCTGCGACCCGCCGCCATCGATGCCGCCACCGGTGAGTCTCCGCCACCATCCTGAGTCCCCGCGTCACGGTGCCCCTCGGTCCCTAAGCCCGTGCACGTGCCGCGCGCCCACCACGCGTCGTCAATCTAGATCTGAGCCTACGGCCGAGATCTTTCCACGCGTCCGCACGGCCGCTGTCGGATCTTGCCGACGTCAGGCCGCACCCCCGCGCCGCTGACGGTTCAACTTCTCGGTGAGCCGGTCCACCGTGAGCAGAGAGACTGACAGACTGGTCCCACCCGACAGCTGCACTGTGCCGTAGACCCGTGAGTCAGATCTGTCCGAGTTAACCGCCAGCTCAGTCGACACGTCAACCCTAGTGCCATGTGTCAGCCACGTGTTAGTGCCACGTTAGCGTCACATCAACATTGACTGCCCCCAGATGCCATGTCAGCATGCCACATCAGCAGCCTTGTTAGCCGTAGCCGCTGCGCCAGCGTCCGCACTGCGCACGGTTCCGTGAGACACGTCCACCGTGAACTAGCTTTTCTGTACACTGAATCCACAGCACATTAACTTTTTCAATTTTCAAGTATTTTTCGAGCCAATTAATTTTTTGATAGCCCGTTCTTCTCCATCCTAGCTCCGATTGACCCCGTTCTTTTTTTCTAAATTCATCTAAAATTGAGCTCTACCTTTTTGTTCTGGTTTTCAGGTTTTTGGAGTTTATTTGAATTTTATTTAATTTTATTTTTTTCCTCGATCATTTTCTCGCTCGTTAGATCGCATCTTCGAAGGAGCAGGAGCGCCGTCAGAAGATCCAAAGCCTCTCGCTGAGCAAGGCCAAGGCAAGTCGTATTCTTTGATCATGTTAAACTTAGTTTTTAATCTATTATTTATTTAATTTGATTTAAATTATCATGCATCGCTATTTGATTACAAATTCTTGTACTTGTTAGCTATCTTCCCAATTGATTAATTCCTCCTTAATAATTTGAATACCATGATACTTTTGTCACCATAGGTTGAAAAATTATTTAATGATACCATACTAGATGTCACATGGGTGGTATGATTAATATGCTTAGCCATACCGTTATTTCGATGGATTCGTCATCACATGTGATCAATTAATTAATTTAACTTAATGAGATATGCAATCGTGGTTAGAGCCACAGTAATAAAATTTGTGTGCCAAGACATTGTATGTCATTGGTGTTGGTTATACAAAATTAGTTTCCACTTGGGGGGTGATCGTGCAGTAAAAGGAGAAGTGTGGATTCACTTCGTGAGATGTGGAAGTCTCGCCTGAGTAATATTAAGAACTTAACTTTGTGCGCCATTGATCTGAGTTTTACCATGCAAACCATATGTCTAGTATGGGATAAACATGGCCGATTAATCTGGGATATTTTAATTTGAATCTCGCCATTGTGATGAACATGGTTGCTGATTTCCATGAGGTGCAAGGGGGGTGTAATGCGAAACCCTAGCGGGTGGGATTGAGTTAAGGTTGAATATTGTAAAGGCCTTGTTGTGATTTTCTAAGCGCGAGGCTAATCACATCGTGTGGGTACAGTTGTGCAATATCTGCAGAGTGTCAAACTATTCGAATAGTCGTGTCCCCGGTTGTGGACAATGCTCAGTGGTTTCACACGAGAGGTGGAAGTTTCATAAAAACTTGGATTGATTATCGTTAGAAAGTGAATGGTTAGTTCGCTGTTGGTGTAGCTGTGAATGGGAGGTTCACAAGTGGTTTAATCAATTATGTTGATTATTTATTTATTATAATTTTTTCTTAAGTTCGCTTTCAATCTATTTATCATATTTACTTTGAAATATTGCTTTCTGTAAATTAACCTTTCAGCCATCCATTTGTAAGTCTTGCATATTATATTGTATTTATTTGTTACAAACGACTTGCTGAGTACCAATATACTCACGACTTTATACCCACTGTTGCTCAGTTGAGGAAGAGGAGTTACACTAGCATGAGGTACCAGAGTGAGGATACTTTAGCGACTTCATGGATTAGGATTTCGCTTGCCAATCGATTGACTGTGAGCATGTCGAATGGCTTTCACGCTTATTTTTGTTTTCTACTATTAGCTTCTTAAGCCCTTCAGGCTAATAATTTGTAAGCTTGACTATAAGGTCGTACTCGGATCATTATTAATATTTGAGTTTTCTCTTTATTTTATCGAGGATATGGTTGATATTTCATCTATGTTAATCTGTGTGCACTAGCGTGATCCTGGACTAGTGCGGTATACACAGATAATCCGGATTTGCATATTCGGGTCTTGACAATATCCCAAGATTTAACACATTTTCTACAATTACGTTCAATTCTATACTCAATTCTACTCTTGACAAGTTGAACTTATTCTTAACTAGCTCTAGTTTGAATAAGGATGTGTTACTATGTAAAAGTCATGATTGTGATTGTAGGATCGATGGTGTCGTCTAGCGGGAAGTGAGGGAGAAAGGGCACCACAAGGACGTGTGTGAAGTACACACAATGCAAGAAGGCACTCATGCAGCGAAGAGGATCATACAACATTGGTTCATGCGGGAGCGAGAACAAATAGGCCCAAGAAAAGGGGAAAGAAAAGTGCATGTAATTAAGTAACACTGGTTCATGCGGGAGCGAGAACACTGGTTCAGCGAAGAGTGCATGCATGGAAAAGGGGAAAGAAAAGATGTGAGGCCCAAGAATCCAAAGCCCAAGTTTTGGATACGATTTTTAAGCCCAATTCGGATCCATATCAAGCCCAATTGAATTTAAATTTGGATTCAACTCAAAAATCAATTCAAACTCAGTTAGGAACACCCAACATGTCTATAATAAAAAGCCCATACCTTTCACAAATGGAATATGATTTGAGTGCTCTTCTACTTGTTGAAAAGCTTATTCCAAGGCTCATGCAATGGATAAGGCCCCAGCTTCAAAAAAAACTCATGGATCAACTACTATCTTTGAAACAAAATGGCAGCCAAAAAATTATTTTTTTCGTTTTGTCTATGTATTCAAGTCCAAGTATTGCTAGATGTCTTAGGAGTGCTATATAGTCAAGGGGTGCATCCCATATACCAAATGGGATGTCATATTTTCAAATTAATCATATTATTGATTCTAGGGTTTGAGCAAAATTTGCCCTCGCTAGAATTGGGAGTTCTATCTGTTTTGCTTCTCCATTATTCTTGTGATTTCCTTGTGAATTGTAGGAGCACATCTACTTATTTGAATGGAGGATGGCAAGGATGAAAGCGTGTTGTTGGGTAAATTCAAGTGCCTCAAGTCTCGGTTAACTATACCGTTATTGGTGACACCACCATTCGTCAGGTTTCACGGGTTCTTCAACACAGCCATACTAGTTATCTACAATTCTACGTTGTAAAGGGTAGGCATCCCACATATCATAACCGGTGAACATGAAGCACATTGCTGCAAGGTTTATTATGATGTCATAAATAATTTTATCAAATAACATTATCACGTGGTTTGAATATTGTGATGTAAGAAAAAATATTATTGCAATTGTGAAGTTACTAAAGATAATAATGAATCTATGTTTGTCATTTAGTTAACCTGGAGCCTCGCCACTGTGCGGCCAAGGCCTGCCACCCCGCCACCTAATTAAGCCAGCTAATTAGCTGACTTAATTACCTGCCTTCATTTTTTATATGCTTTTTGTTAGAATTTTTAAATATACAAAATAAGCTTAAAAATTAAAAATTTATATGCAGCTTTCGACATAATGTACTTGATTCTGTAGTTTTTTGATAATTTTATCCGCTATAAATGTTGCTCAAAATTTCGTACAGTTATGATATTTGTAGGAGTTGTTATATGTAGCAAACAAGCTTTAAATATTACAAAGTTTTATGTCCAGCCTCTCGACACAATATGCTTGACTGTGTAATTTTTTTAATAATTTTATCCACTATGAATGTCCTAAAATATTTATACAATTACCAAGTGATTAGCAGGTGATTAATACCCATTTAGGCGCATTGTAATGGCCTGCCACCCGGCCACTAGTAGGCTTTGGAACCATGCAGCAAGGGTAGGTTATTTGGTTTTGTTTGCTTTGTTTAATCCGCATGTGAAGGTTTTGTTTTCTTTGTTTAATCCGTATGTGCACAAACGGAATGGGTCATAGGAATTCGGCTCATATGAAAATTGAGCACTCATGCAGGAAATAAACCATCGAAAGTGGCACTTGTGTCTCATCTGTCTCCCCGTGCGCAGTTCACTCCCGCCATTGTTGGTGCATTCTTAGCACGCGCTTCGCTATCGCTCTCGCTATAAATTTCAAGCTGCGCGCACTCACACTCTTACAACCTCTTTGCTGGCAGTTCTCGCCTCGCAGTCTCTTCGCTCACACTCCTCGCCAGCGCTCTTCGTCCCCTTTCTTCACAGCCAATTAAATAGTATTTAGTGTCGTTATTAGTAGTCATATTAATATGTAATTTTTGTGTGAATTGTCTTTGTTAAATGTGTACGTAATAAGTTGCAGTCATTTAGGTGTAATTAATTTAGTCCTAATTATTTAGGCATAATTAATTAATTTTTTATAGTAATTAATTTTCTGTTAGCAAGTAAATGTTGTTTAATTATATATTTTATATGCTTTTATGTTGACTGTATTAGACATTAAAATTGTAACTACTAAGTGTAGCAATAATTAAACTATAATGCTAGAGGAAAGATTATATTAGAAACAAAAAAAAAGAATCTATAGCAAACTTCCTGTTGCATTATGCACGTTGCCTACTTTTATACGTGCATGCCCCGTCAGCCTATCATGTAAACCTAGGCTAGCTAGCTAAGTAATGCTACTCCTAGCACATTTTAATTCTTAATTAATCACACACATGCTTTAACCTTGTGCTCCAAATCTGCAAGAGTTTTGCATGTGTACATTATGTGATGCTTTTAGATAGCTAGCTAGGACCATTCATTTAGTTATGCAAAACTGCACTTATCACTTGCACCATTTATTTGGACCAGTACGCATTTGCAGTGTTTATTTTAGTCCTAAATGTACATTATTTTATACTATTTATTTCATCGTAAATTTTAATTTACAGTATTTTAATGTTATTATCAATCTTTGCACTAATATTTCGTTTATCCCATTTGTTGCAAGGTATGTCTTTACTAGACTTCTCGAATAGTTATACGATGAGAACCGCCAATGCCACTCATGGATGACGGGTGACGCGGTTAGCCCTCCCCCCATCAAGCTGTGGGGATGGAGGAATCATTGGGAGCTAGACGATTGCTACGTCTCAGTCTTACAGGCCACGGGCTTGTTTCCATTTGAGAGGCTGGTCTCCATTGGACGCCAGTTCACCCTCAACGGTAGTTTGCTCGTGGCACTGGTGGACAGGTGGAGGCCCGAGATGCACACGTTCCACTTTCAATGGCGTGAGATGCTGATCACTCATAAGACGTCTCGTTCTTGACCAGTCTCCCTCTCTGGGTGACGCACTTGTTCCATCCCTACACTGGTGAACTGGAAGGACAGGTTGGATATCGGTTCGGCCTGGCTATTCTGGAGGGTGCTCGTGGCGTCCCCTGCACTTGGCTGAAGAATTTCAGTGTGTACTCGTAGGATGCATCGGTCGAGGTCATCAGGACACACCTTGTCACTTACCTTATTCAGCTCTTTGGTAGGAGCATGTTTTCAGCCACACATGGTGATATTTGTAATGCCGAGTTCATCAGCCTCGACGAGTCTTTGGTTGACGTGGAGTTTAGAGCGATGCCTCAGTACAACTGAGGATCAGCTGTCCTATGCACCAGATATCAAGGGTTATGTGATGCTTGCCAGCACGGCACTAGTGATACCCCCATCCTGGCCGTCTGCTATGTGCTCCTACAGCTGTGGAATTGGGAGCACTTCCCTGTCGGGCATCCGACCATCCTGACACCAGTGCACCCATTCGACGAGTTCACTGACCTGGTAGATGGGCCAACCATGGGTTTCTGATGGACTAGTGCCTGTCGGAGCTGGGCCAAGGGCAAAACATCGAGGTGCTACTTGTTGTGGCACGAGCTCGAGTCGTTGCACGACAACGACATCATCTAGGGTCCATAGACAGTACACTTCGCGGAGCATGTATCGTTGTACGGGCTGTCCCTACAATGCCTACAGGCGCAGAGCTATGGGCGATGACTTGCTATCTGGTGTTCTCATACATGGTAGAGGCTTCGCACCGTAGCATGTAATGCGACAATTCAATTTGCACTAGGTCGTGCCCCTCCAGACGGTAGGTTCCTACCGCAAGCCATACACCGGCGAGTCAAACTCCATCCGAGTAATATTTACACTCTATATGTCTTGCTCTGTAACATTGATGATTCCAGAAATGCAAGCAATCAAGGGCAGGTCGGCATGGTATGGGCTGGTAGCCATTGCAGCAGGAGTGGACAACAGCATGGATGTACAAGGCACTACTAGATGTTGTCATGGAGTAGCGTCCGTACGACGTCCAGATGTACGATGAGTACCTGCAGTGGTATGTAACCCGATCATGTGGCAGACTCACCGTTCCTCCACCAGATTGGCCTGATCAGGTCACACAGGATGATAGTCTACAATGCTCGATCGATCACCACAGCGCTTCGTGGCACTATAACAGCGTAAGATAGTTACAATTTCTAATTGTTTCATTTATGAAATTCATATTGGTCGTTACTGAACCAGTTTTGTATGTCACATCAATTTGAGCGGGCGCAGCGCATCGCAAGCGCGTCTGAGACCACCATCAGCAGCCTGGACACACCACCGGCCTGCAGAATACTTTGAAATACACCTAAAGCAAACCAAAAAATAGTGGACAACCTGAGCTACAAACGTTCGACGGAGCACGCCGTGCACATTGAGCACCCAGTGGGGGCACCATGCTCACCCACCAGGTCATCGCAACCTAGCGAGTACAACCCGCAATCGCAATCTATAGAGTCTGCCCGATGTCCTAGTACTAGCCAGTATAAACCTATGTTTTGTTATCATGTTAGGCCTTACGTTCCTCTATCATCATGGCGTTCTCTCACCACAGGTCTGTCATTGAGATAAATTACTTCTGACCTCGCACCACCTACACAAACTACCGTTCCTCGTCGTTCATCTTCGCTGTACATTTGGGAGGTATGAGATTCGCATTCTACATCCAGAATATTTATTGTGTCTAACATCATTTCATCTTACAGCCTACAATTTAATGTGGGGGTAACGTTGAGTCCACCGATGACGATACGGGCCACTTGGATGCTTCCAGAGAGCGGTACGTAGCACCAGAGTTTGCAGCGTATGCAGGACAAAGCTCATCGTTTGCACCATACGCAGGGTGCGGAGACTTAGGTGGGCATATGTAACATCCTAATTTTCAACGTTCCTCAGGATTACACCGTTCAAAGGTGTCAAGAGATTTGAGATGAAAAGAAAGCTTGCACTAAGGTATGTGGGTCTATTCAAGATATTAACGTGCAGGGGAGGAGTTTCTTACAGTTGGAGCTACCTGCGTCCTTCAGTGGGATACATGATGTCTTCCATGTGTCCCAGTTGAAGAAGTATTTGCGTGTGCCAAAGGAGGTAGTGCCAGTGGAAGCTGTTGATCTCCAGGAGGATTTGTCTTACAAGGAGCACCCTGTCAAAATCTTACAAGTGTCAGAGCGTGTGACCAGGAGCAATGTTGTCCTTTTTGCAAAGTTTAGTGGAGCAACTATTATGACGAGGAAGCCACCTAGGAGCGTGAGGAGGATCTCAGAGCGAAGTTCCCAAACCTATTCTCTTAGCGAGCCAGAATCTCAAGGTTGAGATTCCGTTTAAGGGAGAAGTTTGTAACATCCTGATTTTCAAAGTTCATTTGAAGCTTTTAAAATAAAATTCTCCATTTGGATTTTTCTGGATTAATACAAGCTTAAATTAAATTTTTAATAATTAACAGGATTTAATATGACTAATATAAATATTAACATTTGCTGAAAATATTTTATTTGGATTCCTTGTGTCTCAAGGAATTTTTTGAGATTTTTCTGGATTTATTTGCTATTTTCTAAAGCTCAATTTAATTTCTTTCAATTACTATAGCAGTACTGTAGCAACTGACCTAGTAGGATATAAATATGGGTGCCCCATGTATTCATTCACAAGTTTCATGGTTGAGAATTCTAGTAGACACTTATTCCTCTGTATGTGAGAGCCATACCATCACCAATTGGGATTGTGTATTATTTCTGAGTTACCACTCCATTGTTCTTACGATTCTTTGAGATTGCTTGGACATGTCTGCTCTACGATAGCGATTAGACAAAGGCCGTAGCGTGTGTTGAGTAATTTGAATGTTGTAGGTTACCGTATAGACGGTGGTTGGCTGCATCAATTACTAAGTTGTACAGGGTAGTTATCCGTAATCCTACATCATGATGATCGGGCTACCTCTCCCCGGATCAGATAATAATGTCTATTGAATTATATGTTATATTTGATAGTACTACTATGTATTCGAAATAATATTACAAGTGACATTTGGTGTGTATAAAATTAAATAAATATATACTTATAAATATATATTCATATTATTATATGAAATTCAAAATAGTATGTCAGTATAGATCGGTATCAGAATGTACTATTTTAAGAACCAAATCGGTATAACTTCTGATACGATATAAATAGGTATGATTTAATCTATTCCTTCCACGGGAAGAGGGGTATGGAGGGAAGCCATGAAATAGTCCAATCCTCCTAGGGGGAAAGGAAACCCTTTCCAACCGAGTTATGCCTGAGTTTTCGGAACATGGATTGCAACAATGTGAGAGAAGTCTTTTGGTTGGGGTATGAAACTGGCAGACAAATGATGGATTAGATGACCATTGATTATGGGTTCCTACCACGGAAACCATGTCACACAGAAAAGACAAACATAACCTCAATGACACCACTTGTATCCTTGACAAACTTGAAAGCCATTTTACAGTTCTCTCGCCATTACCGAACCGCATAGAAACTTACCAGCAATAAACTGAATGAATCTGGTGCCATCCAAACAAGAAGCTAATTTAGCAGAGATAGAACCTGAGTTCTTAGCCAAGGTAGCTCATTCAACATAACTTTGATTAGCTGAATTACTTCACAGTTTAAAACCAATGCACAGCTTAAAACCAATGCACAGCTTGACATGATCCTCTTTTGATGTAAAAACAAAAGGGATTTTACTTCTCGTTTCCAAACAGCCTATTTTGGTGCGCAAGTAAAAAACAACAGTAGGTCTGAATCACACAAGATTTTTCACACTAAGGCCCATCGTTGCACGAAATTGGACACGAGCAAGGTCACAGATGCAGTTAGTAGCACGCCAACCACTATCTAGGATTGCTTTATGGTTAATTCCGCTCTCAGATGTAGTACCCCATCAATGAAAAAGAGGCTGTCATCAGACATAAATGACGGCCATGGAATCGCAAAGAGATTCCGGTATCCAACTGCCTTCCCACCAGTGAAGGTATAGTAGCCCTTGTACTTGCTAACAAACTCGCCTGATGGTCTTGTCCTTGCGGCGAACTCATAGTCTACGGTAACACTTGTTGAGCCTTTCTCTTGCATCCCTAGGAAGAGACCAAAGCAGTGGAACGCGCTTTGCTGGTCCATGTTGCAGTGTGCTGAGAGGAAAAAACCCTGTCCAGCTAGATGGAATGCTTGTGAGTATATCCGTCCCGATGGAAAAAGTCGGCTACACTCCTCACGCTTCAGATCCAAGTATGCTATGCACTGTGGATACGGTCGATCAAATTCCACCACCTTGAGCGGACGATATTTGTAAGCTCGCTCAGCATATTTTGTACAGGTCAACACATCTGCAGCAAGGGCACGTTGTCGATGTGGTGCATCAGCTTTGTATAGAAGCGCCTCAGTGACGCATTTAGTTGCTTGCTCATGATCCAGATCATTGCATGCGAGGACCTTCCGCAACTTCCTGCAGGTCATATGACAGAACCGAACAAGCGGCAGCAAGCGAGTACCCAAGATCTCACGCCTTTCCTCCAATTTTGGGTATTGAGCACGAGCCCACTTGATCACAAAGTCATAGATCGCATCCTCTGATGCCACCTGAAGCTCATTACTCCATAGGATAGCTTCAATCCCAGCAAGAGGAATGTTCATTGCTTCATCTTGAAACCTGAAAAGAGGAAGCATTCCATTAGTGCACCATGTTGCTAACACAATTTAATTGTTGATTCTAATCAATACAGAGGCTACTCACTTGGTCAAATCCTTGTATTTGTTGGCAAGGAATTCCTTGGCAGCATCAGTCAGTGGCTGAACTGCTGCACCCATTGAAATGCTGGAAGGGAGATCCAAATAGAGCAGTGCAGATTCTGTGGTCATAGGTAAGCTTCTTAGCAATTGACTGCAGTGCCTCATGCAAGAAACAACCTCAAATTTGTCAGCAATCATCAAGATATCCAGCAGAAGGGTTGGCTGATTTGTCGTCAACTTTCCACTGTACATAAAGCTTAAAAGCTCCATAAGAGCATTTTCCTCTGTTACAAGTGGAAATACAATGATCAGACATAACGTAACTGTTAACTAGAAAACAAAACAGAAAATAAAAAAACTCTGCCTAGTTATTGTAGATTTGAAAGGCTTTTAAGTGAAGCATATGATCCTTAATTCCTGAAATGATAAGAGGAAAGATGCACAATTGTGGACTAGACAAGCAACATGGCAGCTCAAATAAAAACTCAAAGTGTGTAAACCACACTGAGACTGACCATGTCAGTACTACCGATCATTTTAGTACTAAAGAGAACTGTAGGACTATGACAGAACATTTAAAATTTTGGTAACAAAAGAAAGCTCAACATGCGTGTACTACATCTCCCACATTACCTGAAGCAGTTATTCTAAGAGTTGCATGCCTCTGATCAGATTCTTTCATGCCATTTGAGAAAAGCTAACAATAAGAATGCAATGATGTTGTTAGCTAGATAACAAAACATAACTGCAGTACACAATGAATGCATTTCAGGCAGAAACTAGAATTACCTTGTAAAAAAAGGGACTTTTCGCAGCTAGAATTGCAGAGCTGATATAAATAGACTCTACTCTCAAAACCTGATTACACTCCATACTCCAGGATGAGTAGCTGCTTTCTCCATCCTCACCTGGTAAAAATAAGAAGGTCCAACAAAGTGGATGACAAATAGTATAAAGGAAGAAAATGGTGCTTATCAGCATTACCAGATGGGTGTTCTTCTCTTAAGATACTTGGAGCACAACATTCATATCTTTGACATACACAAATTGATATGATGCTTCAGGAAGAAAATCAAATGGGGAAAATAATGCATTGAATCATTATCACATAGTGCACAGACACATCTTGACTGCTTCAAGCAATCTAAGTTAGTTAGTTCCTCTACAAGGACATCCATTCATAAAAATGTACTCCTAAGTATCTATTAGAATTACATTTTACGTAAGTATAAGATGTTTAACAGAGCCCCAATTGTTCCTAATTCAAGTGTTGTTGGAGTTTAAAGAATCAAGCCCATAAACCTCACACATTACTTAATCGCTAGTACATTGAGGCATCTAATATGATTACAGCGTGACTACCAAATATAGTTATTGCCAAGGCACTAGGTAGAAGCAAGGGTTAACCTGTACCAACATGCCCTCCCACTTCCAATATAATTGGAACAAGTTACTCATATCTCTTGACACATTGTACTGGCACCAAACTCCAAAAGCATAAGTCATCATTACAAATGATAGTTAACAGATCTCTAAAATGCAACATGTTCAAAATTCATGAAGGGTGTATGCGTGTTCAATTTCCTAAACCTGTAATCTAAAAAAATTGAACAATACAATTGATAGCAGAAATTCATTTTACTGAGTACTGACCATCTTGTCTAATATCAGGTGGAGATTCTTCTATCATAGCTACAGGCTCCTCATTGTTTTCCTCATAGGTATCACATTCTTCTGCTTCGACTTTGCAGTTTACGGGGTCCAACATATACTTTCCAGATTCTGGAGCCACGAAATGAGAGCAGAAAAGTTGTTCAAAATGGAATTATGGAAGAACTTATACTTTAGTAGAGGAGATAATTGAAGAGAATGGAAAACTACGAAGAAATATAATGGCAACAAATTGCAAACCATTGTAAGAATGCATTAGGCATCAGACCATAATGATATAATAAAGATCAAGGTACAAATACAAAATTCTAACTAACAACTTGATGCCCATGAACAGGTATTGATGATGACTGGCTGCGCACATTAGGAGTGAGTTTGGATGTAAGGGGAAAAAATGGTACAAGAAAGAAGAAACACTAACAGATGAGGTAGGACGAATGGCCTTTTTATAAGAAACTAAAACTATCACAATAAACTTCAATAAGCATTTCACAGAACAGGAGAGATCAGGCCTAATATACAGGATGAACTAACTTTAGTGAATAAAGGGAAAATGGAAGATCATATAATCATCATATGACACTGCAGGCATGAAGAGAGCAAATTCAATGTATGAAATCATCATATGACACTGAAGGTATGAAGAGAGCAAATTCAATGTATGAAAAAAAATCTTCTCATTCTATCTCCTCAAGAACATCTAACTTTATTTTACTGTTCTCTCCCTCCCCTTTCATCCTCTCTCAGACTTCTCATGCTGATCTCCGAGTCTCTATAGCTCATATCTGGAAACTTGTATTAGACGCATTACATAATATGTGAAAACCCACGTTAGCACATTTCCCAAAATTCATGCTCAGCTCAGGGTGACATTGGAGTATTGGACAACATTTGGTGTTGCTATTGGAATTGAAGTCAACAAGGATAACAATGGGTTAACACTGAAATAAACATTACACAGAATGCTAACAGGAAAGTGATCTGAAACAAGAAACTCATAAATAGATTATTAGAAAGCATAATTGAAATGCCCTCCCATTATCCTATACGAAACATCCAAGGGAATTCATTACAAAATATACATAAATTTGAAGACAGTAGGCTTCTAAATTTTACTCCCACCATTTCACAATGTCTGTCCATTGTCTTGGGAAGTGTCGTTTCACAATGTTTATGCATTGACAAAATCAAGTGTGTAGCTATTGCAATATTTCCACTCTCTACCCCTACTTTAATGTTGTGAGAGAGGTTAAACGGTTGTAGTATGTTATTTAGTAGGGGTATGCATTGTTATTTATCATTAACTTTTTCTTAGATTTGGTACTTCCTTTGTCTGTGCAGATGTCTGGGAAAAGGAGGGAGTACAGAATATGTCTGGGAAGGAAAAGTAGACCATCACTATGTGTTCATAGAAATAATAGCAAGGTACACTTTGAATCAATCAAGCTAATAAAACACCGTGTGTCATTAACAACAAATAAGGACAACAATACCTAACCATTTGTTAACAGCATTTCATTCTAAAGAACACCTCACATATTACAACATTTTTCTTAATAAACAAAAAAAATCATGCAAACTTTCAAACTGCTTAATTTAATAAAACGATAACTACGAAGATATCATCAGCCACATGTTGTCATTTATTATCTGGTAACAACCACAGTAACTTCATCCCTAATTTGCACATTTTGCTCCAACGACTGGGGATGTCGCCGGTTCGGTTGCAGTATACAAAAACTCTTTATATAATCATGAACTTACATATCATGTCACAGACAAATGATCAATGTACAATGCCCCCAAAACCATCAATTTCTCCTCACCAAACTCGCTAAACAAGATACCACCAATATAGTCCAGAACAGATCACCCAAATCCGAATCTTGCCGATTAAAATCGCCCTCAGTATCTCCCCTAATTCTCACCTCTAATGCCATCTCCTCAACACCAGATTGCTCAGAACAAAATATAACCTAAATTCCCGTCGCGGCAACTCAAGACATCAATAAAAGAAATGAAAATAACTCAAAAATTCACAGATTTGACTAAAAGAGAAAGAAAAGGTCTTACCCACCCTTAACACCTAATGCTTTAAGACCTAAAGCGCCAACAAACGGTCAAATCAAATCATCACGAGATGCAAGCACCCTCCCTTTCCCAATTCCCCCACCCAACTCATGGGAATACAAATTCGAATTCGTCCACGCCCAAATGGCCCCGCACCGAACGAGACAGATAGGGAAGAAAAAGATTCGAAACTCCTCCTCACCTTTCTCGCGCCGGAGCTCCTCCCGGCGTCGCTTGCGGTGGCGCGCCCAGTCGGTGAGCGAGGAGCAGCCCTCGCCGGCGGCGCCCTTGCCCCCCGGCGCGTCGTCCCCGGCGACGATCTCGATCCGCAGCACCCTGTCGGAGAAGTTGAAATCGTTGAAGGCGAACTCGAAGCTCGGGCCCCCGCTCGCCCGCGAGAAGTCCGGGTCCATCCCCACCACCTCCTCCAATCAACCAACCGCGCGCCTCCCCTGCTCCCCCGCCGCCACGGAATCCATCGCCGCCGAAGCCAAACCCTAACGAAGGTTCCGGAAGGCCGCAACGACGTGGGGAGGCTACGAGTCGTGCCTCGTGGGGGGGAGAGGCTATGAGTGGGAGGAGATAGACGACGAAGGGAGAGAGAACCAAATTAAAGTTGGAGTCGAGGGCGCAGTTGTAATAATAAGAAACTCTGAGGGGGCAAGTGTGAAAAAAGTGGATAAATGGAGACCGCTTAACACCAAGACGGAGGAGCGAATTCGTACACGCAGATAAATAAATACACCGGGGCACAGCTGTGGGCCCCAGATGTCCGTGGGGCACGTCGGTTGGAGCGGGGCCACGTGTCGGCGGGTGGGTAGAGTGGGCGTGTAGCCTGCAGGGTTGGTCGGCGATGGGATTTTGCGTTGCGCTGGGACTTCGCTTCGCTTTGGGGTTTTGTTGGCTGGTTGCTTGTGTTTAGAAGTCTAGAATTGTATGCTATGGATAAGTATCAAAATCGTTTTAAAAGGGTTTATACTATAAATAAAAAATCTAAAAATAATAAAGACTATGTTCCTAGTATTCCCTCCCAATTATTCTCTAGTGATTATCCAGTAGACTAGTTGTGATAATCACCGATTAAATCTGCAATTTACTAGCATGATCTTTCGCCATCATTATCAACTTTTATAAAACTGTTAGATCTGTAAAGCTATTAGATCATAGAACAAGTCTTTATTGATTACCTAGTTAGATCAATGCAGTTTGAAGTTTCAATTGAATAATCATGCAATGGCTTAGGTTCATACACATGGATTCATCACTGTTGTGGGACTCATCATGCGGCTGCTGCGCCCGCCCCAAAAGCCAAGGCTGCCACACTCGTGCTAGAAGTTGAGGTCGTCGACCACCGCGCTGAGCTTGTGCCCTCGCCCGAAGCCAAGGCCGCTCGCCACCGCACCTGCACCAGAACTCGAGGTCGTCGGTCGCCACTGTCATGTTCGCGCCCCGCCATCGTAGCTGCCCGAAGCCGTAGCTCAGCCCCTCTCCACATCGCCTTGGTAACCGGGCTCACTCCTATACCCGGACTCAGCCATGGCTGCCTCTACCACCACACCCGTCCCACCAGCCCCTGATCCAGCCCCACCAATGAGCGTCGGGCCAAACTTTGGCACCATGGGGACGTCCCTCACCCGCACCCTTCCCAACATTAGACGCCCACATCTCCCCGCTAGAGTCAGTGGCACCACCGCCACCGGCACCCCACGTGACATGGACATCGGAACACGTACCAGATCTCCGACGGACGCTGCTATGGCCTGACATCGACTGCGAGCCCCCACCGCGACGTCGGCACTTGTGGGGCCTGAGCCATAGAAAGAATCCGCCACCGCCCTTGGAGGAGGAAGGGGTCAGGGTCTCCGAGGCAGCCGCGTCGAAGAGGTGGGTGGATGGGGGAACAATGGAGTGATCAGAGAGGCAGGGCTTCTTATGGAAGGGGTGCCAGGAGGCGACGGCGTCAGCGAGGATGAGGTGCGGGAGGTCGTGCTAGAGCGGCGGCGCGTGAGGGGTCATTGTCAGTAGCCCATCCACGCCCGAAGCCGCCGCTCAACCCCTCTCTGCATTGACCCCTAAAGCTGCCATCACCCAAGCTCCCTAGCAGTCATTGGCGCCACTTATGGCCGCCGCCATACAAATTGAAGAGACACCGGCTTTCAGTGTCGACTAGGCCAGTTGGGCCGAACAGGCCTAAAGCAGCCCAAAAGCAAAAAAAAAAAAGGAGAACAAAAACTGGATGGCTATTTTTTTTATTTAACCCTTGGATTTTGGGAAAATTAGATAGGCATGTTGATAAATGCGGTATTTTATAAATTTTCAGCCTTAAGTTTTGTCAAAATAGCAGATAGGTCCAACAGGCTAACTTTCTAAAAAATAATTTTTAGGTTATACTAGCTTCATAACAATCTAGTTTGCACTTTGGTATTATCATATGTTCTTGATTTATTTCTTTAGTATTTTTGTTTCTGCTTATTAGAAATTCTGAAAAAAAAATCATATTAAATAGCAAAAATTCATAAAAGATTACCAGAAAAATTCTAAAAAAATCCTAAAAATATGGTTTTTAGGTATATGAGCTTTCGTAATTTTGTGAAACCTTAGCCATAGTACACCTTCGGAGCATCATATTTTTTAGATTTATTTCTTGGCATTATGCGTTTGGGGATTTATTTAATGGGTTAGTAATTCTGTAAATTGGTTAAATGCCTTAATAATTATCAGAAAAAACATAAACATTGCTAGGAAAAATTTAGAAAATGATAAATTATCTACTGTATAGATAAAAGTAAATCTTTCTCATGAAGAGCACCTCTTATCTTTTGCTTTAGGTTGAAATTGTGCATTAGATAATTATTTTCCCAGATATCATAAATATATTTGGTCTACATAATTCTATTAAAGCCTTACCTCTGCTGAACAGTTGCATTGCTAGTAGCATATCTTACCTGCAATAAAATAATTAATCATACATGGAATAAATTTTATAAATATTATACATGACATTTGAAATGAATGATATGCTAAACTTTACTTGAAGTTATTAAACATATGTTCTTAACATCTTTTAAGACTCAGTTCATTAGTTCGTTGTGCATTATTGCCCAGATGGCTATAGAAAAAGTGTTTTTCTTGAAGACACAAGGAATCTAATCAAATGTTAAATTTTAAAAGAATCACATTGACTAAAAAACACTATGAACCCTAAAGATTTGAAGTCTATATATAACCCCAATCTTCCATATTATAAAGTATATGTCGGTTTCACGCCAATAAAATTTTACTCTTGAAATAGTATAATAGCAATTTGTTGCAAAAACTCTGAGAAAATTCAAAGCAAATTCTAGAAGTAGGTGCTCTCACTCAGAATTTTATGGTTGGCATGAAAAAGGGAAGGAATTTGGGCATATGAGGAATCTTAAAACCTTCGAGGCATAAGAGTCATGTCAAACATAGTGGCATACCTTAGGTCAAATCCAGAAACAAATATGCTTGAAGCTATAAATAATCCAGTTGATTTCAGAGATAATTGAAACCGCTATCCATACTCTTCATTATTACATCTTGAGCAAGATGGGTAAGTGGCACATTAAGAGAAAGTGCTTAAATTATAATCATGTATATCACATCCCTAAGTGGGTCCAAATTAAATAAGGCCTTGTATTGATTTTCAAAATTGAGCCATTTAGCCAAAAGTCAAAAATTAAAAATTATTAGTGTATCTCCAAAAAAATAGTTTGGAAATGTATGCAAATGCATTTCAAAGGTTTTCCAAAGGTTCTGGCTTTAGGAAAATTTATTTTAAGTAGAAGTGAGTTTCTAACCCAAAGGTTTTGAATACCAATGTAGTATCTTGCTTTGGCTTTAATCTCAAAAATTGGCAAAATCAATTCTAAAAAGAATTTGAAAACAAGTTCAACACTACAAATCTAGAGGTGAATAATTCAAACATTATTGGTATTCAAAAATTTTTCAAAAAGTCTACCAATCAAAAGTTATTTGGATTTGAAATTCATCCAAAATCTTGAATTGACCTAAGTGGTCAAAATCTAGCACTTAATTGAGTTTTGCCATTTGAGCAACAATTATTGACATATATTAGCTCAAAAGGGTATTTACAACTCATACATAATATTGAATGCCTAAAATGCCCTATAACGCTTATTTTTGCAATCTTGAAGAAATTTATTGAAAATAAACTTATTTTCGAAAAATGAAAGCTTAATTTATTAAAACTATATTGAAAAAATTTTAATCTTGGCATATAATTGAAAATGCTCCACAAGTGGTTTATGTTTCTTTGTTAAAAATGGAACTATTGGCAGTCATTCTATAATACTTTCGCTTTCTAGAACCATCGACAGTGAAACTGTGGTACTTTCAAATTTTCTGGAAATGGTTGTTTTGATTCACAACCCATTGATTTTAATTCTCTCAGCCATTCTTTTTGCTCCTCTAAATCATGTTGATCCTTGTTAGCTACCCTCAAGTATTTATTGACTCCATATGCCATTTTGATCTTTATTTGATACCTTTATCATGAAATGGCATTCTCTCTAAGGTGGTAGCCCCTTTGATCATCTTGACCTCGACATAAACTTCACTCTTATCTTTTCAAGTGATATCATCCTTTTCTTTGAAAGTGATATCCACTCTTTCAAGTGGTATCTTTCGTATAATATCTCTCTTCCGTATGATATCTCTCCTAAATGGTATCAAGTCTCTAGAATTGGAACCAATTACATGGTATCATTTACCATTACAAGTGGTATTTTCATAAGTGGTATCAAGTTTCTACAGTATGAATTAATTATACTTGTTATCATTTATTTTCTACAAGTGATATTATTCACAAGTGGTATCTAATATCATCATAAGTAGTATATGCCTTTCATGAAAAAAGACAAAAGAACCATAAAAGGCCAAAATGCATCTATTATGGAGAAAAGAAGAAATCCTTGATTCTTAGTGTTAGATGACATAAGGAGAGAAATGTTAAATAAAAGTGAAGAAGTGTGAAAAGAGAAGAAAATCAAAATAGAGGTGAATCCTTTGTGCAAAAGGAGAAGAAAATGAAATGCCAAGAGAAACCTTTATGTAAGGAGGAGTTTTTCTTTGTGAAAAAACTTGTTAATATTTTAGGCTTACTTCAACAAAAGGGGTAAAATATTAATATTGAAAAAAAACAATTTTATCTATTGGCTCAAAATATTTTATGAATCTTGTAAATTCATGGTTTTCATTCTTATTTGTTTCATTTGGTATTCATGGAGTGAAACTTCTAATGATATGCAAATTTAGCCTTTTCAAAGAGCCTCTTTGGTCAAAAGTCAAAAGTCTTGTTTAAATTGTCCAAATTTGTGAAAAACTAAATGAAAGTACATAAATATATATTTCTAATATTTTTCAATGCTTTTGGAGTAAAAATTTATTTTTTAAAAATAAAATAGCAAATTTGGCCTCAAGTGGATTCTGTGTGATCTTCTTTTTGAATAAAATGACATATTTCCATAAATCAAAATTTGTTGAGTTTTTGAAAAATTTATTAATACCAAACTCATAGTGTTGGTCATTTCAAACACTTCTCTAGTTTAAAGTTTTTACAAAAGACTAACCTTTGAAAAGTTATATCTATTTGAAGTTCGCCTAGAAACTAGTCTTTACCCAAAATAACATATTTGTACATATGGTGAGTTTGGCTGTTTGAGCTAGATATTTTTGTGTATTTTTACTTGAAATAGTATTTCTAACTCATATAAAGCCTTGAAAGTAAAAAAAATCCATGAAATTCAAATTGTTTTGTATTTTGAGCCTTCAATGCAACATTAATCTATCATCATGCATACAAAGTGTATTTTGCCATATCTTATGAAATAAAACTCCTTTTCAAGAATTCTTTTTGGGAAGTACTGTAATTATTCCAAAGTTAACATCTAGAAAATTTCAAAATGTTTGAAACTCATTTGAAAGGTTTTTGCATTTCTCCTCTCTTTGTGCAAAATATTCCTTCGTGCGCAGTGATCTTCTCAAAGAAGGTTGTGAGAAGATCCGATGTATTGTGAAGATTGCAGCTCATCTACCCGGAGTGGAAAAAAGCTACCACTAGTGGAATTGAGGTGTTTGGCATAATTCATGGAGTTGGTCCAATTCATTTTGGTTTATCTCAATATGGATTAGAGGAGACCAACAAGTCTCCGAACACAACGGTAAAAATGAATCGTGTCATTGTGGTTTATTTTTTGTGCTCAATTTACATTTAACCAATTTGTATTCGTAGAATTAAATTTATTACTTATCACCGTAGGATTATAAACCTTTAACATAGACTTAGATTGTTGGTGCACTTTGGTAAACCTAGTTGATTTATGCCTTATTTGTGCTAAATCGAATTGATTTACACTTCTGCATTATAAACTTGATTTTAGCCAAAGAATTTCAAACCGCCTATTCACCTCTGCTCTAGTCGGCCTCCTTGATCCTACATTCTGTCCTACCCTCTTTGAGGATTTATATATAAGAATGGGGCATGATGAGAAATTTCTATCTTACCCCTCAATAATTACACAAAGGCAAGGATAAAATGGTACATTCCTTTCTACATAAGACAATGTGTTATTGGGCTTGCCCTAAGACCCATTGGCCAATCCTAAGGCCTAAGGGGCTGGGCACCCCCACAACAGTACTCCATCAACAGCAAGCTCTCAGATTCAGGGGCGAGCTAACACAGCTAATTGCCCCAGTCCCTTGGGAACCCATATGGCTCGAGTCTACAGGAACAAGACCACTTCCCCAGTGAAGACATAGTCGCTCTGTCCTAGGAGCATGTGATGCGTACAGGCGGAGCCATCACGGTAGGGTTGCCCTGCTGTCGATGGCAAAGTCGTGGTCGTTCTGTTGAGGCAGTGCCTCCAAGAAGGGTTGCATGTTGAAGTGGAACCAGCCCATTGAGGCGACGCCTACCAGGCGGGCGGTGAAGGTGTGGCCGCCCATCGATGTCGTGCCTCCGAGACGGATGGCACGTAGAAGCGGAGCTACCCCACCGAGGCGACGCCTAGCAAGTGGGTGGTGAAGTCATGGTCGCCTCATTGAGGTCGTGCCTCCGAGAAGGGTGGCACATAGAAGCAGTGCCGCCCCATTGATGCAACACCTACCAGGTAGGCGATGAAGTCATGGCCGCCCCGTCAAGGCCATACCTCCAAGACAGGCAGTGTGCAGAAGTAGAGTCACCCCGCCGAGGCGATGCCTACCAGCCGAGCGACGAAGTAGTGGCCGCTCCATCGAGGCCGTGCCTCCGAGACGGGCGGCCTGTAGAAGTGGAGCTACCCCGCCGAGGCGACGCCTACTAGGCGGGCAGCAAAATCATGGTCATCCAGTCAAGGCCATCCTCTGACACGGGCGGCATGTAGAAGTGGAGCCACCCTATCGACGCAACGCCTACCATGCTGGCAGCAAAGTTGTGGCCACCTCGTCGTGGTCGTGCCTCCAAGATAGGCAGTGTGTAGAAGTGAATCTGCCCTATCGAGGCAATGCCTACGAGGCAAGTGGTGCAGTCGTAGTCCTTACCTATGGTTCATCATTGTGCAAGACTTACCTTGTTGCTGCCCTTTGTAATGGCCTATTACCATTCCCCCTTCCACCACGGTAGTGTGCCGAGTGAAGGCAAACATAGCGCCTGCGGAGGTCGAAATGTGCGTAGGCCAAGAAGGGCGGTAACACACAGAGGTAGGGAGACCGAACTGCTATTCCCCTACCTTCAAAAAACAGCGCTCGCGAAGGGCGAAGCGTGCGTAGGGCAAGAAGGGCGCTAATGCACGCAGAGGCAAGAAGGCCGAACCACCATTCCCCTACCTTTAAAAATAGCGCCCACGGAGGGTGATGCATCCGTAGGCCGAGAAGGGCGCTAACGCACCGAAGGCAGGGAGGCTGAACCGTCATTTCCCTACCTTCAAAAAAAGCGCCTGTGTAGGGCGAAGCGCACATAGACCGAGAAGGGTGCTCGCACATGTAGAGGCAGGGAGATCGAACTGCCATTCCCCTAACTTCAAAAAATAGCGTTTGCATAGGGCGAAGTGTGTGTAGACCGAGAAGGGCACTAACACACACGGAGCCAGGGAGGCCAAACCGTCATTCCCCTACTTTCAAAAAATAGTGCCTACAGAGGGCGAAGTGCTTGTAGGCCGAGAAGGGCGCTAACACACGCGAAGACAGGGAGGCCAAACCGGTGCTCCCCTACCTTCAAAAACAGAGGGCAAAGTGCACGTAGGTCGAGAAGGGCGCTAACACACGCAAAGGCAAGAAGGTCGAACCGTCGTTCCCCTACCTTCAAAAAACAGTGCCCGCGAAGGGCGCGCATGAGTTGCATATGCCTAATAGGGTGCTAACGCTACCCCTACCCTTTGGAACTATTTTGACGAAGTTAGCAGTACGACGAAGTTCTCACGCAGAGACGGAACCATTGTTCGATGTCGCTAGCATGGGGGCTCCCTAGTGGGTCGTGAGAAGCATGCAATACTCACCGGGGGTTGTCGCTAGCGTAGGGGACTAGCTGGTGGGTCGTGCGAAGCACACTATACTCACCAGGGGATGTCGCTAGTCTCACTGAACTAGGCCGACACTGGCGAGGGTCCCATCATTTTTATACTCCGTAGAGTGGTCTGGGACACACAAAGTTTCCAGTGCTTTATGCTCCATAGAGCATGCCGAGGCGCGAGGTCACCATGCGACTTATTTATACTCCGTAGAGTACGCCAGGGCTGAGGCCGTACTATTTAATTTTTTATACTCTATAGAGTAACCTGAAACACACGAGATTCCCGGCGCTTTTATACACCACAAAGTACACCAGGGCATGAAGCCGTTGTGCGATTTATTTATACTATATAGAGTATGCTAGGGCCAAGGCCACACCATGTGATTTTTTTATACTTCTAGAGTGGTCCGAGACACACGAGATTCCTAGCGCTTTATACTCTGTAGAGTACGCCATGGCGCAAAGCTACCGTGCGATTTATTTATACTTCGTAGAGTACACCGAGGCCAAGGCCGCATCGTTCGATTTTTTATACTCCATAAAGTGGCCCAGGACACACGAGATTCCTGACGCTTTATACTCTGCAGAGTACACTAGGGCCAAGGCCACATCGTGCGATTTTTTTATATTCCGTAGAGTGGTCCAGGACACATGAGGTTCCCATAGCTTTATACTTCGTAGAGTACGCCGAGGCTGAGGCCATACCGTGTGATTTTTTATACTCCCGTAGAGTGGCCTATGACACACGAGGTTCCTGGTACTTTATATTCCGCAGAGTGTGCCGGGGCTGAGGTCACACCGTGGTATTTTTATACTCCGTAGAGTGGCCCGGGACACACGATGTTCATGACACTTTATACTCCGCAGAGTATGTCGGGGCCAAGGCTGTACTGTACGATTTTTTATACTCCTTAGAATAACCCGGAGCACACGAGTTTTCCAACGCTTCATACTCCACAAAGTATGTCGGGGCGCGAGACTATCAAGCGATTTATTTATACTCTATAAAGTATGCCGGGATCGAGACTGCACCATGGCACCAGGACCAACACCACACAGTACAATTTTTTTATACTCCATGGACTGAGACATATAAGATTTTCAACAGTTTACACTCCACAAAATTCACTGAGACATGAAATGATCGTGTGATTTGAACCAAAAATAGACCAAATCCACGACATAAAAAAACACTAAAACCCACAAAAGGTGTTAGGAGTCTGCGGTGGCAAAAAGTTCTAAAAAAATGCAACGTTGTAGCAGCGATGAATATTGTACTAGCCAAAAGCAAAGAAAGGGTGCAGAACCAAACGAACTGTTGCCTAATGCTATAGCCCACTCGTTTTGACCATAGTTTCTGACTTCTATTTTTATTTTACTATTCTTTAATTTTTATTTTTTATTTTTTTTATTTTTGGACTTTTTTGGCTTTTTTAGATCTTTGCCATATTTTACTATCCTTTTCCATATTTTTTGTCGGAGTCAGAATCAGACATAGATAATGCTGGATACGAATACGAATATGGATATTCTCGGTCACGAATACGGAGCGAATACATGCCGCTCCAAATACGGTTAGTCTCGATCACGAATATTTAATCGGATAATGCACGAAAACAAAAACTATATATATCGCATGTGTAAGGATCAATCACCATACAATATATCTATAATGGAACTACATTAGTAGCTTAATAAGCAAATTTCACACGATAACAGGGACAAGTTAAGCAACTAGTAAATTCTAGTTAACAAAGTAGCAAGTAAATAATAGAGACTAGTTAAACAAGTAGTAGCTAACTAGCTACATGCCACACAATTCGAAAGTAAGAATTATCTATAGCCAAGTAGTCAATTACATCACTTGATACGGGGTCGTCCGATCTTCTCGACGTAGGATGGATACTCGCGGGAGTCATGATGAATCGTAATGATCCTTCAATGCTAGTACAAGGGACGAACACTCTTTAATCGGTCAAAACACACTCGCGTTGATTTCGCCGACCACCCAGCAAAGATCTACCGTGCACCCAATTCTCAGTGGAAACACTGAACGATCTTGATTGAAGAATACTCTTAATTTTATATGGAATTTCAGCAGTAATGATGAACCAGAACAAATTTTAGTAGATTGATTTTTCTCAAAGGTAGTCTGAACCCTAAAGGCTACGATTACAAGACTTATATAACCCATTGGGATATCCATATGGTCCCCAAACCGAATACAACTCAACACTATATTGTTTTAGACTCGAACTCACAAAAAAAGAAAACTAGATTTTACAGCCGTCATATTATTTCAGTCATAACAGATGATTCGTGATGTATTTGAAGATGAGGGCTTATCCATTGCGTAGGTCTTGAAATAAGCTTTTCAACGAGTACAAGAACACCCAAATCGAACTCCGTTTGTGAAAGTTATGACCTTTTTAGTAAGTGTCTGTTGGGCTATCCCAAACCAAATCCGAATTGAGCTCTGAGTTGAATCCAGTAACTATCTGAAAAAATATCTGGTAACTATCCGGAAAAATATCCTGATAGTTCCGTATCCGTCGGATAATGTTTTTTCTGAATTCGTTTCCATATCCGGTAAAAAATATCTAAATCCGTTTCCGTATCCGGCAAAACCTCCGGATATCCGAAAATTTACTCCGAATTATTTTCAAATTCAAATGGATGGACGGAAAGTCGAAAAATATCCGCTCCGTTTGCACCCCTATTCATATGCACTGAGCGAGTGTAGGCGTGCTCTGTCGGATCGCAGAGCAATATCTTCCAGATTTTTTATATAAATCACATTAGCCTAGAATCAATTAATACATATAGTAAACAACAAAGATAAATATTAACCATAATGATATTTATTCATTAACTAAATATAGATATGATTGCTAATATTTACATCCACGATCTATAAGCAAAATTTAAATAGCAACGGAAGAAGCCCACTGAGCTTGCCCACAGACAAACAATAGTAAGATGCGGTCTACTTGTCCTGGTTCTCATCATAATTGAAGTCGTCCTCCTCTAAGATAAGATAGTAAGGTTAAGTACAAACTTGTACTCAGCAAGTTACACAGAAAGTGCATCACAATGTTAAAGGCCACAAAGGGGGTATATAGGGTTAATTTGAGCGGAAAGCGGCATTTAAAGAAATATAGTAATTAATTATGAAAATATTGAATTTAATACAGTAAATAAAAGCAGTATTGTAAATGAAATTAATACCATTAGCCCGGGTCCATCCCGCACACTAACTTAACCACAGACATCCCACCCAGACTATCTTTTCCAAAAATTCTCATATGGATTCCATCCATCCATAAGCCTATTAAAACTATTTTAAAAAATAAAGTCTAATTTGTGAATAACCTTATTCAGCTTACCTATGACCATGGACACGACTATCCAAGATAGTTTATACACTCTGCAGAGGTGGTGCAATTTTACCCACAAGACATTATCATCATATATTGCCACCGGATAAGCATATTTTCTTTGGTGTGCGGTGAAAAGATCATGACAAGACCTTTACAATACTATACCGTCAACCTGGCCACGCCTCCACTAAGGTTTCACTCCATAAGGAATCCACCAGATTGGGACATCCTCTTGTGCTGGGTGAGACTTCTCATCAGCTACGCTATACTCACATTCAATTTATAGCGAGACTCAGATTGGAGCCTATAAATTAGTCAGTCAAGACTATCCGATACCAGTCTTGTGGTAATACGATAAGGCTTTGTAACAGTAGCTTACAGATTGGTACTTAATTGACTTTGGCACCTCCACATGCCTCTCGTGTCTGACATCAACATTGTATCACCGAACAACAATTTGAGCTAACAAGCACCCACTACCTAACCATTTGTCTAAGTCTAAACTAAGTTTTATCTTTTTCTAGAATTTTTTTAGACTTTCTTGACTCACCAAAGTCAAGAATACAATTTGAAATCTTATCATTTTATGCGAAAAGATATCCCAAACCTAAAGTTATGTCTAAGTAGGTCTAAGCATTTTCTAAAAAAATTCTCTAGCCACATAAGCGTACTAACTAGAGTTTTAATCTAAGCTAACAAGGTACAAGAATTTGCAATATCAAAGGAGTCATAAGAATTGGGCATTAACTAAAGTAAAATATGGATTGAAGTACTGTGAATATAAATTAAGCATGCAATATAATTTAAAACAACACATATTTATTTATAAAATAGGACCAATATGATCAAAGATGTGTAACTCGCCTTGCTCCGTAGATTGGTGCGAATTATCGTCGAAGAATTCTTCCGAATCGCCTCAGTCTACACATGAATATACCTAAGTAAACTCAAATAAAATCCAATAAATTCAAATAAACTCTAAATATTGAAAATAAGTGCATAAATGGATAGATTAGAATTTTTGATGAATTTAAAATTTTGAACTGTTCCAATCAGAGCAAGGATAAAGGAGAACAAGCTTCTAGAAGTTTTAATTCTAAGAAAATGAATAAATCTAAATTTTTAGAATTATTTTTTTAAAGAAAAAGGGATTTATGACGTCAGTAGAGGATTTTCCATTTTTTGCTGAATTATTTTTCTACAAAAAAATGATTTATGACATCATGCTGACGTCTATCCTAGGGTTGACTTTTTGGACCAGAGGCTGACAAGTGGACCCAGCTCATGTGGACTGAGTCCATGGACTAGAGAAAGACTGAGGTGGCAAGGAGGGGTGGTGTGGTGCCTATGTGGCTGCTAACGGGGCTATTGTGATAACGTGGCATGCCAGGTGGTCGACATGTGGCATGGGTGGGGTTGGGGTGATGACATGGCAGGCCACATGATGCTGACGTGTCTAAGGACTTTGCATTGGGTGGGTTGTGCGTTGACGTGGTGTACACGTTTCATCCACATGGCTAATGACTAAGCAGAATCAACTGACGTGGCTGCTAGGTGGCTGACACATGTCTGTCACGTGGACTGGGAGTTGACACAGCTTTTAGGCGCAGGTGTGGCATTGACTGGGCAATTTAGACGCTGCCTTGGCACACCATGTAGTGGCCATATGGCATGGGTGGCATCCACGTCAGCGTTGAGCGCTGATGAGGCCCGGTCGACGGTAGCGACGCATCGAACCTGTGGCTCGCCAGCGGTACGGCCCTCGGTGAGGCTTGGCGAGGAGCGGAGAGGGGAGAGGAGGCCACAGATAGTTCACCTCACCTAGGCATGAGGCACGAGGATGACCAGAGGCGATCGACGACGATGAAGACGACAGTGAAGGTCAGGTCTCCGGTGAGAGCAATGCTCCGACAGTGCTGTTACCTGGTGAAAAGATGGACAAGGGTCGCCAGTGGACGGGGAGGCTAGTGGAAGCATTGGTTCTCGCGCGGGGTTGGCCGGAGCATTAGGGATTGCTCGCCGGAGGAGCTCCGGCGGTTGAGGTGATGGGAATGCGGAGCGAGGGGGTGTGGCGCTCAGGGGAAGGGAATTGCAGGTGGAGGGAGGTGGTGCGAGTGGCCTAGGTGCCGGGGAAGGCCTTGTATAGGACAGAGAGGGAGGCCGGCACTCGGATTTTTCGCCGAAGATGGCGTGAGGCGGCAGCGGTTGTGGACGGCATGGCACGGGAATGGAAGGGCATGGGAATGGAGGGGTTCAGGAACGGTGCTCAAAATATCCTTTTATTTAATTATATTTTTTTGTTTGTACCTAAATTTATTTTTAGAATAAAGCATTTTTAAAAGCAGAACAACCGGGCAAATAAACGTTCAAAATTTTAGACAATCAAAATAAATTATTTTATTTTAAATTAATTTATTTTTTATCCTGATTTTTAAAATAAATAGCTAGGCTATTGCTTGCCGAAGCATGGAGTCTAATGCTGCGCGAAGGCGGACGGCAGCAGGGGCTACTTTTCAGTGCCACGCAAAGGCCATTCGTGGAGGGCAGTGTAAAGGCCAAGGCCGGCGCAGACGAGGCTCCGGCACCATGCGAAGGCCATGGCGAACACCGGTGTGGCAGTCCAAGGCAGCCCGGAGGAGGCTTTGGTACCGCGCAAAGCCCGTGAGCGAAGGCCGGGGCCGGTGTGGATGACGCTTCAGCACCGAGTGAAGGCCATGGCGGATGCTGGTGCAACGGTCGAGGCCGACACAGAGGAGGCTTCGGTGCCACACGAAGTCCATGCGTGGATGCTAGTGCGATGGCCGGGGCCGGCATGGATGAGGCTTCAACGCCGCGTGAAGGCCGTGGCAGACGCCGGTGTGACGGTCGGGGCCAACGCAGAGAAGGCTTCGGCGCCGCGCGAAGTTTGTGCGCGGAGGCCGGGGATGGCGTGGACGAGGCTTCGATACCGGGCGAAGGCCATGGCGGATGGCGGTGCGATGGGTGGGGCCAACGCAGAGGAGACTTTGGCGAATCGCAAAATCCATGCACGGAGGCTGGTGCGAAGGGTGAGGCCGGTGTGGACGTGGCTTCGACGCTGGGCAAAGGCCGTAACGGATGCCAGTGCGATGGTCAGGGCTGACACAAAGAAGGCTTCGGCACCATGTGAAGTCTGTACGTAGAGGCTGGGGATGGCGTGGATGAGGCTTCGGCATTAGGCGAAGGCCATGGCGGATGCCAATGCGATGATCGGGGCCAACGTAGAGGAGACTTCATCACCGTGCGAGGTTCGTGCGTGGGGGCCGGTGTAGGTGTAACACCCCAGTCAAATACGACCCGGAATGCTACCCAACTAGAAGTAAATCAAAGTTAACTAATCACATTATACAAAATTTTGGCAGAGCCTCCTTTGTTAATTATCTAAACCAGAGATTCTAAATACAAAATCAATTATAATAGACATTCCTCAAGTAGTAAATTCAAGGCTAAGCAAATAGATTAAAGTTTACCAAACCATTCATGGATATAATACTTAGAGAAGAGCACCAGAAACATCCTAATTCTTATTACAATTAAATCCAAAGATAATAATCAGATAGAATCTAGAATGTTCTTCCATCAATCACTTAATTCTTCTGCCTTTAATTCTATTCTGTGTGAAACGTGTATGTGCAACAAGCTTATTCTTTCCCTTTTCCCATGCATGTCGATCTCGTAGCGGTACCTAAATAAAACAACAACAACAACAACAAGAGTGAGTCCAATGACTCAGCAAATATAATGGATAGAACGAATTCATTTATGCCCATCACTTCACAAACCCATTCATCATTCATATAAACAAGTCATGCAATGCACAATGATCAAAAACTCTTTATCTCTTTCTCTTTTGTATTTTACCGGTAATTCAAAGTGTGTATCCGTCGATACACACTCATGCCTGTACCACCTGGCACAGGGACCAATTGCCCATACTCCACAAGTATGGGGACCTTTAACCCGTCATGACATCAACATGACGGGGACCTCGGTGCTTGGTCATCTCGTGACCAAGACTTCAAATAATCAATATGATACATATGCATGAATGCTCTAATAAAATAAATCTTGCATTCACGATATCTATGCACCAGAAATACTCATGAACGCTGAAAATTACCACACCCCTATTTAGCATCAATGCATTGTTACCACAACCCTAAACACACATATATTCATACCATTGGACAATACCACCACCATCAACACACATATATTCATACCATTGAGCAATACCACAACCATAAACACGCATATATTCCTACCATTGGACAATACCACCACCATCAACACACATATATTCATACCATTGGGCAATACCACAACCATAAACACACATATTCATGATCCTAATATGGACTAAACATCAACCTTCCACACTATTAAATGTAAACCACCGTTATACTTGCCTTAACCGTGAGAAAACGGCGGACGCACAGAAGGTGCCGCCTCGGGGGTCCGTCCTCCTCCTGAATAATAATTATAATAAAGGCTAAGATAACCGTAGCGAACCTTCGCTCAAATAAAAACAACCCGCACTAGCACAATTCGTCTATCTCAGTTCCCAAATCCCAAATCCTACAGGTCATCCCATCTACCTCTTTGGACAGTCAACTTCAAAAATTCCTAACTATTGGCACAGAAGTCCGAATAGGGTGTTCTTTGGTTTGCTAGAAAGATACTTAAATTATCTAACCAAACCTAGTCGGGGTGACTCCCTGATTCGGCCATCTTCTACCCGCCCCAACCAATTTTCTAAAATATCTCTACTCATGTCGGGTTCTCTGGACAGCACACTAAAAAGGCCATAACTACCAGCCCGAATGTCCAAATAATAATTTCTTGACCTTCCTAGAAAGCTAAGACAATTATCTACAACTTTCATAATATGAGGATCCCCTGATTCTCCCATTTTCTAGTCGTCCAAACCAATGCACCAAAATCTGCCATAAACCTCCCGATCTGCAAACAGTCCTACGAGAAAAATCATAACTTTTGCTACAAAGGTCAAATCGATGCGTTCTAGCACTTTGTGGAAAGATGAAGATGTCCTCTACGACTATCTAGGAGGGTCCCAGACCTGAATCCCCAAGGAACTAACCCAAAACAGCCGCCTAACCCGATCTGCCCCGACAGTCCAGAAAATCGACATTGAAACAACTAGCAAAAGATACCTCCAATTGGGGAAATAATGGGGATTACCCTTGACGAATTACCAAAGAACACCACGAATCCCCCACGAACTCCTTCTCTTTTCCTCCTTCCCTTTTCTTTTTCTTTCCGTTCCTCTTCCCTTCCTTTGGCGCACAAGACCGGGAGGAGAAGCGGCCAGGGGAGGCGCACACAGGGAGGAGGGGCGGCTGCCAGGGGAGGCGCAGGGGCCAGGGGAGGGGCGGCTGCCAGGGGAGGCGCAGGGAGGAGGCGCACCACAGGAGCTCGGCCAGGGGGGGCGCACACAGGGGAGGGGCGGCTGCCAGGGACCAGGCGCAGGGAGGCGCAGGGAGGAGCAGCTGCGCAGGAGGGGCTCGGCCAGGGAGGGGGAGGCGCAGGGAGGAGTAGCTGCGCAGGAGGGGCTCGGCCAGGAGGAGGAGGCGCACAAGGAGAGGCGGGCGCGAGCGGGGCGCAAGGGGGGAAGCTAGGGTTTGGGGGAGGGGTGCCTCCCCCCTTTTGGGCCACAGCCCAAGCCCAAGTTGCCCAGAATTTTCAGGAAAACCCCCTCTCTAAAGAAAATTTAAGTTTTGGGATATTACATTCTACCCCCCTTAAGCAGAATTCGTCCTCGAATTCTAACCAGGCTTATACCAAGGTCTAATCTCCGCTAAACCTTGATCATATTAACCCGCACCTATTCTGAATAATTCTGGATATTGCTCACGCATGTGAGACTCCAATTCCCAAATGGCTGCTATCACTGTCTACTGCGACCAACACACCTTGACATACTTTAAAGTTTATTCTTCAATGCTTCTCCTGATCTTTACAGAATTCGCACTGCTGAGACTCAAAGGACAGATCATGTTCAAGTAATAACGGTTCTAGTAAAATTTATAGCTCCGGATCTCGCAGGTACCTCCTCGACACCGGGTCAAACATAACGTTGTGTATCCCACCCTAGGACCCAAGGCGGTCCTAGGGATACACCACCCTCCAAATCCTCACAACTACAGATGCAATTAAGTATACCTCGAGTTATCATTCTCTTTGGTACCAACCCGCACAACCTGCACATCAAACAAAACTCTTGTTCTAACTCTCAATGATCTCTTTACCTTAACAAGGAGCACCTCCTTTAACCATTGACGAACAAAGGTGATCATTGTAAACAATCCCTTTTATAACCAGAATCCAACTAAAAACAAAGGACTCTCACCCCAACCACACTTCACAAGCTTCCCACCAAAATAAACAAATCTAAAAATCAAGGATTCAACATGAGAACCTTTCTACATTCCAAGTAGGTAATTTGCAAATAAGGAAGAGGGGAATCACTCCAAAGCCAAACCCTTTCCTTTGTTTTTTTTTTCTGAACTGGAAAAACCGCACATGCCAACATACAGTCAACTCAAACCACAAAAGACTTTTGCTATCATCACGTAGCTCAAATAAGAATCAAGAGAGCATTCTACTACCGAAAAAATATATATATATATATATATATATATATATATATATATATATATATATATATATAGGTATAAACTTTCTCTTGAATCACAAGATTCCAAATCATCACACCCCACACTAACTCGTTTATCTTAACTGGCAACATCGACACTATACTCAAACCAAGTGCACAAACCACACCTTTGTGGAGAGACTCTACTGTCCTCACAATAACATACTCTAACCAACTCCCCTACCAACAGGGTTACTTTGATAAATAATTTCCAATGCACATCATCATTGTTTTCACCCACAATCACTTCACCACAATCCTTTAAGGATAAACAACTTGAAATTCTCAGCACACACACTCAGTTCCCCCACCCAAAGGACACTATCAAGGAGCATCACACTATCTAGAATTCCCTGGTTCCAATATTCCCACACAACATCATTAGCCTCCAAAGTTCTAGCATAAAACACAAAACCAATATTTTTTTTTCATCTCCTGGGCTCCTATATATGTACTCCGATATAATTGATATGAAAACTCTCGAATTGGTGACTAAAATTACCACAATCAAGCATGCTCCATCATTCACAATCACATGAAAACATATTCTCAACCTAATTATCTTTAAAAACATTCTAACCCTTGGAGGGTTACTCACTGAAGCCAAATCATGCTTAGGAATAATTCAATAATTCCTACTATCCTAATGATTCCCATAGTGGTTAGACTTCTCCACCATTACAATCCCATTAACTACACCACCAAAATCGTCCTACTAAACCTTGCAAAGTGCCCAATCACAATACTCTAATAAGATCGATCCAGATTCTCATACTTTCGATAATTCTAATGTTCCATCAAAATAATCGAAACATTCTTGAACCACAATCTACTATAGGTTCTACTAATTGCAATCCATAAGATCAGTTAGCTCCAAAGACAAACATTCTATTTAAATCAAATCCCCCCGAGAATTATTCCAAGAAATCAACTTATCACTCAATGAATCTCAGACAGCTTGACACCTACAATCTCACCAAAATCATCTACTTGACCACCACTATCGAGTTGCCATTATACAACCTAAAAGGCTTGGCAACACGGATTGGTTAATCCTTCCTCAAAAGAAGATATAAATGGAAACCCCCCTTTTTTTCAGCACATAGTCAAACATTTACCACTCACCGGAGACACAAGACCAAGGAAGAAGAAATCAAATAGTCAAGATCTTGGAAAATAGAAGATGAGACCACAGTTGACTGCACAAGTCCCACCAGAAGAAATATCAAACTTCAGCCGGAAATAAATAAATAAAGCACTGCCTTTGGAACTTGAGAAATTCCTTTGAGGCACACCAACGAGGTTAAGCACGCTTCAAAAAGCTGCAAGGTACAAAACTTGAATCCAACCGCGAATACCTCTACTACACCCTTCAATTTTATAACGGACATAATTTTCCTTAATGGAAATATCACTTTACCACCTTCAAGCAAACGATCCTTTAAGCTCAACTCACAAGAATTACTTAAGAACCGACAGAATCTTCCCATACGTCACTCTGCGCAAACTAATTTCAGATACCACAAAAATTCATGAACTTCCATAGGATCATGAATGCAAAACTCCAAACATTTCATTTAACTGACATCACGAAAGACAAATAAGTTCTTTTGCTTCTAAAAGAATCAACACTACCCCCCATCATCTCAGACTCAATTTTACTAACCTCATCATTATATATTCTTAGCATGAATCATCATAGCCTACTAGCGCATCATAAACCCTTCCGAAATAACACAATAACTTATTTCAAAATATATCTTTTTCATAAGATTGCAACAATCTTACTAACATCAAGAATAATACACTCTTATCGAGAATCGTTATCGTCTACCCTTCCATTATAAAGCCCTCCAAAATCTCGTCAAATAGTTCCATGCTACTTTATCATCCCATCCTCGAATTGAAAGTATTTCAAAACCTTACAACCTCACTACGACAACCGTTTTAAATTAGAGGAGTTCCACTACACACTTTTTATGATTCTGCCAAACCCTTTCATCAAAGACATAACATCATCTGACAATCCCACCTTCCTGTAAATATAGATCACACTTTTTTTACCCCAACGTTTGCACTTAGCATTTACATACGAACCCTAAATATCCACAAAGATCACTCCAAGATTAATATCCACTAATACAGTAATCCAACACCTTTTGAGTTTAACTATCCTAAACGGTTAGATTAATCCGTTGAGACCTGTTGATCCAATTTATCCCAAAAATTTACTAATTTTGTCTCTCCTATTGATCAACCAGTTCATCGAAATTTCACGCCTCTTAGCAACCCTATTGATTCCATTAGGAATAGCCCTATTAATAAACACAGTTCATGAACAACCACAAGAAGACAACCTCAACTTATTCGGTTTCACTTCCAAGGATACTCATACCATATCAATTTTATTTGATTACAAACTCTGACTCAACCCTAACAAGACATCACAAAAGGATTTTTAACACCTCCCTTCAGAAAAGAGAGGTATTAAACTTCAACATTTACAATAATCCAAAAGAATTACATAAAGCCAAAACTTTCACATGTTAAAGGATTTGCAACATAAAACTTTTATTAACAAGAATACCAATCGAACAAAAGAGACATGTTTCGCAACAAGACAGCTTCCACGAAGGGACCCACCTTGCAAAACCACTATGCTCACAAGTAGCAAAAGTGTCTCAATAGTCCGAGAAACAATAATTACTTTAAAGAACAGGTAGAAACCAATTGAAAACCCTCAACTACAATGAACCACGAGCCCAAGATAGGTCCATCCACCACCACAGGATAAGAATTGACCAAATTCAATTCAAGGAAGAGAGGAACCTTTCTAAAGAGCTCAAGGAAAAATCCTTCACCATCCAATACCACGAATAGTGATATAACCTGGCCATGTCAATGGCCACACCGCGATCTCTATCTCTCGACATCAACTATCACCACACATAACAATTATATAATCAAATCATAGGCACAAAAGATTATCTCATAATACGTTCAAAGTCAAACATTAAACACACATTCAACTATGTTGACCGACGGAAACGTAGATGCAATGCAAACCCCATTTTCACCTACAGTGCTTAGTGTGTCAAAATTAATATTTTGGTAACCACGGACCTACCGCCCGCTCTAATACCAACTGTAACACCCCAGTCAAATACGACCCGGAATGCTACCGAACTAGAAGTAAATCAAAGTTAACTAATTACGTTATACAAAATTTCGGCAGAGCCTCCTTTGTTAATTATCTAAACCAGAGATTCTAAATACAAAATCAATTATAATAGACATTCCTCAAGTAGTAAATTCAAGGCTAAGCAAATAGATTAAAGTTTACCAAACCATTCATGGATATAATACTTAGAGAAGAGCACCAGAAACATCCTAATTCTTATTACAATTAAATCCAAAGATAATAATCAGATAGAATCTAGAATGTTCTTCCATCAATCACTTAATTCTTCTGCCTTTAATTCTATTCTGTGTGAAACGTGTATGTGCAACAAGCTTATTCTTTCTCTTTTCCCATGCATGTCGATCTCATAGCGGTACCTAAATAAAACAACAACAACAACAACAAGAGTGAGTCCAACGACTCAGCAAATATAATGAATAGAACGAATTCATTTATGCCCATCACTTCACAAACCCATTCATCATTCATATAAACAAGCCATGCAATGCACAATGATCAAAAACTCTTTATCTCTTTCTCTTTTGCATTTTACCGGTAATGCAAAGTGTGTATCCGTCGATACACACCCGTGCCTGTACCACCTGGCACAGGGACCAATTGCCCATACTCCACAAGTATGGGGACCTTTAGCCCGTCATGACATCAACATGACGGGGACCTCGGTGCTTGGTCATCTCGTGATCAAGACTTCAAATAATCAATATGATGCATATGCATGAATGCTCTAATAAAATAAATCTTGCATTCACGATATCTATGCACCAGAAATACTCATAAACGCTGAAAATTACCACACCCCTCTTTAGCATCAATGCATTATTACCACAACCCTAAACACACATATATTCATACCATTGGACAATACCACCACCATCAACACACATATATTCATACCATTGAGCAATACCACAACCATAAACACGCATATATTCCTACCATTGGATAATACCACCACCATCAACACACAGATATTCATACCATTGAGCAATACCACAACCATAAACACGCATATATTCCTACCATTGGACAATACCACCACCATCAACACACATATATTCATACCATTGGGCAATACCACAACCATAAACACACATATTCATGATCCTAATATGGACTAAACATCAACCTTCCACACTATTAAATGTAAACCACCGTTATACTTGCCTTAACCGTGAGAAAACGACGGACGCGCAGAAGGTGCCGCCTCGGGGGTCCGTCCTCCTCCTGAATAATAATTATAATAAAGGCTAAGATAACCGTAGCGAACCTTCGCTCAAATAAAAACAACCCGCACTAGCACAATTCGTCTATCTCGGTTCCCAAATCTCAAATCCTACAGGTCATCCCATCTACCTCTGTGGACAGTCAACTTCAAAAATTCCTAACTATTGGCACAGAAGTCCAAATAGGGTGTTCTTTGGTTTGCTGGAAAGATACTTAAATTATCTAACTAAACCTAGTCGGGGTGACTCCCTGATTCGGCCATCTTCTACCCGCCCCAACCAATTTTCTAAAATATCTCTACTCATGTCGGGTTCTCTGGACAGCACACTAAAAAGGCCATAACTACCAGCCCGAATGTCCAAATAATAATTTCTTGACCTTCCTGGAAAGCTAAGACAATTATCTACAACTTTCATAATATGAGGATTCCCTGATTCTCCCATTTTCTAGTCGTCCAAACCAATGCACCAAAATCTGCCATAAACCTCCCGATCTGCAAACAGTCCTACGAGAAAAATCATAACTTTTGCTACAAAGGTCAAATCGATGCGTTCTAGCACTTCGTGGAAAGATGAAGATGTCCTCTACGACTATCTAGGAGGGTCCCAGACCTGAATCCCCAAGGAACTAACCCAAAACAGCCGCCTAACCCGATCTGCCCCGACAGTCCAGAAAATCGACATTGAAACAACTAGCAAAAGATACCTCCAATTGGGGAAATAATGGGGATTACCCTTGATGAATTACCAAAGAACACCACGAATCCCCCACGAACTCCTTCTCTTTTCCTCCTTCCCTTTTCTTTTTCTTTCCGTTCCTCTTCCCTTCCTTTGGCGCACAAGACCGGAGGAGAAGCGGCGTGGAGGCGCACACAGGAGGAGGCGGCTGCCGTGGGAGGCGCAGGGGCCGAGGAGGCGGCCGCTGTGGGAGGCGCAGGGAGGAGGCGCACCACAGGAGCTCGGCCAGGGGGGGCGCACACAGGGGAGGGGCGGCTGCCAGGGACCAGGCGCAGGGAGGCGCAGGGAGGAGCAGCTGCGCAGGAGGGGCTCGGCCAGGGAGGGGGAGGCGCAGGGAGGAGTAGCTGCGCAGGAGGGGCTCGGCCAGGGAGGGGGAGGGAGGCGCACAGGGGGAGAGGCAGCTACCAGGCAGGGGGCGCAGGGGGGGAAGCTAGGGTTTGGGGGAGGGGTGCCTCCCCCTTTTGGGCCACAGCCCAAGCCCAAGTTGCCCGGAATTTTCAGGAAAACCCCCTCTCTAAAGAAAATTTAAGTTTTGCGATATTACAGTAGGATCAAGGATAACCGACTAGATGAGGTGAATAAGAGGTTTTAAAATTCTTGCCTAATTTAAACAATACTAGCAATTTGACACACAACAAGAATGCTATATAGAACACACCTACATAATTCTAATAATTCTAGGCAATGAATACAACAATTCTAGCACAAGCACAAGTAAATAGAAAATAACAAATTTCTCAACTAGCAAAATAAAGACTAAAAGAAGACAAAGAAATGATCACAATGACACGTGCGATGTTTTCCCGTGGTATCGAAGACTTGCCGGTCTTCACTAGTCCACGTTGAGGAAAGCCTAAACGCTTCTGGACCGGCTCCACAAATTAAGCATTACTCCTCGATCACTAGGGGTAGCTTTTCCTCCTCTCCGGAGATGGCGAGCTCCAAACCACTCACAATCGGCTCGAGCTTCTTCACAATCTTCTTGAAGAAGTCACCTCGCAATCAACATTCTCGCCGTCTAGGTGCCGGCAAGCACCAAGAGAATAGATCACCAATTTCGCTTAACGACGCTCAAGTGCAAAAGGATCAACTAGAATTGAATGCACTTCAAAATCTCTCCATAACTCAAAATGAATGCTCAAGTGAGAAAAGAAAGTGGAGTGAATGCTCTAGAACTCAAATATGATCAATGTAAGCTTAGCAACCTACCCAAAAGCAAGTGGAGGGGTATTTATACCCTCACCAACCAAAACTAGCCGTTGTAAAAAATTAATCCTGAAAAATCAGGGAAATCGGAACTACCGCAGTACAAAGTGTAGAACTACCGCACTTTATTGCAGCACACAGTAACGGTTATATCAGACGGTCAAAACTAGCCGTTTAAATTTCAGAGCGTTACTACCGCCGTTGTAAGTGCAGTACTACCGCACTGCAGTAGTTCCACAAGGTAGAGCGGTACTACCGTATTGCGGTTGTTCCACCGTGCTATTTTTGGTACTTCTGATTTCTGACCTGTTAAGTTTTTCTCGGGGTGCTCTCTGGAAAAAATATACCGAAAATCGGTAGTTCCGCAGTATCGTGCGGTACTACCGCAATGCGGTAGTTCCACCATTGAAAATCCGATACTACCGATTTCTATTGAGTTTAAGTCCCCGAAAGGGTGCTCTCTGAAAAAACATACCGCACAAAACCGGTACTACCGTACTGCGGTATTTTCGCAATTTGCACGCCAAACTTCCGCGGTTGGGTGCGGTACTACCTATTTTACTGAGAAAATACAGTGAGTTTTCAAACTTATTTTCAAATGCATGCATGATCCTAAGTTGATCTAATATACACCAAAACAAGCTATCAAGCTACTTTCAAGTATCTCTCTTAATAGTACGGCATCTAGCCTATAATCCGGTGTTCCGCCATTTCTCCTAAGACCGGTAAAATAAAAACGATCCTACATTTCATGTACCTTGGCTCTTGATTTCTTTTCGAGTTCATTTCTCATGCAGCTTGTTCTTGTCCATTGCACATATGAGACTTTTGAAAGCATCTAGGCCCCTAATTTAGGGTTTTAGTAATTAATGACAAATTAAGAATATGAGACTAACATGTGTGTTGAGATTGTATAGCTAAAGTCTCATATGTGCAAAGGTGAAGAACAAGCTACAAATGAAATTTGAAGCTCAAGAAGTATCAAGATTGAGGTACATAAAATTTAGGATCTCTTTTCGGTTTACCGGTCTTAGGAGAAAAGGTGGAAGACCGGATTATAGGTTAGATGCCGTACTATTAAGAGGGATCATTGAAAGTAGCTTGATAGCATGTTTGGGTGCACACTGGATCAATCTAGAATCATACATGCATTTGAAAATGTGTTTGAAAACTCACTGTGCTCTCTCAGGAAAATCGGTAGCACCGCACCCGCCAGCGGTACTACCGCAGTGCGGTAGTACCGGCATATAAACAGCAGTACTACCGCACGACGGTAGTACCGATTTATTTGCGGTACGTTTTTTCCAGAAAGCACCTCCTTGAGGACTTAGCCTCTCGTAAAATCGAGTAGTACTGAATTTGCGCGGTAGTACGTGATGCGCGTAGTACCGCTTGATACTGCGGTAGTACCGATTGTCGGAACGTTTTTTCCAGAACGCTCCCCAAGAAAAACTTAGCCGCTCAAAAATCGATAGCACCAATTTTTGCACGGCGGTACATACGCAGTGCGGTAGTACCACACTTTCAACGGCGGTAGTACCGCACTAAAATCCAACGGCTAGTTCTGACCACCTGACATAGCCGTTACTGTTTGCTACAGTAAAAATCGGTAGTACCGCACTTTCAACAGCGGTAGTACCGATTTCCCTGATTTTTCAAGATTAATTTTATCCAACGGCTAGTTTTAGTTGGTGAGGCTATAAATACCCCTCCACCTGCATTTGGGCAGGTTGCTGAAGTTTATTGAACTAATTTGAGCCCTAGAGCATTCACTCCACTCTCTTTTAATTCTTGAGCATTCATTTTGAGCTAGTGGAGAGATTTTCAAGTGCATTTGATTTTAGTTGATCCGTTGTGCACTTGAGCGCTGTCAAGTGAAATTGTGGTCTATTCTCTTGTTGCTTGCGGCACCTAGACGGCGGGAAGATCAATTGCCGGTGATTTCTACAAGGAAGTTTGTGAAGAAGCCCGTGCAAGGTTGTGAGTGGTTTAGAGCTCACCATCTCCAGAGAGGAGGAAGAGCTACCAATAGTGATCGAGGTGTTTCGGCTTAATTCGTGAAACCAGTCCGATTCGTCCGGGCTAACCTCAACGTGGATTAGTGGAAACCGGCAAGTTTTCGATACCACAGTAAAAACATCGTGTGTCAAATTGTGTATGTTCATTGTTCATTGTAGCATTTTCTATTGTTGATTACTTGTATATTGTCAATTGCTTAGAGTTGCTTGAATTGTGTAGGATTGCCTTCACTTAGCTCTTGCGCTTAGTGTTCATCTAGTTTCTATTTATTAAATTAGCAAAGAATTTTATTACCTCCTATTCACCCCCCATCTAGTCGGTCATCCTTGATCCTACAACTTTCTCTGTACAATCTTAGCACACGCATTAGTCACATATTAATAAATCATCATTAATTACCAAAACCCTAAACTTAGGGGTCTAGATGCTTTCAGCCGGGCCCGTTGCGAACGAGGCTTCGGCGCCACACGTAGGCCGCGGCGTGGGGAAGCCGACGAGGACAGCTCGTTGCGGATGTGGCGCTCCACGTCTAACCGCGAGGACTGCTACCAGGAAGATCAAGAGAGCACAGATGACGTGGTGTCCCGCCCCGCGAGGATTAAGCCAATGACGATGTCGCGGAGGGCCACCTCCGAGTAGCTCTTGTCCTTGCTCGCACTAAACTACGACATGAGATCATGCTTCTCGCAGATGGCGCTCATCTCCTCCCACCGCAACCGTATGATGCGATCGGTGAAGTCATGCACCATCACGATGGACTCGCGCAGCTGTCGCTCGGAGCCCACATTCAGCACCCTCTTAACATTCCGAAAGCCCTAGATGACATGCGCTGGGGCATAGCTAGGGGCACGGTCGCCGACGGTGTGTGGTCAGCACTTCGCCGGTGTCGGGCGCGATGAAACCGAAGCTGAGCCCGGTGCCACGACATCCTGACGTGGCGACCACCGGAGGCTGTGCAAAATCACTTTGATTTACTTTTCTGCATATAAAATCAATTTTACTCAAAAAGAATTTTAAAAACATCTATTCACCCCTTCTAATTGGTCTTCTTGACCAACTATCACAGCAGATTATATATTAGTCCCATAGTTTTTTTTTAGATAGTGGGGACAAATGGATAGCGTAATCAACATAAGCCTTACAACCTACAGGTCATGGATTTAAATTTTAGAAATCATAGTGAAAAATCGACACAAATAACTTACCAAACCTTGAGATTAGTGGGAATCGAACTTTGGGTATTAGCGAGAGAGGCAAGGTGTCTCACAGCTACATCCTACGGTTAGCCCCATAGTTTTGGTTTAGGCACGCATGGTTTGAACATTCTTAAGAAAAATTTGGGAGCTGTTAGCATATGGTTACTTCGCACACACTCATCAAGGTTTTCCATACAATGTTCCTTGTCTGCCCTAAGTATTGTTCTTTCTACAAAATCAAACATCACGTGTCCACACACGCTCAAAGATAATCAACTGTAATCCTAGAATCTAGAAAAATGTCCCCCGGGCAAGCTTTTATTAGTGGAGCTTTTTTAATTTTCTTTCCCTAAAAAACAACTTCTCAGGGATCCGGTGGAAGTGAAAAACAGTTTAGCATAAGGAATGCTTAATCTTTGCTACGAAGTATTTCGCATGCAATCTTTCTCGATTTCTATAAAATTGAACTATTTTATATGTAATTCTGAAAAAATTCACATGAAGTCCATTCGTTCCAAATTTTGAATCAGCGAATAGAGTGGCAAATCCTGAATTCCCCCCTTTCTTTATCTCTTTTAATTTGTACTGTGCGTGTCTTTATTTAGCTAGTTAGATCATTGCCCTGATGTCCCATTGTATCCTAACTAACCTTGAGGCTTCCATTGCGTAGCAGCACAATTGTTCCATGCTTTACCTCGACTTTTTTGGGCATGCGACACGTTGCTGCATAATTAGTGATTAGTATCAAGTACCGCTTGGCCTGCCTCCTTTCATTGCATTGTCGAGTACTCCTGCTGCTACTGCTACTCGTGCACGCCAAAGGTTGATTGTACTGTACGGTCTCATTAATTGTACCTCCTGACATCGCCCGCATTTCCGACGAGCCACGCCGTCTGTTGATCTTGAGCACGTGGTTTCATCAGTACCATCCGTTCATGTTTGACACGGGCTTAAACCGGAGAGATTGCTACGCGTACAGCCGGTTCTTTACACATTCTGAACATAGCGGTAGTAGGTAGACAGCATCCACTTGGTGAGAAATGAATACCTGACTTTGTCATGTACGGACTATTTATATTGACTTCTACGAATGACTTTTGACTTTAACTTATAAATAGTATTAGCTTATAGAGTTGTACGGAGAGAGAAACTCGTGTGCGATTTTGACCGATATAAATGAAATCACTACAGTGTATACTACAATCAACTAGTATATTCTATATTAAAAAGACACTCCATTTAAAAGTTATGTATCATAGAAAAACAATTTTTAGAAGCTAATATGAACAAACTTGTGCTATAGCCATCAAGCCGCAACTTAATTCATCTGAATCAAGCAATACGTGAAGAACAATTAGCTGGGTTCGGATGGGCTTTTAAAAGGCTTATGCTTGTACTTGCTACAGTAATTAACTTTTAAACGATGAGTTTTTTTAAGGTGGGGTCAACAAAAAAATTATAGTAAAAAGTGTACTGAGTTCAGCTATACCGGCCAAAATCGTATGTGACTATTTTTCTGTGTGTATTACTTCTCATGAATAACCATAATTTAAATATTTAAGTCATAAGCCATCAGTTCAAAAGAACCATCCAATATTGCAGCCATTAAGCTAGTTTGCCACTAGGTTAAGAAAACTGTTGGGAACTGGCTAGTAAATCAGAACCGGTTGGATTTTGGTTTTTTGAATTTCAACTAGCAGTTTACCCCCTAAGCCCTATGCAATAAAACACTAAGAATTTCTTTTAATATTTGTTCCAAACCTCAAATCTATGCTTTTCAAAATTAAAAAAAAGGTTTTTGGCAACAACTGACCAGTTCTTGGCCCCTTCGGTTTCTGGGCTTGTACCTGGTTTAAGGGCACGTACAACAGTTCAGACGGTTGCTGTCTGTATATACATGCACATTACACATAGACAACAAAAAAGACAGCTTGTACAATGAGCTGTCTATTTAGTTGTCTACAACCTCATCAAAAAAGACAACTTGTAAAAAAGACAGCTCGTACAACGCTCGCAACACCGTCTCTTCGCCTAGGAGCACAAGCGCAGACCGTCTCTTCACGAAATGACAACTTGTGTCTCTCTCTTTTTTAATTACAGTACACATCAGATAATTTTACTATATTAACATGATAAAAAATGATACCTATCTCTCTGTTGTATCTTACCTAAAAAAACAAGGGCTAACACCTGGTTCCCTGGTAATTCGTAAAAAAAACGGGCTTACCAATTAGGGAATTGTTAGTGGTCTATTAGTACAGTGACTTTGCAACCAAGCAAAATCCACGCATTGGTTGTCTATGCCTTTTCGTTCCCTCCAACTAGATTCTTGCAGTTTGCACGGCACTTTCGCCTGTCTTTCTTGCGCCCAAAACGTCAAAACGTAGTACGACCCTTGAATGGCTCTCCTCTCTGTGCCAGGTTGTAAGTCTTCCATCAACCAACTGTACTAGACCCATTCCCAACCATAAGAAAACTCTACTCTGCGAAGGCGCTCATTTTAACCATAACTTCTAATTTTTAATTAAAATTTTACTATAACTAACTTTTTTACTATAACTGATTTAACTTTTTAGATATAATTAATTTTTTAAAAAATATAAAAATAGAAAAAAAAATATGTTAACCCATTAGGGACAATACAAAGGAATACAAAAAAAAAGAAAATACAAAAAAGCTTAAATATCTAAAAAAATTTAGAAAAAAACGAAATACTGAATAGTGAAAAAAAAAGCAGAAGTTGGAAGCAGAAACCGAAAAAAAATGAAATGAACGGGGATCTGTACACGAAAAATTAAAACATGTTGCATCAAGTGAAACACCAATATCTATTCAGTCAGATATCTTACAAATGCAACTCCATGTTGCAGGAAAGAATATCGTGGAAGCTCGAGTGTGTCGGTTGTGTTCTCATTTCCTTCTTGTGCTGGTTAAGGGATATCCGGATGCCCTAATTCGAGCATGCTGCCCCTCTAACCTTGCTTGCAGTAATTTTGCCTTGAGGGTATTCTCCTTTGTGACCAGAGACTGAGCTGGTGAGGATTCATAATCTAACAATGGACGTTGATTATTCAGCTGCCGAGCTGGGCTGCGCAGATTGTGTAGATCCCCTGAAGTAGCACACTCATGAAACTGACTTGTCCGGGAGTGATGATCATGGGATTTTTGCCCCGGATATGCGTGTTGAGGAGCCTCTGATTTGATCTTCAGCAAGTCATCATGCAATCGTCGAGAAACTTGGGTCATAACAGTTTCATTCTGCTCATCTATTGGAACAGCTCTGTCATCATTGCGAGAGCTAATCTCTGGTGTTGAAGCATTCAGCTGTTCTCTGCTGCTACTAGGCTTTGTCTTGTCTTTTTTTGAACAAGGTAGTGCGTTTGAGATCCTTGAGCCCTCAACAGATACACCATTGGAATATTCCAGTCTTCTCATCGGTGAATACATGCAGCCTGTGACCCTCCGTCGAGTTCCTGCAAGGTCATGATTCCGTATGGCACCTCCATGCATGCTCAATTCAAAGCAATGCAGGTCGCTGGCGACAGAATTGTCATCGTCATCTTCGGCTAACCGAGGAGCACTAGTGGCTCCATTCAAATGGACAGATTCACGGGACTGTCGACACAAGCTCGCATCTCGCTTTTCATTACCAATATGTATGTTAACATTGCTGGGGTTACTTGATCTTCTAGCATGAAGAAAACTCTGTATTTCACTGCAAAACCTCTGCGCGATTGAGGTTTTCCCTTCTGAATCTTCCCTGGCATCAGCATTTTGCATCTGCATTCGCTCATCGAGCCATGCTTCTGAAATGTGAACTACAGATTTATCAAACTTGTGTTCATACTCCTTTACATGTCTTTGCTTTAACATCCTGACTTCCTCTTCATAGTTTCTGATTCCTAACGCAAGCTCGTCGCAAAGATCTTCTAAAAGGCGAGTTGCTTGCTTCTCTTTCTCCAGGTCCTTTACAGCCTTGAGAAATGCCGATTTCATCTCAGATAGCTCTTTGCCTAGCTTCCTGTGGAGACTCTCAGAATGTTTCCTCAGATGTCTCTCATCTTCAAGTTCCTCTTGCAGTGAATGAAGGGCTGCTCTAACCTTCTCTTGCTCCTTATTTTTCCGAGCCATTTTGTCTTCAGTGACTTGCCTGACCAGAGAATCGATTTCGTAGTGATATCGCTGCCTCTCTTGCATAAGCTCTTGTACGCATGCCTGGGCATGTTGCAACTCCAATTTCAATCCCTTCACTGCTGACACATCAGCTGCATGCTGTTCTTCCAAGCTCCAAATCCGATTTAGAACTTTCAATAGCTCTGTTGACGTTTTAAGATTGCAACCTGCCTCCCTAGATCTAGCCCTGAAATCCAATGACCTAGTTGGACTGACAAGGTTTATGGTAGCAGCCTGTTAAATGAATGGACAAACAAATACAATGTGAGAAATATGCTTTCTTCAAACATTGTTTATAGCTGCAAAAAAAAAACTAAACAAATAACATGCCATGGCGTCATCGATGACAGAAGTAAACTAGCATATGATGATAAAAAGATTGCTCAAAATCACATTACCCAGTAGCACGCATGCTCACATAGACAACAAGACAAGGCTGACGCAGAACACAGAAACATACTGGCATCCGAGTCACTTCTACAGATAATAACACAGAATACCGAAACATACATAATAGCATGCCAGTCACTCTTGTACAGATATAAATGCTACGCTTGATTCCACAATGATACAACTGGTAAAAAACCAAAATTACCAAGAGTTTAAGGGGAGGAAATGTATGTGCATACCCCAATTGAGCTAATGTAACTTGCAGGAGAAAGAGGCTGTCTTGTGTGACATCTGTCTTCATGTAACTTGTCATGTTCCATCAATGCTGTTGAAAGATGCCCACCACAGCCCCCTGAACTCTGTGGCTGAAATGCGAGACAAAGGAAGAAAGTTATGGAATTCGGCATTCATGGCTTTGCGAAATAACAAAACACCAAGATGTGACACTTCCAGTGGAAAGCATGATTCTCTTCAACTAAATCCCATTAAGGAAAGTGAAATTCAAAATGAATGGCTTTGGCAAAACAAAAAAACTTCAAGCTTTGGCACCTCCACAAGGAAGCATTAATCTCTTTTAAGTAAATCAAATTCAGGAAGCATCAGTCAAATGTAAATTTCAAGATATTCAGGTTAAGACAGTAAGAGAAGTCAGCGTGCAAGAGTTTGATAAATCTGGGGAAAAAAAGAATTTTGGCACTGCTGGCCAAAATTATTTGTTCTCTTTAGAAACTTATGCACCTAGAATTGTAAGATACTATGAAATGATCATGATCCTAACAACATTGCACTGAACACTTAATACTTTTATGTGCTTTGTAAGTATCAGCGAAATTAAAAATCTTATGGCCTGCATGTGTAGCTGTAGCAGCATTGCTATGGGCATCTGGGAAAGCAGAATGAAAGCATGCTTCATTGCTTCCAAACTGTTGTGATGAAAAATTCTAAACAGGTTGAATGGCACAGGGTAGAAGCCTTTTGGTGTGTACTTCATTGAGAATGTGGCACGTAAACTTCAGATGACAGATGCGTAAACAAGTAGCATAGTGCAGAGCATAAGCTTTTTGGGCTGTACTAGTCTTAGACTCAAGTTTTTATATCCTCTACTTTTTTTCCTCTCTGTTTGTTGTTAGATAGTTCCATTACCCACCTTATACTGCGACTGTTTCTTTATACTTTGTAATATTTTGGTTTATCTAATAGAAGCTGGGAGTTCTCCATTTTGTCAGGGAAAAACAACAGAAGAACATCAAGTGCAGATATGCTGCCTATGTATTCAGGGATCATTATCTAGTGTGGCAATACTGAAGTAGTATCAGGAGGAGAAAGCACAGTCTTCGAACTGAGAAGTAAAATTGCCAACATGATAATCGCAAAGAGCTCAAAGGCATGGTTATCAAGTCGACAAGTCGACACTACCTTCCTAAGAACCGACTAGTCGACTAGTCGACAGGTATTATTTATACCGTTTATATAAATATGTATATATAGAGAAAGATTTTATTGCAGTTTCAAAAATATGAGGGTTAAAATGCAAAATCAGCCCCGTATATAACACCCCCACCCCCCGTTCTTTCGGCTCCTCGCCCACTCCGCCCCGCCTCGCGCCTCGCCGCTCGCGCCTCGCCCGCCTCGCCGACTCGTCCCCCGCCGCCCCCTTCCTCCCCGTCGCCCCGACGCCCTCCTCCTCTCTCCCCGACGCCTCCTCCTCCCCGACGCAGCGCCCTCCCTGTGCCGGATCCGCGCGGGCCCGCCCCTCCCCGCGTTCCTCCTCCCGCCTCCTCCTCCCGACGCCCTCCTCTCCTCCCGCCCTCCCTCCCCGCCGCCCCTACTCTTCCCACGGCGAGACCGAGCCGCGGGCGGATCTCGTGGCGGCGGCGGCGGCGGATCCGGCGGCGGTGGTGGCAGAAACAGTGGATCCGACAGCGGCGACGGCGGAGACGGTGGATCCGGCAGTGGAGACGGCAGATCTGGTGGCGGCGGCGGCGGATCCGGCGGCGGCGGCGGCGCAAGTCGAGTCGACAGCTCCAGTCGTTCGCGCGCCACCGACTTGTCGCCTAGTCGACGACTAGGCGACGACTTGATAACCATGCTCAAAGGATACAAAATACGTGTATACCCCTAGGATTGGAATATTTCTGAGCAAATGCTAGAAGAAATAAAAATAATAAGAAGAATCACAATCATCAAGCATGCAAGTCGAATACCAGGTAGAAGTTCACATTGAAGTCCAGTCCTCCATCTCACAGAACTAAGTCTACGAAACGTAAGGCCCCTAAACATATCAGCCTGTTCACGAGTCATGACTAATCCGCCTAGTGGTTCTTTCTTCTAACCATTTATTTGGTCTCCTTAGCTTATCATTTTTGCATGATCTTAAAATAATAACCCAATGAAGTTCTCAAAAATAAAATAAGAGCATCGGTTATAATGAAATTTTGCTTCGAAGTATTATTCATAAATTGCTAGCATGGGCATAACATTTCGAGGCCCGTATGTAAACAATCATGCATTTCCAACTAATAGTGTGGCTAGTTCTTAGTTGCAAGTCACGTGAGAAAGCTTCTATAAGCAAAGCATACTCCAAAATTCTCTTGGGCACAAAGAAAATTCTATTGCTGCAACTGATCAACAGAAAATTTCAAGGCAGTTGGTTGCTCAAGTAGCCAAAGCTGAAAGGCCAAAGGACCATATCACACTAAACCTATGAAGCCCTAATGCCCTATACTTTAGCCATCTACCACAAGGCCAATTCATCGTATGTAAAAATAAAGATGTACCCCAGTCCCAGCCCCGCACGCCACTGCCCCTTCTCTGGTTCTCCCACTGCCAGTGCAGCACCCATGGTGATGGCAGGTCCTCTTCTCCCCTTTTCTCTGATCTGTGAGTGATCTTCTCTCCCTTCTCCTCAGTACAAGTGCTCACTTCTTGTTCTCACTTGCCAGATCTGATGGCGACTGGATTTGGAAGCTCAAGTGCGTCTAGTACTGTGGGTCCTGCAGGAGCAACCAGTGGAGCCACCATGGCAAGCAACACCCTGACTGCTGCCTGTGTGCTACCTCCAAATGACAATGAAAAGTAGCCCTTGTGCTACCTCCCATTTCCTCATAAGAATTCACTAATTTCTGTACTTCTATAGTTTTATTATATATACACACACGTATCGCCGTATCAGTGCCTTTGGTTAAATGGCGTGTCGCGGTATCTGCGTATCGCATATCCGTATCGGGGTATCTGGGCAACATAGGATATACGAGCAAACCCTCGATTTAAAGGAGGGTACAAACATTACTATCACAACATTAGGATGTAGCTTTAATTGTGCATTACTTCCTGTCTTCCTGACTTTGACAGTTCAGCAAACATAAGTGGAGAACAAAACGATAATATAGATATCAGTGCGATGCTAATCGATGCTTGGTCTAGATTTTGGGATTTGATTTGTGCCTCGCAAAGAACCAGAAAAAAGATGCACATTGTGCCTAGGATCTTCTAACACCCAAATTGCTAAATCCCAAGAAGCATATGAAACTGAAGATATTATTCTTTCTGTTGTTGTCGCAGAAAAGTTTCAATTTGATTTCTATCTGCAGCACTGACAACTATAAAAAAAGAGCAAATTTTAACACATGAGGGCACTAATTCACTAAAGATTTAGTGACCAAGAAATGACGTTCTTTGCATGATTTGTCGCAAGCTTAAACGACGCAATGCCAAGGTTATCGCGAAAAAGATGGAAAGGAAATAAGAAACAACAAGCTGACTACTAACGTCACCACGTTGACCCGGAAAAGCACACGGCGCACGCCGTCGAGTTCTTACCCGATCCACGTCGTCGTTGCGGGCGGCGGCGAGGCCCCTCTGGGAGCGCCGCCGGATCCGGCGCCCGGCGCCGGCTACCCTGATGACGTCCTGGATCTCCCATAGGGTGGCGCCCAGCTGCCGCGCCGACGCCACCGACGAGCTCCTCCTCCCCGCCGCCGCCGCATCCGCGCCGGCTGCCGCGGCTTCCTCCTCCGGCCGCGGCGGCCACGCCTCCAGCTTCCACGACGGCGACGGCGTGGCGGGCCCTGCCCTCCGCCGCGCCCGCGCGGCCGCGAGCCCCCGCCGCAGTGGCGCTGGCCGCTCCTCCTCCTGCTCCCCTGCGTTCGCCGGAGTGGCGGCAGCGTCCGGTTCTTGCGGCGGATTTGGGGTCCCTGTGGTGGCCGCGCCTTTTGGTGCCTCGCGAGTTGGCTTCCCGCCGCCGCCGCCGCCGCATTTTAGTAGTACTGCTGCTGCTTCCGCCGCCGCTGCCGGTGGCTCCACTTCCATGGCTGCTTTTGCTATCTTTGTGGTGTTCCCTCCCCCTGCTTTTCTTGTTCTTTCTGAGACTGACTATGGAGCAATCGATGCTCTGCTCCCTCAGCTTCCTTTCCTTCTGCTGTCTCACTATGTACAGTATAAACGAGTGTGGCATGCTAGAGAGGAGAGAGAGAGAACAAAAGGAACGGTTTACGGCTCGTCCTTTTCAGCCGATGGCTTAATAGCTTTTTCTGGAACAAAGAAATAGAAGGTTCGAACAAAGAAATAGAAGATTTTGTTGTTATTATTTTGAAGTAGCTTATTAAGGTAGATCTTTTAGAGTAACTTATTGATATTTGATTTGTTCAAATAAGTATTTGATTAAGACTATAAATCATCAGTTATAGCCAAAAAACAGACTTTATGCATGTTAATTGTTGAGAAGAGAGACGTGGAGTAGTATGAAGGGAGAAGTGTGGCAACTGGCAGCCTATGCTAGGAGGGCCGAGAGAGGAATTTATTTTTACTTTGTCACTATCTACAACTCTTGTATTCTCCCTGTTTCCTCTTCTCTGCTTCATATTTTACTCCGTTCCACCTAGCAACTTCGACAACATGTATCAATGAAGGTCCTAGTTCTCGATGTCATCTAGCCTTCATATGTGCACCTGGCTTTTATCTGGAAAGGACGATCAATTTAGTAGTGTTTGATAGAGGTAAAACAGAAATCTTGATACATGACTCACTGGCAGATACGAGGAGTAGTACCCGCAAATTCAGCCTTGGGTGCCTCCATGGGTTATCTCAATCTTAGCTTGCATACTGCAACGGTACCATATGATTGGAGGTACGTGCCCCTCATGGATCACTCGTTCACGATGGGGTTCAGGAAAGTCATCCACACACTTGTACGATGGGGAATTCCCATCCATTGGTCCCTTTTCCTTGCTTGGTGCAGAAGGTCCATCCGCTAGTCCCTTTCCCTTGTCGTTGCTGTTGCTCTTGGTTGTGGGGGTGTTACATGGGTAAACACCTCAAGGGCCTTTGGGTAGTTCAATATGAACTCTTGCTTGATGAATGCCTCATTGAACTTGTTTGGGCTGTCGATCCATTAGCGATAAATTTTATCCTGACAAAGCCTGTGCGTAGATGTTCAGGGGTGTGACTATGGATTTTCATATAACGATGGTGAAAGATCACACATGTGACCTTACTTACCGGTGGGGGGAGATAACTATCACTTTTCATGACATCGCCATTCTTGCCGGTTACCACTGAGGGGTTGTGTGGTTGTTCCACCTTCTAGATCAGCTGACTAGAAGGTATGTATGGCTCACAGATTTGGTGCAAGGATTATCACGTAGGTGTTTGGGTTTGACATGTACACCCAATACGTCCCATTAATGTTGACAGTGTATTTGACAATAGCTTGCTGCACAACACTCTTGTTAGAGAAGTGTTGCCCTACAAGCAGAGTATCTTCACTGAACCCCTACTCTCCTTTGTTTTCCTACGGCAAAATAGGGGTGACTACTGCAACATCATCCAATTTGGAGGACACATATTCAATGTCAGTGCACATGATACCACCGACTACACCACCCCTCAACAACATCTTTACCTACCTTCTCTCCACTACTATCTGTCTCCACATCCCCCTCATCGCTTTTAATTCTATCCTCTAGCACCCCTAAATATTCGCTGTAGTTAATACAAGTTGCCCACCATCTCCCTATGTATTTGTTTGGCTCAATTTGTAGCCCACCTCCTCGCCTCTCCATCATCTCGAACAACAGTAGGTTCTACTTCGGTACCACCATTCCCCCGATAGCAGGTTCTACTTCACCACCATGGTTGAACCATGGCATATTCCATGCGGCCACTCCCACCGGAACCACCCCTGCCAGACAATTCTGCCCTCTCCATAAACTGTATATACACCATTGGCCTCCCATATATTGCAGCTCTAGGATTATATGCAATCTCCATGTAATGGGTCCACGAGACGCTGCTTGTCACCTTCACAAGCTCCCATAAAAACTCCCTTGCACGTTCGACCATTGTGGCATAAACCGCCTTAATCACAAGCTTCTTCCTGGCTACCTCCATATCAAACGTGCTCGGTATGCAGCTCCTGAGCTCGGGCAGACCTATATCATTTAGACTTGACGCCTAGATTACCGTCCTTTTATAATTTGATAGGTCTGCCCCACATGTCTCGTTGTGTACAAGACCATCCCCACAGAACACAAATAAATACTAGCATGCGAATGAGACTTACCTCTTCGGTCCCATGGTGCCTCCAACTTGCCATACTGGGGTGGCATTGGAGGTGACACGCGTCACCTCCTTGTTCTCCTACGCTTGCGAAAAGGGCTATTTTTTTATATAAATTCATGCACTACGGGGCTAGATTAAAAAAATATGGCACTACAGGGCCAAACAGTGAAAAACTTCCAGGGAGGGTGGTTAGAGGGGAGAAAAAATGTGTGTGTATCTGATGAAGATGATATTCTCTGTTTTGTTTGTTGGAGTGAGCTATACTATTGATATCTTCTCAAGGTCACTGGTGCCTATATCTTACTCGGCTATTGGTGTAGTCCACCAAGACCTAATTTACTAACTGGGTCCTCAATCCTCAGCGCCACTCTCCTTGACCACCCACTGCCCGTCTACACCGCTAGAGGCAACACTTTTGAAAGCCTTGCTACCCATCAAATGCGGTTTTAGCGTGAATTTAGTCACAAATCCAGAATTAATAATAAAAAAATATGATTCTAAGTACAATATAATGACGAGCATATATATATATGAAATAATATCAACTAGAACAAGAGTAAACAAATAATCAATTAGCATATTACACAAATTGTTATTTCTGATGATAATACCCTCAATATCGGTTGCTCTTGTATTTAAATACAAGCCTCCACATAATAAGTCTATAATTTTTTTTATCAATAATTGTCACAATTATCTCTAGATATTCCGGTAGAATTAGGTACAGACTTGCCGCCTTAATCTAAATTAATTTCAGAAGCAATAACACGTATAAGACTATAGTAGTTGGATATAGCAGAGATAGATATATCAATTAACAGTAGCAAGTAAACAAGATTACGCCTTTGGCAAGTATAGGACAACAGCAATGCAATGCTAATAAAAGCCCAAGCACTAGCAAAATATCCTAAATAATCAAGACAATTTCATTTAGTCCAATTATCCTCATTAGGCATTTGATTTTCCACAATTAATTATACAAAGTCTTCTAGAACCAGTGTATATTATCAATTAAAAAAAGATATGATGACACAATAGAACGACACACTAATGTGTGATTAACAACAGTAAGCAACTAACAATATTCGTGATAGAGTGGCACTTGAAGCTACTAGGAAACAAATCAGCTAGCCACGTCGTAGTTAACGCTTATCCAGAAAACCTATTACCGCCGACTAAGTTACAGTTTTACAGCGTAGTTCTCGGAGAACACTATCAAACTCGTCGTGTCGAGTCATATTGCTTCGTATCCGCGTGGTCGGTCACCCGCACCCACCTGCCAGCAGAGCTGCCGAGCCAGGGGGCTCGACAGCCATGTTTGCCGCGGTCGCTTGCGCTCCTGCCGCACCACATCATCTCTTGCTGCACCTTTGCGCGCTGCCATGGTCTGTCTATCCTACCGAGTAAGAGAGGCACAGTAGGTGGTGATAAGTATCTCGGGTGCACCTTCTGAGTCTGAGAGGCGAGTCATTTTTGGATTATTTTTTAAAAAATACTATGGGGCTATATTCGTAAACAGTCTGGCGTGAGGTAAAGAGAGCAGGAGCAGCAGGACGGACACCCGTGCGATGCAGTGCAGGTGCAGCCGTGCAGCACGACACGACCCATCACTGCCACCCTTTCTCTTCCGGCACGAAATCTGCTCGTCTCAGGACAAATCGTGCCCCCACCCGAACGCGACGCGCCCGCCCACAGAGATCGCGACGTCATATCCACGTACCGCAGGCTGCACCGTTTCAAGATTTCACATTTCTTCAGGGCTTAACGTAAAATCCCTCTAAAATGTGTAGGAAAAGGGGGCTTCCTATAATACATTTTGGAGCTGTTCCGAAATCCAAACACCGACGCAGGAAGAAAATAAGAATCCAGCGTTCCAATCCCACAAGATCCTGCACAAATCTTTCGTCCATTTCCTTTTTCTGAAAGAGCGGCAGGAATCTTTCGTCCATTTCTACATAGGTCTGGATCGAGGAGCTGATTTGAATCAAACTTCATCTAAATGACCGCCCATCTAGAACACGCCAATTTCACAGATTCCAGAAATAAAACATCAAGAATTTCGCCGAAATGCGAACTCTCCAACCCGCTCCACAGTTTTTTCTTAGGAAAAGTGCTCTGCGCAAGCTTCCATTCTGCAGTGTCCTTGTGCGTGGAGTTTGTACCGAGCATTAACTACAGCTCTAGGCTTTTCTTAGGTAGCGCTCAATTTAGTTTTTAATTTTTGGTTTCTGTATTTTTATTTATTAATTTTATGTTGTTTATTTTTTTTATTTTTTTGGATTTTTTTATCTTTTCTATTTTTACTTGTATTTCTTTGTATTATGTGTGATAGACTAATATATTTTTTTATTTTTAAAATTTTTAAATTTAATTATATCAAATAAACCAACTCATCTTAGTAAAAATAAGCTAACTATAGTAAAAAAGTTATAAACCAACATCTTTCTGAACACGTTGCACTTTAACTTTTAACTTTTTGTTTCTTAATTAAAATTTATTAGTTTTTTAGTTTTTTATTTTTTCTATGCCTTTGTATTATTCATGATGAGATATCCATTTTATCTAATTTTAAAGTATTTAAATTTAATTACACTGAAAAAACTAACAATAGCTACAATACCAAAAATATCCTAAACAGTGAAAAAAAACGTAGCCCCGCTCGTTTCGGTTTTTTTCGGCTTCTGCTTCTAGCTTCTGCTTTTTTTCACTATTCAGTATTTCATCTTTTTCTGAATTTTTTTAGATATTTTAGGCTTTTTTGTATTTTCTTTTTTTCTCGTGTTTCTTTGTATTGTCTCTAATGGGTTAACATGTTTTTTCTATTTTTACATTTTTTTAAAATTAATTATACCCAAAAAGTCAAATCAGCTACAGTAAAATTTCGATCAAAAATCAGAAATCATCACTAAAACGAACGCCCCTAAATGTTCACACTAAAACTGAAAGGGACACTATCCTAATTTGGAGTAGTACTACCTTTGCATTTACGACCCGTTGCAACTAACTTCGGCTTGAGGCCACAAGCATCCACTTCTTAATTTTGACTTTTTTTGTTTTTGTCTCTTTTTTGGCTGTTTTACCTTTTCTTTTCTCTCTTTTTTCTTTATATTTTCTGTAGAGATATAATAATATTTTTATTTTATTTTATTTTTTAATTAAATAACTCAAAAAAAATTAACAATCGTACAACGTAATTCAGCTGAAAGCCGCAGCCAATTGGAGCGAGCCCTTAATCTGTTGCTTGTAGTTGGATATTGTGGATGGGATGTCGCATATAGGACAGGTGAATTAGGAATATTTTTGGAAAAATGGCCAAACTAAATAATTCAAGACCTAATCTTCTAATCCAAACCAATGTGTCTAACGCTCGCTAGTTTGATCACACAGATCCTACATAAGTCTAATGAAGTTTTGCAGTGTAAGGTACAATCCTACAAAGTCTAGTAACATAGGAATTAAGGTAGTGTTCGGGAATAGCGATGGCTTATGGTTTATTTGGCATAATTAAATTTAAAAAAATTTAAAAATAGAAAAAACATGTTAGCTATCATGAACAATACAAAGGAATACGAAAAAAACAAAACACAAAAAACCAAAAAGCAAAAAAAAGAAGAAAAAAACAAAAACGTGAACAAGAAAAATAAGCGGAAGCCCAACGCCCATTGTGAGACAATCACGACGTTGAGCGGGCCCTAAAGAAACAAGATATGAAATGCGGAAATGTAAAAGAGATAAGCGACCACCATTGTTTACCGATGCTTCAGAGATTGGCAATCTCCCCTACTTTTCATTGGAGCATTCTCAGCAATCTCCCCTACTTCTCATTGGAGAATTCTCGTAAATAGTCTATGGGTGGGTTTTTTTTGGGTTATAACTTATACTTTTTGACTTATAACTTAGGATTTTTTGCTGTTTGCGAGAGAGATTATAGAGAGATAGATACTTGTATGCAATTTTAGCTGATACAGATGAAGTCAGTATAATGTGTACTATAATTTACTTTTAGACTCTATCTTAAAAAATACATCATTTTAAAAAAATTACTGTAGCTACAATAAAAAAAAAGCAAAAAGCAGAAATGGAACACAACCCAGCCTATCTCCTACTTGAAGCTATGCAAGGAACACAACCCAGCCTAAATAAGTTAACTTAGCTACAATAAAAATAAATTAGCTATAGAAAAAATCATAAATCAATATTAAACTAAATAAATGCTACCTTAAAGTAGACCTCTTAATGCCGGGACAAGGCGAGCCCTAGCAAAAGCTCTAGCTACTGCTGTAGAATAGCGGCCATGGAGCCAGTGACGCCTATCGGCCTATGGCCATAGAATAGATTTTGATTCGACCTGATTTATAGGAGCAGCGAGAGTCCATGATGTGGTCCTCAAGATTTGTAGCATCCCGATACCGAAATCAATGAAACGGTTAAGGCCCCGCTCATTTCGGCTTTTTTCGGCTTCAACTTCTAGCTTCAGCTTTTTTTTCACTATTCACTACACTATCCATTAACTCATTCTGGTGTTTTTTTCAGCACATACTGATGTTTTTTCAGCCAAAAGCCAAAAGCCATCGCTATTCCGATCACCCCCTAAAAGCTAAGCGCGTGCCAAAACATACCGCCTTTGCATGCTGAGACTTTGTTCGGAGAAATGCGTTGTTTATTATCTACTCCTGTACTCTGGAGCGAACGTGGCTTCTCTCTTCCTTTCTTCTTTTATCTTCTTTGTGTTTTTATTGACGTAGCGAAGATCTAGGGTATTCTTCCTATTTCTGCTCAGAAGAGCTTTTCTTAGCGTTCGGCTGCAGCGATTTCTACTGTGCAGGATTTGAGCACAGTTCATGGTTTTGTCTTTTTATGTTTTTTTTATTTTTTTGGTATTTTTGTGTTTTATTTTTGCCGGTATTCCTTTTTATTATCCGTGATAGGTTAGTATACCGCTTTTATTTTTAAATTTTTTTAAATTTAATTATACCTAATAACCTAACTTAGTTACAGTAAAAAATCAACTAACTACAGCAAAATTTCAACCTGAAGATACGAGCCATCGTTATTCCGAACGTCCCTCTGGAACTACAAACGCTGATTCGGTGGATTCCGTCGACCATTGGATAGCCTAAATGGCGTCACTTGGCTAATGACCGTAGCTTGATTTCACTCTCGCCCCGAGCTGAGCGGGCTACTAGTGTACTAGATTTTTCGCTACGGCTTACTGATTCTTTGCTCAACTTGGCTTTTTTTTTAGTTTGCTCAACTTGGCTTTTTTTTAGTTTCAGTTTCTAACTTAGGTTTTTTTCGCTATTCAGTAATTTATTTTTTTTCTGATTTGTTTAGATATTTTGGGCTTTTTTATATTTTCTTTTTTTCCCTGTATTTTTTTATATTATCTGTGATGGGTTAACATATTTTGTTTCTATTTTTCTATTTTTTTAAATTTTAATTATGCCTAATAAACCAACTCAGCTACAGTAAAAAAAAATCAACTACGATAAAATTTTAGTCAGAAACTATCTTATTCCGAACAAACCGTACTTGTGAATCGCGAGCATTTAAGATTACTGCACCTGCCAGTTGTTTCACTAAAAAATTCCAAGATTTTAATTAGAATTCCATCCGGATTGGTCCGTCTGAGCCGTTGATTTAGCACCGGACGAACCGCACAGGTAACCGTCGTTCGATCGTGCAGTGATGTTTCTTCCACGCCATGCTCAAATGCTAGGTGTCAGGGGAAAATGCTAAGGACTTATTTTTTTAGTTTGAATTTATATCTTTTAGTTGTGATTTATGATTTTTAAGTAGTTTGTGAGACTATAGAGTAACAGAATTTTGTATATAATTTTGACCGATATAAATGATTTTTTTGAGTTATTCGTGAAAGAGAGTATGGAGTAACAGAAACTTATATACGGTTTAGTCAATATAAATGAAGTCGCTACAGTGTAAACTACAGTTAATTTATAAACTTAACTTAAAAAATATTTTATTTAAAAATTAATTACCATAAAAAAACCGAAAACCATCTTTTTAAAGAGAAAAAAAGAGATGCCTTGGTTGATTGAGCGAGCATAGACGTGGTGCATCTAGTCAATAATGGTCAAACACGGTGGAAGTGGTGCAGCTTTCTCTTCTGCTCGCCTGTTTAACTATCACCATTAGGCCCGCCGCCCTCACGTGATGCTGCTATCCTATCTGCTAATCATCCATCATCCTGCTACGCTGTCTAACTACCCATGTGCAATTGTTTAGCATAAATCAAAAGGCTATAGTTTTCTTTCTTTTTTTCTTTTTAGTGGAAAAGGCTACAACTAACTGAAGAAAAAGAAAGTTAAAAAAAAAAGCAGGAGGCTACTGGGCTTTCATAGCACCAACGTTCCGGCGCGGCCCAGCCACATGCAAGGCGACCTTGTTGCCCATCCCATGTTTCGGGCCATCCTCAGAAGCATCGTCAAGCCAAATTGTCTCACTGATTTACCAGCAAGAGTACAATCTATTCCTTTTTGGCGTTTTTTTAGCTTTTGACAAACGGGGCGACTTCTTTAGGTGGTTTTTTGAAACTAATTCTTCAAATAGCTTCTCGAACTTAAAACCACGTACACCATCCGCGTCATCGGCTCTGCCTTCCGCAGTCATATAAAAAAGTATAGACAAAATATAGCCAAAAAACTATCACAAAACTTCTGCCATAAAGAAAGAAAGAAAAGAATAGGGAAACCACCACCGCTAGGAGAAGGACGCTAGATTTCCATCCCTATCAGTCCTGTGCATCCCCTAACACACCATCTCATAAGGTTGCCGTCTCAAGCCCAGAACACACTCGTGTTATCTCCTTAATCATGATGTCAAATGCCTATGTCAGGCACCTAATTAAAAAGAGGACCCTGGATTAGGTCATGGGCTACCAACTCTTGTTGGTATTTGAGAACCCCAGCTTGGTTTACAAATTGCAATCAGTTAGTTACAATGTCTAGAGCCAGTAGCACTGGGCGGATCAGATAAGCTGAAGGGCCCAATAGTGAGACGTGTGATCGTGTTGCTAGCGACGTGGTTCCTTGACTCAGCTTTCTATTGAGGTGAGCAAATTAATTAGATGAGTCAGACAAGAGTCCTTTGCCTAAAGCGTAGTGTAGAGTAGATCGGTGGTATTGGCAGGTCATTGTGCGCAGGTGCTTCTTGCTGTGTAGGTGCTGGTGCTGTTTTTTTTATAGGTGCAAGACTCGTGGTTATCCATTTTACGACCGTTGTCGGCACACCTCTCACTCTCTCTTTTAATGAAGCTAGTGGACTTTCCAGCACAACCACATAGCACTATACAGACGTAGAGGTGGGATCTGATGTGTGTCGGGTTGATCCAGCACAGGTCCATGAGGCCTCATGCATTTTGGGCCGTGCTAGACAGGCATGCCACACCGGGCCATACCGAGGCCTAAGCATGACCTAGAGGCACGCCGTGCCGCTTCGGGTGGGACCGACCTAGGCACGACACTCATTTAGACGATGTTGCCTCCGCGCCGTCGTCCCAGCTCACCATCGAGCCTCACTTAGCCACAGAGGTCCTCTCTAGTGTCGCACGGCTTGGATGTCACTGCTGTGGAGGTCCTCTCCAGTGCCACCGCCGTTGAGCCCCGCTTAGCCACGGCTATGCCTGCTGTGGCTCCTCACTCACCACCTCTGCCGTGTCCCTGACGTTGTGCTCAAGCACCGACACTGTTTTCGCCCAATATGAAGGCGAGAATGACAACACGGGTTGGCGTGGGACCCGTGCTCGCCAGCTAGAGCTCCTTGGGCGGGCATTGGAGCCGTAGAGCAGACATTCACACTGCTCGATCTCGAACTCGAAATCCTGCAGACATCGGACAACAAGGATGAAGAGCGACAGCCGCTCCAGTGCGAATGGGGAGGTGCCTGTGTCGAAGTCGGATCCAGATGGCTCGGACTTTGACATGGCGTGGCCAGCATTGGGGGAGGAGGAGGCAAAGGAGAAGAGGAAGGGCAGTGGAGGGGGCATGATAATCAAAGTCTATACGCGTGGAAGCATTCATATTCAGTCCAACATTTAAATGAAATTTAAAAATAAAATATAAATGAATTTTAAAATTATGATTTTTGTGCTGTTGGAAATGTTTTGAATTTATATGAATTTAGAAACAATAATCATTGGATTTTGAATTAAAATGAGAGTGTTATGGCATTTCTAAATTTGCCCCAAGGGAAAATTCTAGAAATTCAAACATTCCTGATAGGTAGGGTCAGCTGGTATTTCCTTTTCTTTTTAATTATTTTTTCTTAGGAAAGATCCTTCAGTGGCTGACAAGTGGAGTTCGAGGGGTTTTGATTTCTTTTCTAATTATTTTTACACTTCAAATCTTATGAAAGGCTGGCACCAAGGCCTGAGGGGCAGTGACATGGTCCACATGGACCGAGTACATGAACTGTTGGGTGCCCATGGGGCCACAATGTTAATGACTCAACGGTTAACCCGAAGGCTAAATACAATTCCTAACCTTGGTGGGACCCAGCGTCAGTCACTCATTACTACTAGCTTAAATAGTAATGCTCTAGGCGGGTCCACTTGTCATGGAAACAGAGTTCCTCAACCGGTGGGCCTCGCTGCATTTTATTATTTGCTTGCCATCAGATCCAAGTTTGGCATCGGTTCTAGAATTTATTTTCTTTTGGCATAGTTGGCTCCAGTATATTGAATCGATTCCAAGTATTATCTTCTCCTTTGAACTGGCTTAATTGCAGATGGCCTTAATACCACCAATTATTATCACCGTATGTTGTCCGGGGGACAAATTGGCTTACTACCAAGCTAGTTAATTTACAAGAGAAACTATTATGAAAGTGCTTCAGCGTTGGGAATGGACACTTATTCGTGTCACAAAAATATACCATTTTGAATATTAACATAGTTATTAAAACAAAACTTTAATTATTAATTTCTATTATAATATATTTATAAAATCTAATAAAATTATAATATTATGAAAGTAATTTTTGAGGTATATCTACGCATACAATTTTCATATAGCTAATCTAAATATTTGAAAACATATTAATTAGCTAAAGTTTTAAAAGTTTAATTGTATGTATCCCAAAATAAGATATTTTTGTGACCGGGAGGAGTACTAGTTCATAGCTACGAACTTGTACAAAGCGACATGACATCTTTATCTTTATTAATCGGAAGCTACTTTACAGAGCTCTCACATTAATCGTAGAAGAAAAGGCTAGAAATTATGGTATTAATCAGAGAAAAGAAGAAAGAAAATTTGCATATTAATCTAAAAAGAGAAACGAAATCTAATCCATCAATCTGTATAATCTAAACGAAATCTAATCCATCAATCTGTATAATCTAAGGCTCGAATTTATAAACGTATGGCACACATACATCGAATTTATAACTCTAATCCATCAATCTGTATAATCTAATCCATAATTGAAGAGTTAAGTTCCGTATGTTTTTTTTTTAAAGATGAGTCCGTTGCAAATACAACTTGTGCCTGCATGTCCACACATGTCCGATTGGTCGCATGCATGGCTGGATATATCCGTTACAAATACAAATCATGCACGCATGGCTGCATCCTTCAAATATGATTAGGTAAGTAACATAAATTTCCATTATTGTGCAACTGCATATACGTTAATTTAATTTCTGAATATATTTGAAACTTAAAATTAAAATTATATCAATTTCAATTATAAATTAATTCGGAAGTGTAATTAAATTAGGAAATACAACTAACTTTATAATGCATATCAATTTAAATTCTAATTGTAAAATTGTGGTATTAAAATATTTATTAATTATGAATAAATATAAAATTAACGTTTTAAAATATGCAACATTCTGAACCATAATTCCCAAAATGAAACATCTCATTTTATAAAAATAATACTTCGTCCATCATTAAATTTAAGCTGTTTTGGAAATTGGATATAGTACTACTTTGACCAGTAACTTCTATATGTACTCTATCCATTCTTAAATAGAGGTCAATTTCTAATGCGCAGTATGTTAAATACACACAAAGTATTTATATTTTTCACATCTAAATGATAATAGTAGATTGGTTAACAAAATCACTTCCACACCATTATCATTCATATGTATTACAGCATTAATTTTATATTTATTCTTTTTATTAATTTATATGTAATAAGAAATCTTTCCTACTGTTTATCGTAAAATATATAATTAGGAAAAAGTAATGGTTAAAGATGTGTATTGGAGACTGTATTGATGTCCAAGATGATATCTATTTAGGAATATGGAGAGTAATATATTGTTACAAATATGTACTACTAAAGTATTCATGATGAATCTGGCAATACGTAATTCATGTGGACAATCTCGATTCTTTTTTTGACATATCGACATATCTATGGTTTAATCTAAAAATGTTTATTGGGGGCGCCTATAGGCCGCTCGCGCGACCCGCAGCCCATGCTGCGCGAAGCTGCTCCACCCCGTCCGTCCACTCATGCGCATGCGAATCGACACTGCCAAATTTGTCTCCTGGCGATTTTTTCAGCTCGTGGGCCGGGCTGATGGGACCGTCGTCCTTACGGTGGGGTCGGTGTAGCAAGTTACGGCTTCGCGGTATGGTAGTACACATGCTACGCTACCGGATAAAGTTTCTGGATCCGCCACGGCCGTGCGAGAGCGAGAGGACCACAGGTCTCTAATATTCACTTGTCAGATACAATCCATCCGCAGCAGTACTGGCAGGAGAAGGAAATGCAGCGACAAATGTAATTAACTAGCCGAACCGGACCCATGGCCTGACCGAACGTCGATGGCTAGCCTTACCAACCGGTACTGTTTATATAGATAGCACTATAATTTGTTTTTTTAATTTTAACATCTAAATAATTGTTTTTAAAAATCTAATTTTTTCTATGAATCTATCGAGCTCGATAGGTCTACTCTGATAGGTAACGTCTGGGCATTGTGTATCTTAATTAGCGCTTTTAATTGATGCTAATCATATTTAATTGGCACCAATCATATTTAATTAAACACTAATCGCCTTCATTTAATGCTGCTGCGCTTTGGTTGCTCAACAAGTGGCCTGTCCGCACCTACAAAACTCCTCTAACTCGGTAAATACCTGCTGTGCTCGATATGTCCATAGAAGAGACTAGATTTACAAAAAACACAGACATCCAATGCTATTTTTTTAAAAGTAGCTATAGTGTGAGGAGGATTCCACCGTCTGATTTTGCCTGCCTGCCGCAATGCCAACGATTGGAAAAATTTTGCTATGTAACCGTTGTAACAAGACAACTACACGATGACATGTGGCAAAAGTACTGTAGCACTGCAGCACTGTAGAAAAGCATTCTTCCGCGTTGTAGCACTACGTCGCATGTTTTTGGAATTTATTTGTGCTACAATACTTGCTACAGTGTTTTTCATGTGTCGTCGCATAATTGGCTAGTTACACAACTCGTTTTGTCTTAACCGTTACACAGCAAAATTTCTCCAACGATCGAGGAGGACGATCGATGATGCCATGGTATGCATGTCACTCATATAGGAGCATCTCTCTATCCGCGAGAAAGATGCATGCAGTACTACTTAAGATTTATAAATTAGGAGGTTTTGTTCGATATGTCGATGGATCTGTGAGAAGCTGATCGAGGAGGTGCTAGCACACCACAAATGACCTTCTTCGCTGAAACTAGGCCCTCTTCTTTTTAGTTTATACGAGACGACTTATTCGTTATCTTTTTAAATGATTTATCGGGACAGATTTTTCAAAGCAACTTATCGAAATTTGATTTGTTTGCACAAACGATTATGTAAAGCTAAAAACTATTAGTCACATATATAAGCTATCACCTGTAACTGAAAAGAATTCACCTACACTAAAACTACAATAGAGGACAATTTGGCACCGCTCAATTTAACTTCTGGCTTTTGTTTTTTTACTATTCATTGATTTTGTCTTTTTATTTTATTTTTGGGCTTTTTGACTTTTTTCTGTATTCCTTTGTATTGTCCGTTATGGGCTAACACATTTTCTCTATTTTTATTTTTTTTAAAAAATTAATTATTCTAAATAAGTCAACTCAATTACAGTAAAAAATAAGCTAGTTACAATAAAAAACTATAAGCCAACACCATTATGAACACCTCCTTAAGTGGCCGGCAAATGGAACCAATGGTTATATCGCAAGACAAGCTAGGCAAGTTTGCCTAATCAACAAGGGAAGCATGGCATCCTCAGCTCTGTGACGATAGGCCATCACAATGTTTACGAAAAGTTTGACCAATCACCAAACTAGGAAAGTGTGGCACTCCTAAGGTTAGTTCTAAATAGCTTTTAACTTTTAGTTTTTTGCTTTTAGAAACCAAAATTCGTTTAAAATGCATTGGCTGTTTAACACAGCTTTTTCCCTTCTATTTTCCATTGCATTGTTTGTGAAGATATAACAATATTTTTATTTTTTTATTTTTCTTTAATTGAATGCTTCAGAAAAAATTTGCCCTCGTGCGCCTATGCAGTTGCACGTATGTGCCTTCTTGGGATCATGTGCCCATGTGGTTTGCCCTCATGCGCCATGTTGGTCTTCTCTTGGCTGGCATTTGATCTCCTTGTTTTCTTTATGTAGCCCTACGATTGGCATAACTTTTTCAAGCATTGCAAATGTTCCCCCTTGGGCGGCCTCCCTCTCCTCCCTCTTGGCCATGCTAGCTTCCTCCTTTTCAATGCTTAAAACAACACTACTTTGCAGAGTAACTTCAGTTTGCAATGCTAAAACACAACTCAAAATAATAATGCTACTTGGTGCCACATCATCCCCTCCCCCTTCAAGCGAAACTGTCCTCAGTTTCGAGGTAATTTTTGAAGCCATCCTCTCTTCCTCAGAGAGCTTGATTTCAGAATTGATTGCATCGTCTGCCATTGGCTTTAGCACATGCCATTTCCCTTCATGCTTGAAAGTGTATGTGTTCATTCTCCTGGCATGTGTGACATCGCGATCGTAATACCATGACCTGTCCAATAGCAAGCCGCATACCTCCAATGGCAAAACATCGCACTCCACTTGATCAATATACTCGCCAACTGAAAATGGCACATGCATCTTGTGTGTCATTTTTAGCTTTCCGGTCTTATTCAACCACTCCACATAATGAGGTTTAGATTGCCTTCATGTGGACAATCCCAACACGTATACCAAATCTTTGCTAATCATATTGGTGAAACTCCCACCGTCTATGATTAGCATGCATACTGTGCCTTTGACTTCGCATTGGGTTTTGAAAAGGCTCCAAACGTTGCCCTTTTGCCACCTTATCTACATCATCGCCTTGTACCTTCTTGGGTTGGATGTTCAGCCCGCCTGACGGTGCATTGTCCTTCTTCTTTTGGTCGAGGGTAAAAAAAATTTTCAGCACTCTCGCCCGGTAGCTTCACCTCCCCTTGTGTTGTGGCCGAGCCATCCTCCTTTGTGGCCGAACTTTGTTGAGCAGCATGAACAACTTTCTCAATTGTGCCTAGGGTTCCCATTGTTCCTTCCTTCCTTGCAGTTGGTAACCCATGGCAGCAAGGCTTCTCTTCTTTGCGGTATGGGTGAATTAGGGTTTCGACCACCCCACTTATCCCTTCTTCTTCTTCTTCTTCTTCGGCTATGGTAGCAGCCATCCCCTTCTTCATCGCCTTCCTTCTGTGTTCACATGATGACCATGTAAATTGGTATCATGTTAACACTTTCGTCTCCTCTCATGTAGTGTAGATTGGAAGGCCTTCTCCGTCCCTATTCCACTACACATCTGTCCACCAACAGAATTCGTCGCTAATCAATGCCATACTAGCCAGTCTTATCTTGTTAGAAGAGAGTTTCCAGCCCTAAAAAAAGTCCTCCAGGTCTTCCACTCACATGTAGTAGTTCTCCGGAGTGCTATTAGCGGACAAATGACATGATGTATGCTGGCAGTTTTAGCACGCATTGATCGTGCTCCAACATCTTTTTGAGTAACAAAATAGTTCAGCACGTACTATGATCAACACAGTGTTCACCTAGACGCTAGGCGTTGGTAGGCGGTAGGTGGCCCCCTAGTGCCTAGGCAGGGCCTAGGTGGCCAAACACAATTGTAAGCATTCCAGGCATCACTCAAAGCAAGCAGGATGAATCCAATCTATGATCATGTTTTCTTATTGATCATTGAGGCATCGTGGCCTGAGATTCTCGAGGTGTCATGTTCATCCAACCCCTGCTCTCGCCTTCATCCTTATGGAGGTGGTCGATGGTGGTGGCTTCCTGCTAACAAGCTCAGGGAGGCTCATTTTAGTCAGAGTGGTTGTTCGGAAAGAGACAAGACAAGGAATTGGTGATAGAAGGTGAGGGCATTTCAATATTTTCACATGAGAATTTTTGGTAAGAAGAAAAGAAACATAGAGAGTGCCTAATCACAACTATCTCTCTTGCGAAATTTTTTTGGAGTGGTAAATTCACAAACAAGGGAGTGTGGCAAATCATCAATTTTCCTACGATAGATTAGTATGTATACTAAGAATGATTTTCTTAGAACCTCCAAACAGATTGAAAAATTGAGGCAAAACAGATGTGAAAAGCAGGCAAAGAAAAAGCTCCCAAAAAGAAGGAAAAATTAAGGGGGGGGGGATTGGAGGGAAAAGAAGGCAAAGCAGAAGCTGGTGTTTGGACCTGACAGAGAGAGAGAGAGAGAGAGAGAGAGAGAGAGAGAGAGAGCAACACGTGGCCACTGTACTCTTCTTTTCTCCATCACAAGCTGCAAGCCTGCTGCCACCACCTCCTCCTCCTTCACCTCAGCCCCAAGTGATCCCGCCGCTCCTCCTCCCCCACGCCCATGATCGCGATGGACCCCTCTCCCTCCTCCCACCACCAGACGTGTGTCCCTATCGACAAGGGCAAGGACCCTGACCCTCCTCCACCTATTACCCCTCTCCCCCATTGCCCCAACGACGACGACTCCTTCACCCCCTTCCTGCACTCCTTCACCTCCACTAGCACCGCCCTCCAAGGCCTCCTTCGTAGGCTTGGCGTCGGCCTCGATGACCTCCTCCCCTTCTCCGCAGCAGCTGCCGCCTCCTCCTCCTCCTCAATCTCTACCCAGCTCAAGAGGATCCTCACCACGCCTTGCTCACCTAGGTCTGCCTAGGATCGACGTTGATCGCCTAGGTAGGCCAAGTGCCCAGAGCGCCGACTATGCCCGAGTCATGGTGTCTAGCTTATGCCCAATGTGTAGTGATGAGGACATCCTTTCTATAGATACAACTGTGCCGACTCCACAACAAGCTCAACAAACTGAAACTATGATACAGGGACCAATGACTCGAGCGCGAGCACATCAACTTAACCATCAGGTGAATACGTTCCTAAATTTGCACACAAATATTTTAAAGAATGGAATACTACTTAATTCTTGTAATGATTTAATTGTCCTTAGGAACCATGGGGAAGAACCACGCGAGCTCAAGTGTAGAAGTGGAACCGTCAAGTGCAATCCAATTCCTATTCACGAGTTCAACTCAGATTTGGCCTTCCTGACAGCTCTACTTCAAACGGCCATAACTTTTGATCTAGAAGGTTTCTCGGAGTCGGTTGCTTATTGTTATAAAAAAAGTCTGAAAAAAATTACCCCAAAAAAAAATTTTTGTGAATTCAGGAAAAAAAAGATTCCTGATATTATCTCTGTGCCACTCGGATTGACGTACACATGTCACTCGGATTGCCCTCGTGCGCTGATCGAAAATCTCAGTTTAGAGAGAGAGAGAATCTTTTTTTTACCGATTAACCCCTGGTCAAAAAAGTGTGTGGTGCGCGTTGCTTGTTACAGAGCTCTTGGTGGTCAAGTTAAGGATTTAGGGCTTTTGTGAAAAAAAAGAAAAAAAGAAAAAAAGAGAAAAAAAGAAAAAATTCTGAAAACAGAGACAAGAGCTCTAGTGAGTTGCTTCCTTTCATTGTGCTAGTTGGCGCTCTGTGGTTTCATTGGTGTCCAGGCTCGCGTCTCTAGTACGATCTAGCCTAGGACAAGCACAGTACCGTCATTGAGCGATTATTCAACTTGCTTTGACTAACATGGTTCTAGTTATCCTTTGTTCACTCTCAGCCCACCTATAGCTCCACAGATTTGGCTACCACCTCTCAGGTACTAGCGATTGAGGCAACGATACACCCAATTTTCAGGAGTTGTTGTGTTGTCGGCTGCCATCACCTTCTGCTCGCTGTGGTAAGAACTAGTAAGAGCTTGACAGAACAGGTTGAGAGTGTGCGACTTGATTTAGCCACCTCCCAGTAGTTGTGAAGGCATAACTTGCAATCTTTTTTATTATTTTTTTCTTCTTTATTTGTTCTCATGTGTTCTCCTAACAATGTCGGAGAACCAGTGGACCTGAAGGCTGCACCACATTCCCCTTGGACTAGGGGCATCATACAACACTTTGAGCGCTAAGTGAAACTGCACACTGAGGGACTTGATTAGGATGTACGGGTCACTAATGAACGCCTTGGTCAATTGGAGGCCGCACAGATCGACACCAACACTACGCTTGCAACATTGGAGGCTTCAGTTGCATTTGGTTTCAACGTGCATCTGCTACACCATCAAGTCAACCTTCTGCACCTTATTCCTCCAACAGTAAGCCACGGTTTCCATCATCAAATTCGGCATCTCGGGTACCCGAAGCAACAAAGGGGTCAGCCCAAGCACAAGCAAAGAGCTCTTCATCCGTTGCCTCTACGGAATGAACGAGAGATGTCCAATGTCATCAATCCAAGAGGTATGGCCATGTGCGGAGTGAATGCCCCAGCAAGTGTGTTTTGATTGCTAGAGATGATGGTGAGTATTCTTTTACTACTGATTTGGATGAGGATACCTATGCTATGCTTGCAGTTGACCATGCAGGTAGTGGGAAGGAGCAAGACGAAGAGTACATTGGTACTGAAGATGCAGAGCGCTATGAGAGCCTCATTGTGCAGTGTGTGTTGAGTGCACAAATGAAGAGGACAGAACAAAATCAGCGGCACACCCTTTTCCAAACAAAGTGTGTTGTGAACGAACACTCATGTCGTGTGATCATTGATGGAGGGAGCTGCAACAACTTGACGAGCTCCGATATGGTGGAGAAGCTTGCGATGAACACCAAACCGCACCCACAACCTTACTACATTCAATGGTTCAACAACAGCGACAAGATGAAGGTAACACGAATTGTGCGAGTAAATTTTGATATTGGTTCTTATCATGATGTTGTAGAATGCGATATTGTCCCTATGCAAGCATACTCCATTCTGTTAGGTAGACCGTGGAAATATGATAAAAATTCTCTGCATCATGGTAAGACAAACCAATATTCTTTTGTGCATCATGACAAGAAAATTGTATTACATCCTATGCTCTTGAAGCTATTTTAAAGGATGAGATTGCTAGAGCTAGTAAAGAGAAAAATCAGGAGCATAATAGGAGTGAAAAATCAGATTGTAGCAAATGAACTTGAACAACATAAAAAGAAAAACTCTAAATCTATTCATGAGAAGAAAAATGAGATTAAATTGAAAGGTGCATGTTTTCTTGCTACTAAATCTGATATGAATAAGCTGGATGCTAGTACTTCTGTTTATTATGCCTTACTTTGCAAACAAGCTTTATTTTCATTCGAGGATGTATCTTCTTCTGTGTCTCCTACTGTCACTAATTTTTTGTAGGAGTACATGGATATCTTTCCAAAGGACGTGCCGTCAGGACTACCACCAATGCGAGGGATTGAGCACCAAATTGATCTGATCCCTGGGGCATTTTTGCCCTATCATGCGCCATACATGACCAATCTGGAAGAAACTAAGAAGATTCAACGTTAGGTTCAAGAACTGCTTGATAAAGGATATGTGCGTGAGTCTCTTAGTCCTTGTGCTGTTCCGGTAATTTTAGTGCCTAAGAAAGATGGATCATGGTGTATGTGTGTGGACTGTAGAGCGATCAATAATATTACCATTAGATATCGTCACCCTATTCTTAGGTTAGATGAAATACTTAATGAATTAAGTGGATCTATTGTCTTCTCTAAAGTTGATTTACGTAGTGGGTACCACCAAATTTGCATGAAATTGGGAGATAAATGAAAAACAACATTTAAAACTAAGTTCAATTTGTATGAGTGGTTAGTGATGCCGTTTGGTGTAACTAATGCACCTAACACATTCATGAGATTAATGAACAAGGTTTTGCGTGTTTTCATTGGTAAATTTGTAGTGGTATATTTTGATGATATATTGATATATAGCAGATCACTAGAGGAACATGTTGACCATTTACGTGCTGTTTTTGATGCTTTACGTAATGCATGTTTATTTGATAATATTGAGAAGTGAACAAGTCTCTTTTCTTAGCTATGTTGTTACTGCACAGGGGATTGAAGTTGATTAAGCCAAGGTTGAGGCAATACAGAATTGATCGACTCCTAACACGGTTACACACGTGCGAAGTTTTCTAGAACTTGTTGGATTCTATCATCGTTTTGCGAAGGGTTTCAGCACCATCGCCGCACCATTGAATGAGCTCACTAAAAAGGGGGTGCCGTTTATTTGGGGGAATGCACAGGAGGACGCATTCAACACATTGAAAGATAAGTTAACACATGCACCATTACTCCAACTTCCAGATTTTAGTAAGACTTTTGAGCTAGAATGTGATGCTAGTGAAATTGGATTGGGTGGTATGCTATTGTAAGGAGGTAAACCTGTGGCATACTTTAGTGAAAAATTGAGTGGGTCTTGTTTGAACTATTCTACTTATGATAAGGAATTATATGCTCTAGTTCGAACTTTAGAGATATGGCAACATTATTTATGGCTCAAACAATTTATCATTCGTTCTGATCATGAGTCATTAAATCATATTAAAAGTCAAGGTAAATTGAACCGTAGGCATGCAAAGTGGGTTGAATTTATAGTCTTTTTTTATGTCATAAAACACAAGAAAGGAAAGAAGAATATTAAAGGAAAGAAGAATATTATTGCTGATGCATTGTCTAGAAGATATACCATGCTCTCATAACTTGACTTCAAAATTTTTGGATTAGAAACAATTAAAGAGCATTATGTTCATGATGATGATTTTAAAGATGTGTTGCTGAATTGTAAAGAGGGAAAAACGTGGAATAAATTTGTCCTAAATAATGGATTTGTGTTTAGAGCTAACAAGCTATGCATTCCAGCTAGCTCCGTTCACTTGTTGTTGTTACAGGAAGCGCATGGAGGTGGGCTGATGGGACATTTTGGAGTGAAGAAGACAGAAGACATACTTGCTGGTCATGTTTTTTGGCCAAAGATAAGACGTGATGTGGAATGTTTCGTTGCTCGCTGCACTACATGTCAAAAGGTTAAGTCACGCTTTAATCCTCATGGTTTGTATATGGCTCTATCTTTTCCTAGCGTACCTTGAGAAGATATTTCTATGAACTTTGTTTTAGAACTGTCTAGGACAAAGAAGGGGAGGGATAGCATCTTTGATGTTGTTGATAGATTTTCTAAGATGGCACACTTCATACTATGTCATAAAAGTGATGATGCTACCAACATTGTTGATTTGTTCTTTCATGAGGTTGTTCGCTTGCATGGTGTGCCAAATTCAATAATTTTTGATTGTGACACTAAATTTCTTAGCCATTTTTGGAGAATTTTATGGGCTAAATTGGGGACTAAGCTGTTATTTTTTAGTACTTGTCATCCCCAAACTGATGGGCAAACTGAAGTTGTGAATAGAACTTTATCTACCATACTTAGGGCTGTTTTGAAAAAGAACATCAAAATGTGAAAAGAATGCTTGCCTCATATTGAGTTTGCTCATAATCGTTCGCTGCATTCTACTGCAAAGTTGTGCCCTTTTGAGATTGTCTATGGTTTTGTACCTCGTGTTCCTATTGATTAGATACCACTTCCATCTTCGGAGAAGTTAAATTTTGATGCTAAGCAACGTGTTGATTTAATGTTGAAAATGCATGAAACAACCAAAGAAAATATTAAACGCATGAATGCTAAAAATAAACTTGCTGGTAGTAAAGGAAGGAGGCATTTAACTTTTCAACCGGGTGATTTAGTTTGGTTGCATTTAAGAAAAGATAGATTTCCTGAATTGAGGAGGTCTAAGTTGATGCCTAGAGCTGATGGTCTTTTCAAAGTGTTGAAAAAGATTAATGATAATGCATATAAGCTTGAGTTACCTGCATATTTTGGGGTTAGTCCCACTTTTAACATTACAGATTTGAAGATATACTTGGGAGAAGAAGATGAGCTTGAGTCGCGGACGACTCAAATGCAAGAAGGGGAGGATGATGAGGACATTCTTGCTATGGATACAACCGTGCCGACTCCACAATAAGCTCAACAAACTGAAACTATAATACAATGATCAATGACTCGAGCGCGCGCACGTCAACTTAATTATCAGGGGAATGCGTTCCTAAGTTTGCACACAAATATTTCGAAGAATGGAATACTACTTAATTCTTGTGATGATTTAATTTTCCTTAGGAACCATGGAGAAGAATCACGTGAGATCAAGTGTAGAAGTGGAACCGTCAAGCGCAATCCAATTCTTGTTCGCGAGTTCAACTCAGATTCGGCCTTCCTGACAGCGTCTACTTAAATGGCCATAACTTTTGATCCAGAAGGTTTCTCGTGGCACATGAGTACTCTTTGGAAAGATCTTGGAGTCTACTTTCAGATAGATCTGGTCCCACCTCCAAACTTTATCCGAGCCGATCAAAAACTACCAAACAAGTTGTGTCACTTTTTTAGTCCGAGTTAAAGTGGGCCTTGGGTCTTGTAATCGAGTCCTGTTCGGCTTTCAAATGTTTTGGCCGACCCTCCACCTCCTGTGTATCATAAATAGGTAGCCGCACCGTCTTATAAGGTTCGGGTTTTGATAGACTAAGTTAGCCTTTGCTACTTTGCCTTGTGTTCGCGCGTGTCGGCAAGATCGTCCGAATACTTATATTCGAAACCCTACTGTTTTCTGTTTTCAGATTGAAACCTATATCTTTTATTCGCTATTGAGTTGCTGTTCATCTTGTGCTTGCCTGTTCTTCGATTGCTTGCAAGAACAAGTACCCTTATGGTTAGGTTGATTGTGCTGCGACAATGTCACGAACAACCTCTGGAGTTGGTGTATCGATCGCTAAGGTGCAACGTCCTTGGGGTGGTTGTAGTCGGGTAATCAACGTTTTCTCTTTTCCCAATCGAATCTACCACTTTCATCAAAAGATCGGGACCGCTAGTGCTATCATGTAGGCAACGCCTAGGCGCCCTAGGAGGCCGCCTAGGATAACACTAGATCAATGGGTGCTCTGATACCACCTGATGTGGATACAACTAGCTAGCAAGCTGAATCATGTTGTTTCGACCTTGATATTTCATGACACGCCTTGCTGATCGCCTTCTCCTTGTTCTGGGTTATTGTGCACCCAAGAACAGCAATTGCCTTTGTGATAAACTTTCTCCCACGCACACTATAGAATGTGAACAAAGGGTAGTACAACCAAAGTTTCAGTGAGCAAAATCCAACACCATAATTGGATTCAACATACCAAGAATACTTCCTAGATGAAAATCTCAAGAACACACACAATGGCTAATACATTTGGGCTCCTCTTTTTTGGTTTGGCCCTTACCCTTATATAGGTGCCTAGGGGCATGACCACACACAAAGCACATGCACAACCAGGCCTAAGGCCGGTTCCAACTCGTGCTAAGCACGTTACAACTCGACTCCATCTCTCCTAAATACCATACTTCTCAATTAAACCGATTGGTTTTCATGAGGACCCTCAAAAACCGAATACAACTTAAAGAAGCCAACCAATTGGCTCGGCCAACAACCATACGCATGCAACTCAGACTCCCAAGGATAACATGGTGGTTTTTCAAAGATTGATTTGAATTGAGATATCTCCAATCCACAACAAATGGAAATCCCATTCTTGGCCATGGTGCATGACTCCCTCTTCTTGCGCACAACTCCCGCCCGGACCCGACTCCCCTTCTCCTGGCTTGGTTTTTGGCTTCCCATGGCACAGCACATGGCCTCCTGATTTCACACGACTAGATGGCTTGTATCCAGTTCAGACTCCACCGGGATTCACGCATGCCCCTCCTAGGTAGGGGTGCAAACAGAGCGGATACTTTTCGACCATCCGTCCGTCCGTTTTAATTCGGATAGAATTCGGAGTAAATTTTTGGATATCCAGAGGTTTTACCGGATACAGATACGTATTTGGATATTTTTTGCCGGATACGGAAACGAATTCGAAACAAACATTATCCGGCAGATACGGAACTATCCAGATATTTTTCCAGATAGTTACCGGATATTTTTTTGGATAGTTACTGGGTTCAAACTCGCATTCATCTCAGAACTCAATTCGGATTCGGTTCGGGACAGCCCAACAGACACTTACTAAAAAGGCCATAACTTTCACAAACGGAGTCCGATTCGGGTGTTCTTATACTCATTGGAAAGTTTATTTCAAGATCTATGCAATAGATAAGGCCTCATCTTCAAATACATCATGAATCATGTGCTATGACCAAAATAATGTGACGGCTATAAAATCTAGTTTTCTTTTTATGTGAGTTCAAGTCTAAAATAATATAGGGTTGAGTTATATTCAGTTTGGGGACCATATGGACGTCCCAAGGGGCTATATAAGCCTTGTAATCGTAGCCTATGGGGCTCAGATTACCTTTAAGAAAAATTAATCTACTAAAGTTTGTTCGAGTTCATCATTACTACTGAAATTCCATATAGAATTAAGAGTGTCTTCAATCAAGATCGTTCAGCCTTTCCGCTGAGAATTGGGTGTACGGTAGATCTTCGCTTGGTGGTCAGCGAAATCAACGTGAGTGTGTTTTGGCGGATTAAAGAGTGTTCGTCCCTTGCACTGGCATTGGAGGATCATTACGATTCATCAAGACTCCCGCGAATATCCATCCTATGTCGAGAAGATCGAGCGACCATGTATCAAGTGATGTACCTGACTACTTGGCTATGGATAATTCTTACTTTCGAACTGTGTGTCATGTAGTTAGTTAGCTACTATTTATTTAACTAGTATCTATCATTTACTTGCTACTTTGCTAACTAGAATTTACTAGTTGCTTAACTTGTCTCTATCATCGTGTGAAATTTACTTGTTAAGCTACTAATGTAGTTCTATTATGGATATATAGTATGGTGATTGATCTTTACACATGTGATATATATGGTTTTTGTTTTCACACATTATCCAACTAAATATTCGTGATTGAGACTAACCGTATTCGGAGTGGTATGTATTCGCTCTGTATTCGTGACTAAGAATATTCGTATTCGTATCCGGCATTATCCGTGTCCGATTCTGACTCCGACAAAAAATATGGAAAAGAATATGAAATGAGCAATATCCATCTGTATCCGCTCCGTTTGCACCCCTACTCCTAGGACTCCCACACGACTCCCCTCTTCACGCACGCTCCCCATGCACCTTTCCTTTCCATGCGGCTTGCTTCTTCCCTAGCTTGCGCCGCACCTCCTTCTGGCTCATTAGCTTTTGCCTCCCATGTGGCCTGGGCCTTCTTTCTTCACGTACAAGAAACAGATCACGTGTCCATCACCCTCTTTGCACCACACGGCTATTTGCCCCATGCGCCCCATGCACAATTCTTGGGTCACGTGCTGCCTTGGCTTCTCTTCACACTCGGCAATTGCACGTATGGGCTTCCTAGGGTCATATGCCCACGCGGTTTGACCTCATGCGCCATGTTAGTCTTCTCTAGGCCGGCATTGATCTCCTTGCTTTCTTCACGCGGCCCTACGCTTGTCACAACCTTTCCATGAGCTACAAACGTTCCCCCTTGGCTGGGTAAAATTTTTGCTTTTTAGTCCAAAATTTGAAAGTTTTTTACCTATGGACCCATGAAGAAAAGATTTGCAAAAATAGACCCTTAGCACGGCGCCAAAAGACATGGCGCCCAGGGTACATAGCACGGCACCATGTGCTTTGACGCCGTGCGTAGACACGTAGGAGCCACGGTGGACATAGCATAACACCAAAGCACATGGCGCCATGCTATGTAACTACAGCGCTAACGGCTGTGGCGCCGTGCTACGGGACTTAAGCCCGAGCACGACCCCCAGCCCCCCACCACCTCACTTCACTTCCCTAAACCCGAACACACAGCCGCCGTTGCTCCTGCTTTCCCCCTTCAAATCCACTCAAATCTCTCGGTTTTTCTCGTGATTTTGCTTCAAAATCAACCAAGCAAGGTGAACTCCCTTCTCTCCCTTGATTTTTTGCAATAGATTTGGTTTATTTGAGATACATTTCGTAGGGCAAGATTTGAAACCCTAAACGAAATTAGTTGGATTTGGCTCGGTTTTAGGTTGGATTTGCGTTGAATATGCGTAATGTAAGAGTAGTTATGGGTGTAGATTCGTTTTTAGGGTTTGATTTGAGTGAAATTGATGAATCCATGTGCTAGGTTTAGGGTGTAGATTTTAGGGTGAAATTGATACGATTTTAGAGTTTGATATGATTTTAGGGTTTGATATGATTTTAGAGTTTGATATGAATCTATGTGAAATTGATGAAATATGATTTGATATGATTTTAGGGTGTAGATTCGGTTTTAGGGTTTTTAGGGTGTAAGAGTAGCCCTAGGTTTAGAAATAGAAAAATGGGTAGAAGTGATGAATGTCATAGAGAAATATGCGATTAATGAGATTAGTAATTTAGTTTATCCGATATGCTACATCGGTTTTCGTTAAAAGTTATAGCATTTTGTTGTTGCGACCGATTGGACTGAGGTATGTTTGCTTGTTGTACTATAGATGGAAAAGCTTGTGATTTTGCACCATGGTGTAACTGTGAAGAGAAATGCAATGGAGGTGTTGATTTGGAGGGCATGGAAGAGACCACGTTGCTAATTAGTTCACGTCCGTCGTATGGTGAGGTCATTTATCGCTTGGAAGAGAGGTTGGGATGGACAGATGAGCATGGTGATGTCGTTATATAAGGATTGATTGATGTTGGGTCGTCAAAGGGGCCATGTATAAAGAGGTTGGTTTCGATTGGCAGCGACGGTGAATGGGATAACTATGTAGCCATCGTTTTGGACTCAAAGGTCAGAGCACTTGACCTGTTCGTGCGGATGGTGGTGAGAGATCTATCACCTCATAGGGTTACATTCGATCTCAATGACTCACCGTTTGTTGGGTCACCAGCTCATGAAGATGTTGAGGTGCAAGTTGAATCCTCGGCTCAAGTATGCGAGGTTCCATTGACTCAGGTAGAAGCTGACTTTGAGGATATCCATTACCGGTCTGTTGGTGGATTCGACGAGGAGACAGTGTTTGAGGAACCCATGGTTTGTGTAGCATCTAACATGGTGGATGTACAGCTTGCGGGAGATGAGGCTGCTTATGAGGATGCGAGGGCTATGGACTCAGATGATGATAGTCCGTTCCCAGGTTTGACGTCTAGCGAAATTGAGCTGTTGAGAAGAATATTTCCTGGCCGTGATCCGCTAGTGTCTGATTACAATGAGCTAAGTAACGCACATAGAGTTGTTGCAGATGGAGGGCAAACGCAGAGGGACGTACCTAGGCCTGGGGCTAGTATCATAATCCACAAGGGTCATGTCTTTGAGGATATGTCGGCATTGAAGATGTGGTTGAAAGAGTACTCGATCATGCACAACCGTCCATACCGGGTTAAGAACTCATATGCCAAACGTCGGTACACCATCAAATGTGTATCAGGTCGCGGAGTTCGACGCAGAGGTCGCGAGGAAGGGAAAGTGGCCCCGGTCCACGCAGTAGGAGGGGCTGTTCTACGCTGGTTCGGTGAATGGCCCCGGTCCATGGTAACAAGGCGTATATGTATCGTAGGAGTAATTCAGTTTGTTTTCTATCGTGCATGATGCAACGCATATAAACAAACTTTGTGCGCCATGTTACTTCTATGTTTATCACTTATCTTCACATTCAATTATTCATGTCCTCAATATTACTTACCTTCTTACTTACCAGTCGTTTCTACACTTATCGTATATTAATCTTCTCGTTGCAATCTTCTTCTGAATCACTTTTACAAGTACAAATGGTATCATTTAAATATGATAAAGTGCGTACCGATACATATGTCATACAAAGCACCGAAGGTATCAACGCGACTGAAAACAACACTTGAAGTGCTATACCTTGACAATAACAATAAGCACCAGAAAGAAAATATCAACCAACATTAAATTCATCTTCCGCTTCAGTCTGTCCAAACGATGCCCCATCTCCACTGGGTTGCCAGCCCCCATGACAACTCTCTCATGCGGAACAATACCGAAGGATTTGAGTGGATTTGAAGGGGGAGAGCGGGGGTAGCGGCGGCTGTGTGTGTTCGGGTTTAGGGGAGTGAGGGGGTGGGGGCCGGGGGTCGTGCTCGGGTTTAAGTCCTAGAGCACGGCGCCACGGCCCTCAGCGCCGTTGGTACATATCACGACGCCATGTGCTTTGTCACCGTGCTATGCACGGTGACAAAGCACATGGCGTCGTGATATGTACCCTAGGTGCTCTGTCTTTTGGCGTCGTGCTAAGAGTCTATTTTGCAAATCTTTTCTCCAGGGGCCCATATGTAAAAAAGTTTCAAATTTTAGACTAAAAAGCAAAAATTTTACCTTGGCTGATCTCCCTCTTGGCCATGCTAGCTTCCTCCTTTTCAATGCTCAAAACAGCACTACTTTGCGAAGTAACTTCAGTTTGCAATGCTAAAACACAACTCAAAGTAATAATGTTACTTGGTGCCACATCAGCTCTTAGCCTTTTGCTTCTAGCCTTTAGAAATCAGAAGTCATTCGAAATATGTTAGCTTTTAAACACACCTTTCCCCACCTTTTTTTTTCCTATTTTTCTTTGTACTGTCTATAGAGATATAATGATGTTTTTTTAATTTTTATTTAATTGAATACCTTAAAAAAATTAATGACCACTATAATACCATTTCAACCAAAAACCGTCAAGAAAAGCTGAATTGAACATGTCTAAATTGGCCGTCGGAAAGTGAAAGAAACGTAATATATAGGAGCAGTTTCAAAACACCCTTTATCTTTCGGTTTAGAGTTATGAAACCTGAAGGCATATGATGCTATTGCGCTAAATGCAGCATCTTTTGCTCCCTCCATTGATGACAATTGATCTTATAATCTTATACAGTACAACTATAATAATGTGTTACGTTTCTTTTCACTTGATGTATGTGGTATAATTGGAATGGACCACTGCCAATTTTCCGATGTCACAAAATCTCTGAAGCACCGATGAATCTCTTCGGGCCATTCATTAATCTCTAGCTTTCCTGTGACAATAGTTACTCGAATCTCTTTAATGCCATTATATCCGAAAATTTCATTGAAATATACAGCGCAAAAGAGGAAACTAATCGAATCAAGTCATGTACAGCTATTTTCGACACACACTGTAATGAGAGAGGAAACTAATCGAATCAAGTCATGTACAGCTATTTTCGACACACACTGTAATGAGAGTTCATAGGATGATAGAACCAACACAAACTACAATGGCACACCAAAAATTCATAACAATACTGGCTGTCCTAAAAGAGGCAGCCTTGAAAAAAAAGAGGCAGCCTTGGGACCTACTGGGACAATGGGCTGGCTCCTAGCTCAACCAAGTGATCAACCACCAGTGGTGTCAGTTGAATCCCAAGTATCCGTTCTATCCAAAATCCGAATTCTGTTGGTAGCGAATATATGAAGCGTAAATGTATTTGTTTTATGAAACAGATACGGATCTGTATAATATCCGAATCCCCCCAGGCGAATATGAACTTGAATGTGGCACGCGGACTTCGTTGTTAAACAAATACGGATATTATCCTGATTCAAATGTGTTGTGCAAAATACTTGACACATCTTTTGCATTTGAATATCTAAATTACGTATATTATATATGTATTTCAATCATCTCGACGAGCTTGTCATCATGAACTCTAATTTGGTATTTCATGTTTTTTTTTAATTTTGGAACATCTCCCAATAAAGCTTTTTGCATGCTCTTTTTAGCCAAATTCGATGTGTTTATAAATAATTTATTTGCAATATATCAAGAATTACTGGCAAAATGACACCAATGATTAATGATTACGTAATAAACTAAAGATAAAATGGCATAAATATCACTATAAAACTAGTGCCAATTTACTAAACTTTATTATGATATAGGATATTCGCATCCGACTAAATGAGTAGGTATTTAGTTCGTATTTATATTCGAGCATATTTAAATTCGTATTCATTTAAAAAATACGAATATGGAAAGACCACTATTCGAGAAGCCCAATACAACTATACATGTAACAGTTCCTCCAAAAACAAACCAGGTTTTCTTTTCTTGTGCAGCACCCTTGCTTGCAAGTTGCAACCTGTTGGCATCACTTCTCAACTCCAGTATATATAAAAAAAAACAGAATGGGAAAAGGAGCACACATGGGTTCTTGAAATTTTCCTCCTTTTGGGCTGATAGGCTGATACTACACAAACAGTAGCAGTAGTTTGCATCAATGAGGGCTTCCCCTCTTTCCATGCACAGGTTATTGCAGTGTGTTCCTTGGCTTTTCCAGCTTTTAAGGAACATTTGGGAATAGTTGTAGCAGGCAAGAAAATAGACTGATCCTGCTTTCTAGGGGTACTAAACAAGTACAGGGTGTTCAGAGCTCGGAAGGGTGAAAATAAATGTTACCATCATTACTAGAATCCAGAAACAACAAAGCTACAATCTTTGTATTTTGATATATTTACCTGAACATCAAAATTGTACGCTGGAAACAAGAGAGGAAAATGTATAACGTGTAACTGTAGAATTTGCTTGTACCAAGGGGGAATTTTGCTTCCAAAAAAAGAATAACATTAAATAAGATGGGGCAAAAATTTGGCATACCATAGACAACAACATGATGCTGCATAACTCAGTTTAGTGAGCCAGGCAAGAGCAGAAACACCATTATAATGTACATTTTAACCTATGATAATTTCTAGAAGATGAAAAACTAATACAGTAGAGAAAAAATAACATACAGCGAATCGACAGAATATGCAAAACAACGCCTACAGGTGCACAATGTGCTGATCGCAAGAGTTATATGGAGTTGTACGCCTTTGAATGTGTGCAGATCAACAAAACAATAATCGAGAAACAAGAAAAAGTTAAAGCTACGTACTGTCTGACATTTAAGCTAAAATTACTGAAGGGAAGAGGAAAAGCTGTTAACAACTGTTTTGCGCATAAGTAGCTCCACAGTGGGGCACAGTAAAGGTTTCTTTGTGCTCAGTACTAGCTGAACAACCAAGGACTAACTTCAGACTTTACATGGAGTTTTCATGAAAAAACCAGCATAGTAGCACCCACCTAAAAGCATGTGAAGACAGAAAGCACAGCATCGATGGTGTTGAGCAACAGACAGATTTTTAAGATACAAGAAAAGACGGAGTTTGCAGATAACAAGAGAGAAGCATATGCACTTGGGAACAGTTATTCTTAGGTAAAGTCATTAGCATATCTTGTTTCCACAATCCAACCATCCAATGATCTAAAAGACCACTGTAAAAATTAATTCCAGTTTCAGTAGAAGATATAATAAGCAACAAAAACGGATCTTCATAAAAGTTGGACAGTTTCTATGGTCCATGTTATCCATTGATAGCATTTCCTTTGCCATAGCACCTCAAGAAATAAAGAATAAGTTGTGAAATATTCCGCAAGACTAAATGAATATTAGGAAGTAATATCCAGCCTTGGCTCAAAAGAAAAACCTGTAAACAGCTGCAGCGGAAATCTCTTTGTCATGGGGCTTTTCGTTGACCATTTCCATAGCCTCTGGCTCATGTCGAAGGTGAGCAAAGATGGTGATCCATAGCTCTGGATGTAGATAAGATCATCTGCTCCACTGCTTGCAAAGACATCATCAAACTCTCCAAATCCTTGGAAAAACTTGTGCGGCATTCGAGCAACCTCATGCCATTCCTTATTACATAACTCCCAGATGCTGATTCCCTTGATGACACCAGGCCTATCTTGCTTGCCAATCCCACCAACCATAATGAGCCTCTCTCTTAGATTCATCAACCGGCCACAAGTAAGAGAACATGGCACTGCTATGGCCATGCTCATTAGAGAAGTGTGAGTCGGTCTAGCAGCGAGGTCGTACATGATAACACGATGTCGATGCTCATTGTTCACCAAAACTCCAGTCGAGTACACCAGATAGTAGAGCACTCCGTCACAGATGACACACTCATCGCCTCCTCGCCATCTGTGTAACACCTCCACGAAGGGAGTCGTCCAACAGCCTATCTCCGATTCATACAAATGGATGGCCAACTCCCACTGATAATACTCCCCTTGCACCTGATTACACCTCGCAACAACCAAAGTGTAACAATGTGACTTCCTACTCGCAGAAATGGCGTGAGTGCTATAATCCGCCAACCCCCCACCAGGAGCATCAACAATCCTCTTCCAAACTTTAGTGATAGGGTTGCACACAAAGACGCGGCTCCTGTTCTCACTGTCCATCAGGCACACCAACCCAGCAGACGAGGACGCAGACCAGTTGCTCTTCTCAATGCAAGGGAAGTCGAAGCCGTACCACTTGCGCAGGCTTGGATCATAGGTAAACCCAGAGACTGCGTCCTCGCTGCAGGTGAACATGAAGTACCATGGCTTCTGAGGCTCCATTTTACTCCATGTGCACCTCCGGGCATGCACGGCCTCATGCCATCTCTTGCAAACTGATCCGGATCTTATGATGCTCACAACGGGCAAGAAGGAAAGAATCTTCTCCAAGAGATCATCAGGGAGAATGGCATCAAGAGAAACCACCAAGTCTCCATCTCGATCATTGCTGTCTTCAGGAATCGGCGCATATTCCATGACTTCAGCACCGATGCAAGAATATGGATACAGCTCCCACCCCTCAGTCTCCATTGATGGCATAGGATGAACAATGCTGGAACAAATATAGATGCCTGGATACTACAGCAACAGAATAAGTGATACAATATGACACAGTAAGGTATTACTACTCAACACAACAATATTAAGGTCCATTTGCACACATAATCAACTTATTTACAACAATTCATGCCTTTTGTCATAAAACATAAAGATTTTGATCACACAAGATAGGAGCATACAGAGCAAGCAAAGAAAAGCAGAGAAAGGGCAGCAGCAAAAGAAGAGAAGAGCCTAATAACAAAAACAACAATGCTCAAGGCTAGAAGGAAGAAAGATAAAATTCCCCACAGAATCCACCCGAACAAGATAAGTGCGTTCTCCTCCTAATTCGCCTCAAGGGCTAAGAGCCCAACCAACACAAACCCAAGAAAAAGAGCCCTCCTCTCGGAATCCGGCGAACCAAGTCGGCCTGGTTTTCTCAGGAAGCCACCAAGATTCGCCCTCCAGAGAACCAAAGAGAAATCTAAGCTGTTTCGCAAATCAAGAATGGAGAAACGAAGCGCCTACCTGCGATTCTTGCCGTTCCCAACTGGGCGCCGAATTCCCCGATCTGCAGGGATCACGGATGAGCTGGACGGCGAGATTTGGGGGCAAAGGCCATGGGAAGAAATAGCGAGAAGGCGAGGGTTTCTGCTTGCTTTTTTTTTTTTCCTTCCCCCGCCCGAAGAGATGAAACAGTGGGCTCGGCCCCCAAAGCAAGCAAAATAGAGTTTGGGTACAGGGAGAGGGATTATCGTTGGAGCTCGCTTGAGGAGACGGGGAGTGGGAGGATGTGTTGTGTTCTAGGCAGAAGAGGTGTTTGCAGTGTTCTTATAGCCTCCAGGAAGGGAGAAACGAGGGAAGGAGGATTATTTGGTGTAAATTTCCTTTTGGAAGTAAAAAAAAGAAGGAAGGAGAAAGAAATAGATACTAGGAGTAACAGTCTCTTTTTTTAAAAAAAAAAACAACCAAAAGTAATTTAGTCGCACCATCCATTTATAGCAGTATAAGCTTGTTTATATTGGCTACATCCGATTTTGATTTTGTTAAGCGGCCTCTCTTCTCCTTTCACTCTCATCTTACTTCAAAGATAAGATAAATATCACAGACGCATCATTCGTCCTATTCCTCACTCCCTTTTTCATCGCACGTTCTCGTATACGTATCCTTTTTCACTTTTTTATCGCTCATTCTTTCCTTTTAAAAACTACAACTTTTAATCGTTACTATCTCTATTTTTAGACAGAAGGCATGGTCGCAGAAAAATTATCGGCTCACCGAATATGACCACCGCCTACGTGACGCCTACGTCACGCAAGAGTAGCACGGCCGAGTACCACACTAATAGGATTGAGTAGTGGAAATGAGCTACATCTGTAGTAGTACAGCATTAATCGCGGTACTAACATGTTAGGTGCACTATACGTCAAACGGAGGGCACAACGACTAGGTTAGTTTAACAAACTATAATAAGTGGGGTATATTCTGAATTTTCTCTTTGGGCTATTAAAACAATTTCGTTAAATTTAGATGGCAAATACCAACGTTTTTCCTCTACTTGTATAATTCATTGCCAGTTCTCCTTCCATTTATAAATATATGTCACTAGACATTTATATAGTATGCAAGATATAACTTATACCGTTATATATAGAGATTTAGTATATTACTATAAAAGTACTTGGAGAAATTTATTGCTACAGTTCATAGGGCAAGCTTAGATATTTAGGATTTGACAAAATAGGCTACACAAATCCTAATTTATCATTTATAAAAATCGAAGTGAGTAGTACTCTCTCATTTACAAATATAATGTTTTTACACATTATAAGATTTAACTTTGATAATGACTTTTTATAGTCGTAACTTAAAAGAATGCGATAATATTATGAAAGTATTGAATTAAAAATCTATTGATACTATTTTCAATGTAGCTAATGGTTTTCTATACATTAGTAGTCCAAAATTAAGGAAGTTTGATTATAGGCATGATACTCCATCTTTTTTAATACTAATAAGATGCCTATGCATTACAACGGAGTTTCAAAAGAGAGTGATACATATCACCAAACATGATCCTATCATTTTTTTTTGTATAATTCAGCTATGGGATCCAGAAAACACAAGCTATGGGATCCAGAAAACACAAATTATCAGATGTGATCTATGAAACACCAATTCAAATATATGATTATGTGCTTATACATTCCTTAGGAGTCATATTTATAAATAATGAAATAGACCATTATTATTGTAGCTAGCATAATGAGCAGGTGTATGGAAACCAATCGTTAGTTCAAAATTGAAATGCTATTGATCAAAATTCCAACTCACACTAAATGTTTTCTTGCAGTCTTGAGTTCATAATATTTTTTTGCAACAAACAGAACAATAATATGGAATAAAAAATATCAAATTTACATCATTAAATTGTTTCTCCGGAAGTCATGTCTGTGTGCCACCAGTCTAAAGCATGCCATGTTTGCAAGGTTCATATATATATATATAACTAAACTGCCAACATCACTATGTGCAAAGGAGTGTCTCACAAATTTCACAATCAGTTATGCAGGTTCTCACAAATGTCACAATCAGCTATGCAGGTGTAAAATCAGTTATGCAAGTTCTCACAAATTTCACAATCAGTTATGCAGGTGTAAATGTGTGATCTTCTCTGAGCTTAATTTGAAGCGGTGCATACTCTTCTCTGTGCAAGCACATCGTGACAGCTGCTACTAATGTGAGGAAAGCGAAACCTGACCAATAAAATGTGTTGAAACAGTGAATTAGAATGATTTGAGGGAAGAAAGAGTGGGTTTATGTTTCTAAAAAATTAGGTTTATGAGAGTATTTCTGACTCCTATCCATCTTATTGTTACTATTGAATAATTCAGAAGTTTCTTATTACGCTAGCTAAAAAAAGGATGCATGTTTTGTCAGTGAGATGGAATGCATTAGGCAAGAACGTTTGCTGACATTGAATGGTACACCATTCTGTCTCTGTTGTGTCTTCCAACTCATTACTTTCTTTTTTTCTTGACTATAAGGAAGATGCACACGTACGCACACACACCACCACGCACGCACACCACACGTACACACACGAGTGCGCCCCCATAGCACACACCTTTCTTTATCATCTTCATAAATGACAACAAGAATCAGTGACTTGATAAATTACATTTGATAATCATTACATACCGCTAACATTTTTGCACCCAGAGAGGAGTGTGAGTATACAAGATATGAAATGACACAATTATAATAACTCATCTAAGAAGCTTCAGCTAGCCATTAAACATCAATTATAACACAGTAGTTCAAAAATAAAACATTTGATAATTATAGAAGGAAAACATTAGTGATTTGGGATAAGATGGCCACACCATCAAGAAACATGGAACATTTCAGTGTTCAAAGTAAGAAGCGTCGAATTATATTCTTGCTCATTTTGTTTCAGTAGCAGTATTCCGTTCTTCCTCATTTTGTCTCATTAGTAGTATTCCATCGCATGCAACTACTGTGAAACAGTGGTGCATCTCCTAAAAACGAAAAAAATAAAGAGAGCGAGATGCCAAATCCAGCATGAAGTGAACTGTAACTTGAAGAGAATAATCCCTTATCAGCATGTTTATCTCAGAAAACAATCAAATATGGAGAAGGCAAGAGCTTACTTTGTGGCTCCTGAAAAATTCAAAGGTCCATCCAGGCAGCATGGCATATTGCCTAGCCACTCTTGTAACAGAAAAAAGGAGGTGATGTTCCATATGTGTGCTGCATGCCAAGAACTTGCTTATGTCGACTGTCGTCGAGTCGAATTTTCCATACCACTCTTTCTTAATTCCTTTTTTGTTACAGCAAATATAATGGACAATACAGAATTTTCTTAAGCTACCCAGGGGATAATTTACAAAAATTGCTAGAGTATACCTCCAGAACATTCACCATCACCTAAGACCTGCTATACTCACGCTCAAGTTCAACCCCTTCTTGATATTCTCCTACACTCAACTATTTACATTTGGGCTTAAGGGAACAAAAATATGATTTATCAGTGCCCCATTTCTTAGTTTGGCATGGAGTACCAAAGTTCGATCAAGCACACATGTCACTCTGCTCACAAAGATTTTGAGTTCATAGCTCTATAATCATTAACCCAAAAGATATTTTACACTTTGGACAAAAACAAACTTTAGCTACATTTAGCCATAAGTAAAGATTGTTAGAAATTCCCAATCCAAATCATTCAACCATAGCTTTAGGTGAAATGCTGGCCTTCTCATGGCAAGCAATCCAGTTCCATGATTACACTAAGATATCAGATCCTTCATGCAAACACGATTCAGACCCCCCCCCCCCCCCCAAAAAAAAAAAATCTGCGCCTAAAGGTTTTTCGGAAGCCCTCACCTTCTCACGGCAAGCAACCTTGTGACGAGGAACCTGTAGGTAGTGGCGAATTCGTGGCCATGACCAAATGCTTAAAACACTAAAAATGCAAAATGAAATTGACCAGTTTGTGGAAATTCACCCCTCAAGCACACACGAAACAAAGAGAATCTAGGGTTTGGCATGAGGGATGGGGTGGCACAAACAAACCTTGACTGAAGTCGCGCTCGGAGGATGCGCCACACGACGGGAGTTTGTCCATGGTTGCGAGGCGGGGACTACACGAACCTTCATGGGACTTGCATCCGGAGGAGGCTTTACAGCACGGGAGACCATGCGTTGTACCAATGAGGTAGAGGCGGCTACCTTCTCCACTGTGTGCTCATCCAGTGGTGCCAGATCACCAGTAGCGACTGAGGCACCCCGATCGGGTCGAGGCTCCAGACCTCCCCCTGTATCGGGTCACGAGAAGAGAGAGAGAGAGGGGGAGCAAGAGCACTGGGTCGGCTTGGGGGAGCGTAGGATCGAGGAAGAAGTAGAACAATTGCGAGAGGAGGAGATCGTGGGAGCTGTCACAGAAAGCAGGATCCATCGTTTTCTTTTTCTTCAGGAGATTGGGGGAGCAATTGCAACAGAAGATCGTTGAAGACGACGATGGTTCTGGGATGAAGCTGCTTCGGTGCATTTTTCCCTTGGTCTTCTGTGCGCCGGCAGCGATGATGCCCGGATAAACTCCTATTTTATATTAGTAAAGATAATTAAGACATGAGAACATATTTAATTGGATTAAAGTTCGATCATTAATTTATTTTGCAATGATTAATAGAAACTATAAATTTATAACAATAATATGAGAGTACTTTGAAGTACAAATATAATGGTTTTTGTTGATCCAGCTTCAAAGTTTACAATTTATGATTAACATCAAGCCTGCATGACCTGATGTATTTCATCAAACCCACCATAAATATCTTATTTCTATAAGCTAAAGTTATGGCTTATTTGCATCTTTAGGGTGGAAATTTCGTAAACTCTATTCATTGGCTGCGGCTACTTTGGAGCTCGAAATTTCATAAACTCTTTTCATTGGCTTCGGTTTAGTTGGAGCTTTTAGTATAAAAATAGACTGTACTTACAGGACAATCCCAAAGCTCCAACCAACATAAACTTCAACTTAAAATTTTCTATAAGTTAAAGTTGAAATTTTGGCCAAACTAACTCTAAATTTTTACCAAAATAACCATTTTTTTATGATAGGGAATTTTTCTAAAATGTTTCATATATACAAACTAATTAGGCCCTGTAGCTAGTTAGTAGTTAGTCTGGCTAAGAGTTGGGGATTTGGAGCAGGGCCCTTCGAAGAGGCCACATCTTAGGTAAGTTAAAGTGTATGGGCCAAGGGTCCTTCGATAGGTTGGATGATGTCTATTTTATGATTGGTGGAGGCACCATGGGAGTCCTCTACCAATCCTAAAATATATGGCCACAACAAAATTCTTAACCCTTAATTAGATGGCTCACATTTCTTTGTTGCCGCATGGGCCTCAGTCATTCCTAGGCGTGCTTCTCCTTTCTAAGGTCATGAGTGCCTCTAATTCCCTGCGGACGCCCAACTCTGTTGTTATCCATGTGACGGCATGCGATGAAGGCCCCCCTCAGCTTCACAGTTGGCTTCTGACGTCCGCATTTGCGTTCGAAAACCGGGAGCCGGGTGGAGCCAGAGCTGTGCGGGGCGAGCAGCTTCTGCCTCAGTGGCTTTCAATCATCATAACGCCTTTCCCCATCGCACCCACCCACTTGTAGCTGTGCAGAACTTTTTTCCAATCGCACCCCATCCCGCACCCCCTTCCTTCGGCGATTACGGGATCTCCACTCCCCGCCGCTGACCGTGGTGCCCTACTCCGCAAAGGGCATTCGGGCCCTCCCCCCACCGACGGCCCTTCATCCTTGTGCTCGTCCACGGTGGCCTGTCGGTTGGGTAGTCGGAGATCGAGGGCCGTCGACTCCCACGGCAGATTCGCCATCTGGGGTTGGCCCTTACTTGTAGTGCTTCCGGTTGCATACACGTGTCTGGTCTGTCGGAACTACCCACAGGCTTGGGTGCGCTCTTCCTCCGGTGGTCATAGCACCCTGCTCCGACGCCCTCCCGTCGACTGGAAGGTACAAACCTATCCCTTCCCCGAAGTATGTTGTAGATCTGGCTTCTCCCGGTCGTCATGTGCGTGTCCGCTTAGATGTAGCTTGGTTTGGTACTTGGCTACCATGCGTGCAGATGGCCCCAGCCGCCTGGAGCGATGACAACATGACCGCATTCCTGCAGATCTATGCCGACGAGGTGCAGGCACAGAACAGGCCTTTCTCATGGTCAAACACCCAGGGCAAGCACAACCTCCTCCGCAGATTCAATGAGCGAACCGAATTAGTGTCGAGACCCGAATATGCAAATTCAGACTCTCTGTGTATACCGCACTAGCCCAGGATCACGTTAGTGCACATAGTCAAACATAGATGCAATATCAACCATACCCCTCTTCCCCATTGCTCCTCCACTTCCTCCACAACCTGCTGCCCTGTTGCAAAGGAGAAAGCAAGAAGAAGAAGAAGAAGAAGAAGAAGAGGAGGAAGAGAAGAAAGGGAGGAAGAGAAAGAGGAGAAGAGAAGAGAAGAGAAGAAAGGAGAACCCAAGGGATTCCCTAGGTAATTTTCCCCCCACCTTGAACCCTTCTATTTTTGGTGTAATTAGGGTTCTTGACATGAAATAAGATGGGGATTAGCAAATTGTTTCACTGATTAGTGAATTCCTGCTGTCTACGCATAGTTCAATTCGTGCAGCGCAGATTTTTGCACAGATTAGGGCTGTAAAACGATTTTTTACTGTAGGTCTGGCCAAAAGAAAAATTATGGAGAACATCGAGATCTATCTCTTGTATTTTGTTCAGATTTTTTGGCCGTGGTGTTTGGGCGCAGCAGGGTCGGGAAGACTGCTATCTGGCAGAGGTGGAATCCGAGACGGATTGCTGTTCGGATGTAGATTCAGAGTAGAAGATGATTTTTATATTTTTTCTCCCAATAATAAAAGTTGTAGGGAATCTGAAGATATAGTTTCTGTAAAATAATCATAATTTTTAGAGCTTTGTACTATGATTGGGGTGCGTTAGAAGCTAGCTATCCAAATTGCCAGAACAGAGTACGTCCTCTGTTTTGCGCGTTAAATTACACCATGTTAGTAGCAAAATAAAAATAAGTGATCTACTTAAAAAGTGAAGATATTTAAGTGTATATTTCAGAAAGGTATCATTTGTTATAAATGGCTTAATATTTTTAAATATACAAAAATGACAAGCAGCGCCACAGCAGTGGGCTGGGCATAGGTTCGTTGGGCATTGAGGGGATTGTCGGGTTTGGGGTCTTAGCGGCGTTTATATTTTCTTATGTCACAATTATCTTGCTGTAGTTGTGTGCTGAGAATGTCTTTGGACAGATGGCTTCGCTCCTGACCGTGCTTGATCGCGTCGCTCCACGGTAGAGGCAAATAAACGTAGCGGATGTGCTACTGTTTAACTCGTTAATCATTCTACCTTCACACTAGTTAATCCTCTAAATTTAATATGCTATGACATTGTTGACATGCTTCCTTAATGTGGTTTATGTGGTAGCAATTTAGCAATCAGTTGGTTATGGCTTGATGGATTAATTATGATTATGTGGTATATTCTTAATGAGACAAATATGGTTGTGGGGTAATATTTCTACTATGATATTGTGTCTTAGTGCTAGTATTCTTACTGAACACATTGTGGTCCTAGTGGTAGTATCCTTACTGAATATATTGAGGCCTAGGTGGTAGTACTCTTAGTGAATATATTGTGGTTATAGTAGCAATATTCTTAATGAATATTTTGTGGTTTATATGGTAGTGTTCCCTTTGAATAGATTGATTTTGATCTTGGTGAACTAAATGTAGATTGAGTGGTGATGTTTTTATTGAGTCATAAGTGGATTAAGAGGTAATATTCATGATGAATATGTTGTTGATCTTTATGGTTAAATTCTTATGAATCATGTTTATCAAATCATTCATAGCATGACATGTCATTTTGCATCGTGGATGTCGCCGCACATAACTGCGATCGTACCGGTACAACATCATATATTATCGTAGTACGATGCACACTTTTACCTTGTTGGGTAAGGGTGCAGTGGATCATATGCATTTTCGTTGTGGGTGGATCATTTGCATACTTATGCAATGTGTTGTAGATGAATGATTTGCAAACAAATGCAACTTCTTAACTTTATGTGGAGTTGGCTCAAAGAGTCCCTTATGGTATGAGGAACGTGACGCGGCGGCTGACGTGGCACTGACATATGGCAGGTTAGCACTGACGTGGCACTGAGACATGGTAGACTAGGGCTGACATGGCATTGACACGTGGCTGCTGATGTGGTATGCTGACGTGGCCCCAGGGGTCGGACGGTGCTGACGTGTCGCAGACGTGGCACTAACACGTGGCGCTGATGTGGCACCTAGGGCTAATGTGGGGCTGACACGTGGCTAGGGCTAACGTGGAGTGTCGAGAGTGGCAGTCGGCGACGGGATCGGACGGCTGGAGGGTTGACACGTGGCAAGATCTTAGCCATCGATCTAGATCAGGATCGACGGTGGAGATGGGGCGTGCGGGCCATCGGATGGCCGACGCGTGGCGGCATGCCGTGCGAAGCGTCACGGCTTGCGGTGCGAGGCGGCGCGCGGGCGCGAGAGTGGGTGCGGACTCGGGCGTGGACTGAGGCAACGTGGACGAGCGCGGGTTCGGTCGAGGGCGAGCGCGGTGCGGCGGCGGGGTTGGTTCCGGTGATGTGCACGATGGACAAGGCGGGGAGGCTTACCGTTGGGGCGAAGACGACGGCGAGGGCGACTCGGCGCGGACACGGGCACTGGTGCCGGCGACGTCGGGGAGGCGGCGGTGCTCGGTGTTGGCGGCGAGGACGGCAGTAGCATTATAAATAGGCACGCAAACCGAGGTTCACCGACGCGGATACGGCGACAAGTTCGGGAGGAACATGACGAACAGTACCCGAATGCACGGATGCGTGACGTGTGGCACATGCAAGGATCAGACGGCGGCAACGCATTTTACAGATGAACAGTGTACACAGCAACAGATTGTTCACACGTGTAACGGGGCGAGATCGGACGGCTGTGACATAGGGGCGGGTGCGGCGCTAGTGGATGGGCGACGCGTGGGTGATTGCAGATCGAGCGGCTGAGGGGCGACGCAAGATGATGTTCACAAGAGGATTTTTCAATTTTATTTTTCAGAAAATTCAGAGAAAATAAAATGAGATCTAGAAAATAGCAAATAAATTTGAAAAATTCACCAAAAATCTAGAAAAATCCTTGAGACACAAGAAATCCAAATAAAATATTTTTAGCTTATGTTAACGTTTATTTTAATCATATTAAATTCCTTTTAATTTCTAAAAATTTAAATTAAGCTTTATTAATTCCAGAAAATTCCTAAAAATTTATTTTTAAATTAAAGACTTTAGAATCCACTGAGAATCAGGATATTACACTTAGCGTACGTGGAAAAGTAAATGAAGAACAAGTGGGACGCTCTCAAACGTGACTACGTCAAAAGGAAGGGGTTGAAGCTTCGCGCAACAGGCCTCAGCGTCGACCCTAACACCAACAGCATTGACGTGGATGAGTCGTGGTGGGTTGAGAATGGTGGAGTAAGTTGCCACTCCGAAGTGTAGTCGTGTTTCAATTTGTTGCGCCACAGTTTGATGTTCCGTCGTGCCATTGCAGGGCAAGTCCGCGATACACAAGTTCAGGCAGATCGTGGTGCGACATGAGGATCTACTAGAGATCATCTTCGACAATAGTGTCAGCATGAGCGAGTGTGTGTTCATCCCGGGTGTAGACCCGATCAACGTGGACAACGAGGTGTGGCCGGAAAGCTAGGAAGGAGATGGCAACACTATGCAGAGCCCAATGCAGGCCACTGGCAGCGGTGCAACGGTAGGGTCATCCCAGGGTAAGAGGCCGGCAGCACCACCAGTGTACCTGAGCGGCAGGCGGCCACACAAACATGTGGATCGTGATGCCGAGTTGTAGCGGCTTGTCAACCTCTATGAGAAAAGTCTGATGGCACCAACTCGGATGTTCGGTTCAAGTGTCATGTTCCCTAACAAGGCTTCCACAAGGGAAGATTTACTGCGACTCATGAGGATGGTCAAGGAAGTGGGGGCTGCGGAAGGAAGCAACGAGTATTTCTATGCCTCGTAGCTTTTCATGAAACTGGAGTGCCACGACAGCTTTCTCTCCATGGAAACGAATGAGGGTCGCCTAGATTGGGTCAGGCGGACATGGGAATTGCATATGAGGGGCCATTGAGGAGTTCAGTTTCGGGATTGTGTTGTTGAGTTGACTGCATTAGCAGTGAGATGAGTTCGTCTTTACATTCCGTGCATGTTCGTTTGTGTTGTCGATTTTGTTATGTTGTGACTTTTAATTTGTTGTGCATGTTCGTTATGTTGCGACTTTTAATTCGTTATGTCATATGTTGTTTCATTGTGAACTTTGCATATGTGTTGACAGTTGGCATATGTGAAATATTGCTCGACTGTTGGCATATATGTTGCCATCAGGGAAAACTTTTTCGTCTGAAATTTCACCGAAACAACAAAATTTTGGCACTTTCATTGTGCAGCAAAAAAATGGCATCTCGGCCAAAAAATTAAGTTGTTTTTGAATTGGGGAGTGTGAGTCAGCGAGTGTGAGCCACACCCCGCACACCCAGATCACTGCATAAGCTACGCTGGGTAGCCTGCCAGGCCCAGCCGCCGCTAACCCTAATCCCAGTCCCAACTCCCAACTCATAATTTTTGAACTCCTATGAGCATTGAGCGAGAAGCCGAGCAAGCTCTGCGACAGCGGAGGCGGTGGTGGCGCACGGAACTCTCCAAAGCAGCTCCATTGCGAAGAGCGGCCACTACTACAGAAACACTATTAGTAGACGCCAAATCACAAACGGTTTTATGAAATCGTCTGTGATGTACACTATCATAGACGATTTTTAATTTGGAGACCGTCTATATTGTTGGTGGCGGGAAAAAGGAGTATCACAGACGGTTCTTATCGATGAACCGTCTGTGATAATCTGGAATTATCACAGACAGTTTTTTATTAAAACCGTCTGGGATATTCTAGTACCACGGATGATTTTTATTAAAAACCGTCCGTGATAATCCGACTATGTATTTATTGCGCCGCTCAGAACCGCATCTGTCTTCATTTTGATCCAGATCTAGCCGGTACTGCAGCTGGAGGTGGCAAGATTTTCAGGCCATGTAGTTTGATGGAATGAGACTTATTTGGCAGGAGAGCTTTGAAGATTTATCAAGTTCTTGGTTGCCCTAGATATGGTTAGTAATAAAATTTATTTTTCGTTGCATTAAGATTTAGGTCTAGCTAATTTTCGGTGACTGTTATACATATACTTTGAAGATCTAGCTAATTTAGGACCAAAGCTGGATGTATACCACGAACTGTGTGAGTGAAGAGTACATTAATGGCGTGTCTGCTTTTAAAAGAGTCGCCGAGGAGGATATGTTGAATAAGGGGATGAAATATATGTATTGTCCATGCACTGACTGTGAGAATTTAAAGATATTTAAGAATTGAGAGCAGATTGAAGCGCACTTGATTTGTAGGGGTTTCAAAAAGGGGTATACGTGTTGGACCAGTCATGGCAAAGTCAATGATATACCATCGGATGACATCGTCGGTGAAGTCAATGATATGCCACCAGATGATATCGCCGGTGAAGTCAATGATATGCCACCGAATGATATCGATTGTGGTTCAGATTCGAATAGGCTGCACGATGACAATCTGGATCAGATGCTTCGTGATGTAGAAGAGAACTATGATGAGATAGAGTATGTGAAATTTCATAGCTTGATAGAGGACTCGGAGAAACCTTTGTTTACGTTCTGTAGGTCAAAGTACACGAAATTGTCAGATGTGCTTGAACTGTTGAAATTGAAGGAAAGCAACGGTTGGTCCAACAAGAGTTTCACGGCGCTGCTAGGTCTTTTAGCGGATATGCTTTCGTAGGAAAATGAGTTGGCTAAAACCACGTATAAAACCAAGAAGATTCTTTGTCCATTGGGAATGAAAGTAGAAAGAATACATGTTTGTCCGAACGACTGTATCCTGTACCGTAAAGAGTATGCAAACATGCATGTCTATCCGGTGTGCAACGCATCTCGGTATGCAAACATGCATGTCTGTCCCCTGAGCCCATCACCGCCGCCGTCCCCCGAGCCCGTCGCCACCGTCGCCGTCCCCCGAGCTTGTCACCGCCGCCGTCCCCTGAGCCCATCGTCGCCGCCTTCCCCGAGCTGTCGCCGGCCTCCGTCCCCCGAGCCCGTCGCTGGCCTCGGTCGCCCGAGCCCATCATTGGCCGCCTTTCCCCGAGTCTTCATCCCCCGAGCCCATCGCTGGCCACCTTCCCTAAGCCCGTTGCTGCCTCCGTCCCCCGACCCCATCACCTTCCCCAAGCTATACTTTTTGGCCGCCTACCACTGTGAGTTTTTCGGCTATACTCTTTGTGCAATTCAATATTGATTTTAGTGAATTGTAATTGTTGGAATGGTTGCCTAAATGCTCTGTGATGAAGGCAAACAACTAAGATTATATGTGTGTGTGTGTGTATATGTGGATGTGATGGTAAATGGACCTTGAGTTGTGCATTAGCTATCTGCTCTGATCACTAGATGTGCTATGTATTTGGTACTTATTGAGTTGCATATGAACATTGTCGGACCTAGAATTTTCAATCTAGAATCCTCTGTGATTTCACCGCACTATTCCTTGAATCAGTAGATAGTGCTCACAGTTACAGTACTGAACATCAAAGTACATATCAAGTGGAAGCGAAAATATAATAGAATACTTACACAAGGGCCGATTATGCTGAAAACGACGAAAGCAGCAGCGGAAAACGAAGCACACAGGTGAGACCCACAGAACATGCCTACAGGCAGCCAACTGGGGGTTCGCGACCTAGTTCTTGACCTTCTTGTTCTCTTCTTCATCATGGCTTGGCGCATTGCTGAAGTGCAGCGATTCGACTCTTGATTCTAGATTTTTGATTATGCGAGAGTGAGCACTCCAACCCCGTGCTTAGCGAGCCAACACACGGAATGCAGTTATATAGTATGCTTGGCTTGACAAAGAATAGGCTCGGGTTATTTTATTTTGCCAAAAATTTGCATTTTAAAAGACTTCAGATAGACGTATAAGAAATTCCTAGACTTAGCCTTTGGACCAAAATTTGTAATACTTTTGAATAAAAGATTTTATAGAATAAGTACCGATCTCATCTATTACCCAAGTTGCTTGTACCACAAACTAGTTTTCAGCGTTATAGCCACTTAACTTACCACTGGGACGACACCCAGTACAACTCAAACCAGGACAGTCCTTCGTCCTCCATTTTCCCATTCCAGACCCAACCATATAAATCATTTTGAAATAGAACTATATCGAAGTTAAGTCCCATGTCCGCCCTTGATCGTGGGCACGGCTGTTCGAACAGTTTTGACTCTGCAGAGCTTGTACACTTTCATCACAAGAGACAATCCGCCCATTGCCCTGCATGAATCCTTGGTCATGCAGTCGAGTAGATCATCACAGTAACCTTTCAACACTACCTGGCTTCGGGGTCTCATCTCACCGATGGGTAGCCGCCCACTTGCGGTGGGTCCCATACGTTGCACAGGATGTTAATCACTCTTTTACTAGCGCCTCGAGCTCCTCTCCCCATACGCTAGTAAAATAAGAGAAATAAATTACCCTCCACCAGTGTCCCTTCAGCCCCTCCTTGGCATGGCCTTCTTTCCCCCAGTTTGTGAGATGAGTCCGAAGTTCGGTAGGGTTTACTTAGCCAAGTTGCACTTTGCAGACTTGTGGTTGTACTGTTTTACAATGAGAGGTCATGACCCGATTCGGTCCTTGATTATCTGGGCGGTTCTACCACAAACCCACACTCTCGTGCACCCGGTGCACCACACCCCCGAACCATCTGCCCAGACACACCCAGAAATTTTTGGGGGTTTTTGGAGGCATAAATTAATCATTTCAAACTTACCCAACCATTGCCAACCACAATTTTTCCCAAACTTACTCTTTGCATTTGCATATGATATTGGAACATTGCAAATACCCCCAAAACTAAGCATTGCTAAGCCAAGTAATATAACATGACCGATTCTTTTGAAAATTCTACATTTATAAGTTTTTCCTAGGGTAACAATGTTCAAGGTATAAATGTGCTGGGAATGTATAATAATAGCACTTGTAACATGGGCAGCTAACTAAAGTATGAAATCTAACATAAGATAGAACACAAAATAACAGCATGCATTCGATAATTTGAATTTAAATAATTTGCAAAATGAGTATTCGTAATGATCAAAGTGTTGACTCGCCTGGCGTGGTTTACCGCGGTCTTGAGCTCACTCGAGGCTTTCTCATTTGCTGATCTCGAGCTTCGGGTCTTTATCGTCTTCTGGATCGTGGTTTGGTTGGATCCTCTCCAAGATTCCCGTTTCTAGTTACGCGCTAAGCAACGGAATGCAAATAACTCAAAAAGATCCAAGTAAATCCAAATAAACTCAAATTAACTTTATTATGAATTAAAGGATGACTTTTGGGTAGGATTGAGTGGATGCGGAGAGTTGACGAAATCAACGGAGATGGAGCGGAGAGATGAATGGTGAAAAGGACAAAGGATGTGTTATGGCAGGAGGAGTATTTGCCGGAGCATAAGATTGGCTAGATATAGCAGATCGCAGAATACCGCGGCTCAACCTACTTTATTTAATAATCTTCTTTTTATAATTTTATATTTATCAAGAAAGTTCCATGAGTTAGGGTATACTTATGAGTTTTGACTGAACAATATTTTGTCAGGGTTAGCATTTACGAATTAAGGCATGTAGTGCATATATAAGGTACACAATTATTTTGATTTACCAAATTAGTCTTATAGTGTATATTTCTAGTAATTGAAGACGTATTATTTTAGTTCGCTCTAACATTAACTTGATTATTACGGTGTAGGTTAGTAGGATTATTTTTAACTATTAACGACCCATGGGTCCTTTTTAACAAGCGTATGAAGTTACACTTTAATACAATGACAGTTTACAATGCCTAGAGAACTGAGGGTCATTAATGCTTATATACTTATATTTGCATTTATTATCTTTCACGATCTTTAACTTTAATTAGGATCTTTTCTTATGGACCCAACTATATAATTTAATTATCATTTGCATTCGCAAAACTACATTGTAATATCATTTTCTTTTGGACCTACACTTAAATGCATAGCCTTATTAACTATTTGACAACGATAATACATGTACACTTAGTTACGACCTTGCGACACTTAGGTGTTTCCCCGCAGCTACCTTTATAACATTTTTATACTTTACTTACATATGATCTATATAAAGCCTACCTTTTTAAGTTTGGATCTTAAATAACTATATGCAAGATGATCTCTATTCGTGAATCTGTATTACCCAATATTCAACTAACTTAATCCTTGTAAAATAATCAGTTTGTTAGTCTTGATTAACTAGTGACTTTAACCACTATTAAATCCTATTTGATTTTTGATCCATTTCCTTCCTACTATTTATTACATATATATTTATACCTATAATTAGATCATATGCCATTATATTCTTTATTTGCATTTATGTAAATTACTTGTATTAGCTATCATTTAAAATGGGTTTCATGTCATTTAAATCTTCACTTTCATATAGTTTGCCCAATGTATCAGTAAGGTCTTCCTTTAAAAGATAACTAACTTGTCATATTTCTTTTCCTTAAGTTCTAATGTCTAAAGACAATAGTCATGATCTAAACTTATATTAATCATTTACATCCTTTGCTGATATGAAATGAAATGTGATCTATTCTTTATAAAGTAATCAACTTGTTAATCATGATTGACATGCAAACTTTTGTCAATATCAAACCCCTAATCTTTTCATTATGCATAAATTTTCAATACCACTGTTTCAATTCACCCCTACCCTCACTTGTTAATTATGAGTTACACTTTTGTACTTAAGTTCAACTACAAAACATATCCCATCACACTGCTCCATGGTTTAATTTTCTGGATTCACATTTCAGAGTTTGGCAATTCCTGAAATAATGTAAATATGGTTTGTCATCTAGTTGCCACATCCATAGCTAAACTATATGCCATTACACCTTCATTTGATTTTCAGCAATTCCTTATCTTGCATGTATATTTATATATGTATTCAAAGTTAGATTATATATGCTATTACATTCCAATTCAACTGATACTGATCTGCATTTGCCCCTTAATTAGATGAACTGAGTCCACATGCTATACAATCCAATGATTATTGTTGTTTCCCTATTCAGTAATCACGAACACAAAGGAAGGAGCATTGCTTTGTAGGGACTTGTGAGCCGAGAAGAGGAGGCGCGGCGACGGGCAAGTCTTGTGGCGCCCGTGTGTGTAAGGCCCAGGAGGAAGCCATTGCCAAGATGGGCCCGAGGCAGCTCACACATCCTTCGGGTGGTGGAAAATCGGCCGGAGCGGCACCAGACGCCGACGATGGTGGCTCTCGGCGGCCGGCCGTGGGGAAGAAATGGGGCGGCGACGCTATGGTGGAGGGGAGAGGAAGGGGAGTCAAGCATGAGCGAGAGAGGGCCTAGGGGAGTTCACCTGCGGCATTGGCTTGGCCGGAGAGGCATTGGAGAAGGCCGGCGACGGGAGCCCGGGCGGTGGCGGAGAGGCTTGCGCGGAGAGGGAAGCTCGGGCGACGAGAGGTCCGGGCGTCCGTTGGGGGAGCTCCAGGGCATCAGGTAGATGGTGGCGTAGCAAGGAATCGACAGGAGAGGCGCCGGAGGGGAGATATCCGAGGTGGGGGCGCCGTCGGTCGGAATCGGGGAAAAATGGCCGTGCGACGCTTGTTCTTCGGAGAAGACTCAATTGCCCACTGGAGGAGGTTCCCAGGAGGGGGAGGCGCATAGGGATGCAGTCGAAGAGGGAGGATTGCCGCCGGAGTGGCTGGGAGCGGTAACGGCTTGGGGTGCGCACGGGCGAAGCCGAGCAAAATGGAGAGAAAGAGGAAGGCGAAGGGGGTACAGCGAGCTGCTTGGGGTGGCTTTATAGCTGCGAGATGTAATGTGCGGTCGTTGTGGTTGACGTCACCGGAGCAGGAGCCGACTTAGGCGGCGGCGCGTAGGCCGACGTAGGGGCGGCGCGCACAGGAGTGAGGAGAGTGACGGGAGAGGGAGCAGGAGCACGGGGTAGCGGCGGAGATCGGGGAAAACTAGGGGCGCGTGAGGAAACCAGGGGTGGAAGAGAGAGGAAGCAGTGGGCGAGCAGCACGACATGTGCGGCGGCGGAGGGGGAGAAAATCCCGGGCGGCGCGGTGCTTGCGCAAGGAAAGGAGAAGGAATGAGGAGAAGCAGGCTGCGGGTGGGGCTGGGCGCAAGGAAAAGGGGAAGGAGGTGGAGCGTAGGGCCCGTAGGTAGTGAGAGGAGAGGAAAAAAAGAGAGAGAGGAAAAAGAGAAGGAAGAGAAAGATAGTGGGGCCCGCGCACAAGAGAAAGAAAAAGAGAGGGAAAGGAATAAAAATTAGGGAGGATACCCAGTTTTAGCTTCTCATATAGTTGTATTAATTTTTATTTTGCATCTGATATGCCTTTATTTATTATATGAGTTTATTATTACGATTATTTTATCTTTAGGGAGTTACGCCTTGATATTAATTTGTCATAACACAATTTTGGAGAAAAACTCAAGAATAATTGCAGAAGAGTTTGAATGCCAACAAGATGCAAACAAAAATTTTAATTTCTTCAAAATTTTGCTCGTTTTAAAATTCAGGATGTTACAAACATACTGTTTTAGACTTGGTTCAATTCGGCTATAGTAACTTGATTGTCCAGCTTTAATCAATCTAATTCATACTTAATTGAATTAGTAGATTGATTAAAGGAGGTCATATACTGTTTATAGCAATTGGTTCATGATCTGATTGCTCACTTGAATAGCTAATTTTGAAATTAAGGCTCAAGGTCTAATTTACAACTGCCATATATATAATCAAGATTGATATCGGTTATGGTGGAGATGGCCAAGAACAACTCTTGTGCAACTAGCCTTCTGAGAGCGATAACTACTTTCAATAGTATTAACATGGAGAACATTGTCATACATGTTATGTTCATAATGCTTTTGATCTTTAATTGGCATGATCCAACTTGGTTTATGTTTATGTTTATGTTTTAGTTAAGTCATATGCATGTATATTATTTCATGCCTTTGTATTTGTATATGTTGGAATTAAAATGGATTATATGCTTATATCGCAATGGATCTTAAATAAAGAAATGAATATATATACTTATGAATATATGTACTTTTATGTAATTCCATGTCATTTTCATATTAATATATATATATATATATATGCTACATTGTGCTTACCTTTCATATATGAGATGGCCAACATGTCATCATCATCATCGGATGCATCCACTCTAAAATCAAAACACCGAGGAAGAAGACTATCGAAAAAGTCTGAGGGCCGATTTATAATCATAGAGGTCGATGGATCTGGGACCCCTCTCTTTCCTCGCTGAGCAGCGTGCGTATTTCGAAGAATGATAGGAATTGTTACATGAGAACAAATGGAGATCACATTCAATTCATGGAAGACCGTGAGTGAGACTCAGAAACGTGAGTTGCTGACAGAGATTTTTTTTGCATCGTTTGAGATCCCAGAAGAACACCACGATTCCGTGTAATGATATGCCTTGCTAGCGGCGTGCAATGCATGGAAGAACTTCAAGAGCGTGCTTGTCAAGTAGTTTGTAGAGAAGTATCTAACGCCCTTTCATAAGTACCCATTCGTGGAACCACAATGGGAAGAGTTTAATACGATGAAGATGACCGAATATTTTAGAAGTGCAAGTACAGCGCACAAGGCCCTGCAGGCAAAAAACGCACACCCCACAGACTCAGCACAGTTGGGTATACGGGTAAAATCCCGCAGTGGAGACAAGGGGACGAATAGGCAATCCTGCGGGACACCGCCCCGCCATTTGCCTCGATCTCGGATGAGCACGCTTGAAATTGGATTAGAGCGAGGTCATCTACCACGTCGTCGGGGGACATCTCCTTCCGGAACCCTGCAAACCAGGAAGTGTCCCACCGCTTGGTAAGATATCGAACTACATAGCTTGTAATTACTCCACAACTTTATAGGAAGTGAAAAGACATGTCAGGCTCTTGTAGGATGCACTGAGTGTATAATCTTCCCAAGGATCCTTCCAAGCAAGTAGGGAGAGAGATATACTCTTCGTGGCCCTGGGAAACAAGGAGCACCCGGGTCGTATGAGAGGCCTTAGTTTTTATGTTCCTTGGAAACATGGTTTCTCAGATAACTCTGAATTGTATCGAAGTAGGAAGAGAACCAAAGCTGAGCGTGTGGCACGGCTACGAGAGGAGATCAAGGCATCTCTTAGAGAGCAGCTTGCTAATTACGTCAGAGATGAGATGCGAAGATTTACAGAAAATCAGCAGGCCGCCGCTGCCGCTCCTGTGCTAGCTAGCCCCCAACCGTCGGAGTAGCTGCGCGTCCAATCCCACGATGAAAAGCAAGGCAAGATTTTCTGTGGACGACATCCTAGTAATAATTATTATCTCTGAAATGCTCGATCCGTTGATAGGCCTGTTGGAGTAGTAAATTTTGTATCGTTATGTAGGAGTCTACAAAGTGCAAGCTCCAAGTGAGATATGCCTCCGTTCCCTTATGCGCTGCTTAGGGCTAGGCATATCCGTCTGCTCATGGAGTCATGGTGCACCGTGCACCTTTAGCACCAGGCTTCGAAAAAGTTCATGTGGATAGTGTGCATGCCAATTTCGAGGTCGTTCCACTACAGAAGCCCCCCAACGATGAGCTTGTGACTCTAGAGTAAGCCATTGAAACATTCATCTAGTGGCCCAAAAGTGACATCTGCTTTGAGGCTTCTTCACCGGTGGCATGTCCACAAGGACAATTCGAACCAGAGCTACATGCACTGGTGCCATCTCTACAAGGCATATCTCCACCACTGTTACCTACACCAGTGTCATGTCCACGGGTGCTATTCCCGGTGCAGCAACTTGCACCGGTGCTACCCTTATAGTCGACTACCATGAAGTCGACCTACAGTCGAGGCAGCAGGGGAAAATCAAAGAAGACCGATGATAATATCTCGTACCTGCCATTGGCCCACAAATTCATGCTAGGCGAGCCGCTGATCGTCCCAGCAGAGCGCATCCTAACCCTAGGACTTAGTTGTCAGAAATTACACTCTTGATATATGGAACAGGCTAATAAGCACAGGGAGAACGGCGCTCAGGTATCACTGTCAAATTCAGGTCGGATCATTTACAACACAATGTTCATGATTATGTCTTCGCGGTGACCTTTGATGATTTATTTGATCTTTTCATACTCAACGCTCTCGACGCCTCACTCATTCGATGCTGGACGCTGTAAGTGTGTACAATCACAATCTCCGTTCATATCATACCGATAAATGTCATATATAATTTGTTGCTTTCGTGTGTATATATATAGACACATGGTGACTGAAGCTAGATCATCCAAATCATCAGTTGGTTTCTAAACCTACACTTGGTCGTCATGCATACCATCACTGATGATGCATTCTTCGTCGAGAGGTATATTATAGTAGCACTACCGGCTCACCGCGATAAGGAATATGTATTAATGCCCTACAGTCAGGGGTTCCACTGGATTTTAATAGTAATTGTACCAAAATGGAACAAGACAATACACCTTGATTCCCTAAGTAAGAATAAAATCGACTACACAGTTATCAGCCAATTAATTGATAGGTAAGTACATTTTCTCCATATATAACTATATTGTACTCTTTCTTTCCTTCGAATGACTAAGGTTAACTTTTTCGAATCACGTAGATCGTTCCCCATGTACGTTGCAGAGGCACGTCGCTTGACGGAAGGGCCCAATGACCTGAAACATGTTCAAAAATTTACGGTATTTGCTAGTACACATTAATTAATTCTATGCAATAGTTGATAGTAATGCATCTTGAATTAACACATTCTATTTTTTGCAGTACCACCAGCAGCTGCCGGGCAACACGTGTGGATTCTACGTTTGCCACCATATGAGACTACTACTCGATTCCTCGAAGATCACTAATCCTAAGGTTTGTCAATCTTTCCATAATTATTTCATACTTATCAAGTTATATATGTACTCACATTGATATTCCTATCGATAAGCTACGCCCATCCTTACAACTGCGTTGCAACAGCCTAACCTTTCACGCATTTGAGGAGAGTGCGCATACTTTTTGGTGTCTAGAGTCATAAAATCAGATAGAGAGTTCCACAACGTAGAATGATTTTTTATTACTCCATTACTCCGGAATCGAGGTCTCGCAAAAGGAACAGATCCATAATCAACGAACTTGTCAGGCTGCACAAACAATACTTGGATGGCCATCACTATCTAAGTATTGCTTGTGCAGCCTCACAAGTTCGTTGATTATGGATCTGTTCCTTTCGCAAGACCTCGATTCTAGAGTGATAGAGCAATAAAAAATGTAATGTTACCTTCTAAGTGCAAATGCAATGTAGATATTTTGTAATTGTGTATTTGTTAATGGATATTTTATTTAATTTCAATTAATTGATTTGTGAAATGGATGTTTTATGTTTGTGAAATGAATTGAGATGTGAATTGGATGTTTTATGTTTGTGAAATAAATTAAGATGTGAATTGAATGTTTTATGTTTGTGAAATGAATTGAGATGTGAATTAGATGTATACATATACATATTGATCTGCTTGTTTCAGAGGGCATGGCTAGCATTTCCTGAAGCTAGTCAATAAACAGAAATAAATTTAGGGGTAGAAAATAATATCACAGATGCTTTTTAAGTAAAAACCGTATGTGATAGCTATAATCACTGATGATTTTTAGCTAAAAACCGCCAAAAACCGTCTGTGATACTTTTCCATCATAGACGGTTCTATAAATAGAACCGTCTGTGATACTTTCCCATCACAGACGGTTTTATATATAGAACTGTCTGTGATATGTGAGTATCACTAACGATTTTTGGTTAGAACCGTTTGTGATAGTGTTTTTCACAGACGGTTCTAATTACAAACCGTCTGTATTGTATTTAACATAGACGGCTCACAAACTGTCTATGATAACCTTCGATTATCGCTGATCCATAAATTCAGATAGTTCGAAAAACCGTCTGTGATGTCGTTTTGAACCGTCTGTGATGTCGTTTTGAACCGTCTATGATGTGCATTTCTGTAGTAGGCCCTCGGCTTGGCTGTTGCTCGCCATTGCGCCATCCGGGTTGCAGTCCCAAACTCCTGTCCCGATACGGCGGCGATACCCCATTCTTTGGTTCTCCCCATTTTCCACTTACAATGAGCGGCGAGCAATGAGTGGCCGACGGCGGGCGGCAGCCATCCCGGCCAGGTCGGCAGTGCTTGCAGAGGCCGGTTCGGGGAGCTTCGCTTGTGCTTTTGAGCTTGTGCCTTCTTCTCTCTTTGAAGGGGTGGAGGAAGGGAAGGCGATTTGGAGAGGGAGTGGAGCAGCTGGACGGGAGATGAAATAGGGGGTCCACACATCGGGTTGGTCGGTGCCTCCGCGCATTGCGGTCTTGGTCTGAAAGCATTGACGTTGTCCCCATCCTTTACCAAGCGGCGGGCGGCTAATCTCCTTCCCCATTCTCCACTGAGCGGCGGCCAACGCGGGGAAGAAGAGCGGCGGGCGATGGCCATCCATCCTCCACTGAGCTGCGGGTGGCCAATCCCCATCCCCATCCTCCCCTGAGCGGTGGCCAAGGCGGGGAAGAGCGACGGGCGGCGGCCAAGGCGGGGAAAATCGGCTGGCGGTGGCCAAGGCGGAGAAGATCGGCGACTAAGGCACCATCTCACCAAGGGCAGCCGACAGAAGTGCACAAGTCGGCTACAACTCCTGCTTCTTGGACGTCACCGCCACCTCTGGACTTCAGTAGTACGAATTGAAACCCAACTGTAGCTCCCGACCGCTGCCACCACCTCCAGTGTCGGCTGCCTATTTCCCCTTCGGCCGTTTGGAGCAAAGGGAGGAGCAGCAGCAGGTGCATCTCTTCACCCCTTATACGCTTCCCATTGCAAATCTGATGTGTGAATATGTGATCGTCCTCAATCGTCAAACCGGCTCACGACAGGGGAAGCGGCATGGATGCGCAGGCAGTAGCACAGGGAGTGGAAGGAATGGTTGCGGTAGGGATGTAGGCGTCGAGAGTAGAATAGGGGCTGCTGCACATGTGGATGAGCTTGCTAACACTCCACCGGCATCGACTGGTACAAAAGGTAGTATTAATCTAAAAGTTTTTATTATGGATTGATCGGAGGTTGGAGATGTAAATAAACTGTCAAATGTACCATCTTATGCTAATCCAATTTTATTGTCTTGGAAACGTAGGACGTGTGAACATCAGAGATATTAACAATGTGTGGAATCATGGTAGCAGAGTTGGCACCCAAGGCTTCACATGTAAGAACTGCACTTGGACGAAGCATGGTGGAGGTGCAACCCAGCTAAGGGAGCATCTGGCTGGGGTAATAGGTGAAGTGCGAGCTTGTGAATGTGTGCCACGAGAAGTGCGTGATGCAATGAGGAAGACCTGGATTAGTGGGAAGCAAAAGAGAAGAGAAGGAAAAGAGCACATCCTCAGATTGGAACGTGAGCTTATGGAGAACATGGAGCAAAACGATGTAATTGATGTGCCTAGCGAGGAAGAGGGCAAAATACAATTGGCATTATCGAGATCATTGAGAGATCTTCAGTTTCGGCATGCAGTGGAGAGGAGGGGTGGTACATTTGAACATGGCGCTGGTAGTGGTAGTGGTAGTGGCAGTGGTGTTGGTAGTAATATTGGTAGTAGACCTAGTGGAAGGATTACCACCATGTTTAGCAAGGCTAGGGCTAGTCGTAGTGGTAGTGGTGGCGGGTCATTTGATTCAGACTTGGCACGTGGCAGAGGATCCAACCAGCCTTGAATTAACACTGTGATGAACGAGGGATCCAAAGAAAAACTTGGCCAAGCTTGGGCCAAATGGTTTCATGCCAATAACATTCCTGGGCGGAAGGCCAACTACCATTATTTTCGAGTAGAATTAAAGGTGACTCAAGATCTAGGTCTAGTGGCATACCTTCCTTAAGGGAGTGAAATTGATGGGACATACTTGCAAGACAACTATAAGGAAATAGAATTGTATATTGAGAAATTCAAGAAAGACTGGGATTAGTATGGTGTGACTGTCATGTGCGACTCATGGACAGGACCTACCGCAATGTGCATCATCAATTTCATAGTGTATTGCAATGAGAACATGTTCTTCCATAAGTCCATCAATGCAACTGGTCAAATCCAAAATGCAGGTGCTGAGTAAGCTTCTAGTAATTCTATTTCTCATTCATTGTCATGCGCTTTGATTTTTGCTATCTTCTTTTTCCATGCAGATTTTTTGTTCGCAGAGATCAAGCGGGTGGTTGTCGATGAGATTGGGCACAAGTCTGTTGTGCAAATTATCACAAACAATGGATCAGACTACAAGAAAGCATGTGGCCAACTCATCGGCGAGTACCCCCATATTTTTTGGAAGCCATGTATAGCTCACACTGTTAACCTCATGTTGAAGGACATTGGTAAATTCCTGGAGGTTGCACAAGTAGTGACAAGTGCCAAACGGATTTGTAGATTCTTCTACAACCACAATAGGTTGCATGATGAGATGAAGAATAAGATCGATGGGGAATTGATCCAACCCAATGCCACTCGCTTTGGAACTGTTTTCATCTTCCTTCAGAGTTTCTGGGATAGGAAAGACAAGTTTCGACAGTGGATGATGTTAGAAAAATGGAAGGACAATGATTGGAAAAGCAATCCTGACTACGCTTATGTCAAAAACAAACTGACAAGTACTGCCTGGTGGGGTAAACTCAAGTGGGTCTTAGATGCAGTTGGGTCACTATATTCTGTATTACGGTATGCTAACTAACAAAAGTTTGGAACATCTTCTAGTTTTATGCCAAGGATGATGAATGCGATGCATGCAATGAAATTCCATCTTGGTGAGGGGACGCTGGACCTGGAGACATACATGAGTAAGGTGTCCCTTAGAGTTAGCTATCTATGCGACGACACAATGCTGCTTGTAGGTAATGACAAAATAATAATATGAAATTGTGAATTAGCTAATTGTCATGCATCTAAGAAATTAATTTCTTTTATTTATCATGTAGCTACTGCCCTTGATCCTGAAGGGCTTTACAAGTTGAACTTTAGCAATAATGCCCAATGTGTTGAAGCATTAACAGATGTATTAGAGAGGATGACGGAGTCACTTGAGGTTGCAGTGGAGGCAATGGCTCAATTCGAGTTCTTTCGTGCTAACAGAGGAAAGTTTGATGAAGCGATGGCACATCTTGGAGCATCCAAAGCTAGGCTAAGTAAGTGAACTCATTTTGATTATTAAACATTAAAAAATACTTTTCTTTACTGATTTGTGGTGCTTTCATTTAGTGACTTGGTGGTTCCAGTATGGGGGAGAAGTGAAACTCTTGCAGAAGTATGCCATGCGATTTGTGTTGCAACGTGTGTCATCCAGTGGGTGTGAGCGTAATTGGAGCATGTTTGTATTGGTTCATACCAAGGTGAGAAATCAGCTTGGTTATGAGAAGCTGGACAAGCTAGTCTATGTTCATTACAATTTAAAGCTGATCATCCAACAAAACTAGAGTGAACATGAAGAGAAGGACACTGATCCATATGCAATAATGATAGATGCCATAGTTTGTGATCAAGGAAACCCAATTATGGATTGGCTGAATAAGTCAATGAGTAAATCAAACCCAATTTTGGATGAGGGTGGTCGCCCATCTTGGGTCGTTCTTGATGAAATACGTTGTCAAAACTCAAAGAGGAGACGCTCTCATGGTGAAAGAAAGGAGAACGTGAAAAGAGGAAAGAGGGCAGTGGTGGATGACGAGGAGGAATCTACGGCAAGTGATAATGATGATGAACATGAGGAATTTGATGAGACCTCATCCAAGAGTGACGACGATGATGATCGTGGCGATGGAGGTGGAGAAGATGCCACCAAAGAGATAGAGGACACCCAAGAGACGAAGACTGAGGAGCAATGTGCTCTCCGGTCAAAGAAAAAGAAGAAAGACCTTGCAAGCCTCTATTAATTAGCTTATGCCTCTATTAATTAGATTTCTTTCTCACATTCTTTGTAATGGCAGGTTGCTAGGGAAGGGATGATGTCAGTGCAGCTGCCTGTGAATCTGTGATGCTATAGATGATTTGGTATTTTGGGTTATGCAATGCTATTTGAAATTATGAATGTGCTTTTGTAATATTTTCTCAATATGAAGAAAGCTTTTATTTTCATTAAATGGTCTTTTGGGTTATGCAACATGTCTGCAATGATACAAGAAAGCTTTTGTTTTCATTGAATGGTCTTTTGGGTTATGCAACATGTCTGCAATGATGGAAGAAAGCTCTTGCTCTCATTGAAATATTGTTGGACATTAATGAATATGGTTGAACATGGTAGTTCCATTTGGTTGATATTCATTTCCTTCAGCAATAGTCTATATTTCTTTAACTTCATTTAGATTTTCAAAATATTTAATTTGGACATTTTTCAACTCATTGAATAGAACTTAATGATGATTGCTTTGTTTATAATACTTGAAGATTGTTCCTTGCTTTGATCTACCTTATTATACTTGATTTGCACTATATGTTTCTCCATTCATAAACTGAATGGTTAAATGTCAATTGTTGAAAAAGAGTCTTATGCATTTCATTCTGAGAGGAAATTGCATCCAGAGAAATCTTGATTTATCTTATAACAATCTTGTTGGAGAGATTTATGAAGAGATCAGTAGTCTTGTCGCATTAAAGAAGTCCTATTGGGTCATTGCTAGAGAAGTACCAATTTAAAACAAGAAATTAAACCATATAGTGGTAGAATTGTCGTCGAAATCATGAAATGATGGACTAGATTGGGAGGAAATAACAGGGGAGGATGAGCCTGGACTAAGGGATGAGAGCATGCTCATCAGTGAGAAGATGAAGCATCTGCTCTATGAGGTGGGTCTCTTTATGTTAGGAAAATTTCACTTCTATCAAAGCCTGATTTATCTAAGGTGGTGTACTACTAAGATGTATGAATCCTACAGTAGTATTGTTTTCTGATGCATGTCTGAATGTTCTGTTGCTTTCTAGTTTCAAGTCTAAAACTCTGAATTGCATACATGCACAATTATTATGACATATCTTGATCTTGTTGATTTGATTGTCAGGAAAATGTCCTGAATATACTATATGCAGTTTCTTGACCACAACTGTGAATTGTGGGTTACCATATTTTCTTTTGTATTGGCCTGTTACAAACTTACAATTAACTGTAGCTTTTCAGGTCTTGGTTAGAGTTGCAGGAGGCTTGCTTTTTGAGCTATTGGGTCAGTCTGTCAGTGATTCGGCTCGTGATTAAGAAGACATTCCTATTGTGCTCCGTGCATGGCAAGCTCAAAATTTTCTGATAACTGCACTTCATGTAAAAGGCTCTGCACCAAACGTTAACATCATAGGGGTTACTGAGGTTCAGGCAGTAATTCTCAGCAAACAGTTTCACTTAATCACCATCTTTTTTCAATCCATGTCTCTTCATTTGCGTGTTTCTGTTTTTGTTCAGGAGCTTCTTTCTACTTGTGGAAGTAAATCTCCTAAAAATATTCATGAAATTATAACACATTTGGCTTCCCGCCTTGTCCAATGGGACGATAGGTGAAATCAATTTTTCACTCACAAGTGCTTAGTGTTCTAGTTAACACTTACTGGTGCTAGAACTTTAGGTTTGAGTTATCATATTTACATATGGCAGACTGTGGCACAAATACGTGTTCGGTGCAACTGATGAAATTTAACAAACTTTGTAAACAGGTAAGTTATATAGTATGATATTCTCAGCTTCACTGAATTCCTTTCCTCTGAAGCTAGAACTTTATGAGTATTTGCAGGCGAAACCAGGAAGACCTAAACCTGCTGTGTATAATCTGTAACCAAGATATCAGAAGATTTCGGTCATTCTTCGCCCAAATTTTGGTCATATTTCATCCATATTTCACTCTGAATTCAGGTGGATTTTGTTATGCTTTTTGTTCGGTTTTCGGTGTAGAATTCAATCAGCATTCAAAAATTTTGGGCGAAATTCCAAAATTTCGTTCCATTCGTCCCTTTCGTCCCTTGCCGAAATTTTTTCCACCCCGAAAGATTTTTCCCTGGTTGCCATATGTGTTTCGTTGTGCATAAGTGTTGACTATTGGCATATGTGAAATATGGTTGCATATGTTGTTTTTGTTGGCATATGTGAAATATGGTTACATATGTGAAGTATTGTTGGAAAGTTTGCACATGTTTACATGTGCGGCATCTGTTATGGCTTTGCAAGGATGGCTTCTAGCAGTGGGCACCAAGGAGAGGACTTATTTCAGCAGTCCTAGTTCTTGCCTTGCATTGGCCTTATCGCGTTTGGAAGCGATGAAGACGAGATGACTGCGGAGGCAATCCCAGCAGTGCCGCATGTGACTGGATGGCAATGGGTTTCACATCAACTTACTGATGACCAGCGTTGCCACAATATGTTTAGGATGAGCCCCCTTGTATTTGAGGCGCTTCATGAGAAGCTAGTTGCGGTGCACAGACTTCGGTCTACTCGAGAAGTTTGTTCGAAGAAAGCGTTGGCTCTCTTTTTGTGGACCTACGGGGTGCCTCAATCACAAAGGCAAGGAATGAACTGCTTCGAGCACTCCGTGGGAACCATTTACAAGAAGTTTGACGATGTGCTACAGAGTGTGTCTGACCTTGCTGGTACAATCATTGCACCATCCGATCCTACATATCAGACGGCGTATGCAAGACTGTAGAACCCGAGATTTTATCTGCACTTCAACAACTGCATAGGGGTCATTGATGGTTTGCATGTCAGAGTCATTATACCAAATGAGGAGAGGGCACACTATTTCAATAGGCACAGCTACACAAGCCAGAATGTCCTGGCCATTTGTGATTTCGACTGCCGATTCATATTTGTGTGCGTAGGGTGGCCGAGATCGGTGCATGACACGCGGATCCTACATGAGACTATTGCGAAATACAGTGACAGCTTCCCACATCTACTAGAAGGTAATACGTTACGAATAATTTTCAATACACCATTGTTTGCATGGCCTACGCTAACCGCTTCATTGCATTGCAGGCAAGTACTACCTTGTCGACCCAGGGTATCCTAACAGGTTAGGATACCTGGCGCCATATCGCAACAGTAGGTACCATCTTTCAGAGTTTGACAATGGTATTGAGCCCATAGGGATGAAGGAGCTCTTCAACTACCAGCACTCACAACTACGGAACGTCGTCGAGCGCGCATTCGTGATGTGTAAAGGCAAATGGCACATACTCGACAAGGTCCCTACCTATAAGGGTCGCAGGCAGAGTGCGATCATTACAGCTTGCATGGTGCTGCACAAATTTATTATCGACTACGGGTTAGCTACGAGGGTACCCCTAACACACATCACAACGTAGGGGCATTACGCACCTCCCCCGTCCATGTCACCTGGACTTACGCATGGTTCTGAGGCCGTACTGATGGACATGACACGTGACTGGATAGCAACGTTGTTGGTGGCTTAGAGACAGTCGTCCCATTCACAATGTACCCATATGTAAGTTGTATGTGTAATTGCTGCTTAATTTGAACTCTCTTACTCTACTTTGTTTGCTCTGATGCTTCCTCGGCCGCTCTGATGCTTTTCTCATTTGCTCTGGTGTTTTCCAGTTACTACTGAAAAAAAGCCAAAAGCTAACGCCAATCCAAACGGTACTGAAATGGAGTTGCCAATGCCATACTACACATGTTGTTTGCATCTTTAATTGAACTTTGTATTAATCTTACATTGAATATTATATATATATATATATATATATTTATATATATATATATATATATATATATATATATATATATATATATATATATATATATGTTAGCATGTTGAACTAGATGACTTTGTTTGTTTCATCATGTTTTAACTGATATTACATAGTCAGAGTTTTGTCCCAAAAAATATACTTTTCTTACCCTTTGTATTTCTAGACATTCTCCAACCTTGGAATTTCCTTCGTATGGTTAGTTACTTGTAGTGAGATACTTGTGGCAATTCTCATTATGATCTTTATGCTATGTTTCATAATCTTTTTCTTTTGGATATGTTTCCTTATTGAGTGGATGTTAGATTTGTTTGTGAAATCACATGGCTAGTTTTTTCACCATAATGTTCATCCCATGATTTATTCACTACTTAGTAATACCTATTTTGAGGTGCTGAAATTACTAGGTCCACAAGAGTAGCAAAGTTCATATTAAAAATCTAATGTGATTAATCAAATCTTATTTGCTCTATCAAATAAACCATAAACTTTTCTCACAATACCAATTCGTACGCGTGCACGGCAAGCTACAATACATCGTGGAGTCATTAAAATCGAATGTTGTTTTTTTAAGAACAATAAACAAGTACTCCTATATGACCACAAAATAAGAGTTATTTTACGAGGGAATAAAATAATACTCACACCAAATGCTTACCAACTTTGCTCAAATCGACAAGGCAGTTGAGTGATGTGAAGCATCATCTTCAGCCATTGAGCAGTGCATTTGCAGAAGCTTGGGATGGCCATGTTTCCCATGAATCCTTCACTGTTTTGCCCTGTAGCAAGTATTTTTTTTAAATCTACCCCCCTCACACATGTAATTGCATTTATGCCCCCTTTCCCACCGCAGCAGTAGATGACACATACCACCTACCGCGCTACCCGATAAAGCAAGTGGGAACCTGTAACATCCTGATTTTCAGAGATTTTTAAAACCTTGCATTTAAAAATAAATTTCTGGAATTTTCTTGAATTTAAAACAAGCTTAAATGAATTTTTAGAATTTAAAAGAATTTAATATGATTAAATTCAACATCAAAATTTGCTGGAAATATTTTATTTGGGTTCCCTGTCTCTCAAGGAATTTTCTGGTATTTTTGGTGAATTTTCTGGATTTATTTGCTATTTTCTAGAGCTCCTAGAAGTTTAATTGAATTTCTGGAAAAAGGAATTTTTGGAAAATATCCCCGCCGCCCGATCTATCTCTCTCCTCCACGCGTCGCTCATCCCCGCGCCCGCGCCGCCAGACACCCTTCGCAAGACGCGCTGCGCGCGCCGCCGCTGCCGATCACGCGCCCGACCACGCGTCGCGCATCGGCCCGACACGCGGCGGCATCGGCCTTCGCCTCGCCGCGCGTGCCCGCTCCGATCTCGGCCGTCCGACCCACCGCCGGATCTGATCCGCACCGTCGCCTTCACTTACCCTTCGCTTCTCATCGGCGGCCGGTTCTTTTCCCTCCGCCACGCGTCGCGCATCCGAGCCATCCCTCCGTTTCTCTCTCTCGGTGACGGCGGGTCCGCTGTCGAGCCCGTCGTCCGCTTTGCTCGCCTGCTGCGCGCGTCGCCATTATCGCGCGCCCGAGCTCCGCGTTCTTCGCCTCCCGGCCGTTACTCCTCGCCATGAACGGTCCCGGAGCATCCGCTCGTCGTGCGCGTTAATAAGCCGCCGTTTCTTCCCCGAGGCGTCGCCCGTTTCCGCCGTTGGAGCGTTGGAAACCGTCGCGTCTTCTCCGGCGAGTTCGTGCGTCCGTTTCTTCTCCGCGGGGTATAAAGACGTCGCCGGGGAGCCCGTCTACCCCTTCGCGCACTCCCCTCGTCTCCAGTTCCTCTTCGCGTGCGTCACCGCCGTGTTTTCAAGTCGTCGGAGCACATTTTCGTCACCACCGGTGAGCTTCTCCGCCGTCCCCATCGCTCGCTCCGCCCCTCGGTCCCCGCACGGCGCAGCGCGCGCCGCTCCTCGGTCGCGCGCCCGCGTCGCGCCGCGCGCTCGTGTCGCGCGGCGCCGCGCGTCGTCGCCGCCACGCATCGTTCATCGCCACCGTCCCGCCTCCGCGCCCTCGCATCCCCGCCGTCCGTTCGAGATTGGAACCGCGAGGCACCAGCTGGCGCCACGCGTCCCTCTCTCCGCCGTCGGATCCACCGACACTCGCGCCGCGTCGCGGCGCCTCGCGCAAAGACGCCCGCCACGCGTCGCCGATCCACTCCGCGCCGCCACGCGTCGCCATCGCCGCGCCCGCCACGCCGCCAGCGACGCGCGCGCCACGCGTCGGCGATCCCCGCCTTCCGCCCTGCGTCGCCGCGCGCGTCGCCGTCCATCCGGATCTGAGCCGAAGGCTCAGATCTTGCCACGTGGACGACCGCGAGCCGTCCGATCTCGCCGCTGCCGCCGCGCCCGAGCATCCACGTCAGTCCTAGCCACGTGGCAGCACCAGCGCGTGCCACGTCAGCCCTGGTCCACGTCAGCAGCCACGTGGCATGCCACGTCAGCCAAAATCCGTCCCCAGGTGCCACGTGGCAGCCACATCAGCAGCCACATCAGCAGTTGACACGTGGTGGCACCAGCGCACGCCACGTCAGCCCTAGCCTGCCGCGTCAGCGCTGCCGCCGCGTGTACTGTTCCGTGGACTCGGTCCACCGTGGACCGGCCCCACCTGTCAGCCTCTGCGGCTTTATTTAAATCCCGTGCTGACGTCATTAATCCGATTTTCCTTTAGAAAAATAATTCTTGCTGACGTCATAAATGATTTTCGGTTTAAATTTTAATTCAGAAAATAACATTTTTCTTTTATTTTGTATTTAAACTTTGGAAGGCTATAACTTTTGCATTTTAACTCTAAATTGACCCATTCAAATTTCTAAATTCATCTAAAATTCCAAACTTTCATTTGGTATATTTATTTTTAATTTTTGAGCTTTTATTTTATTTTATTTATTTGGTTCTTCTCGTTTCTCGTGTAGAATCCGATCGGTCCGATGATTTTCAAGAGCAGCTTCGGGAAGATTCCAACATAATTCCAGAAGGCAAGTCTCCTTGACCATTTTGCTCCCATATTTTGTAAATAGTTTTTGCAAATTATTTTAAATTAATTGCATTGCTTTGTTTAGTAAATTGATAATTTAAATTCTAAAATTTAGATAAGCACCCAATTTGTTATGCCCTCTTTTGGAAATTATGTACCATGTACCCTTGTCAACCTAGGATAAATCTTTGACTCAATAATGAGTTAGTATTACTTTGTTGAATTTAATAACATTAGTAGATGCTTAGTCTAGCTGATAAATGTAAAAATGCTCATATGAGAAAAATGATTAAGGAATGTTTTGGATTTCATGTTTTGTTTGAAAAGTGGTAATAGATGTTACCACTGTAAATTTTAAAAAATAAAAATGAAAGTCAAGGTGAAATTGACGAGGGTGGATGGGATGTTTGGCTGGTGCGGTTTAGCACGATAAATGGGTTTGTGAATGATCCACCCTAGTCGTCTAAGGACCGATTCTTGTGTTTGTCCAATCTGAGTAAAACAGTACAACCACAAGTTAAAATAGGTACAACCTAGCTAATTAACCTATAATAGTTTAGTCTTTGTGTCACTATTGGAAAATGGGTATCGAGATTTCTTGATTACTCAAAGTGAGCGCAGCGATTTATTGCACTCACATGGCGCAAGAGGGGCTTCGAATGTGGTGGATTTAACCCTTGCGGTGAAACCTCGTGAGTGATATAAAACTATCTTGGAGTAGGTGAAAAGCTTTGTGATATTTTATCTGGGTCTCATGCCAAAGGAAGCGTGTTGGTATTAAGGTAACATATCTCTTGTGGGTAAAGTTGTACACACTCTGCAGAGTAATAAACTATTCGAATAGCCGTGCCCACGGTCAAGGGCGGGCAAGGAATGCATTCACACAGTAGAGATTTGATTTTGAATTTAAAAAGAAAAAGGTTTTGGAAAACTAGAGAGTGGATGGAACTCTCGTGATGTTGGTCTGGTGGATGTAACCAGTTCAGGTGGTTTAACCTTTAATTTGAATTTTGGCGGAGATAGCCTATTGATCAGTGATGGTGGATGTAACATTCACTAAAAGTACTTATTAAAAATTCAGATTATGAAAATTAAAATGTTTATCAAAATGCTTTTAGTAATAGTATATAAATTTGAAATAAAATGCTCATTTATGCAAAAGAGCCATATAACCTTCCTTTGTTCAATCTTGCATCTAATGCATCTTTCCCAAGACTTGCAGAGTACTTTATGTACTCACATACTACATTTCAAATAATTCTCAGAAGAGGTTGAAGCTCAGGAAGGGGACTATGACTACTGTTCCGTTTGCGGCTGTGATGGATTCTTTCCGGACGACTAGGTCTCGTTGCTCAAGTCAATTGCCTGTGGCAGATTGATGGGCCGTTTATCTGAATACTTTGCTTCCGCTGTTTTATTTTGTGTAAGAGGTTGATGAACGCAGATGTAAGGCCTTGGGCGGGACTTATGTATTTCCGTTATTATTGTAATAAAGCGTTGTTGGCAATGTATCATTTTGTCTGATTATCTGTGTGTACTAGCATTGATCTGGGACTAGTACTGCAATACACAGGGGGGTCCGGGAGTTTCTACTCCAGGGTCTCACAGAACCACCGTGGCACCTACGTCTAGTGTGAAAGGCAACATGTGAGAGCGGTAGGTGGTGGGCCCTACAAGCCTGTTGTAGTGCTCGACCATAGTTTGAGGTGCCGTGGTACCTGAGCGCAACACCTCCAAGTGTGGTAGGGGATAAGAGCAGGTCAATGGGTCCGAGCGGACTGCACACGCATAAAGCCATTGTTGTGTCTGCTCACACATCCCATGCATATCTAGAAGCTCACTTGTAGTGCAGCTGAGAGAAATAATAGAGGGGGAGGGGAAGAGCAGGAAGAGAAGAGAGAAAAGATATTGTAATCAATTTAGAGGTAGTTTGGGTGGTAATTAGGAGATTTGGTAGTTGTGAAAAGTGTAGATCCGATGGAAAGGTTCAAGAAGAGGTAAATTTTATTTGCATGCAAGTTGCGCAATCAATTTCTTATTAGCTTGTAATTAGTGTAATGCTTGGTTGATGGTGGTAGACTGTGCTAGGTAAGCATGCTTGTGTGCATGACATTATTTGTATTATTTAGTAGTCCCAATAATAATGTCTTAGCCATGATAATGATGTGCATGCCATTATTTCTATTGCTAGTTGGGACCTTTGCATTGGTAGTATGAAATTATTATAATATATTTATCTTGAAATGTGTTGAAATTCCGTAACAAAATTTAGAGCTAAACAAGAAAACATGTGAAGCACAATGATCAAGACGAAGCTAAGTAGCAGTACCTTTAATTAGCTATATAATATATGTCATGTCAAACATACTGATTTTACATATTCTTGTGTGTACGCAATATTGTTGATCATGCGTGTTAGCGGGACCGGAACACAAGCCAAGTCTATCAGCATTAAATTGTTTCATTTGTGGCGTGTAGGAATATGTACTAGACCATTGAAAGCCTCAGCATGGCGTGCTGTATGTGTGCATGTGTGCTTTAATTGGTTACTTACACCGATAAAATATATAGGTGTAGTACCCATGAAATTAGTTAATACGACCTAACAGTAGTGCGTGCATGTCTTGATGGATTGTAAGTCAGTCTCAACAACAAAGTATGAAAAGGAAATACAATGTAGAAAAAATATTAGCAATGACCAACGTACATAAAATTACTAGCATGCATATACATGCATGTAAAAATTACTCCTCCAAGCTTGCACATGCACCTACATTACCCACTCTTACTTTTAGTATTTTCCGTGACTTTCCATGACAAATTCAGTTGTTATTTCTATGATAAAATAATATATTTTTTTTGTTATGTATGCATGCAATAATTACTCGACAAAGATATTTTTATTTATCATTGTCAAAATTAAGTGGATTTTGTTTGCATTGGTGGTAGATATGTGATGTCGGATATGTAAGATTTGTTTATGTTCTATGGAAATGATGTTGTGTACGACAAGCTGTATGGGGTGGACCCAACAAATTATGAACATGTTGTGATTTGGGCTCCAGGTTTGAAGGGCATGGGTCTACTTGAGCTCAGGAAATGTGTACAAAGCGCATTTGATAGGAAGATAGGCATGAAGAAGATTGTCATCGAGGCGGTGACTACCACAGTGTTTGGAGGTTCGGTGGAGTTTTTCTGGGAGCTTGCGAAGGTGACAAGCAACACCGTATAGGGGTAGGACATGGAGATTATAAGCAATCTTGGAGCAACGCTATATGAAAGGCCACTAGTGTATGTGTAGTTTGTAGAGAGGGGTGAAATCGTTGAGCAGGGGTGAGCCCGATGGATGCGGTACCGTGGAAGGGGTGAGTCCAATGCTGACAATGGATGGCATGTTACTCTCTAGCAAAGTACAAGAGCACGGTACTAACGGCAGTTACAGCCGATGTGAATGACTAGTTACTCTCAGTGGCCTTCGAAATTATGGAAATGCGAACACGAATAACTGGCTATGGTTTGTAGCTAATGTGAAGGAAGCCATAGTTCAAGATTGACCCAACGTCTGTCTAATCACGAACCACAACATCGGATTACTGTTGGTGCTGAGCACCATATAACATGAGATGCAACCACCATTTTAGTGGAACAATGTGTGGACCCATTGATGTATGAGGTATCTTGTGGTGAACTTCCATACCCGATTTTGCAATAAAGACTTGATGAAAAAGTTCAAGAAGCTCTGCATGCAGAACTAGAGGCACAAGTTCGACACAATATGGAGAGAATTTGACAAGACCTCAAGGAATGTGAGGGAATCACCGGTAGTGGAACCAGTCTTAGGCCAAGGTGGTTTGACAATAGTAGTGAGTTCACCCAATGGATCAACTCACATGCCCCCGAGTTGAAGAAATGGTCTCTACTTCATGACACTAATGGTGTGAGCTATGAAATTATGATGACGAATATGTTGGAGGTGTACAACGATATGGTAAAAGGTGTGTGTTCCCTCCTGATTACTTCAGTTGTGGATGAAAGTTGGAACTGTATCTTCAGTTACTTCTTGAACATAGCCACGATAGCCAAGAAGCACTTCAAGGAAGGAAAGCAATTCTCCAAAGTGATACGGGCCTACATGGAGCAGAAAATGAAGAAGGTTCGTTCGTATGTTGCTTGGATCATGGATGGAATCAGGAAGAGGTTCAAGATTCATCTGTGAGACAAGTTTATGATGGGCCATGCTAGAGAGGATTGCAAGCATGTATGCAACATCGGCAAAGTAGCGACTTGCACATACAACAAGCCAAATCTCCTTTATAAGCCTTGCTGGCATGTGTACACATCGTGTGCTGTGTGGTGGCAGTCTTTTGCACAGTTTATCTCTGAGTACTTTAATATCCATCATTTGTACGGGACTTGGAGTGTTGAGTTTAACTCCTATGAGATAGACATGCATTATAGGAACCTTTGGCCAAGATAAGTAAAGTGGGTGCCGAATGATATAGCTGAGCAGCCTGACCATGAAAGACATAGTCTTGTCGCATCCACAATGAAATGGATACTAGTCAACATGGCCAATGGGCTAGACCACAAAAGTGCATGCTATGCAAGACAACAAGGCATTCTATGAGGGACTGCCCGAACAGACCAACTTCATCGACCACATATAGTCGGTATGATTTGTACTACCTTTATTTATGTACCGTGAGTGGCACCTATGTTTTGATTGTATATGCCGAACATAATTATGTACTCATTTATGGTTCATTTTGTGGTAATTGTTGCTGGACTATATATGATTTGTAAGGTAAATATGACATATGTAATGATATTTGTCGTTGTTTCAATAAAAAAATGGTTTGCAATGTAATGATGCATGCATTTTAAATTTATTCATATTTATGTTTCACATTGTAAATGGAGATTACCACGTTCTTTTGTCTTTTGCAGGATATGACCCTTGGTGAAGGTGATGAACGGGCTACATTGCTGAACCTATCTTAGGATGGGCAACATTGTAGTTGTGCATGGTTGAGCAGTGTTGGGACACCCCCTTTGTTCTCAAAGGTCCTAGAAAGCACTAGCCTCTCGATGAGTGCTATGTTCAAGTCCTACAGCAGTCTAGGTTGCTGCTCATCGTGAGGATATTGCACATTGGGCACTCGTTCATGTTGAACATGCCACTGTTGTCTACACTCATTCACTGGTTGAGGCTGGAGACCCACATGTTTCACTTTCGGTGGGAGAAGATGACCATCACCCTGTAGGATGTTGCCATTCTTACTGGCCTGCCACTACAGGGTCACGCTGTGGTTGCACCCCCAGATCAGCTGACTCGATGATCCATATGGTGCACAGATTTGATCATCCCATTCTAGATAGGATCACAAGTGTGCTACATTCGTGGCTGTGACGGTACATGCACTGTCCTCAATGGCATTTGGTGAAGGTGTACCCTAGCTACATCCACCTCATTGAGTCCTTGTTGGATGCCAAGCCTAGTAAGGTGCCATAGTATAGTTGGGCTTAGTTGTACTCTACATGAGATATAGGGGTTTGTGTGATGCTTCATTGTGCACTGCAGGTGAGAAGCCAAACCTCATCGTTTGCCACAGCTTGCCATAGTTGTGGTCGTAGGAGCACTTCCCAACTGAAGTAACCATTATGTACCATGCTTCTTTTTTGTAGGAAAACTAAGAAGGGTCAGAAGAGCGATGACTGAAGGCATACACAAGTCATGCAGGAGCAATGACCGTATGCCCCAGATACATATGTTGTGTACTTGTGGTGGTACGTGCTGCACACCCATAGTAGACTGACAAGCCCCCCTCTGTAATGGCTGATGGAGGTCACACACGCCAATAGGTTGGGACTTGGCCCAGACCAACACCATGCAGTACAACATGCTTTTTCATACCAACGTGACAACATTCTGACACTTGCTTTTCATATTGACGTGAGAACACTCTACCACATGCATCTCAAGCCAAATGGACAACACTCTGGCACGTTCTTTCATACTGACACAATAACACTATGCCACTTGCTTTTCAGATTGATGTGGCAAACACTCTGTCACCTACTTTTCATTCTAAAGTGACAACACCATGGTGAAAACATTGTGCCTCCACCTTTTCATGCCAAAGTGACCATACCATGGCACCTTTGTAGACCAAATCAGCAACACATGATAGCTTTTCTCAGACCAAATAGGCAAAGATACATTTCCGTGGATGTGAGTACACTTGCATTCACCAAAATTTACTACCATTGCTCTACATCCCAATTGACTATAAAGCCATGACAGCCTACTTTAGGAAAACCTCTATTCGAGCTAATTTAATTTACACATAGAGGGCACATAGAAGAGAAGTAGGGGAGGAAAGAGGTAGACGAGGATGTTCGGCTATGTGGAGATGCTCCAAAAGTGAAAATAGATTGCCAATAAGGTAGCAACCTACCCAGATAGTTCTTGCAAGGATGCTCCTATACCATCAAAGTTTCAACCCCCGCAGTGCAACTGCGATAAACTGGCACAGATCAATCAATCCACGCACTGTAATACCACTGTTTGGGCTTTCTACACATGCAGGGATTACCATGTGAGTCATGTCTATCCATATTTCACATTGCTCATGCATTTCAAGCATAACTAACTATATTCATGTATCACAACTAGTGGAGTGTTGTTATTTCTTTCAATGGATCGACAACCCAGAGAAGTATGATAAGGCATTCATTAGGCAGAAATACATGATGAACTATGCAATTGCGCTGATGCATTCACCCGTTGGTAACCTCCCTTGGTCGGAAGTGGGGAAAGGAAGGGAAAGGGACCAATGGATTGTTGGGAATTAATCTTGACTTAGTTCATCCAAGTTAGTTGCATGCATATTGTCATGGCATAGTGAGCGGATTGGCAGCGAGTGCACGCATGTGTTACTGGGACTAGTCATGTGGCGTAGGGGTGAAAACGGATCGGATATATCACAACCGACCGACCACCGAATCCGAGTTGGATCGAATTCGAATAGTCATATCGAATAATTATCGGAGTCAGAGTCGGATTCAAATAGTTATTTTCGGATACAGATTCGGATTCGAAAAAGAACTATCCGACGGATACAGATACTATCCGGGATTTTATCGGATAATACCCAGATATATTTATCAAATATCTGGCCCATCAGCCAAATCATCATTTTCAGCCCATCAGCCCATTAGCAAATCGAAATAAATTCTAACAAATGCAATAAATGCAAATAACTCCGAAAAATTCCAGAAAATACACAAAAAAATACTATAAATCTTGGAGAACTTAGGGAAATAACATAAACTATTTTTAGCTTTTATAAAATAGTTAAAATAAGTTTTTTTTGCTCTGTGCTTTCAAATAAAATCCAGAAAAATCCAAACAAATTCCAAAAAATCCAATAAAATCGAAATAAGTTTTTTGGAAGTGTAAAAAATTTGGTAAGGCCACCTTTGAAATATTTTCTACCAGAACCCTACCAAAAAATTTCTTTAGAAATACATGGTGGGTGTCGTGCGCACTATGTATGTGCTTTGTATTCCTACGTAATATCCAACTAGATATTCGTTATCGTATTTGCAACCGCTCTGTATTCATTCCGTATCTGTGACCGACACTACTTGAATTCGTATTCTTATCCGATACTATTCGTATTCAACTTCGAATGAGTAATATCAGACCAAATTCGATCCATTTTCACCCCTAATGTGGCGTATGCATGTAGTGGAGATGTGGCCTACTTGCATGTGCTAGCGGTAGGTTTCATGCCATAGTGTTTGGCTGAGTCGTGTGCCCATGAGAGTAGGATGGGCTGTTGCTCAACGTGTGCATGGTCATAAGTTTATTTGGGTTGTTAGCTTGCATGTGGAGTTGGAAGGAGCGTAGTGGCCATTTCTGTTGGTAGTGCATGAAGTGATCATGATCCAAGGTTTTAGAATCAAGTGTTAGTCCACTGCGTGTGTGGGTTATGGCCTTAGTGGCCGGTGGTGTATAAAAGCCCATGTATGTAGTTAGCTTGGTGCGTGGAATAACAGAACAAATAGAGAAAATGAATGCAAAGCAGTTGTTGCATCAACCAAAACTCTTCTGTTCATCTTGAGTGCGTGTGTTCCAACAGAGGCAGAGATGAGTGAGGTTTCTCCTAGGTTAATTCCAACATTTTGTATTAGAGCAAGGTTGCAAAGCTGCGTTCTAGTGGCGGGATCGTTGGCGCAACGACGAGCATCGCCTGCGCAGCAGGGTGCATGTCTTGGCGCAAGGTATCATGGATGGAGATGGGCTCCTGATGGCCATGCAAGAAGAGAGATGGCCATGCAAGAATGGAAAGCAAAGCACACATCGGTGGCAGTGCAAGTGTGTGTGTGTGTGTGAGCGCGCGCAACGCTGGTGCAGCGTGCGCGATTGTCGGACCCTGGAGCAATGACTCCATATCCTCTGTGTAAATCGCATTAGTCCAGGAACAGCTAGTGCACATAGTAGTAACAAGAATAAATATCAAGCACAAATGATGATCTTTATTAAATAAAAGAGTATGATCTTATGACCCAAAGTTTACATCCATGCTCATCGGCAAAAATACCAAAAGGAAACAACTATGGAAGCAATTGAAGAAAGTGAAGCCCAAACCTGCCCAAAAGCTAGTAGGGAGGAGCTGAAGAAACCAAAAGGAAACAACTATGCAAGCAACTGACAAAACCGAAAGGGCTGTCATCCTCAAAAGCTAGCTTATGAGGTGAAAAATTCTCCCACCTTTAAGTTAGATCTCTTACCCTTCTACAACCAATGTAGGACTATTCTAACAATCTCCCCCTTCACACATTGGTGTCTCTCAACCGTTTATCATTCCCTTCGTCGTACACCGATGATCCCTTAGGATCACGATCCATCGGGCTTTCATGCACTAGTGTATATTGGGTCAAAAATATTAGAATCGGGTTCTGATACCAATTGTTAGATTAGACCCTAGTTGCATGTCTAGGTCCAAATGGGTTTACTCCTCAGGCCACAGGTCCAAATAGGCTAAACACAACTAAGCCCACAGAGCAATGCAATTATAAGTTGTATTGGGTCTTCTTCCTCTAAAAAACTAGTCTAATGGATGAGATCTCACTCACACTTATACGTTATGCTTCTTCATTTTCCACAACCAATGTAGGACTATTCCTAACAATCTCCTCCTCACATATTAGTTGGGCACTTCTGCATCCATAAGGTCCAAGAAGATGTTAGGTGCCTGAATTCTGATATCAATTGTTAGATCAAAAAGGCCTTCTCGTCCCCAAAAGCTTGCTTATGAGGTGAGGAACACCCTCACTTTTGAGTTAGGTCTTTTACCCTTCTATAACCAATGTGGGACTATTCCAACACTGAGGTGGCTTGTCAGATGGTGGCCATGCTCAGGGACCGAGTGTCACCGACGACATAGCCCTCAACGAAGGACGACGTGGGTTGGAAAAGGAAGAAGAGGCGACGATGAGTGTTTTCCCACCTGGCGTGGAGCTCAGGGACATCTGGTGTGGGTCGACGACAAGGAGAGACGGTCAAGATGTTCGGGATCTAATGGTGAAGGAGCTCTGGTGGATCTTCTCAACAGATGAAGAGCGGAGGATGACGGTAGGGGTACGAGGAAGGCATTGATGACCACGGTGAGGCACGAAGGGGACCGAGATGGCTGGAATTTGTCACCAGAGGACCACCGGTGCTTGGAAAAGGGAATCAAGGGTGCTATAGTGCCTCAGGCAGGGAGATGGGAAAATGAGGGCGAAGCAAGGTGAAGTGGACCTCACGGGTGAAGGGCTTGGCTTTTTATAGTAGCGGAAAAGGGGTGACGGCTATGAATTCGTTTGCCAGAGTAACGGTCGGTGGTGGAGGTATGAAACGACGGAGGAGGTAGGCTTCGTGGAGGAAACTGGTGGGGTGTTAGTGGGGAGTAACTAGGGCCTTCAATGGCATCAATTGCTTAGGCCAACGAGTAGTAATGGCCGCAATTAAGAGCTTGGGGTGGCCATGGCGGCGACGGGGGACAGAGAAGGGGGGGGAGGAAGAGCTGACCGGTGGTGTCAGTTGGCAGAGAGAGGAGGAGGCAAGCGCTGGAGGAGTGAGGGATGGTGATGCGTGGTAGCCGAGATGAATCCGAGCTGTCGACTTGGAAGGAAGGGGTGGGGGTGGCTGGATAAAGGACAAGGTGGGGGGATCCAATGGCGCGGAGGGGAAGGGCGAGGAAAGGAGAGGGAGAAAGGGGTGAAGTGGAAGGTGCAGATCGGCACCATGTGGCAAGGGTGGAGAGGAGCAGTCTTCCACGTGGCACCCGAAGGGATGGAGAGAAAATTTGAATTTCTTTTTAGATTTTCAAAAAAGCCAAAAAAAATACATAAAAGCTTAGAAAAAACAAATAACTCCAAAAATATTCTGGAAAAATTTACAAAAATACTATAAAACTAGGAGATATCAAGAAAAATAAAATAAATAATTTTTGGCTTTTAGAAAATAGATAATTTAAGTTTTCTTTCCGTAGGCTTTGAAATAAAATTTAGAAAAATCCAAATAAATTTCAATAAATCAAATAAAATGCAAATAAAAGTTTAGGATGTTACAAGGGGAGAGCAGGATGCTAGTTGTGAGATAAAGAGGGAGCCGACTGACTGAGTGAAGAGAATAGGTATAGGAAGGTGAAGAAAGGAAGACAGGAAGGAGGACTCAGTCGAGAGGGGGAAGAGTTGGCCAAGAAGGAGAAGAAGGAAGGAAGAAAGAAGGGGCTCAGCTGTGAGAGAAAGAAGAGAAGAAGACAAAGAGGAGAAAGAAGAAGAGAGAAGACTGATTCGACACCTGATCTACCAGATCTGGCCAAGGAAAGGAAGGTAGTGCCTCGATCCAGTCATTCGGGGATTTGGTAGTGCCTCAAAACAATTTTCCCTGCTTATTTATTAATTCGTGTAGTAGTAGCCACTAGTAGTAGTAGTTAGTAGTTGTAGTGAGTTGTGTCGGTGACTAGTGGATGCTCTGGCCAAGTGCATGAGCGCCATAAGTGATTGGGGAGTGATTAAGTGAATGACTAATTAGTGATTGATTAGTGTAAGTAATTGATTAGTGCATACGATTAATGAGGTGAGTGAATGATCAGTATGAATTAATTAGTATAGGTTAATTAATGCAGAGTAATTAACATAGGTAATTGCTAAAACTCTATAGAATGCTGGAACACCATTTTTGGCACATTGGGTTGGAAGTTTGGCATCCGAGTCAGATGATGCCCGTTATGGGACAACATGTCATTTGGGGATTGAAATGGAGTATGTTTGTATCGGGTGTGTGCATAGGAACAATGTCGTTCATAAGTGTGCATGTATTGCAATGATGTGTTGAGATTGGGTTGATGTTTGTTCAGGTGGAGGTTCAAGTTTGGTGTCATCCATGCATCGCCCACAAGGTTGAACAGACAAGTGCATTGTAAAATGGTAGTTCCAGGTAGTGATTGCTATTAGTTGAGTTTTGATGCACTACCTACCATACTATCATGAGTTGATTAGTCCTATTTACGTATTGTATATGAGATGGACTATTGATGCATATATGTCACCGAATAATGATTATTGGAACATGACATATTGATATACCTAAATGAAAAGGTTGCATTATATGCATTCATGTCAAGAAAAAATAGATGACATTTGTGGCATTTATGGTCTACTTTATATGGACATTCCATATGGGTAAAGAAAGACCTATTTCGGTAGGCACCTCACAAGAGTGGGGAAAAACCTACTTTGGTAGGCACTCTATAGGAGTGGAGACTGAGGTCCTCAATGAAAAAGGATGGGCTATTGAGGTTCTTGCATGAAAAAGGATTGGCTCGGGTAAGCATCGATGGGTGCTCACCCCGCTATGTCGATAAGGGATGTGTATATGCATATGCATTTACATTGTGTCAAAGATAAGGTGCAAATGCTTAAAGAATAGTTGATAAAAAAATGATAGGGGTTAAATGAGAATGAGTGGTTAAAGGTACTGTGATGGGTAATGAATGATATGTGTAATTGTTGTTTATTGTTTTACTTTGTAATTGTTGTCATGGACTCACGCTTGTTTTGTTGACTTTTTTATGTAATTCTGGTTGGTGGCATGCATGGAATGGGAGTAGACCTTTTGTACTATACTTATTAAATAACAGCTTAACCACCCACTTAGCATTCATGTTTAAACTCTTGTTAAGCTTCTTTACTTAAACCGTGGTTAGAGTTTGCTTTGGAAATGTTAAAGGTATGTGTGGGACATGGTTAGTCCCCCTTTTGCTTGAAGTAGAGAGTGAGGTTCTTTTGTCGGTGCTAAATCCGTATGCAGGCCCTATGTGGTTCTTCGTTTGTTATAATATGTTTTCAAGCTCGTGGTTTTAAACCTTCTTGGGTGTGGAGCCCAAAGTTTTGCTTATGTTATATTTATCCGTGATATGGAATTAGTTGTCTTATTGCGGTTGTTCTATATATGTTTATTGCCCTTTGTTTGTAGTTGTATAAAAAGGGGATGTGTTACCAAAATTTTTCCCCAAAATTTTTTATAGCAGCGCCAATTTGACATGGCAAGTATGTAGGAGCAGCATTTTGGGCTCAGAAGTTAGGTTGGAGTGTTTCATGTGGCTCGATCGGCTGGAGCTCGCTGGAATTAGAGAGAGAGAGAGAGAGAGAGTAGGCTATAGTTGCGCTTGATTGCATGGGGAGAGAGAGGGAGAGGGGGAAGGGAGGGGTGGTGCATCCAATGGGGGGGTGTAAGTGCTTGTGCAGTGGTAGTAACTGGGGTGAGCGTGGAATTGTTTGTCCGATACGTGAGATTGTACGAGACATCCGAGTCATATCATTACCGATACTATATAGCATCTTTACTCTAGACTCTAGCTAGAACCTTCAGAAAGTTGGAGAACTAGTAATGGTTCGAGTTATGAACTAGAATACCTACTTGCACATCACTGCCCGAGTGACAAACAACAGGCATCTCCATGTGCATGGTAAACCTGCCCAACAGCCAGCCTCATCTCTCCATTATAAGATTGGAGGAGAACAGGAGTAAGAGGAGAATGAGAATTCATGAGCAACGCGGAGTGTAAGGTCCAATGAGAAAGGGAGGCATCAGAGAAAGGGAGGCATCAGGAGTTCATGTCCCAGGCGAACGTAAGATGCTAATAATATGCCCATGCAACTCCCAAAAAAACCAACAGAAAGCAGCAGGCACTAAGCCAATGCTACCTAGGGTGATGCGACACATAGTGAGACACATAGGGGTTGGATCGGGCAGCACTATCGTCCATAGTTAGCATATTTCTGCACTCTAACGTAGCAAGGTGTTGGTTGCTTGTCCGCACGGCGACGGCCCTGGTTGTGTTGTTGCGATGACCATGTGGTGCAGTGCAGCGCAGCGCTGCGTAGTAAAAATGGCAGCTGTGTCAACGTAGTGTTAAAAATGGTAGCACATTGAGCGACTCGTGTTTCGCTTATCGCTATACGATGTTAATTATGGTCAACACAAACAACCAATGAACACGAGGGTTTCATAATCCGTATTATTTATGTTTGTGTTTACCATCAGTGTATAGGCCTTCTTTTTGTGACGAAAAGGAGGGATTCTATATATTAATGTGGGCCGATGCTAGCAATCAAAAAGGGGTGAACATTTCTTGAAACTTTTTCTTCTAACGGTATTCAAAATCTTTAACTCAAGTAACTACGATAGTTGCCAATTAAGTTTAGATTACACTTACTATGCTCCACAAAAAATGGTAGAGATTGAAACCAACAAAATCAGCAACCTTTAGTCCAAGACAAGTTAGCCCACCATGGATGGGCTAGTCACACTGCCACGCAAGGACAAAGCCATTTGACCATAGGTCAAGGGTCGGTCTAACCGGTTCTCTGTTCCCATATCAAAAAAAATTCTCAGGTCAAAACTCAAATCAAAGAGTTTCCTCAATTTTTATTCAAACACTTTCAAGTTTTGCATGAGAGTTGTGTAAGGCATTAGATACCTAAACTAATTAAGAATTACAAGGTTTTTGGCCTCAGGTTCACTAAATTAAAGATAATCAAATCTAAGTCACAGGAATACCAAAAACCCTAAAAATCGAATTACTTCTTACTTGTGAGCATCTAAGGCGTGAGATCTTCTTGATCTATTATCACATGTCTTAGCAAGATAATTTAAGCAAGAATTTTAACTAGAACTCTCATGATATAGAAATCCCAAATCTTGCTTAGGAACACTCATGAATCGGACATAATCTTATTGATGGGCAACGATTAATCAACTAAGATCTTCTAGTGCTTCTTACTCACCATATATCAAAGCAAGACTAAAAGAAAGCTCGAAAGAGAAGAAATTACATCAAAAATACAATATACAAGTAAAATTCAAGACATGAACAACTAGCAATTTGAGAGGCAAGATTTGATATTCATTACCACTTAGAGAGGAAGGATTACAATAGTATGGAGATTACATGGTGCTCCCAAAGCATCACTTTTGTTCTCCTACTCTCTTTCAAACCATGGAAAGAGGTAAGGTGAAAGAATAAAAACCTCAACTCCAGAGTCCTTAGATCTAACATATTCTCTCCTCCCCTTTAATAACTAGTGGACTTACACAACTGTACGGACCTTAGCTCCCCTGCCTAGTCCTAGTCACTTCTTGTTGACCGCTAACGCTTTTTAAGCCACCTGCCAAGCAACCATCTCGAGCACAAGTTTTATGCACTTAACTCATGTTAGTCAAAATAATATATCATGCAACTTAACACAGCTAAGCAACGGCACCCATGCTTGCACCCATTCAAACCACTATAAAACACCTCTCACTGTTCCCTAATCACAGCCACTAGTCTGGCCACCATAGTTTGGCCGATCTGACCACTTAAGAACATTAGAAGATACCCTCTCTAGAATTTTCGTAAAACTAGATCTAGCTTCATCTCTAGTTTCTATTTTCAGAGGCACTAAGTGCAAACACATCCCCAAACGAACCTATACAAGTGTTTGGTATTCAATTTTCAGAAGATTATATGGCTAGTCTGACCACTTCCCCCATAGCAGTCAGATTGCAAGCCACCAACCAGTTGGACTACCTTCCCTATAGTGGTTAGACCTCCGCATAAAACCTAACGAATAGGTCAAAGCCGGTCTAACTGTTATCCTAGTCTAGTCAGACCGCCTAAGATCTGCCAACAACCCTAAACTTCTGAATTTTCTAAAACTTTTGTAAAAATCAATTTTAACTCAACCAAATTGTCAATTTTTCATCACAAACATATTCTAGATCTGTACGTGGTCTCTCAATTACTTGTGAGGACTACAATTGTCCAAGCACAAAATATGCCGAATTACATCAGGAGCTGGTGCGAGGCATACAACACACTAGCCCTAAGACTCAGTTGAGCAAGTTCATAAGTAACTTTATTTTGTTCCCTCCTAATCAACGAGAATTCCACCGCCGGCAACTTCGAGCAAAGCTTTTTCGTCTCCTGAATGACACACCAGATAGTCTAGCGATCCACCATTGGAGCAGTCAGTTTTGCATGAACAGCAAAGCAATCAAGTTCAACAATCACAGGTTATTAGTCCATTGAGATGCCTAACTTGACTCCTCCCTGGAATCTAGGGCCTCTGCTTCTTCAGCACCTGAGCAGTTGAATAGGACACACCAAGACATGAACAGAATTCATCCCTGAGCATCTCGTGCCACAATTCCTATGCCTGCCTCCCCCATCTACTCGACAAAATTAGTGCCGTCAACGTTAACTTTAATCCAATCAGCTCTAGGCCTCTGCCATTTAAGTGGTTTCTGAGGTGACCTCTGGTATCTTCGTTCAGCATGCTGCCTACCTGATAAAAGAGCCGGTTGCTTTCCTTTGCAGTTTGCATTGTCATGCCGGACATTAAACAAGGTTTCCATATACCATTGCAAGAAAAGCACCGATCCTTCCATAGAACCACATTCATGCATACTAAATTCCACCTTTGTGTATCCATTGTTTTTTTCCAAAAGGGTTCTCCATGTTAAATCTTTGTTTCCTATTTTCTAAGTATCTATTTTTGTCATTTATTTTATAACATATGATATCAAAGCTCTAGGTTCAAGATTAAAGTCACTGCCCTAGGAGAAGGATACTCTCCTAGGGCGGCCGTCGCACAGACAAGGCGGCCTTATACGACACCGAGGCGCAGCATCGATATGACTCACCTTGACTCCATTCCACAACTTGATTCCATACTAAACGTCGACCCATGCTCTAAGATTGTTCTAGTGCCAGGTTCACCAGCATCAAAGCCCACGACACCCAACGCCATACCCTGGTGTCGTATTGCTATCAACGATCTTCTGCCTTATTTGATCTTCACATAGCTTCTATTGGAGATGGAATTCATTGCAATTCAGGTTGTTATCTCTATTATTGGCAACATTTATGTGGGATTAATCGTAGGTGATTTCTTTGATGATCCGTCGTCTACTATGGGTTACTATGGTAAGATCACATATATAGAGTCTAAGATGAAGTTGCAGACTTTCAATACAATAAGTTGATTTGGGCTATGCTTGAATTTGATGTTTTATTCACTGTTTGGATATGTTGAAATTTTGGATCACTTGCATAACCATTATGGAGGCTTTGGCAACATTCAATTTTAGAAGTTTGATGACACCATGATGGCAATTAGCATGATACTCTCTAGAGTTTCTTATTCATTAATAAAAGTTATGCTCCAAATACAAATTTGAGATGAAAGATTTAAAGTGCAAGGAGTTAATTAATTATCTGCATGGATACTACGACGCTTGGTATTGTAGGTGCAATACGTTATAAGTGTCATAGCTTAATATGAGGAATCTATTGCGGAGATTGTTTTTGCTCCATTGGTGGTACAAGAGTTAATTTTATTTGAATGTTCTTTTACAGGAGCAGTTTTCAACCATAACATATAATTTAGTAACTGTTACAGTCGGCAGTTTGGTGTACTCAATAGTCACATGTGCAAGTTGCTATAGACCATAGACAAGGTAAGAGGCTCATTGTAAACATCATCGTATAGAGTGAATTCCACCTTCATATATCCATGGTTTTTCTCAAAAGGGGTTTTCACGTTAAATCTTTGTCTTCTATCCTTTTGATCATTTATTTTTGTCGTGCGTTTTATAATACATAATGAATATGTAACACCAATTTTGTGTGGACAATTAATCTATTAAAGTCAATGATGGTCGAAGCTAAAAAGTTTGACTAGCACAGATTTTCGGACAACTTACATTTGCAATTGGAGGTAGCAATTTAATTATTATGGAAAAATAAACATTTGGTGATGTTTCTCTTTCATCCTTCAGCCGCATTTTTTAGAACGGATGCTGAACCTTTACAAATAGTTGTGATAACCAGGTAACCAACTGCGCGTCCATTCAAAAACAAACATGGAAAACATCATTTGTCACACAAATATGTATTGGAATATTTATTTCAACCTTACAAAATTAACAATGTACAATATTAGAAGTAAATAAGTACATGTTGACAAACAAATACAATTTATTTTTACAAATTTGATCTTTAAGACGAATTGCACACTTATTAATTGAAGCCAACGTAATTGGTTTGCATTTGACAACAAATCACCAATGGTTGACCATGTTGCAGTTGAGCCTCACCTCCACCGGCATCCCCTCGGGCGGGGGTATGTTCCCCATCTTCACCATCGCCGAGGCGAAGTCCCTCGCGAACACCTCGCCGTCCGTGCTGTACATCTCCACCAGATAGTCCTGCGGCCCGCCGCCGTAGAGCGCCTGGTCGGAGGTGAGGAGCCCGCGCCGCGCAACCAGGTCCTGGTAGTAGGCGTTATCGAACCTCATCGGCGTCTGCACGTCGAACGGCGCCTTGGCGCCATTGTCACCGGCGGGGCCTTGCAGTGGGCACTTCTGCCGCATGGTCTCCGCGAAGTAGGGGTCGATGTTGGCGTCGCCGTCGGTGCCGTATACGCGGTCCCTGTAATTCTGGCAGCTGGCCATCCCGACGGTGTGCGCGCCGGAGAGCGCGGTCATGTCGCGTGCGTCGAGGCCGCGTTCCCTGAACACGGTGACGAGCTTGGTGAGGTCGTCGTGCGGGGTGGGGAGGCCTTTGTCGGCGGCGTCCTTTCCGGCGGTGGCGCGCGAGTCCTTGCGGCCAAGCGGCACGTTCCAGGACGGGCCCCCGAGCAGGCTGACGGCGTCGCGGGACGCGAGGGCGAGCACGTCGGCGCAGGAGACGGTGGCCGGGCAGTCGTGCTCTAGCAGGGACTTGATCTCGTCGATCACCTCGAAGCCGCGGAGGGACTCGTTCGCCTCCGCGTGCTTCTCGCTGTCGTAACCATCCAGGAGAACGGAGCCATCGCATCCCTGTCGTATCGTTAATTTTTTAATTATAATGCATAGGGATTAGCGCAAGAATGGAGGGCATTACTGTATGTAGTAGCCTGGTAGGTAATAGTAGCGTACGTTGACGAAGCAGTCGTGGAAGAAGAGGCGGAGAACGGCGGGTGCCAAGCTCGGATCGCCGGCGACCTTGTGCGCCATCACCGCCCGCACGACGTTCTGCACGTTGGGGCACGTCTTGTCGTAGTACATGGCCGAGAGCTTGCCGCCATTGGCGGTGGACGCGATAGCAGCAAAGAGGAGCAGAGCGAGTGCAACCCAGAAGCTCCTGCAGGACGCCATCATGGCTATTGATCGACGTGCCAACGCGCCGGCCAGTAATGTGCAGGACTGAAAGTCGTGTCGTACTTGTGTCTTGTGACGATGAGAGAAGAATTTGTAACGAGAGCTATAAGCTAGCAAGCAGGCAAGGAGAGTGGTTGCTTGCTTGCTTGCTAGGTTGCAGTGGATGAGTGGGAAGCATGAAATGGAAGCAAGCTTATATAGGGTTTCCCTTCCGGCGCGGACGCACTTCTTCTACCCGCGTGCACGTGCGAACGCTCTGCAGCCTAGGTAGCTCGATTGACATGGTCTCCGGTCTGCATGCATGGCTCGTGCATCTTGAAGGGAACTCTGACGAGGTCAGGACCAGAAGAAGAGTAGAAAAATGAAGTGAATTGGCCGGCTTAGTTGAGTTTAAATAAGTTGATTTATAGTTTATTTTATACTATAGGTGATTTATTTTTTATTATGATTAACAGTGACTTATTTAATATAATTAAATTAAAAATAAAAAGTTAAAATTAAAATGATCTAAACCACGTACCTACTCTCTAATCAACTTGAATGTTTTGACCGTACGTCACGCGGTACACTTGCAGGCTTTGCAGCTCCAAGGACAAGCATCGATCGGCACTCGCTAGGTGGTTGCTTAGTTGGAACGAACTCTATAATTACTCAAAGATGGTTTGAGTGTTTTAATTACTTGTCTCAATCATTCGCTGACTGCGTATATGTTCTTGTGCAGTATATTACCTACGTACGGGTGTATATATTTTAAGCCTTGTAAGGCTAGCTATGTTTGGTATCGGTAGCTTTTAAAGTGCAAATTTATATTTTTCTAAACAGAAAAAACTAACGGAGGGTACACCGTTTGTTTGTCATTCGATGGGATATATTATTTATGGTAAGATAAATTAATGAAGAGTAAGACCATTCAATTAGTACACACGACACGAGAAACGTCTCGATTCCACTCGTCATTTCTCTCAACTCCATCGATGCTCCCGCATCATCTGGCTACCATAGCTCTATCGATGCGATGACAAGGAGCTTGGTATTGGTACAGCAGTAGCGCTTGCCTGCGACAGTGACAAGAGGCTGTAAGCGCAGGGCCGCAGGGTGAGCTCGGCCGCGCATAGGAACAGCCGCTTGGCAGGCGCATGCCGTGGGGATAGTGTTACATACAATATTGACCAAACGGTCGTGATCGTACGGATGTGACGATTCGTACGAACGCCGGTGATCCATACGGACACCGGTTCATCACTGGTAACCGTCACCTCCTCATCATCTATAAATATATATCAAACATGTACTGAAGTGATATGAAATGAAATAGCAACAGTTCTCTCAAATACTTATATAATCTCTTGCAATACGTTATCAGCACACAAGAACACACAAACAAGGTATGGAGAACGACCAGATCAACCTTTGTGCAAAACACCAAAAAGCCTTACTGGAGTTTCTTGCTTCGATTGATTCCATGTGCGAGTCGCTGCAAGTTCTTCTTGCTCCTTGTCCACCGGCGACCACCACTGTCATTGCTACCGGCCACGATTCTACGCCGGCTCGTCGTCGTCCATGGGCGGCGCACGGCGTCTTCCCACCAGCAAGGGCTCCGCGCTAAGGCCCTTACCGGCGTCCGACACATGCCTCCGTGGCGGCTCACCGCCGTCCCGGCCTCCGGATCCGAGCCCCAACCCCACCGCACTACTACAGAAAGTCTAATACTAGACGCCAAATCACAGACGGTTTCACAAAACCGTCTGTGACCGATATTAACACAGACGGTTTTTATTTGGACACCGTCTGTGTTGATGGCGTCGGAGAAAACAAATATCACAGACCGTTCTTACTAATGAACCGTCTGTGATATTTCCTTATTACAGACGGTTCATTGTTAAGAACCGTCTGTGATAATTGGGACTATCACAGACGGTTTTTCAACAAAATCCGTGCGTGATAATCAATATCACGACGGTTTTGTAGTAAAACCGTGCGTGATAGTCCCAATTATCACGCAGCGATTTTTACTACAAAACCGTCGTGATATTGACTATCTGACGGGTTTTGTTTAAAAACCGTCGTGATAATGCTGCTATGTATTTATTGCGCCGCCGGATCGCATCTGTCTTCATTTCGATCCGATCTAGCGGTCGCACTGAGGCGGCAAGGCTTTCGAGCCATTTTTGGTGGAAGGATACTTATTTGGCGGGAGATTCATTGAGTTCGTGTGGATGCCTAGATATGGTTAGTAATGAAATTTGTTTTTGGTTGCATATCAAAATAAGTTTGATCTAGCTAGCTAATTAATTTTCGGTGAACTGCTATATATATACTTTGAAGATCTAGCTAATTTAGATGTAGCTAGCTAGCCTCAATGCATGTGGTATATATGTAGTAATAATTAATTAAATTAATTTTAATACTAAGTTGTTTTATATATATGTGCATAATATAGGATCGAAGCTGGATGTATACCGCAAACCGTGTGAGTGAAGAGTACATTAATGGCGTGTCTGCTTTTACAAGAGCTGCCGAGGAGGATATGTTGAATAAGGGGGTGGAATATATGTATTGTCCATGTACTGACTGCGAGAATTTAAAGATGTTTAAGAATCGAGAGCAGATTGAAGCGCACTTGATTCGGAGGGGTTTCAAAAGGGGGTATACGTGTTGGACCAGTCATGGCGAAGTCAATGATATGCCGCCGGATGACATCGCCGGTGAAGTCAATGATATGCTACCGGATGATGATTGTGGTAATTCGGCTTCGGATAGGCTGCACGATGATAATCTGGATCAGATGCTTCGTGATGTAGAAGAGAACTATGATGAGAGAGAGTATATTAAATTCCGAGGCTTGATGGAGGACTCAGAGAAACCTTTGTTCACGTCTTTGCAGTCAAAGTACACGGTTGTCGGTGTGCTTGAAGCTGTTGAAATTGAAGGCAAGCAACGGTTGGTCCGACAAGAGTTTCACGGCGCTGCTAGGTCTTTTAGCGGACATGCTTCCGGAGGGAAATGAGTTGCCTAAAACCACATATAAAGCCAAGATGGTTCTTTGACCATTGGGAATGGAAGTAGAAAGAATACATGCATGTCCGAACGACTGTATCCTCTACCGTAAAGAGTATGCAAACATGCATGTCTGTCCGGTGTGCAACGCATCCCGATACAAACGTTACAATCAATCAGATGATGATGGCAAGGGAACAGAGGTGAAGAGAGGACCTCCTGGAAAGGTGGCATGGTATCTTTCTATAATTCCCCGTTTGAAGCGGTTATTTGCGAATCCAAAGGAGGCAAAACTGCTGCTATGGCACTCGGAGGAGCGCAAGAAGGATGGAATGCTGAGACACCTTACTGATTCCACCCAGTGGAGAAACATCGATACGTGCTTTGCAGAATTCGAGGCAGAACCGAGGAATATAAGGTTTGGATTGAGTACAGATGGAATGAATCCTTTCAGTAGCATGAGCAGCCGACATAGCACTTGGCCTGTGACTCTTTGCATCTATAACCTTCCTCCTTGGTTGTGTATGAAGCGAAAGTATATTTTGCTGTCGATACTTATCCAAGGGCCAAAGCAACCTAGGAATGATATTGATGTATACCTAGTGCCGTTGGTTGAAGATCTAAAAATCTTGTGGGACGAAGGGTGCAGGTATGGGATGCATACAAACGAGAGAACTTCACTTTGCGCTCCTTATTGTTCTGCACCATAAATGATTATCCTGCCCTTGCTAACCTGTCGGGCCAGAGTACAAAAGGTGCCAAAGCTTGTACTCACTGCTTAGATGGTACCGAGAGTGTGTGGCTGAAACACTCACGCAAAACCGTGTACATACGTCACCGCCGATTCCTTCGGAGGGCTCACCCATACCGCAAGATGAAGAAACAATTTGACAGAGAGAAGGAGGACGGTTCAGCTCCAAGGCATTTAAGCGGAAAAGAGTTTTATAATATGGTTAAGGATTTAGATGTTGTCCTCGGAAAGGGACGTAAATTGAGGGGTCGTGAGAAGAACATCTGGAAGAACAGATCTATATTTTGGGACTTACCTTATTGGGAGTACCTAGATGTTCGACACTGCATCGACGTCATGCACATAGAAAAGAATGTGTGTGACAGCTTGATTGGTCTCTTACTGAACATTCGTGATAAAACAAAGGACGGCGTCAACGCACGACTTGACTTGGCTGATATGGACATCAGGCGTGAGTTAGCACCGAGAACAACAGATAATAGACGAACGTACCTTCCCCTGCGTGTTACACTCTGTCCAAGGCCAAGAAAAGCGAAGCGTACGTGCTTGCATGGTGTCAAAGTTCCGTCAGTTACTCGGCAATGTGAAGAAACTTGTTTCGATGCAAGATTTGAAGTTAAATGGAATGAAGTCTCATGATTGTCATGTGCTGATGACACAGATGCTCCCTATTGCAATTCGGAATATTTTACCGATCAAAGTCCAAGAGATAATCATGAGGCTATGTTATTTCTTTAACACAATTGCTCAGAAGGTCATCGATGCTGAAGGACTAGATGCTCTGCAGGACGAGGTGGTGATGACTCTATGTCATCTTGAGATGTATTTTCCTCCTTCATTTTTTGATATTATGGTCCATCTCATTGTTCACGTTGTGTGGGAAATAAAAATGTGTGGGCCTGTATTCCTACGTAGCATGTACCCGTTTGAGAGGTTCATGGGAATTCTCAAATCCTATGTACGGAATCGATCTCGGTCGGAGGGCAGTATCGTCGAAGGTTATGCAAGCGAAGAGGTCATTGAGTTTTGTGTCGATTATATGGCTCAGATTCAACCGATAGGTGTTCCTCAATCTCGCCATGAGGGGAGGCTCAAGGCTATCGAAACTATAGGAAGAAAAACAATCACTCCAGATATGGACGCGTATGCGCAAGCCCATTTCACGGTCTTGCAACATATGAATGAAGTGGCCCCTTATGTCGACCAGCACAAGGATGTGCTTCGGCAACAGAATCCGGAGCGGCCGGATGTTTGGATCATGAGACAACACAACAGTCGGTTCAACTAATGGTTGAAGGAGCAAATCGCTAGGAGCTCGTCAAGTGAGATGCTGACATGGTTGGCAAAAGGGCCAACATTTCTGATTGTGACATGGCAAGGATATGACATAAATGGGTACACATTCTACACACAGCTCATGATGTACGAGCACTAACGAGCAGCGGTGTCCGCATAGATGCATTCGATGCGGATGGGGTGAGAAACTCGTACTATGGGTTCATAGAAGAGATTTGGGAGCTCGACTACGTGGTTTTCAAGATCCCCTTATTTATTTGTCGTTGGGTGCATCTCCCACGGTGAAGGTTGACAAATGCGGTGTTACTACCATGGACCTCCAACGTGTCGGGTACAAAGGCGAACCATTCGTGCTCGCCAACCAAGTTCTTCAAGTTTTCTATGTAACCGACCGGCAAATAAGAAGCGCCATGTAGTTCTTCATGGAAAAGGAGAATTATCGGAGTAGAGAATATAGTGGGCGAGGAAGAATACAATCAATTTGACGAGTTACCTCCTTTTGGAAATGGCATAATGGTCGACGACGAACAACGTGTGAAACTAGTTACGCATTGAATTGATCATCATGAAGGGTTAATTTTTAAAGGAAATAAGCAAGTGGACTGAGAATGACGACATATATGTGGGCATTTGCATTAATGTATATAACAATGCATGTATGGGATGTATATGTGAATTGGCAATTATATATATAACAATGCATGCATGTGTGTGATATATTTGTGAATTTGCATTTATGTATAAGTGAAAATGTGTGATATATAGGTGAATTTTGAGAATGAGTCATACAAATGTATCTCTATACTCATTGGGCTGTTGTAAAGAAATATACTGGGTTGTTGTAAAGAAATAACTACAGCTGGACAAGGCTAGCTTATTGAATCTTTGGTTGGTGCGGTACTTATATTAACTACAGTAGGCAAAGGCTTATTACGAGCGGTTTTAGTACCAAACCGTGCGTGAGTACTATCACGAGCGGTTCTAATCTCGAACAAATGCAGCGATACTAAATATCACGAGCGGTTCTAAACTCGTAACCGTCTATGATATGTATTATATCACGAGCGGTTCTGCGATAAGAACCGCTCGTGATATATATTATCACGAGCGGTTCTAATATTAGAACCAAATGTAATAAGCTTCTTCATATAAAAACCCCACTAGGGTTTTGCGCGTACCTTGCCGATTATTCGCAATACACTACTTAGTCGCTCTCCGATCCCCGAGCCCGTCGCGCCGCCGTCCCCGAGCCCGTCGCCGGCCGCCTCTGATCCCGAGCCCGTCACGGCCGCCTCCGTCGAGCCCCGAGCCCGTCGCCGCCCCGAACTGCCGCGCCCGAGCCCGTCGCCGCCCGAGAGCCGTCCCAGCCGCCTCCGTCGAGCCCCGAGCCCGTCGCCGTCCCGAGCCGTCGCGCCCCGAGCCCGTCGCCGGCCGCCTCGTCGAGCCCCGAGCCGTCGCCGCCCCCGAGCCCGTAAATATATGTTGCTTGTTAAATCTTACTTGTATATGCATATGTATATATATGTTGCTTGTTAAATCTTACTGTTATGCATATGTATATATATGTTGCTTGTTAAATCTTACTATTATGCATATGTATATATATGTTGCTTGTTAAATCTTACTTGTATATGCATATGCTTAAGATCTTATTGTTGTTAAATCTTACTGTTATACATATGTATATATATGTTGCTTGTTAAATCTTACTTGTATATGCATATGTATATATATATTGCTTGTTAAATCTTACTGTTATGCATATGTATATATATGTTGCTTGTTAAATCTCATTGTTATGCATATGTATATATATGTTGCTTGTTAAATCTTACTTGTATATGCATATGCTTAAGATCTTATTGTTGTTAAATCTTACTGTTATGTATATGCATGTGTTGGTTGTTAAATCTTACTTGTATATGCATATGCTTAAGTTGCTTGTTAAATCTTACTTGTATGTTGCTTGTTAAATCTTACTTGTATATGCATATGCTTAAGATCTTATTGTTGTTAAATCTTACTGTTATGTATATGCATGTGTTGGTTGTTAAATCTTACTTGTATATGCATATGCTTAAGTTGCTTGTTAAATCTTACTTGTATGTTGCTTGTTAAATCTTACTTGTATATGCATATGCTTAAGATCTTATTGTTGTTAAATCTTACTGTTATGTATATGTATACTTGAATATATGTATACATATATTGGAATTAAATTTAAGTATGTGCTTATACCGCACTATTTACGTGTGTGTGAGAAGGCCAACATGTCATCCGCGCATTCTTCAACATCATCGCCGGAAGCGTCCGCTCCAAAATCAACACGCAAACCAAGAGGACTATCGAAAAAACCCGAGGGCCGATTTACCATCACAGAGGTCGATAGATCTGGGACCCCTCTCCTTCCTAACAAAGCAGCAAGGGCATTTCGAAATACGATCGGAATAGTTGCACGAGAACAAATTGAGATCACAATCGATTCGTGGAAGAGCGTGAGTGAGACTCAGAAACATGAGTCTCGGCAGAGATTTTAGCATCGTTCGAGATCCCAGAAGAACACCACGACTCCGTGCAACGACATACGTTGGCAGCGGCGTGCAAAGCATGGAAGAACTTCAAGAGCGTGCTTGTCAAGGACTATGTGCAGAAGGATTTAACGCCCTTTCACAGGTATCCATTCCTGGAACCACACTGGGACGAGTTTAAGGCGATGAAGGCGACCGAAGCTTTGAAGTGCAAGCGCGGCGCACAAGACCCTCGGGCAAAAACACACATCCCCACGGACTCGGCACGGTGGGTATGCGGGTAAAATTCCATGATGGAGGCGGGAGGGCGAGCAGGCAATCTGCGGAACACCGCCCGCCATTTTCCACAATCCGGATGAGCGCTCGAAATTGGATTAGGCGAGGTCATCTACCATGTCGACGGGGACATCTCCTTCGGAACCTGCGGACGTGAAGTGTCCCAACGCTCGGTAAGATATCGAACTACGTAGCTTGTAATTACTCCACTACTTTCTTGAAAACTAAATGACATGTCGGTCTCTTGCAGGATGCATCGAGTGTCGAATCGCCCAGGATCATTCGGTCAATTAGGAGAAAGATATACTCTCGCGAAAGACGGGAAACAAGGAGCACCCGGGTCGTACGAGAGGTCTTGGGTTTTATATTCCTTGGAATCAAGGTTTCTCAGATAACCCCGAATTGTATCGGAGTAGGAAGAGAAACAAAGCCGAGCATGACGCACGTCTAGAGAGGAGATCAAGGCATCTCTTAGAGAGGAGCTTGCTGATTACGTCAGAGATGAGGTGCGAAGACAAACAGAAGAAAATCAGCAGCGCGCGCTCGCTGTGCTAGCCAGCCCCCCCAACCGTCGGAGTAGCTGCGCGTCCAATCCTACGACGGAATGCGAGAGCAGATTTCCTGTGGACGACATCTTGCAAGCTACGAAGTGCAAACTCTAAGTGAGATATGCCTCCGTTGCCTTGTGCGCTGCTTGGGGCCTGGCATATCCGTCCGGTGAAGGGGCCTTGGTGCATCGTGCACCTTTAGCTCCAGGCTTCGAAAAAGTGTGTGTGGATGGTGTGCATGCCAATTTCGATGTTGTCCCGCTACCAAAGCCCCCCAACGACGAGATCGCGACTCTAGGGCAAGCCATTGGAACCTTCATCTAGTGGCCCAAAAGTGACATCTGCCTGGAGGCTTCTTCACCGGTGGCAGGTTCCCAAGGGCAAGACGAACTAGAGCGACTTGCACTAGTGCTATCTCCACAAGGTCTACCTCCACCACCGCTACCTGTACCGGTGATGAGTCCACGGGAGCTATTCCCAATGCAACAATTTCCACTGGTGCTACCTTCTGATCGACCTACTGGTAGAGGCGGCAAGGGCAAAGCAAAGAAGACCGATGATGATATCCGTACTGTCATTGGCCCGCAAATTCGTGCTTGGCGAGCCGATGGTCGACCGGTGAAGCGCCTCCCAAAACTATCGGTGAGTTGCGAGGACATTACGATTGGTATATGAAACAATCCAATAAGCGGAGAAAGAACGGTGCACAGTATCATTGTCAAATTCACGCATCATCATTTCCGGCCACGAGTTTCAAGATGGTGTCTTCGTGGTGACCTTCGATGATTTATTTGATCTTTTCACGCTCAACGCTCTCGGCGCCTCACTCGTTCGATCTTTGGGCCATTGTAAGTGTGTACAATCACGATCTCTGTTCATGTCGCATGCGATAAATGTCATCTATAATTTGTTGCTTTCGTGTGTATATATATAGACACATGGTAGTGAAGTTAGAAAATCCACATCATCGGTTGGTTTCTTGGACCCACACTTGGTCGCGGTTATACCATCAACGAGAATCTTTGAGGTCGTCGAGAGGTACATTCTGACATCACTGCTGGCTTACCGCGAGAAGGAATATGTACTGATGCCCTACAATCAGGAGTTTCATTGGATTTTAATAGTAATTATACCAAAATGGAACAAGGTAATATACCTTGATTCTCTAAGTAAGAATAAAACCGACTACACAGTTGTCGGCCAACTCATCGATAGGTAAGTACATTTTCTCCATACATACTTATATTTGTACTCTTTCTTTCCTTCCGATTGACTAAGGTCAACTTTTTCGAATCACGTAGGGCGTTCGCAACGTATGTTAAAATGGCACAGCTCCCCACGCAACGGGCCAAACCCCTGACACATCATCGAAACTTTAAGGTATTCGCTACTATATATTAATTAATCCTATGCAACAGTTGGTAATATTAATGCCTCTTGAATTAACACATTCTATTTTTGCGGTGCCACGGCGGAAGGGCAACACGTGTGGATTCTACGTTTGCCACCATATGAGACTACTCCTCGATTCCTCGAGGATCACCAATCCCAATAACAAGGTTTGTCAATATCCCCATAATTACTTCATACTTATCAAGTTATATTATATACGCACATTGATATTCCTATCGACAGTGCTTCCATCCCAAAAGCGCATTGCAATAAATTTCGACTTTGAAGCAATTCTAGGACAGTGCGCTTACTTTTTGGGGCTAAAGTCCTACAACCAACTGGAGAGTTCCACAACCCACAATGATTTTTTTATTGCTCTTATCACTCCGGAATCGAGGTCTCGCAAAAGAAATTGATCCATAATCAACAACTTGTTAGGCTGCACAAGCAATACTTGGATGGCAATCATGCACCATCCAAGTAATGCTTATGCAGCCTGACAAGTTCGTTGATTATAGATCTGTTTCTTTCGCGAGACCTCGATTCCGGAGTGACAGAGCAATAAAAAATGCAATGTTACCATCTAAGTGCAAATGCAATGTAGATCTTTTGCAATTGTGTATTGTTAATGGATATTTTACTTCATTTCAATTAATTGATTTGCGAAATGGATGTTTTATGTATGTGAAATGAATTGAGATATGAATTGGATGTTATATGTATGTGAAATGAATTGAGATATTGTTAGACCATGTGCCAGGTTGAGGATATTTTAGGTGATGAATAATTGACAACGTTGGTTATGATAGGTTATGATGTGTTGCGTGTACGGATTATGGTCTGTTGCATAATACGCTCGTGTGAGGTATTGTGCGGATTGACTTGAGTCAAGTCGTGGACTTGTGCTCGTACGCGGTTGTTTGTTTATTCATGTGCAGGTGTTGCTTGAGGCGGAACGTCGTCGATGACGGAACTGAAACTAGGTTCGAGTGGAACTGAGGTTTCAGGACTAAGTTTAAGGAGGAACTGAGGTCCTATAGGTCAAGGATGTCATGCGGGATGTTCAGGCTAGAGAACAATGCACATGGAGATGACGCGGCGTTGGAGGCGCGGAGATGCGTCATGGCGAAGGCATACAGCAAGGCTGCAGATGCGGAAGGCACGTATACGAGATGTATACGGATTGGAGTTGTATTCGGCTTTCATCTTAAGTTGGCCGTGAGTTGGAGTTGGTTTGTATGGCTGCATGCATATGTAGACGTGTTGGAGTCGGACGTGGAGTCCTGATGAAAAGGGAACAAGTGTTTCCGTGTGGAGGATATAAAGATGTGCGTGCGTTTTGGGTTTTGGTGTGGTTTTGAGAAATAAAGAAACGTAAGGGCTAGGCTTTGGTTGGCCGTGGCTTTTGGGAACGAACAGAGAGTTGTTTTGTTTTTTCTCGTCACGCCCGGATCGACCACGACGAGGCTTTCATCTCCGGCGAGCGCCACACCGAAAGATCGGCCGTCCACCAGGACCCAGTCCTCCACGTCCCCGTTAGGCGCTGCACCGTTTGCATGCAACTATTTAATCTCCTGCAAGTGTGCTGTTATTCACGCAAGGAAGGATTAGATAATTTTCTACACACGGAGTTTTTGCTGCTGTCGTGATCTTGGAAGAAAAAGAAAGGAAGAGCGGCGGCTGCATGTACTGACGCAAAGGAAAAAGACGCCACGCCGCTGTGCTGTCTTTTCTCGGTTGGAATAGGAGCAGCTTGGCGAGAAAGAGTTGGAGCGGCTGTGGTGATTCGGTAGAAAAGAAGAAGCAACACGACTGCTACATCAGCTCATGGAGACACGTGCATGGATCGATTGAGGTATGCCTTGGCCAAGCTGTGCATGTGAAGAAAAGTTTTCATTCTGTACTTATCCATGCATTGTGGTCAGATGAGAGTTAGCTAGTCAATAATTAATAAAGTTATATGGTTATTTATTGGTCTGCATGCAGAACATGGCTGCACTCTGAACTTTTTCTTTTGTCAAGTCTTTTGGTAGTACACGAGCAATCAATGTTAGGAGACTTAGGCCAGTCATGCATACTTGCATACTTGATGCTGCTGATCTGTTAGTCTGCATTTATTACTTGTTTTTTTTGCAAGACTTAGGTGATTAGAAAAGAAAGATTACTGCTGTCTTGATTACTACTTCTAGTCAACTTTCTATTTTCGTCACTTTATGTATTAGTGATTTTGTTTACTTTATATCTCGAGTTTTAGACCTCCGTTTGACGTAATTCCAGTTGGGTTAGTTCAATAATTTTATCTAGTTTATTCTGTAAAAGTTTGAGGCCAATCGGAGTTACGATTTTTTATTGAGATTATTTTTAGTGAGGACGCAGTGTTCTGTCCGGTTTTTTAAACACGGCTTAAATAAGTTTTGTGTTTAGGGGTGAGTCTTAAAATTTATTTTTAGCTTCCGCAATCATTCACCCCCCCTCTGATTGCCTATCTTAGTGTGTATCGATCCTACAGATATGAATTGGATGTTATATGTTTCTGAAATGAATTGAGATATGAATTGGATGTTATATGTTTCTGAAATGAATTGAGATGTGAATTGTCTGTCTGTGTACATGTTGATCTGCTTGTTTCAGAGGGCATGGCTAGCATTTCCTGAGGCTAGCCAATAAATAGAAATAGATCTAGGGGTAGGAAAGAATATCACAGACGGTTTGTAACTACAAACCGTCTGTGGAGTATATATCACAGACGGTTTGTAAGAAACAACCGTCTTCACAGACGGTTTGTAAGAAACAACCGTCTGTGATATTGATATATCACAGACGGTTTGTAACCACAAACCGTCTGTGATACTGATATATCACAGACGGTTTGTGGTTACAAATCGTCTGTGGTATTTATAAAGCACAGACGGTTGTGTCTTACAAACCGTCTGTGATGCTAGATATCACAGACGGTTTATAGTTATAAACCGTCTGTGATATATACACTACAGACGGTTTGAAAACCGTATGTGATAACCTTCGATTATCACTGACCCATAAAGTCGAGCGGTTGAAAAACGCGTGCGTGATGGCGTTTTGGACCGTGCGCGATAATGGTTTCGTAGTAGTGCCGGCCTCCTCCACGGAGGCAACCTCCTCTAACTCCATCTAAAAAAACAGAGGGGAGGGGGAGGGAGCCGGCCGGCGCACGACACGGCTAGCGCGGAAGGCGCGGCGCGGCCGATGCGCACGGCGTGGCCACCGCACGGCACACAAGCGGCGGCGCGGTCGGCGCATGGCACGTAGAGGGGCGCGCGCGTGCGCGGCCGGTGCGGCGGCTCGGCACCGGCGCGTCGACTCGTGGCGGTGGCGCTCGCCGGTGTGGCGGCGGCCCATGCCCGACGGCACGGCGACCCGGCCGATCTGGCGGCACGCTGCGCCCGGCGCAAGCGGTGACTCCTAGCCGGCGGCGCCGGCCGAGGCATGGCGCGGCACCGGCGGCGCACGGCGCCCGACCGAGGAAGAAGCGGCGTCCCGCGCATGGGGCGGCGGTGCCCGGCCGGCGGTGGCACCGGCGGGAGACGGCGCGCGGCGAGCGCGCGAGGCGGCGTGAAGTGGAGGCGCGCAGGGCGCGGCTAAAGTGAAGAGGCGCGGAGCGGCGGCGCCGGCGCGCAGTGGCGCCAACGGCGGTGGCCTTTCGGCGGCGGCGGCTAGGGTTTGGAGTTAGGGAAACCCTAACTCCTCCCCCCCCCCCCCCATTTTATAGTAGCTGCCCCTAATGGGCTTTTGGCCCATTATTCCCCACCTTCCCACTTGGGCCTAAAGGCCGAACAGGCCTGAGCCCAGGTTTTGCGTTTTTTGCACAATTCCCCCTCTATTTTATGGAATTTGTAGTCTTCTATTGTAGTTTTTGCAGTGTAGTCCATATGCTTGTTTATAATTGTACTCGTCAATTTGTACTTTTATAAATTAGCATTTCAGTCCATACAGGACCTGAAAATTATGTAAATATTTCCATAAATGTGCAACCACATTTATATAATTTTTACATATGTAGGATTACTACTTTATTGCACTTTACTTACAGTATACATTGCGACCATATTTAAATTTTCTATTGCTTGCAAATTTCAAATTAAATATTCCCATTTCGTGAGTACCATTGTCCTTCATACAATTGGAATTTTTGCAAAATATTATACCTAAAATAACTACCATATTTCCAATTTGTGGCACTTTGCTACTTTATTTATACGCTCTGCCATACAATAAATTGGTGTTCACCACCAATATTGTGATTACACGGTATTATAAATATAACCACATGTTATATTTAATTTGGGTATATATTCATTCGGATTACAATACTCCTATTGTTTTCCACATATTTTGCAATTATTACAACATTACCGTACATATTAATTTACCCCATATAAATTAATCATTTTATGGTATACTTTTCATGTAGGTTTTTTAAATGGCTACCAAAAATTTTGAGCCTCTCGCCCTCGATGGTACCAACTACCCTACATGGGCTATGGACCTGAAAATCAACCTCACCACACGTGGGTTGCAAAGGGTGATATTCGACATCTAGCTAATCAAATTCCACCGTATGTTGTGAAATATTCTGTTTTAAGCACAATACGGAATCACATACATCCGGATTTGAAAGCTGAATATCTGTATGAGGAGAATCCATTCAATTTATGGTTAGCCCTCAAAAATAGATATGAACAGCTGAAAGCTATTATCTTACCTGAGGCTAATCATGAATAGGCATATCTTAGACTCCAAGATTTCAAAACTGTTAGAGCCTATAATCATGCCCTCCAAGCTATTGGCTCGAAGTTGCGATTTTGTGAAAAGGAACCAACAGATGCAGACAAAATAGAGAAAACTCCCTCTACTATGCTCCCATTTGACAGGGTCCTACAGCAGCAATGGCGTTCTGCAAATTACCAAACTTATTTTGATGTTATGCATACTATACTTCAGGTAGAGAAGCATGTTGAACTTCTTTTAAAGAACAATCAACAACGTCTCATTGGGGCTGCTCCACTTCCTGAAGTTCATGCTAATCAGAATAACATTAAGTTATGTTGTTCAAAAGACCACGCCAAGAACTTTAAAGGTAAAAACAAACGCAATACGAAGCAAAAGCATGGTGGATTCAAGAAGGACAAAGGCAATTCTGGTAAGCAGGTTGACAAAACTGAACTTTATCAAAAATGTGGTTGCTACAACCATTCTACCAAGAAATGCCGCACCCCGAAGCACCTTGTGAACCTCTACCTCCAGTCTTTGGCTCAAGGCAAGCATGCTCAAGAGAAGATATTTGAAGCACACTTCAATCTCCCATGCAACAATAATGAAGCTGGATGCTCTCAAAAGTTCATTCAAGAACTCAAGGACACATGTACTTCTCCAAAGAAGGATGATCTCCTGAGCCACGAGGACACACTTGAAGAATTTACTTCTCAAGATATGTTTGGAGATCTTATTTAGCCTCCTATTGCCATAGCTATTAAGTACTACAGTGTTGTAAAATAAACAATGTTGTTATCTATATTGTAAGCTTGCATGCTACAATCATATATCGAACATATTCGGTATTGTAACTAACTTTGTATGTATTCTATATATACCACAATAAGATTTTCATTAAAATTCTTCTTTTGTGTATATAGATTTTTGGAGACAATCAAATGGAGGAGGAATTATGCCTTGTGGATAGTGGTACCACAAACTCTATACTCAGGGACACAAAATATTTTCTAACTCTTACTAGGAGGAAAGGAAATATTTTAACCATTGCTAGACGCGATGCAACGATAGTAGGCTCTGGTTGCGCCTCTATCACTCTCCCTATGGGTACACAATTAGAAATTGAGGATGCACTCTTATATCCCGATTCAACACGTACTCTACTCAGTTATAGAGATATCCGTCAGAATGGTTTTCATGTTGAAACCCAAAATGACAACAAATAGGAATATCTCATCCTAACCAAAAACAACGGATATGGCAAACAAGTACTAGAAAAAATTCTATCTTTAACCTCCGGATTGTACTATACATATATCAAACTGATTCAACATATTGCGTACAAAGTAATTTTCCAACACACTAACACATTCCAAACATGGCATGATCGCCTTGACCACCCAGGCATTGGAATGATGAGGAAAATTTTTAGCAATTCCATTGGTCATACATACCTCAAAATAAAATTTCTGAAATCCTCAGATTTTGTGTGCACTTCTTGTGCCACCGGAAAATTAATTTTAAGACCCTCTTATCTTAAAATCAGAGCTGAACCACTTAAATTCCTTGAATGCATTCAAGGAGATATATGTGATCCTATACAACCATTGTGTGGACCATTCAGGTATTTCATGGTTCTCATTGACACATCTACTAGATGGTCACATATGTGTCTTTTATCCACATGAAACCATGCATTTGCTAAGTTAATTGGTCAAATTATCCAATTACGAGCACATTACCCTGAATATCGAATTCAATCAATTTGAATGGACAATGTTGCTGAATTTTCATCTTATGTATTCAATGACTATTGTATGGCTCTTGGGATACAAGTTCATCACTCTGTTCCATATGTTCATACACAAAATAGTTTAGTAGAATCTCTTATTAAGAGAATCAAGCTTATTGCAAGACCATTGCTACAGAATTGCAACTTACCAACATCATGTTGGGGTCATGCAGTTTTACACGCTGCTGACCTAATCCAATTGCGCCCAACTGCATATCATAGCACTACCCCGCTCAGCGACAAGATGTATACCAGTAGTTGTTTCCTTTTGAGTTCAAATCTGCCCGCGATGTCATCATTATCTACCCATTTCCTCAAGCCTATCATTGTTAGTAGAAAATAAAAAAATAAATCATAAGTATATATTTCTATCAACTATTAGGATCTGGAGGCTCAAAATCACTCACATTCAATCTCTTACCAAGCTCTGGCAAGTTTGTATCAATGCAAACAGGTAGTGCAACGGGTGGATAGTTCATGATAAACTTGACTCAAGTGATGAGTAAAGCGATTGCAATGGTTGTTTCAATGTGATCTACTCGGTTAGTACAAGGTGTAGTTTAGAAGGCTAGATATGTAGCAATGGAGAATAATTAGTTAATTTCAGAAATTACACAGAAATGAATTATAGTTTGTATCTAGCTATTAGCCTATGTCGTTGATCAACTAACGATGGAAGAAGGCTAAAACAAGTGTATAATAATGTATATGAATGGAAAATATAGGATAATTTAATAGAATACAATCTGAAATTTAAAAGCACAAGGATTGACCCAAATTGGAGAATTGCATATTTCTATCCACTAGATAGAACGTCAGTATTTTGGATGTAACTTTTTGTCAATTACCTTTTTTTAATGATTATTTTTTATTTTTTTCCAAACAACGTTTTATACGATTTTTCTTTTGAGGCCAACTTCTGGAAATCGATAAGAAAATTCACACAAAAATCATAAGTGCTGACTGTTGCAGATTCAAATCAAAAGTTTATGTCAACTTTCACCATAGATAGATCTTAACTGCCTTACTGGAATAAGGTAAAATTTTACAGAAAGATGGATAATGAAGTTATGAATCTAACAGAAGTGGTCTCACTCAAAAAGGATAACAGGATCAAAAGATATGACATTTTACGTAGTGGCTGCAGAAGAAGGAGTCTTCTGGCTGAAATTGGGAAATAGGGTTTGGTGTGTTCTAGAAGGTTTCGGACGTGGAATATTTTTTTTGGAGTTTATGGAATCAAGGATATGATCAGCAACTAGACAAAACTAAAATTAACATAAATTTAATTTAGCAAACCAAAACTAATAGATTGAAAAGCACAATGTGGTTTGGATAATGGAAATTAACTCTTTTTGTAAGACAATTTTTCTAGACATGAGAAATAAAAATTAATCTGCTAACTAGGGATACAAGAAATCCTATCGGTTATCCTGGCTCTGATACAAACTGATGCAGCAATGGGGTCCCGATTTTTCAATATGATGATAACTTCGATTTGAATGAGAATGATTTTGACGATGCAGGCTTCTAACCGGTCATGACTAGAACACCAAACAATCGTTAAACCACATATCGAGTCATTATCAACCGGGACAAGAACACAGTTGACCTGACTACGAAGGTCTATTCCTGAATGCAACCAAAGAACACACAAGAACAAGATAATAAGCAATCTGAAATTACAAATATTTATGAATTATTAATAAGATAGGATTTCAAATAAAGATCTTGACTAGGTGGTCAAGTGTCGAGATCCGAATATGCAAATTCGGACTCTCTATGTATACCGCACTAATCTAGGATCACGTTAGTGCACACAGTTTAACATCGATGAAATATTCACCATACACACGCTAAAATAAAGAGAAAACTCATATATCAATAATTATTTAAAATACGATCTTATGGCCAAACATACAATATTACTAGCCTAAAGGGCTCAAAATCTAGCAGTGGAAAGAAATAAAACAAGCGTAGTAGCCATTCGACATACCCACATTCAATCGACTAGGGAGCGAAATCCTAATCCACGAAGTCACTGAAGTATCCTCCCTCAGGTACTTCCTGCTGGTATAACTCCTCCTCCTCAACTGAGCAACAGTAGGCATAAAGCCGTGAGTACATTAGTACTCAGCAAGTCGTTTGTAACAAATGAATGCAATATAATATGTAAGGATTACCAGTGGATGGCTGAAATGTTAATTTGCACAAAGCGATATTTTAAAATAAAAACAATAAATAAATAAAATATGAACTTTAAGGAAAAACAATAATACATAAATAATCAACGAAATTGAATAAGCTACTTGTGAACCTCTCATCCACAAGATAATCTAATAGTGAATTAATCATTCACTTTCCAACAATAACCATCTAATTTTTATAAAAACTCTACCCCTCGTGTGAAATCACCGAGCATTGCTCATAATCGGGGACACGACTATTCGAATAGTTTTACACTCTGCAGAGGTTGCACAACTGTACCCACACGATGTGATTAGCCTCGCGCTAAGGAAATCATAACAAGGCCTATACAATGTTCAACCTCAACTCAATCCCGCCTGTTTGGATTTCACATCACACCCTCTTGCGCCTCATGGAAATCAACAACCATTTCATCACAATGGCAAGATTGATATTGAAATATTCCAAATTAATCAGCCAGGTTTATCCCATATTAGACATATGATTCGCACAGTAAAACTTAGCTCAATAGCACACAAAGTCAAGTCCTTAATATTACTCAGGCGAGACTTCCATATCCCTCGAAGTGAATCCACACTTCCCCTTTACTGCACGATCACTCATCCAAGTGAAAACCAGTTTTGTATAATCAACGCCAATGCCACACCAACGTCATGACACAAATTTTATAATTGTGGCACCAACCATAATTTTATATCTCATTAAGTCAAATTAATTATTCACATGCGATGGTGAACCCATCGTAACATAAGCATGGCTAAGCATACTAGTCGTATCACCCATGTGACATCTAGTAGAGTCACTAAATAATTTCCCAACCTATGGTGACAATGGCATCATGGTACTCAAATTATCAAGCAGGGATTAATCAACTGGGACTAACTACCAAGTGCAAGGGTTTGTAATAAATTAGCGATGCATGATAATTTAGATCAAAATAAATAAATAATAGATTAAAAATTAGGTTCAACATGATCAAGAAATATGACTTGCCTTAGTTTGCCTCAACGAGGTACTCGGGATCTTCTGGCGGCACTCCTGCTCCTTCGAAGACGGGATCTAACAAGAGAGAAAACGACCGAACAACAAAAATAAAATAAAATAAAATTCTAATGAATTCAAAAAACCTTGAAACTAGAACCAATAGATAGAGCTCGATTTTAAATGAATTTAGATAAAAGAACGGGGTCAATCGGAGCTAGGACGGAGAAGAACGGGCTCTCAGAAGATTAAAGGGGCTGGAAAATACTAAAATTAAAAAGTTACTGTGCTGTGGACTCGGTTCATGAAACAGTGCAAGGTGCGGGCGCTGACGCGGTACCTACGGCTGATGTGGCAGCTGGCTGGTCTAACACGGGGCACTAGGGCTGATATGGCATACTGAGTACCTTCTCTTATGAATAAGAGTACTCTAGTCGAGGTCGTCAATGACTTTTGGTAGTCACCAACTACTCGGAGATCATAAGTCATATTTGACTTCGAGTGCTACTCGGAGGTCGGAAGTCGAATCGACTTCGAGTGACTTCGTCTTCATACTCGGAGGGCAACACTCGAAGGTCAGAAGTCGTAACCGACTTCGAGTAGCGTTCTCTTCAACAAGGGGTATTAGGGCTATGGATTTAGGGCGATCGCTGCTGGGGCGGCAGGGTTCCAGCGGCGGCGGGGACGGCGGAGGACGACAGGGCGGCTCACCGGCGGGGCAAAGACGACAACGGGGCTCCAGCGGCGGCGAGGATGACTCGGCGCGGACGCGGGCACCGGTGACGGCGACGTAGGGGAGGTGGCGGCTTTTATGCACGCGAACCGAGGATGACCGGCGTGGACACGACAACGAGTTCGGGTCGAAAACAGAGAACGTGCGCGCGACACATGGACGGATGAGATGGAGGCGTGGGGATCGAATGGCGATGGAAAACTGCACAGATGAACAGTGCGCACGGCCGTGGATGGCGGACACGTGGCACGGGGAGGCGATCAGGTAGTTGTGGCGTGAGGGTGGGGTGCGGGTGCGCGGATGGGTGACGTGTGGCAGAGGGGTGATCGGACGGCGGTGGCGCGGCCAGGCCGTGAATATTGATGGGCCGAGCCCCCCACTGTTCACAAGATTTTCTCCTGTTTTTTTCAGAAAAACAAATAAAACAAAAGGAGCTCTAGAAAATAGCAATTAAATACGAAAAATTCTAGAAAAATCCTTGAGACACAAGGAATCCAAATAAAATATTTTTAGCTTATGTTGATATTTATTTTAATTATATTAAATACTTTTTTAATTTTTAAAAATTTAATTTAAGCTTTATTAAAATCCAAAAAATTCCAGAAATTTATTTTTAATTTAAAGGCTTTAAAAGCAACTGAAAAACATAATGTTACATCAAGTCGACATATGTAAAAGATACAAGTTACAACGAAGGTAAACTAAACATAAACGAAATCCAAAGAGACTAGAGTGGTACGACAACCTTAAATAGGGGAGGGAGAATTGCACATAGCTAGAAATGGTGATATGGTACTATTCATGAATAGTACTATGTGAATAATAGCCACCATAGGGGCCAAGCCCGGTACGATTACAAAGCCCAAACAAGTGGTATAACATCTTCTTTTGGCAATTACAGTGTGTACAGAAGGAATTTTGAGATGAGGCTAGATCCGTTAGAAAGAGAACGAGATAAGTTTTCAATCAAGTACACGGATCCCGCATGTGAAATTTATGTATGTTTGAAGTCAGTGCTATCTCTAGAGTGACATAGCACCTTCTTTTGATGATTGCGATGAGCTCAGAAGGGATTTGAGGGTGATGCTAGATTCGTTGGAAAGATGATGAGATAGTCTTTTCATCAAATACACGTGAACCTCAAACGGATTCTGTATGTGAAAGTTATACATATTTGAAGTTGATGCTATCTTTGGAGGCCGAATTAGATTCCAAAACATGTCTAACTTGAACTCTTACATGACTTTGTACAAAAAGTGATGTGGTGCTGCACAAAAATATATTTTTATCATTAGGTAGTATCGTAGAGTTTATATAATATAAAGACACTTTTAAAAATGAGCTCATCTAATAATTGAAATGAAGTGTACAAGTTTTTGTAATTGGAATAACAAGCATAGCAAATACAGTTGTATCTATAGGAGTCATGTCCTCTACAGGAGTGACCATCTATTTTACTTTGTTTAGATTGTGTGTGGATGGAAGTGGAACCCACAGATGCCCTCTTCTTCACCTCTTTCAATTTGAAAGAAAAAAGGAAAGACTTTCAACTCTCTATTCAGAAATTTTGAAATGATTCAAAAATTCGATTCAAAGAATTTCCAAATGATTTGAAATAATTTCAATCATTCAAAAAAGAACTTTCAATTAGGATTTGATAATTTCATCTCAAATTTCATCCCCTTCAACCAGCAAGCACATCGTTCAGTGGCACTCAGAGGAGGAGAACACTAAGAAGGGGTAGTAGGACGAGGACGCGACAGAGGTGACCCTCGCCCATGGTGGAGGCATCGCCGGCATGCAGTGGCACATAGTTAGGTTTTGGGAAGGGGAAGATCGAAGAGAGGAATGAGATTGGGCGACGATGACTCCTCTGGTGGGACAAAAGGCCAGAGACGGAGGAGGGCGAGGGGGAGGCAGCCAACAAGAGAAACCGATGGTGCGAGCTGGGGAATGGAATGCTCGAAGAGGACCAAAATTAAGAGAACGGGGGACAGTGCGACGACTCTGCTCATGGCCTCAAGTTGCAGACACCCCATTGTCGACTAGGTCTCTCATTAGGTGGCCCAGATTGCCCAGCGTGCGGAACCAACGACTAGTACGGCGTCCGTGGGATGAGTTTCCTACGGGCGTCTGTAAAATAGCAACATTTTCTTAATGCTTGTAGAAGATACGGTACATGATAGGTATTGTACAGTGCTTTATGGACATGATTTTATGGAGAATTAAGTTGTTTTAAATAAAATATTATTTTAGCATTTTATAATATTTATTTTGGCAATCCTACCTCCAACTATATTTTGTCACAAAACTCATTGCACGGAGCATGTAAACCGCTCAACATGGCATAAGACTGCAGGATGAGTGACGGATTCAAGTTGCCCGGTCGCCAGTTTTACGACGATGTACAAAAAGTCCGCCGTAAGGTACTGTTTGTGACACATTGTGCATGCATGCAAGATGATTGATATTTTGACTCCTTCACAAAACATCAAATTTATTGTAGTGTTTAATTATGGATATAAAATCACGTACCGTGTACTTTTCAAATCGTAAGAAAATCTCGTATATATGCACAAAAAAAATCCCATTGTCGACGGCAAACTGACCCTAAACCTTCACGTGCGAAATGACTATCGTCCCTCTTGCAAACGTTTCCATCGTCCAACTTGAAAGCGCGCAGATCTGCAGCTATGCCAAATTGCCAACTTGAAAGCTCGCTTAGGCAGATAGTGATCGAGTTTCCAGTAATTGATAATTAATTAACCTATTCTAAGGCCAGTTTAATTTGGAACCAAACACGTACGTCATCTCATTGTCACATATGGACCGGATTAGTTGGACAACCAGCGTGCATTTAGATTTAGAAGCAGAGAGCTGTCTACGTACGTCCCATGCATAAGTTTGAATTTTGACCTCTTGAGAATTTCAGTTCTTTTTTTTTTTGCGAAGAAGAATCTCTCTTGTTCTGAATTCATGGTTTCATGCACATGCATGCATGAGTTTCAACATTGGCATGCGTGGCATCCCATGACTAGAGATGGTTCATGCATCTATAATGTACTCGCACGTATGAACGAGCCAGGCTAACGTAATATTACAAGAGTCGTCCTATTTATTATTTATTATTTGCTATTTTCTGAGAATGGGTACATTTTGAGTAACAAGTACTAAGTGCATCAGTTTTTTAAATTTGCACAAATATTAAAATATGAATGAAGTGCATCAGTTTTTCAATGTTACACAAATATTAAAATATGAACGAAGGATGGATGGTGGTTACTTACCCATTTTCTTTCTTTAAGATGTGTACAACTTGTATTGAGGGGTGATGCAAAGGAGCATTAAGAGGCCATTTGGATTGTGAGAATATAGGGTGTGAGTAGAAATAGAATATAAATTGAGATAAATTGATCCACCAAAATCGCTCGATTTAACAATTAAATTTAGGTAATTGCTAAACAATACTCGAGTATTTCTTGTGATTTGGAGCACTCAGTTTTTTCCCATATATGCAACCCCTCCAAAAAATATGAGTATTCCGAACTACAAAAAAAACACTTAGATTTTTCTCATGTATGCAACCTCCCCTTTAAAAAGATATAAGTGCTCCAAACCACAAAAAATATATTTTTTTTTCATATATGTAACCTTCTCTAAAAAAAATATGAATACTTCGAACCATAAAAAAAACACTCGAATACCCCTTAAACACATCCGAAAAAAAAACTAAGTGCTCAACACTCAAATCCTTCTAAACACCTCCAAAAAACCTGAATGCTCTAAATCACAAAAAATACTCGAATCCCCTAGACACCAACTTAAATTTATCACACGTCATATCCCAATCCCATTACCGACTGTATCCAAATCGCGCCTAAGGTGTAAGCGATCCAACTTGTTGGGCCTATTTGTATATCGTCGGCTCGCTTCCAGCCAATGGGCCGTGCATGGGCTCATCCGCTGAGGATTCGTGACTAGTTTGTATATAGGTACCCATCATTTTTCATTTTTAGTTTTTGCAGGGAAACACGTACCCAGCATTTGTCACATTATTGACACCAAATCAATTACCGCCATAGTTACCATGTAATCTACTGCTGCTGGTTCAGGTTCCACCACTGATCTCAATTAGACTAACTATCAAGGAGAGATCGTGTCGCACTAAGGAGAGATCGTGTCACAGGGTATTAATCTTTTTCTTGGATTTTCATATAATAGCAACGTATGAGGCGAACGATCAACATAATTTGAAAGAGTTAACTTTAATCATTACGAAGGAAGTAAAGACTACAATAGAATTATCTATGGAAGAAATGTGTTTACCTGTCGATTAATTGTTGCACAACTGTAAAGTCGGTTTGGTCTTCTTTAGAGAATCAAAGTATATTATCTTGTTTTATTTTAGTATAATTAAAATTAGAATCCAGTGGAATCTAGATAGGTATGTTGTTATGGTCATTAAACCTAAGTTTGTGTTGCTTATAAAGTATAAATCAGTAAGTATAGCTACTAGTGCAGTACTTACCCTTGGTTGTAGGGCATAAGTATGAATTACTTGTTGCGGTGAGCCACTAATGTCATCGTCATGTAATTCTCGACAAAGAATACATTCTCCTTGATGATATTTATAGAGACCAAGTGTGGGTCAAGAAAACCTACTGATAATTTTGTTAATCTAGCTTCAGTCATCATGTATCTATACATATATATATATATATATATATATATATACAAAAGTAAGGAATTATATATGACATTTATCGGTATTACATAAATGTAAATCATGATTATACACACCTACAGTGTCCAGTATCGAATGAGTAAAGCATCGAGGGCAACGATGTTAAGAGAAAGAACAAGTCCTCGAAAGTCACCATGAATACATGGTCATGAATCTTGTGCTGAAAATGATGTGGCCGGAACTTGACGTTGACACCCAAGCGTCGTTGTCTATCCAACTTGTTGGCCTATTCCATGTACCATACATGCAATCTCTAGCAAGCTAGTCCTAGAATTTGGAGGCGCTCGGGACGACCAATGGTTCATCTAGCATGAATTTTCGGGCCACTGGTAAGTAGAGGATATCATCAGTTTTCTTCGGTTTGCCCTTGCCGCCTCATTTGTTAGAGGTCAACTTCACGGTAGTCGATCGGGCACAAGATGTAGATATATGTGATTCACTGTGCCCTTGCCATGTCGGTGCAGGTAGCTCCGGTACAGATAGCTCCTGTGGATTTGGCACTGGTGCAAGACTTTCCTATGAAGTTAACTCCAAAGCAAGAGCCTCTAGGCATATATCCATCTTGGACGACTGGATGAATGTTTCAATGGCTTGCTCTAAAGTCACGACCTCATTATTTGGAGGCATTTGCAGTGGAATGACCTCGAAATTGGTATGAACATCATCCACATTCACTTTTGTAAAACCTAACGCTAGAGTTACACCATGCACCAAGGCTCCAACAGTAGATGGATAAGCCTAGCCCTAAGTAGCGCATAGGGAAACGGATGCATATCTCAATTGAAGCTTGCACTTCATAACCACCTACATAATGATACAAAATTAGTTACTCCAACAGACCTATTAATTAATCGAGCATTCGAGAGACAATAATTATTACCAGGATATCATCGACAGGAAATCTATGGACGCTTTTCAAGGTAGGGTTGGATGTGCAACTACTCCGACGATTGAGAGACTAACTAGCATAGGAACAGCGGAGGCTTTCAAGTAATTTTCCCTAAACCTTTCTTGCTTGCTCTCCATCTGTCGTTTCATCTCATCTCTGATAGCATCAGTGATCTCCTCTCTAAGAGATACCTTAATCTTCTCTCGTAGCCATGCCTCATGTTCAGCTTTGGCTCTCTTCCTACTTTGGTATTCTTCAAAGTCTTCTAAGAAACCATGTTTTCATAGAACATAAAGACCAAAGACTCTCGTGCGACCTGGGTACTCCTTGTTTCTTAGAGCTACGGAGAGTATGTCTCTCTCCCTGACTGCCTAGAATGAGCCTTAGAAAGATTTTACACACAACGCTTCCTATAAAAACCCAATATGTCATTTCACTTCCTATGAAGTTATAGAGCAATCACAAACTAGGTAGTTTGATATCTTACCAAGCAGTGGGACACTTCCTCATCTACGGGGTTTCAAAAGGAGATGACCCCTGATGGCATGGTAGATGACCTCGCTTTTATCTAATTTCGGAAGCATTCATCAAGGATCCCGACAAATGGTAAGGAGGCCTCCCGTGGGATTGCCTGCTCATCCTGCTTCCTCTATTGTGGGATTTTACCCGTATACCCAGCGGTGTCGAGTCTGTGGAGGTGCATGTTTTTTTGCCTGGAGGGCTCTGTGCACCGCATTTCACTCCTAAAATTATCTATTATCTTCTTCACCACAAACTCTAGCCAGCACGGTTCTAGGAATGGATACTTTTGGAAGGGCGTCAGATTCTTCTCCACGTATTACTTGATAAGCATGCTTTTGAAGTACTAACGGAAGCTAATGACCAGGTTGGCGTAGCTTTAAAGGTCACGGGAGGCGGTAGGAGCAGTGGCTTGCTCACAACGGTGGTGGCGTGTGTATGGTGGAGTGAGGCTGATGGTCGCGGTGTTGCCTCAGCCATGGCGCACTTCTTTGGTGCAAGTGGGCTTGCGAGCGGTGCAGCCAAAGCGTGGGCACACATCAGCCGAGTAGTGTGTGAACCAGATGACAATGCGGTTAGCGGCAGCATGGCATGGCGTGTGGCCAAGCGGCAATGGGATGGTTTTAATGGTGCTGTCGGCGAGCTAGAGGCGAGCTGAGCAAGCGCTAACGACTAGCGGCGACAGTGAATAATGTGAGGCCAGGTTGTGCTAGGCCTAGGGGAGAAGGTAGGAAGAGGGAAGGCTCAAACACATGGAAAAATGGGAAAGGCTAAAAGGGGAAAACGGAAATAGCTTGGGAATAATTGAATTGGGAAGGAAACTCAAAGTTAACCAAAATTCAAGAAAATTCAAAAATTTTGAAATTTTTGGGTTGTCTCACAAGGTATCGGATTGGGTCTCGGTCACATCAATGGATGCCAACCTCGTTTGGCTCGGATGAGCGCACACAGATGGAGCAGGAGTAACTACACCTGGCAATAGTTAGTATTTTATATATATATATATATATATATATATATATATATATATATATATATATATATATATATATATATATATCACACATATATAAAAAATACATTCTATTCTTGAGTGTACATATATGTATGTATATATATGTCCCAAAACACGATTTTGATCACAAATTTTCATTATAATATTAATAAAGCCTAATAAATTATTACAATGTTATGAAAGTACTTTTTGAGATAAATCTATACATATTATTTTCATGCCTCCAATCTAAATACAAAAATATGTCGATAACTAAAGTTTACAAAGCTTGGCTACATGTATCCAAAAAATCACTCTTTGTAACCAGAGGGAATATAAATTATAAAGAAATGTGGAGGTCTGTTTGACAAGCTCAAGTCAACGGAGATGTAGTTTTGCATGTGAAAAATAGACATATAACTTTCTTTTGTATTTTTTTCTAGACATATGTTTCTATATTTTGATAAGCATGTTATGTTACATGTAACAAAAGTAATTGATGAGGACATCCCTAGTACTAGTGCATAGTCTCTCACATTGATTTGATCATGTGATTCAAAATATTACAAGCTCAATTTGGGACGATAATATAAATGGTGCATATAAAGGACCGATGATAAGAGCATGAGCTAAATTAATTAAAGAACAGGTGAATTTTTCCTCACTAAATTCCCTTTTAATTTGAATGAGAATTTTATACTATCTAATAGTGGGTCATTACTTGTTGTTAGGTTTCAGGGTGAAGGTTCATGGCGGTACTATTACTACATATTGTCTTTTGGCATGTACTACACTGTGACGGGACCAGCGGGAGGCACGGGAGGAAGTGGTGCCACAAGAGGGGAGTACTGTTCATGTATGAATTATTTGAAAAAGTGTGTACAATACATATAAATGAAAAGATTATCAAATCTACTTTACAACGTATCAAACAACATATGATTTGGAGCATTGTACACAAAGTTCTGATAATTTGATTGGACGTTGCATGGGCTATCTAGAGAGACGCGCAAGAGTTGCTAAACATAAGGAGTTAGTTTATGGATTACAAGGCACTTGTTGGTGATATCTGAATATACGATGGCTTTTCAAAAGTTAAGAAGGTTTCCTTTTCTTGTTTTACATGGATTTCAAAGCCATTCAAACAAGAAAAGCAAACAAGGAAAGCAAATATACAAAGATTTGAAATTAATACTGATTAGGTTCGGCATAGCCAGCAAGAGCAACATTAAAGTGTCCATAACTTTCATAAACAAGTCCAATTTGGGAGTTCTTGTGCTTGTTGAAAAGCTAATTCGATGGTTTACACAATGGATAGGGTGCTAGCCTTAAAAACCTTATGATTACGTCGCAGTCTCCAAAACAAAACCGATGATTGCAAATTTAGATATCCTTTTCTTGTTCATATTATAGTCTAAGTCATATTTAGATGTCATAGGAGGGTTATATAGTCAAGAGGTGCGTCCTATGTAATATTTAGACCACTTTTGATAATATTTCTAGATTGCAAATTACATCTACTATCGTTCGCGCTTGTTCTCCTTAGTTGATTTGGTGCAACCACATCTAGAGAGGGAATTGGACGTTTTTCTTCCAAAGATCGTTATGTCTTTCCGCTAGGAATTGAGATATCGATATTCTTCACTCGGTGGTCCGTAGAGAATATCACATGTATGCTTAGGCGAATTAAAGAATTGCAAGTATTGGCAATAGGAGATCAACTGTTGTTCGTTAATCTTACGCATAAGTTATTGTCAATTCTATATCGAAAAGATCGGACACCCTCTATCAATAATAGTTAGATTTAAGTTTCCTACTACCATTGATGTCTACTTAGTTTGGTCCCTATGCTCGATACTTGCCTCCACCCCTGATCTCCATTCATGGCGCCCTTTTCTTCCCCTGCACTCTCAAAGCTGATTGCATTGCGTGCATGACTCTATTTTCTAACTTGACAGTGTATCAACAAATTAATCTATTTTCTACCTTGACAGTGCGTCAACAAATTAATCTATTTTCTACCTTGACAGTGTGCCAACAAACCAATCTGTCTTTGTCATGTGCGATCTAGCTGCCCCAATTTCTTCGCAATGTCTCGTCGTCCTTTTACTAATTAATCCTGTGTGTTGCCTGAGAAAAATACCATAAGAATTACGTGTCACTTGGACTTACGTGTGTAGGTATAAAGTTGGAAACGGTATACCTCAGCAAATGAGCGAGTTGTGCGTACCCCAGGCCCGATCGAGTAGACCGCTTCCGTTCCGATGGTTGTTGGCACAAGAAATTGCCATGCGAAACCAGTTTTGCTTACTTGTATTCATTCATTCATACCCACTTGTCGTCGTCCAAACATTACAATATATAGCTGCTCGATCGGTATTGAACACTTTAGGATCATGCATGATAGCCGAACAATGAGGCAACCACATTAAAACCTGCCAGTTCCAGTTCATCACAAGAGGAGAAATGGGCATGTTTGATATAGCTGCGGTTTATGATTTTTAGTTAAAATTTTTAAATTTTAGTTGTTTGCAACAGATATTACGGAGAGAAAGATACTTGCTTGTGATTTTAGATGGTATAAATGTTAAGCTTTTAACGTGTACTACAATTAACTTGTAGACCCGTCTTAAAAAAATATTTCGTTTGAAAGTTAGATACTATAATAAAAATTAAAAGCTATTTTTATAAACTGAAAAGAACAGAACCATAATTACACGAGACTGTCCTAGCAACAGCAGAGCAAAGTAAAACGAAAGCGTACGTGACAACGAGCACAGCGACGTTCTAGAGCCTTTGCCTAGCATCAAAATCATCCTTATACTGCGATCAACGCAGAGATATTCACCAAAAGACCGAAACTTGCAACCAAAAACTTACAAATGTACAGCGCATCCTTATGTACAATTTGTTAAAGTAGAAGTAAATTATTCGTCTTTCTTTATTAATTTAAATTTTTGGGTGAATTGATTGGTGTATAAAACTCAATATGGTATCAGTCAAGTTCAAGACTTGATTGATGCAATTAAAAAAATAATCGTAGCCCACTTCTACTCTACGTCTTAGAGTTGTAAGAATCTATATATAAGAGAGGATGTTAAAGTATAAGTGAATTTATCGTGAGTTTAAGATTTTGAATAAACCTGGTGCATAAAACACAATACAATTCACGGTTGCACATAAATAATAGTTGCATCCGACATCACGCCCCACGAAGACATAAGTTTGTCCAAATCAGTCGATCGGCCAAGTGATTACTAGCAGAGCACGTAAGAGATGTTGTTTAATTAAACAAAGAGAGCATCCGACCTGCGTCGCGTGCCTCCCTTTTTAATGCGTTGCATATGCAGAGACCCGTTGAAACGAAACACCGTGGTGATCCACCGGATTCCACGTCGTATCCTCGAAAAAGAACCGCAGATACTCCACTAGCGCGGGCATCAAAAGGCGCTAGTGGCAACAAAACGTTAGCAGTTGGTAACCCCTCTTTTCGGTTTATAATTTTCTCTAAATAAATAAAATAACTTCTTTGTTATTTCTTTAAAGTAGCTTAACGGTATTCAATTCATTCATACAAATATTTGTGTTAAAGCCAAAAGTCACCACTCATAGCTATAAACCATTAGCAGTAGCCGAAAAAGTCACCTACTGTGCTGTGAAGTTTCTTACGAATTTGATTCACATAAATACTTGTATAAGAACTAAAACTCGTCAGTTATAACTATAACTATAAACTATTAGCAATAGTGGAGAAGAAGTCCCCGGTTGTGATGTGAGGCTTCTCAAGGGTTTCCTGGAAGCCAAACTGGACGAGTTCATTCAATGCTGATCTGGTAGGAAAGTAGAATATATGCAAAACTCCGTCGCCAAGAGGGAAAAAAATATAGGGGCCAGAAGCTAATTCAAAATCACAGCCGTCGTTGGATCCGACTAGAACAAACCATAGCCGCTAATATATAGTATGTTTTAAGCATACGTAGAGATGCTCTCATTTTCCATGACGCTCGACGTGCGATATGTTCCTCATCCATCTCATTTTTACCGCAAATTTTTTTCTTAGAGTGATTTGAAGGCTTAACACGAAGAGGCAAGATGTAATCATCCAATCAAATCATAAAAATTCAAACAAACAACCCACCTAAGAATGGTAGTTAAAGTCAGGATCTTGAGTTTGATCGATTTTCTTCTTGCAGAGTCCAATCATGTTATCGGATAGTAGAATCGTGGATTCTACAAAAAATGGTAAAAATGTTCATATTTTTTTTATTATCTACACTAAAATAAATCAACTCGCAGTTAGTACCGCCAGTAAAATATGTTGCCTAATTATGTACCCATGTGTAAACATCTCATATGGAACAACTTATAACATTTTTACAATTAAAAGTTAAACACACACACGCGCGCACTCTACCACCCACTTATACACACGAGTACATCCCCTAAATACACACTTAGAGATAAGGAGATTAGAGATAAATCTGCAACATCATAAAATCTCTATTGAGACGCACTTATGTGTACGGAAAGGGGTACTAGATCCATCACTCCATTGAGGGATGGTTCCCGAACTTGTAACATTGATGTTGGTTTTATATAAGAATTACTAAAATTGATTACATACATACATATATGTACTTACCTACGTATATAGGTCTGTTTAAAATGATTTTTCTAATGTATTTTTGCTACAACTGTTTATTGAATGGATATTATAGTGACTGTTAATTTTTAGTTGAGACTTTCAATTTAAAAAATAAAAAATATTATATTTCTATAGAAAATACAAAGAAAAAAAAGGAAAAACAGCGGTGTTAAAAAACTAGAAGTTAGAAGTTAGAAATTATTTTAAACAGATCCAAGGGGTCTGTTCTTTTCAAGCTCTCAAAACGGTTTTTGGTTTTTGCTACAGTACCTAATTTTCAAACGGAGTATTTTTTTTAAGATAGAGTCTACAGGTTAATTATAGTACACGTTAAAAGCCCAACATCTATATCATCTAAAATCGCAAACGAGTATTCTCTCTGTAATCTCTGTCGTAAACAGTTAAAATTTAAAAATTTCAACCATAAACCATAAACCGCAGCCAAAAAGAACATACCTACACAACTACCTGCAGAATTGTAGAATGCTAGGATTCTATGGCTAGCATGCAACTCATGGTTTTTTTAGTCAATAAGCCGCATTCCATCTTCATATTTGTACGATGAGCTTACTCCGAAACTAATTCGTGAATACCATTCATCGGACATGTACAGCTGCAGGCAATGTCAAGCAGACTGAACCAATAGAGTGCAAAGGTAGAGTGGTGTTTTTTTCTTCTTCTGAGAGACTCTGCGGTGCCTATTATTGTTCTTTTGAAAAGAAGAAAAAGGAAGCAAGTAGCTAGCGGTGTGCAATTAATTGTGCCGCGCCTATTGGATGGATGCAATGCAAGTTGGGCGCGCGACACCGACTGGCCACAGGTGGCCACAAACAAAAGATGTCCTCCCCTTCCTGCCGATTGCGTGTGTGCTTGGAATGCCGGGGACCAAGGATCCCAGCGCTAGGTGGGCCATTCTGTTATCTAATATAAATATTTTTAGCTATATTATTTTATATAGTGTAAGTTTAGTGTTTTTTTTGTTTGTATTGGAGTTCGAGTCTATTTTAGATGTTTTAGAAGAACTATATAAACTATTGTATCATTTCTAATGTAGCTTAGATCACGTTACGTTTATTGATAATTTTAGATTGCTAAATATAATGCATCTACTAGTGTTCCATGCTTGTTTCTCTAAAGGGCGTTCAGAATGATATTGCCTTATAACTTTTTTCACTATAGCTGACTTATTTTTTTACTGTAGCTGAGTTGGCATAATTAAATTTAAAAAAATTTTAAAATAGAAAACACATGTTAGCCCATCACGAACAATGCAAATGAATACGGAAAAAAATAAAAGACAAAAAAGCCCAAAAAATCTAAAAAACCAGAAAAAACGAAATTACTGAATAATGAAAAAAAAGTAGAAGTCAGAAGCAGAAACTAACTTTAAACTGAAATGAGCACAACATAAGTTGTCTGGCACAGTCGACTCTTGAGGGGAATTGGCTGTTGCTTCTATCAATGATCATTCTTACTTTTCTACTGGGAATCGAGGGTCTGATATCATCTACTCGGTGGTCTTAGTGGATTTATTATCAAGCATGTGGTTAGACGAATTCAAAGAGTTGCAAGTTTACTGTGAATGGCGGCGAATCGACAAGTCACACGAGTTATCTTTGATTCTACATTGAAAAAATCGAACATACCTAATTATCATCTATAGATAAAACTAAAAACAACTAATGCAACCGATTGTCTCTAAGCTATATTCCCCATAATTTATGGCCATAAAGCATATAGAATATAGACGGTATATATACCATGGTAAAAAAAAGTTAGCTATAAAGGATTTAGAATATATACAATAGGGTGACTCATGTGTAATACTTTCCGTGTAAGATTTCTAAAGATATGGATGAGAGAAAAGAGAAAGAAGGAATCTGCCATGAACAGTAGGTCGATAAGACCTTTATAAATGCATTAGCAAGGATTTCAGTGGACTAGTGTCACCAAACTGTACATGCCCTAGCAGAGCAAAGGCTACCGAGAGACCCAGAGGCCGCCACGACCGTCCCTCGCTCGGCGTGGACCCACTGGAGTAGGGACTGATGATCACGGAGTTCGGGCCCACCAGGGTGTTTCGCGTCAGCGGTGACGTGGCGATGGAACCTGGGGGCCATCCGCGCTGCATGGGCAGGTGCAGGGGCGCGAGGGTTTGGGCTAAGACGTGACTGATACGTGGGGAATGATAGAGCCCTGGCCCGTTTGTCAGTGTGCGGGGATCGGCAGCACTTGGGTGGTTCGCGGGAGGCGGGAGATGCCCATGATGCCGCCGTTCCAACGTGCGCCGTGCCTTCTTGGCTGTTTCGTCGTCCGTTGCCTCGCTCTTGTTTCATGCCATCTTTGCATTTACGTAGATAGAGTCTACAAGTTAATTATAATATACGTTAAAAATTTAATATTTGTACTATTTAAAATCACAAACGAGTATCTTTCTCTGTAATCTCTATCGCAGACAGCTAAATTTAAAAAATTTCAGTTAAAAATTATAAACCACAACCATATCAAACAGGCCCATCCTCGTTAGCTGACCTCCACCTTCTCCCTGTGGCCTTCCACACCTTCCTTCTCTCGGACATAGTTTGCACTAGTTAAATCCGAACTATTAGAAAATTCAACATAGAACTACTCTGAATCAGTAGTAGGGCTGTGATCCGCATTGAAACTGCCCTGTTCTAAATGGCTTCAGATTTTAGTTTATTTTAGCTTTTGGCTTATTTAACGTAGAAGCCAATTGAAACGCATTGGCTTCTAATTTTCACTTATTTTGGCTTTTTCAGTTTTTTTTCTCTTATTTCTTTGCATTATCTGTGATGATATAATAGTTGCTTTTCTATTTTTTCTTTATTTTTTCTAAGAAAAAACTGATAGCCGCTACAGTACAATTTCAGCCATAAACCAAAAGTCACAACCAGAAGCTTAAGCAATAAGCCAGTTGGAGCGGGGCCACATCTTTGGCTTTCAATTTTAGGCTTGTTTTTAGAGAATAAGTATGCTTTAATAGTATTCAAATTTCAAGTATGCATTTCTGTAAACATGTTACAATATTTAGCACAAGCAATATGGCCACCGCTAAAGCCATCCACAATGTGGTGGAAAAACCGAGATGCTATATGAGGGAAAGTTCTAGCACCGATCCACGCACTAGCATGGAAAAATAGGAGGGTCGTAACAACCTTCTCTACAAATGCCAATTCTAAATACCACAGACTCTCAAGGACCTGCCTGAAAACCCAGGCGCGCCCACACTTTTCCATCTCGCGCATGACGAAAAAAAGAAAGGAAAAAAAAAGCAAATCCAAAACAAATCTCCACCTTTCCACACCCTATGTTGCAAAGGCACGGCTCCTTTACCAATCCCAGCCCCTGGAGTATGCCTCCATGTTTCGGCTTTTAGTTTAACTTCTAATTTATTATTTATTATTTTATTTTTTCTATTGTTTTTTTTATTTTTTATTTTTTTGTATTGTTCGTGATATGATAATTTATTTTTTAAAAATTTAATTACATTAAAAATATTACCAATAGTTACAGATTAAAATAAATCAGTTATAGTAAAAAAAGATATAAATCATAAAAAAACCAAGTTAAGCAAGACCAATCTTGGATACTTTAGCACCCGGTCTGCCTATTTCTGATACAATGATTGATATTAGGGCTAGGACAATATAAATACTTTTTTTACTATAGTTGATAATTTTTTAATTGTGATTGATATTTTTTATCTATCTTTTTTTTTATAACACTGGATGGCTATGCGCTGACACGAATAACAGACTTAATTTTAAACTCGAAAAGTTATTCAAGGATCCGAATCAGTAAGCCGTACATTAGTTTCTGACTTTTGGGAGGGAATCTGTTTCCCCTCCACCCAGATTTGGCTTGTCCCCTCGAGGCCACGACCATCACCAAATCAGTCTAATCGTCGTAGCCTTTCTTCTCTCGTCTCGTCTCGCCTCGCCTCGCCTCCACTTGTCCCTGTCCCCTCCTCGTCGTCCCGCCCCACCTCTCGCTTTCCCCTCCCCTCGACGAAGCCCTCCGCTACCTGACGCCGCCGCCGCCTCGGCGCCTCCGCCCACGCTTACCTCAGGGGAGGTTGGTCTCCTTCTCGCCCGACGCCTCCGCGTTGTTGTTTATTTCCCCGTTCTTTTGTCTCTTCCTCTGTTCCCTTGCGAGACCCCTCGTCGTGTTCTCGGTGGATCCGTGCTGCCCCTGCGCGGCATAAATATTCCAAGGTTGGTGGCAAGCGGCTTCTTGCTACGCTCCTGATTCCCCTGGTAGCGTTCCCTGTTCGTCGGGGAAAGGCCTGCGCTCTCCTCGGTAAATCAGTTTCGGTTCCCTGTTCTCTCGCTAAAGGTTCTTGATGTGGGAGTACTAGTGCGAATTGGTGCTTTTCGTGCGCGGTCAATTCCGTGGTTTTGGCATACTTGCTTCCGATTAAGGCTGGGCGCGCCCTGTTGCGCTTGCCGTCTCGCGCGAGTTCGTTCGTCCTAGTTGTGATTTAGATGTGTTTAGGGATGTGCGTAGGTCGAGTCACTCTTGAGTCTCTGGCTACTCGAGTCGGCTGCCTTTGTTGTTCCACGGAAGCAATAATAAAGCTTCCAAAATCCTGTGGCGTGCAGTGCTTGAGGTGTATGGGGATCAACTGTTCAAGGCGAACGATCTTCTGTTACTTTCTCGTGTGTTTCTTTGATTTCATTTCGTGTTCCCCGTAGTTAGCATTTGGTGAGGTGCGGTAGTAATGTAAGGTCCTAATCTTTTGCTAGTTTGAAGTGATGTTATTAGTTCTAAAATACTGCTGATTATGTGGGGTTCAAAGTTCAATCATACAAGGTGTGAGAAGTGTTGACCTTAATTCATTTTATTTTTCCAGTGGAACCTCGAATCTTTGTTCGGTCATCCTTGTGATGAGGTGGCTGATTTGGTTTATGAATTGGGTGTGACGTGTGCAAGATGTTATTCTTCTTTTTTCCCTTCTAGAGCTTAACAGATTCGTAGATCTACCAACAAGTGTGTAAATGTCCTGCTCATAGAGTTTTGATATAGTTGAATCTTGAGACAAATTCTATTTTGCTTGTTGGTGGTGACAAGGATGTAGAATATTCTTGTGATGTTTGATATTATGCCTCCTATGATGTAAAATTGCTAGTTCTCAAAAAAAAAAGAGAGTAAAGTTGCTGACGGAGTGCGGTGCTTCTACTTTCGCGGTGATTGGTGTGCTGCATGTGCAAATATTCTAGTTCTCCATGTAAAGTTGATAAGTTATGTATGGTCGAGCTTTTCTAGTGCGTGCTTCTTTATAAATTGGGAACGGAAGTTCAATTACTTTCTTCTTATAATGGTAATGTACATATATTTTGCGTACTAACCGTCATCTTGATTGTTTTGATTCATCCTATGAAACTCGATAGTTTTGATTTGACTTATATGGGTGTTGAAATTAACCTTGTTAAAGATTAAAGCTTTTCGTATAACTTTTGCTTTTTCTAATTATGTCTTTGTTGTCCAATTTGCAGAGTGAAGTTCGTGGATTTCTGTATCAGCAGCTGGTCTTTTCTTGCTAAATAGGCGGGCTGTTGCTGTTTTGTCATTCACTGGTACTGATCCGTCACATGAAGTGAGTCTCCATAGTTTATACATGCGTCCATCTTGTTGCTATGACAAATGGAGTCTGCGTGCATTCAGTATACTCTATTAACTTGGACTAGGTTTACTACTTCACTTAAAATCGTTACGCATGGTCACAACCCTTGGATCATACAATGTTTAAGGGTCACCTTTATTTGCCCCTTACATATCATACACTGGCTTCCAGCCCTTAAACAATGGAATTTGGCCTCTTGTTTCCAGAAGCAGTGACCAAACAACAAACTGAGACTTATTTTCAGTTTTCTTAGTTCCAAACACAATTTCGGATATCCAACTCAAGCCGTACAGTTCTGGTATGACTTAGTTAAGGTCCTGTTCTTTTCAACTTCTCAAAACGGTTTTTGGTTTTTACTACAGTACCTAACTTTCAAACGGAGTAATTTTTTAAGATAAAGTCTACAAGTTAATTATAGTACACGTTAAAAACCCAACATCTGTACCATCTAAAATTGCAAGCGAGTATCTCTCTCTGTAATCTCTATCGCAAACAGTTAAAATTTAAAAATTTCAGCCAAAAGCTATAAGCCGCAGCTAAAAAGCCATCTCCGTAATATGATGAGTCCATATTAAAACTTTTGCTGCAGCATTGTATGATCTGGTTGTTGCTATAGCATGTGGCAAGGGTCAGTACTAAATTTTGAACAAGAGCATTACAAAATTAACAACAGCAATAAAGCCATTTGTTCTAAACAAGTTGACGTAGGTTAAGAATGAAACCTACTCAAGGTTAAAGAGACGAGAGTCTTGAAGACCTACAAGATTAAAACCCTAAGCCAACTGAGCTGAGAGTCTAAAATATTGTCCCTAAACTTTCTTATGGTTCCGGTACATAGATCGCTAACTTCTATACGCTCCTATCCAAAGTTAGTTCTTTAGATATATTCTAATCCCTCAAGTCTCTTTTAATTACTTCCTTCCACGTCAGTCTTGGTCGACCTCTGCCTCTTCTTATATTTTCAGTACGTCTTAAAATTTCACTACGTACCGGTGCTTCAGAAGGCTTTCGTTGAAGATATCTAAACCATCTCAAGCAATGTTGGACAAATCTCTTTTCAATTGGTGCTATCTCCACGATCACGTATATCATTATTGCGGATGTGATCCCTACCTTGTGTGACCACAGATCCACTGCAACATCCTCATTCGTCGCTACACTCATCTTCTGTATATGTTGTCTTACAGTCGCCCAACATTCTGCTCTATATAGCATCGTGGGTTTGATCATTGTCTTATAGAATTTATCCTTTAACTTTTGAAATATTTTTTTACATAAGACACCAGATGCTTGGTACCATTTCACCCACTTCGCTCTTATTCTGTAACTCACGCCTTCATCAATCTCACCATCCTACTGTAGCATCGATTCCAAATAATGAAACGTGTCCTTTCTAGGCACTACTTGTCTATCCAGTCTAATATCTCCATCTGTCCTGGCACAGCTGAAATTACACATCATATATTCAGTTTTAGTCTTACTAAGTCTAAATCCCTTCAATTTTAAGATCATCCTCCACGGCTCCAAATTTCTATCAACACATATCGCACTCTCATCAACTAGCACCACATTATCAGTGAAAAGCATACACCAAAGGATATCTTCTTGTATGTCCCGCGTGATCTTGTCCATCACTAGAGTAAAAATGTGTGGGTTCAATGCTGACCTTTGGTGTAGTCATATCTTAATAGGAAAGTAATTATTAACACTACCACATCTTCTAACATTAGTCACAATATCTTCGTACATATCCTTAATTAGGATAATATATTTTGTTGGGACTTTTTTCCTTTGGAGTGCCCACCACATAACATTTCTTGTCACTTTGTCATAAGTTTTCTTTAAGTCAATAAACACCATGTGAAGGTTTTTCTTTTGCTCTCTATACCTCTTCATCAACTATCATAGCAAGAAAATCGCCCCTGTGGTTAACCTCCCAGGCATAAAACCAAATTAGTTTGTCGTTACGTTAGTCACTTTTCTTAAACGGTGCTCAATTACTCCCAAAGCTTCATTGTGTGGCTCATAAGCTTAATTCTTCTATAATTAATACAACTTTGAATATCTTGTTTATTTTTGAAAATTGGTACTAATGTGCTCCTCTGCCACTCGTTTGGCATCTTGTTCAATCTAAAAATGCTATTAAACAAATTAGTTAGCCAAACAATCATTACTTCTCCTAGGCATTTTCACATCTCGATAGGAACATTATTAGGCCCCAACGCTTAAGCCACTATCATCCGTTTTAAGGCCTCTCTTACTTTCAATTTCTGGATTCTTCGAACAAACCGTCTATTAGTGTCATCAAAAACATCATCTAGTTCAATTATACTATCGTCATTGTCATGATTGAACAGTTTATCGAAGTAATCTCTCCACCTATCCTTGATCTCCTCGTTTTTCACCAAAAGTCTATTAGTGTCGTCTTTGATTCATTTAACTTGGTTGAAATCTCTCTTCCTTTCTCGAAGTTTAACCATCTTGTAGACATCCTTCTCACCCTCCTTTATACTTTGCTTCTGATAAATTTCTTCATATGCCTTGCCTCATGCCTTACTCACCGCTTTCTTCGCATTCTTTTTTGTTGCTTTGTATTTTTGTACGTTGTCATCACTCCTGTCAAGATGCATATGCTTGTAGCATATCTTCTCCTCGATAGCCTTTTGCACTTCCTTGTTCCACCACTATGTGTCTTTAGGTTCGCCTCTTGTCCCTCGGGTCATTTCAAGCACCTCTATAGCCACCTTTCTAATATGAGTTGCTATTTGTCTACATACTATTCGCTTCGCTATTCGATTCTCCCACGTCCTATACCTCTTCCGTGATCATTCTCTCCTTAAACGTTTGTACGGTGTCTCCTTTGAGTTTCCACCACTTCGTATGCGTGGCTCTAGCGACTTTAGCCTGTCAAACCCGTAACCTAAAACGAAAGTTGGAAAGTACCAACTTACGTTGCTGGACAACACATTCTCCAGGTATAACCTTACAGTTTATGCATGATCGTTTGTCCTATCTCCTAACAAGGACAAAATTGATTTGGCTGGAATACTGACTACTGTTAAAGGTAACTACATGGGAATGTCTTTTTCTAAAAAAGGTGTTAGCTATCATAAAATCATAGGCTACAAAAAAGTTTAAGATATCTTCTCCTTCTTGATTCCTATTACTATAACTAAAATCCATATGCACCCTTTAAAACCCCCACTAGTTGTACCGATATGACCATTGAAATCACCTCTCAAGAAAATCTTTTTACTGTTAGGCACACTTTTAACCATGTCATCTAGGTCATCCCAAAATTGCCTCTTAGCGGCCTCATTCGGACCTATATGTGGAGCCTCATTACAGTTTAAGGTATTTGTTGTCTGCATGATCCTCTTTTTGAAATCCATGGATGTTTGAATTTTCATGTATTTTCCACTCATGCAGGACCTCAGTCGATTGATTTGATCTGATGAAAACAGTGTTGGCTGCTTCTCAGTGTAGCCATATTGCTGCTTTCTGAATAAATAGAACCTCTCTTCATACAGCGCTAACAAATGGATCGTCGTGATACTTCTGGGTTTGTTAGTGGAGGTTGCAAGGAGACAAAGGGGCTCCTAACAAGCTTATATTTCTAACTTTTTAGGTCTATTTGCATATTATGTAACCCAGAAGTGAGGCTAACTGTACTTTTCCCTAAAGACTGGTGAAATTTGAGTCGTGATATTCTCAGCCACCAGTAGCAATGGATCATAGGCTTGGACACTCAGGGTTTACTGGAAAATCTTTGAATCTAAGTACCGCTGGAACCTGGGCCACTGTTAGGCCAGTAGTCATCCAACCAAGAGCTTGTTCTACACAACTTGATGTGCTTGCTCAAGACAGCATGTACAATCTTGTGTCAAGAGGGATCAAGCGGAAGTGGGTTGACTTGTCATTGGGCTTAGGTAACTCCTCAAGCTCCTCAGACTCCAGCAAGCAGAGCATGGGCACATTCTGCACCATGTCTTCAGCAAAGGATAGGGATGATGGGTCATCTGTTGATTTGGACATAAATTTTCAGTGTAGTCTGTGTAATGAAGGCACTTCAAACCTGAATAAGCATGCCTGTAATGGTAAGAGAACTTTGGAGAAGAAGCATGTGGATCTCGAGCTATCTTTGACTGTTGGGCCATCTGAATCTGTTATTACAGATGTGGACCCTACTAGGGCCACCCAATGTCACACCATGTTTATGCAATCATTCAACATGGCCTCAGTACCGACAGTTGACGAAGGATCAACATCTGCTCGCTGGAAATCTGGTGGTAACTTACTTCCTTACCTGTATCAGACTGGGAGCAACAATGTGTTTTCTCCTAGGAAAGAGTTGCTAGGTAGCTCCAATCTGTCCCAAGGTCCTGCCCCACAGCCAAAAAGTCCAGTAGCCTGCACTTCCGGGTTTGTCAGCCAACAACAGCGCTGTAGCACAAAAATCTGTTCACAACCAGGATGTATAAAAGGTGCTAGAGGTTCTTCAGGGCGCTGCATTGCACATGGTGGGGGTAGAAGGTGCCAGAGAGAGGGTTGCAAGAAAGGAGCTGAGGGAAAAACCATCTTCTGCAAAGCTCATGGAGGGGGTAGGCGCTGCGAACAACTTGGATGTACGAAGAGCGCTGAAGGTCACACCGATTTCTGCATAGCTCATGGAGGCGGCCGCCGTTGTAGCCATGAAGGGTGCAAAAAGGCAGCAAGAGGAAAATCTGGCCTTTGTATTAAGCATGGCGGGGGAAAGAGATGCCAAAAGGAGAACTGCACAAAGAGTGCAGAGGGGCAGTCGGGCTTTTGCATTGCTCATGGAGGTGGCCGTCGCTGTAAACATGAAGGTTGCACAAAAGGTGCCCAGGGAAGCACACATTTGTGCAAAGCTCATGGAGGTGGCAAGAGATGCACTTATCCCGATTGCACCAAGGGTGCTGAGGGAAGCACAGCTTTCTGCAAGGGCCATGGGGGAGGGAAACGCTGTTCAGCTGAAGGTTGCCCAAAGAGTGTCCATGGTGGTACCCAGTTCTGTGTTGCCCATGGGGGCGGGAAGCGATGTGTGGTGCCAGGATGCACCAAAAGTGCAAGGGGACGGACTGACTGCTGCGTTCGTCATGGCGGGGGCAAACGGTGCCAATTTAATGGCTGTAGCAAGAGTGCACAGGGGAGTACCGACTTTTGCAAGGCGCATGGGGGAGGTAAGCGCTGCCTATGGGGCCAACCAGGATACGACCTTGGAACTGGCACCGCTCCTTGTGAGCGCTTTGCACGGGGCAGGAAAGGCCTGTGTGTTGCACACAATGCACTGGTGGAAGACAGTCGTGTCCGTGGTGGTCAGACACTTGGAGTTATTGGTGCTCTCAACAGTGTTATCAGTCATGGACCCCTTTCTAGAAGCACTGAAGTAGGTGAAATGGTCACCAATGTCCTGCATCCTGCAGAGGCTATTCATCATGTGCCAACCCCTGTTCCAGAGGGGAGGGTGCATGGTGGTGGTAACATCGTGGTTATGCTTGCTAACGGTGTGAATTTTGGAAAACAACTCAACTGTGAAGCCGAGGCTAGCACCTCTGCTCGCAACTGGCTGTAGCACATACAAACACCGAACACCCTCTTTGCTTGGACCTACTTCATTTCAACTAGCAAGTACCTTCTATGTATCCTGATAAATTAGCATCACTGTGTTATAGGGCATTCGTGTGATTTGTTGTAACCACATTGTGTGCTAAATAATAGGGGAAAGTAATGTAATGAATGTTAACACCCATTCTAGTGGTTCGTTGAAGATGTTACAGATGATCTTCAAAATTAATATGTTCCATGTTTGTGAATACAAGATTAGCATTATGGGAGATTCCTGTCAATGCATATGGTGGATCCGTTTGAACTCTGGTGTAGCATATCTGCAACACATTTAGGCTGTATTGCTGTCAGATTATGACTTCTCTAATCAATTAGTGAGTTGTGTTGCCCACTTTCTGTTAAATTATTTCACGCCACATAGCAACAATGATCTGGTTAATGAATATAATCAATGAAAGTTAATTTCAGTGTAAAATGTCATACCTCATTCTATCTTTAAATGTCCAAACAAACCATGTTTTCTTCTTCCAGCATCTACTTGTGTTCTATGCTCTGTTGTGTACATTAAGAATGTAATTACTTGGTTTTGTCATGCAGGTTATGTTACTGTTCTGCTTCCCTTTTCCTTTTTTTTGGGGTTGATATCGGTTAATGTTGCTGCTGCGTATGTTGGTTAGCATAGCATATTTTTGTTGTCCTGTTCTCTGACGGGATAGCAGATTATGGATTGAGATAGACAAAGAATGCATGGCCATCGATCAGTTATTTTGCGTGGCCTAGCTATAAATTTGCTCATTTGTCCCAAAATTTCCACCAGGTATATGTTAGGATGCCTAAGTTTCATGGTTACTCTTTTAAGCTTGATGCTTCAATTATGACCGTCAAAGTCAAGTCCTTGGAGGAAACTAAAACGACTACGATGCATTACTATTTTCAATGGCAGTATCTTACGGGCAGCGGAGTAGCCCACAACAGGCGAAGCAGTTAGGAGAAGATGGCCGCAATTGAGTTATTTATCTTTTATTAGTTTATTCGTTCGCAATTTGTTTGATTTTGGTCAGTTATTAAGTTTGAATTTGCCGTTTGCGATCTGATTGAACTGATTTAGTTGTTATAAAAAGGTGTGAGTTGGTTTACTTGCATATTAGGGCAGACGGGCTATGGATACCTGCATTGTGTCATTTGCTTAGCACTAAGAAGACAAAATCAGTCCTTTCTAATTGTATGGCTGTATCTTGTGTAACTGAAAACTAAGATAGGACTATGATGGAAATGTGTTGGTTTCTCACCGCCCCAAAATAGAATCTGGCCTTTTTACCACCCATGTCAACAACTGTGCTTTCTAGAGTGCAAAATCATACCGCATTGGTCCGTGGCCTTGCACTTCCTACAACAATGGCTGCTATGCAACTTCAAATCTTCATTTTAGGCCCTGCATTCTAAGCTGGTTATGTTACTCATTTCAACCATCTCCAACACGCAGAAGAACCAGGGCATGCACCAGCTAACAATCAGCATCATGCCAACATCAAACCCCCACTGCATCATCATCCAAAATATTTTTTCCGTGGAGTAGTTGCTTAGTCTCGTCTTCTCTTTTGTGCACATTAATCATGTAGATACGTAATTGCTTGGTTTTGTCGTCCTAGTCGTGCTAATGTCCGTTCCCCTGTTCTTCGTTGAATCAGGAGTCCGAGCCAAACAAATGATGTTGCAAAAGAACTCAAAGCTGTGTGATTGCGTCTATGTTCTGATCAACATTTGACTATAGCTCATCTAGATGTCTATCTTTCTTCTTCTTCTTCTTCTTTTTTGATCTTTTGGCAGGCGGACTGCAAAATTTCATTGAAGTAGGGGTAAAAAAAAAACTGTACGGAGCTTTACAAAGGAAAACCTAAAGAAAGGAATTTGACGCTAGGGATTGCAGATTGAATACAACAATCTCTCTGAAGTGCTTTGCGCCGGCACGGCTCCATCACCGTGCCTCTCCCTTGAATCAGGTAGCAGGCTGGAGCAGGTTTTGTGCTGGTTGCTGAAGATCCTCCGGTTGCGCTCGTTCCAAATTTCCCAGGCGATCAGGGAGTTTGCTACATCCTTGCTTCTTCCTTGGCAGAATATCGTCCAATATCTTCACCCTGCACTGGTACCTGCAACCGCGTAATTCCTGTCCAAGTCGCCATGCTTCTCCATATTTGCTGGGAGTAGTTGCGGAGGAGCAGATGGATCGCCCACTCGGGATGTGAACTGCAGAGAGGGCACCAGTAGTTATTGGGCCAACCTCGTCATCGCCGGTGCCCAGGGGCGCCAGAATATGTCTCTGAAGTTTACTGTTTGGCATCCGACACATTGCATGGCATACCCTGAGGATGCCGAGTAGGTACTGTTTGGGTTAAAACGCCACTTGATCTGGTCGTCCAAGCCCTTGACTAGCTGTATACTTGTGAGTTGTGACTTGTTGATGTGGATGAAATCTCGAGATGAGATTAAATCCAAGGGTTGCCTGATCTTTTACGGAGGTAAAACAGCTAGATATAAGTGGAGCACGAATTAGAGGATGCAACTCACACTAAGATAGATGATTTAACTCCCGTACGCACCACAGCACACGATCAATAAATAGGGATCAGATATCAACGGGCAAAGACCTACACCACAGTAGAAACCAACACACCAAGATGAAATCCTAGATTGGAATTCACAGGATCACAATAGAACATGGATTAACCCTAACGCCCGAAGTCCAACACGCACACGCGTTTTAATTCATAATCTAAAACTCTCCTTTTACATGGCTCATAGGCCTAGGCTTTTATAACCGACTCAAGCACGTGAACAACGGACTAGAACACAACCAAGGAAAATAACCAGCCATAATAGGTTCGCCCAACACATAGCAGGAAGGACACGAACATGTAGAAATATGACTCCCTAACAAAACCATGCTGGTTTTCTTGACCTCCTCCCGATTCCATGCGCAGCTTTTACTGGTTTCTTGGCATCTAAACTTGTTAGTTCCTCTTTTATCTCCAGTGAAATCATGTATCAGCAAGACTCCATCTCTAAATTTAGGCTTGTTGCTTGTGTACGTGACCTTATCTTTTCCAAATAGAACTCTTGGCTCGTGCACTAGCCTATGCACAGCTTTGCCTCCTACTGGATCAGACATTGGCACATGCACCCGTGCATATGCACATGTCTGGTTCGACTCCATGCACGGTTGCACATATGTGAGCTGCTGCCCACGCATCGCTTGACTCGCCAAGTTCGCACGCACGCCATGCAGACGTACAGGTTGTGACTCGGATCCATGTACATTCTCCTTTCTTCGTGGCAATTTCTGTACTTAAATCATGCGACACAATCTGCTCACAGAAAATAATTTCTGAAACATGGTTAGTAAGCTGGGCTGCATCACTTGTCGCCATAATTTGACGAAATCATTAACCAGCACCGGCGACATGCCTCTTCTGAGATCGACTATCCCTTGTTCGCTCTGTAGCGCCTCTGAAACTGTTCTGTTTTTTTTTTTTCTAATGGAAATCTTGTAGAGCTCCGGTGCAATGTCAATTGGAGCCTGTCCATGTAACCAACCGTCCTTACAGAAACACTTCATTTTGAACAAATGCGTACCGTTAGCTTGACTATGGCCTTTTGATATGTAAGTTCTGCCTCGTTCGCAGCGGGCAATTGCATGGATTGTACATCAGAAAGACATGACAAATGCATGGCCGCTCATAACATCTATAGGCCCACTATAAAATTTTCATTTGTTCCAAACTAGCGTATATTTATAGTAGTGTGTGCATCTACCGATCCGAAAGTTAGAAGCTATCTTCTCCTTTAAATAGAGATTACAATCGATCCAAACCGAATTGCAAAAGGATCTGAAGGATCCAATCTGATCTTAAGGATCTTACCAAAGGAAATAAATATCTAAACCTTCCAATTTAGCAAAACCTACTTATTTAAGCCTAACCGGCCGCCTCTAGGGCCGGCTGCTCCTTTGATTTGTGGTGCCGGGTGTAAACCTGGTCCCACATGACATAACATATTTTGGTCTTATGTTGAATAAATGCACACCATCAGGACAACTGTTTACAAGGTGGTCTTTTTGCTAAAATTCTGCCTTGTTGATAGAATGGAGTGCAGATGAGATAGACATAAGGGATGCATGAATTTTTAATAAACCACTTTTTAAACCTTTTACAGAAATAAACAACCTTTTCCTTTTTATGAAAATAACCCTCAATCGTGTGTCCATCGCATGACTGGGCTCAATCGCTGGGTGGAACAGCAACTTGAGCCCACCCATCCCACAATTACATGCTCGTCACGCGACTGAGGCCGGTGTGGCTCGACGAGTAGATGACGCTGTGCCATATCGCCCAATCGCACGACTGGCCCCCAATCGCACCACCATGTCACAGAGTGATGCCGCATATAGTGCGATTCGATCTGATTCACATCGCCAGAACAGAACAGAAAGGGGAGGCGATGGGAGGCTCTCAGTGGCAGAAAATAAAAGAAGAGAGGGAGGAGAGGAGAAGAAGGGGGAGGGGGAAGGGATGAAGGGAGAGGAGAGGGGAGGAGGAGCAGGCCTTGCCCTCACCGCTATGCGCCTCCGTGAACTCATCCTGTTTGTTGTGAGTTCGTTGTGCTCATGTATTTTATTTGTCACTTCAATAAAAACATGTTACGTTAGCAATAATAAACATAATTTAGTGGTAGAACTAGGGTTCATAGTTGTAGATCGATGATTTTAGGGTTAATAATTTGTAGTTGTTAATCAGCAATTTTAGGGTTAATGTCACATATAGTTTTACAATGTAGGATATTTATGTATTTATTATCGCGTAAAAACATTAGGGTACCTCCATTATGTGTAGTTTTTTAATTTAGTTGTACATTTCTAGTCTTGTTTGAGAAGATGTGCGTGAAATAATGAGCATTTTGATAGGCATAGTCCGCTTTGTTCATGCGGGTCGTAGCCTACGTAATTACCATGAGTTCTGAATATTTTGAGCCGTGTGGCGGGTATGTCAGGGAAAGAATTTTACACGATGTTTTACAAGTAGGGAGAAGTTCGTGAGGGGGCGTGTGGGGTTGATTTGAGCGGTTTTACGCAGACCACTCTGTATCACCCAAACCTGGATAATATTCAAATTGGGGAGGTGTTGATGTGGCTAACATTTAGCTTCTCGCTGGACCCAACACTGTATAGAGTGACCATTAAATTATTTTGGAGCCATTCACCAGAAGTGATCTGTTGGGAGTTGATTCCCCTTGTGCGCACGAAGTCATGACAGAGCTGGTTAGAAGGTTGCAGACATCGTGGTTATCAACAAGTGTGGTTTGTGTAGCCCTATCCAAGTTTACTTTTTAGTGGCCATGAAGTATGGGGAGAGTAGTGTAGGTAAGCATATGGGGGTTGTGGATGGTGGGACAAATGATGGTGGTAGAGATGCAGTTGAGGCGTATGGTGGTGTAGATTCAGTTGAGGCAGAGAACAACCATGTTGATCCTAGCGAATAGGCGAACGAAGGGGAGGACATTGAATTGATAGTGGATGACTTGGAGCATAAAGATCAGGGGGCCATGGCCGAAGAACAAGCATTGGAAGAGGACGATGATGGTGACGATGATTCAGATGATGATGTTCTCCCCGAGGTGCCAATGCCTGATGCTTTGAACATGAATGACCCAAGGGACCTAAACGTGAATGACATCCATGATTCCCCATGAGAGTATGGGCAAAACATGGTTCATGTTAATGGACTATATGCAGATAAGTTTGCTTTGCAAGATGCTATCAAATTATGGGCGATGTCAATGCATAGGATGTTTAGGGTTGTGAAATTAGACCATGAGCAGTACACCATGAAGTGTGAGAAAGCTAGGTGCATGTGGCGTGTTCATACCTACAAGCCAAAGTATGAAATGCACTAGGTCATGTTGATAATGGAGGCCCACTAAGGCCAATGCATCACAACTGTTGAGACTTGAATTTGTAAATCTTGACTCTCTATGTATACTACACTAGTCCAGAATCACGCTAGTGCGCGCAGTGTAACATAGATGAAATATCAACCATATACACGATGAATAAAGGAAAAGACTTAAATATTAATAATTATCAGGGTACGACCTTATGGCCAAGCTTACAAATTACTAGTCTAAAGAACTTAAGAAACTAGCAGCGAAAAATAAAATTAAACATGGTAGCCACTCGACATACCCACAAGAAATCGATTGGGAAGCAAAATCCTAATCCGCAGAATCATCGAATTATCCTCCTTCAGATACCTCCTACTAATATAGTTCTTATTCTTGAACTAAGCAACAGTAGGCATCAAGCTGTGAGTACATTGGTACTCAGAAAGTCATCTATAACAAAGATATAAATAATATGCAAGACTTACCAATAGATGGCTGAAAGGTTATTTTGTAGAAAGCACTAACTTAAAGTAAATACAATAAATAGATTAAAATTGAACTTTAAAAATGCTAATAAATAAATAATCAAAGGAATTGAATGAACCACAAGTGAACTAACCATCCACACAATGAACCACACGTGAACTAACCATTCGTGTAATGAACTATCAGTGAACTAACTATTCATTTCTAAAGTTTTTATAAAATCTCTACCCTTCGTGTGAAATCACCTAGCATTTTCTATAACTGGGGGACACGGCTACTCGAATAGCTTTACACTCTGTAGAGGTTGCATAATTGTATCCACATGATGTGATTTTCTCTACATATCATAAAATCACAACAAAACCTTTACAATACTCAACCTCAACTTAATCACTCTTGCTAGGGTTTCGGATCACACCTCCCTTACGCCTCTGGAAATCAGTAACCATGTTAATCACAATGGTGAAATTAGAATTAAAATATCATAAATTAATCAGTCATGTCTATTCCATACTAGACATATGATTTATACGGTAAATCTTAGATCAATTGTGCACAAAGTTAAGTCCCTAGATATCACCTAGGCGAGACATTTACATCACTCGAAGTGAATCCACACTTTCCCTTTATTGCACGATCACTCACCCGAGTGGAAACCAATTTTGTATAACAAAAAGATAGAGCTCAATTTTAGATTAATATAGAAAAAGAAACGGAGTCAATCAGAGTTAGGACGGAGGAGAACAAGCTCTTGAAAATTAAACCTAAAGAAAAATATTGAAAAATCAGAAATTCTACTGTGTTGTGGACCCGGCTCATGGAATGACTAGTCTACGATGGACTCGACGTATAGAACAGTGCAAGTGTGACTCGGCTTGCTGATGTGGCGGTTAGGGCTGACATGGCACTGACAAGGCTGACAGGTGGCAGGGTAGGGCTAACATGGTGGGTAACGTGGCCTGATATGTGGCGCTGGGGCTAACATGGCTACTGATGTGGCATGCTGATATGGCACTCGGATCGACTCGAGAGCTAATGTGGCATACATGTGTCATGACATGTGGCGACACGTGGATTTTAGGGCTAGCATGGCATGCTAAGTTTACAGCTGACTCGACTCGGTTAGTGCATAGATCTACAAAATAGTGCTTGCTGACTTGTGGGCCTAAGGTGTCAGTTTCTTGGTGCATGGTGGACTGCGTCCATGGAGAAGGCGAACGGTTGTGAGGTGCGGGTGCGGGATGACGTCGACAAGATTCGATAGTGAGGCGAGAACCACGTGGCTGAATCCTGAATGTTGGCTTGGATTGATGGCATAGATCTGATTGGACGATCGCGATGGTGATCGGACGGCCAAGGGAATTGACGTGCGGTGCTCTACGATTGGTCGAACGGTGGCAAAGCGTCAGTGGTTGTTCGGGCTCCCGAGCGGTATGACGCGCATGCGGTCCGAAGGGTGGTGAGGCGGGGCACTACGGTGGCTGAAGCAAGGCGGTGGCGGACCGAACAGTGGGCAGAACCGAACAGCGGGGCAAGGCGACAACTCACCAGATGGCGAGGTCGGCAGGGATGGCGGCGTCGACTGAAGGCATGGACTGGGGCAACAGCGATGAGGACGGAGGATGACAACAGAGCTTGGTGAACGATGGCGACTGTGGGGTTACGAGAACGAGGCAGTGGCACGACTTTTATGCGCGGAGGCTAAGACGGCAGGTTGGACCAGGACTTCGATTCCATGGTGATGATGGCCCGTTGAGATCTCTGGATTGAAGATGGCAGCGGATGGAGTCCGGGCGAGGACGAAGAATAGTGTGCACACTGTTGGATTGTTAACACGTGGTAGGGTAGCAGATCGGGCGACGACGACAGAAGGCATAGGTGAATAGTACCTCCTAGCTTAGATGCTGGACATGTGTCTATGGATAAGATCTGGCGGTTGGTGCGGAACTTGGGCTGATGATTGACATGTGGCAAAGGGGGGATCGGATAGTTGAGGCTAAACTGGTTGGATGAATAGTAATGGGCTCGATCCAGTACTGTTCTTAGAATTTTTAGGGATTTTCTAATTTCAGAAATTCAAATAAAAACCAATAGAGCTCTAGAAAATAGAAAATAAATCCAAAAAATTCATAGAAAATTCTTTGAGACACACGGAACCCAAATAAAATATTTTTAACAAATATTAATGTTTAATTTATTCATATTAAATCCTTTTAATTACTAAAAATTTGTTTTAAGCTTGTATTAATTTGAGAAAAATCAAATGGTGAATTTTCTTTTAAAAGCTTCAAATAAATTTTGAAAATCAAGATGTTACAACAACCACATTTCTTCTTTCATTGCAAATGCCATGTATGGGGAGATTGTGGAGAAGGTCATGGAAGTCTAACACATCATGTTGGCCATTAAGCAGAGGCACATGTACAAAATCAGCTGCGCGAAGGTGTGGAGGGCAAAGTAGAAGAAAATGGAGAGAACGTTCAACACGTTTGAGTCAGCCTATGATGATCTCCCTCATCTACTTGAGGTGCTACAGGACAGAAACCCCAAGACATACATCGCTATGAAGCTACAGGACAGAAACCCCAAGACATACATCGCTATGAAGGAAAAGGTTTCGGTCAATCTATAGGGGTACATAGTAATGCAATGGGCTTTCCTTGCATTTGGTGTCTGCATTGATGTCCTTCAATATTGCTGCCCGCTCATGTGCATGGATGGGATATTCTTGACTAGGAAGAAGGGCCAAATTCTAAAGCCAACGAAGAGGACTACATCTACACGTCTTCAAGAGATAAATCTGGAGATGAGATCTGAAGCCAACAAAGAGGCCTACATCTACACGTCTCAAGGAGATAAATCAGGAGATGAGATGGAAAGTGATCAGTTGGAAATGTAATAAATCAGGAAGGCAATAATTTGTTTCTATCTACGCACGTCCATCGATTTACACCCCATGCATGTTTTCCTTTGGGTGGGGCCCACCTAGCATTAGCCGATATAACAAGAAGGATGCATATATAGCACTAGTCAGAATTATTTAGTCAAGTTTTGAGTGAGTTAGTTTTATTTGCAAGTTCTTTAGCGTTGCAGTTCCAACATGGAAAACGCTAGTTAATTGTTATTGTTTTAGCCTGAGTTAAGTTGGTTGATTAATTAGAAGAGGATCTAGGTCTAGGTCGGCTCTAAGGGCAGTCCCAATGCAGTGATTAGGATACTTTCTTAGTAATTAATAGATCTGCCATATCAGCAAATTGGTGAGGTGGCATGTTAATTAAAGAAGAAAGAGAAGGAAATCGTTTCTTCCTGAAGAAACCGAGTCGTTCGTCGTCCAATACCGAAGAAACCGCTTCTTTTTAGCGCTGCAACAGTTCGTCGTTTCCATCGCCTCCCTCCCGGATCGCCTGCGCCTCCCGCGTCCGCGCCCGCGCCCGCTCCCGCGCGCCTTCCGCTCCCTCTCCCGCGCGCCTCCCGCTCCCGCTCCCTCTCCCTCTCCCGCGCGCCTCCCGCTCCCTCTCCCGCGCGCGCCGCTTCTCTTCGCCCGCCGGACCCTCCCCCTCCTGGCCTCCCACCGCCCCCCTCCTACCCCTCCGCAGATCCGCCCCCCCCGCCACCCTCCTCCCCCTCGCTCTCCCCCCGCTGCCCCCTCCTCCCCGCCGCCCTCCTCCCTCTCCCCCCGCCGCCCCTCCCCCTCCTGGCCTCTCCCCGCCGGCCCCCTCCCCCCCCGCCGCCCTCCTCCCCCCCGCCCTCCTCCTCTCCCCCCGCCCCCTCCTCCCCTCCCACCGCCGCCCTCCCCTCCCCGCCGACGCCTCCTCCCCCTTCCCCGTCGCCCCCTCCTCCTCTCCCCGCTCCGCGGTGGTGTCCAGTGAGACGAAGTCGTCGGCGCGCGGCGGCGCCGACGCGGCGCGAGCTCGGCCTCAGCAGCGCGTCGTGGCGCGCGGCGGCGGCGGCGGCCGGTGGTCCCTCCACGGCGCGTCGTCGTCCGAAGCCGTGCGCCCGCGCGATGGCGAAGACGTGGTCGGCCTCGCCGTGGAGCGAGAGGAGGCGCGTGATCTCGCGGTGGCGGCGGTGAGGCCCGTCGGGGCGAACGCATGGCGCGAGAGGTTGCCCGATACTCGATGCCGGGTTGTAGCTCCAAATCGTTGGTGCGCTCGTCACCGCCGGTCTTGTCGTCCAAGGTGATCTCGGTGTGGTCGTCGTCGATGAACTCGCCGCCGCCGGTGGTCTCCAAGTGGACCCCAAAGCCGAAGCTGTGCTCGCCGCTACAGGTGGTGTCCAAGGGGACCTCGAGGCCGAAGTTGATTCTGGTGAAGACTCCTTCCGAGGTGCCGACGAGCAGGAGGGTTTCCGGCACCACCAGCGCCAGCTCCATCCACTTCTTCGCCTTCTCCTCCACCGGTGGTAAACTGCGTGTCTTACAATGAAAAGGCGAAGAAGTTGGGCTAGATTTACTTCTTCTTTGCCTTTGATATATATGCAGTCTAGCAAAGAAGTCACGCTGCATTTTCTTTCTTTTGTGACACGCTGCATATATATCCGGCACCACCAGCAAACAGTCCTAATTACAATGAAATCTTAACATCAATACAGTGCTGCATTTTCTTTCTGTTGTTCCATAAAGTGATAATAATTTGAATTGGTACTAGATTTACTGATTATAGGCTCTAAAATGCTAATTGGACTATTGGAGTAGTGATAACTTTCAATGTCAGATGTTGATCCAATATTGCATCAATTGTCAGAGTTATCAAGTTTTTATAGTTAATATACTCTTAAGTTGTATTACATGGACAACAAATTAAGACAACAAATGCTAAGATCGGAACTAAGATGACTGCATAAAGCAGCAACAGAACTGTTAGTGTATACTGGTATGCATCACGATGGAATGCAAGAATTTTTTTGAAGTTTCACCTTTTACATTCCTCCTGTTTGTATCAATACGATCTATTTTGTATCAGATTCACCTGTCTCTTTGTTATTCACCTTTTCATTGTTAGAGTTTCTTTGAATATTGCCATTTTGTACAATTTCCTTGCATTCTTTGTAGCATGGGGTCCTAATATTATTTTGGTGTATATTTGAACAATTGGGCATAACTTTATCCATGGATTGATGGTGTGGTGTTCAAACAAGAAATTGATCTCTGAAAGTAAGTCTTCAAAATTTTTCATTATCTACTTTTCATGTTTGGACTTGATCTCGGACAATTAGCCCCATATTTTTCTTGTTAACTCATCTAATATCTCATCGTAGTCCTTGTTTGCGTTGCATCTGCTCCTTTTTCGATGCATATAAGTTTTGATGTCACCGTTTTGCTTCTATAATTATAGCCTCATGTGGAAAATAATTTATATCTGAAGATACCCAAGGGCATTCTTCCCTCAAGTGAAAAACCACTATGAAGCGACAACAGATTATTTGCTATTTACTTTTGGACCTCATATGAGTTTATGCTAAGATGATTGCATAAAGCGTGACATATTATTTGCTATTTACTTTTGGACCTCATCGAGTTTATGCTAAGATATTGCATATGCATTACATGGGTTATGTATGAATTCTACAGCCACAATTTGGCCACACACTATATTGTCACAGCTAATCATTCTATAATTACTGCTACATACAAATGATCATTAATTTTATTCCCTATAGAAATTACTATAGAAACTATAGCATTGGAGTGGTTAAAGTCTAAATGGATAGTTATTGCTCTCTCTTTCCTCTAGAAATCACACATAGAAACTATGCATTGGGACTGCCCTAAGCCAGATGTGTGCGTGTGCATGCAAGCCTATAAAAGGCCAATGGTGCATTCATATAATCTGGAGACTAGAGTTAGCTTATAAATTAAAGACACCGTGTGTATTGGCCTTTGATTGTTAGGGTGTATCCCTGTACCGTGAGTATGTTCTTGAGGAATTCATCGACAGTTCTTCTTTGGGCATGTAGGATTTTGCTGTGGTGTCAATTTTTATTCACTAGATCAATTGATCCTATCCTTTGGCTGGTCTAGGGGTGAAGGCGATTCGAGAAGGATGTGGCTCGAGGACCAATGATCACCAGAGTGGTGATGGCAATGACCTCTGCAGCAGCACCATGGATGGCGATGGAGCAACACATAAACTACTCACTCGAGCCAGAAATGAAGGTCATTAGGCATCACTGTCTTACCACAAGCTCGATGGTGAGGTTAGAGACGTCGGGGAAAGTCAAAGATGGCTGGTCGGTGTGAGCAGGGATAGCGGCAATGAGCTCCATGTTGACGGTGAGCTACGTTGAAAGAGAGACCAAGAGATGGTGCATGTCAGTTTCCTTATTAGCTAGAGATGGTCCAAGAGCGAGGAATTGGATGGAGACTCACCGGTCAGTGAGGAAGAACCAGAACAGGGCTGCATCCAGCTCTAATTGAGTGAGGAGTAGAGTAAGAAAGGCCAAGAGATGAGATTAGATATGATAGCAATAAAGGGGAAACTCACTAATAGGGAGATAGCTGTAGAGCATGCTCATCGGCGCAAAGGAAGACGGTGCTATTCCTAGCAAACCTCGAGGGTTCAAGCACTGAACCTTAGAGGAAAGATAGGGGATGGCAAGCTAAGGAAAGTGACACAAGCAGCTCGGTTTATAAAGAAAGGAGAAGGATGAAAGAACAAATGATAAGCTCAGAGTGCGATAGGAGAAAAAGGGTTGCTCCTCTACCACGTGTCTCGCGGATGCTCAACAAGTAAAGGAGGACAAGGGAGGGGTATCGGGATTTGTAAATGATGGGATGGAACTGCATGAGGGCCAGTGAGTTTGCGGGGTGTCGATTCTGGTCAAAACGGTGAGATATAGTCAGGACGATGACAGCGACACTAGCGCAGCATGTACTCGCGTAGGGGTTGGCACAGAGAGGTTGTGGCGAGTTAAGGTGGCATGCGGGCTAGGAGTGGGCTAGAATAGGTACAAGCCAGGCCGAGAGGGAGGATTCGGCGCATGGACGGAGTCAGATTTTGAAATAGTTTTCTAATTGATTTACTTATAGAAATTAAGTTTGAATTTTTAAAATTAGCAAACCAACTTTGAAAATTATGAAAATTTTGGGAAAGGCACTTTAGAATATTTAGAGCACAAATAAATTATTTTTAAGATTTGTTCATGTTTTAATTAATTTTAGAAATTAATTTTTTCTGTATGAAATTTAAGAAAGCATTTTAAATAAATGGCAAGAATTTTGAAATGGTCCAAAAATGCATCAATGATGATTTTGAAAATAACTATACCAATTTTGAGAATTTTGGGATGTTACGCGAGCCAAATTCAATTTAGCCCGTTTCTACTTTATTGGGTTGAATTTGATCCAGTGCATTGCCTTATACGAGCTGGATTGAATCCGACCCATTTTCGTTCGACGAAAAAGCGAGGATAACCCCCGTTGCACTCGGTGCTAGGTGCAAGAGCGGTTGGGCGGCAACAAAACTCATGGGCCATGCAGCGACGCTGCAAGAGATGCAGCGGCATGGCATACTGACTATGTGAGAAGGTCTAGATTTTGTTGTGATAAACCATTGCCAAATTAGAGGAGATGGAATTTGAATTTTTCCTATAGACCTAGGAGTCTCACCAACCAAAGGTGGCAGTCAGACAAGCCAGCACCAGTAGTCTGACTCGTTGGGATCAGCGATCAACCGGTTGGGGAGCGGTTTGATTGGCCAGGTGATCTTATTTTGCCTAGAAATTGTGATTTTGGGAATATTGGTTATAGGGTGATTTGGTTTGACCTAGGTCAATTCATATATGTTGTATGAAGCTTGTTTTGATTGGCGTGGACCAAGTTGTGAAGAATTTGTACCTAAATATAATTTCTATCTTTGTATGTGCAGCGAGGTTTGGAGTCACCTGTGGTCAATGGTGGGGATTAGAGCCCATAATGATCAGGGATGCTAGGTAAAATGGTTGAGCTCAAGCATGATACAAGAAAGACAAAAATATTGAAGAAAAGGTTCAAGCGGCGGGTTGCACCATGTAGCTTGGTTGGTCCAATTGAGACATGATCCAATGGCAAGCATGCTAATTACTTGTAAGGAAGGTGAAGACTAGGGCTGGAAATGAGCCAAGTCGACTCGAGCCAAGCTTGGTCAATCTCACCAGGAGGAGTGGTTGACTCAGTAATAAAATGAGCCAGAAGCCTAGCTTGGATTGGCTCTTTTCTTGGCTTGAGCTGGCTCACGAGCCCTTGCGAGCTGAGTTGCCCAAAACCAGCTGACACAAGAGCCGAGCCCAGAACCAGGCAACACAGGAGCTGATTTGGAGCTCAGGATGGTTGAAGGCTTGAAGCATCGCTCGCATCATGCAATGTTGCCTCTGCTTAGTCTGCTTGAAGACAGCAGTAACAAACATTTGAAAAACACAACCATATGGTTGATATGAATTGGGCCAACAAAGTTAGCAACACTACCATTTGATAAAGCCAAGATAAACAGAAGCAAATTCGCTCTCATACACTCAACAACAGATAAAAATACTTGATTGTAAGTCTGGATTGATTTTACAAGGGTAGCCAATTTATCACTTTTTTGTTGTGAGGATAATTTATTACATAAACGATCAAACTTTGCATAGATCAATGAGTATGAAAATTGATTAGATTAAGAAAACCTATAATACTTGAAACGAAAACAAACTAATCTACAGAAGATCAAAGAAGACATGTGCTTGAACAATTAACACAAAAGGTAGCACACCATATAAGAAAGGAAGTGTAACATATTGATCTTTTCAAGATGGTAGAGAAATTTCCAGTGTTATAGATAACAGTAAAAAGTGAGTGGTCACCAAACTATGCATCCTTCTAGGTGGTTTAGCTATTGAAAGCTAGCATGACAAAACAGAAGTAGGACAAAATGAGTGAAACGAAAATGCTAACTCCTGTTGACAAAAAGAAGGATGCCAGTTAATCCACATTTCAATGGAGGTAAAATCCATTTCGGTTGAGGGAAGAAATGAGAATGGGAGTGAGGCTTGTGTGGCTGGCTTGCTTATGAGTGGTATACTTGGTCAGTTATCTCTCTTGACTTTGCGCAAAGACTTGGGTGCCCCTCTCTTATCTTTACTCCTTTCTCATGTTGCTATTTGCCTCAAGGACTTTTTTGTCTAAAAGGGGGCTCTGTATTATTTAGTAGCTTTTCTACTGTAGATGGTAAGTCGGTAAAATATGGACGTTAGATTTGTCCACTGCCAGATGATGAAGTCTACATTTGCGAGAGGCAACGATCAGCCTTGAACGGTCTGGGAACCTCTGTGAGCGCTATTGCTTTAGTATTTTTAGAGCCGATGGGTCTTGATGGCAAAAATCTTTTTATTTTTTTATTCTCTCTTGAATTGTTTCTATTTCTTGCTTTTCTTTTCTTTTGTGTGCTAGTATTACACCTTCCCGGCCACCGCGCCCGCCATCCACCTCGTCCTCCCCGCACAAGACATTGGCTGCAGCTACCTCCACTGCTCGTCCGACAAACTCCCCATCCAACCGCACCCTCAACGACCTCCTTGTCAGATCTGCAAGTTTGTAGTGATTTGTGTCTTCCATTCTCCCAAACATTTCTTAGTTTAATGGATTGGATTTGCTCTGTCCTGCAATTTTTTAGTTCATTGTTGCCTGTGTGCAGATCCATGGTTCAAAGATTGCAAAATTGGGGGCTTGAAATCCTTGTGTTCATGAGTCTCCTGTACTACTTGTGTGCGGGTCCATATTTTAGCCCTCAGGAATTCTTGTCTCCATATTTTAGCTCTTATCAAAACTACACAGAAATGTCGTTATTCTTTTGGTTCAATTGACAGATTTAAAGTTTTGTACTATTAATTTTCAAACGAAATTAAATAAGAATGTTTTAAATCGGTGCTATTTTGCACTGAATTCATTCTTGTGCAGGGATTTTTAACAGTGAGCAAATAAATCACTAGAACCAAGGGTATTTCAGATATTTCAGCAATAAGACTTAGCTCAAAAACCAAAAAACCTAGACTGACAAACAACCTTGTTTAACTTAAAAGGAGACCGCTTATAAGCTGCTTAAGCCAAAAGGTTAATTTTAAGCTATGAGAGTCTAAATCCAAACAAACAAATCCATATTACTTAGACAGAGGCTTAATCTTAATTACATGCCGTGTGCATCCTTCCCACCCAGGTTTGATCTGAGGATTGAACACTGGTGTGCCTCACTCCTTTAGGTGGGTTTTTTTAACTACGGTTTATAATTTTTAATCCTATTGGAAGCATTTGTATGAATTAACTGAATACTGATAAGCTGCTTAAAAAGGCTATCATAATAAATTACTTTAAAATAATAATAGAGAAAATATTTTATTTATTTATTTAAGAGAAATTATAAATCTAAAATAACTCAGCCCTTGCCAAGACAGAGCTCCTGCCATACAAAAAAAGTTACGAGCCCAACATAAGACCTCAGCCAAATCGGTCCGGTCCGTGCCTAGGTTTAGGACCTTCCGTGCTTACGAAATATGACCCGGCCTTATTTCGTGATTTACGGCCTGTGACTGGGCTAAGCGTGGCCCAATCAGCCCAGCAAGTCTATCTGGTTAACCTAAGCCAGGTAGGAACTTCAGCTTAAAACTCCCTCTTTCCATAAATATATTGTGCCTTTCCTACTGGCTATGGCCTCTGCTTTTCAGCTTCTAAAAATTATTTTTTTTATTTTTTCACAGTAATTAAATTTCAAAAGGAGTGCTTTTTAAAGTGAAGTCTATAAGTTGATTATAGTACACACTACAACGACTTCATTTATATCAGCTAAAACTGCACGCGAATTTGTATTACTCCGTACTCTCTCTCACGAACAACCTAAAAACCATAAACTGCAACCAAAAGACATAAGCTAAAACCAAAAAAACAGGCCTATAGCTCAGTGGTTTGTTGACGTGTTACGAACTTACTGGTACTGGTTTTCCCTAGTTTGGTCTGGACAAGTAAAGTACATATGCTTCGTGCTGTGAGGTCTAGACCTTCACCATAAGATCACAAACAGTGCAATAATTCAGCTACGATGATAATCTCCAGAGCTTTCCCTGCGCAGCCGATGGATAGCCAGTAGAACCAAATCATTGGCCCTCGCAATAATGCACTGAAAGCACCCAGCGACTTGCCTGACAAGAGTACTAGACTAGTAGTTCGTGTCCATACACCATCCATCTCTGATGACATAATGCTAAGTTTAAGAGCTGACACGATCGCACGAACCATCAAAAACAGCAATAAATTCCGACAACTCCGTGCTCCGCCTCGCCGGAGAGGCGCCGTTGGCCTCAGGGCAACCCCTCGCCGGCGTCGCTGTCGGAGGCGGCCGAGCATACGATCTTATGGCCGTGTCACCATCATCTGACATGATTGATCAGGGATCGGGCTACAATTGGCAACTCTTCCTGGCTGCATGATTAGGAGGTAATAATTAATTAACCAGTCGAGTGGATCTCTTGCACGCAACGGCAGCTGCAGGGTCTGAAGTTTTGGGGATCTTGGGACAGTGATTGATGGGTGACTGTAGGGTTACCTGGCTGGCATGAAACTGTTCCAAGTTGTGATCGAGTGCACAGAATTTCTTTGCGAGCCTTTAATTGGGTCGTAGCTTGGTAGTTGGACGGCAAGGTGAAGATCAAAGCTGTTCACTGGTTCAGTCCCTCGTATGATTCCCAAGAGTAAACTATGCCAGGTCACATGTGTTTTTGAGGTTTTTGGAAGGCTATTTTTTGGTACATTCTATTGATTGTAAGAGAGTAGTAATAGAAATTAAATCTAACCATTAATTTATGAGGGTATAGACTTTTTTTATAGATTTAATTTTTTTGTAAGAGTATTATAGACTTTTTTTTCTAAACATATTATTAATCCTTTTTTGTCGTCGCCGCCGCCGTCTCTTGTACGTGCGCTGTCGCGACACTCGTAGAAATTACTCTTACGTCATGCATTTATAATTTTATCCCTCTCGGGATTCTTCTTTTAGTACTATCGGTGATAGTATAACTAAATTCTAACTAATTTAGTTTATATTCATTTTGGAACCTAAAAGAGCCCTTTTGGAAAGGGAATTTCTACTGTGCTTAAAAGGTACTCCCAGTCCCTCCACTCAAAAAAACACTAACCGTTGATTAAGGAAAGGGTATTTTGGGTACATAGCATTTTGTAATTATTAACCTTCTTATAGATGAATCATCTGGCCACCATGTTCTAGTTATTTCTCATCACCATCTATCGCTTGCGCACGATGATCACCATGGTAATTCATAAATGAGTACAAATATTTGGTAAATTAGTTTGAAACTAAGTAACTCGACGTGGCCCCGTTCTTTTTAGTTTTTAACCGGTTTTTACCTTCTGGCTTTATTAAGGAATTATCATTTATTAGACTAATAGGTCGCAGCCAAAAACTATAAATTACGGTCCAAAAGAATAGGCCTGTAATTTACATGGTTTTCATATTTTAACAGGTCTGTAATTTACGTGGTTTTCAAATTTACTGCTTTTAACATTTTCATATACGATGCCATACAATCGATCTGACAGACGTGGTCATGCTAATGCTGCCATTGCCCAACCTTCAGCCTCTAGTGCCTGATCGTTGGTCTTCTTCTTTGCTAATCTCTCAAATCCTTTGTATCACCTTGAATCCATTGCACTGTTGATTGCCACCGCTATACCCAAGACGAGGAAATATGATATTTTTTTTAGAGCGCTAGGCCATATAAACAGTTCAAATATGATATGTCATACTTACGGGTGTTTGAAATACAATCCGTTATAGGGCCTGTTTGATATGGCTGTGGCTTGTGATTTTTGACTGAAATTTTTGAATTTTAGCTGTTTGTGATAGAAATTACAGAGAGAGATACTTGCTTGTAATTTTAGATGGTACAGATGTTGGGCTTTTAATGTGTACTACAATTAACTTATAGACTCTATCTTCAAAAAATATACTCTGTTTGAAAGTTAGGTACTATAGTAAAAAGCCAAAAGTCGATTTAAAAAGCTGAAAAAATCAGGCCCATAGTTTGCAAGTGCTATGTTTGGAAAGTTCTCAACCAATCTTCCTCTTTGTGACTACGGAATGATATCCACCTCTGCCAATCTTCCTCTTTCGCTAGTCGCAACAAATTACATATATGGCCTTCTATTCTATTTGTAAGTTATCATCTGCCCCACAACTTAATTACCTTCTTATAGGCACCTGGAGTAACACCGGCAAAAACTGTGCAATTCCTAGAGTAATACCAAGGAATTCCTGAATTCTAAATAGGACATGGAGTTTCGGTAATACCGACAAAAACTGTGTAATTCCTAGAGTAATACCAAGGAATTCCTGAATTCTAAATAGGACATGGAGTTTCGGTAATAGTTTTCTTCTAAGATCCTCTTAGTGATGCATTTTGCAACAACTTGTAATGTCTGTGTTCCACACCCACAGAATTAACAGGTGATGATAGGGAGGGAAGATTTGAAAGAGAGAGATCAGACTTGTTCTCAAAGGCGAGTTTTGGCTGATCTGATATTTTTGCCTGCATGCATCGACGCGTCTCTGTTTCTTGTCTGCGGTACGGAGGATGTCCTGTAGATGCCCTCAGACGGAAGGCAATTGCCACATGGAATATATGATGCAGCTTGGGCTCATGCAAATCTTCTTTTTAATTACAAAATGGCACTACAGGAATTTCTGAAATTTTGTAATCCAGTGGAATTATATTGAGGAAGCTGTGTTCAAAAAATGCATGCTTTGTTTAATTTGCACTGCAATTGGTGACCTCTAATATGAATAACCCATAGGACATAAGTGGATGTCTACTAGTCGTCCTTGTTGGCCTAGTTCTATCATGGCTCTTAAAGCATGGATAAAAGTTTTTGTTAGTGGAAATGCATATGTTTTTGAGAGAACAAGTGCATAAAGTACTAATCAAATCACTGAGCACACAGCAAGACTGCCAGACACAAATTCGGGTCGATCAACGTACCCAGCTAGTGCATGCATAAATCACCACCAGGTGAATTTGTGGATGTTGAAATTAAAAATCTTCCCCAAGAAGATCTTACAAGATGGAAGTGAGGGATTTTAAATAGCTCTGGCATCAATAGACGTACCAGTACGGTTGTTCTGGTGAATGTCACGAGTAGAGGTGAATATTGCAGTAGAATAGCTATGTTCAATACATTCTCACAATAAAACAAAAAATTGGGAGAAACAAAGGCGGCAAAAGTCTTCAAATATCAATCATCGACATTTAATTTAGCTTATACGCTAGTACATGCTTTTAATGTGAAATACCATCACCATAAGCGTTGGTCCAACATGAAAACGCAACAACCACGCGTGGTGCAATTTTTACAAGCAGTCATCTTTCTTAATTGCTCGCGAAACTGACAATTTGTCATAAATCACTTGTAGTCTAGATGGTAAGACACTGGATTAATTCAGTAGAAATCATGCTACGACCGTTCGGTTGCTATAGTGTAATTAAGCATTTCTTGACAAAGACCTGATCTTCGATTTGCTTCGTTGCTCAGTTTGAGTCTCGGTGGCTAGAAGCCATCTGTCATCCGTTCTTTTGATGCAATTTTGTTATTTTTCAGTTTGGCAGTAAAATTGACTTGTAGATGAAAGAAGACAGTGATCATTTAGCCCGACAACCATAGGAAGTTCTTCGCATTCATATATTATCCTTGCATAAATGTATGTATACTGCAAGAAACATACACATATACTATTACAGAAAGGGTCATCACAAACGGTTTTCTAACCGTCTGAATTTATGTATCACAGATGATTTATTTTAAAAATCATCTGTGATACACACCCATCACAGATGGTTGTTTTCTAAAACCGTCTGTGATATCTACATACATACATCATAGACGGTTGTTTTCTAAAACCGTCTGTAATATATAGATATCATAGATGATTTGATGTTCTAAACCGTTTGTAATAGCTATTTAAAAATTTATATTATTTTCTATTTTTCAGCTAGCCTCAAGAAATACTAGCCATGCCCTCTAAAGTAAATAGAAGATCTCACAAATATATAGTACAGGACAATCACCATACAGATCTCACAAATGAAGTAAACAATACAAACAAATCACATATATAGTACATGACAATCATTACACAGATCTTACAAATGAATTAAACAACTGAATAAAGTACAATTGAAAGAATTGTTTGATTAAATATAATTGACTGATTACAATTATATTCAATGTTTCAACATTTAATTATCATCGCTGGGTGGAACTCTCCAATGTTGTTTTTGACTCTCGCTCTCAAGAATTGAGAGAGGTTTCCTCGAATTTCGGCGAGTTTGTCAAGATTGATTGCACTTTTGTTGAATTCCACATGATGTCACTAGTAGTGTTAAGTCATTAGCATATATATAATTACGAAATAATTATTGACAGGTTGACAAACCTCTGTATCATTCGTCTTAGCGTCCATGATTTTCTCCATATGGGGACAAACTATCATCTCTCTCTAAACCTAGGTACATAGCTAGATCTAAAAACCTAGTTATCATCTCTCTTTATTACAAGGCATATAAGTTATTAGAAGGAAATACCAATCTCTAATCATCAAGAACAAATCGATTTACGAGCAGTGTGTTTTCACCAAACTCTCCAAAACTGGCCGCCTCCTTTAATGCAGCATAATGAAAACAGATCTGTCGAGACTACGCTGGATATATAATAATGTGGCGTATCTCAGACGGTTCCAACCACAAACCATCTGTGATATGAAATTATCATAGACGGTTTGTATTAGTAACCGTCTGTGAACTAACACAGATAGTTATTTATATAAACCATCTATGACATCTACCATTATCACAGACGATTTGTATAAATAACTATCTGTGAATTATCACAAATGATTATTAATAGAAACCATCTATGATGATTTACATTATCACAGACGGTTCGTATGAATTACCATCTATGAAAATATTATAGACGGTTATTCGTATGAACCATTTGTAATAATTATAACATAGATGATTCTATATAAGCTATCTATTATGTAGCCATTCAATATAATCTCCTTTGTAGTGGAACGAGATTACGACGATACAACGCAGGAGAGGGAGTTCATGCTAGAATCTAGATGTGCATCCATGCGAGTACAAATACATGCATCTGGAAGTGAATACTCTGATCGATAGAATCTAGATGTGCATGCATGCGAGTACAAAAACATGCATCTGGAAGTGAATACTCTGATCGATCAGTAAGTTTCCACTTTTCAGTACTGGTCGGGCCAGAGGAAGGCGCCCATGGCGAACCTCCTCTTGGCCTCGAGGTCGCCGGCGACGGGGAGGTCGTACTCCCGGAGCAGGCAGTCGACGCGCCACTCCGGCATCGCGTCGTAGTCCGCCTTCTTGTACCGCGGGTAGTGCAGCGGCATCTGGAAGCCATACCCGCCGCCGCCGCCGCTGATGGTGCAGTTCTTGCGGCCCGCTTGCTGTTGATCACCAAGAGCAACCGCACCATTCTTGCCACCTATGTTGGGAACGGCACTGGTAGTGGTAGCAGTTGCCTTTGCCATGCTTACGGTAGCAGTAGGGCCCAAGGAACCCATGGTTTGTGTGTGCGCGCGAGGAGAGAGAGAAGGCACTTGTGTTGCTGCGGACGCTTGTTCAAGTGTGTTGGGCATTTTATAGGGGACGGGAGGAATGATGTGGAGGGTGCTAGAAATCTAGCAAATGGTTTTCAGGGATCCGGGGATTTGCCACCCTAAAAGATGTGCGTACGAGAATTTATCACTTTATCTTTCTAACATGTAACCTAGCAAATAATTGAAAGGAATTTATGGATTTATCACCATAAAAAGATATATATCTGAGAAATTGTCACTCAGTGTCTCACTGACATGTGTCTGTAGAACTCATATGTCAATGAGATATCAAGTGATAAATTTTCAAATATACATCTTTGTAGTAGCAACTGGCAAATCCTCGGTTATTCCAATTTTAAGGGGTTATGCAAGATGGCATGTGTATCGAGTGCTAATTAGCTCCTGCAATTAAGATATCGCCTCTGTCTTTTTCCCCGGATTTAGATCGGGTGCAGTCCTTCCACCACTGCACATCTGGAACACGAGAATTTTTCTTGAATTCTATGGGAATTGAACTATTTTCTACGAAATTTAATTCCTTGTCATGCGTTTCAGACTGACCTGAACTACTAAAGGACAATCAAGTGAGTCTTCAGGGAAAAAAAAAAGAAAATATACGTAGTGGCAGAAAATTATGGATCTGTTTGATTACATGGTGATAGCAATTAACTGCTTTTTACGGTATGTAAATTGCCGGTTGGAAATATTACAGGGTAAGTTGCAAACTTGCAAGTACAGTACCACGCTCGGTAGAACACTGAGATTTCAGTTGCATAATAGAGCATCAGATACTTTGGCAAACTCCTTTCAGTTAAAGAAAGGCCGAACTGTAAAGGGACATGCACCGTCTCAACAAGGAAACTTAACTGCGAGGATAATGGGAGACCAATGGGGAGGGCAACAACTATTTTACAATCCAACGTCCACTCAACATTCATGTCAACAATTGTGATGCATACCTACTCTCTACTTGGAATGATTGGTTTGATGATTGTTGAGAAACGTAGAAGGCCTTATTTTGGAACTTAGCTTTCTTCAGTGAAGCTGTAACTGCCCAAATTTGCTTCAAAATAAAACATGTATAATTTTCATGGATTTTTAAAATTTTTCATAAAGCCTTGCTTGGGTTTTAAGATTTTAAAATAAATTCTTTAGCCCAAAATTGTAATATCAAAATTTCTAAAAGTTAATTTGGTGCTGATAAAATTTTCCAAAACTTTTTGTGTGTAAATACATCTTGAAATTCAAATTACAAATTTAAACTCAAATCAAACCCCAAATTTAAAGTTTAAACTTCAAATTCTTCCCTCCCTTGCCTTCGGGCTAAATCGTCTTTACCGGCCCAACTTCTTTCCTCTTTTCTCCACGTCGGCCCACTTTCTTTTCATCTCTTTCTCTTCCCCACCACAGCCTAGCCGAGCTCGCCCAGCAACTCGCTCGCTCGTGCTCACCCCCCACCCCAACCCAATCGCTCTCTCTCTTGCCACCACTGCCATGTGGGCCTTGGTCCCACCTATCAGCACCAGTACTGCTCTTCTTTCTTCCCTTTTCTCTCTCGCTCTCTCTTCCCCATGCATAGTGCAGCCTTGAGCCTTGCATGTCGTGACCTCGTTCCATCACCAGCTCACCCTCTCTCTCACCCTCGCACACTCTCTCCATTGCTCCCGAAGCCAACTCATGGCACCGTGCCCTCTCTCTCTTCTCCCCTTTATTTAAGCTGCCCCTTGCATGTCCAAACACTCATCCCAACTCGTCTCTATTTCCCCTAAGCTCACATGCCTGTTTTGTCCTTGGAGCCAAGTCCGGTCGCAAGCTACACCGTATGATTCCGATGCCATCATGCGCTTTGCTTTTGTCTCATCTCCCTCTACCTTATGCTCACCTCTTCATATTTGTTTGCCCTTAGGAACACCAAATCCGTCGACCTCGCCATCGCCAACCCCGGTGAGCTTCTGCCATGGCCATCATGCCCTTAGTATCTGCCTTGACCTTCCCGTTCTAATGTGACCTTTGAATAGCCTTGCTGTGCCCCAGAGATGTCAGAGCACGCTCGTCTTCTCCAACACCGACTGGACCCCTCACCAACGTCGTCCTTGCGCCTTGTCCAAAATCCTAGTAAGCTCCTCTGCTCCCTTGCAATTTAGCTCAAAACTGAACTATTATGCTAGCCATTGGACCCTAAAACTGGCCACAATGCCCCAGCTAGCCATCGTGGATAGCACGCCACGCCACACAAAATCCCTCGAGCATGGCTCCTTTAGATTCTCCCTAGCTCGTAGAGCACAAACCCACCTTTAATTTGACAGGTTAGGTTAGGAAGATAGTTCACCTTTGTCGGCCATGCCGCTGCCTTGCTCATCGCCGGCCCTGTCCAATGATCCTAGGTCTCTGAGTCATGCACAAAATGCTTTAGGCAGCCCCTTGGACCCGTTGTGCACTGGTTTTGACCCTAGCAAGGCCTCTATGCTGTTTCCATCATCTTGCCACCTAGCTCCACCTCTCACCGAAGGCTAGCTACCCTATAATGCACCTCACCGAGAACCCCCACATCTGCTAGCTAGAGCCTAGCACGTGCACCCCCCTTAGTCGAGCACATTAACCCCTCCCTCATCGCCGGCGAGCACGACAAGGAGCTCCACCGTGAGCCCTTTGTTTGCCCTATTTTGCATCACCAACCAATAGGCCCCTTGGGGATAGTTTAGTTAGTCTAATCGATGAACTAGTTAACTATTAATTTGGTGATTAGTGCTAGTATGACATGTGGGCGTTAGTAAATTAGAAATCCTATTTAAATCTAATTTAAACTTGTGGGTCACTGTCAAGTGGACCCTGCACCCGTAAAGCTGTCTTACAAACCTAGTCCATGGACCAATGTCTCTAACATGTGGTCTCATTTCCTGTAGAGCATTGCGTGGACCGAGTCCATATGGATCGTGACCCCATTCGTCAATCTCTCCAATTTTTTGAGTAAAAATAATTATAAAAGAAATTAAAATTGGCCAACCCCTCCTATTAGCCACTGAAGCTTTTTTTAAGAAAAATAATTGAAAAAAAGAAAATGCCAGCAGATCCCACCTATCAGATATTTAATCTTTTTCTCAAATTTCTAATAGATTCAAAATTTGAAAGGCCACAAGTTCCTTATTTCAAATCCAGATCTAGTGATTTTTGTTTTTGAATTCAAAACCTTTCCAACAGAACTAAAATCATAATTTTTTGAAGACCATTTAAATTTTAGTTGAATTTTATTCGAAATATTATGTTGAATGTGGATACTTGTGCGTTTATTGATTTTGATGCTTCAGACGCTCCCATTACTAACGAACAAGATCCTACGCTATCTACACTTGACCAAGGTAAGTTCTTACAATTAATTATGTTGAACCTAGTTTTTAAAGTATTATTATTTACTTAAAAGCTACATTAAATGTTGATTGCCTAGCTATATATACCATGCAATTGTTACCTATTATTTCCCCCTCCTTGATTGTTGATACTCCCTTTGACATATCACCCTAGGATGGGGTCAGCAGCTTTGCAGAAGACTTGTCATGTCATGCTCGACGCGGAATGGGCACGGGCACGGGGGCACTATGGCGCGAGCGCGAGGTGAAAGACGACTGCTGACAGGTGGGTTCTGGGCCCGCAAGTTAAAGAGAGAAGGATTCGGCGAGAGAGAAAATGGTTCGATGATATTACGCTTTCGAGTGGAGAAGACGGAACGGTGATAGCAGCTCGGGAGAAAAAGCTTTAAAAATTGTTTCCTATTTGATTTAATTGCAGAATTCAAGTTTGAATTTCTAAAATTACCAAATGGACTCCAAAATTCATGAAAAGTTTTGTAGAGGCACTTTAGAATATGAAGATCTTAACTAAATTATTTCCAGGCTCTTTCCAGGTTTTTTTATTTCTAGAAATTCTTTTTGGCTGCCAAAAAATGCAAAAAAACAATTCAAAAAGCTTAAAATCTGGAAAATTCAAGAATGCATAAATAACGATTTTTAAAGTAATTATATAAGTTTAAATAATGATTTTAATGTTGTTGTGGCTACAGACCAAACAGAGAGAGAAATGTATGGTAGTGGAGAGTTAGGTGAGCAAATGACCTCTTGGGTCTTTCCCAAGAGCTGGATATGATATTTATGGTTCTCTCGTAAGGAGAGTCTTTACCATCGTAACCTTACACCGAGTCTCCCTCTGGAGGGGCATTCATGTCATTACACATGTCTTATTACTGCCTCACTCGATATCTACGCCTTCCCACAGGCTAGTTGGGTTAGGTGGGGGCCACCCCTACAACAAGAGCCTCTCATGGTGAAGGGCTTCACAGGCCGAAGCTATGTTGCCGAACCCTTTGGCCCCCTCCGTCCCTGCGGCCTGTGACATTGTGTGGTTGTGGGCGCAGATGCTTTGGCGCATGCAGGTCCTCGTGGCTCCACGGAGTCAAGGCCGGGGGGCCGCAGCGGAGTCGCTGTTGAAGTCTTGCGCTGGATGGTCGCAGTGGAGTCGCGTTTGCGTTGCAGAGGCGAAGACCTCGTCAATGCGGACTCCCTCCGACTGACCCGCCGCGCCAGTGCTTTCTGTAACCTAGCATCCATGGAAAGGCATGAGACACATTAGGTGCGAGAACGGTTGTACTAAGAGTGAAGAGGTATGATGTGCAACGAGTGTCGGGGTCGTCCTGCTGAGGCGAAGGCTTCGGGGAAGGCGGGGTTGGAGTCGCTTGGTGCCACGCTGCGGAGCCGAAGGCGTCGAACGTGAGAGGAGTGGCGTGGAGGCTGCGGACCAGGCCTGCCCGCGCAACACTGGGGCAGTCTGCGGCAGTCATACGCATGGTCCCGAGGGAGGGGTACATGCGGCATTGCCTGGTTGGTGCGCCGTGGGACGCCAGCAATTTTGCGACCGCGAGCCCGCGTGTAGCACCCCAGTCTAGCAATGACCCGGAATGCTACCAAACTAGCAGTAAATCAAAGTTAACTAATTACGTTATACAAAATTTCGGCAGAGCCTCCTTTGTTATTTATCTAAAGCAGAGATTCTACAAGCAAAACAATAATAATAGACAATCCTCAAGTAATAAGTTCAAGGCTAAGCAACTAGACTAAAGTTTATCAAACTATTCATGGATATAATACTTAGAGAAGAGCACCAGAAACACCCTAAATTCTTATTACAATTAAATCCAAAGATAATAATCAGATGGAATCTAAAATATTCTTGCATCAATCATTTAATTCCTCTGCCTTTATTTCTATTATGTGTGAAACGTGCATGTGCAATAAGCTTATTCCTTCCCTTTTCCCATGCATGTTGATCTCGTAGCGGTACCTAAATAAAACAACAACAACAAGAGTGAGTCCAACGACTCAGCAAATATAATGGATAGAACGAATTCATTTATGCCCATCGCTTCACAAACCCATTCATCAACCATATAGACAAGACATGCAATGCACAATGATCAAAAACTCTTTATCTCTTTCTCTTTTGCATTTTACCGGTAATGCAAAGTGTGCATCCATCGATGCACACCCATGCCTGTACCACCTGGTACAGGGACCCATTGCCCATACTCCACGAGTATGGGGACCTTTAGCCCGTCATGTCCTCAACATGACGGGGACCTCAGCGCTTAGTCATCTCGTGACCAAGACTTCAAATAATCAACATGATGCATATGCGTGAATGCTCCAATAAAATAAATTTTGCATTCTCAATATCTATGCACCATAAATACTCATAAACACTGTAACTTGCAACACCCCTATATAACCCCAATACGTTGTTACCATCACCATAAACACACATATATGCATACCATTGAACAAACATTGAACTTCATATTCATACCATTGAACAAACATCGGACTTCCACCTTATCAATATTGAATCATCATTATACTTAACTTAACCGCGAGATAACGAGGGACGTGCAGAAGGTGCCGGCTCTGGGGTCCGTCCTCCACCTGAATAATAATTATAATAGTTGCTAAGATAACGGTAGCGAACCTTCGCCCAAATAGAAACAACACGAACTAGCAAAATTCGTCTACCTCGGTTTCAAAGCCCCAAATCCTACCGGTCACCCCGCCTACCTCTGTGGACAGTCAATTTCAAAAATTCCTAACTATTGGCACAGAAGTCCGAATAGGATGTTCTTTGGTTTGCTGGAAATATACTTAACTTATCTAACTAAACCTAGTTGGGGTGTCTCCCTGATTCGGCCATCTTCTACCCGCACCAACCAATTTTCTAAAACATCAGTTTCTCATCGGGATCTCTGGACAGCGCACTAAAAATGCCATAACTTCCAGCCCGAATGTCCAAAAACTAATTTCTTGACCTTCCTGGAAAGCTAAGACAATTATCTACAACTTTCATGATATGAGGATCCCCTGATTCTCCCATGTTCTAGTCGTCCAGTCCAATCTACCAAAATCTGACAGAAAACTCCCGGTCTACAGAACAGTCCTACGAGAAAAATCATAACTTTGGCTATAAAGGTCGGATCGACGCGTTCTAGCACTTCATGGAAAGATAACGACGTCCTCTACGACTCTCTAGGAGGGGTCCAGGCCTGAATCCCCAAGAAACTAAAAAAAAAAGTAGTTCAACGAAATCTGTTCTAACAGTTCAGAATACCGACATAGCTACCACAACCAAAATATACATCTAAATGAGGAAAAACAGGGATTACCCTTGATGAACTATTGAAGAACACGATGAACACCCCACGAACTTCTCCTCTTTTCCTCTTCCCCTTTTCTTTCCTCTTGTTCCGCAGGGAAGGGAAGCGCGCAAGGCAGGGAGGAGGGGAGAGGACTGCGCCCAGGGGGCAGGGAGGAGGGAGGAGCTGCGCCCAGGGAGCAGGGAGAGGGAGGGGCTGTGCCCAGGGAGCAGGGGGAGGGAGGGGCTGCGCCCAGGGAGTAGGGGGAGGGAGAGGCTGCGCCCAGGGAGCAGGGGGAGGGAGGGCTGCGCCCAGGGAGCAGGGGGAGGGAGGGGCTGCGCCCAGGAGGAGGGGGAGGGAGGGGCTAGGGTTTGGGGAAGGGTTTTCCCCCCTTTTTTCTTTTGTTTGGCTGCCCACCTCTTGGGCCAAGGCCCAGATTGCCAAAAAAAAAATCAGAAATTCCCCCTGGAAATATCTAATTATCCCTTTTCTATTTGGTCCTTCCCTCCGATTAATCGATTAACTCTCGGATCACTTTCTGGGATATTACATTCTACCCCCCTTAAGCAGAATTCGACCCCGAATTCTATCCATGCTTACACCAAGGTTTAATCACAGCTAAAACTTAATCAGACTAACACGCACCTATTCTGAATGATTCTAGATATTGCTCACACATGCGAGACTCTAATTCCCAAGTGGCTTCTATCTCTGTCTGCCTTGACATACTTTAAGGTTTTATTCCTCAATGCCTTTCCTGATCTTTCCAGAATTCGTACTGGCTTGGACTCGAAGGACAGATCTTGTTCAAGTATTAACAGTTCTAGTAAAATATATAGCTCTGGATCTCGCAGGAATCTCCTCGACACCAGGTCATACATAACGTTGTGTATCCCACCCTAGGACCCAAGGCGGTCCTAGCGATACACCACCCTCCAAATCCTCACAACTACATATGCGATTAAATATACCTCGAGTTATCATTCTCTTTGGTACCAACCTGCACAACCTGCACATCAAACGAAGCTCTTGTCTCAACTCTTGATCGATCTCTTTACCTTAACAAGGAGCACCTCCTTTAACCATTGACGAACAAAAGTGTTCATTGTAAACAATCCCTTTTTCATCCAGAATCCAACGAAAGGTAAAGGATTCTCATCACAACCACACTTCACCAGCTCCCCACCAAAATAATCAAATCTAAAAATCAAGGATTCAACATGAGAACCTCTCCACATTCCAAGTAGGTAATTTACAAATAACAACACATAAGGCAGAGGAGAATCACTCCAATGCCAAACCCTTCCTTTGTTATGTTTTGTTTTTTTTTGAACTGGAAAAACCACACATGCCAGCATAAAGTCAACTCAAACCACAAAAGACTTTTGCTATCATCACATAGCTCAAATAAGAATCAAGAGAGCATTTTTTTTCTACCCGAAAAGAAATATTGTTTTTTTCCTTAGGAATAAACTTTCTCTTGAATCACAAGATTCCAAATCATCACACACCACAGTAACCCATTTCTCTTAAACTGGCAACATCAACACTATGCTCAAACCGAGTGCATAAACCACATCTTTGTGGAGAGACTCTACTGTCCTCACAATAACATACTCTAGCCAACTCCTCTACCAACAGGGTTACTTTGATAAATAATTTTCCAATACACATCATCATTGTTTTCACTCACAATCACCTCACCACAATCCTTTAAGGATAATCAACTTGAAATTCTCAGCACACACACTCAGTTCCCTCACCCAAAGGGCACTATCAAGGAGCATCGCAATATTTAGAATCCTCTTGTTCCAATATTCCCACACAATATCATTAGCCTCCAAGGTTCTAGCATAAAACACCAAACCAAAAATTTCTTTTTCCATCTCCAGGGCTCCTATATATGTACTTCGATATAATTGATATGAAGACTCTCGAATTGGTGACTAAGTTACCACAATCAAGCATGCTCCATCATTAACAATCACATGAAAATATACTCTCAACCTAATTATCTTTAGAAAGATTCTAACTCTTGGAGGGTTACTCACTGATGCCAAATCATGCATAGCAATAATTCAACAATTCCTACTATCCCAATGATTCCTATAGTGGTTAGACTTCTTCACCATTACAATCTCACTAACTACACCACTATAATCCTCCTACTAAACCTTGCAAAGTGCCCAATCATAATACTCTAATAAGATCGATCAAGATTCTCATACTTTTGATAATTCTAATGTTCCATCAAAATAATCAAAATATTCTTGAACCACAATCTACTATAGGTTCTACTAATTGCAATCCATAAGATCAGTTAGCTCCAAAGACAAACATTCTATTTAAATCAAATCCCCACCGGGAATTATTCCAAGAAATCAATTTATCACTTAATGAATCTCAACAACTTGACACCTACAATTTCACCCAAAATCATCTACTTGACCACCACTATCGAGTTGCCATTATACAACCTAAAAGGCTTCGCAACACGGATTGATTAACCCTTCCTCAGAAGAAGATATAGATAGAAACAAAATTTTTTCAGCACATGGTAAAACATTTACCACTCACCAGAGACACAAGACCAAGGAAAAAAAAAGTCAAATAGCCAAGATCTTGGAAAATAGAAGACGAGACCACAGTTGAGAACACAAGTCCCACAAGAAGAAAATATCAAACTTCAACCGGAAATAAATAAATAAATAAAAAAAGCACTGCTTTTAGAACTTGAGAAATTCCTTTGAGACAAACTAACGAGGTTAAGCACGCTTCAATAAGCTGTAAGGTACAAAACTTGAATCCAACTGCGAATACCTCTACTACACCCTTCAATTTAATAAACGACATAATTTTCTTTAATGGACATATCACTTTACCACCTTCAAGCAAACGATCCTTTAAGCTCAAATCATAAGAATTACTTAAGACCCGATAGAACCTTTCAATACGTCACTCTGCGCAAACTAATTTCAGATACCACAATAATTCATGAACTCCCATAGGATCATGAATGCGACACTCCAAACATTTCATCTAACTGACATCACGAAAGATGAACAAATTCTTTTACTTCTACAAGAATCAACACTACCCTCATCATCTCATACTCAGTTTTACTAACCTCATCATTATATATTCTTAGCATAAATCATCATAGCCTACCAGCGCATCATAAACCTTTCCAAAAGAACACAATAACTTACTTCCAAATATTTTTTCCAATAAGATTGCAACAATCTTACTAACATCAAGAATAATACACTCCTAACAAGAATCGTTATCGTCTACTCTTCCATTATAAAGCCCTCCAAAATCTCGTCAAATAGTTCCATGCTACTTTATCATCCCATCCTCAAATTTAAAAGGATTTAATGTGAATAAAACAAACTTTAACATAAGCTAAAAATATTTTATTTGAGTTCCTTGTGTCTCAAGGAATTTTCTGGTATTTTTGGTGAATTTTTGGGATTTAGTTGCTATTTTCTAGAGCTCCTTTTCTTTTATTTGAATTTCTGGAATTAAGGAAATTCGGAAAAACCCTTTTTAAAGCCCGGGCCGTTCCCCGCCGCCCGATCCTCTCTCTCTCTCCACGTGTCGCCCATCCCCCGCACCCTCTCCCGCGCGCCCGCTCTCCCCGGCCCGTTTCCCCCGCTCGCTCCCGGCCGTCGATCCAGCCACGCGGCGCCACCTCCTGCCTTGCCCGCCCCGCGCCCATCCTGGCCGCTCGGTGCGCCACGCAGCAGCACCAGCCCGGCCCACTCTCGCGCCCGCCCCGCCTCACATCCCCGCCGCCCAGCGTGCCACGCGGCAGCATCGTCGCCACCCGTGCCCGCGCCGCTCCCACCCATGCAACCCTAACCCTAGTGTCGCGCTCGCGCTCGCCCGCCGCCACATCGCCTCCGCCCGTTTGGACGTGTGTCGAGCATCCCGCGCATTCGCGCCGTGCCTCGCCCGCACCTTGCCTCGGCCGTCCGATTCGCCGCGTGTCGCCTCCCCCGCCTTCGTCTCGGATGCGGACGCCCGCGCCGTCTCCCTCCCGGCCATCCTCGGTTTGCGCGCTATAAAACCTCCATCACCTCGATTCGTGTGCCCCGCCGTCTCCAACCTCACCACCGCTCTCGCCTCCTTTCCTCGCGCCGTTGCCCTCGCCGACCGGCCTGAGCGCCGCCGCCTCCTCTACCGTCTTCCCGTCGTCGGAGCTGCCTCACCGTCTCGCCAAGGACCCCGCCGCACCCGTTCTTCGCTGGTGCGATCCACCGGTGAGCGCTTCCGCCTCCTCGTGCCTTCCTCAGTCCCCGGTGCCGGCCACCGCCGTCCTGGACCCAATCCGCCATGCGCCGTCGAACTCGCCGGACCCCATCGCCACCTGGCCACGCCCGCGCACGCGCGCTCGTCCTCGCTTCGCCCGCGCCGCGCCGACGCCTCTGTCCGTGTGCCCAGACCCACGCCACGTCTACCGCGTGACGCTTTGGAAAGCGCGCTGGACACGCGTCGAAGATCCAGCCGCCGCGCCACTCAATCTCAGCCGCACGATTGGATCCGAAGACGGACGGACCAGATCGCACCACGTGCATGCCTTCGAGCCGTCCGATCTGCCACCGCTGACACCCGCGCAACCCGCCACGTCAGCCCTAGCCACGTGGCTTGCCACGTCAGCCCTAATGCTGCGTCAGCCCAACACGACCTCGGTGCCACGTGGCAGCCACGTTAGCTGCCACATCAGCTGACACGTGGCAGCACCAGCAGCTGCCACGTCAGCATCGCCCGCCCCCGCCTGTACTATTTCATGCGCTGGGTTCACCGTGGACCAGTTCTACCGTGGACCGGGTTCACAGCACAGTGCCATTTTTGAATTTCTAGGATTTTCTTTAGGGTTTATTTTTTCGAGAGCCCGTTCTCCTCCGTCCTAGCTCCGATTGACCCCGTTCTTTTTTCTAAATTCATCTAAAATCGAGCTCTAGCTTTTGGTTCTAGTTTCATAATTTTTGGAGTTCATTTGCTTATTATTTTATGTGTTTTCTTTGTTTTGATCGTTTTCCCTCTCGTTAGATTCGGATTCCGAAGGAGCAGATTCTACGCCCGAAGACCAGGAGTACCTCGCTGAGCATAACCAAGGCAAGTCGTGTCCTTTGATCATGTTGAACCCAGTTTGTAATCTATTATTTAATTATTTTATTTTTAATTACATTGCATCGCTATTTTTATAAACCTTTGTATTGGTAGTTATTGTCCGATTGAATTCATCTCTCCTTGATAACTTTGAACACCATGATACCCTTGTCACCATCGGTTGGGAAGCATACTAGTGATGTTATCATATTTGTCACATGGGTTGGTACGATAGACTGCTTAGCTTTGCTTATAGTTCCGATTGGGTTTATCATCACATGTGAATTAATAATTTGACTTAATGAGAAATGGAACTGTAGTTCGTGCCACGTTTATTAAAATTTGTGCCATGACGTTGGTGCGTCATCGGCGGTGTTATACAAATCTGGTTTTGCACTCGGGCGAGTGATCGTGCAGTAAAGGGGGAAGTGTTGAAGCACTCCGAGGCATGAGGTAGTCTCGCCCGGGTAGACTTAAGGACTTAACTTTGTGCGCCATTGATCTAAGATTTACCGTGTAAACCACATGTCTAGTATGGGATGGACCTAGCTGACTACTTTGGGATGTTTCAACTTTAATCTTGCCATTGAGATGAACATGGTTGCTGATTTCCATGTGGTGCAAGGGGGGATGTGATGCGAAACCCTAGCGAGCGGATTGAATTATAACTGAACTTTCTAAAGGCCTTGTTGTGATTATCTTTAACGTGAGGATTATCACATCGTGTGGGTACAGTTGTGCAACCTCTGCAGAGTGTAAAACTATTCGAATAGCCGCGTCCTCGGTCATGGATAATGCTCGGTGATTTCACACGAGAGGTAGTTATTTCTGAAAAATTGTGTATTGTAGTTGGACAGTGAATGGTTAATCCACTTTTGGTTTATCTTATGGATGGGAGGTCCATAAGCGGTTGGTTTAGCTTGTGGATGGGAGGTCCATAAGCGGTTGGTTTAGCTTGTGGATGGGAGGTCCGCAAGTGGTTATATCAATTCTTTTGATTATTTATTACTTATTATCGTTTTACTTAAAGTTCGCTTTCAATCTATTTACTGTATTTACCTTCAACTGTCATTTATGCAAATTAACCTTTCAGCCTTCCTTTGGTAAGCCTTGCATACTATATTGCATTCATTTGTTACAAACGACTTGCTGAGTACCAATGTACTCACAGCTTTATGCTCAATGTTGCTCAGTTGAGAAAGAGAAGTATCACCAACAGGAGGTTCCAGAAGGAGAGTACTTCGACGACTTCACGGATTAAGCTTCGTTCTCCACTCGATAGCCTATGGGCTTGTCGATTGGCCACTACGCTTTATTTTGGATTTCCGCTGCTACTTTTGTTAAACCTTCGGGCTAGTCTATTGTAAGTTTGACCATAAGGTCGTACCTTTTGAGATTTATTGATATTTGAGCTTTTCCTTTATTTTATCGTGTATATGGTTGTGGTGACATCTATGTTCGACTGTGTGCACTAGCATGATCCTGGGACTAGTGCAGAATACACAGGGATCCGGATTTGTATATTCGTGTCTCGACAGAGATGGTATCAGAGCTATATCGACTGTAGTACGAAGTCTTAGTTAGAAATGTCATCTTAGCCAATTTCAAAATCTATTTTCTAAATCAAATCAACAAAATGAATATATAGTGATTCTCTATCCTTACCTTATTCTTAGGATTCTTAAACCTCACCTTCTCTGTGAGTTTATTTTCAAATTTTAATTTGACTTCTCATCTCTACAATATCCATAGATGTTTCGAGTGTCCCATAATCAAAGAGAAGATCGACCCAGAATTCTTCGAGCTTTGCGGTGAAGATTGGACCAAGCAAGCAGCCAATTCGTTCCAAGACAAGATTGAAGATCATTGTGAAGATTAGGAGCCGTCGGATTAAAACCCTGTTGTAACAGCCCAGTTGTTTATTTAAAAAAATAAAAATAAAAATATATAAAGTAAAACAATAATCAATTTAGTTTAAAATAAAAAACATAGTTATTTGGTCGCTTGAAATTTTTTAAAATTTTAGTTGACCTGATTTTTTTTTGCTAAAGAAAAGAGCCTTTTGTTAAAAAATATTTTATAAAGAAAAATATCTAAATTTTAGTCGAAAATATTTTTATAAGTTCAAAATGCTTTCAATAATCCGTTCGTGTCAAAACGTGCCAAACCATCCCAGGAGGCTACATTTCAGACGGTTTTGGATTCGCTTCACCGAGCAAAAAGATATTGAGTTTTTCGTGTTTCGGTACTGTCGTCATTCAAACGACGATTACGTCGCCTCTGGTGAGTTTTCGGCTTAGCCGATATTTTTTTCTAGCTTCGCCTCGCCGTGTTCTAGGCCATGCTCACCTTGCTTCTCCATATTCCCTACCCGAAAAATATTCTTCTCTTCACACCCTATGCCGTTGTCGTTGTCCGCATCGTCACCGTGCTCCGTTTGACGTGCCGTCACTTCCTACATGTGCCTCGGGTCATTAGCAACCCATTGGCTTCACCTCCCGTGCCTTTTCTTGCCAATGACACGGTCAAAAATAATGAAAAGGGCTGCTGTCCGTTACTGTTCATAGAGGAATATTCCTAATTTTTCCTTTTTCAGCATTTTCTGATCCGACAATCTTCCAATCGCTCGTTCTTCTCCGTCCAAACTCCGAATCAGGTGATTCAAGTTTCTAAATTTATCTAAATTTATAATCTATTTTTCAGTATATATTTCATAATTTTTGGATTTTCTCGACCTCTCTTGGTTGAGTCTCCTCACCCTTGGAACACCATCAACTCCACCGCCCGAGTTGCGCCACTGCTTCACCTCGTCATCGACCACCTTCCAATCACTTCTGGTATTGCATGAGAGCACCAATGCACTCCTCGCAATCCCCTCTCTCTTTCCTTCACCTCGCCACCCCTCTGCCAAGTAATCCCCCCCGCCAGAGTGTCTCTTCCGCCGACGCCGACGCCACCAACGCCAAATCTTCGACGGAACCGCGTGCACCTCATTCACCCTTTTTTCCCGAGCCAAAGCATGACCGGAGTACCCCACTGCCGGTAACCTTCCTCAGGCCCGCACGAACCTTCGACGCCCCTTCTTCGAGCAAGCCGTCGTCGGAGAGTCTCCGTCGTCGATAATCGTGTCCCGCATCCGCTACACCCTCGCTGCTAGCCAACTCTGTGCAGCCCAAACTTTGCGTCAAGGTAAAATCGGACTCATACTCTTCTCCCACTTTTGTACATATCACCGGTCTTCGCCACCATTGGATCGCTCGGATCTTGTCACGTGAAGTCGTCCGACTTCTCCCAACCCATCCGATTCTAAGACTCCGCTATCCGAAGGCTCTTTAGAGTCCGCTGTTCGGAGGCTTCTTAGATTCCGACTGCTCGGAGCCTTCGACTTTGACCTTTAGAGACTCCAACTTTGACCTTGACCTTTGGAGATTTCGACTCTAGCTTTAACCTTCAACCTCGAAGACTTCGACTTTGGTCTTCAATCTCGGAGCCTTCGACTTCGACCTCTGTTTTGAACCGACCATGGTTGTTTGACCATTTTAACCTCCGCACCTCCGACCTCTCTGAACCCTCTGATCTCTCCGACCACTCGAAGCCGTCCAACCACTCTAAGCCGTCCGATTGTTTTGACCACTCTGCATAAACTCCAATCCTTTCGACCACAATTGTTTTTCCGATTACGGCCGCTCACGACCACAATCGCTCCCAACCACTGCAGTCTCCATCTACCTTTGACCATAGTTGCTTCCACCACTGTCACTCTTCGCTCTAAGTCTCCAAGTATCTTCGCTTTTTCAGTGAGTAGTTGGAAGAACACTCGGTAATCGAAGTCGTAGCCGACTCTGAGTACCTTCTCTTTCCACCACTGGCGTTCATTGTCGTCCCGACCACTCAACTCCGACTACCTTTTGTTCTCAACTGCCACAGTGTTCTTCGACCACTGTACAGATTCGACTGGGTCTTCGTTCAAATCTTCGACTGGGTCTTCGTTCAAATCTTCGACTTTGACTTCAACCATACTTGGAGTCTCTATCTTCGGCTTCGACCTCCGCAACTTCAACCATTGCTTCGACCTTGGTTTTGACCCTAGCTTCGACTATGCCTTCGATCATAGCTTTGACCACACAAAAATATTGTAGCTTTCGGCCACTTCTCCTTCACAAAAGAATTCCAAGAATTCCTTTTATTCATTTCTTTGGAATTCAAACTTTCAGAAGTCGTCCTCCTTCGCCCTAACTCCATTGGACCAATTCAAATTCCTAAATTCATATTCTATCTCTCAGCTTTTATTTTATAATTTTTGGATTTTATTTTGGTTTTATTTGAGTTTAGTTGTTCTGGTTTTTCGCGTGTAGATTACGACTATTCCAGAGAGTTTGACTTCGACGATTCGCAGCACCAAGACTTCAAACACGGCAAGTTACACCTTTGACCATGTTGAACCTAATATTTCAAATTTAGTTATGTTGTTTTACTGTATATGCATGCGTACTTCTATTCAAATTTGATTTAAATAGTTAGTACCATAGTATTGATTAAAAAATTTATAGAAATACTTAGCCTGGCTTAGTATAATTTTAGGTGAGATCAATCTTTCACATGAAATGACAGACTTTAAAAATTGATATCTTGACTTCGGTGAGTCAAGGATGGTTTATGAAAATTGTTTAAAGATGAAAATAGAAACTTATGATTTGAACTTAGGCTAATGGTTAGGTGGTGGGTGTTGGCATGCCTCGTGTTTGGTGACACTTAGTTGATTGTCGTGCATGTGGATATGTGGTTGAGCCTAAGTCGGATTAAGAACCGTTTCTGTGAGTCATTTTACGAAGTCACTTCGTACTACCACAAATTCGGTATGGGACGGACCTGGCTAAGCAATTTGTGAATTTCTAAATACGGTTTCGCTATAGGCTGAATGTGAGCGTGGCGTAGGCCGCGAGAAGTCTCACATGGCACAAGAGGGGGCTCCAACTCGTGGATTCGAGTTGTGGTGAAACCTTAGTGGCGGCGTGACTGTTTTGGCTATGGATCATTGTAACAGCCTTGTCATGATCTCCTCACCGCACACCAAAGAAAGTGTGTTAATCTAGTGGCAATATGGGATGATCGTGTCTTGTGGGTAAAGCTGTACACCTCTGCAGAGTTTTAATCTATCCTAGATAGCCGTGTCCACGGTCATGGACATGCTGAGTAGAGTTTTCACAGATTAGTCTTGGGTTTTTAAAATGGTTTTTGAAAAAGTTTATGGATGGATGGATGGAATCCATGACCAGGTGGGATACCTGTGAATAAGTTGGTGTTTGGTCGGAGCCTACACTAACGATATGAATCCATAAAAGATTTTGAAAAGCATATGGATAGATGGAATCCATGTGAAATCATTTGAAAAAGATGGACCAGGTGGGATACCTGTGACTAGGTTAGTGTTTGGTCGGAGCCTACACTAACGATATTATTTTGTTAAATTGTTATTTCTATCTACTGTATAAAATTCAGCTTTTGCACTTATGTATTGTATTTAAATTCAGTACTATTTTTCGCACAAATAACCTTATTAAGCCTTTCTTGGTTATCCTTATGCATGCATTCACTCTGTTAAAAACTCCTGGTGTAACTTGCGTAAGTACTTTATGTGCATACCTTGGGAGTACTTTATGTGCTCACCTTGCTAAAATCTGTTGCCAGAGGACGATGCCAACAACTTCGGTGAGGATGGTGACGACTAGGCCGCGTCTTACGATCATTCGCCTGTAAGGCGGCGGGATGGGTTCTTTGCTTCATTGGTTTTCTTCCGCAGTTTATATTTATTTTTGGTTTATGAACCATTGATGTAAAATTTGGCAATCAGGCCCATATTTAGTTAATGAATAAATGTCATTGTGCATGATATGAATCTTTGTTATCCACTGTGTGCACTAGCTTGATCCTGGACTAGTGCGATTTACACAGAGGATCCAGGAGTCGTTGCTCCGAGGTCCGACACCTGTTCTAGTTTTAGCTTCGTGTAGAACATTTTACTTTTTCTTGCCGTTGTGTGTGATGTGAGATGCAAATATTGCCTTACAAGCATTATATTGCAATCATGTCAACTTTTTATTGGAGTTATTTTCCCCGGTTTTGTTGTTAGCCTTTTCCGGCTAAGTGTTTGTTTAGTTTAGGTTGCCATTAGAGAATCCCCCTTAGACGAATTTACCTCTTATCTATGCTATTTTCCCTCTCATCTTTAAAACCCGGCAAAGGCAGTCAGCAGTTATTTTCTTTTCAGAGCAGCAGCAAGATGGTTGATACCAGGACTACAGCAGGCTGCAACCAGGCAAACCAGGATCCAGAAAGTAGTACCGCACAGCCAGTTCCACCGACTTTGGACCCCGCCTCGATCGATTTTGGTGGCCTGACTCGGATGATGCGACGATGATGCGAGAACATACTGAGCTATGATGCAGCGGCAGCACAGAGCCAAGATACCACCATCGCGCCTCGTCGTGATTCGGCTATGCACGAGTTCATGAGGCGAGACCACCTACTGCTCCAATTCTTGAGCCTATGGAGGCCGATGATTGGATCGGTCGATTGAAAAGAAGCTGAACTTGGCGGTGTTGTTCGGGGAAAAAGTGCTATACGCAACACACCAGCTTGAGGGGGCAGCAGCAGAATGGTGGGAGAACTACTGTGCTGCCCATGAGGACCAGAACAGTATTACATGGGCAGAGTTTGCCAAAGCCTTTCATAACGCCCACGTCTTGGATGGAGTGGTCGAGATGAAGAAAGATGAGTTCCGTGAGTTGCAGCAAGGGAATATGTCAGGAATACCTCAACAGATTCACTCAGCTAGCTCGCTACGCACCAGAGGACGTAGCCTCAGATTCAGCTCGTTAGAAAAGGTTCAAGAAGGATCTGAACCCAGGGTTGAAAGTGCAGATCATAGGCAACGACTATGCCAGTTTTCAGCAGTTGGTGAACAAGGCCATACTTATTGAAGAGTCCCGCCGCGAGTTGGGAGAATTTCACAAAAGAAAGATGAGCCAGCAAGGAGTTCACCTACAGCAGTCACAGAGGACCAGACTCAACACCTAGCAGCCTGCACGAGTGCCTCAGCAACAGCAGTAGCCAGTTTTCAAGACCCCAGCTCCAGTGACCCGTTATGAGATTTCGGGACCCCGTCCTATCAATGTCAGCAATCAACCTCAGAAGAGCGCAAACCCTGCAGGTTCAGCTAATTGTTACAATTGCAAAAAGCCAAGCCACTTCCCTCGCAGTTGCCCGCAAAAGCGTCAAGCAATCACACCAATTTCGTTCAATCTGGAGAGTACGCCTGCCAAGACCCTTCCCCCAGGAGCAAGCCATGGCAGCCAGTAGCCCCAGAGCATTGCAAGAGGAAGCCTGAACCACGTCAGTTCCGCTGTCGCACCCGGTAAACCCATCTCTCCTAGTTAGCCCGGATCCTGGGGTCGAGATCCCGTTTAAGGGGGTAAGATTTGTAACATCCTGATTTTTGGGGATTTTTAAAGTCTAGAATTTAAAAATAAATTTTTAGAATTTTCTGGAATTAATAAAGCTTAGTTTGAATTTTTCAGAATTTAAAAGGATTTAATGTGAATAAAACAAACTTTAACATAAGCTGAAAATATTTTATTTGAGTTCCTTATGTCTCAAGGAATTTTTTGGTATTTTTGGTGAATTTTTGGGATTTATTTGCTATTTTCTAGAGCTCCTTTTCTTTTATTTGAATTTCTGGAATTAAGGAAATTCGGAAAAACCCTTTTTAAACCCCCGGGTCATTCCCCGCCACCTGATCCTCTCTCTCTCCACGTGTCGCCCATCCCCCGCCCCCTCTCCCGCGCGCCCGCTCTCCCTGACCCGTTTCGCCCGCTCGCTCCCGGCCGTCGATCCAGCCACGCAGCGCCACCTCCTACCTCGCCCGCCCCACGTCCATCCTGGCCGCTCGGTGCACCACGTGGTAGCACCAGCCCCGCCTCGCATCCCCGCCGCCCAGCGTGCCACGCGGCAGCATCGTCGCCACCCGTGCCCGCGCCGCTTGCGCCCATGCAACCCTAACCCTAGCGTCGCGCTCGCGCTCGCCCGCCGCCACATTTCCTCCGCCCGTTTGGACGTGTGTCGAGCATCCCGCGCATTCGCGCCATGCCTCGCTCGCACCTTGCTTCGGCCGTCTGATTCGCCGCGTGTCGCCTCCCCCGCCTTCGTCTCGGATGCAGATGCCCGCGCCGTCTCCCTCCCGGCCATCCTCGGTTCGCGCGCTATAAAACCTTCATCGCCTCGGTTCGTGTGCCCCGCCGTCTCCAACCTTGCCACCGCCCTCGCCTCCTCTCCTCGCGCCGTTGCCCTCGCCGACCGGCCTGAGCGCCGCCGCCTCCTCTACCGTCTCCCCGCCAGAGCTGCCTCACCGTCTCGCCAAGGACCCCGCCGCACCCGTTCTTCGCCGGTGCGACCCGCATGTTGTCCCGCCGCCATTCCCGACGCCCGCCGGTGAGCGCTTCCGCCTCCCCGTGCCTCCCTCCGTCCCCGGTGCCGGCCACCGCTGTCCTGGACCCTCTTCGCCGTGCGCCATCGAACTCGCCGGACCCCATCGCCACCCGGCCGCGCCCGCGCACGCGTGCCCAGACCCGCACCGCTCAATCTCACCAGCACGATCGGATCCGAAGACGGACGGACCAGATCGCGCCACGTGGACGCCCTAGAGTCGTCCGATCTGCCACCGCCAACACCCGCGCAACCTGCCGTGTCAGCCCTAGCCACGTGGCTTGCCACGTCAGCCCTAATGCCACGTCAGCGCCACGTGGCGATGCCACGTCAGCGCCACGTCAGCCCAACACGACCTCGGTGCCACGTGCCAGCCACGTCAGCTGACACGTGGCAGCACCAGCAGCTGCCACGTCAGCACCGCCCGCCCCCGCCTGTACTGTTCCATGCACTGGGTTCACCGTGGACCTGTTCTACCGTGGACCGGGTTCACAGCACAGTGCCATTTTTGAATTTCTAGGATTTTCTTTAGGGTTTATTTTTCCGAGAGCCCGTTCTCCTCCGTCCTAGCTCCGATTGACCCCGTTCTTTTTTGTAAATTCATCTAAAATCGAGCTCTAGCCTTTTGGTTCTAGTTTCATGATTTTTGGAGTTCATTTGCTTATCATTTTATGTGTTTTCTTTATTTCGGTCGTTTTCCCTCTCGTTAGATTCAGATTCCGGAGGAGCAGGTTCTACGCCCGAAGACCAGGAGTACCTCGCTGAGCATAACCAAGGCAAGTCATGTCCTTTGATCATGTTGAACCCAGTTTGCAATCTGTTATTTAATTATTTTATTTTTTATTACATTGCATCGCTATTTTTATAAACCTTTGTATTGGTAGTTATTGTCCGATTGAAATCATCCCTCCTTGATAACTTTGAACACCATGATACCCTTGTCACCATAGGTTGGGAAACATACTAGTGATGTTATGATATTTGTCACACGGGTTGGTACGATAGACTGCTTAGCTTTGCTTATAGTTCTGATTGGATTTATCATCACATGTGAATTAACAATTTGACTTAATGAGAAATGGAACTGTGGTTGGTGCCACGTTTATTAAAATTTGTGCCATGACGTTGGTGCGTCATCGGCGGTGTTATACAAATCTGGTTTTGCACTCGGGCGAGTGATCGTGCAGTAAAGGGGGAAGTGTTGGAGCACTCCGAGGCATGAGGTAGTCTCGCCCGGGTAGACTTAAGGACTTAACTTTGTGCGCCATTGATCTGAGATTTACCGTGCAAACCACATGTCTAGTAAGGGATGGACCTAGCTGACTACTTTGGGATGTTTCAACTTTAATCTTGCCGTTGAGATAAACATGGTTGCTGATTTCCATGTGGCGCAAGGGGGGTGTGTTGCGAAACCCTAGCGGGCGGATTGAGTTATAACTGAACTTTGTAAAGGCCTTGTTGTGATTATCTTTAACGTGAGGATTATCACATCGTGTGGGTACAGTTGTGCAACCTCTGCAGAGTGTAAAACTATTCGAATAGCCGCGTCCTCGGTCATGGACAATGCTCGGTGATTTCACACGAGGGGTAGTTATTTCTGAAAAATTGTGCATTGTAGTTGGACAGTGAATAGTTAATCCACTGTTGGTTTATCTTATGGATGGGAGGTCCATAAGCGGTTGGTTTAGCTTGTGGATGGGAGGTCCATAAGCGGTTGGTTTAGCTTGTGGATGGGAGGTCCGCAAGTGGTTATATCAATTCTTTTGATTATTTATTACTTATTATCGTTTTACTTAAAGTTCGCTTTCAATCTATTTACTGTATTTACATTCAACTGTCATTTATGCAAATTAACCTTTCAGCCTTCCTTTGGTAAGCCTTGCATACTATATTGCATTCATTTGTTACAAACGACTTACTGAGTACCAATGTACTCACAGCTTTATGCCCAATGTTGCTCAGTTGAGGAAGAGGAGTATCACCAACAGGAGGTTCCAGAAGGAGAGTACTTCGATAACTTCTCGGATTAGGCTTCGTTCTCCACTCGATAGCCTATGGGCTTGTCGATTGGCCACTACGCTTTGTTTTGGATTTTCGCTGCTAGTTTTGTTAAGCCTTCGGGCTAGTCTATTGTAAGCTTGTCCATAAGGTCGTACCTTTTGAGATTTATTGATATTTGAGCTTTTCCTTTATTTTATCGTGTATATGGTTGTGATGACATCTATGTTCGACTGTGTGCACTAACATGATCCTGGGATTAGTGCAGAATACATAGGGAGTCCGGATTTGCATATTCGGGTCTCGACACGGTACGACGCCAGGCGGAGCTCGCAAGGGCACTGCTCCGGGGTGCTAGGGCGGAGCCTTGCCACGAAGGGGACAATCGAGGCCCTCCTGCGGGAGAAGAAGATAGAGGAGCGCGACGCAGCTTGCCTGCCTGCCCGCGACGAAGTGGAGCCTCACCCCGAGGCGTCAGAGGCGATTGTCTTCGCCGCATTTTTCGAGGCTGGACTCCGGATGCTGTCGACGCTCTTTGTCGGTGAGGTCTTGGAGGCTTATGGATTTGAGTTGGCGCAGCTGACCCCGAATGCGTGCGGAGGCGGACCTCCATGCGGTACGTGTGCGCAGGTGAGTCTCCGTGCGCTGCGCGTGCGGAGGTGAGTCTCCGTGCGGTGACGCGTGGTAATAATCACCGATGCGTGCGCAGAATTCCGTGTCTTGTTTATACTACGGGAGTGCGTGCGGAGACGAGCCTCGACGCGTTTTTGGTGGGGGGGCACGAATAGCTCCGCAATTGGCGAACTTTATTAAATTCTCGTTTGCTTGGGTGAACGAGTAGAAGAAGTCAGAGGCTGACCATTAGACTCGTTGCCACGATGGTGGCCTTTATTGGCCTAAGCATAGTCCCGCCGTAACCTGTGCGCATTCCATGTGTGGCGGAGTGTCTGCCCTTCCAGCGTGGCGAGGTGATAAGCTTCGCTGCGATCTTTGCCGCCGCGACGATGTCTGAGCCTTCCCACGGACTCCGGCTTGCGGTCGTGTACGCGACGGAGCGCCATCCTGAGGACAAGGTCCCCCGGCTGGAATGCTCGCGGGTACACAGAGCGGCCATACATGCGTGCCATTTGCCGCGCATATTTAGCGACGTGTTGGGTGGCCTTGACGCTCTCTCCGTCGAGGAGGTCCAGGGACAACTGGCGCTCTTCGTCTGGTGCCTGGGCGAGGACCCTTCGTGAGCCAGCCTGGATCTCTTCGGGCGTCATTGCCTCATCGCCGAAGAGGAGTTTGAATGGCGTGAATCCCGTCGGGCGTGTGGCTGTTGTGCGAAGCGACCATAGGACACTGTGGAGCTCGCTGGGCTATTTGCCCTTTGATAGTCCGACAAGGCGTTTTTTGACCCCGACGGAGATGGCACTGTTCGCCCGTTCGACCGCTCCGTTGGACTGTGGATGTCCAATCGAAGCGAACCGAAGTGTGATGCCCATGTCGTCACAGAACTCCTTGAACAGAGCAGAGTCGAACTGCAGACCATTGTCGACGGTGATCTCCTTGGGCACTCCGAAGCGGTATATAATGTTTTGCCAAAGGAAGCGCTGTATAGCTGCCGAGGTGATCTTGGCTAGCGCCACAGCCTCTGGCCACCTGGAAAAATATTCCAAAGCGACCACTATAAAACGCAAATCTCCTGGGGCTCGGGGAAGAGGTCCGACGACGTCGATGCCCCATCGTGCCAGCGGCCATACAGGGGGGATGGGGTTGAGGCCGGTCGGGGGTCTGTGAATGACCCGTCCCATCCATTGGCAGCCTTGACATCAGCGCACAAGGTCTTGGGCGTCAGCAACGGCAGTTGGCTAGTAGAAGCCCTGCCTAAATGCCTTGCCGACGAGCGACCTCGGTGCCAAATGCGAGCCGCAAAGGCCCGCGTGGATTTCCGCGAGGAGGTGCTGTCCTTCTTCGCGCGAGAGGCATCGTGATCTGGAAGGATCTGGCGCGGTACTATAGGCAGCGGAGCTCGACAGGGTCGTCAGGCTCGGTGATGCCCTGTAAGAAGGCGTGAACTGCCTCTCGCCAGTCGCCCTGATGGGTAATCTGGTGGACTAGGGCCACGTCGCGATGGTCCTGCGCGATGGCCGCCGCGTGTAGGATCTCGTAGAATGCGCCTTCGGGAGCGGGGAGTTGTTGGCTGGCGGCTTTTGCGAGGATGTCCGCTTGTTCATTTTATGCTCGGGGGATGGCCTTGACCGTGACGCCCAGGAAATGTCGCTCCTTGGCTCGCACGGCTGCCAGGTACTTGGTGAGGTCGGGGTTCTTGGCCTGGTATGACTTGTCGACTTGCCCCGCCACTAGCCGTGAATCCGTGCGGACGAGGACTCATCGCGCGCCCAGAGCTTTGAGTTTCGCTAGGTCGAAGAGTAGCGCCTCGTATTCTGCGGTGTTGTTGGTGGCGGGAAATGCGAGGCGCGCCGAGTATAACAGGCAGTGCCGCTCCGGCGTAGTGACCACTGTACCTACACCCGCGCCGGAGACGCAGTAGGCTCCGTCAGTGTCGAGCGTCCACACCGGGTCCTCTGGCTGCTGGGCGTACTGGGCCGCGGGGGTCCACTCCGCGAGGAAGTCCGCAAGGATTTGGGACTTGATTGCTGTGCGCGAAGCATATGTCAAGGAAAAAGGGGCGAGTTCGGCTGCCCACTTACCAATGCGTCCCGTGTCCTCTTTATTGTGCAACATCTCCGCCAGAGGGAAGGAGGACGGCACGGTGATTGGATGGGCGAGGAAGTAGTGTTGGAGCTTTCTCGAGGCCATGACTAGCGCGTAGACTAACTTCTCAAGCTCCGTGTACCGCGTCTTAGCGCCTTGGAGGGCTTCGGAGACGAAGTAGACTAGGCTCTGACAAACGCCCTCCTCGAGAACGAGGACGGCGCTGACCGCTGTCGCTGAGGCGGCGAGGTAATGTAAGAGGGGAGCCTTTGGTGCCGGGGCGACCAGAGTGGGTAGGCTTGCAAGGTGCTTCTTAAGGTCGTCGAAGGCGCTGGCGCAATCGGCATCCCAACGAAACCCATCACAGCCGCGCAGGGTTTTGAAAAAGGGTAGGCCGCGCTCCGCTGCCTTGGACAAAAAGTGACTTAGCGCAGCCATGCGGCCAGCGAGTCTTTGGACTTCCCGTGTCGTTTTGGGCGGCTCCATGGTGAGGATTGCGTCGACCTTGTCGGGGTTGGCTTGGATGCCGCGCCCCAACACCAGGAAGCCCAAAAGCTTGCCCGCGCGCACACCACACACGCACTTGTCTGGGTTGAGCTTGATGCCCGCCTTCCGGAGATTGTCGAAGGTCTCTTGGAGATCCTGGCCGTGAGCGGCCAATTGCTTGGTTTTGATGACTACGTCGTCAACGTAAGCCTCCACATTCCTCCCCAATTGGGAGGTCAGCGCTAGTGCAATGAGGCAGGTGAAAGTTGCGCTGGCATTATTCAGACCGAAGGGCATTCTAACAAAGCAGTATGTTCCTATCGGAGTGATGAAGCTGGTCTTGTCTTCATCATCTTTGGCCATGTAGATTTGATGATATCCGGAGTAAGCGTCCAAGAAGCTCATGAGTTCGCAGCCGGCAGTAGCATCGACCAGTTGGTCGACGCGTGGGAGAGGGTAGTCATCCTTCGGGCAAGCCTTGTTGAGGACAGTGAAGTCGATGCACATGCGCCAGGCACCGTTAGCTTTCTTCACCAATACCGGGTTGGCCAGCCAATCTGGGTGTTGGACTTCGCGGATGACGCCAGCCTGTAGGAGCTTTAGTACTTCTATCTTGGATGCCTGCTGCCGGTCAACGGACATACACCGAAGCCTTTGCCTGATCAGCTTGGCATCCTGACGGACCGCTAGGTTGTGCTCGATGAGGGAGCAGTCCACGCCCTTAATGTCCTCCGGGGACCACGCGAAGACATCAGCGTTGTTCTGGAGAACCTGGAGTAGCTCTTGCTCCATCTCCGGGGGGAAGCCGTCGCCTATGGAGACGACTCGGTCGTCGACCTAGAGGGGTACCCTCTTGACTCCGCCCTCCGGTCGAGGCTTAAGGGTCCATCCCGGGGCGGATGGTGTGTCCGCCTTGTGTTTGCCTGCGAGGGCGTGCACCCTACAGTGGGGGCTCGTAAGCTCCGTGCGTCGGGTGAGGTCCTGGTTGCCGAAGATAGTGATTACGCCTCGCGGGTCTGGGAGTTTCAGGCACAGGAAGCCATGATGTGAAACCGCCCCGAAGGAGATGAGGACAGGACGGCCCAGAATGGCATTGTACGGACTTGGGGTGTCCGCGACATCGAAGATGACGCCCTCGGTCCTGACGTTATCGCCCTGATGTAAGGAGACCTGGAGATATACTTGGCCCAATGTACTTGACGACTGGCCTCCAAAGCCGTGCAACGGGGTACTCGATGGCTGCAGTCGACAACGAGGGATTCCCATGCGGTCGAGGGCCTCCGCGAAAAGCACGTTCGCCGAACTACCTCCATCAACGAGGACGCGCCGGACATCACATCCTGCAATGTCGGCTCGGATGAGCAGAGGGTCTTGGTGGGGAAACTCCATGCCTCGGGCATCGGCGGGCGTGAAGGTGACTTTGCCCTGAGCTACTCTGGGCCCTGGCTGCTGCGATGCTCCCGACGACGAACCTCCGGAGATGACGTTGACGATCTGAACCTGCGGGGGCGATCGCTGCGGCTGCTACGGACGGGTCTCCGGTGTGGTGGCCGTCAGGGTTTGCAGGCTCTAAGCCTCTTGTATGGCCCGCACGATTTCACGGAGATCTGCCAGCTCCCGCTGGAGCGCATAGAGGGCCGCCGGCAGGGAGCTCTGCACACCGACGTAGTCAAAGTGGGCAGCACACCCGATCGCGCTGGCCCGACAGCCGCGACCATTGCCTGTGCCGCCGAGTTACCAGCCACGTCAGTGTGGTGGATTTCCGCGTTGCTAGCCCGGTCTGCAGTACTGATGGGGCGGCTTGGCGCTTCTGTAGCGGGAGCGAAGATGCTGTGGTGGCTGGCGAGGTCGATCGCTATTTCGGCGATGGCGGGGTTGGAGTCGGCGTCGGCGATGGCGGGGTTGGAGTCGACGTCGGCGATGGCGGGGTTGGAGTCAACGTCGGCGATGGCGGGGTTAGAGTCGGCGTGAGTATTGCTGTTCACTCCTACGACCGCCGATGCCGACGCCTCGGCGCTGATGCTGACGCGAGGCCTCGCCGCGACCCCCTTCCTCCTCCTCGCCGCCGACGATGTTGGAGCCATCCTTCTTAAGGTCTTGAGGCTTGCTTCCGTCGTCCCCACGGACAACGCCAATTGTTGTGGCTACAGACCAAACAGAGAGAGAAATGTATGGTAGTGGAGAGTTAGGTGAGCAAATGACCTCTTGGGTCTTTCCCAAGAGCTGGACATGATATTTATGGTTCCCTCGTAAGGAGAGTCTTTACCATCGTAACCTTACACCGAGCCTCCCTCCGGAGGGGCATTCATGTCATTACACATATCTTATTACTGCCTCACTCGATATCTACGTCTTCCCACAGGCTAGTTGGGTTAGGTGGGGGCCACCCCTACAACAAATGTAATATATAATGATGTATAAAATCTTACCAGCTTCTCTTAAAGGCCCCAGAAGCCACACACTGTTTGAGACTTAAACTTCTGGTAACTTTAAGCTAAATTTGAAGCTCCCAAACCGGGGGGGGGGGGACGTCTCAAGAATAATAATTTTACGTTTTTATTTTTTATGAATAGCGGACAATAAACAAAACCTTAAGTGTTCTCTTTGTACTTTTCAGTTTTTGTATTTTTCAGTTATGTCTATGATCCTGGCGGGTTCTTTTAAATTCCGTCAACTTAAAGATTTCCTGGAATAACTGGAAATTAATAAACCCGCTATCTGGCCTGCCTCTTTCTCCAAATCCAATTGCGATGCTCAACAAAATACTCGAGGAACGAATTGCAACTGACCTGGTGTTTTTTTAGAACTGAACCAATGGTAATTAATCAACCGTAAGAGCACTGAGCATACAAGTAGTTGAAAGTGTGCACAAGTGTTTGCACTTGCAGTTAGTTCAGAAACACACGCTGAGAGACGAGACAACAGTATTCATGCTTGAAACAAAGTTCAGAACTGCATAGTAAAACGTACACAGAACTCATCGCATTACATCTGATCTCTGACAAGGCAGCACCCACAACTTGTAAGAACAACACCTCCTTCCATAGCTATACCGCAAGAAACATACATTCTCATATCGCTATTACAAGTAGATGACAGATTAACATGAACTCCGCCCTGCTATTTAGCATGGTCATGATGTTACTGACACTGCGTGCTTGGGCCTCTGAATATTAAGGTAAGGTACGAGTAAGTTCAGTACTGGTCAGGCCAGAGGAAGGCGCCCATGGCGAACCTCCTCTTGGCCTCGAGGTCGCCGTCGACGGGGAGGCCGTACTCCCGGAGCAGGCAGTCGACGCGCCACTCCGGCATCGCCTCGTAGTCCGCCTTCTTGTACCGCGGGTAGTGCAGCGGCATCTGGAAGCCGCAGCTGAACATGCCGCACGTCATCTCCTTCCTCTCCGGCTGCTGCTGGCCATCACCGACGGCCACCGTGCCGTTGGACTTGGCCATGCTCACGCTCACGGCAGGCCCCAGGGATCCCATGTCTGCCTGTGTATGGGTTGGTGGTGCTGCTGCTGCCTTGAAGACTTGGAAACTTGCAAGCTACTTGTGTTGCTGCAGAGGGATTGCTCAGTGTGGAGGGGCTTTTATAGGGGGAAGGGGTTGAGAGGAATAATGTGGAGAGTGCTAGACTAAGTTACGCTTAGAATAGCATACTTTTTTTTTACTATCTGATTTATTTTTTACTATAACTAACATGTCTTATTTAGTATAGTTAAATTTAAAAAAAAATAAAAATAGAAAAAATATGTTAGTCCATCACAGACAATACAGATAAATAAAGGAAAAAAATAAAAGACAAAAAAACCCTAAAAACTAAAAAGCTAAAAAAAATAAAATTAATGAATAGTAAAATAAAAACAGAAGTCAGAATTCATCACCAAAATGAATGGGGCTAATGGTATAGTGAAGTTTATGGAAGCCGCTAATGGTTCAGAAGTAGATTCTAACCTCCAAACCATCGTCGTGTAAGATCTCTCAAACGTGGATGGTCCAGAGGCGTGGGCTTTGCAAGTTGTCATGTTGATGTCGATTTAACCCTGATTGGCGCTCGCATTTAAGAGACTATGCCGTGTAACCTCTCCTAATTTCTGCTCTTTGGTGGAAGCTTGCCGATCCATCCATCCACATTTCACTTAATTAAAGGAGTGTACTAGATTCTTTCTGTTATTGTTGGAAATACGTTTGGAGAGAGAATTCTAAGGTTTTCTAAAGTGTTGTGCCTTTTGATTTTTGACTGAAATGATACTGTAACGATCGTTAGTTTTTTCTAAGATATTTAATTAAAGAAAAAAATAAAAAACACCGTTATATCTTCGTAGATAATGTAAAGAAAAAAATCGTATAAAAAAGTAACGTATTCTAAACAACTTTTAACTTTTAAAAATAAAAACCATCGCTATTTAAGAACGGCCCTAAATATGTTCATCCGGATGAACATGCATGAGTAGTATGCAACGCGAACAAGCTCGCAGTAGAAGCATATCTGTTTTAAGGACGTGACTTGCTGCTGAGCGCTTGCTCGGATTCTGTGGGCAAGATGCTGATACTACGGGCGACATGAGCCAATGACTTGCGCAGAACTCGAAGACGCGCGTATCATAGAGAAAGAAACACAGATGGACGCGTAGAAAACGAGCACTCCTTTTCGCTTAGTGCCATGCACCACATGGAATGGATGTACATGGTGAGTTCTGATTTGCCTTTCACTCTTCTCAAGAAGGAAGCGAGGGAAAGATGACGAGGAAACCAGTGGACAAGGAAACAAGAGGTGATTACTGCCTCGAGAAATATTCGTTTCAAATCATCAATCAGCAGCAGTGATTGATTACTAGTTCCATTTTGTAGAGGTCACTTGATGCCTTCATGTTTATTACTTGGCATGTTTCACTAGCGTGCACAGGATGAACTTGCAGTGCCGAACAACAAATCAAAGTGTTTATAAGCCTTGTAATGATTTGTATATATAAAAAAAAAAACCTCAAGGGCTAGTGGGAAGTTTTTCCAATGTGTCACACATAGCATTACAGCCTGGCTGGTTGCTAACCTGCCTCCATGAGGCTACTCTTCTAAGACAAAGTTCAGCGCGCACACAGGACAAGAAATATTTCCTCAGGTCATGCACTAGATGAAGCTCTCCTTTGCTACAAATTATCAGAATGCACGCAAAAGGAAATCTCGAGGCAGTGCTTTTTTCCTCCCAACAACTCCAAGAGGGAATTCCTATCTGGAATCAGTGGAGAATATAATCTTGAAAACCGCTTGCGCATCAAGAAATCACCAGACAAATATATAATACATATCTTGATGCAAGAAAATTATATTTACTTGATGGGTTTACCATGTTAGAGAGAACGTGCACTGAGATCATGAGTCTCTTGTCCAATGGAAAAATGCCATGAAAATCACTTTCTTCCCCTAGAGATACAGCCATGGTGGAACTACCACCGGGACAAACTGGGGCAGCTGCCCGAGTCTCCCGGGCGGAAGAACACCCCCACCCCCGCGCCAGCAGCCGCCGGTGCCCTCGACCAAGCCGCACATCAGGAGTCTGCAAGAAGGTCTGCTAGCCAGCGCCGCTCTGCTGGCTGGGGATGTCGCCATCAAATTTTTCATCCATGGCCATCTCGTGTTCTTGCTGGTTGCTGTTGTCGTACATTCGTCAGTTGTTCATGTTACGCGTGCTTCTGTTCTAGCTAGTTTGTTGTTTCCTCTGCTTAGAATAATGTAGACTTGGTACTAGTGCTCAGATGTCCATGCTTTCTGCAAGAGATTTTGCGCGTGCAAAACCTCTCAGTATTGTTGATCTACATCCGGAGGTTGGTAGTTACAATCGGGGTTGTGGTAATTTAATTTTTCGTCGTGTTTGTGCAAGATGCTGCTGTCCTGTAAGATGTCATGTCAACATGGATGTGATCGTTTCGTGTTATATTAGCATCTCCAAAGAGAAACAGAACTAAACTCACCACTAACCAGTGAACTCCGTTTGCGGATAACTTCATGCTCTCATGCCCTATCTGTCCCAACGCACGCAGCCTGAACTTCATTATTTTTTACACTATCGGTTCGCTCCGGAACTTTTTAATTCCTGGTTCCGCTACTGGATATAGCCAAACATGGCATTGAGCTCAGGTAGAAATAGCACTCCTATCTTCTGTCAAGTTTGCATAGGAAGTGAACATTTTATCTTACAGGGAAAACGACTTCAGTTTGGCAACTCCCACACATGTAATTGATGAAGTAAACATTTTATTATACTGGCAAAACTAAACATGCACAAATCAATTTAATTTTAGAAAATATTAGACTAACATTTATGTATCTGGGCAGGGAAGTCATCCCCTGACCCACACTAGCAAGATAAAGTAGCATGTCCACTGTTCATATGGCAAAATGGTTAAAACTTTAGAACCCTAGAAAGTAGAGTAGAGCCAGCTCACTTGGAGGCTAAAGTCTTCTTGAGGGAGGGGAAAGAATCCAAAAATTCAATGCTGCCACTCATAAAGGATATATAGTTTGCCTGGAGAAAGTGGTGAGCTCAAGAGCACAGATAGCGAAAAGGTCGAGTGTAGAGCTCCTTGCACCATGTCGAACAGACCAGATTAACAATGCATATTGAGAGATAGAACAAGTGACATAATACAATGAAGCGCCTCCGATTTGGTCCAAGAAATTACTACACTCTTGGGCTTATTTCTGAAAAAGATCCTAATAGTCACCCTAATATAGCCCATGTTTCCAAAGGCCACCACAGAGTGCCAGGCCCATTGGCAGAGAATTTAGTACACCTGGCCCAGAGCCCAAGCTGGTACTGCAGTAGAGATGAAAAAAAGCATACTTAGTCACATAGATATTAAAGCCAACCGGTCACTGACTTGATCGACCTTTTGGTTCACCGGTTCATAGTCCAATTGGTGATTTACCGATCTAACCGGTAGTTCAATATGACTTAACAATACAGTAAGTTTCTTATTTATCATAACATTCAACTTGCTAACTTGGTCACCAGAGCTAACGCATGAGGTGGGTGTCACAGGAGATTGTGGATTTGAGCCTTGTCTCATGCATATTTTTCAAAAAATTTTCCGCTGAGCACACCTCCGGTCCAACCATGCCAATTTTTCTCCGGTTTTGTGCAGAAATGGCCGGTTCAACCGGGATTTTTCCGATTCAACACAGTTCAATTGTACAGCCAGTCCAATAATAAAATCAAACTGGTCTAGCCTTCGATTTCGGTTTTTTCCAGTTGAACTGCTAGTCTGATCCGGTTTTAATAACTGTGCTTAGTTATACAGGGAGGCTAACGTGGAATAATTTAATTTGAGACAAGGCACACTATTCAAGGGATTCTGGGCAAAACTAGAATTAGCAAAAACAGTGGGCAGCCAATCAACCTAGCATCAATTTTCAAGCACACTTAGGTGGTGTTCAGAATGATGATAGCTTATGGCTTTTTTACAGTAGTTGGCTTTTTTTTTACTGTAACTGAGTTGGCTTATTTGTCATAATTAAATTTAAAAAATTTTAAAATAAAAAATATGTTAGCCCATCACAGACAATGCAAAAGAATACGAAAAAAAAGAAATCACAAAAAAACCAAAAAATAAAAAATAAAACAAAAAAATTCAACAGTAAAAACAACGCCATCGCTGGGTTCTGGCGATGCTGAGCGGGGCCTTATATCAACTTACATTGTTTTTCGATGAACAACAATAATCCATCTGACAGTTGCCCAAGATATTTCAACAAGCATCATGCTTGCCTGTAACGCCTTAGAATCCAAACCGGTTTAAGCCTAACCCTATTATGGATAAGTCACGCACACGTAACAACTTGCTTGCGCTTTCGTCTTCGCTTCACGCAAAACGGTTAACTAGAGATTATTACTAATAATGCCTATGGGTTTATATGTTAATGCTTTTCATGTTAAACTAACAATGTGGGATAATCTATATCCTCATGTGCACACACACATAGGCTATCATGAGCCGAAGTGTTACATTACCACTGGCGTGCAAACCAAGCAAGATCCTACCTCCATTCTCAACAATGCATTTCCATCATTTTCTAAGTATGTCACTATAGGGGGGCCTCCATTTGAAGTATGAAATTTTATCTGCATATCACGGCATGCTAATCTTGCAATGCATGAGGTGTAGGTAAGTAAGGAGCTACTGCAGTAGTACAACAGGAGAATAGGTCCTAACACAATATAACTGGTTCGTAAACAACTAGAGAAGTTAAATAATTTAACAATGCTGTGACATTTATAAATTGAATGAATTTGACAATCTATGCCCAGGGTTCAAAAAACCGGTAGCCGGATTTACCGTGGGAACAGTAAAAAAACTGACCAGATTACTTTTAGGTCTAATGCATTTCTTAGGTTGGTTTAGAGTCTTTTAGGTTTTTTTTGGTGCTAGATTATCTACTATATGAGCTAAATATACTTCACTTATTGTACTCCTAACCTAGTTTTTTTGTTTTTAGTGGTTTTCCCTTTTTAAGTGGTTTTTCCAGTTACGGTCATTGGTTTTCAAACCACCTAAATTTAAAATTTGATTCACAAATTTTGAACTTTTTTTTTGGTTTTCCGGTAACCGGCCAGTTACCAACACCGCCGATCGGCCGAGATTCCCTCCGGTTCTGAGTTTTTGAACCTTAGCTATGCCTTATGTTAAGCTTAACGAATTAACGCTTGCGGGAAGGGAATACCCTGTCTAGTTGTTGATTATCCAAAATCAGGGTAATAAAAATGCTAGATGCATTTGCTGGTAGAATATACCATCTGACAGGACGTCAACCACATTATCTGATTTTGATGTTAAACAAGTATTATCAAAACCTTCATTAATCTTGAAAGTAATGTATGAGATCTTCTCAACAAGCACATTAAAGTCCAGTTTTTCCTCCCTGAAGCACAAGCAAAGTGATAAAATATAAAAAGCATGATTGATGCTAAATCTTCTGCAAAGATGCAATAACTCATGTTCACTCACCAGATTTGTACCTATTCCTTCCATGTGAATGTCCAAAATTTAGATACAAGGTGAATAAACCATTTTGCAGTTTTTACTAACCAAAGAATATCTGTACACATTTCCTTTTTTAAACCAGAAAGGTCATAGCAATCAGTGTTCATCCTATACCTGAATAAAAATTAGTAAAGCCCATAGCAGTCAACCTTTTGTCCACCGATATTCCATGTTCACTTCGCTGTTCATTTACCTTGTCTGCAATGTGGAACTAACCAAAGAAGCTGTTGAGATTGCAGCCTCAAATTTTCAAGGGATGATTCAATTAAAGCTGAGCCACAGACAATCAATTAATCAACTAATGCTGCTCCTTCAGTCTGTTAGATGGAGATGATGGATGCATAAAGGTTAGATCTATAATGCATAGCCCAAAGGGCAATATACAGTGTATACAAGCAAGGCATATACAATAACATTGCATTTGGAAGGGTTGACACTAAAATAGGAAAAATCCAAAATCCAGTACTTGAAGATGTCGTTATAGCATGTGGTTCTTGCAAAATTATGTCGATACCAACACTACTACAAAAGAGTTTATATTAGACACCTCATCACAGACGATTCATAAAAACCACCTGTATTAAATGCAATCACAGACGGTTCTTGATAAGAACCGTCTGTGATACTATCACAGACGGTTCTTATCAAGAACCGTCTGTGATATGGAGAACAGTCAGTGATATTCCGCAATATCATAGACGGTTCTTAAGTAAGAACCGTCTGTGATATTCCGCAACTTAAGAACCGTCTGTGATATTCCGTAACTTAAGAACCGTCTGTGATATTGCGGAATATCACAGACGGTTCTTAATTAAGAATCGTCTGTGATATGTTTCCCACCTCACACACCCCTAAAATTTCATAATTTTCCACCTGAGTTCGAGTAGGATTTCGTTTTGACATACTTTCAGTAAAACGGGTATAACTTTTGCATACGGTGTACGTTTTCGATGTTCTTGTACTCGTTGGAAAGCTAACGACGAGCTCGATAAAAAAAATGACTGGCTTACACTAGTCGCCCTCGAAGACCTCCAAAATCGGTTATCTTTAGCCTCAAATTTGAATTGGAAGTTTTTGAATTCTGTTTTTGCCAAAAAAAATTTATCTTCCTTTTGAAATTTGGGGTTTGTCTCAACTGCAAAGTTGTAGATCTCATCGAAACCTTTCAAATGAGTATATATAAGCCATACAGAACTTTGTTATTTCATATTTTGAGACTAATTGTTTATATTGTATCGGTAAATATATAGCCAATATCACAGACGGTTCTTACTAAGAACTGTTTGTGATGCTTTTACAGATGGTTCTTATCAAGAACCGTCTGTGATAAATTCTGACCGCTGGGCCCGTCAATCCTCCCCAACCCAATTTCAGCCAATAGAAACCGACTAACCCACACCCCACAGATCGTCCCACCTCTCTCCCCTATAAATACTCACCTGAAGCCATCTCCTACCCTTTATACGCTCAAAATCTTCCCAGGCTCCTTACTGTCTCCTCCTCAATCGAGCTCTTTGTGGCTTGGGCTCTCTTCATTGTTTCTTCTAGTGTTTGATTCTGTAACTTTGTGTTGCTACTTTGTGACGTTTAGGGCTTCCTCCTTCCATTGTTTCTTTTGCTTACAGTGAGACGGCTACCAAGAAGGATTATATTGCTTGTGATATGGTATAGCTTGTGATATTGTATAGCTTGTTTAGGGCTTCTCATACTCGAGCTGCATCAGGGACGAGAGGCATAGCTTATGATATTGTAATGGTGGATTGTATTCTTGTGATATTGTAATGGTGAATTGTAATCTTATGATATTGTAATGGTGGATTGTAATATAAATAGAATATTTCCTGAGGCTAATTCAAAAAAGAAAAAAATTTAGGTATATAATGAACTATCACAGACGGTTTGTAGTATAAACCGTTTGTGAAGAACATCATAGACGGCTCTATATATAGAACCGTCTGTGATACTCACACATCACAGACGGGTATTACAGACGGTTCTATATATAGAACCGTCTGCGATAGTATTTTTACAGACAGTTCTAGTTATAAACTGTCTGTATTGTATTTATCACAGACGACTCATAACTGTCTGTGATAACCTTCGATTATCACTGACCCATAAATTCAGATGGTTCAAAAAACCGTCTGTGATAACGTTTTTGAACCGTCTGTGATGCTGATTTCTATAGTAGTGCAACTATCTGGAACGTGTAACAGCCCAGAAAGCACAAAGTGCAGAGGCTGGGAAAGTAGATGTAAACTAGAGCAAAGTCAACTACAACAACACGATGAAAAGGAGGTAGAAGGTGACATAAATAGAGAGAGAGCTGTAAATCAAGCCGAAGAGAGGCGCGGATCGAAACCCGAGACAGCAGCGACGCGAAAGAGAAGCACGACAGCCTTGGAAACTTGGGGCAGCGGTTTAGAGAGAAACAGCAGCATTATAAAGACTTCGATGATCTGCAGCGGTTCAAAGAGAAGAGCGACAGCTGCGGCTATGGGAAAGAAAGGAGAGGACCATACTCATCTAAAAGGATAGAACGTGGCTAGCAAAGCAATCGGCCGACTGACAAAGATTTTGTGGACTTACACGAATTTGACGAACTGATAGAGAGATACTACGGATTTGGATTGATACAATGGAAGCTTCCAAAGAAAAGACTCATAGGCAGTGGAATCTAGCACATGTCCTCATCTCTACTACCAGCCCACACAAATAAAATATCTCATTCATCCCTCTCAGCACAGCCAAGAGATAAGAGCAGCCGAGACAAACTCCTTCGGCTCCAACTTCACCGGCTTCCCCTCATCCCCCTCCTTCGCCCTCATTTGATAACAGTCCCCTACCACTGATCAACAGTTTAGACAACAGTGGTAGGTGCCTAGTTTGAGGTAACTGGCAATGTTTGTGGCAATTCAACAAGCATGTGCACAGGCATAAAATACATCTGCAGGGAAATTATGCAGAAGATAATGCCTAAGAAAAGCTATAAAATGGAGGGGATAAAGCATGTGTTAGTACGAATAGATAACTACATGGCGCTTCATCTCTAAACATGTAATAATAGAAAAGAACTTGAATAAAGACCACAAACACAAGGACTCCAACACAAAAAGAAGAAACACAAATTATCTGAATTGTATCTCTCGCACTGAAAAGATAGACAAAACCATTGTTAAAAGCATGGCCATTGAAGTTGAGTACACCCGTTCAAACAGAGGTTCAGGAAACAACCTTTCAACTTCGAGTGCATAAAAGTAAAATGATGCAAAAAAAGAGAGAAGGAATAACCTTCCTATCATCATTGTCCGATGAGTAATAATTATCAGCACTCTACTTGGTTCAAAAATTCTAGTAGGACTGAAAAAACATCGTTTTCAATGCATTTCACCACAAATCATCACAGGTCTGCAGGAACAAGCTTGAACAACATAAAACTAAACGACTCACAAAAAAGAGTTAAGGAAGAGCTAGTTCAGTAGGGTGAAAATCATGTATTTAGCATGATATATTGATTATTAACCTTCCATGTTTTCCTAGGCACAGATGTACAACACATCTAAAGCATGCTCTAAAGGAGCTTGAGCAGTCAGGTCAACCAGTTTTCTCTGACAAATAGCAACAGAACTAATTGACATGCAAAAAAAAAAAATCGACAGTTCCACTTTACAGGCGTACAAGATTGAATTTTTAGCTGCGCTGCTAAGAATACATGATCTCACCATCACTATATTGTCCGAATACTTCATCAGCCAGGAGACTAGCAGACCAGTAGACCCTAAATTGAACACAACCATCCATGTTGTGATAGAATAGCCATTAAGACGACGCTGCCACCATGGACCCCTCTCAAATCCAGCTTTAAAGTCACCATAGACAAGATATCCCATGTTGAATATAACTCCAAACCTGACAGCACATAAGACGAATATGAAAGTGTTCGCCAAGCTATTCATGGGATGGTCTTGAGAATGTTTCGTATGCAAGCAATGCATAGTCAAGAACATGCGCACTGAGGGTGACAGATTGGGAGTTTGGGCTGTGCAATTCTTGATAATGGACCAGTGTTAGATATATACGTATATAATTGTACATTTTGCCAGTACAGACTGTCATTGTTCTTCTTCATAAAGTATTTGGTGTAGACACTAGCTAGTGCAGAAAGACAAGCAGAAAGTATCCCAAGCATGTAACCCTGCAATGGTACTGAGAAAAGAGAATCACATGGTGCATCGCCACATCCTTTGACCTGTAAGAGAAAGAAAGGGTTACAAATCGGTCCAAATTTAGTGACTTAACACAGTTACAATAAAATGGGCAAAGAAGGACAAAATAGCGATCTTTGTTTGTCTTTTGATGAGACAAAAAACCAATAGAGAAGATCCAAAAAACAAGTGGATCTATCCAACTCGAATTTTAGCAATAACAGAGATATCATAAGGATTTGTAATGGGGCAATGATATCACTTGGACTTGGTACTCCGTATTCTCTCCCACGAACAGTCCAAAAGTTATAAGCCACAACTGTAAGTCATAAGTTAAAGCCAAAAAGACTGGCTGGGTTCAAAACCACTTAAGCTCATGGCTTATGTACTGTAGCTACAGTAGATTTCCCAAAAATAGTGTGTTTTTTTGAGGCGGTGTCTAAATGTCAATTGTAGTACATATTATACTGACTTCATATGTACTGACCAAAATCACATGTGAGTATCTGTCTCTCTATAATCTTTTTCACAAACAGTCAGAAATCATAAACCATAAGCTAAAAAGTCTAAACCATAGCTCAAAAGAACTCACCTAGGCCCACTAGCTTCATGCATGACCCTTACCCTCAATAACTAAGTGGACCAGCATTCTTGTCTGATAGGTATTTCAGTGCTAAATTACAGACTATATATTATAGCTAATGTATATACTGTTTAGTCATAAATACAAAACTCAAATCAACAGTCAGACGGAAATCATTAGTCTATTAGTTTTAATATAGGAAAAGACCTCAGGTCAAGGGATTAAATAGCTTCTAATAACTCCCAGAAACTTTTGAGTTTATCCAGCAATCACATGATAGCTTGTGCTCTTGGCATGAACTTCTTAAATCAGATTTGAGTGTTAAGGTTTGAAAGGCAATCTTAGCGGTTCGATCTTGCACCTACGGTTCAGAACTAAGTGGATGGGAGACCCAATCCACTTATGGAATTTGGCAGAAAACCCCCTAGCCTGAAAATTTATCGGATAAGTGGCTTGGAGTCTTCCACCCACCTCATCTGGACCGTATGCACTAGATCCAACAGAGAAAAACCAATCTTGGAGCCTATATATCAGGAGTTGATAAACCATGCCAAAAAAGAAAAGAAAAAAAATCCAATCAGATCTTCCCTAATAACGCGCTCACAAAATTTACAACCATCACAATGAAACATATAAGTTACGCGCAGACTTAAATACGTTTTTATAATATATATGTACCACAAGACTAAAAAACAGGGAAATTACATAACATTAACAAACCTGGCTTGTAGTTGTTCCAGTAAAACAATTGCCATCCATTGTAGATATGACAACTTCCTTTTTAAGACAAGCCTAGTACAATTTGCAGAGAACAAGAGCATTAGTCAATCTAGGGGAATAAGAATAAGAGCACGTTCGAAATAGCGATGACTTCTGACTGAAATTTCACTATAGCTAACTGATTTTTTACTGTATCTGAGTTGGTTTATTGGGTATAATTACATTTAAAAAATATAAAAATAAAAACGACATACTAACATATCACGGACAATGCAAAGAAATACGAAAAAAATAAAACACAAAAAAAACCAAAAAACAAAAAAAACACAACAGGAAAAAATGTACAGTGAAAAAAAAGCCCACGCGGACGCTCACCACCACCGCAGAAGCGGTCCTGAGCAGGGCCTAAAGCACCAATTCCACGGAACATACTTTGCTTAGCCTGTTGTCTCTACTAATAGGGCAACTAACTAAAGGAAGTACAAAAACCAAATCATGATCTCAGTGCTCTCCAAATCCGACGACGACGTCCCTCCGTGTTGCTCTTCAAATCTCCCCCCTCACCATCTCCGTTCCTCCTCGCCGGTCTTCGCCCTCTTTAGTCGTGGGGCCGTGACAGCGCGGCAGCGGGGAGGTGTGGGTAGAGCAAAGCTGCGGAGGAGAGTGATGGTGGTGGGGAGGCGAGACGGAGAAGATGGTGGATGGGCGGAGGGAAGATGGTGAAGGGGAGGGAGGTGGAGGAGGAAAACACATAGGCAAGGCAATCCAGTGAGATGGCATTTATCGGTGATGCGAAATCTGGCGAGTTAGCGGCAGCGGCCTCGTGCACGGGCAAGAAACCCTAATTCCCTGTGCAGCGTCCCCGACTCTTGGTCTTGTGTGGTAACTCTTTTTTCCTCCCTCGGTTTATATACTCCCTCATCTGTTCTTCGCCTAGCGCGCCTAGACGACTGACATGACCGCCTTAGCATCATCTGGCCGCCGCACCCACCCAGCCATCCGCTATGCCGAGGCTGCCTGGTCCGCCTTGGTCCCACCTTGGACCGCCTCGCTGCCTCGCCGCCTAGCCACCCGACTAGGGGCCAAGGCCGGGCGACACCCTGCCACCCAACGCCTAGGCGACCACTCAGGCCGCCTTCTTGAACACTGCCCAACTCTGCCTCCTGATCTCCTCCCATGGCTGACTTGGAGCAATCGAAGCTTCGGCTTTGCCATCTCCATTGCTTCGGTGCCATGGATGCTACCGTTGCACTCACGACCACTGCTAGCACCACCGCTGGTGCAGGCACTGGCACCTTTGACGTCAGAGTTGCGATGCAATGGCACAACCGTCACCACCCACGCTGGGACGAATGGGGCATCAGCATGAGTGCTAATCTCCAGCACCTATAGGATCTTGTCGATGTCGATGGAGAGCACCTCACAGACTAGTTGAGTCACCTCCCCCCTCACCTCGAGCGACCAGTCGATGTGCACTAGTTCAACGAATGGCGGGTTGGCCTTCTCGATGCACTTCTCTACCCGCAATTGTGTTAGAGGCCGAGCAACATCAGCCATTTGCGCTTCAATTGCATCAGCACACGGCCGTTGTCAACATGGACCAAAATCGTGATCCATCACGTGGATGGATCGGGATTTTAGTTCAAATTCCCGATCTATCCATACGGATCCTGGTCCATTCAAACAAGGGGTGTTTCTGCTAGCCAGTTCAATGGCACCTCATCATACAAGAACGATGGTGGTATCAGAGGTCATGCATCTAGATTCGTGGTGATCAATCTATTGATCTCAAAGGAAGAGGGTGTTTTCTTAGGCCAATGCATATACAAGCCACGACTGTTTGATATTTTTTGTTAGAAAATTGCATTGTAACCCTCTGAACTTTTAGCATTATCACTTTACTCTTGGAACTTATATTTTACTTTCTCAGCCCTCTGAACTTATAAAGTTGTACCACTTTACCCCTGAACTTATATTTTACTTTCTCAACCCCTGAACTTTTAGGGTTGCAGCATTTTATTCCCCTGAACTTGTATTTTACTTTCTCAGCTCCCTGAACTTGTGTCTACTTACACCGCAAGTCTATTAGGTTGTTTGCTAATAGAAAACGTTGAGTTGACATAGCACATGGTTGATGTCATAGGGTCGGGCTTGGTCTCGTTGGCATAGTGCCCTCTTCTCCCTTGCAGTGTGGCAGAGTAGGAGATGGAGGGCGTAGAGTGACAGCGGGTATGGCGGCAAGGAGGAGCACGACAGTGGCATTCTTCGGCAAGAGGGCGGACTGAAGGAGATGGGTTTTGGCTTCAGTACGATGCGGCACACCTTGTGATGCAGATGGCCTAGTGCGAGGATGATAGGGATGATGATTCCCCTAGAGCAGAGAGGGGAGAGGTGGTGCAGCTCAATGCTCCTGGCCCGTCCAACGAGCTTTGGCGATAAGAGTGGCACTAATAGGACCACAATGAAGTAAGGAATGTAGTGGCATGGTCAATTTTGGGAGATGGATTGAATTAACTACAAATTTGGGAGGTTTAACATGTGGTTTGGAGTAGTGGCGGCTGTTCATTGGATTGGGGATGAGGAAGGGTGTACATCGACATTGTGGTAGGATGGAAAAGGTAGAAGGAGTGGCAAACGTGTTAGGATGGCATGCTTGGATGCTAATTTATCATCTTACTCATCGCCATCAACCTCACTGATGCCATCCTCGTCGTCCCTATGGAGCCTCCTTGAGTCACTCCTCCTTCTTCCGCGTACAGCTTTGTAGGCCCTGGGAACACGCCACACGCATGGCATCACCGGAGCTCCACCGTGACAACCCGCTGTCACCCCGCGCCCTCCATCCCTTGTTCTGCCACGCTGCAAGAGAGAAGAGAGAATTATGCTGACTCGACAATGCGCCCATGTAATCGAGCCAGACCCTATGGTATCAGCCATGTGCTATGTTAGCTCAGTATTTTCTATTAGCAAACAGCCCAATGGACATACGGTGCAAACAAACGCAAGTTCAAGGGCTGAGAAAGTAAGGTACAAGTTTAGGGAATAAAGTGGTACAGCCTTATAAGTTCAATGGGCTAAAAAATAAAATGCAAGTTCATGGGGGTAAAGTGGCATAACTCTACAAGTTCAGAGGTTGAGAAACTAAAATACAAGTTCAGAAGGTAAAGTGTCACAACCCTACAAGTTTAAAGAGCTATGGTGCAATTTTATCTTTTTCTTTGTAGGAAAGTAATTAAGGAAACGATTCCTTGGTCTTATTTGATGATGATGGATTTGGTTGGATAATTAAGAGATAGAGGATTCTTTGGCTTCCGCAATCGATGATCGATTATATCCTCTACATGCATGCAGCGTGGATTTCGAGGATTGTTAGGATAAGAATAGGGAGATATGTAGATGTTTATCTTGTGGTGGAGGTAGTTGAAAAGGATTTTGTGCACTATCCTCATGCACCATTGCACACAAGAGTAAAAGGCAATTGTGATAACTGACTTTAAGTTGACCTGTTTAATCTCTAAATAACTATTTCGTCTCACAATATAAGTCTAAAGCCCCACTATATGTACAGACCAAGGATATATTAAATTTAAGAAAAGTTAATGCCATTGGACCATGCATACTCTTATTAAATGGTATACTACAACTACTCACTCATTTTTTTAGCATTAAAGTAGAGATATATGATGAAATATTATAATAACTACATCTTTGGCCTTCGCAATAAATTTATATTGTGTGATAACGCTTTCCAAGAATGAGGACTTATATTGCGGGAACGAAGGAGTGCAAAAATAATTCAAAAAGTACTATACTTTGGCCCCATTCATTCTGGCTTTTTCTAGTGGCTTCTGACTTTCAGCTGTTGGCTTTTGGCTGAAATTATACTATAGCAGCAGTTAATTTTTTCTGAGTTATTCGGTTAAAGAAAAATTAAAAATATAAAACACCATTGTATCTCCACGGACAATGCAAAAAAAATGGGGAGAAGCAAATAAACCAAAAAAACCAAAATTAAGAAGCCATTTCATGCAGAAGAGAAGCTGATAACACCTAGCCTCATTTGGAATTTTTTGGACCCTTTGAAATAGTTAATTGCAAAATGGCCCTATAGGCATGGATTTTGTGAAAATGGCCCCCTAGAGCGGTCGGCGAGCGAGCCAGGGTGCATGGCGTGATCGACAAGTGTGGCAGGCTCCTAGCGCAGTCGACGAGCGCATTAGGTGCCTTGGCACCGCCTGAGGGAACGTCAGGCCAGCTAGGGTCCATTTATTGCTCATAATTTTGATTGTTTGGCACTTTTCGCATTATTCAAACCCGTATTTACAGGAATGGCAGTCACTGTGCCGAAATGGCAAAAATATCACTTTTGACACACCATGCGACAGAGGCACAATAGAAAAAGCAAGTAAACAAGAGAAGCAATGTAATAAAAAGCATAAAGCTTAAGATAGTTTTATTACAAAAGCGGGTACAACTAGAGAGAGAAAGTGCTTGCAACCCAAAAAACTGTTTAGCAAGCACTGCTGACTAATCTAACTACAGCTGACTACTCGTCCATGGAGTGACTCCTACACAGTTAGTGTAGTTCCCTAGGGAGCGCGAGTAGGAATAGCTTTGACTGAAGCTAGGGGACCGGGAGCGAGAGCGAAAGCGGAAGTGACTCAGGCTGTAGCTGGGTGACAGGGAGCAGGAGCAAGAGCGGGAGTGAGAGAGATTGCGTCTTTCACTAGATCTTCTGACGTTGATGTCGGGTGGCGGACTGTGGTGGCGCATACTCTTGCGTGCCATGAACCTGGTACGAGGCCCCTAGGGTTGGGTCGGTGCAAGGCCACTGGGGGCAATGACAGGTGCTGGCACTGGTGCTGGCACTGGAGAGGACGGAGGTATATGTAGCCAAAGACCAGAGATGCTCGAGCTCTACCTTAGCGGCAATCTTCTGGGGCTCCACCACTTGGAGGGTGGCCTCACATTGGGTGAGCTGGGTGCAAAGGACATCCGAGTGCTCATTGCTGGAGGTCAGAAGCATCCGCAGCTATCCAATCTCCTGTAGGGCATTGGCGTAGGTGACCGCTATAGCGTGAGTCAACTGGATCTGGTGCGACAATTGGGGGTCATCCACCCTAGTGTTGGGGCACTATGGGAAACGCTCCCCCTCATGGAGGCACGAGAAGAAGGAGAAAGGAGAATGCCGCAGCTTCTCCTTATGCAACTGGCACAAGTGAGCTGCAACCAAGCGTGTCATGTCTTGGACAGTGTCAGAGTAGTGCGTCCGAGAGTGCTCCGCTGAGAAGGTGTGGGATTGGAACTCTGTGTCCTATGCATATATGAATACTTGTATGCTCCATGAGTCCCGGTCCAGGATTCGGTTCATCCTGCCTTTGAAGATGGGTGTGTTGGGTACTCTTCTTTCGCGTCTAGGAGTTTAGATCTTAGAGAGAAGGGAGAGAGGGAGAGGGTACCGACCGTCCGATTGCGTGGAGGAGGAGCTGGCCATCGCGGGTTCGGCAGTGAAGTCTGCGCACGGGCAGCGACGGTCGGAGAAGAGGACGGTGACGGCGGCGGCGGCATAGATCCGGTGACGGGGACGGCGATGGAGCTTCCCGCCGCTGACTGCGCCCCCTCTAGATCGGTTAGGGTTTTTCGGGTGGGGATTGCGACTCAGGCGAACCTCGTAAGTCGAGCCGCCGGCCCCCACCCTCTATTTATTGCGCAGCGCGATAGGGGCCCCACCAGCCAAGAGATGGGCTGGGCACCTCCGATCAGGGCGCGGATCAAGGCCCGATTAGCCGTTGGGCTAATCGGCTGAGATCAATCTAACATTCTCCCCCTTGATCTCAATCTATGCTTTAAATTTAATTACTTTTGACTTTACTCATTCCATCATAGATTAGTGCACAGAACATGTCTCATCATCACGGTCAATCGCCGATAGATTTAACAGCTACAATACACCTCTCTGTTCTGAAATAGTTACTTTAATCTTTTGGGCCATCTTTTAGTCCAGGAATCATAGGCTTTCCCTTAAACCCATGCCGGCTACATGTTCTCTGAACACGTTGGGTGGTAAGCCTTTAGTAAGCGGATCCGCTAGCATCTTTGCGGTACTTATATGCTCAAGACTTATAATTTGATCCTGAACTTTATCTTTCACAATATAGTACTTTATGTCAATGTGTTTGGCAGCACCACTTGACTTATTGTTGTGGGCATACATTACTGCGGGTTCATTATCGCAGTACAACTTAAGTGATCTATTGATGTCGTCAACCACTTTTAAACCGGGTATGAACTTCTTTAGCCAGTTCACCTGCCCCGTAGCCTCATAACATACTACAAACTCGGCATACATTGTGGACGATGTAGTGACGGTTTGCTTTGAGCTTTTCCACGATATAGCTCCTCCAGCGAGAGTGAACACATATCCGGATGTAGACTTTCTATCATCTCCCGCATAATCAGAATCTGTATACCCCACTATATGGAGTAAATCTGATCTTCTGTATGTCATCATGAGGCCTTTTGTTCCTTGCAAAAAACGCAAGACTTTCTTTACCAATTTTCAATATTCTATTCCAGGATTGCTCTGGAATCTGCCAAGTAACCCGGTAACAAACGCTAAGTCAGGGCGTGTACACACTTGAGCATACTGCAAGCTTCTGACAGCTGAAGCATATGGAACCGGTTTCATTTGATCGAGCTCGTACTGGTTCCTAGGGCATTGAAAATCCCCATATCTGTCGCCCTTGACTATAGGTGCAGGTGAAGGACTACATTTATGCATACCAAATTTCTTTAAGACTTTCTCTATGTATGCCTTTTGTGATAGTCCCAATGCCCCTTTGTTTTTATCCCGGTGAATTTCGATCCCTAGAACGAACGAAGCTTCACCAAGATCTTTCATATCAAAATTTGAGGACAAAAACTTCTTTATCTCCAGTAGCAGGCTGACATCACTACTAGCTAGTAGGATATCATCCACATACAGGATTAGGAAGATAAACTTCCCATCTTTAAACTTTGCATAAACATAGTTGTCCTCTTCATTATCTTTGAACCCAAATTTTCTTATTGTACTGTCAAACTTCAAGTACCATTGTCTTGAACCTTGCTTTAACCCATAGATCGATTTCTTTAGGCGGCATCCCATTCTTTCATTTCCTTCCACGACAAAACCTTTCGGTTGTGCCATGTAAACATTTTCCTCCAAATCCCCATTAAGAAATGCCGTCTTTATATCCATCTGATGTAACTCTAAATCATAATGTGCTACTAATGCCATTATGATTCTGAAAGAGTCTTTACATGAGACTGGAGAAAAGGTCTCATTGTAATCAATCACTTCTCTTTGCGTAAAACCTTTTGCCACAAGTCGCGCTTTGTATCTTTCTACATTCCCTTGGGAGTCAAGTTTTGTCTTGTAGACCCATTTACAGCCTACTGTTTTGGCTCCTTTAGGAATAATTTTCAAGTCCCAGACTTTATTAGTCTTCATGGACCTCATTTCATCTTCCATGGTTTCAAGCCATTTTGAAGAATTTTCGCTTCTCATGGCTTCTTCAAATGAGGTGGGATCATCCTCTATTTGAAATTCCTTTGTATGATAAATCTGATAATCATCAGAAATAGCTGATCTTCTTACTCTTTGAGACCTCCTCGGGGCCTCCACATTTGGTACATCTTCTGTTTGGGGCTGCTGTTACTCCCCCTCATCTGTGGCAATGGGTTCTGTAGGATCCTGAAGAACAAGTTCTTCATTCTCATTCATTGTTGCCACAGGAGGAACAATAACAGGTGTTGGCACCACAGTGTCTTGCACCATCGGTGCAGCTACAGCAGGTAGTGTGAAGAATGGCTCTTGAATCATCGGAGTGGGCGCATACACCCGCTTCTCTTCAAGGTCAATCTCACGAGCTACCATACTTCCTCTCATCATTTCGTCCTCTAAGAAGACAGTGTGTCTCGTTTCTACAAACTTTGTATATCTATCTGGACAGTAGAAACGAAAACCTTTTGACTTTTCAGGGTAGCCAATGAAATTGCAACTTACTGTTTTGAGATCAAGTTTCCCAAGGTTTGGGTTAAATACTTTAGCCTCAGCAGGACTCCCTCACATACGTAAGTGATTTAGTGAGGGAACTCTTCCTATCCACAATTCGTACGGTGTTTTGGGCACCGACTTACTAGGCACTCTGTTGAGAATATGAATGGCGGTTTTTAACGCCTCCATCCATAAACTCAATGGTAGTGTGGAATAGCTAATCATGCTTCTCACCATATCCATCAGGGTACGGTTGCGTCTTTCAGCTACTCCATTTTGCTGAGATTCGTCCGGTGTAGAATACTGGGCCACTATGCCATTTTCCTGTAAAAACCTTGCAAAAGGTCCAGGAACTTGTCCATATGGGGTATGTCGACCGTAGTACTCCCCCCCCCCCCACGATCAGATCGGACTATCTTAATCTTTAAATCGTGTTGGTTTTCAACTTCAGCCTTAAATATCTTGAATTTATCCAAGGCTTCATTTCTTTCTTTGATTGGATAAATATATCCATAACGGGAGTAATCATCCGTGAATGTTATGAACGAGTCATATCCATCCACACTTTTCACAGGAAAAGGACCACAAATGTCTGTGTGAATAATTTGTAGAACTCTTGTGCTTCTTTTGGCGTCTTTCTTAATTTTCTTTACATATTTTCCTTTAATGCATTCTCTGCATTGTTCTAAGTCTGAGAACTCTAATAGAGGAAGAATTTCATTTTTAACTAGTCTTTCTATTCTCCCCCTCGAAATATGGCCTAAACGACAGTGCCATAATTTCGACGATTCATTATGAGTTCTCTTTCGTTTTCTGTTCGCATTTACAGGCGAGGATATACGCTCATTCACATCACATACGGAATTCACATTTTCACGAAGTGACAACAAATAAAGCTCGTCTTGTTTGATGGCAAGACCAATGCATTTATCATTAAACAGTATTTCACATTTGCCATTTCCAAAGTGACAATCATAACCATCATTGTCCAAATTTGAAACACTAATCAAATTCCTCTGTAAAGAGGGAACATAAAGAACATCTCTAAGTAAAAGATTGGAACCATTAGCTAACTCTAATGAAAGATCACCAACGACTTCAACTTCAGCTTGGATTCCATTTGCAATTTTAATGCATCTTTCGTTTCTTTGCATAGTCCTCGTCGAACGGAATCCCTGTAAGGAATTAGCAACATGAACAGTTGCTCCTGAGTCAATCCACCAAGTGGATTTCGAATATTGCACATACAGACATTCATTTATAAAGGTAATAATGTTCTCACCTTTCTTTGCCATTATCATCTTTAAGTAATCAGGACAGTTCTTCTTGTAGTGTCCCGTCTTCTTGCAGTGAAGACACTGATCTTTGTCTACAGCAAATTTATTCTGTTGAGGCTGATGGACAGAGGTTTTTCCCTTGTTCTTTGAGAGGAGGTACTGTTGAAGTTCTTTTTCTTGTTATCCTTCACATAGTTGATAGATCCACCATGTGAGGATTTAATTCTTTCCTCCTCTTGCACACACATAGCTATGCACTTTTCCAAGTCCTATTTCTCGGGCTGCATATTGTAGTTGACAACAAATGTGTCAAACTCTTTGGGCAAGGAAGCAAAAACCAAATGAATAAGTAACTCATCCTTGATAGCCAAATCCATTGGTTTAAGTTTAGATGCCAAGTTACTCATCCTTAGTATGTGCTCTCTTATGCCACTGCCATTACCAGAGTACCTTTCTGTCACAAGCTGCTTAATCAGCTGTGTAGCATAAGTCTTTGAAGAGCCAGTGAACTGACTCTTTATTTTATCAAGGTACTCTGTGACAGTATCACACTCTGCAATTGAGCCCACAATTGCAGGCTCAATTGTGTTCTTTATCACAGCCATACATTTCTTGTTGGCTGTGGTCCATTTCTTATGATCAAGATCATAAGACATCTGTAAGGGAGCATGATCCATCTATCTTTTCTGCCAAGCAGTATCATCCTCATTTTGATCCCTCACTGGTGCCATAGGCTCAGTAGGACGTGCTGTAGTGAGGACCCAGTCCACCTCAGCCAAGATAAACGCTAAGTCTATCTTTTTCTTCCACTCTCCATAATTATCTCCTTTAAAAGTGGGGATCTCTCTGATACAACTCATCAAGTTGTATCCGCCTGAAAAATATTTCAAATAAAGTGAGAACATAACAGGAAAATTATATACCTTATTTCCAACGTTGGTCAAAAATACGACATACAATTAAATCAATTTTATCTATACATTAAATCTATATCACCGTTGGGCAGAAATAGAAATAATGCATAAAATCATCAATTAAGAATTATAATACTGTTATTATCAACGTTGGTCAGAAAATAACAATATCATAAATCTCTGGAAATTATATCTATTTTTCCAAAATTAAATTCTCCCGTTAGTTCGAATTTAATAATGAAAATTAATCAACATTAACTTTTGCAGCGGAAACTGTAATTATTCTAAAATAATTCATTATTCAGAAGCATATTACTGTACACTTTTAATCTCTGAAAAATTAACACGTTGGTGCAAAAAATTTACATAGATTTGATTCAATTTTCATTCAAATTCAATCATAATTGCTTCTGAAAAACACAATAAAATTCATTTAGCAAAATTTCTGTGCAAATGGCCAATTTTGGCCCAACCCGCGCGGCCGGCCCAGCCGGCGCGTGCTCAGCACTCCTTTGGCCCATATGGCCATTTCGGCCTGCCCAGCAGCCTCTCTCCGCGGCCCAAATAGCGACAGCCCAACTGGCCCATTTCAATCTTGGTCGTAGATCACATCGGACGGTGGGGAGAAAATTTCGCCCGAACAAAAAACCGCCCCCACTCCCGTAGACCCTAACCCTAAGGGCATTTCCACCGGCCCCAACCCGAAAAAACAGATCTGGGCGCAGTCGGCGCGACGGCGGCGTGGCGCCGTGCTCGGATGGCGTGGGTGGCGCGCGCGGCGCGCGCAAACGCGCAATGGCCGGGCGCGCAGCGCGCGACGCAGCGCTGGCGGGCTGGCCGCAGCGCATAGCGCGGCGGGCCCTGCGCAGCACGCGCAGGTCGCCATGGAGGCGCGCATGGGAGGCGCGGCGCACGAGGGCACTCGAGCGGCGGCGCTCGCGCGCGAGCGGCATCGCGCCGCCGCGAGCGCCATCGCAAGGCGGCGCCCCATGGGAGGCGCAGCAACGCGCCGGCGGCGCGCGCGGCGCACGGTGACGACGGCCCGCGACGCAAACGGAGCGGCGCGAGGTCGGCGGTGGCCGGGCGGCGCAACCGGTAAGGCTCTGATACCATTGTTGGGTACTCTTCTTTCGCGTCTAGGAGTTTAGATCTCGAGAGAAGGGAGAGAGGAGAGGTACCCACCGCCCGATTGCGTGGAGGAGGGGCCGCCATCGCGGTTCGGCGGTGAAGTCTGCGCACGGGCAGCGACGGTCGGAGAAGAGGACGGTGACGGCGGCGGCGGCGTAGATCCGGTGACGGGGACGGCGATGGAGCTTCCCGCCGCTGACTGCGCCCCCTCTAGATCGGTTAGGATTTTTCGGGTGGGGATTGTGACTCAGGCGAACCTCGTAAGTCGAGCCGTCGGCCCCCACCCTCTATTTATTGCGCAGCGCGACGGGGGCCCCACCAGCCAAGAGATGGGCTGGGCACCCCCGATCAGGGCGCGGATCAAGGCCCGATTAGCCGTTGGGCTAATCGGCTGAGATCAATCTAACAGGGTGGACTACGATATCATATATAGGTACAGCATGAGCTGTTGCAGGAAACCGACAAACTCCCCATCATCCTCTCCATAAGAGAAATGATCCCACGGACCTACCGACAATGTTCTGACCGTCTACAATTTTGAACAACAAGAGTTCATGGCTGGTCCAACAAACAGTGGTTTACCATAGTCCCACGCTCTGACTGTGCATGTCAAGACGTCACAGAACCCACCAGCAATCTGAAAAACTAGTGCGCTATCATGCCACTTTTTGCAGGCGATAAACCTAGCTTGCTGTTCTGTAACGGATTCAGGGAATTCAGCATCGAATCAAACGGTCCACGTAGAAAGTGGAAACAGGCCTTGCCCAGGGTACTTGCTGATAATTAATGGAGAAATCACCATAACATCTGCCTATTTCCGCAGCCGAATGTGCAGAACCTCATCTCCTATCTTATTCCAGCTAGACCATTCGTCGTCATGGGCGTAAAGAGTGGTGTCACTAGGCAGAGATGATCTATGATGGAAAAAATGACGACTAGGTGGCCACAGATCTGACATCCGCCCACTCGGAGAAGCCATGACGAAGGCTCTCAAATTTTGTAGCGGCTACGCTTCTTGCTGAAGCAGCAAGAAGGACCCGAGGCTTACTAGCTTGTGGGGAGTCCAGCATCCCACTTTCATTCACTGCTTCTGATGGAGTGGATATCAGCTCTGCTTGGATCGGTCCACTACACTAGAATTGCAGGAATTCAGAGGGTTTATGCCGGTGTAGGGAAATATATAATCCACAGTGCAAAGTCTGGAATGAATTGAAGGAGAAGCAAGGGGGCTAATATTAATTTCAAAGAAGCATAGAGTTTCTTTTGCATTTCTCAGCATGTGGCATTTGTGTTAGGAACTTCGTTAGGAGGAGGAGGAGGAGGAGAAGAAAGAGCTGATGCCTCCAGAATTCAGATAAGCTCAGATTGGCAGTTTGACAAAAAGTAGACAATGAAGTGATTATGCTAGATGATTTAACCACAGTGATAAGTAATCAGACAGCTGCTGCAACTGCATACTGGAAACATAGCTCACATACCGTGTCTTCATAACTATAAAAAGCTATACATACATGTATTCCTGGATTACAGTATAACAATCGTATTACTATTTCCATGATTCCATGCTATGGCAACATAAATTCAGTGGTTTCATATTTCAGCATGGCCGAAACATCAGGAAAAACAAGAACCTGTCAGTAGCACTAATTTCCCGGAAAACAAATACATGCTTGATGGACAACAAGGCTACTAGGCAGCACGAAACAAGTCCGCAAGTGGAGTATTGCGCCGATATAAGAGAAGGGCGCATTCGCACTAACTGAAACAAATCTGTGCTATCGTCCAGCGTCCCAGTTCTAGTGCCTTCTAGAGTTTCATTTACCTCTTTGAAAAAAAAAATAACCGAAAGCTGTAGTGCCCTGCTCGCAGCTCAACTGAACACAACAAAGCTCTCAGAGCTCGCTGCAGGGAAGGCGCACCAAACATGGCGGCGCGGCCGAATCTGGTTAAATTCCTGATGGATCGCGTCTCCGACGAACGCAAACAATCAAGCGTGCGATGTCTGCTTGATGTGCACCGCGCAACCGAAATCCTGTTCGTGTGGGGTTGCCGCAACCAACGTTCTGTTCCTGCCCCCATCTTGCCTCCCCTTTCGTTTTCCTTTGGCTGTGGCGACGTCGGTTGCCGGAGCAGGCAAAAGATTTGCTTTCACAAGAGAGGCCAGGCCACGTCTGCTAGTTCAGATCATATTATCACGGGAGGTGCTTCGACGCTGTCTCAGAAAGTGAAACGCACAAATGTTAAAGCTCGTTAGGGATCCGATTTGCAGCCATCTACTACTTCACTGTTAACCGTGCTGCTTCAGGATATTCTTTTCCGAAAATTTATATGATTGCTTCTTCAAGATATTCGTGTTGCAGTATAAGTGAATTGTCCGTCTTTTCTCATCAGCTTAAACTTTTGGGTGAATTGATTGGTGCATACAACTTAATATGGTATCAGAGCCAAGAGGTCTTGAGTTCGAGACCCGTTTGGTGTAATTAAAAAAAAATAATTGCAGCCTACTTCTATTCCACGTCTTAGGCCTGAAAGCCTACACGTGAGGGGGAGTGTTGAAGTATAAGTGAATTGCCCGTCTTTCCTCATCAACTTAAACTTTTAGGTGAATTGGTTGGTGCATACAATTTAATAATTCGTAGTCCTAGAGCTGGGAAATTTGGCTAGGCATCTTAAATGCTCATGTGATAGTAATAACAAATCTCTACAGCATAAACATGAATCTTGGTATTCACCGAGACAAGTAGATATAGTGCTTGATCTTCATCTAATTAAGGGTATGCTTCGAGCTAATTTAACAGGTACTGGTAACTTTGTAATCTGGACATGTGTGCAGTTCAGCATACCAGCACTAGTCCAGTGCACAAAAATGAGAGGAACTACTTTGACTCCTTTTTTAAAATCTTCATGTGAAGCATGTGGTTTTACGGTTTCCCAAAATTTCAAGTAAATTCAATTCTATATCTGGGGAAGGCAAAAAATAATGTTTCGGTAATCAGCATGTGTGTCGCAATCGAGTTGTACAACTTGAATTTCACACCTTAGCGTCACGGAAAATGGCTTCCCTGTTTCCGTTTCCGTGTCCTCCTCTGTGTTCCCTCGATTTGGATCGCTCATTGCGATCAACGAACGATCCAGATCGAAGGAACACAGAAGGAAACACGGAAACAGAAACAGAGAAGCTTCACTCAGCGTCACGAGCCCTATGGATTTCTAGGTTGGCGGTCTGCGCTCTTGTGCTGGCTGCACACACACAAGGCACAATCATTTCATTTTCACAAACATTACGGTTGTATTACTTTATCCCAATTTCTTTCTTTTATGTTCCGAGAAGAGCATGGTCTTCTTATTTCAGCATTCTTTTGTTGTTATTGTTTACCAAATAGACATTAATCAGACCCTATCTTTTTTTTTTAGAAAAAAGAGAGACATTAGGGCCTCAATTCAGTTAAAAAAAATCCTATTCATTTTTTCTGTAGCACTGGGTTTTTTTTTTCAGGAACACACGCAAGGGAAGATTTCTGGTTTAGGTAAACCTGGCAAAAAGGTCAGATATATTTTAGACTAGGTGCAGGTTGGGCTGGGTAAATCTTCTGTCCCAGGTTTTGCTAAGCAAACCGACCTAAACCCAAAATAGATTAAGCTAGCCACCCAAATCCCCATTAATGGATTATTACCGGGAAATACGAGCACAGCAAAAACTTAAACCCAGGCTCAGCACCCAAGTACACATTAATCAATGCACCTAAGACTGGATGCAGCTAGGCTGAACACAGGGTGGCATTTCATTTCAGCAATGGATCTAGGAGCATTGTTTTGTATGAAGCCATGGGCGGAGCTGACCGGGGTGCCCGATATGTCCAAGCACACCCAAAGATTTGAAATGCGTAACTTCAGTACTACTGTCATGCAGATCTCAGGTAGTCAGCTCCGACAGAACATATCATAATATAAACCATGTAGGTCTCTATTTGGCCATTCATTCACTCAAGGCAGGGCAAGCCAGCCAGCCAACCCACTCAACGGGCCAACGACTCAACCACTCAAGGCCAGAAAGGCCTCATTTCCTCAAGCCCAGGAGGGAGCCACGGAGCCTACTAATATAATTGGTTCTCATCCAGTCACCACTCACTAAACATCCTTTAATCCAACCCTAAATCCCCAATCCGGTCCCCATGTCCTGCCGTCCTGGAGTGGCTCCTCCGATAGGGCTAGGCGGACGGCGACGGCTCTGCAGCTATAGGCCAGCGGGCAGCGGGTCAGGGGCTCGACGCGTGGGGCTGGAGGCCTCGAGCAGGACTGGAGTAGCGGGCAAGCGGCTAGTGCCCAGTGGCCGAGGCGACCACTGAGCAGTAAGCAGTGGCCAACGTCCGGTCAAGTCGGCAAGCCATCGAGGGCGTCAGGGGCCCAGGGCCAAGGGCATCAATCACTGGAGTAGCTGAGCAGCACACCCAGCACCCAGTCAAGTAGTCAGTGACTGACATCCAACTGGGCAAGGGGAGCGGCTGCACCCAGAAGTTGAGAAAGTGAGAAGCACTGCAGATTTCAGATTTGCACTTTTGCAGAGTGAGTACTAAGTATCAGTAATCAATTAACTAATTAAGCATTCAATTCTAAATTCTAAAATTTGAATCTCTGATTTGAGATTTGTGGAAATGGAATGTTGTAATTGGAGATGTGAAGAGTTGAAATAATATTGTGATTTATGAATTGTGAATATAGAGCAACGGACTAACAGAGAATCAACATTCATCAAGTTGAAATGTTGAATTAATGAATTGACTAGAGAGGCAGAGGCGTTTGTAAGTTAATCTATTAATGTCATCTTTAGTACAGAATATTGCTTCTATCTTGAACATTATAAATTGCTATCGTCTATTGTAAATTGTAATTTGTGAAATATGAATTGTGAATGCAGAGCTATCAAGCAAATTCAAACATGAAGAGCAAGTGGAATTGTGCGCGTGAAATGTGCACACCCATTGCAAGTTTTCTAGCTCCGTCACTGATGGAAGCACTAGTCATACATGCATATTTTTTTTTTGCGACTACAAGATAGACTTATATGCACACACATCACGACCCCGCACACACATGCGTGTGTCTCCTTAGTACATGACTAGACATATGGAGACTGGGGATAAATCATCCACATCACAAAAGTTTCTATTGAAATATACTCACGTATAGGTAAAAATAGACATCAGAATTTAAACATTGGTAGGTGAAGTTATTCACTACAACCCTTCCATCCTACCAAAGTTGTTCCTAATCATGCATGCTCATAACCTGGGCTAGTGAAGATGTCTATGTGTCTGCTATTTTAGGATATGGTTTATGACTTATAGCTACGGTTTATAGTTTTTAGCCTTAGCGTAAGTGCTTATGCGAACGAACCGAAAGCCGATAAAGCAATAAGTCGCTTCTAAAAGGTTGTCCTGATAAATTACTTCGAAACGACAACGAAAAAAATCATTCTATTTATTTGTTTAAAAAAATTATAAATTATAAGCTAAAAGGAACAGAGCTGTTGGGAAAATCCTTGTCAGCCCTGCCCCCCAATACATCTTGGACATGCACTGATGCACAACAGCCGATCTCTGAAATCTGAACGTACAAAGGCAGCGTAGAATGTACTGCCATATAAATACTGTACTCTTGGTTACTACGTAGCAATACGATTTTTTTACGCGATACATGTGTATCGTCAGGGTAAACCAAACAGATTTGGCCACGGGCATCAGTTGTTAGTTGTAAGAGTGAAAGTTGCATTATGATTTCTCATAACTAAAAAATTGGATTTATAAAATATTTCAATATACATAGCAATTTCTAGTGTAAATTAAGAGCCCGTTCTTTTTGGCTGTGGCTTATGACTTTTAACTGAAATTTTTGAATTTTAGCTGTTTGTAACAGATATTACGGAGAGAGATACTCGTTTGCGATTTTGGATGGTATAGATGTTGGGCTTTTAACGTGTACTATAATTAACTTGTAGACTCTATCTTAAAAAATACTCCGTTTGAAAGTTAGATACTATAGTAAAAATTAAAAGTCGTTTTGAGAATCTGAAAAGAACAGACCTTAAGAATCCTTTATGACAACACTAGTTTATTCAATAAAATAACTTACCACCTTAATACGTTGCAATTTGTTTTCTCAAAAAGCAAGAAGCATACCGTGAGGTTCAAGGCCTGTTTGGAATGCATCATTTTTTTTACAAGAAATAGTTCAGTTCTAGTATAAATTGGAAAATAATTATCACGTTCCAAACTAGGCCCTAAACTAAAAACAAGTGTGACAAAATTATCTTTCTAAAAAAAAAGGTACAAGATGGGGCCCTAGAGAGTTCAATTTGTTTGTTTTGAACTTTTGATCTAACCCATTAAAACAACAACTAATATGAGGACTTTGGACTCATAAACCTGGCTAGCAAGAAACCGGAAGGCCCTATATGTATTAGTTTTTAAAAGTTATTATTTTATAGTATCTAACTTTTAAACAAAGTATTTTTTAAACAGTATATATTAATCAATTGTAATATATATTGTAGTAATTTTATTTATATCGGTTAAAATCGTACATAAATATTTTTTCTCTGTAAGTTCTGTATAAACTGAGCTAGAAAAACAAAATTAATAACTAATATAAATGGCTCTTACTTTAGGTTTTAGAAATAAATAGATCGGGCAAGAAACCGGGGACAAGAATAGGGAATTGAGGTGCCAACCCTTGGCTTCCAGACAGGTCACATGCTGAAAGCTTCGAGGGCAACCAAAGCGCAACTGAGCAAGTACGCCGAATCAGAGAGCAGAGCACGGCGCAGTAACAGCGCCCCACGCGTCCGCGAGTGAGTGAAAGGCGCTATACCTTTCCAGCCCCTGCCCTGCATGCACAGATCTCGGTACAGTAAAGAAAACTTCTGTTCATGTGACATAGCCTGCAAATCTGCAATGTCTCTCTGGTCCTTGGCTCCTTGAATTTTTCCTCACTTAAAAGTTTAAACTGGTCAGGTCAAATCTTCTATAGTTCTTGAAAGGAAGGTCATATCTTTGACAGTTCCGTTAGGGAATTCTGAGAAATTGTTTTGATAAAAATTCCTACGAATTTTGATGCTCCAAGCAGGAACTTTTTTAAAATAATCTATTTTTTATTTAAAATTACAGAAATGTAACCGCGCGAAAATTTTTACAGGAGTGATCTCCAGTTACTTAACGGTTGGGTGACTGGAACCTCTCGTTCAACGGCCGCACGACATGCAGCTAGTCCGTGGGCCGTTGCAGTCGCCCAACCATTGGGCAAGAGGTTGCAGTTGCCGAACAGTTGGGCAACAAGCTCCAATCGTATTTTGCGTAACTGGCCCCTAACTGTGTATGAAGGTAAATGACAATTATTGTAGATAGGTAACTTATATCAAATTTTATGTATTAGTTGTATTTTTTTGAGGAAAAATGGGAGGCAATGTTAGTTGATGTATTTGTAAATTTCATAGATGCGTAATAACATTTTGCGATTATCGTATGTTGTTGTAGTGCAAGAAATTTTGTGAATTTGTTTTGAGGATGATTGAGATAACAACAATCAGTAAATACGACGGTAAGTGATATTGTGATGCAACCGGGAATTCATACATAGAGGAGAATTTTTTTTCATATTATTAGATGCATGCTGCAACAAATAGAACTACTCCTACGATACATATGCGTCTTTTTGAAATGAAAATAAATTCGAGCTTCGGGGGAGCAGTGCGGAATGGCCTGACCTACTGCGTGGACCGGTGCTATTTTTCCTTCCTTGCAAGCTCTGCGTTGAACTCCTCAGTGGCCTCTTTGTTCTTGGCCGCCATCTCCCTCTTTTTCTCGTGCTCCCTCTCACGAGCATCGCGCTCCCTGCGCATGCACGCCTCGAGATGAGCTTTCATCTCCTGACGTATATGCTCGGCTTGTTCGTCGTTGCGACGCTCCCCTCGTGGATCTCGTAGGCCCTTTTGACATCCTATTCCTTGAAGTCGAGAGTCCATTGGTCATGTGGGTGAATCTCTAGGTCGATCCACTTGCGGTAACCACATAGCGGTTTCGAGGACTGCGAGTAGATGAGAGAGTTTGTTAATGCGTACTTTAAAAGAGAAATAGTAGGGGGAACATACTGTAATGGGTCCTTACTAGCTGCCGATAGGTGCTTGTGTCCTGACGGCGGTTAGGATAGTCTAGGAGTGGTTTGTACAAACCCAGTAACATATGTCCAAGCTGAGCCACTGCTTATACTTAAAGAATTTGTATGAGTCCCTGCACCAACAGAGGGACGGCGTCTATTCCTCGGGCGGGTGTTGCGACGAACGCTCGGTTGGAACGTTCGGGACGGGGTTGCTGCTATAGGGGCCATCATTGCGGGGAGCTGACCTCCTGGCATACTCCGCTTGTTTGGCCCGGGCCACAACAACACTTGCTTGTTCGTCGCAGGCCACAACATACCTTGCTAGTTTGTAGATCTCCTCCCATTTCTTCATTACCTTGTCCCATTGCTTCTTCTACCTCTTGTCTATCCTGACACGATGAACCAAGCTCTAGTGTGGGGTTTGGTTGCGTAGTGTTCTCTCTCAGATCTCTTCAACCTCCTTTTGTAAGGCAAAAGCTTAGCATGGTGTGGTTAATTTCTTGTGAGTAGTCTGGGAGGTAGAGTGCTGCCCCGCTTGGTATTGTTACTACGCAAAGCTGCCGCATCTAGGTTTGTCACTATGCAAAGTTGTCTCGTCTAGTCTTATCGTTGCGCAAAGCTACACAGTGTAGTCACTTTGGAAAGCTACCCATTTTGGTCTTGTTAATGTGCAAAGTTACCTCATCTAGTCTTGTCACTATGCCAAGTTGGCCAACAGGTCTTGTCACTGTGCAAAGCCACCCTGTCTGGTCTTGTCACTTCAGAGAGCTGCACCATTTGGTCTTGTCACTGCGTAAAGCTGGCCCGTCTGATCTTATCACTGTGGAGAGTTGCACCCTTTGGTCTTGTCACTACACAAAGCTAGCCCATATGGTCTTGTTACTGCGCAAAGCTACCCCATCTGATCTTGTCACTACGCAAAGATGCACCCTTGGGTCATACTGCGCAAAGGTGGCCTGTATGGTCTTGTCACTATGCAAAGCTGCCTCGTCTAGTCGTGTCACTACAGAAAACTACACCCTTTGGTCTTATCACTGCGCAAAGCTGCCCCATCTAGTCTTGTTACTACGCCAAGCTAGCAGTCAGGTCTTATCACTGTACAAAGCCGCCCCATCTGGTCATGTCACCACGGAGAGCTGCACCTTTTGGTCTTGTCACTGCGCAAAGCTGCCCCGTCTGGTCTTGTCACTACGCAAAGTTGCCTCGTCTAGTCTTGTCGCTGCGCCAAGCTGGCAGTTAGGTTTTATTACTACGCAAAGCTGCCTCGTCTGGCCTTATCACTACGGAGATTTGCACCCTTTGGTCTTGTCACTACGCAAAGCTAGCCTATATGGTCTTGTCACTACGTAAAGTTGCCCCGTCTAGTCTTGTCACTGCGGAAAGCTACACCCTTTGGACTTGTAACTATGCAAAGGTGGCCTATCTAGTCTTGTCACTACGCAAAACTGTCCGTCTGGTCATATCACTATGGAAAGCTGCACTCTTTGGTCTTGTCACTGTGCAAAGCTGGCCCATCTAGTGTTGTCACTGCGTAAATCTGCTCCGTCTGGTCTTTGCACTGCACAAAGCTACCTCGTCTGGTGTAGTGACTACGAAAAGATGCAGAGAGCTGTCATGTCGTGGTATGCTTAGCCCTATCTTTTCGGTCCATCCCCACAGGATATAAAATGCATGCCTCGCCCTTGTTAGTAAGAAGAAATACCTTCTACGTGGTAGAGTAACATACCATAGCAAACGCCGAAGGGCCAGTCGAACATGGGTCACCGAAGGAAGACCTTCCGCTGGAAAGGAGGGATGACTTCAGCCCTAACTACCGTTTGATGCTAAATAGGCGTTATTGTAGGGGTGGCCTCCACCTAAACCCAACCGGCCTGTTAGAAGGGTGCAAGCATCGAGTGAGGCATGTATAATGACGTGAATGCCCCCGAAGGGTATTCTTGTAAAGATACTCCTCGCAAGGAGATATATATGTGATACAAGCCATAGGGAGAGGGGACATCTCACCTAACTCCCCACTACGCACTTTCTCTCTCTGTTTGGTCTATAACCACTACAGGTGGCGCCGTCCATAGGGAAAATAAGAGAAAGCCTCAAGATTTTGAGAAAGATGTCACCGAAGAAAGCTTCGTCATCGGCAGCAAAGAAGAAAGAATGGGATGCGGCGAAGTCCCGCGTCGACATCAGGGTGGGCGCGGAAACCACGAGCGCCGACGCTCGTCACGCAACGGTCGACCCCGCCAATGCCGACGCAACGACCGATCCCGCCAACGCCGACACAATGATCGACCCCGCCAACGCCGACGCAACGACCGACCCATCAGCGCCGACGCAGCAACCGACTCCGCCAACGCCGTGACGCCCCACCCCACTGCCGGCATAGCAACCAACTTCGACGGCACCGGCCGGGCGGCAGGGAGTGGTAACGTCAGCGCCCGTGGAGGCACGACTACCATCCCTACACCCGATGCAGGAGCGCCGAGCGGTCCTGGCAGTAATGTGGGCCTCATCAGCGACGCTGGAGTCCACCACACCGACGTCGCGAGTAACTTCGGAGCACAAGCCGTGGCCACTGCTATCCTGCCAGTGCGACTGATGAGGGCATCCCTAACACTTATACATCTCCTCCTATTGGTGGTCATGCACTTACTGAGATGGACACCATAAGTGAAGCTACAAGTAATACAAGTGCAGAAGTATATGTTGGTCCATTGACTAGAGCCAGAGCTAAACTTCTAAATCAACAGGTGCTTTTGTTTCTTAATGACTCTATTATTATTGATGAGAATTGGGTACTACCTCATGCAAGTGTTTTGTGCATTCTCAGGTTTGAACATTGTGAAGCATTTGGAACCGCGAGGGTGGAGAATGAGACCGGAACCAAAGGGTGGGAGGAGAAGCTCACATGGGTCAAGCAAGAAGAGAAAAGCCCAGGAATTCAAGCCCAATTCGTGCCTCCCACAAGGTCAATTGGATTCAAACTCGGATTCAACTCAGAATTCAATTCGGATTCGGTTCGGACAGCCTGACAGGCAGTTACTAAAAAGGTCATAACTTTCACAAACGGAGTCCGATTCAGGCGTTCTTGGACTTGTTGGAAAGATATTTTCAAGGGCTACGCAATGGATCTGGCCCCAGCATCAAATTCGATACGGATCAAAAGTTATGACCGAAACAATATGACGGCTGTAAAATCTAGTTTCCTTTTTTAAGAGTTCGTATCTAAAACCATATAGGGTTGAGTTGTAGTAGGTTTGGAGGACTCTATACACGTCCCAAGAGGCTATATAAGCCCTGTATTGGCACCCTTAGAGGGGGACCAAGTTTTATGCATCAGATTGAAACATAGCTATTGCTTGTTCTTTCAATACCAGAGTTCATGCGAGGACTTTGAGAGAGAATTAGGCGATCCATTGTTCGTTCTGCAACTCAAGGTCAAGCCGTCGTTCCATTGGGAATTGGGGACTTGGCGTTCGTCGCTTGTGGTCGCGCGACGACAACTATCCGGTGTGTTTTGGGCGTTTTCCGAAGAGTTGAGGGTTCGTGCGTGGGCACGAGTGTTCAGCTAGCGACATCGTCTACTTCACATCAACTATCCACGGTTCCTCACTGAGAAGATCGGGACCCATCCCCGTATCATATGGTATCAGATTCTAGGTTTACTCGGTGAGAACTTCTTTACCCGTAGTTAGATTCGTTTTCTGTCCTATCTTCCATTAAACCGAAAATTGCAATACCAAAAACCGTAGTTTCATCTGTTTAGTTCTTGTGCGTTTTGTTAAGTTTTCGTCCATTAGAGTTTTGTTTTCGTGCTGATCCGTGTGTTTCCTTCGCGTAGCTTGATCTTTGTATCCACATAAACCCTACAAAATTGTTGATTGAATTCCTCAATTAGCAACAAAAAAAAGTAAATTGCATTTACTTTTGAATCCCGAATTCCTTGTTGTCCACATTGCTCTCAAGAGATCCATCCAAATTCTCTTTGGGGAGAGTTTGAGAGTATTCACTTCCTTCAAAACCGAAAGTTTGCTGCGTTTTGGCTTCAAAAAAATCACTACTTGTGCCAAACCCTAGCTGACCTAAAAGAAAGAATTGCTACAGTTGAGCTTCACTTATATCTTTTCATCAATTGAGACTAGCTTTTGATATTGCTATTAGGGCTGTTCTTGAGTATTATTTACACTTGCTGAATTCTTGAATTTGTGCAAAGGGAAGAAAACAGAGTTTGGCCAAAAAAGGAGTAAGTTAAAAAAAGAAAAGAAAAGAAGAAAGCTTGAAAGTTTCTCGATTTGATCAAGAAACAAAGTGAAACTAGAAAGTGTTGGCCAAAACTCGTGAAAAAAACCCTAGTTCATATTTTCAGCTTGTGTACTTATTCTCATAGAGCAATCTTGTGCCCTTACAGTCATAACTATTGCAATTGGCTAGCGTCTCTCCTTGTACTTAGTGCAAAACGAGCTATTTATTCATCTCAATTTCAGATTGCCTCTTTCTAGCTCAGTTCCTTTGTTTGCATTAAGTCCCATTTATCGCTATGCGTGTGCGTTCATACACTTCTCTTTAACCAATTGGATCAGCACATAGGCAAATACTCTAGCTTGGATCATTACTTAGCTTTACAATACCTTGAATATCAGATTGCATAGGTTATCCACATACCTGTCCAAGCTCCACCTACACCTGTTTGTGTACTCCCTTGCTCTTGGTTACGCTCATACATTACGGGTTGAGGTCGTTCGCTATCACAGTGTCGATTCGCTGTCCTTGATTCACTTTGGAACAGTAAGCTTGCCTTGTTTTCGTGATGCTTAGTTGTAGACATAGAGAGAGCTTTTGTTTTACTAACCCGGATATAACTACGTTTCTTGGTTGTGAGTTGTTTCCATGTCGTCACGAGGAGGATCCACCTAATCCGGACGCCCGGTTACTTGGATCGAGTACACTCGGCTGCGCGAGATGCTCCAAAAACAACTTCATGATGGTGACAATGGCGTGCGCGATGAGCTTGGGAAGTTCGATCGGTGAACAACCTTGGAGAGGAGGTCACACAATTGCGTGCGAGCATCAACAATAACTTTCGGAGCTGCGTGCCATGTTCACACACCACAATCCACGTGGGGATGCACCGCCGATGCCACAAGTGTGCACGGTCCTCCGCCGTTTTGCACAATGAGACCGAGGAGGAACGTGCTATTCGTGCGGATGAGGAGCGACGCCAACACCAGCGCGCGCCGCATGGCGCACCGCCACACATCGGGATGGCGGCGCAGACGCCTCAAGCACATGGGCCGCCCGAGGCAATGGCGGTCGGTGGAGTTATACCACAGGGTGCCCACGGCGGAGGTGTGCCTCGTGCTGATGCGGACGAGCGCTGGAATGACGATTTTCCCATCGACGACTACGATGAACGACGACGCCATCACCGCAACAACATGCAGCGCCCTCGCCACGATGACGCCGAGGATCTTGTTGCTAAGCCCAAATTTACTCTTCCTATATTTTCAGGTGGTACAGATGTGGAACAATACCTCACTTGGGAGCTGAAAGTTGATAAGTTGTTTCGGATGAACAACTACTCCAATGAGAAGAAGTTGTTGCTTGCATCTAATGGCTTGGATGATTACGCCACACATTGGTGGGAGCAGTTCATCCGTAAGCGCATGGAGCGCCATGAGTTGCCAATTATAACCTGGGAGCAAATGAAGCAGCATTTGCGGGCACGCTTTGTACCGCGCCACTACAAGCGCTCACTCTTTGAGAAGTTGACAGGGCTGCGACAAGGTATGAAATCAATTGATGAATATCATAAGGAAATGGAGACTATCATGATACATGCAGATGTTCGCGAGAATGAAGAATGCACCATGGCAAGATTTCTAGCCGGCATGAATCATCTTTGTCAAGCGCATTGTCAATCACCATCCATATAATGATATGATTGAGTTGCTGCACCAAGCACGCCGGCCGGCGACAAGTGATTGAAGACGCCGGTTCACGCCGGCCACGTTCATCACCACCCAGACAAACATATAACAACAGCCAACCAAACAAGAGCACTTCGGCTGTAAGCAATTCGGCAATGCGCAGTTCTGCAAGTAAGAAGCTGGAGAGTACACCATCACCGGTGCGTCGACCTATGGCGCCCGCGGCTAGTGTGACCTCGTCTTTGGGGTCGACAGGACGTTCACGTGACATTATTTGCCACAAGTGCAAGGGCGTTGGCCATTTTCAGAGGGACTGCCCAAATGTCAGAACTATGCTTGTCACAGAGGATGGCGGTTATGTTTCAGCTAGTGATGATGAGTCGCCCGATGCACAGGCAGTCTTGCATACTGATGACATAGAACAATGTGAGTGTGATCCTGAGTTCCCTACCACTGAGCAGTACTCCATTGTTTGCACGCCCAAGGTGCTTAGTGTCATGCCATCACCATCACTCGAACAACGGTGCAATTTGTTTCAGACTTGGGCCAAGCTTGATATGGGTAAGGTATGCAAAGTGATCATTGATGGCGGCAGTTGTCACAATCTGGCTAGCAAGGATATGTGTCACAAGTTGGGTTTGAAGTATTTGCCACATCCGCGTCCTTATCATGTGCAATGGCTGAGCGACAAGGAGGAAGTGAAGGTGAACTATATGGTGCGTGTGACATTTGCTATTGGGAAGTACACCGAAACCGTGGACTGCGATGTTGTGCCTATGACGGTGTGTCACTTGCTCTTGGGACGGCCATGGCAATATGACCGCTCCGCTCTTCATGATGGGCGACAAATCGCTACACATTTCGATGGAACAATATGGATATCATCTTGAAGCCGCTTACACCGCAGCAGATTGTCAATTCCTCCATGCGAAAATTGAGATGCATGTTGAGAGTGCACAAGCGAGAGAACCATCCGAGTGGTAACAAGAAACAAGAGGAGCAAAGAATTTAGTGATGTTAGCCACCAAATCGAGATGAGGATTTGCGCGGATCCTAATTTGGTGCGTTGCAGTCTTTGTACAAAGATGCATTGCTTTCGACTAATGACTTAACTTCTCTTCCTAGTGGTGTTGTTTCGCTTTACAGATTTCAATGACGTCTTTCGGAAGAAGTACAGCAGGCTCCCACCACTTCGAGGGATAGAACATAAGATCGACTTGATTCCGGGCGCGCCGCCAAACCGACCACCGCATCGCACCAATCCCGAGGAAACAAAGGAAATTCAGAAACAAGTACAAGAGCTTCTCTCCAAAGGGTATGTACGCGAAAGCTTAAGCCCTTGTCTGTTCTGTTATTTTAGTTCCTAAGAAAGATGGTTCATGGCGTATGTGCGTAGATTGTCGAGCGATTAATAATATCACAATTCGATATCGTCATCCTATACCTCGCTTAGATGATATGCTAGACGAATTAAGTGGTGCTGTTATTTTCTAAGATAGATTTGCTTGTGATGGTTACCATCAAATCGAGAATGCATGAAGGGGATGAGTGGAAACAGCCTTTAAAACGAAATTTGGGTTGTACGAGTGGTTAGTCATGCCTTTTGGTTTAACTAATGCACCTAGTACATTCATGCGCTTAATGAATCATGTTTTAAGTCATTTCATTGGTAAATTTGTGGTTGTGTATTTTGATGATATTCGATTTATCATGATGAATCTGAACACATAGACCATCTTAGACAAGTTCTACAAGTTTTGCGTGAGAATAAGTTATTTGGTAACTTAGAGAAGTGTACTTTTGCAAAGATCGTGTCATCTTTTTGGGCTATGTTGTTTCGCACAGGAGTTGAAGTAGATGAGTCTAAAATTGAAGCTATTAAAATTGGCCTACTCCTATGAACGCTACCAAATTAGGAGTTTTCATGGCCTTCTTTGGTTTTTATCGGCGTTTCGTGAAGGATTTTAGCACCATCGCTGCCCCTTTGAATGAACTTACTAAAAGGGTGTTGAATTTGTGTGGGGTAGCGCAAGAAAATGCTTTTTCGAACTTAAGAGACGCTTGATCAAGCACCGTTGCTTGTTTTACTCGATTTCACTAAAAATTTTGAAATTGAGTGTGATGCTAGTGGATTGGGTATTGGTGGTGTTTTAATGCAAGAGGGTAGACCGGTCGCTTATTTTAGTGAGAAACTGAATGGTGCTCAATTGAATTATCCGGTCTATGACAAAGAGCTTTATGCGTTAGTGCGCACGTTAGAAACTTGGCAACACTATTTATGGCCTAAAGAGTTTATTATTCATTCGGATCACGAGGCTTTGAAGTATTTAAAAGGCCAAGCAAACCTGAACCGTAGACATGCCAAATGGGTCGAATTCATTGAGTCGTTTCCTTACATTGTGAAATATAAGAAGGGAAAGGAAAATGTGGTAGCTGATGCTCTTTCTAGGAAAAGTGTGCTTTTAACTCACTTAGGAGTGCACGTCCCTGGTTTAGCGAGTTTACGTGAGTTATATGCTTATGACCATGAATTTTCTGTCCCTTATGCACATTGCAAAGAGGAAAAGGCTGGGATAAATTTCACATCCATGATGGGTTTTGTTTCGCACTAACAAATTATGTGTTCCGTAATCCTCCGTGCGTTTGCTATTATTGCAGGAATCACATGCGGGTGGATTGATGGGACATTTTGCCGTGAGAAGACGTTGTCTATGCTTTGAGCGATCACTTTTATTGGCCTAAGATGAGGCGAGATGTGGAGAGGTATGTGCAACGATGCATTACTTGCCACAAAGCAAAATCGACGATGCATCCATACGGTTTGTATACCCCTTTACCTGTTCCCAATGCCCCATGGGAGGATATTAGTATGGATTTTGTTTTAGGACCGCCTAGAACTAAGAGGGGACGATTCTGTCGCTTTTGTTGTGGATCGTTTTTCAAGATGGCACACTTTATTCCGTGCCACAAGAGCGACAATGCGCCGCATATTGCTGACTTGTTTTTCAGGGGAGATTGTGAGGCTACATGGCGTGCGCGTACAATTGTATCGATCGCGACGTGAAGTTCATGAGCTACTCGGAAGACACTTTGGGGTAAACCGGGACGGTTGTTATTCAAGACAACTTGTCATCCCCAAACCGATGGTCAAACAGAGGTGGTGAACCGCACACTTCGATGCTACTCCGACCATGATCAAGAAGAATCTGCGCGAGTGGGAGGATTGTTTGCCACACGGAATTCGCTTATAATCGGGCCGTGCATTCCACTACGCAGATGTGTCCATTTGAGGTAGTTTATGGTTTCAAGCCCTTTACACCGCTTGATTTGTTGCCACTTCCTACCAACAACATACTCATATGGAGGCGCCCAAGCGAGTGAATATGTGAAGAAGTTGCATCTCAAGACAAAAGAAGTGATAGAGCGCAAGGTCAAATATTATGCTGACAAGGCGAACAAGAAAAGGAAGCAGATGGTTTTTCAACCAGGTGATTTGGTTTGGGTACATTACCGTAAGGATCGTTTTCCGCACCGTCGCAAGTCTAAGTTACTACCGCGTGGTGATGGGCCTTTCAAGGTACTTGCGAAAATCAATGACAATGCCTACAAGATAGAGCTTCCCGGCGATGACTATGGCGTGAGCTCTACGTTCAATGTCGCTGATTTATCACCTTTCTTTGGGGGTGACGATCCAGCGTCGAGGACGCACGCCTTTTCAAGAGGGGAGGATGATGAGGGCATCCCTAACACTTATACATCTCCTCCTATTGGTGGTCATGCACTTACCGAGATGGACACCATAAGTGAAGCTACAAGTAATACAAGTGCAGAAGTATATGTTGGTCCATTGACTAGAGCAGAGCTAAACTTCTAAATCAACAGTGCTTTTGTTTCTTAATGACTCTATTATTATTGATGAGAATTGGGTACTACCTCATGCAAGTGTTTTGTGCATTCTCGTGTTTGAACATTGTGAAGCATTTGGAACCGCGAGGGTGGAGAATGAGGCCGGAACCAAAGGGTGGGAGGAGAAGCTCACATGGGTCAAGCAAGAAGAGAAAAGCCCAGGAATTCAAGCCCACCTGTGCCTCCCACAAGGTCAATTGATTCAAACTCGGATTCAACTCGAATTCAATTCGGATTCGGTTCGGACAGCCTGACAGGCAGTTACTAAAAAGGTCATAACTTTCACAAACGGAGTCCGATTCAGGCGTTCTTGGACTTGTTAGAAAGATATTTTCAAGGGCTACGCAATGGATCTGGCCCTAGCATCAAATTCGATACGGATCAAAAGTTATGACTGAAACAATATGACGGCTGTAAAATCTAGTTTCCTTTTTTAAGAGTTCGTATCTAAAACCATATAGGGTTGAGTTGTAGTAGGTTTGGAGGACTCTATACACGTCCCAAGAGGCTATATAAGCCCTGTATTGGCACCCTTAGAGGGGGACCAAGTTTTATGCATCAGATTGAAACATAGCTATTGCTTGTTCTTTCAATACCAGAGTTCATAAGAGGACTTTGAGAGAGAATTAGGCGATCCATTGTTCGTTCTGCAACTCAAGGTTAAGCCGTCGTTCCATTGGGAATTGGGGACTTGGCGTTCGTCGCTTGTGGTCGCGCGACGACAACTATCCGGTGTGTTTTGGGCGCTCAAGAGTTGAGGGTTCGTGCATGGGCACGAGTGTTCAGCTAGCGACATCGTCTACTTCACATCAACTATCCACGGTTCCTCACTGAGAAGATCGGGACCCATCCCCGTATCAGCGACCAGGTGCGCTGCTTGCTTCGGCCACGCCGGCAGTGGAGCACGCCCTGTTGATGGCCCTCGGCACGCTCCAGCGGGAGCTAGCGGATCTCCGCGGGGCTGTGCAGGCTATGTAAGAGGCTTGGAACCCGCAGACCCTGCCGGTGATCGCGCCGGGGACCCACGTGCAGCAGCCGCAGCAGAACCCCCACAAGCTCAGATTATCAACGTCATCTCCGGAGGTTCCTCGTTGGAAACCTCGGCGCGATCAAGGCCGGGAGTAGTCCATGGTGAAGTTACCTTCGCGCCGGCCGACGCCCGGGGCATGGAGTTTCCCCACCAAGACCCTCTGCTCATCCGAACCGACATTGCAGGCTACGATGTCAGGCATGTCCTTATTGACAGGGGTAGTTTGGCGAATGTACTTTTTGCGGAGGCCCTCGACCGCATGGGGATTCCTCGAAATTGTTTGAAGCCATCGAGCATCCCGCTACATGGTTTTGGGGGCCAACCGCTGAATATATTGGGCCAGGTATGTCTCCAAGTCTCCTTTGTCAGGGCGATGACGTCATAAGCGAGAATGTCATCTTCGATATCGCGGACACACAAAGCCCGTACAATGCCATACTGGGCCGCCCTGTTCTCAACTCCTTCGGGGCGGTCCCACATCATGGCTTCTTGTGTATGAAGCTCCCGGGTTCGCGAGGTGTTATCACTATCTTCGACGACCAGGATCTTGCCCGACGCGTGGAGATTCGTACCAGGAGCCCCCACCGTAGGGTGCACGCCCTCACAGACAAGCTCAAGATAGACGCACCATCCGCCCTGGGGTGGACCCCCAAGCCCCGACCGGAGGGCGGAGTCAACAGGGTACCTCTCCAGGCCGACGGTCAAGTCGTCTCCATCGGACAAGGCTTCCCCCCGGAGGTGGAGCAACGCAGATGTCTTCGCATGGTCCCCGGAGGACATCAAAGGTGTGGACCGCTCCCTCATCGAGCACAACCTAGCGGTCTGCCCAGATGGTAAGCCGGTTAGGCAGAGGCTTCGTCGTATGTCCGTCGACCGGCAGCAAGTAGCCAAGGTGGAAGTAGCGAAACTTCTTCAGGCTGGAGTCATCCGCGAGGTCCAACATTTGGATTGGTTGGCCTACCCGGTGTTGGTGAAAAAAGCTAACGGCGCTTGGCGTATGTGCATCGACTTCACTGCCCTCAACAAGGCATGCCCGAAGGATGGCTACCCTTTACCACGGGTAGATCAACTGGTTGACACAACCACCGGCTGCGAACTCATGAGCTTCTTGGATGCCTACTCCGGCTACCACCAGATCTACATGGCCAAGGATGACGAAGACAAGACCAGCTTTATCACTCCGATAGGGACATACTGCTTTGTCAGGATGCCCTTCGGTTTGAAGAATGCGGGCGCAACCTTCACCCGTCTCATCGCGCTAGCGCTGACCTCCCAACTTGGGAGGAATGTGGAGGTTTACGTCGACGACGTAGTCGTCAAAACCAGGCAGCTGGCCTCTCATAGCCAAGATCTCCAAGAGACCTTTGACAACCTCAGAAAGGCGGGTATCAAGCTCAACCCGGACAAATGTGTATTCGGGGTGCGGGCAAACAAGCTCTTGGGCTTTCTGGTTTCCGGACGCGGCATCCAAGCCAACCCCGACAAAGTCGATGCGATCCTCACTATCGAGCCGCCCAAGACGACAAGGGAAGTCCAAAGACTCGCTGGCCGCATGGCTGCATTGAGCTGCTTTTTGTCCAGGGCAGCGGAGCGGGGCCTGCCTTTTTTCAAAACCCTTCGCGGCTGTGACGGGTTTCATTGGGACGGCGATTGCGCCAGCGCCTTCGACGACCTCAAGAGGCATCTCACAAGCCTCCCCACTCTGGTCGCCCCGGCGTCAGAGGCTCCCCTCTTGCTTTACTTTGCTGCCTCAGCAGCAGCGGTAAGCGCCGTCCTCATCCTCAAGGAGGGCACTCTTCAGCGGCCCGTGTACTTCGTCTCCGAAGCCCTACAAGGCGCCAAGGCGCGGTACACGAAGCTTGAGAAGTTGGCTTATGCGCTGGTCATGGCCTCGGAAAATCTTCGACACTACTTCCTGGCTCATCCAATCACCGTGTCGTCCTCGTTCCCCCTGGCGGAGATGTTGCATAATAAAGAGGCCACGGGACGCATTGGTGAGTGGGCAGCCGAGCTCGCACCGTTTTCTCTGATGTATACCTCGTGAACAGCGATCAAGTACCAAATTATTACGGACTTCCTCGCGGAGTGGACTCCCTCGACCCAGCACGCCCAGCAGCCGGAGGACCCAGTGTGGATGCTTGACACTGATGGAGCTTACTGCGTTTCCGGTGCAGGCGTGGGAGCAGTTGTCACTACGCCGGAACGACACCGCCTGTTATACTCGGCGCGCCTTGCATTTCCCGCCACCAACAACACCGTCGAAAACAAGGCGCTACTCTTTGGCCTCGCGAAGCTCAAAGCTCTGGGCGCGCGACGAGTCCTCGTCCGCACGGATTCACGGCTGGTGGTGGGTCAGGTGGACAAGTTATACCAGGCCAAGGATCCCGAGCTCGCCAAGTACCTAGCAGCCGTGCGAGCAAAAGAGCGGCATTTTCTGGGCGTCGCGGTCAAAGCCATCCCCTGGGCAGAAAATGAGCAAGCTGACATTCTCGCAAAAGCCGCTAGCCAACAGCTCCCCACTCCCGAAGGAGCGTTCTACGAGGTCCTGTTCGCGGCGGCCATCGCGTAGGACAACCGCGACGCGGCCCTTGTCCCCCAGATCACCCACAGGGTGACTGGCGAGAGCCCATTTACGGTTTCTTGCAGGGCATCGCCGAGCCTGACGACCTCGTCGACCTCCGCCGCCTACAATGTCGCGCCAGGTCCTTCCAGGTGCTCGACGGAGTGCTCTACATAAAAGGGGGTCTGCGCACCGCTTCTACGGTGCCTCTCGCGCGAGGAAGTAAAGCACCTCTTCGCGAAAATCCACGCGGGACTCTGCGGCTCACACCTGGCGTCGAGGTTGCTCGTCGACAAGGCGTTCAGGCAAGGCTTCTACTGGCCAACTGCCGTCGCTGATGCCCAAGACCTTGTGCGCCTATGTCAAGGCTACCAGTGGATGGGGTAGGTCATCCATAGGCCCCCGACCAGCCTCAACCCCATTCCTCCCGTATGGTCGCTGGCACGCTGGGGCATCGACGTCGTGCGACCTCTCCCTCGGGCCCCAGGAGACTTGCGGTTCATAGTGGTCACTTTGGAATATTTCTCCAGGTGGCCAGAGGCTGTGGCTCTAGCCAAGGTAACTTCGGCAGCTATGCAGCGTTTCCTCTGGCAGAACATCATATGCCGCTTCGGGGTGCCTAAGGAGATCACCACCGACAATGGGCATCACGCTCCGGTTCGCTTCGGTTGGGCACCCACAGTCTAATAGAGCGGTGGAGCGGGAAACGGCGCCATCTCTGCCGGGGTCAAGAAGCGTCTTGTCGGGTTGCCGAAAAGCAAGTGTCCAAGCGAGCTCCACAGCGTCCTTTGGTCTCTCCGTACAACGGCGACACGCCCAACGGGATTTACGCCGTTCAAGCTCCTCTTTGGCGATGAGGCAATAACGCCCGAGGAGATCAAGGTCGGATCGCGAAGGGTCCTCGCCTAGGCACCAGAAGAAGAGCGTTAGTTGTCCCTGGACCTCCTCGATGGAGAGCGGGTAAAAGCCACCCAGCACGTCGCAAAGTACGCGCGGCAAATGGTGCGCATGCGTGACCGCTCTGTGTACCCGCGAGGATTCCAGCCGGGGGACCTTGTCCTCAAGATAGCACTCCGCGCGGACACGGTCGGTAAGCTGGAGTCCAAGTGGGAAGGCACGTACATCGTTGCGGCAGTGTTACAGCGAGGAGCTTATCGCCTCGTCACACTCGAAGGGCAGATGTTCCGCCACACATGGAATGCGGACAGGTTATGGACGTACTATGTTTAGGACAGCAAAGGCCAGCATGTGGCAGCAGCAACGCCCTGTCTATTGTAAGACGCTTGCTCGGGCAAGCGGGAGATTAATAAAGCTGATCGTCCACCAACCTTTCGTCGAGGTCCGCCTCCGCACGAACTCTACGGAGTATAAATAAGACGTAGCGTCGAGGTCCGCCTCCGCACGCACTCTACGGAGTATAAATAAGACGTAGCGTCGAGATCCGCCTCCGCACGCACTCTACGGAGTATAAATAAGACGTAGCGTCGAGATCCGCCTTCATACGCACTCTACGGAGTATAAATAAGACGTAGCGTCGAGGTCCGCCTCCGTACGCACTCTACGGAGTATAAATAAGACGCAGCAGGGGGACTCCTCCGCGCGCACTCTACGGAGTATAAATAAGATGTAGCGTAGAGGTCCGCCTCCGCACGCACTCTACGGAGTATAAATAAGACGTGGATGTTGTCCCTGCGTATTCTACTGAGTATAAACAAGACGTGGATGTCCCACGCGCGCGTTGGTGTACCCTCTGGTGCCTAGTTAAGTCGTGATTGATAGTCCCACGCATTCTCCGGAGTACAAACAAGACACGGATGTTGTCCCTGCGCACTCTACGGAGTATAAACAAGACGCGAATGTCCCACGCGCGCGTTGGCGTACCCTCTAGAGCCTAGTTAAGTCATGGTTGATAGTCCCACGTATTCTCCGGAGTACAAACAAGATGCGGATATTGTCAATGCGCACTCTACTGAGTATAAACAAGACGCGGATCTCCTGCGTACGCGTTGGCGCCATCGCTACGTGTACTCTTTTTGAGTATAACCAAGACGTGGTCGATATTCCCACGCACTCTGCAGAGTATAAACAAAGTGCTGCAGAGGCTCGCCTCCGCACGCATTCGGCAGGACGCAAATACAGCGCACCAGAGGCTTGCCCCCGCGCATTTCTGCGGGGTGCCGACTAGGCGTCAGCTCCGCTGCCACCACTTCGTGGGGTAGGGGACGGAGCGCTCGCATGTCTACTCCGACTAGGCGTCAGCTCCACTGCCACCACTTCGAGGGGTAGGGGACGGAGCGCTCGTGCGTCTACTCCGACTAGGCGCCAGCTCTGCTGCCACCACTTCGAGGAGTAGGGGATGGAGCGCTCGCCCGCCTACTCCACTCGCGCGTGTACTTCGAGGGGTAGAGGACGGAGCCAGATCGCGCCTACTCCGCTCGTGCGTCTACTTTGACTAGGCGGCAGCTCGGCTGCCACCACGAAGGTGGAGCACTCGACCAACTCGACGGAATGCTCGCGTGTCTGCTTCGCTTACAAGGCGGTATGACCGTTAAGACAAGCGGAGACGGCTGGAAGTGCTTAGCCTCCATCGCGTCAGCAACCAACTACACAAGTAATATGCAACGACAGGGTACTCGGAGAAACGGTTGTTTCTTTCATAAAAAAACAAACAGCAGAAAACAGACCAAAACACACAAAGTTACATCGCACAACACACCGGGCCCCGGTAGCCCCAGATCCGGTCGTAGAAACTCTGGACGGCAGGCAGAGTGGTGCAGGCGGCGCCGGACAATACCCTGGCTTCGATCGACAGCTCCAGCTAGGGATCGACTAGCTCGTTCACATGCTCACACCCCCGGGCATGGAGCATGGCAAGGGCGAGACAGGCGCTGGCGAAACCGTAGTGATCCCTGAAAGCTTTTGCACCGCGGAGTGCCAGGCTTGAGCACTCCTCGAGCCGTGCCAGAGACTGTGCCACATCCACGGGATTGTGCGCACGGTCCGGCACGTCAACGGAAAGGTCCCAGAGGGCCCCCTTTAGTGACTCCATAGCCCTCCACGCCGTCGCTGACATGTCGCCTAGGGTCCGGTTCCTCTCTTTCAAGGTCATGGTGAGCTGCGCATTTTCTTCCTCCAGCGCACTGATTTGCTCAAGCAAACTGGTGTGCTCTTCTCACGCGGCACGTTGGGCCTCTTCCGTGGCACGTTGCGCCGCTGCCATCGCACTCTCCGCGTTCGCCACAAGGCTCCACGCGTTGGATGTAGCCATGGTGATTTCTGCCTCCAACATACAAATGCGCTCGTTCTTTGCAGCGTGAGCCTCGTCGGCAGTGCGAAGCTGGTCCTCCAGCGCCCTCCGCTCACGGGTGCAAGCCTCCTCCAGGGCCCGGTTGATGGCAACCGTCTAAAAGTGGGAGGATATGAGTGTTAAGTCCTCGCTCAGGGCAGTGTGCCCCCCGAGCTGGCATGCTCGAACCCGCCGCCCGACACGCCCTCCGAACCAATGGCGCCTGCCGCCAATACGGTCGACGGGTCGGAGACGGCGGCTCTGGACCGAGCCCTCCGTCGACCAGGAGACGCCCCCACCTCGCCAGCGCCATTGCGGCGACGAGTCGGACTCTGCACCGGCACCACGCGCGCTGGTACGAGGAGGCCGAGGCCCTTGCACACCCGATTTATCCGCCCCAGCTTCGCAGACGTGGTCGCAGCTTCACGCAGCGCGTGCTCTTTCGCCGTATACGGCCTGAGAAGGCCTCTTCTGTGTGCTCCGTGTCTTCCAAGAAGAGCACTGCATGCGAAGTGGTGCTTCATTCACAAAGTAGCTACATCTGTATATGCGACATACGGTTGAAGTACTTACCACGACCGGAGGGTTGCTGTAGAGAAGACACTGTGGGGTGGATGCTATCTCGCCAGCAGTGATCTCACTCATACTTCCATCGGGCGGAGAGAGGAGACACCCCGTACATTGTAAACTCTTCGACGAGATCGCGCATGTTGAACTAGAGGGCAACGCCGGCGAGCCTTCGTGCCTACTGTCGATCGTTCCCCTCCGGCTCCACTCCCGGACAGCCGTTGAAAGCTATTGGCTGACCTCAGCACTGATGGTTGCTGCTACTCGTCACGCGATAGTAGAACCACCGCCGCATCCAGCCGGATTCCCACTTCTCTCGCGTCGCCAGAGCGGGGAAAAGCTTCGCACAGCCCGACCTCACCACTAAATGGACACTGCCAAAAATGGACAATGCCCCTCCCTCGACCTTCTTCGGCTGACAGCGCGCGTCCTGAAGAAGGGCGAATAGGTTCACGCTGGGACGAACACCTTCTACCCGGACCGCCCAGGCAAACACAGCCAGGCGAACTATCGCATTCAGGGTTAGCTGCGCCAACTCCAGCCCATAAGCCCACAAGACCGCGCCTACGAAGAGCGTTGAGGGCATTCGGAGCCCAACCTCAAAAAAGGCGGCGAAGACAATCGCCTCCGACTCCTCTAGGTGAGGCTCCACTTCGTCGCGCGCGGGCAGGCAAGCTCTTGCGCGCTCCTCTATCTTCTTCTCTCGGAAGAGGGCCTCGATCGTCTCCTCGATAGCACGACTCCGCCCTAAGACCCGGGAGCAATTCCCTCTCGAGCTCCACAGGTTGTCGTACCGCTTGTTGGCCCGCGACGGCTTGCGACCCACGAGGGGAAATTCCTCTTGTGGTGGCATCAGACCGCGCTGGCTCGACGAGGCGCTGCCGCTAAGCCGGCGGCCCGGATCTCCACGACACGCCATCCTACTTCCCAAGTGGAAGGCTGAACGAACAGGAGCACGCGCAGATGTTGCGTAGTAGGAAAGAGAAAGCAGGCAATGGTGCACAGGCAAGAGATGTGTCCGCATGCCGACAATGACACTTTATAAAGACCCTTCACACCCCCACGATCGGGAACGCAACCGGCGGGAGCCCACCGGTTCGGCTCCCCACGATCGGGAGGGCAGCCGCGGACAGACCGAGGCGCGCATCGGAGACTGCCGGGCAACGCACGACGCGCCAATAACATCCCGCCACGTCTCCAACTCTCTCAAGAAGGGAAGCAGGCTCGCGGTCGTGCAACCGCTGACATCCCACGACGTGCCAACCGCACCGCACCACGTGTAACTCTCCCTCAGGACGGCGCGTACGGCTGCAGCAGCTCGTCCTTGTCTTTTCAGTACCCTACACGACTCACGCCAACAATTACGACGTCATCTCCGAACTGCGTAGCTGTCGGAACATGACGGTTCTGGACCAGGCGAAGGCCCACCTGATCAACTCAGCATCGCGCATTGCGCATGAAGACCTGGTCCGCCCCGCGCCAGGCGGAGTCTCAGCGCCATGCCTCGCATGTTCGACACCTTCAGCTCCGCAAGTTGACTCTGTCGGTAACTGTGGCACCGCGAGGGATGGCTCCAACACCGAGCACGACTTCGACACCTCGCTCGACTCCGAGTCTTCTGCACGAAGCACGTCTGCACCAAGTGCCTGCATTTTTATTTACAGTAGGTCATAGGCCGTAGGGACGGAGGGGGCTAAAGGACTTGGCAACATGGCTTCGGCCTGTGAAGGCCTTCACCATGAGAGGCTCTTGTTGTAGAGGTGGCCCCCATCTAAACCCAGCCGGCCTGTTAGAAGGGCGCAAGCATCGAGTGAGGTATGTATAATGACGTGAATGCCCCCGAAGGGTTTTCTTGTAAAGATACTCCTCACAAGGAGATATATATGTGATACAAGCCATAGGGAGATGGGACATCTCACCTAACTCCCCACTACGCACTTTCTCTCTCTATTTGGTCTGTAACCACTACAGGAGTGCTGAACCGGTGTGGCTAAAATGCAGACACAAGGAGGGTGCGGTCATGCAGATCTCGGACAACCCGTTCGATGGCAGATGATATTTCTTCTAATGCCCACACTCTGGGGTACAATTTATCAATAGTTTATTTTCCCTTACTACTATTAGAGCTTCCATGATAACCCTCCTTTCCAGCAAATGGGGAAATGCAACTTCGTTCACTGGATCGATCCTCCACATGAACGGTACGTTATGAGGTACGTGGATATATTGTAGGAGCGAATCTTTGACTTGGAGGTGCGGATTCAAAGTCTGAAAAAGGAGAACGATTATCTCCGTCAGCAGATGCAGCGCGAGAGGAGCAACGAGGAGGTCATCAACATAGTAAGTTCATATGATACGACATACTCCTGTGCGAACCCTAGCTACATATGTGTGTGCCACTACAACAACGGCTAGCTACGTCCAACGCACCCTTGTTTGCAACACTCCATGTGTGTAGCACGAGGCACATTCTACCAGTAGACACGCACGGAAAAGGTTGTACCATAGTAATCTCCCCTGTTGTCCGCGGTTTTGTTCAGTGTCCTAAAACATGTAATATAATGGTTTACACATCAGTGCAGTTGCCATTTATTGAGTGTACTATTCTAGTGGTGCGTCGCGTGTATTGAACTAGGGCATCCACATGGATCGAACAAATGGATATCATATAAAGGAGTACAAATAAAAACGCAACAGTATCACAAATATCACATAGTATGTAAGAAATGTAAATATTACAGGAACGACAAAAGCACACCCAGCACAAGACCCCCCTACAGCTCCCCTAGCACCCCCTCCATCGCCACCCTAGCCCCCATCGGCCCCGTGTCCGCGTCCTCCCATACGGCCCCGCTTGGTCGTCTTCCTCGGCGCTGGGTGTCAGGGTCCCGACAAGGTAAGAGGCTTGTGCGTATGATGTCCCAAAGCCAGGGGTGAACTGTAGTGTCGTTTGTGTGTCTATTAGAGCACTGGTGAGCTACGACCCGGAGAGAACCTCCGGAGGTGTGGGCTGAGGTTCCGGGCCCATCACCTGGTCGCCCAAATCCATAAAGTACTGGTCTGTGTCTTCCTATCCTAGGGAGACCCCAAACACCTCTGCGGGCATAAGACCTACAGTGCAAATATCGTTAGTTCGTCAAGTAAAGGGATGGGATAAAATAAAAGGAGGCACAACGTACCCTTGGCTAGCACCATGGCATGGTCAAAGCTGTTCGGAGGGACGTACAACATGTCGTACGTGCCCTACATGGTGAAGCCTAAGTAGTTCGAAGGATGCATGAACTGCTGCACTAACAGTGTACAGGCCCTCGCCCAAGCTAACCCCTCGGCCTCGTCAGGCCGAGGTGGTGTCGGATGTGCCCTGGCAACCCTCCGGACTCGTCAGGGTGGGGTAGACATGGCCACGCAAAAGCTCCCACGCGGTGTGATGCTGGATGGGACAGCGCTAGCAGACACATGGAATGTTTAGCAGGCACCGGTGTGCTGACCTCCGGGAGTCGAGTGCACGACAACAGCATGATGATATGTGCACATCCATCCTGCACATGATGGTGAACTGGACTAGCTTCTCACGTGTGAACATGACACCATTGGCGATCCTGTCCTCCATGGTGCGAGAGTTCCTCCAAAGCACAACACCGACGTCTGCCTGCAAGGAAAACATGGCAGGGTGAAACCTATTTGCTGGATTGCCAAAAGTAATGATTTAGGAATATGATGTAACATACCATGACGTGAACATCCTAGGCGTGGTACACGGGGTATGTGTCGGTCGGTTCTGCGATGTGTGGTATGGGCAAGTCGACAACCTGTACTAGCCTGGTACGTGTCTGAGCAGTGTACTAGTGAAGGTACTCACCGTACGCACTGCGGTCATACGAGGTGTCCTCCTACACATAGTCATGTTGCGCGCCCTCCCATTGGGCTACCCATGCCTCCATCCTCGCCGTCCCTCATTTTACTCCCTTCCCAGAGTGCTTATAGGAGGTAACATTTGGTTAGAAGTCATGCAATGAGACGGCTGTAAAAAGAGAGACATTAGTGGCGGTAACTCAAGTGTGGACGTTGTCGGGCATAGGTAGCCTATCTGGTACTAGAATGACTTGGTGTAGGCTAAACTAGTGCATGACACGATGCGCCACATAGTCCTCCACGAAGACGTTGAACACAAGCTTCCTCCGCGTTAGCCAGAAAGCCCGATCGCGCCAACACAGTGAGGACAAGCCATCAGGAGTGCAGCTCTCCAATGCCTTAGGGGAGTAGGGCTCCCAGTGCACGTCGTTAGCCGTGATCCAGTCAAACTACTCAACAAAGGGCAGACACACCCGTGTAACCTGAACGTGCATGAACTATACCTACAAGGAACACCAACTGTTACATAGGGTGATTTATAATATGAATGAATTAATTGCAAGCGAGACTATGTACCCATCTATGAATCACCAGAGAGAACCCGTCGTAGGCCGGTCCACCTCGTCTCCCAGGTATATCTTCACCCCGTACGGAGTGATGTCCTCTAACATGGGCCGTCCAAGGCTGAAGTGCTCGAACGACCACAGTTGCAGTAGCAGCGGAAACCCCACGAGGACCGAGTTTAGATTGGTCCTCCCACACGCATCGCACAAGCCATGATAGGTCATGGAAAGTGCGGCCGAACCACAGCTGATGTGGGGGCCTCCCCGTCGATGATGGCCCTAGCGTAGGTGATGAGCCACGCATCGACGATGTTACCATGGTTGCTGGTGAAGAGTACCCAACCAAATAGCCACAACAAGTAGGGGCCTCCAAGTGCCACGATACCTGCTACTCATCCTTAGCCGGGTCCATCCGCTCCACCTGAGTACAATGAAAAGTTATTAAGACCATACTGCGGAAAGGCAAGCGTAGTGGATCGAACAGTAAGGGCATCAAACACGTACCCGGAACTGTAAGAACCACCGTAATGATGGGCCATGCATCTGACTCAACAAAAAGATGTAGTACTCCTCTACAGCCCCAGGTAGAAGGACTCCTTGGAATGTCGCCAGCAAGTCTGCACGCCAGCCGACTAGGGCCTCCGGTAAGAAGGTAGCAACTCCGATGATAGGAAGGCTTAGTAGTAGGGAGATGTCCTGCAACGTAGGGGCCATTTCTCCAAATAGGAAGTGGAAAGTATACGCCTTCGGCCACCACCGGTCCACCAGAGCTATCAGTAGGGAGCGGTCAAATAGGAAACGTCGTGATTGCTCCGCGCCGTTGTCCTCGCCCGCAACTGGTGGCAGACTATCCTCATCTGTGGCCTGCACATCCGGGCAAGAGGTAGTAGTCCAGCATTGCTCAGCCTGTGAAGCAAAAAAAGTTCAGTACGCAACCTACGCATGACAAGAATACAACGACGTCGGAGTGCTAACCTAGCTATCCAGCATGGGTCTAGCCTCCAGGCTACTCGGAGTGTTCGCATGCGGACCACCCTCATGTCAGTCGCCTCCTCTGTGCTCCCAAGAGGCGATGTGTCCTATCGATGCGCTCATCCAGGAGGCTGTAAGACCAGTCCGCTATGCGAACTTCACGAGACATACCTATAAAATGACTTCAAGTTAGCATTTATGTAGGACAAACATTGAATGTAAAGTAGTAGTAAATATCACTTATCAATATACTAACAGAACAGTACTAAGCTACCCGGACAATACTTATAATAGTACTAAAAATGGGGAATAGCACAACAATTGTACAAACAATACATGCAACGTACGGTACAGTTTCTATGACAGTACGTACATCAAATGTGCCAACTAACCAAGTATAGAATACAGTCTACAACAATTCATAATCTTGAAGCCACTTTATGGACTTGAACAACCGATAACAGAAACCATGCCTGTGTGCTACTCATCAGTAGGTGCCTTGCTTTGTCTAGCTATGTGGCCCTCCTGACCACAACACTTGCAGCGTCATCCAGCACTTCGGCTTGCGCTTCATCCATATCATTGGTAATACGATGGCTCTGCCACTGACCCTTCCCACCCTTCAGCATGTCAACATCCAGATCCAGGTCCTCCCTGCAATATCTAGGGTGGCGAAGTTGCCCACAACCCTGAACCCCCTAAGCTCGTCACACCATGCCTGCATCACCCTCTCCTTGAAGAAGTATTCAGACATGAAGTTTGAAGGGTCCATACCCATAGTCCCGCATGCGGCGAGGACATGAGAGCATGGCTTGTGTAATAGCTTCGGTTTGTTGCATGAGCACTAGGCATACCTCACGGGTAATAGGAGAATGAGCCATCCTAAATCTGGCTCTATTCCGGAGGAGTACATCGAAACGATGCTCCCTATTGCCCATCACGTGCACCGAATGCAATAGGCCCTTCTCTGTCTTCCCTCCATTATGTTGTTATTTTTTAGCAGTACAATGTTTGTGGGTTGGCTGCATGAAGTGTGGTATTTGCATGACTCTCTCTGAAATAGCCGATTGTGCTGTGCAGAACACCTTCCACGATGGCGACGAGTGGTTGAGAATGAAAACCCTTGAGAATCCAGTTATATACCTCAACAAGATTGGTCGTCATTATGTCGTACCTCACACCATCCGTGTCGTGTAGCAGTGTCCACTTCTCCAATGGCTTGGCCTCGACCCACTGCGAGAAGCACTTGATGTTCCGCGAGCTCCTACTCCTCAGACCAGGTACATCAGGCTCACCCAATACTATGAGGCATCGGGTTGTGCCGCCCTAGGAATGGTAGGTGCATAATTCCTCTCATCGACGTGCTTCCTGCTGTACTTATCCAACAACACCCATAAAGTATCAAATTTTTGCTTCTGGTTCTGCATATCTAGCCTCTTGAACAACTTCATCAATGGTTGCTTCGAGAGCTGTCTGAAGAAGTTGGCCCCAAGGTGGTGAATGAAGCATTTGTTACACATATTCAGCCAAGGGAAGGGCTCCTTGGGGTCTTTTCTTATGGCCTTCACCATCCCGACATGCCGATCATAGATTACGCATACACTAGAGCGAGCACTGACAACTTCAATCCTCACATGTTGAAGAAATCACAATCTCCTGTCGTAATTTTCCACGAATGCAATGGCCAGGGGGAGAGTTTGATTATTGCTATCAACGCCAATGGCCGTAAGGATCTGGCCCTTGTATTTGCCAATCAAAAAGGTCCCGTCAACTGAGATCATAGGAAGCATATGCCTGAATGCCTTGCTGAGCGCACCGAATGCTAAGAAGGTCCTCTGCAATATCGTAAAACCTGGCGGCCTTGTAGATGGCTTATCCTTCATTACAGAGTACATGCCTAGGTTTCTGTCCTACAACACCTGGAGCATAGGAGGAAGATTGTTGAATGCTACCTCGAAAGAATTGAACCATTTTTTCAAAGCCTTCTGACTCGCAGGCCACGCCTTCGTATAGCTAATCTTGTACTTAAATTTCTTCTCGATAGCCACCATGATGTGCATGGCCTCGATATCCTTCTTCTCCACTATCTCTCCATACATTAAATTACCTATAAACGCGGATGTTAGGTTACGATGCATTGGCAAAACACTGCCGAGAACGCAGGAATGCGGCTCCTCCTTTGAGACAATCTAGTGAGTCTCGTATTTTAGTCTATGTGCGTGCACCCTCTAAGGACAACCGATCTGCTCGCACTTCACGGTGTACTACTCCTGGCTAGATTTAATGACATGAAAAGTCCGCTGTATGGACAAGGTCCATAGCTTGATGGCAACCTACAATGATGCATTTGTCAGCAAACATTGAATGCAACTGAACCTCTATACCATTATACTCTCATGGTGATTCGTGCTTGTCATATGCAACAACACCCTTAGCATCAAACCATGTTTTATTCCCGCGGGATGGGAGCTTCGCCTTCATTGGAACTATCCTCATCATCCTCCTATATAGCTTTCTCTTCAGCCTAGGCCATCCGATCATTGCTCTTCATTTGATGCAGTACGTACTCCATATGCTCACCCTCATCAGCCTGTCCTATAGCCTCACTATACCGAGACCCTTCTTCCTCTCCTCCATGTACTGCATCGGCCTCGTCACGACCAACTTTCTCCACAACCTTTGTGACACAGGTCTCCAGGTCCTCTTGACCAACATGCTGACTGCCCGAGCTGCTCGCATCACCCAGATGATAGCTGTCGCCATGGCCTTGTATAAATTTTATTGGACATGGTTGTACAAACAGCATGCACTTGTATCCGCGACGCTAGCAGCCTTACACAAGCCCCTTTCATGCAGTAGTGTGTATCAATGTTTTCAACTCCCATCTAATGTCTGCGGGAGACCGGCTCCAAAACCCTTGTATGACGATGTTGCATACCTCAGAGTTCAAGGAGAAGCTATGAGTGAGCTAGTGCATGACATCTGTGATTCCAGTATTCTCGCCGTTTGGGTGTACCAGAGTAGATTGTGCAATACTGCTCAAGTCAACATCGTTCGGACCTTCATGAACAGTGCTGACACCGTAATGCACTTTCAATATAATAGGTATTAGCATTATTGATGTTTGCCTATAAATATTTTCAATATTGCAACTAGTCAAATTGTATTGCATATTATGAAAGTACTACTGTACTGTAATTTATATTTTCTACAACCGTTCGTCTATTATGACCAACTACACTATCCTCATAGTGTAACTCATCCTCATTCGTATCGACATTGCTCCCTTTCCTCCGACCCAATATGTATCAACTCCATATCGGCTCCCACACACACCGATGCCGCTCTTCTCTCCTTATTCAAGTTCTCTCTTACTGTAAATAATTCATAATAGGTTTCGATAATTTACACGACATACTGATTTAAATTTTGAACAACTATAATTTTCTACGGACTACATTTTTTAGAACTATAATTTTCTACGGATGTTAATTTGCTACGCATACTAATGTTTTACAACTATAATTATCTACGGATGCTAATTTTCTACAACTATATTAACTAAATTTTCTACAACTATAATTCTCTACAGATGCTAATTTTCTATAACTATATTGACTAAATTTTCTACGAGTATTTATTACACACCAAAGTTGTACCGTTCTTTTCTACAGTTATGATTTTCTATTGATCCTAATTATATACAAAATAAATTATTTACTTCAAATAAAAAAATTAACTGCAATATAGAAAAAAATTTACCTTACAAAAATAACAGAACCTCTCCCTCCTCCTCTGTTCTCTCCCCTTCTCTCTTCTCTTCTCTTCTCTTCTTTCCCTTCTCTTTCTCTGGTACATAAAACTCTTTTTTCCGAAGCGAGGTTGACACGCAGTTATTTTAAGGCTCGTAATCCACTAATTATCGAATTAATCCTAAAAATAAAAAATCCTCAGAAATATCCTTCCGAACCTGCTACTCATGGTTGGCGACGATCAAACTCTAATCATTGGCGCGCGCGCGCGCGCGAGAGAGAGAGAGTACCACGTAGCTGGACTACGAAATGGTTTGGCTCCATATGGCTGCGAGTTGGTGTGGTGGATCTAAGCACTGCCCAACCCCTTTGATACGGAGGATAACACCTTCGATCGATGGCGTTTCTAGTTTTCTACTTTGGACCAATAATGAGGCCGGGAATGACGGACGGATGGATCTCGCTAATTAATAATCCGGGTCGATGTCCAGGCTCCAGCTGCTTTCCTAGCTCCCTTCCCTGCTTATTTCAAAACTGTCGGTGCAACATGGGATCTCCGATACGCCTAGTATCCAGGCGGCTATACTAGGCAATCGCTACTGCCATCATGATCGAATTGTTTGCATACTAGCACCCGTAGAGATTTTTTTCTTCCAAATATGATTTGGATATTAATTTTTATAAATCTAACCCTCTTTTTAAACTTGACAGACACGGCAAACGAACGGAAAGCAGGCGTTGCGCGCAAGAGCCAACGAGGCCCACTGGTCTTCTGAGCTACCGTAGCTCGGTAGCTCCCTACCGAGCTGCTGTGCCTTGGTAGCATCTGCCGAGCTTCCCTGGCTCGGCAGGTGCTGACCCAACTCGATAGCAGCTACCGCAGGCTGGGTGCCCCATTTAGCCTTTTTTTTACTAACTAGCTAACTTCGCGTGCTTGGCTACACACATAAAAAATCATATTATTCCGACCCGTGAACTTGACATTGTCGGGATTGCTCTGCTCTGCCCACACTGTCGGTTTTACATCCGCTCTCGGTTATGACGTGCCTCCGTGCCCTCGACTTGGCCGTGCACCCGATAGAGCTATTTTTTTTTGTTTCAGAATTTGTAGGATAGTGGAATAGGTTTTCTAAGTATATTGCCCTTTTCTGTTTTTGTTAGGTGCACGGAGAGTTCAAAAGGGTAGATAAACCACTATCACTAACTCCCTCTGTTAAGTAGTATAGATGGTGCAAAAAAAATTGTAGTAATAGACCATATCTAGCCCGACATAACACTTCGTAAAAAAAGGTGAGAATTACATGACTCTAGGGTTTGGTTAGGTGCGTATATTTGTCTAACTACTCCTACGATACAATGGCAACATGCACGAACCATCAACCCAAACTACAACTAATATATAGGTACACTTTTTGGAAGTCATACTTGTAGTCATTCATCGTATGCATTTGGGTCCATCGGTGCATTTCCCATGTCTCCTATGCAAGCTTTAGCCTTCACAACGACAGCCTAGTATTTGGTTTCCACAACTTGTGTAAGCTTGTCCTAGTCCAAAATAACCTGATGTTCAGCAGGGACATCGGGGACCATCGACGTCTTTTCCTTATCTTCCACCCTCTTAGCCTTTGCCTTGTCCTTCGGGGTGTAAGATTTTCAGTGTGTGAAGTTCTCCGGTGCCATCGAGTAGTTGAACATGTATTTTTGCTCGATGAATATCCTATCATACATCTCTGAGCCATCGATCCATTGAAAGAAGTAGCAACACTCCGTGGTCTACCGTCATACACCGAGAAGGTTAGCGAATGTGTGAAATGAAACATGTAATATGATTTATCAATACGTGCCATTTGCTTACATGAATATTGCCACACGTGTAGTGCGCTTAGACGGCAGTGACTCAATGTGTGGACTGAATGATGTGTGCTAGATTACCTTAATTGCACTGCAGCCGTAGAAACTTTGGTGGCACAGTTACATCCATCCAAGAATCATCAGGGTAGGATCCCTTATTCTTGGCCACCTATTTCTGCTTGCGAAGGATCTCTCCATAGTTCGATATCTCTAACAGTGGCAAAGTGATGTCTTTTTATCTATCTTCTCTTTTTCCCCTGGTTCTTCCCCTATTTTGGAGATCAGTTTAAGTGGAGCGTTGGATCCGGTCGTCAAGTTTGGCTGGACTTTATAGCTAGTCCTTGTGTACTGTTCGAGAGTAAATTTTGTTAAATGATAGTGGACTCACGTGAAAGCATCTAGGCCCATAAAAATGGTTTTGGTAATTAATGACAATCTGTGAATATAGGATTAATATGTTTGTTGAGTATCACATAGGTTAAATCCAAAACTTGAGGATGTCAAAGGCAATGTGTATGCTAAAGGACGAAATGAGGATCAAAATGGTTCAAGATAAAGGTACAAATAATATATGATCTCTATTTAAATTTTACTGGTCTTAGGAGAAAGGTTAAAAAGCCGGATTGTAGGATAGTTGTCATACTATTAAGAGGGATCATAGAAAGTAACTTGATAGCATATTTTTGTACCATATGGATCAATCTAGGATTATGCATGCACTTAAAATTAAGTTTAAAAACCAACTGTGCTCTGTCAGAAAAGTCAAAAGAACTGGAGTGTAGTTTGCAGAACTACTAGAGAATAGAAGTACCGATGTGTTATCTGTGGTATTACCGGAACTCGGTAGTACCGGCATCCTGAGCGGTATATTTTTTTCAGAGAGCACCCACTTTAAGACTTAGGCTTGCCGATATCGGTAGTAACGGAAATTACACGATGGAACTACCTCAAAGAGATAGTACCGTACCCCAAATCGGAACTACCGGACTTCGGAAGCACCGAAAAAATCCAGCGGTATATTTTTTCAGAGAGGGTCAATTTTTGGCCCCAAGGCAAACGTTAGTACCGCGTTAGAAATCAGAACTACCGATGATCGGAACTACTACGTTTACAACAGCGGTAGTACCGCGCCGACTTTCAAATGGCTAGTTCTAACGTTCTGACATAGCCGTTACTATGTGCTACAGTACATTACGGTAGTACCATAGTTTACACAGTGGTACTACCGATTTTCCTGATTTTTTAGGATTATTTTATGCAACGGCTAGTTTTGATTGGTGATGGTATAAATACCCCCACCTGCTCAAGGACATGTGATTGAGCCTGCATTGAACATCTTTAAGCCTTGAGCATTCATTCCACACCTCATTTCTCATTGTGCATTCATTTTGAGGTGGTTAAGCCATGTCAAATGCATATTCATTTAAATTGATCCTTGGCACTTGATTGCCGTCAAGCGAACCTACGATTCATTACTCTTGGTGCTTGCCGGCACTTAGACGGCTTGGCAGAAGATCGCGAGGTAACCTCTTCAAGAAGCTTGTGAAGAGACCCGACGCCTACTTGTGAGTGGTTCAATGTCCACTATCTCTGGAGCGAAGAAAGGACAATCATTAGTGGATTTCAGGTGGAAGGATTAATTCGTGGAGCTGGTCTAATTTGTTTGGTCTTACCTCAACATAGGTTGAGGTAAGCCGGCATGTTTTTGATCACCATGGTAAAATATCGTGTGTCACTTTGATATTATTTTTGTCTCTCTTGACTCTTGTTTATTTAGTTTATTGTGCAACTAATTGTATTAGAGTCATTTGTAGTTATTGTTGTTAAGGTGTTTTAGGGTTACTAGAATTGTGTAGGTTTAAATTATGCTTCAAAATTGTCAACTTATCATTAACTTGAAAAAATTTTATTACCTCCTATTCACCCCCCTCTAGTTGGTCATCCTTGATTTTACAAGTGGTATCAAAGCTTGGTCTCTTATTTCTTAGACTTAACTGTCTAGAGAGAAAAAGATGGCTAGCGAGGAATTGCAATAGGAAAGGTACCTCTCTTTGATGGCTCAAATTATTCGTATTGAAAAATTAGAATGTCAATTTATCTTAAAGCCATGAGTCCGAGCATATGAAAAATTGTAATGATGGTTATGTCATGCCTCTTAATCCACTATACCCCACAAATCAAGAGGGGCGTAACACTCATTTAGATACTCAAGCTATGAACGCTTTATTTGGTGTTTTAAACGTAGATGAGTTCAATAGAATGAGAAATTTAGAAACTGCTCATGATATTTGGACTACCCTCTCCGAAATACATGAGGGGACATCCATGGTTTAAAAAGCTAAATTGCATAGGCTTCGGATCAAATATGAGACATTCACAATGTTGCCTCATAAGGGTATAAATGAAATGTTGCATTGTAACATTCCATTGTCAAATCATTGGGACAAGCTGGTGCGTTCTGTCAACTCGCTGAGAAAGATATATGTTGCATTGTAACATTCCATTTTGGGAAAGTTCAAGTGCATGAAATAAAATTTGAAACTTGAATTCAAACAAAATTCAACTCAAATAAAAAATGCAAATTCAATTCAAAATTTGAGAACCCAAAACCCTAGTGGGCCAAGCCCAACCTGTTCCCCCTCCGGTCCACCAAGCCCCTTGGCCTGGTAGACATTTTGGTTGTATTCTAGTGTAGTTTCATAGCTAAGCATGGCTTATATGCTGTGTACTAGTAATCATGTAACACTTAACCTCTATTATAAATGTTGTGCGACCACCTTAGGACTTGTATTGTATTTCCTCATTTCTATTATTTGGTTGGTTCTTTTACTATACTCTTAGAGGGCTAGTTAACCCTCATATATAGTTATTCATGCTAAGGCAGGTTGTTCTCTCATATGGCCCCTAAGAGAGCCATTGCTCGAGGACGTGGTGTTACTACTTGCCAAGTTGCAAACACCATAGGTTGAGAAAGAGGCTATGGCCATGGACTAAATCTCCCTCCACCACTACCGGTCCACCCAACTATGGCTCAAGTAATGGCTCAGCAAATGCAAATTCTTCAAACCATGCTCGTAGGTTAGCAAGTAGGGGTAGCTACCAACAACTCCAAGCTAGCAGATTTTCTGCGAGTTTAACCCTTACCCTTCTCTTTCACCAATGAGCCCTTAGAGGCAGAAGACTAGCTCTGTGACATCGAGAAGAAATTCCAACTTGCACGATGTGCAGAAGAAGACAGGTAGACTTTGCCACCCACCAACTTACAGGATCCGCAACTGCATGGTAGAGAACTACCTAGCAACTCGAAGAGGAGAAAGTATAGTAGCCGATGAAGAATCTGAAGAGGAAGAAACATAAGAAGCTGAAGGGTAGCAAAGACAAGCAAAGAGAGCTAAAGGATAGGAAGGACAAGCAAAGAGAGCTAAAGGATAGGAAGGACAAGCAGAGGAGGAAAATGCTAAAGAGCAAGCGGAGGAGGTAGCCGACCCAACAAGGCACGCTATCCCTTGGGTTGAGTTCAAGGCTGCCTTTAGAACAAACTTTGTTCTTGCTGGCATCATGCTGATGAAGAAAAATGGGTTTAGAGCACTAAAGTAGGAAAACATGTCAATTAATGACTACCTCACACGGTTTAACCAATTGGGTCACTACACTGCTGGAGATGTAGCTGATGAGGAAGAAAAGATTGATCACTTTCTAGAAGGTATGCATGAAGAAGCTAAGGGTGTAGCTGATTATTCAAGATTTCCCTAGCTTTCACCACTTGATCAACAAAGCTCACATTCTAAAAAATGAGAGGAGAAATATGGAGGCAAGACACAAGCACAAGATGGCAGCCCAGAGGCCACAAAAAATTTACCCCTAGAGGCCAGCATTCCACAAAAATCCTTCTTTTAGGCAAGTGGCAGCCTCGTTACCTAAGGCTCTGACTCCAGCTCCTACCCAAGTGGCAGCATTCTCCACACTTGTCGTCCTACAAGTCAATCCACCGCAACCAACCTTGTAGCCAATCTCCATTGTTTCAGATATGCTAATTGAACATGCCTCTTCTCATGTCCAACATGCCTCATGGCAAAGGGAGAGAAGGTAAACTCTTTAGATGATAATGAACTTTCTTATGATGAATTAATGGATATGCTAATTAAATTAAATGAATTTCTTGGGAAAAAAATCTAAATTCAAGAGCTTGAAGAAGGAGCATATCCCCCTTAAGAATTCTTGTGAGGAATTAAAAGAATCTCATGATTTGCTTATGCATAAAAATTCTAGAAAAACTAGCACTAGTATTGGAATTACTTGTGATATTCATGAAGCTATGCCTAGTGTAAAAATATCTAGAACTAGCATATCTACTTCATGTGATGAATTGATTGACATGCCATGTTCTAAAATTGATTCAAATACTAGATTATGCAATGCTAAATTTGTTGTTCATTTAATAAAGAAGGTATTGGGTATATACCCATGAAAGATAGGAATCTGGCAAACAAATCTATAAGATTTATTAGACAAAATGGTAAGTATTGCTAAAAGTGCTAAAAATAGGACATGTGCAACACAATTGTCCTATGGGTAAGACTCGCTCCATTGGATTATAAATTAAAATAACATGTGGTACATAGCTCACCCGAACACCCTTAACTGCCACATTAGTAAGTCCTGGGGTAGCGATTGCCATTGAGGATTATGGGTTCTTAGCAATCCTCATGGTGCTACAATCCCAAAAACTGGACATCATCCATAGGATGGATTGGTTGGAAGGATACCAAGGAATGATAGATTGTACTAATAGGAAGGTAGTGCTGACTAGTGCTCCTAATTAACAATAAAGGTTAATGTAGATCGGCCTTATCGTTGGGGACGTGCAATCCATTACCTTGAAGGTGTGCCTTTAGAAGGAATGCTGGTAGTTCAAGGCTACCCTGAAGTATTTTTAGAGGAACTGTGTAACATCCTGATTTGTTCAGAATTTATTTGAAGCTTTTCAAATAAAATTCACCATTGGAATTTTTCTGGATTTAATACAAGCTTGAAATGAATTTTTATTAATTAAAAGGATTGAATATGAGTAAAGTAAATATTAACATGTGCTGAAAAATTTTTATTTAGGTTTCTTGTGTCTAAAGAAATTTTAGAATTTTTTGTGGATTTTTCTGTTTTATTTGCTATTTTCTAGAGCTCATTTTATTTTATTTAAATTTATAAAAATAGAAAACTCTCAAAAACCGTTAAATAGTATTGGGCCAAGCTCATTACTGTTCATCTGGCCCAATATTCCTCAGTCATACGATCCTCCTTTTGCCACGAGTCATCCATCCAACAGTTCACCAAACTCGACTGCCGGATTTATCCCTTGGAACATGCGGCAAGCATCTGGAGGCTAGGTTATTGTTCATCTATGCCATTTAACCCCAGCCGATCAATCCCTCCCCAAGCCACGTGTCAATCATACGGACAAGCACGCACTGTTTATCATCGTTACGGGGGAGGATCGCACCATCGCCTCGATTTTTGTGCTCAAGCCGAGCTCTCAACGCCGTCTCCGACCTCGCCTCCATGCCGTAACCAACCTGGCCACCCCTCGGTGTCCGTGGTACAAAGGTCACGCCACCTGTTGGTTCTCGCACCCCGCAGCCAAGCACATCGTGTGCTTCGCCGTCGTTGTCGGAGCCCGTGAGTGCATCGCCGAGAACGGTCGTCGTCTTCACCGTCATCGGTGAGCGTTCCTCCGATTCGTTCACCGCCTTGCCATCCCATCAGTTAGTGTAACACCCTGTTTTTTGGAGAATTTAAAGCCCTATTTTTAAAAATAAATTTTTGGAATTTTTCTGCAATTAATAGAGCTTAATTTGAATTTTTAGAAATTAAATTATTTAACCTGATTAAAATAAACATTAACATAAGCTAAAGGAATTTTCTGGTATTTTTGGTGAATTTTCGGGATTTATTTGCTATTTTCTAGAGCTTTTTGAATTTTCTTTGGATTTTGAAAAAAAGAAAACGGGAAAAATCTTAAAAACCCCCGTGGGCCGATTTCCCTCTGGCCCAGTCCCCTCGGCCTGCCATGCGTCGCCCCCCTAGCCCATCTGCCCGCGCTCGCACCGTTCCATCTCACTCAAGGCCCCGCGTCGCCTATCCGAGCTGCCACGCATCCCTGCTGTGTCCAACCTGGTTGCCTGCGTCATTTCCTCCCCGGTCTTGTCTCGATGCGCGTGCATATAACTCGACCCCGCCATCGTCTTGGTTCCCATGGCCCACCGCCGTCTCTGAGTGCCGCCACCGACACCCCACCGCGTCGCCGTGCACCTCACCGCCCCGCCGTGCCTACTGCTTCCGCCGACGCCGTCGTCTCCTCACCGACGTCCATGCCCGAACACCTTCGTCAACGACCGGAGTACCGCCGCCGACCCCGTCCCCGCCGGTGAGCGCGCCTGCCGCCTCCCTCCCTTCCGCCCTCGTCGTCGCCGCTGGACCCCGCTGCACCTCAACCGTGCGCGCGACCCGCCGGACCCGCGCCCACGCCGGACGCGTCCGCGCTGTCACGCCTCGGTCCGTGTGCCTGAGCCGCGCCACGTCCGCCCGCGTCCGCCTCGCGTTCGCGCAGTTACGCTTCGCAAATCGCGCTGCCACGCGTCACCAATCTGACGGCCTGAGCTTCGCATCCCCGCCGTTGCTTCGGATCTGGATCCACGATCTTGACGTCGCCACGCGTCAAAATCTTGACCGTCCGATTCCATAGCCGCCGCTGCGTCCGAATTGTGCCACGTCAGCCCTAGCCACGTCAGCTGCCACGTCAACGCCACGTGTTATGCCACGTTAGCAAAACCGACCCCCCAGTGCCACGTCAGCATGCCACGTCAGCACAATAGCCTGCCACGTCAACCACGCCAGTTGCGTCGGTGTGACACTGTTCCATGGACCCGGTCCACCATTAACCCCTCTCTACCATGCACCCGGTCCACAGCACAGAGCAATTTCTAAATTTCAGTATTTTCTTTAGATTAAATTTTTTGAGAGCCCGTTCACCTCCATCCTAGCTTCGATTGACCCCGTTCTTTTCCCTAAATTCATCGAAAATCAAGCTCTACCTTTCGGTTCTGGTTTTAAGGTTTTTGGAGTTCATTTGCTTATTATTTTATGTGATTTTGTTATTTTGGTTGTTTTCTCTCTCGTTAGATTCTGATTCCAGAGGAGTAGGCGCGACGCCAGAAGACCCCGAGTGCCTCGTTAAGCATAACCAAGGCAAGTCGTAACCTTAGATCATGTTAAACTCAGTTTGTAATCTATTATTTAATTATTTTATTTTAAATTATCTTGTATTACTATTTAATTACAAACCTTTGTATCTGATAGTTACCGTCCCACATTGAATTATCCCCCCTTGATAATTTGAGTACCATGATGCCATTGTCGCCATAGGTTGAGAAATTATTTGGTGATGCTATGTTAGATGTCACATGGAAATCGCGATTAGAATGCTTAGTCTGCTTAGTTTACGAAAGGGTTTATCATCATATGTGAATATTTAACTTGATTTAATGAAATATGAAATCATGGTTGGTGCCACATTTATTAAAATTTGTACCATGATATTGGTGTGTCATTGGCGTGGCTTGTTTCTTCACTCGGGCGAGTGATCGTACAGTAAAGGGGGAAGTGCAGGTTCACTTCATAGGATGTGGCAGTCTCGCCCGGGAAGATTTAAGAATTTAACTTTGTGCGCCATTGATCTGAGTTTTATCGTGCAAACCACATGTCTAGTATGGGATAGACCTGATTGACTAATTTGTGATATTTTAATTTCAATCTTGCCATGGTGATGAACATAGTTGCTGATTTCCATGTGGCGTAAGAGCAGGTGTGATGCGAAATCCTAGCGGGCAGGATTGAGTTGAAATTGAACTTTGTAAAGGCCTTGTTGTGATTTTCTTATGCCAAGGCTAATCACATCGTGTGGATACAATTGTGCGACCTCTACAGAGTGTAAAACTATTCGAATAGCCACGTCCTCGGTTATGGACAATGCTCGGTGATTTTACACGAGGGGTAGTGGTTTCATATAAACTTGTGGTTTATGGTTGACAAGTGAACGGGTAGTTCATTGTTGGTTTAGCTTGTGGATGGGAGGTTCACAAGTGGTTTATTTCAATTCCGATGATTATTTATTATTGTTTTCTATTAAAGATCGCTTTTCAATCTATTTATCAAATTTATCTTGAAATGCCATTTTATGCAGATTAACCTGTCAACCCTCCATTGGTAAGCCTTGCATATTATATTGCATTCATTTGTTTCAAACGACTTGCTCAGTATCAATGTACTCACGGTTTTACGCCATTGTTGCTCAGTTGAGGAGGAGGAGTATTACCAGCAGGAGGTACCAGAGGGAGAGTACTTCGACGACTCACGGATTAGGACTTTGCTCCCTAGTCGATTGCCTGTGGGCATGTCGAATGGCTACTGCGCTTATTTTGTTCTTTCTACTGCTAGACTTTAAGCCCTTCGGGCTAGTGATATTGTAAGCTTAGCCATAAGTTCGTACTTTGGATATTTATCGATAATCGAGGTTTTCCTATATTGTAGCGTGTATATGGTTGTGATTACATCTATGTTGGACTGTATGCACTAGCGTGATCCTGGACTGGTGCAGTTTACAAATAGAGTCCGAATTTGAATATTCGGGTCTCGACAGTTAGCTAGCCACTCCGCCGTGCGCCACCAGTCAGCCAACTGCTCTGCCATGCACTACCGTCAGCCGAGCCGTCTCCATCGTCGTCCGCTAACGCCGATGAGTTGCACGCCGCACTCGCTCGGTTCGCCCAACGAGTCATTGCCTCGGTTCGCCAGCCCACTGCCATAATTTGCGCATCATAGCATCACCCTGCACTGTGCCTCGTGTCGCTTCAACTTCTGTGTAGACACAGTGCTACTGTCGGCGCTACTGTTTCATAGATCCGTGCGTCGAACCAGCCGAGTCAGCCGCCAACTCAGCATGCCACGCAAGCCATAGGTGCCATGTGGATGCCACATCAGTGCCACGTCAGCTCCCAAGCTGACCTGAGTGCCATGTTAGCATGCCAAGTCAAGCATGCCACGTGTCAAGCCATGCCAGCATGCCACGTCAACCCTACCTACCACCTATCAGCCAGTTAACTGCCACGTCAGTAAGACCAGTCACCCGTGCACTGTTCTGTGTGTTTAGTCCACCGTAGACTAGACTTTTCATGCACCGAGTTCACAACACAGTTGAATTTTCAGTATTTTTTTAGTTTAGATGTTCCAAGAGCCCGTTCTGTTTCGTCCTAGCTCTGATTGACCCTGTTCTTTTTTCTAAATTCATTTAAAATCGAACTCTATCTTTTGGTTCTAATTTTGAAGTTTTTGAAATTTCTTTCGATGTTATTTGATTTTATCTTATGTCTCATTCGTTTTCTCTCTCGTTAGATCGTGCATTCGAAGGAGCGGAAGCACAACCAAAAGATCAAGATTTCATTATTGAGCAAGGCCAAGGAAAGTCAAGTTCTTTGATCATATTGAATCTAGTTTTCAATCTATTGTATTTTTATTTTATTTTAAATTATCATGCGTTACTATTTTATTGCAACCCCTTGTAGTTGGTAGTTATTATCCTAATTGTTTAAATCACTCATTTGATAATTTTGAATACCACGTTACCCTTGTCACCATATAATAGGAAATTATTTAGTGATACTATACTAGTTGTCACATGGGTTGTAAATCAATTTGCTTAGCCATGTTTATATTTATAATAGGTTCGTCATCAAATGTGATTAATTAATTAATTTAACTTAATGATATATTAAATTATGGTTGGTGCCACAATTATAAAATTTATGTGTCATGATATTAGTGTGTTATTGGTGTTGGTTATACAAAATTGGTTTTCACTTGGACGAGTGATCGTGCAGTAAAGGGGGAAGTGTGAATTCACTTCGAGGGATGTGGATGTCTTGCTTAAGTATTGTTAAGGATTTACTTTGTGCGCCATTGATCTGAGCCTTACCATGCAAATCACATGTCTTGTATGGAATAGACCTAGCTGATTAATTTATGATATTTCAATTTTGATTTCGCCATTGAGTTGAACATCGTTGCTGATTTCCATGAGGTGCAAGAGAGGGTAATTATTGATTAGGTGTTTAACCTACTCGATGGTGAAACCTTAGCAGGTGAAATTGAGTTGTGATTAAGTATTGTAAAGGTCTTATTTTGATTTTCTTTAGCGTGGAGATGATAATATCGTGTGGGTACAGTTGTGCAACATCTGCAGAATGTAAAACTATTCGAATGATGTGTCCCTAGTTATGGACAATGCTCGGTGATTTCACACAATGGGTAGATATTACTTACAAACTTGGCTGGGAGAGTCATGAAAAGTGAATGAGTTGTTCACTTATGATCTATTCAATTTCTTTGGCTATTTATTATCATTTTCCTTAAAGTTTGTTTTCAATCTATTTACTGTATTTACTTTAAATTATTGCTTTCTACAAAATATCCTTTCAGTCATCCATTGATAAGCCATGCATATTATATTGCATCTTTGTTACAAATAAATTACTAAGTACCAATGTACTCATGGCTTTATGCCTACTGTTGCTCAGTTGAAGAAGAGGAACCATATCAACAAGAAGTACCTGAAGGATGATTCTTCGACGACTTTACGAATTAGGACTTCGCTTCCTAGTTGATTGACTATGGGCTTGTCGAATGGCTACTATACTTATTTTTATTTTTCGCTGCTAGTTTCTTAAGCCCTTCAACCTAGTAAGTTGTAAGCTTGACCATAAGGTCGTACTCTGATAATTAATAATATTTGAATCTTTTCCTTTATTAATCTTATATATGGTTGATAATTTATCTATATTTGTAGTGTGTGCACTAGCGTGATCCTAGACTAGTACGGTATACACAGAGAGTTCGGATTTGTATATTCGGGTATCGACAAATTGCCTGGCATACCACTAGACCAAGACATAGAGTTCATCATTAATCTAAATCCAGGGACCATCCCAATTGCCAAAAGACCTTATAGAATAGTTGTCGATGAGCTTGAAGAGTTAAAGAAGCAGATTGAGGAATTACAAGAAAATAGATTTATTAAACCTAGCTCATCAACCTAGGGTTCGCTAATGCATTTCGTAAAGAAAAAGGAGGACACCGCAAGGATGTGTGTAGACCTAGCTCATCAACCTAGGGTTCGCTAATGCATCAACCTAGCTCATCAACCTAGGGTTTCACTTTTGCATCAAGACAACTCCGTCTTCAAGAGAAAAACTACCCAACTCATGGCCTAGAATTACCCTCAGAAGTGCATGCTCTGAAAATCTCGTGGCACTATTTGATTGGAGACCACTGTGATATATATATATATATGGACTACAAGAGCCTCAAGTATATCTTCACCCAATCAGATCTCAACCTACGGCAGAGAATATGTAATGCCCTGAATGTCTTCCTGGCGTCCCTAGAATTATTTAGCGAATTCGCGAAGTTTCGTATTTTCCGGTGAATCACGGGAGGCGGGAAAAATTTGTGAAATTATCTAAAGTGAAAAAATAAATTAATTAATATAAAAAAGGTTGTGGGCTTCCTAGAGAGAGGGAATTCTCCCACCTTAGGCTTAGACCAAGCCCGTCTAGGCCCAGCCGCCCCCTCCCCCTTTTATTGCCCCTCTCCTTCCCTTTTCCCTAAACCCTAGCCGCCACCCCCCTCTCCCACCCTTTGGCCGCCACTTCCACCTCTTGGACGCCCCTCCCTGCTCTCTCTCTCTCCCCCCATGGCTGCCATGGCTAAAAAGAAAGAAAGAAAAAGAAGAAGGAAGAAGAAGTAGAAGAAGAGAGGAAGAAGGGAAGGAGAGGAAGGGGGAAAAGGAAGAAGAGGATAAGATCACCTAGGTATAATTTCGTACCTCAATCCCATCTATTTTAGATTAATTTAGAGTTTTTGGTTCGTGATTAGATGTGTTCTTATGGGGTAGTCAACCGATTAGAGATTAATCGTTGTCTGCACGTAGGCTGATTCTGGCAGATCGTCTGTTTGTCTAGATTAGGATATCAAGATGATTTTTCCTGCAAAAGAAATTATATGAAAGTTGTAGAGGATGCGGACACCTAGTTACTATAATTTTTGTAGAATTTTTGACCTTAGGGTTTGGGCGTAACAGAGATTGGAACTCTGCTGTGTAGCAAAGGAGAATTTAGAGTCTAGATTCTAATCTGGTGCAGATTCAGAGGGTCTAACAAATTTTATGAATTTTCCCACAATAACAAAAGTTGTAGACAATTATGTAAATTAGTTTATGTGAATATTTCATGATTTTTAGACTAGTGTACAGTAGGTGGTGATCGATAGAAGTTTGTTGGCCAGAACACCGATGCAGAGTCTGTCCTCTATTTTCCGTGGTGTTTTACACCCCTTTAACAGCAGAATAAAAATAGGGTGTCTTCTTGAAAGTTGTAGTTTTCTTTCTGTAGTTTATAGAAATATTATTTTTTGCTGTGTTAGGCTTAGTGGATTAAAAGATACGAAAAATAAGCAGCACTGCTGTAGTGGGCCGGGTGTGGGAATGACGAGCTGAGAGGGAATTGTCAGGTTTTGGGCTTAGCGGCACTTTATTTTCAGTTTTGGATGTTATGCTGTGGATTTGTGCTGAGTAGTGACCTGTGAACAGGTGTTTTGCTCCCGACCGTGCTTGTGGCTTCCGTCCCTTCAGTAAAGGTAAGTAAACGTAGCGGTTGTTGCTACAGTTTAACTTATTAATTTTACTACATCTATTTTAATTAATTCCTGTTAAATCAAGATGCTTTGCTGTGCTACATGCTCCCTTATATTGTGGCCTTTGTGGTAGAATTCTTTATGAATCAATTGTTTATGTTCCTAATGAATTGAATGTGGTTTTTGTGGTAATACTCTAAATGAAACAAATGCGGTTTAAGAGGTAGTATTATTTATGAATCAACTGTGGTCTACGTGGAAATATTTTTATGAATCAAATGTGGTATATGTTGCAATATTTCTTAGGAATCAGTTGTGGTTTATGGCGTTATATTCTTTTTGAATCAATTGTGGTCTATGTGGCAGGATTCTTATGAATCGATTATGGTCTATGGGGTCATATTCTTAATGAATTAATTGTGGACTATGTGATAATATTTTCTATTTCATATCATGCATATTATAACATGTCATTGCATCGTGGATGTCGCCGCACTTAGCTGTGACCGTACTGGTACAGCATCGTACATTGCCGTAGTACGATGTGCACTCTTACCTTGTTAGGTAAGGGTGCAGTGGATCATATGCATACATATACATTTTCATTGTGGATGGATCATTTGCATACATAAGTAATTTATTGTGGATAAAATATGCATACATATGCAATTTCTTAGATCTTATGTGGAATTGGCTCAAGAGAGTCACCTGTGGTCTGAGGCTTGTGGTTGTGGAGTGGGGTTGACCCCCTTGTGGTATGGTTGTGGTTGCGGTTGTGGCATGAGATATTTCTCTTATGGTAACTGTTGATGGCGGATGTGGTTGTGGAAAATAATAAGATTAATGAGAAATATATATTAATGCTTTACTGTTGTTGGTAGTAGTGGCGGTTGCGGTTATGAAGGAGGCAAATGAGGCTTAATTGCTAATCTTTTACTATTGTTGGTAGCAGTTGTGGTCGTGGTTGTAAATTAGACAAACAAGGATTAATTGCTAATGCTTTATTATTATTGATAGTAATTGTGCTTATGGATATGAATGCGGCCATGGAGAAATTAATTATTGATACTTAATCAACTGTAGTTTAATTAACTTATTAAACAGTTTGCTTCCTGAGACTTTATCTCACTCTTGTTTTTCCCCCTTCCAGGTGATCGTTGAGCATGCATGGAAAGGGTAGAGCGGCACGACACTTTTACACATCACTTCATGAATTCTTGCTGTAATAATTTAGAGAAGTCTTTAATCGTTTTCTATCTCCTTGTTGAGCACTATTAATTAATAATGTTACAATATGGTTGGCTTTAATTGTTTATGATCTTAGCGGTTGAAACTTTTAAATATCTTTCATTACTTGTGGTATTGTTATGCTTCTGCATAGTTTTTATTATCAAAGGAAGATGCTGCTAGAATTTTCTTGTATCTTGACTAGTCGTGGTGTAGTTTAGTAGCATTCCAGGATAATGTGGTTCCTGAGGTGTTACAGAATATGGTTAGAACTATTCAAGGATAATAATCTAGGCATCCATTACCACCCTAGAAAGGCTAATATAATGGCTGATGCATTAAGCTGCAAGTCCTACTATAGTAATTGTTAGCGATATGCTCGAGAAGCAATTATGGAGATGATTGTATTACTTCTATATTTCTGATTTTTTGAATAATATGTTATTTTGTCCCTTAAAAATATCTTTCATGTTGATCAACAAGTATGTGACATGTTCATGGAACTCTTTATTTATATTTTAATATTATTCTAAATTATCCCCGATCTTATATCATTATGTGGGACAATTACAATTTATAGATCAGCACATATATTGATTGATGATCACGTTTCATGGATCATGGTTATGAGATATCAAATCAATGATGTGAACACATGTTAGAGAATATGATGTTGGATTGACCTATCATGAGACACTGTAGGAATTGTTATCTAAGATCTGAGTGTCATCAGTTGATCTCATACAAAGTGTATGTAGGATCCTTAGATCTGAGATCGTCATTATTTTCTACATGTGTAATAGTTTACTTAGGGGTTATCAAACCCTATTCCGTGACTGGGTAATCATAAAGGTAGCTTTCGGGTTTACTATGAAACATGCGAAGGAGAATGAGCGATCAAGATAGCATTTACCCCTCCTATATAATAGGATAGATATCTCTAGACTCCTCGATGTGGTTGGATTAAGAAAGTGCATGGCGATGCCGAATGTTGTTAATGAGTTAATCATAGCTGAGTAATCCTTTATAGATTCGAGTGAAGGATCAAGCTATTATCGGATGACATGTTTCTTGTCTTGAGTTCGATCTGGTATCATGAGGTAAAGAGATTGGTACAAAAGCACTATATAGCTTCATTCGATATGATCTTTATATATGTTTGGGAATCGTTATTCCTGTTAGAGACCACTACCGACTTATGGACTAGAAAGGAGTTTTCAGCCCATGGCCAAATATACATGAGGCTACAGGGTCACACACTTAATGAGCTGGAACGATAAGAGTTTGAATGATAGTATCTGAGTGGGATATGATCTCTACTCATATCGGATAAGAGTCGGATTAGAGACTATATAAGGAGAGGTACGGGGGCTGAGGGAGGCATCCCAAAACACACATATTGAAATCATAGCTGCCACCTCTCATAATCCTCACCGTGCGGGTTAATGCTAGCACGCTAATGCACGGTGTTTCATCCCTGGATGTGTGGACCTCGGTAGAGGCGTTGCTACAACTATGGTGTTGATCGGGATGATAGCGAGGAGGATACAGTTGGCCAAAGAACGATCGACTACTTCCACTACATCGACGTGATCTTAATTGAATCAGCTATTTCAACTCTATTTCCATTGCATTGTCCATCTAGTGGTAATAATCTATGATCTCTTACTCACATGGTTTCTTGATTTACACAGTAAAAAATTTTAATTTACGCCAGTTTAGCCTACCCGTATCCTAACAGTGGTATCAAAGCCATCCTGTGTAGTATTTGATCTAGATTAGTCGCATATAGTTGATATATGATGATAGTAGATTAGATCTATTACTAATATGATATGATAGCTTAAATTGATTCATATTATTGGATTGGTTTAGGCACTGGCTGATAAGATCAATTGGTTTCAGCGATAGTAGATGGGTTCGGAGGAAGTACGAATTGATAGTACTGAGTTGTTGTTCTTTCTGAAAATCTTCTGCGCCAATTAATATGATTGATCAAAGAAAAATTGGGCCAATCATATTGGTTCAGAATTGGCTTATTGTGACTAATCCGATGAAATTTTCAAGGACGATTTCATGAATAGGATTCATGTCCCAAAAACATTTCCAAGGGCGCTGCCCCTTCGATCCCCGCCCGCTAAATGTGCTAGATAATCATACTACACATTATAGGTGTTATGTTTTCATATCGCGCGATAGAATTGGATTCTGCACATAACTCATTTCTGTAGGGTTATGTGAATAGTATGGCCCATTGTGTATATGATGCATATATGAGTTTTTATGGCCTACGTGTCATGTTGATTTATAGCCATGGCTACATGTTATTGTATAATGGCCTATGTGTCGACTTGTAATGCTTGGTATTTTCATATATAATTCATTGTTAGCTGTTAGAAGTAATAACTAAGTAGACGAATGTGGTGAACTCAAGCATTAATGGTTCAGTGGACAGGAAGCGTGGTGATGGAGATTACCGAGCTAAGGGCCAAAATATATCACAGTTTAATATGATTTAATTGTGAATGCTTTTATGTTTTCATTATACTGTTATTTATGTTATTACTATCTTAGGTGTTATAACATGATAGAATAGTATTTCTCTAGAAAAATTAAGTATGACTTGATGCCCTTCCAATAGTTGCATCTAACAAAATTTTGATCATTAACTGGTAGATCTACCAAAGCAAGGTGCCATTAATTATCTCAATAAGATAGGGTAAAGTGATGAACACTTCATGCATAATATTGATTTAATTTGATTAGGCTATCAAAATAGTTTTTGTTCTAGGGCCATAGTGTTGAGACCGGAACATATGGATGTCACTTAATAAACAAGAGTTGCATGTGATGCAATTACCTACGTCGCTAGGTTTCTAGCAGTGATGCCAAAGATGGCTAGGACTTAGTGAAATATGGATCTTGATTCACTATATGTTATTAGATGGTATATAATTTTAAACATATAGTGAGAGTATCTTTTGTTATATTGTTTAATGGAAGATTTCATATAAACATATTGCTGGATTTTTTTGGATATATTTTTATGTTGTAGACAATACCACCATCTATTTCCTCCACACCCAGTTTTAATCTGTGATCTATTCTTGAGAAAGAAAAACTAAATGGAACAAACTTCATTGATTAGTATCGCAAATTGAGAACTATTTTCAAGCAAGAAAATAAGGAATATATTCTAGAGATTCTATTCCAGATGAACCAGCTGAAGTTGCTACTCGTGCTCAAAAGAATGAGTATGAGAAACATTGCAATGACTCACTTGATGTTAGCTATCTCATGCTTGCCACCATAAACTCTGAGCTTCAGAAACAATATGAAAACACAGATACCTATAATATAATTGTGGGTCTTAAAGATATATTTGAGAACCAAACAAGAGCTGAAGGTACAACATCTCTAAGTCGTTGTTTGCGTGCAAGTTAGCTGAAGGAAGTCTGGTCTATCCTCATATGATCAAGATGATTAGATACACTAAGAGTTTCAAAAAGCTTGGTTTTCCCCTTAGCCAAGAGTTCGCTACTGATGTGATTCTCCAATCGCTCCCTCTGAGCTTTGAGCCAGTCATTTTGAGCCTTCATATGAATAGTATGGAGAAGTCAATGATCGAGTTGAATGGAATGCTCAAGTCAACAGAGAAGAGCATTAAGAAAAGTTCTAATCATGTGATGATGGTTCAAAAGATTACCAACTTCAAACAGAAGAACCATACAGCTTTGAGCAAAAGAAAGGGCACAGGCAAAACATAAGATGAGATCTCGAGTATCAAATCTAAACTTCAGAAGCTCAAGATTGGTACTGCACCTGATGCCATTTGCTACCATTACCAAGGGACTAGACATTGGAAGAGAAACTATAAGAAGTACTTGGCAGAACTAAAAAAGAAGAAAGGCAGTAAGACTTCTACTTTAGGTATAAATGTTATAGAAATAAATCTTGGTACTTTTCATGTTAATTCTTGGGTATTTGATACCAGATCTGTTACTCATATTTGCAATTCGATGCAGGGGCTGATAAGGAATAGGAGTTTAGCAAGAGGCGAGTTTCATCTTCGTGTGGGCAGTGGAGCAAAAGTTGTTGCGTTAGCTATTAGCACTTTACTATTATATTTACCATCAGGATTAATTTTCAAATTAAAAATTGTATTATGTTCCTATCTTAAGTAAAAATATTATTTCTACTTCATATTTGGGAGCATAAGGTTATGAGTTTAAAATAAAAGACAATTGTTGTTCAATTTATTTGAATGATATTCTTTACGGTTATGCTCCATTGATAAATAGATTATATGTTTTAAATCTTGATGATGTACCTGTCTATAACATTAATGCTAAGAGGCTTCGGTCTAATGATGCGAATTCCACTTATATTTGGCATTGTCATTTGGATCACATAAATGAGAAGCATGTGGTGAATCTTCATAAAGATGGTCTTCTAAACTTATTTGATTTTGAATCATTTAAAATATACGAGTCTTGTTTACTTGGTAAAATGACTAAGACTCCTTTCGCTGGTCTAGGTGAGAAGGCAAATGACTTTTTGGCCTTAGTATATCAGATGTATGTGGACCAATGAGCTCAATGGCCTGAGGTGATTTTCAGTACTTCATAATTTTTACTAATGACTTTATTAGATATGGATACATCTATCTAATGAGGCACAAGTCTGAGTCATTTGAAAAGTTTAAGGAATTTCATAATGACGTACAAAATCAACTTGGCAACACAATTAAAGCCCTACGATCAGATAGCGGGGGTGAATATTTGAGCTACGAGTTTTGGTGATCATCTAAAACAATGTGGAATTGTTCCACAGCTAACTCCATCGGAAACACCTCAATGAAATGGGGTGTCGAAATGATGGAATCGGACCTTGTTAGACATGGTTCAGTCGATGATGAGCCAATCTGATCTGTCATTGTCTTTTTGGGGGTATGCTCTAGAAACAGTCCCGTTCACATTAAATAGAATTCCATCAAAAACCGTAGAGAAGACACCATATGAGATACAGATTGGGAAGCATCCAGTGTTGCCTTTTCTCAAAATATGGGGATGTGAAGTACATGCAAAACGTTTAATGTTTGACAAACTCACGCTTAAATCTGATAAATGCTTCTTCGTGGGGTATCCTAAGGAAACTAAAAGATATTACTTTTATAAAAATGATCAGAAGTAGAGGAAGGATATATCTTTAGGCTAGATACTCTAAAGTAGGTAGAAGAGAAAGTCCACTTAATCAGAGATCGATTACAAGTCGCCCAATCTAGACAAAAGAGCTATGATGATAATCGTCATAGGGAATTGACCGTTGAAATTGGAGACCATGTTTATCTCAAGGTGTCACCTCTTCGAGGGATTCAGAAATTTAAAGTTAAAGGTAAGCTCGTACCAAGATATATAGGTCCATTTCTAATCACTACCAAGCATGGAGAAGTAGCCTACCAACTAGAGTTACCCCCAAGTCTGGCAGACGTCCACAATGTGTTCCATGTCTCACAACTCAAGAAGTGCCTCAGAGTGCCTAAAGATCAAGCCCTAGTTGAAACCATCAAGCTCTAGAAAGACTTGACTTATCCAAAGCATTCGATTAAGATTCTCGATGTCATGGAGAAGCAAACAAGGTGCTAGAACATCCGGCTCTGTAAGGTTCAATGGAGCAACTACACGACGAGAGAAACCACATGGCATGAGGATCAAGCTGAGGATAGATTACTTGTACTAATTCTCTACTTATTTGGAATCTCAAGGTCGAGATTCTGTCTAAGGGGGTAGGATCTATAACATCCCATATTGGAAAGCTCAAGTGCATGAAATAAAATTTGAAACTTAAATTCAAACCAAATTCAACTCAAATCAAAAATACGAATTTAATTCAAAATTTGAGAACCCAAACACTATTGAGCTGAGCCTATTTACCCCCTCTGGCCCACCTGGCCCCTTGTCTTGGTCCATGTCGCCCTCCCCGCCCAACACGGGCCAAGTGTGCTCTGCACACACATACACAGCCCTATATGTGCCCATGTCGCACCGCATGTGCGCCTGTTGGCCCCTATGCACCACATGCCCTCCCCACCGTGTTCGTGTACCCAGACCCCCCCCCCTCTCTGTCCTCCCCTCTATGCGATGCTAACCCGCGCCCACCGCATTCATGCCATGTGCACCTAGTCATTGCCTTCCGCACCACTTTGACTCCCTGTGCTACACACCAACTTCACCACCCCGTGCATGCTCGAGCCATACACTGGCCCATCGTCATGCCCTGTGCCACACTAAGCACTAGCATCACCACCCTCGGCCTCCGCACGACATTGAAGCCGCCCAACAGCTACTGCCCCTCCTTGGCTATAAGAGCCTCTGTGCCGCTTCTAAGCCCCCGAGTACCTCCACCACACTCCCCTACCACCGAAAGCCTCCAGTGCCCTTTCTTCTTCAGTTTCGACCAACCAAGCCGCCGCTGATGCCACCTTCGCTCCATCGTGCCTTTGGCCGATTTGTCCCACCAGGAGCACCAGGTGTACTCTCTTATTGACAGGTGACATCCCCCTTCCCCTTCAACGAGCTACCCTCGTCGTCCTCCCTTCCACCTCTGTGGTCCACATTGCCAGCCCACTCCATGCCCCCCTGAGTACGGCCATCAACTCCAGTGAGTTTTCCTTAGTCGCTAGATTCTCCCCTTGCCTTGAATTGGTTTAGCTCGCCATTGTTTATCATGGTGCCATGCACTCAAGCACCATCGCTGCTTAGCTCACTGTCAGCCACTGCGTGCACCGAAGTAGCCTGCGTCACCTTGCCTAGAGGTGCAGCTCAACACAAGCATTCTATTTGTGCCCTCCCTGCTGGCTGCTATGGTCCTTCCACTAACGACACATGTGGCAAGCCGCCACCTTGTTCGGCCGAAAAATAACATTGTCCCCTGTTGTTAATTAAAGCATGTAATTAACTAGTGTTAATGACCATCATTAAGTTTCGTTAAGTTCCCGCTGACAAGTGGGCCCTGCCTATTTAAAACTTTGTTAAAACTAATTAAAAGAAGTGGAGCCACTGATAAGTAGGCCCCCTTTACTGTATCATGCATAGTACTCAACCCCACCTGTCAATGTCTGGGTCCTTTTCCTTTAGAAAATTATTTCAAAAAGAAATTAAACATGAGGGCCCCACCTGCCAGCCTCTGTGTCCTTTTCCAGTATAGAAATAAATCAAAATAAAATTAAGTTGGATCCCACCTGTCAATAAGAGAGTACTCTCTCTTTTCTCTGTTTATTTTGGGATTTAATTTTGATTTAAACTTTGAAGAGCTCATTCTCACTCATTTTAACTTCAGAATTAATAAAACTTGCTTTTAAATTCATCTAAATTCAAGATCTATCTTATAACAATAAAATCATCCAGTTTGGAATTCATTTGAATTTTATTTAGATTTATTTATTTTATGCATATTTATTTGTCTTCTATTGCAAACATCCAAGTAGAATACGAGGACACGGAAGAGCCGTAGTTCAAGCTAAGTCAAGACTTTCATGACTAACCTACTTGTGAGCCAAGTGAGTCAATGCTTTAATCATATTGAATCCATATTTTTATGCAAATTATATTTATTTAAGTTATCAAATTGCATACTTTTATTTGTTATTCAAATTTATGTTTGTCTTAAGGCTATAGATACATGCATATTAATTATTGTATTATTATACACCACCCCTTGGATATTTGAACACATAATCCTATGGTAGCCAAACTAGCTATAAGTTGTATTTAAGCGTCATACTTAGTCTTGCTTAAATACCAGGACATTAAATTACCATATCATTATTTTTAACCATCAAACTAGTTTTGGGCAACCACTGGAGGGAAATGGCTGGTATATTGAGATAACCTAGTTTTGTGCTTCTCAAAACCCCTTAAATTTATTTTACAAATATGGACAAATGATAAGAGGATTGGTATGGATGTGGCAAGAAAAACTATGGTTTGTGGTAGCATTGTCCAGATAACTCTATGGACTGAATCCTATGATAACCTTCTAATGCAAAATCATACAATCATAAGTCTATAATGAGTATGACCTAGCTAACTAATTTGCATCCACCAGTGCGGGTTACACCATTGGAGTGACCCACGAGTTGTGTCCCTGGTTTTAAGCCCTAGTGGACATGAGTCATGTCGCTGGATTTAAGCCACCGTGTAGCGCAAGAAGGGGTCTTGGTATGATTGACATAACCTCAATAAGATGAAACCTTAGTGGGTATAACCTACATTGGGTGATGCATTGTAAATGTCTTATGATGATCTTCTTGATTCACATGTCTAAGAAAATATGTGAAACATAACAAGTTGATTATCTCTTATGGATAAAGTGTATAAACTCTACAGAGTGTAAACTATTTGAACAGTCGTGCCCATGGTTATAGGCGGGCATATGAACTTACTCGAGTTAGTATCTATTTCTAAAATTTTGTGGGTGGGATGAAAACTTATCGAGTGGATGTAACCCTGAATTTAGTTTGTCCTAAGTGGATGTAACCTAGTGATGGTAATGGGTGGATATAATTCTAGTAACAAAAACTAGCATATGGTGGATGGAACCATGTCACAGGTGGATGAAACCTACACTGCTATTAATACTGCATACTCTTACTCTCTTTAACAAAAATATGATTTAGTTAAAATGCTATGTCATTGGAATTTTTATTTATTGTATTTTTCAACTAATGCCATTAGCAAATAAAATAGCACGAGCCTATCCTTGTTGAACCTTGCATGTATAATATTGCATGTTGTGTATTGGCTCGTAGAGCACAGATGTTGATACTCGCCCTCGCTCACTAAATACCTCAGAACCTACATATCAAAGTCACTATGCGTATTACGATGCCCTATGAGCTGATGGAGAAGAAGATGGACGAGATTAGGATAGTCTCTAGTAGTTTAATTCTTACCCCAGTCAGTTGCTTGCCTGTGGCAAGATGTGCCCTCCCCTTTTGCTATTGCTTCCTCTTTTATTATAAGTATTTGGCCCAAATAGCCCTTATTGTAAACTCGACCTGATGTGGTCTATTTAAACTCTGATATTTCATATTGATATATAGTATGATTCTCGTTATGTATGAAATGATTCAGTGATGTATCTGTGAGTACTATCTATTGATTTAGGGAATAGTGTAGTGGTTTCATAGATAATTCTGGATTGGCTAAATTCAAGTCTGACATGCGTGTTGTGAACTCATTGAAAAAACCGGTACGTATTGGCAAATCATTGGGAAAAGCTGTACATGCTGTCAACTCACTGAGAAAAGGTGTTGTGTACTATCAACTAACTGAGACAAGCTGGCGTGTCTAGTGAAATAAATGAGAAAAGCTACACATGTTGTCAATTCACCGAGAAAACCCTGTTGTTGTAAAATTGGATGACACATCAACAAATTCTATATCATAGTTGTACAATATGGACAAGCATTAATGAGTACGTAGTTAAGTTTGACACTTAGAGCATAAATGCAGAGTTAGTGGAACAATATTTCAAGATGCTTGGTGCAAAGTGCTAAAACCGAGCGCAGTACTAGGTCAAGGGTTATCCACCGACCACTTCCTCAGGTGGCGAAAATGGTCCGCAGGGAAAGTCAACCTATCTAGGAAGCATGGTACATCGTGAAGTCGTATGGCGGTGGCCGAGTAGGAACTGGGGCACCTGACAACTAACTGGGCCCAATCTATTGGGCAGTGAACATCTATTACACCTAGTCTTTCGTGTAATTGCTGGCGCCATGTGGAGGGAAACATGTTTTATTAGGCTAATGGAAGGTACAACTGCAATGTAAACTATGGTTCCAAATAGACGAACCTGCATTGTGCACTTGGTAGAGAATGAACCCGCAGCACACTCTTGGAACTCTTGCCTCTAGACCTGCACATTCGTACTATTCGGTTAGCTGAAGGAAGAGTGATCATGGAACAGCAAGGAAACTCATAATTGTAAGCACTGGTGTCACGTGTTGTGCAGATGATGAACCTTTGGGGTACTTTGGTCCAGGGTAGTCCACTGTAGCGATGCTTGATGCTGCATAATCTACGCCATACTAGTGGATCGTGTAGCTATCGTATGTACAATCGAACCACTTGTTATGCTGGCGGAGGTGTGGGTGGTCCGCGGACTATCTTCGTGACGAGGACAGACATGTTGTGCTCCATTGTCCCCCCTCCCCCCTGGCGAGGGAGGTCCAGCGTCGGGCTGCATCCGCGATGAAGACGATATGTATGAAGAACAAGGAAACTAAGATATCATGCTAATTGTAGGAAAATATGAAATGGGAAAACCTGAGCAGTGCGTTGCGTAGACGAGGAACACCTGAGGCTTGGGTGGTACGTCGAGGAGCTAGGAGTACAAACAAAGCTACGGATGATAGTGTTGCTCGTCACCTCCCAAGATAAACACATCACTAGGACGGCCGCAATTGATGGCTCAGTGAGTGTTTTGTATCCTCGTACATATTGCGGACGAACTCCAACAAGCATTTCAATGTGCTCAAACATCCTTGACACGGTGCGACACCACCCTCGGATACGATACGGCGAAGCTGGTTCTACTATAACGACAGATGAATAGGTTAGTTATATATGCATGATCAATACAGTACAAATACGAACTTAAAATCTTTTACCACCACGTTATGTCGTGCTGCATGGTGTCGGTCCGGGTCTAGCGCCAACTTGTTGGGATGCGAGGCCTCTAGCGGGGGTTGCGCAGGGGGGTCCATTAGTTTGCAACGGGTATGCGGCACGTACCACCGTAAGTACACAGGGTACATGTCTGGGCCATACGACTGTCGCTCCAGCTCGACTTGCATCCTTGTCGATTTGCTCCAAGGCTGTGGTCCACGACAGTTGTGTCACCCTCTAGTTGTCGCTCTTTCATTCCTTCTTTGTTTGGCTATGAAAAAAGCATGGTATACAACAGTTATTTGAGTGCAGAAATAAAGAAGAAATGTGTTGTACATGACTTAGAAATTAAAGCAATGGACTGTACGAAAAAGTGTTAACACTTGCAAACCACCGTTACCCTAATGAAATGCTAATAACATTATTAAGCGCATTGCTCACATGCGAATGAAATACATATTTTCTTGAAGGTCTTCACCAAGTCTACACTCCTTCCAATTATGTAATCTCCTAAATCGCATTAAAACCACCTCAAAAAAATATTTCAAACTCTCTTCTACTTTCTCTTCCTTTGTTCTCCCTCACCTCTCTCGCACAGCAGGAAAGAAGCCAAGGTGCACGGCTTTGGATGAGAGGGCAGAGAGCGACATGATCTATTTTATGCACACAAGAAGACGTTGGCGACCGACAAGACTACACAGGTGCACGGGGGTGCGGAGGGCCATGCAAACCCCAACCGAATGTCACAAGAATCAATGCAGATCTGTCACGTCATGTCGGTTGACCACCTACCGCGCCGCTTGGTGCTGCTTGCCCACCTACCGAGCTCCCATTGCTCGGTAGGAGCTAGCACGCCCTGTTTAGTCAGGGGAGCTCGGTAGGCTGGTGGACCTCGCCGACTCCCTCTCACCTACCGCTTGCGTACCCTACCACGCTGGCCCAGTCCTCCTGAGCTCTTGTAGCGCAATAGAAAATACGTGTCACCTGTCACGTCTACTGAACTAGGAAGGTGGTTATATTTGGCCAAAAAAGTGCTACATTGCTACATACACAAATAGAAATTTTTTAAAAAAATAATTTAATTTATATAGTAATTAATGTTAGTGATGTGCCCAAGAGGCAATCATAAACAATTCAGAATTAAGGCTAAAAGGGATATTGATCCATATAGGATTAGAGTTCTAATGGGCCTACAATGTGGAAGCCCATTAGCATGCTCTATAAATATGTGGAGGTGGGACTGCAGGGGACACACGACTATCCTGAAAACCCTAGCCGCCACCTCCCCTCGGTCGTATCCCGAAACCCTAGCCGGGTGCGCGGTGCTAGCACACCAGCGCACGGCATTCCATCCCGAACGTGTGGACTCCGTGGAGGCGTCGCTGTGGTTGCTACTGTGCTGATCGGCGAGAGGCGCAAGGCTATTGCTAGGACGCGAGGAGGAGACGTTCAGTTCGTGAAACGATCGACCGCTTCTTCTTCATCGACGCGCATCTACGTTGGACCGGGCTGCTCCAACTCTTCTTCCGCTGCGAAGCGCAAATAGTGGTAACTATCCATGACTCTCTTACGCGTATGTTTTCTGGTTGAACGCGGTAGAAAATGAAATGTTGTAGCTAGCGTAGCCTACCCGTTCTCCTACAGTGGTATCAGAGCAAAACTGCGTAGTATGTGGTCTGGATCATGCGCTTGTAGATGCACGGATTGATTAGATCAATCGGTCATAAGGGGTTGAAATAGGTATGAGTTGATAGCATCATGTAGCCAAAAAGATTAGTTCGTGCTCCTTCTTTGATGTACGCGCGACTTGCCCCTACCGGCTGGAATCACCATCGGGGCTAACTGCGCGCACAATCAGTAGATCGAGCCAACAGATCGAGGCTTTGTGTTGCGGTCTTCTCAAGTATACCGATCGCGATGATCAATATGATTGATCTAATGAAAATTGAGACATTTTGAATGGCTCGGATTTGGGTTGATTTGATCGGCCTAATTAGATTTTCATAGCGATTTCATAGATGTCAAGGCGATAGAATACGTTCTGCGCTTAACTTGTTTTTGCAGGGAATGATGTGAATGGTATGGCATAGATGTATATGTGATGCATGTGTGTTTTGGCGGCCTGTGTGTCGTATTCACAGCTGGGTTGAGGTTGTTCTTTAATTGTATAACGACCTGCGTGTCGACTTGTGATGCTTGAGCTCCTCATGTAATTCACTTGCTAGCTATTAGTTATAATAGTTTAGTTCTTTACCATGGAGACTTCAAGCATGATGACAAAGAGGACAGGAAATATGGCGAAGGAGATCACTGTGGAACCATGGCGATGGCGACCACTACGACTCAGAAGGACATACCATTCACAGTATAATGTGATTATATGCATGTGATGTTTATTTCCTGTCATACTATTCTTTCATGCCATACCTGTAGAGGATGTATTTTTATGACAGAATAGCTTCCCTCAGAAAAATTAAAAATTTAATTGATGCCCTTCCAATTGCTGCGCCTATAAGAATTACGATCATTGTTTGGTAGGTCTGCCAAAGTAGAGTACCATCAACTATCTTGATCTAATAGAGTGGATGTCGGACATCCACATGCATAGTATTGATTTACTTGACAAGGGTATCAAATTGGATTTGGGCCTTGGGGCATGATGTTGGGAGCCGGGGCATTGGATGCTACTCAACAAACAAGAGTCACATAAGATGTGATTAGCAAGCGTTGCTTACCTACGTCACTAGGTTTCTAGCGGTGATGCCAAAGCTCACTAGAACATAGATGAACATGGATCTTGACCACTATATGTCGTTAGAGGGAAGACGATTACAAAACATATAGTGGGAGTGTCTTTTGTTAAATTGTTTAATGGAAGATCAAACATGAACATAGTGCTGAACTTTGCTTGTTTATTTTCTGTTGTAGATCATGGCTGCTTCTAGTAACAATTCTGGTATTAACTTGCGATCTGTTCTTGAGAAAGAAAAACTCAATGGAACGAATTTTATTGATTGGTACCGCAACCTGAGAATTGTTCTCAGATAAGAAAAAAAGGAATACGTTCATGAGCAACCCTACCCCGATGAACTCCCTGAGGGTGCAAATGTTGCCACCCGCAAAGCTTATGAGAAGCACTGCAATGATTCACTCGACGTTAGCTGTCTTATGCTTGCTACCATGTCCTCTGAGCTTCAAAAGCATTATGAGAATGCAGATGCTCACAGTATGATTGAAGGACTGTGTGACATGTTTGAGAACCAAGCTAGGACCGAGAGGTTTAACATTTCAAAGTCCTTGTTTGCGTGCAAGCTGGCGGAAGGTAGTCCAGTCAGTCCCTATGTGATCAAGATGATTGGTTACATTGAGAGCTTGGGGAAGCTTGGTTCTCCCCTTAATTCTAATTTGGCTACGGATGTTGTTCTCCAATCTCTCCCTTCGAGCTATAAGCAGTTTATTATGAATGTTCATATGCATAGCATGGATAAATTATTGACTGAATTGCATGGGATGCTTAAGACAGCAGAGAAAAGTATTAAGAAAAACACCAATCATGTGATGATGGTTCAAATGGAGAATAAAAAGAGGAAGCGTTGGACGCCCAAAGGCAAAGGCAAAGGAAAGGTTCCTAATGAGCCCCCGAGCTCTAAGCCAAAGCCAAATGATAAGGTCAAATCTGGCCCTTCTCTTGATGATGAATGCTACCACAGCCATGTCAAGGGGCATTGGTCTAGGAATTGTAAGAAATACTTGGAGGATCTGAAAAATAAGAAGGAAAGCAGGACTTCTGCTTCAGGTATAAATGTTATAGAAATTAATCTTGCAATTTCTTCTGGTGAATCTTGGGTATTTGATACCGGATCGATGATTCATACTTGCAAATCGTTGCAGGGTCGAAGAAGGACTAGAAGTTTTGCAAGAGGCGAGTTAGACGTGCGTGTCGGCAATGGAGCAAAGGTTGCTGTACTGGGTGTCGGCACTTATCACTTGTCATTACCTTCAGGATTAGTTTTGGAATTAAATAATTATTATTACATTCCAGCATTGAGTAAGAACATTATCTTTTCTTCATGTTTGGAGAAAGATGATGGTTATGAGTTTGTAATAAAGAACAAATGTTGTTCTATTTATTTGAATGATATACTATATGCACATTGTCCATTAATAAATGGGTTATATGTTCTTGATCTTGAGGATAAACATGTCTATAATATTAATGCAAAGAGGCTGCGGCCTAATGATTTGAATCCCGCTTTTATTTGGCATTGTTGCTTAGGACATATAAATGAGAAACGCATAGAGAAGCTCCATAAAGATGGACTACTCAACTTATTTGATTTTGAATCATTTGAGACATGCGAGTCTTGTTTACTTGGCAAGATGACAAAGACGCCTTTCACCGGTCATAGTGAAAGGGCAAGTGACTTGTTGGGACTTGTACATACCGATGTATGTGGACCAATGAGCTCAGTAGCCAGAGGTGGTTTTCAATATTTCATCACTTTTACCGATGACTTTAGTAGATATGGATACATCTACTTAATGAGGCACAAGTCTGAATCATTTGAAAAGTTCAAAGAATTTCAGAATGAAGTACAAAATCAACTAGGCAAGACAATTACAATTCTGCGATCTGATCGTGGAGGTGAATATTTGAGCCATGAATTTAGTGAACATCTAAAACAGTGTAGAATTGTTCCACAACTGACTCCGCCTGGCACGCCTCAATGGAACAGGGTATCTGAACGGAGGAACCGGAACTTATTAGACATGGTTCGGTCTATGATGAGCCAATCTGATCTTCCATTGTCCTTCTGCGGATATGCTCTAGAAACTGCTGCGTTTACACTAAACAGAGTTGCATCTAAATCAGTGAAAAAGACACCATACGAGAAATGGATCGGGAAACGTCCTAGATTGTCTTTTCTTAATATATGGGGTTGTGAGACTTATGTGAAACGTTTGACATCTGATAAGCTTCATCCCAAATCTCATAAATACTTCTTTGTTGGGTATCCTAGGGAAACCAAAGGATATTATTTTTACAATCGAGAAGAGGCAAAGTGTTTGTCACTCGAAACGGTGTCTTTTTGGAAAAAGAATTTCTTTCAAAAGGTGTTGGTGGGAGCAAGGTGCAGCTTGAAGAAATTCAAGAAACACCTGAAAATGTTTCAGCTCCTATTAAACCTCAACAGGATGTACAAGATGTTGTACAACCGGTTATAGAGGCACCGCCCCCACGTAGGTCTACAAGGGCACGTCGCGCAACTAAAAAGTTCACGCTCCTAACCACGGGACAACACGACATATTGTTGTTGGACAATGATGAGCCCAAGAGCTACACGGAAGCAATGATGGGACCAGACTCTGAAAAATGGCCTGGAGCCATGAGGTCTGAAATAGAATCCATGCATGATAATCAAGTTTGGAACTTGGTGGATCCACCTGATGGTGTAAAAACTATTGAGTGTAAATGAGTTTTTAAGAAAAAGATAGACATGGATGGAAATGTTCACATCTGTAAGGCACGATTGGTGGCGAAAGGTTTCAAGCAAATTCAAGGTGTTGATTATGATGAAACGTTTTCGCCCGTCGCTATGCTAAAGTCTATTCGGATCCTCCTAGCGATTGCTGCCTATTTCGACTACGAGATTTGACAAATGGATGTCAAAACGGCTTTCCTAAATGGAAACCTAAGAAAGGATGTGTACATGACACAGCCTGAGGGTTTTGTTGATCCAAAAAATGCTGGGAGAATATGCAAGCTTGAGAAGTCCATTTATGGATTGAAGCAAGCATCTCAGAGTTGGAATCTTCGTTTTGATGAAGTAATCAAAGGGTTTGGCTTCATCAAGAATGAAAAAGAGCCTTGTGTTTACAAGAAGGTAAGTGGGAGCGCACTTATTTTTCTGGTCTTGTATGTAGATGACATATTATTGATCGAAAATGATATTCCAATGCTAAAAGCTGTGAAGTCTTCTTTGGAAAAAAGTTTCTCAATGAAAGATCTCGGAGAGGCAGCTTACATTTTGGGCATAAAGATTTATAGAGATAGATCGAAGAGGCTAATTGGATTAAGCCAAAGTACATACATTGACAAGGTATTAAAACGGTTCAATATGCAAGATTCCAAGAAAGATTTCTTGCCTATGTCACATGGCATTAGTCTTAGCAAGACTCAGTGTGCTTCAACACTTGATGAGCAAGAGAAGATGAGTACGATTCCGTATGCCTCAGCCATCGGATCCATCATGTATGCTATGCTTTGTACGCGCCCAGATGTTTCATATGCTCTAAGTGTTACGAGTAGGTATCAATCTAGCCCCGGTCTAGCTCACTGGGTGGCTGTAAAGAATATTCTTAAGTACTTTAGAAGGACTAAGGATATGTTCCTTATTTTTGGAGGTGAAGAAGAGCTCGTTGTAAAAGGTTACACCGATGCTAGCTTCCAAACTGATAAAGATGATAGCAGATCGCAGTCTGGTTTTGTGTTCTGCCTCAATGGAGGGGCAGTGAGCTGGAAAAGTTCCAAGCAAGAGATGGTAGCTGATTCGACAACTGAGGCCGAGTATATTGCAGCTTCTGAAGCTACAATGGAAGCTGTTTAGATCAGAAAATTTGTTTTTGAGTTGGGTGTGATCCCTAGTATGTCCAGTCCAGTGGATCTCTATTGTAACAATAGTGGAGCCATTGCGCAAGCAAAGGAGCCTAGGTCACACCAAAAGTCCAAACATATACTTTGGCGCTATCACCTTATCCGTGAGATCATTGATAGAGGTGAAGTGAAGATTTGCAAGATGCATACGGATTTGAATGTTGCTGATCCGTTGACAAAGCCTCTCCCACAACCAAAACATGAGGCACACACGAGTGCAATAGGTATTAGATACTTACATGATTGACTCTAGTGTGAGTGGGAGATGATTGTATGATGTCTATGTTTATGAAATTTTGAATAAGGTGTTATTTGGTTCCTTGAATAATGATTGTATGCATTGATTGGCAAGTATGTGACTTGTTCGTGAAACTCTTTGTTTTATTTAATTTTATTCTAAAGATCCCTAGTGTTATGTCATTACGTGGGATAATAATGATTTATGGACTAGCACATGTATTGATTGATGATCATATTTCACAGATCATGGATATAGGAATATCAAATCAATAATGTGAACACATGTTAGAGAACATGGTGTTGGATTGACCCACTCCGAGACGTTGCTGGGATTGTTATGTTAATATGTGCTATCAAGCGATCTCGAGTGGTATACCTACTGGATCCTTCGACCTGAAATCGCCATTGTTTCTCACAATGTGTAGTGGTGCGCTTTGGGGCTGCCAAACACTACTCCGTAACTGGGTAGCTATAAAAGTGGTCTTCAGGTGTATCATGAAACATGGAATGGGATGTAAGCGGATTAAGATAGAATTTGCCCCTCCTACATAACAGGAGAGATATCTCTGGGCCCCTCGATGTAGTTGAATTAGAGAAGTGCATGGCCATACCAAGGTGATTAAAGAGTTAATCACAATGTGACTAAAGAGTTAGTCATGAGTTGTAATCCACCACAAGATCGAGTGAATGGTTGAGCTATCACAAGGTGGCACGAATCTCGCCTTAAGTTCGGCTAGTATCGTGTGGCAAAGGGATCCAAGTGTGTGTATATCAAGGTTTAGCCGATATGATCTTTATGTGTATTCGGGAGTCAATATGCCCTGCTAGGTGCCACTATTGACTTTTGGCTTGAAAAGGATTTTCGGGTCATGGCTGTTTACACATAAACCTAATGGATCACACACTTAAGGGGTTGGAATTGGAAAGCTTGCCTATATGATTGTCTCTAGTGCAAGTGGGAGATTGTTAGTGATGTGCCTAAGAGGCAATCATAAACAATTCAGAATTAAGGCTAAAAGGGATATTGATCCATATGGGATTAGGATTCTAATGGGCCTACAATGTGGAAGCCCATTAGCATGCTCTATAAATATGTAGAGGTGGGACTGCAGGGGACACACGACTATCCTGAAAACCCTAGCCGCCACCTCCCCTCGGCCGTATCCCGAAACCCTAGCCGGGTGCGCGGTGCTAGCACACCAGCGCACGGCATTCCATCCCGAACGTGTGGACTCCGTGAAGGCGCCGCTGCGGTTGCTGCTGTGCTGATCGGCGAGAAGCGCAAGGCTATTGCTAGGACGCGAGGAGGAGACGTTCAGTTCGTGAAACGATCGACCGCTTCTTTTTCATCGACGCGCATCTACATTGGACTGGGCTGCTCCAACTCTTCTTCCGCTGCAAAGCACAAGTAGTGGTAACTATCCATAACTCCCTTACACGTATGTTTTCTGGTTAAACACGATAGAAAATAAAATATTTTAGCTAGCGTAGCCTATCCATTCTTCTACAATTGAAAGGAATTGTCGTGTTCCCGATGGGACCTAACGGACTGTCCTCTGCGGTCACAGTTGCTTTTAGCGGGGCCTAACAAACACGTGCGAATCTTTACGGCGGACAGTAGCACCAGGATAGCAACAAGTAAAGGATCTTATGATTAAAGTGACCAGGAAAACACAAGGAAGCAAAGCTAATGCTATCACTGTCTATAACCGTAAACGAAGCGAGCGTGACTTTTGCTTGAGTTTGGTTGAAGTTTGAGCTGAGTCCTAGCGAGTCAGGGTTAGGATCAAAGTTTAAATTTGCGTTCAGCTCGAGTCTATTTGGATTTGACTAAGCTCGATAATAATTAATAATTTAATATACATTAATTTTTTATAATAAAAAGAACTTAAGTTCAAGCTCAACTTAAATAAGCTTGATAAAAGTTAACATATATCAATATTTAACAAGTGAGCACAACTCATAATATAATACTATGCATATCTTAATAGAAACAAATATAATCGAGTAAGATTTAGAGGTGCAGATGGACTTGTCGTGAGTTTCGCATCAAACTCGAGCACTTCGTGAGTTTCCAGTTTTTTTATACCTATCACTGTCTACATGTAGGGAAAAAAAGATGTTTTATCTGAACTAAATAGACTGTCACGTTTCATGCTGATGAAGTTAATTAGCAGAGTTACAGGTTGGCCATCTGCTATTTTAACTCCCACCGGTTCAAAAAAGAAAAACATACTGTTTCAGCATACGTGCAAAATTGTGAAAGTTTGACTGTCGACATAAAAAATGATTCGTCTCAAAAAGTAATTTATAATATTATAATTTTATTATATTTTATAACTATATTATAATAGTATTTAGTGGTTAAAATTATTTTACAATATGAAAAGCCTAAAAGGACATTTTTTAACGGAGGGGTAGTAGTACACAGACAGTGCGTGTGGAATATATAAGACCGATCTACGTGGAACGTACTCGAGTAATCCAATGATGCGTCTTGGAGGTCAAACCGTCGGTGCCATACTCCCATTTTTAATTTTATAGTGATGATATAATTAATTACCACATATTGAGTACTATACAGGACGTACTATTAGTATCTTTAACCCTACGTGATTCTCCTCTTAGGTGATTAAGGAACTAAAAACAAAGTATGAACTTTAAACAACACAGGATTATTAAGAACATCTCTAATAGATTCATTTTAACCATCTCTGAACTATACTACACCAGTAAATTTTTACGTTGAGAAGAGTGAAGGTAAGGAAAAAAAATATGCTATCTAGACAACCTAAGTACATAAATAGGAATATTGGACACATCTAGCATATGTAATCTTCGAAATTCCGAAAATAACTTCTAGAACACGAAAATTTCAAATCTAGCCCCCTCCCCGCTAGTGGTGCGGTCGGGGATCGCACCACTCACTCTGACGGAGACACGTGGCAGTATGGTGCGGTCGGGACCGCACCACTTACTGTGGAGGCAACACGTGGCAGAGTGGTGCGATCGGGGACCGCACCACTCACTGTGGAGGCGACACGTGGCAATGTGGTGCGGTTGGAGACCGCACCACATGTGAGGAGGGGGCTAGTTTTGGAATTTTTATGATTTAGATGCTATTTTTGGAATTTTGAGATCCACGGTGCTAGAAATGTCTAAAATTCCATAAATAGTAATGAAGTGTGAGAAGGGAAATATAATGAAAACAATATAAAATAGTTAGAAAAATTAATCTTAGAAATAAACTGTTAAAGATATTATTTTTAATGCTATCTTTAGGTATGATAAAATCTTTAAAAATGATCTTAAGAAATGAATTACTGTACATGCATAAAGGACAACTGGACGATGGAGGCAGTTGGCCGCAGCGCATTAACGCGAACCAAAAAAGAATGCGAGGAGATAAGTAGAGTTACTAGGGCGTGACACTGCTTCCTCCCCGTTAAATGCAATTAACTAATCCCCTCCCCTCACCTTTAATGCAATTAACATATGACAGTGTGCAGTATTAACATATGACAGTGTGCAGCATGCTGTGCGTGGTTTGGTGCTGTTTAGCTGTTAGTTGCCGAGGACAAATTTGAAATTTTGCTCGTGACTCCACGTGCGCCACGCATGCGTCTTTCTCCACAACCCTTGGTGTCTCCACTCTTATAGATTAGAATCTCACGCTACGCTGTGCTGTAGAAGTCTATATATGAAAAATTGAAAGCTATCTTCTGTATGTATTTATAGAAAAAGAGGGATTTTTTATAAAAAAAAAGCAAGAACATATCTATATTCTAAAAGGATCCGTACGTAATTTCCAAGGAAGCGGAGTGCTTTTTCGCAACTCAGATGTAAGGATTTGTATGTAATTTCTGAAAGAACGAACGGTTTTTTTTTTTGGCAAATCGACTGATGTGGCTTGTCTCCCTACCCAGCTCCCGACCCGGCATTTCTTTCCCCTTTAATAGATAGATGATTACTCTCCCGCGAAGAGTATAGAAAGTATTTTATCTTACACAGATCAAAGAGGCACTAAAAATAATTATATTGTATTGTCTCTAAGTATCATATTCAATACATATACGTAGGAAATATAAAGTAAAATTATACATTTATTAGCGGTATAGAAGGAAACAACCTATTTAATTTGCATTAGAATATAAAAAACATTCTACATTTGTAAATAAGACTATTCAAAAAACACATCCCATATTGGACGAAGGGAGTACCGATTTTTCCCACTCTGAAACTGATACGGTAAAGCCTAGTTCACAAATTCACAAGTCATAAAAGGGCGTTTCCGACGCTCCAGCGTAGTCGTCCCGTCCCTTCAGTAAAGCATACGGCTGATCCTAGTCGCTTTCCAGATAGTCTCGCGCAGCTATGTACTATGACACAAACTGAGTGTTTGTGTCATAGTACATAGCTAGGAGGTTAGGCCAATTCTGATGGTGTAAGCTTTGCCTTGAGTCCAAGGTTGATCTTAGCTTTCCTATCTAATCTCAGTTATTTACTGTTTGACCATACGTACCCAACTTTAAAACATGTTCTCTGAAAAAAACAACCACCAACTAGAATTCAGTCACCAGTAGTCAACCGTCAACTAGATTTCGATCACACTGAATAGACCGCCAACCAAATTCCGATCACACCGGACAGATCAGTCAGACAATGATTCCCAAGCTGATATGACCAGTTGCACTGATAGCAAAAAACTGAATTTTACCAATTTTTACAAAATTAAAATTTAACTCAACAAATATGCTAATTATTCATCACCAATAGATCTTCTCGTATGATCCTTCGGTGGCATAAACATTTTCTAACAATATCCGATACTCAACAACTTTTTGGTGCTCTCCAGCCTTATTTTTAGAAACATTTTCCGCGCTATTGAGTAATTTTTCCTCCAAGTAGGATACATAGAAATAGAAAACAAGAACTTTCGTCAGATTTAGTACTATTTTCAACCGGAATTACAAAAATAGATGTATAAAAATGGTATTGATAAAAATAACGTTCTCGCCGTCCAGTGACCGAACGGCAGCGATAGAGAGGTGACGCGTGGCCCTGCCGTCCCGCAGGCGGACGGCAGACCACCTGCCACCCCACCACCGGATAGCAGGCCACCTATCACCCCACCACCGGACAGCAAGCCGCCTGCCACCCCATCAGCAGACGGCAGGGGTCCTGTCGCCCCACGAGGAGACAGGTGATTAGGCCAGCACATTCGGTGGTATCGTCTAGAAACTCCACCGATGGTTCCCTGGGTGTCGAGGGGCCGGGCTCATCACCATTTTTCGACGCCCGACGCACGAAACTGAGGTACACTATCGGCCTCCCATAAATGACCGCCTTTGGCTAGGAGGCAATTTGCATGTATTATCTCCATGCTTCAGTGTCATTCACCTTCACGAGCTCCTACATGCCATTTGTGTAGGTGATTCCCTCGATCGTAATTTTCATATCCATTGCCTCCGTGGCAAACTCCCTTCGGATGCAGCTTCGTAGCTTGTGAATATTCATGACACCGAGCCCCTCGACCGGGAGCACTTTTTATTGGCATGTCGATAGGTCCAACCCGTACAAGACCATCGTTGTAGAACATTGTCAATTTGTCAAGTATTCTATGTCTGTGACTACCTAAATCTACAACAACTAAATCCGCAGTAAATATTACAACACAAAATCATGACGAGCAGCATGCAAGTTAGTGATTACATGTATGTAACTATATACAAATAATTCATTAATTACCAATAATTTAATTACCCACCCAAAAAAAAAATAGAACAACGATTGAGATGAGCAATGACCAACTGCGAGAGATTCATATTTATGGCCGAGCGAAAATGGAACCCGATGTGCTCACCTCGCGAATTAAGGATTCCTTGTCGATGCGCATCACTTCAGGCGAGAGGGGGACAGCATGATAAAACCGACAAATGTGCAGACCAGGGAGCGGATGAGGGGGGACAACATGGTAACTTTGACAAATGTGCAGACGAGGGAGCCTGCAAGGGAAGACGATATGGTAACACTGTCAAATGTCCAAACGAGGTAGCTGGTGAGACGGGATGGCACGAATGTAATGACATTAGTGCAGACGAGTGAGCGTGCGAGGGGGGATAATAAGGATAGAGTGACAAATGTACGAAGGACGCAGTAGGAAAGAAAAGATATATGCATATCGCTAATTTTATAATTAAATTAATATAAATTAACATCGTAAATTCGGAGCACATAAAATTCTCAAAAACTTACACGATTACTATGGCTGTGTCGGGAGACTTCACGTAAAATTTTGTAATTTTTGGAGCTCGTTTACTATATGTAACAGCTCCTACGAATATCAAAATCATACAAATTTTTTAGTAATATTCACAATATATAAAATTATACAGTCAACTACGTTGTATCGGGAGGCTGCACATAAATTTTTGTAATTTTTTGAGCTCATTTGCTATATTAAAAAATTCTCATAAATATTAAATAAAATTAAAAAAATAACAGGTGATTAGCCGACGTAATCACCTGCCGTCTCTTTATGGGGCAGCAGGCCCCTGCTGTCTACTGGTGAGGTGGCAGGCGATCTGCCATCCGTCCACAGGATGGCAAAGGCTACGCGTCGCCCCTCCGTCATCGCCGTCCGACTACCAGACGATAAAAATATTATTTTGTTAATACTATTTTTATACAACTATTTTTATAAATTTAATTAAAAACAATATTAAATCTGACAAAAATTTAGCCTTTGACAATAACCACTACCTTTGGTGAAAACCTGAGGCGGTTCGTGCAAAAGCACCCGCTCCTTGTCGGCAGTTTCTCCGATGCTACCTAAGCCCCCCACCATTTTCCTTCCTATGCCTATATTGCTTCTTCTTCAACCTTGCCACACGACCACATATACATAACAGACACATATTTAACAATTCACTTCTGGCCACTGTGGCATCCAAGAGTCCCTACCTACCAACCACCCCCACCGCCTACGCAACTGCACTGCACCAAAGCGCGCGAGCGCGCGGGTGGCGGTGAGAATTCGGAAGGGATGGGGACGGAGTGGGGGGAGCCGTGGACGCCGGCGCCGGCGCCGAGGAAGGTGGCTGGCGGGCGAGTGGCCCTGAAGCTGCTGCTGTCGTTGCTCCTCGTGGGCCTCGCGCTGCGGCTGCTTGTCGACCGCTCCGCCTACCTCCTGCCTCCCACCGCCGCGCCTCAGGAGGCTGCGCTCGCCGTTACCGCGCCGGCTCGGGAAACCGGCGGCGGGGTGCCTCCCAATAGTGAGCGGTTCTTGGACTGTTGTTAATTTGTTCTTTAGCCCTTCTTTTCATTCTTTTTTTGTTTTGTTGTTTCTTGAAACAAGAAAGGCAGCTGAGGCTTCTAATAAAGAATTGGGTTTTGCTAGATGACAATCAGTTTTTTTTCCCATTAGATGTTGCTTTTTCTGTGATTTATGGTTTTGACTTTATAATTTTTTTATCAACAATGTGGAGCTACAACATAATAGGACTAATAGTTTTATATAGTTTTTTTATTGTGTTCTTTACGTAATTTAATTTATGTAAAATTAGTATATAATTGCTACAAAAAGATCATAAATAAAAGAATAATATGTATTATAATTAATAAGTAAACTAGTGGGTAGAAGTAGATATACATCTAATATCGAAAAAATCAAGTACTCTTTAATAAAATAGTACTCAGATAGAAGGGAAGAAAGCAGAGTGATTTCACCCATTAGATTTAGATCTAAAGATTCAAATTATGAGTGCTATTTAATTAAAAAACACTTAAGTTCTTTCTAGACACCACCGAAAGAATTAGTACTTCAATTTGGATTTGGCATTTATTATTCGAATTATTGGAAATTTGCAACATGAAAAGACGTCTCTGTACTAATATGAAAATCTTCCCTAATTTTGTACTCTGTTTCTTACGAGTCAATACATTTCCGAGTCTAAAAAAAATGTCAATGCTCCACATTGGGTTATTGGTTACATAAAAAACATACAAAATGTACAAAGTAAATTATTTTGTTGGTTAAAAATATCTAAAATTTACGAGTTAGAAAGGTTTGCTCTTTGCTTATCATGTTCTGAATGCTCTGCTTAAATGTACCAGTTTAGTGTTCAGTGGCTGCGTGGATCTCGTCTCGTTTCTTGAGTTTATTATTTGTTTTGTGTTTGACCCTAGATGCATGTTTTGCAACACTAGGTTTATGTGGCGTTTGGTATCTGCATTTATTTTGTGGGAGAGATGCCTCCAGTTGGAAGATTGTGATTGATTCCTTTCGTTAGTTTAGTGAAACAAACAATGTAATTATATCCTCTTTGAACTTTTGGCATGGGCTTTAGAGCGAGTGTTACAATGGTAGCTAATGGTGCGAGCTTTTTGCCAAAGGGTCTCATTGCGAGCACCCTTGATTTGGGAAGAATGCCCAGTTTCTTGGCCATAGATTTGTTATTAATAACTTAATTAGAGCATGGTTTGGTACCTATTATTGTCTTTGTAATATGTTGCTTGTAATGAGCAGAAACAGCCGGTGATACATTTGTTGCTGTGAGTGCTTCAATACCTCTAGCAGCTCCAGATAAGAAGGAAGATTCCCAAGAAGGTATGTTTCCTATTCGCATTCATGGCTTCATCAACACCATACGAGATGGGATTACTTGTTATTTTGGGCGGTGAAAAGACAATTCTGGTCCTCGCAAAAAAAAAGTCAATTTAATTCTTTTTTGGCTTCCAATGCTGTTTCTTTTCCCTCTTGTGTGATGGTTTTGTTACCTACCGAACGACAATTCATGGGTGCTTCATTGGCTCTGTGAAATGTTCCTTATATTAAACAGAAACAGAAGATACAGCTGTTGCTGTGAGTGCTTCGATACCTCAAACAGCTCCGGACACCAAGGAAGGTTCTCAAGAAGGTATTTTGGAGAATTCGTCAGTTATTTAACAAGAAAATTCTTATGTTCTTAGGAAGTGCATTGTTTGCTTTTGTTTCCATTCTTGATGAACCACCAATCTTTTTTTTTACTTATAGTGTTCTTTCCTTTGTAATTGACACCTATATTTTCTTGACACATGCAGAAAGGTGTAATCTTTTCCATGGCGAATGGGCCCCTGATTGGTCTGGCCCAGCTTATACTAATGCAAGCTGCCGCTTCATTGAGCCCCCGCAGAACTGCATGACAAATGGAAGGCCTGACAATGGTTATCTTTATTGGAAATGGAAGCCATATGGTTGTGACATACCGTTGTTTGACGGCAAGAAGTTTTTGAAGGGCATGCGTGGCAAACATTGGGCACTCATTGGTGATTCAATCCTTCGCAATCACGTCCAATCATTGCTTTGCCTTCTTTCTAAGGTATTCCATGAGCTGAAGTGTTTTATGTGATTAACAAATACTCCATAGTACATTTGTTGACCACCGTGTATTTTTAATACTTCATTCAGCTTTTAACTTATATGTACTTTAATTTTAGTAAAACGGATTTAGTTGCCGCTTTTTGTATTGCCCCCCAAAGTCCATGTTTACAATGAACTTTGTCGATTGCCATAAATATGATGCAATTCATCATTCAATTTAGATTGATTATTTGCTTAGTAGTCACTGCTTGCAAAATTTGTCTACTGGATCTGATCATTGACTTCTATTACTAAATGTAACCGATGTGTGCCTAATAGTACTGTTTTTGTTCTCTCTAGACTCCAATAGAAGTGTGATAGATCATATCCATTCTTGAGAATGCATTACACTAGTTGGGATTTAGCTCCAATACATCTGCATTACTGTGAACAGAGTCAAGTCCTATTTCTTCTTGCTTGTGTAAATCTGCCTGGTTAATTGTTTTCTCCAACCATCCCGAAGTATGTTTGTAGTACTACCTCACTTTCTCCGGTGAGATATTTTCCTTAACTATGCATAGTGGTTTAGCAGGAATCATGGGTCATATGTGCTTCCTTGTTGCAATTGTTTAAAATCTTTTTTTTTTGCATTAGTATGATGACTAATAATACCAAGTGAGAAGAGAAGGATACAACATGCCCAAGAATGATGTGTTTATTGATTATTGTTAATAAAATGAACACTAAATTCTTTCACTTCTATTGGTAAGGAGGAAATTGAGGTGACATATCGACATACTAAGATCCTTAAAGGTGCCCAATCCCCCTCTTTGCATTTGTCACTGCAACTTCAGTGGGCCTTGCAGATTGTGAAGTTATCACCTTTTGATCAGACATTTGACTTGTCTTTTTGTCCTTTATTTATACTTGACAAACATCCATCGATATCTCAAGCTATGGAGGTAACAAGTATCATTTAGTTTATGCTAGAGATTAGAGAACAAATGATAGAAGTGCTGTTTTAATACCTAGTAGTAACTCTAGTTTCTAAACTCCATCTTGCCCTTTTCCCACATTCAGATTTGTCTAGTACATGTTTCTGTATATGGATGCTATCAGTTGTGCTTGCTTGGTTTTTGCATAATAGGATTTATCAAAAACCAAAAGCTTTGGTTAGTAAATCATTTCGTTACCTAATTCAGGTAGAAGATCCTACTGAGGTCTACCATGACGAGACCTACAAATCCAGGAAATGGCACTTCCCTTCACACAATTTCACGGTTTCTCTTGTCTGGGCGCCATTCCTGATCAAAGCTGAAATTTTTGAGGATGAGAATGGAGTGTCATCTTCTGAGCTCCAACTACACTTTGGCATTCTTGACACAAACTGGACGAGTCAATGGAACAGCTTTGACTACGTCGTGATTTCGACAGGGCAGTGGTTCTTCAAAACTGCAATCTACTGGGAGAATGGAACGGTGATTGGCTGCCACTATTGCCAGAATAAGAGCCTGACGGAGATAACTTCCGGGAACTCATTTCGCAGGTCTCTCAGGGAGGCCTTCCAGTTCATCACCTCGTCCCCTCACAAGCCAACTGTCTTCTACAGAACATGGGCGCCGTCACATTTTGAGAATGGCGAGTGGTCCAGTGGCGGGACCTGCAACAGGACAGTGCCTTTCAAGCCAGGGGAGGCTGGCGATAGAGAGTCGGACAATAAGATGCGGAGGATCGAGGGAGAGGAGTTCGCCAAGGCGGTGGCAGACGACGGGCCAAGCAACGCCGGCCGTCTGAAGCTGCTCGACACATTTGAGCTCTCACTGCTGAGGCCTGATGGGCACTCCGGGCCTTACAGAACATACCATCCTTTTCAGAAGGGGAGGACAGCCAAGGTCCAGAATGACTGCCTACACTGGTGCTTGCCCGGGCCTATCGATGCATGGAACGATGTCATCTTGCAGATGTTGGCGGCGGACTGAAACGCCCTTGCGCGCGAGCATGATCGGGCCATCGAACTTCGACGTCTGTGCTCTTTCAGACCAGACTGCCGTAGTGTTGAATGGAGTGTCTTCTGATTCATGATGTCCAGCAGGCGCCGTATCAGACCAGGGTAGCTTCGAACTCTCCTTTGCAAAGGAATTTTTCCTTGGGGTGTAATTAGCTGTGGGGATGTGTCCTAAAATGGTGATGTCGTAAGTTGCAGCAGCAGTAGTCCGTGACGCATGCGATGTGCTCCAGTTGCCTGGTTTCTGTTTGGACTGAAGACTGCTGGTCTTTTTATACCATGAGGTTGAAACATGTACCTGTCCTATGTCCAGAACGTTCACCGAATGATGGTACAAAGGCAATAATATCATATACAAAACATCAAATACGCATGAAGTGGATGGTAGACCTTCACAATTGTATAATCAAATTGCTAGCCTTTTATTGTATCCTACTTGGTCGCATGCAAAACAATTAGCCATTACTACCTTCGATCTAGCTTAGATGTTGCTTTAGCTATACAAACATAGAGCAAGTTGTTAATGCCTTAATTTGTGACGTTTCCTACTATTGATTGTACACCCATCTCTCCAATGCTACTAGTATTAATCAGCATTCGATAGGGCTTCCGTAAAAAAATCAACATTTAATAGGGGTCTTTTGGGGGAAAATTGCCGAGGAAAAACAAAGCAACAGGTATTTGCAAACAAAAACCACCATGCAAAAATGACATCTAAATTGGACTGGAGGTAGTAACTTTGTTGACTAATACTTAAAATGCTAAAAAAACGCTACTCGATCTTATAGCGAGGGGTTGCCAAAGCTAAACAAATTAATGATCAAATATATTGACTAGTTGAATGTGACTTCGGAGTTCAAACCTCTCATTGTGGTCTGCTAATACTTTGTAAATTTCATAGCACACCTCTCGTGTAATTTTCACAATAGAAAGATTTGTGGTTCACGAGTCACAAATATTATTACTTGTTAGGTGATATTTGGAAGATAACTCATGATGGTTCAGTTAAAAAAAAGGAAAAGAAAACGAAAAGGAAATAAGGTAAGATATGCTTTGCATTTGTCGGCAGTTTTCAGCATTGCCTTGAATTCTCTGGTAGCTAATGATGCAACTAAGTTGGTCACTCATCGATATTCATCAATACTGCTAGCTTGTCAATGCTCAACAGTACCTCAATCATACATCTCCAAACAGCATGATACAGAAACCAAGGGTAGAATCCTTTAAATTGGGCACCAATTTAAAAATAGCATGCATTGCATTTGGTCGAATGATATTCTACAAAATGAAACACTTGAATGCATCTAAAATTTGGTCGAATGATATTCTACAAAATGAAACACTTGAATGCATCTAAAATGACAACTCCCAAAATCTAGCTCAATAAAGTTCTGATATGTTAGGTTCCTTGAAATGCATGAAGAGAGCGGTTTAGTTCAGCTTCGAAGGTTACATAGCCTTGCAAATCTTTGCAAAAATTACTATTTGGTTCATTTGTTTACTTGCAAATCTATCTTCAATATGTCTTAATTTAGTACGTGATATAGTCATGCTAAAGCAAGGCCAAGACATCGAATGAATGTAAATATATATGCCCCAAACTGTTAAGCACAAAACCCACAACTGGAGATTGTTACTAAACATTCTTAGTACGGTACTAATGTAATACAAAGAGACATTGTACCGTAGTTTTCACGAGTGAAAGAAAGCAATCTTATAAACAAATGGAAGGCCTCAATCAGACATTTAAATAATATAGTGCCAGCCATTTGGATTTAGGCCCGTAAACTTTCTAAAGTGCAGCACTAGAATGTGAAAAATGGAGTCATATAGTCAAATTACTGACAATATCTAACTAAATAAACACTTACAATATCTACCTAAATAAACAAGCTTAAAAGGCACCGTTTTATGTAAGCCTTGATCTTGATAGAAAGAAAAAACAGTTTTAGTTTTTGTGTTGCCAAATGATAACTTTGATATACAGATGAACTTCAGCATGTATCATTGAAGAGGTGATGAATAAGGATGATATCTTTACTGTGAAAGACTTTTAACGCATATAATAAAAGTGATGATCCATCAAAATCAAATCACATATCTTAACTGCTCCATCAAAAACATCTCACTCATCTCTCTCTCTTCCTTCTCTCATCTCTCCCTCTCCTCCCCCTTTTCTCCAAGTTAGACATTAGCAAAGGCTAGAATAGACCTCGCCGACGCCTGCCCTTCATCGACCAGACGCCTTCTGCCACCGTTGTCCACCATTTTTCCTAAACCCACACCGTCGTTATGAATATTGTGTATATATTGAAGAGCCATAATAGGCAATATATATAGAGAGTACAAGAGAGATATACCATATAGAGATAAGACATATAAGGAAGAAAATACAAACTCTATATCCTAATACGACTCTATATCCCTTAACACCATCTTCAAATGCAAAACGTATGTAATAGCATTGCATTTGAAAAGAGTTGTTACTAAAATAGTAAAACTCTAAAGTCCAAGTCTTGATAATGTCGTCGTAGCATACAAGTCTTGAAAAATACTGTCAAGTCAAAGTTGAAGAGGAATAGATAGAAGCATGGCGACGCGGATCGAAGCCCAAGACAGCGGCGGTGCAGTGCATAAGGTGCAGAAGAAGCGCGGCGGCTAAAGAAGCGGCGGCATCATAACGACTTCTACGATCTGCATGTGGCTCAAAAAGAAGAGTGGCGGCTGCTATCATGCAAAATAAAATTCCTACACTTCTATGACTGACAATAAATTTTGTGGACTCGCATGACTTAGACGAACTGAAAGGTAGAAGCTACGGACTTGAGATAGACGCAAACGGAAGACTAAAAATTAAAGACTCGAAGACAGTAGACCAACCCAAATAGTACCACCCATCGCGAGCTGTAGGAAGGCAATCGTCTCCTTAAACACTGCCTACGGAGTCAACTCCGAGTCCCAAAACATCACGAATCCGTAGCCCTTGGATCGACCGGTGTTGCGATCAGTGATGACAATGGCCTCGAGTATCTCGTCGTACTCCTTGAAGTGTTCGTGCAGCCCCTTGGTGTCTCCCACACTAGGCCACCTACGAACACCTTGGTCAGTGTCATGTTGCCAAACCGCGACCGGTGTACGGGACCAATCCGCTTCCGCCTCCGCCGCCGCCAGGCACGTGGGCAGGCGACCTACTAGCGAAGGACGACGGCGATGTTCATAGAGGGCCTCGACAAATCGGTGATCAGTTGTATCAAGCAGGGCACAGATAGCCTTCCCCCTGCCGCTAGATCGATGTTAAGAGTTTTAGCCTTTGCTCTGATAGATATGCTATATAGAGATAAGACATATAAGGAAGAGAATACAAACTCTATATCCTAATACGACTCTGTATCCTTAACACTACAACATTCGCTCTCTCTCGATGCCAACAACTCTGGCCACCAGTCCCCAATCTCTCTCTCCCTCTCCGATGACCTCTCCCTCCATCTCACTCCTCTAATTGCGATGCTGTCGTGGCATCTTCTTCCACCTCTCACCTCCATTTCTTCGCCTATCTACCATAACACTAAAAACATTTGTCTTTGTCCCTAAGCCCAAAGTGCACTGCCAACCTTCGCCTTATCGTTCCGATGAACTAGTGAGCTCTATGTAAAACCACTTGTGTCACCAAGTGTTCCACTTCCTTAGCTTCTATTTCCCTCAATTAATTTCGTCTTTGTCTGTAACATACTCAAAATCAAGGCACGTGAAAATAAATAAAATTTTAAACTTTTCAATCTGCATCTTATTGGCACTAGTTTTTCTGGCTTTTGATTAATGTTTCTAACAAAATAAAAATTCATGAACATAAAATTTAGAAGAAAAGGTGCAATTGATGAAACTAATTGAATTTGAATTTGAATATGAAAAGATGGTCCAAGAAAATTAAATTAAACCCACCAGAGGAAAATTGGAATTTAATTCACGGGATAAAAATGAAAAGTTCAATCATTGAAATCCCAAAATGTGAGCAAGCTCCAAAATTCAACTCAATTTAAAAACTTGAAAACTTATAATTTAAAATGCCATCCAAAAGTAATGAATGAAGCTTTAAAAAAACTAACAGTTTGCCATGCATGCTCGCGCTGACCCTACTCATCCTATGTGTCGCATCGTGCATATGCCCACGTCGGCCATGTGCGCCAAGTCCCACCGCACTTCTTGACTGAATTGCCACCACCACCGCTCGCGTTCAGACAGCTTTGGCCATGTCATCACTTGCATTCAATTGCACCCATACACTAGCTGTCACACTGGCACCCCCATCTAGCTCACCGTCGCATCGGTGCATGTCACCCTGGAGATCGGCCGTGAGAGCTAGCCCGCCAATCGCATTGCCAAGCCACGTTTGGCCGCCTCGTGTCACGTGCAGTCGCCTCAACGCCCCTATGTCCATGCCCAAGCTGATGGTGGCCATTGAATCCGTTGTGATACCTCTCCAACCACTGCCATGACCAACCCATGTTGCCCGGTCGCTTCAGCCTCTATAAGAACCCCACCAAGCTTCCATTTGCATCGCCACACCTCACTCTCCCTCTCCCTCCAAGGAATTGCTTCCCCATCGCCTGTAGTTCGCTGGAGCCACTTCTTCCCAAACTCAGCCCATCTTTGGGATTAGCCGATTGACATCTCTTTTGATCAATTCCTCTTGGCCGTAGCATCATCGAAGCTTCCCCAACATGACACTATTGGCAAATTGGACCGCCATTGTCCGTACAACACCTTCACTATTATTAATATTATACATCATATTTTTTTATTAAAACATGTTTTTGGTAAAATTACTAAGTCATAGAAATTTCTACTTATGGTAGTTTCAATTAATGCCTTTAGCAAATAAAAGAACGCGAACCTACCTTTGTTGAACCTTGCATATATGTGGTTGCTCACGAAGCACAACGGATTGTGCTCACACTCACTCGCTTAATTAACTCAGAACCAGTGGAGCAAGACCATTATGCTTATTATGATGCACCTGGACTTTATGGCGAAGAAGATGGAGGCAAGTATGACAACCTATAGTAACTCTTGTCCCAGTTAAGTAGGAGATTGTGTGCATATATATTATTCTAACTTGGATAATATCTATTATTTATATTTTACCCTCAGTCGCTTGTCTGTGGCAACTTATGGTTCTATCCTTTTGTTTATCACTTCCACTTTTGTAATGTAAGTATTTGGTCTGATGGGCCCTATATGTAACTATACTCGATGTGGAATTAATACTTAAACTATGACAAGTAATATTAATTAATGGTATAGTTCATACGATGTATAACATAATTTAACAATATATCTATGAGCACTATCTATTGATCTAATAAATAGTACGATGGAATCACAGGAGATCATGGATTGGCAAAATCCAAATCCGACATTATCTCAGGAGCACCACGCACCACCGTCTTCCCTAATCCCGGCCGAAAACCACCGTCACCAACACCATTATTTGCCCATGGTGCTCCCATCCAATTCATCTCACTTGAAGCATCCCTAGACCTCGCCTTGCCGTCGTCAACCTCCAATTCGATCTCCCCTTCACCTCAGATCACATCCACCGATGAGTAGTCCTCGTCGCCTCTGGTCACAGTCGACAGCCCACCTCGGTCATCTCCTCCTCCACCAATCACTCGGGTCAATTTCTCTCACCCCATAGATGTGTCTGATTTTCTTTATGCATGAATCGTGATCTGCTAGTATTCGCTAGAACACCTAGAGGGGGGATCGTGTGACTTACTGTCGCCGATGAACGCCATGAGCAAAGACCCGTGCCTGCGTGATGCAGGCGTGAGGAAGAGTCGGTGCAGAGACTTGTCACCGGCGAGGTCCTGCGGTGGCGGTCGACGGCCTTCCCGTTGCCGACAGCGCAAGATAGATCGGTTCTTCTTTAGGATTTGTACGGGGTGGTTTTTGTTCTCACGAGTACGCACGTCCGTGTTCGTGAGATACCGGAACCCCTCCTTTTATATTGCGCTGCGCAACGGGGAACCGTAACCAAAATATGGAAAGCTCCCCCGATCAGGGCGCTGTAATCTTTCTTTCTCGTTTTGGCCGATTGGCCTGAGATCACATACCTAACATTCTCCCCCTTGATCGTAAGGCTAAACATCATAAGCCCTCTCTCAATAAAAATTCACACCAAAGTAGTGCATCACAACAATCAATTAAGTATCATTGGACATCGCACTTATAGTGCTCCATTCTATCTCGATCGGATAACATAATACTTTATGGGAGTTGGTTACTTTATTTGGTCCCCTTATTCCAGGATCACAGGCTCTCCAATAAACCCATGCCGGCAACATGATCACGAAAATTATTGGGTGGTAAGCCTTTTGTGAGCGGATCCGCGAGCATAAATTTAGTTCCAATATACTCAACCTTAATTGTTTGATCCTGGACTCTATCTTTCACAACATGATACTTTATGTCAATGTGCTTGGCAGCCGCACTTGACTTGTTGTTACTCGAATAGAAAACTGCGGGTTCATTATCGCAGTACAAAGTGAGTGGTCTAGAAATGCTGTCTACCACTCTTAATCTCGGGATAAAGTTCTTTAGCCATATAGCCTACCCGGTAGCCTCATAACATGCCACAAATTTAGCCTGCATTGTCGACGATGCAGTAAGTGTTTGCTTTACACTTTTCCATGATATTGCTGCTCCTGCGAGGGTGAAAATATAACCTGATGTGGACTTCTTAGTGTCTTTACACCCCACAAAATCAGCATCAGAATAACCGATAACCTCAAGGTTATCGCATTTTCTATATGTGAGCATGTAACCTTTAGTGCCTTGCATATAGCGTAGGACTTTTTTAACGGCTTTCCAGTGGTCCGGTCCTGGATTTGATTGATATCTGCCAAGCATCCCGGTAACAAAAGCTAAATCAGGGCGTGTACATACTTGAGCATACATAATACTTCCGACAGCAGAAGCGTAAGGTATAGCCTTCATCTGATCAGATTCATAGTCATTCTTTGGGCATTGAAATTTCCCAAACTTATCGCCCTTAACAATAGGAGCAGGCGAGGCAGAGCATTTATGTATATTGTATCTCTTTAGTACTCTGTCAATGTATGCCTTTTGTGATAAACCTAATGTTCCTTTGGACCTATCTCGGTGAATTTCAATACCAAGAACATAAGATGCTTCACCGAGATCCTTCATGTCAAAATTGGACGAGAGAAATCTTTTAGTTTCCCGCAGCATGTCCACACTGCTGCTGGCCAATAATATATCGTCCACATAAAGAATTAAGAAGGCGTAATTACTCCCCCTGAACTTAACATATGTACAATTGTCAACATCATTCTCCTTAAATCTAAAATTCCTTATGACTTCATCGAACTTAAGGTACCATTGCCTAGAAGCTTGTTTGTGCCATATATGGATTTCTTTAACTTGCATCCTAAATGTTCTCGCCTTCCACAACAAAACCTTCCGGTTGTGTCATGTAAACGTCCTCATACAAGTCTCCATTTAGGAATGCAGTCTTAACATCCATTTGGTGCAACTCTAAATCAAAATGTGCTGTGAGCGCCATTATGATTCTAAAAGAATCTTTAGTCGAGACAGGAGAAAATGTTTCATTATAGTCAATGCCTTCTCTTTGTGTAAACCCTTTTGCTACAAGTCTCGCCTTAAACCTTTCGATATTCCCTTTGGAGTCCCGCTTGGTTTTGTAGACCCATTTGCACCCTCTTTGTTTTGGCTCCATTAGGAATTTCTACTAAGTCCCATACATCATTATCGCTCATAGACTTAATTTCATCTTTCATGGCATCTAGCCACTTAGACGAATCCTTACTCTTCATAGCTTCTTTATAAGAGTTAGGATCATCCATCTTCCCAAGATCATCTTCATTTAAGTAAACCTCATAATCACTTGGGATAGCAGATCTCCTCACTGCTCGATCTCCGACAGTACATGAGTAGGCTCATTAGGCTGTTCATTAATTGTCACAGAGGGTCGTGAAAGCTCATCATTAGGTACAGACTAGCATTTTTGAGCCCTCAACAGAGGAGTGGCCACAGATTAATCGGAGATGCAACAGAGTTGCAACAACAGATCAACTATGGGCACAACCACTTGGGGTACAACCGCTGGGCTACAACCATTTGGGGCATAGGAAAATCATCTGTTTGATTAGCGGTGAAGGGACATAAGTCCGCTTCTCCTCAAGATCAATTTTCCTAGGCTCTAAGTCCCCACCGATCCCATCATTTTTCAAGAACACTGCGTGTCTTGTTTCTACAAATTTTGTGGTACGATCCGACAAGAGAATCGGTACCCTTTAGACTGTCTGGGTAGCCAATAAAATGGCAACTCACAGCCTTGGGGTCTAATTTCCCAATCTGTGGGTTAAATAATTTAGCTTCAATGCACAACCCCACACATGTAGGTAGTTCAAACTTGGTTTTCTCCATCCATAATTCATAGGGTGTTTTAGGCAATCGATTTCTGGGAACCCGATTGAGTATGTGTGCGCGGTCTTTAATGCTTCCATCCATAACTTTATCGGCAAGGTGGAGTAGCTCAACATACTTGAACCATGTCCATAAGTGTGCGGTTTCTTCTTTCCGCTACTCCATTTTGCTGGGGATCACCAGGCATTGAGTACTGGGCGACTATACCATTTTCTTGTAGGAACCTAGCAAAAGGATCAGGAACCTGCCCATAAGTTGCGTGTCGCCCATAATACTCTCCCCCGCGATCCGAACGCACTACTTTAATCTTTAGATTATGCTGATTTTCAACTTCAGCCTTAAATATCTTAAATTTGTCTAGTGCTTCCGATCTCTTTTTAATTGGATAGATGTAGCCATAACGTGAGTGATCATCAGTGAATGTAATGAAAGAATTATAACCATCCACTGATGTCACAGGGAAAGGACCACATATGTCAGTGTGGATTAATTCCAAAATCCCTGTGCTTCGAGTAGCACATTTCTTTATTTGCTTTACATACTTGCCTTTGATACAATCAAGACAATGATCATCCGAATCGTTGAAGTCTAAGGGGTGGAGAATTTCATCTTTAATGAGACGTTCAATTCTCCCCCTCGAAATGTGGCCCAAACGACAGTGCCACAATTTCGACGGTCTCATCAATTCGCTATGCTTTTTATTCACATCATATACATTCATGGATATAGGAGAATCTTGCAGGGATAACATATAAAGCTTGTCGTGTCGGATGGCACGACCAATATTATCATTATTGAAATAAATAAGACACTGTTCGTGTCCAAAATTACATGAATATCCATCATTATCCAATAATGAAACAGAAATTAAGTTTCTTCTCATCGAGGGAACATAAAGAACATCATGAAGTTTCATTACAAAACCATTATTCAAAACTAAGAAAACTGATCCAATAGCTTTAATTTCAGCTTCCATTCCATTAGCCACTCTTAGGCTTCTTTCCCCTCTGAGATTTCTCAACATATGGAATCCTTGCAAGGAATTAAATGAACGTGCACAAAGTGGCACCGTAATCAATCCACCAAGAATTTATAGGAAAATCAGCATAAAATGCTTCATCAACGAAAGTAATTTCATAAGTACCTTTCTTGGCGAGCCATTTTAGCCATCCAGGACAGTTATCTTTGAAATGGTCCTTGGACTGACAAAAATGACACTCATCATTTTTCTTTTGTCCATTTGAGCTCCCAGGACCTGAAGCGTGTTTAGGCGCTTGAGGATGCTGTGGATGCTGTGGCCTTTTATAAGGGAGTATGTTTGCTCCTTCTTGCCCTTTTCTTTATAGCCTCCTCTATTTCTAGAGGAACCACTGCTTGAGGAGTTGATGTGATTCACAACATCATCACCCCTTCAGCCTTGAGCCTCTCTTCCTCTTGAGAAACATTGGCGATTAACTCGCTCATTGTCCACTTATCTTTAATAGTGTTATAGTTCACCTTGAAAGCTTCAAATTGCTTAGGAAGAGACATCATAATATAATGGACAACAAAACCGTCAGAGATTGCCATGTCCATTGTCTTAAGTCCGCAAAGAATATTGATTATGGTCATGATGTGCTCACGGACATTTCAGCACCATTGTACTTTGTGTTCATGAGCCTGCATCGGTGTGGTAGCATAAACCTTAGAGGATCCTTTAAAATGATCCTCGATGGAGGACAAGTAATCCTTCACCCTTTCCTTTTCAGGGATTGCTCCCTTAATAGCCTCACTGATGGAGTTTTTCATGACAGCAAGTGAAACGCGGTTAGACCGCTCCCACTTTTCAACATTAATTTTGTATTCCTTCATTTTATCATTAAAATTGTCATCTCCTTCATTAGGAGCGACAGGCTCATCGAACCTAAACGCATAGTCTAGGTCCAAGAGCTGGAAAGTCGTCATAAGGGTGAACTTCCATTTCTGGAAGTTGCTGCCATTAAGTGGCTCAATTGCATTAACCTGAGCCGAAATAGAACCAGCTGAAAAAAAAATTAAAAAATTTAACATTAGGAAAATACATAATTGATTTGCATGAAAATTAATCTTACGTTGGTATGATTAACAACATGCTCATAATAATTTTTCGTATCACCGTTGGGCAGATGACGAAAAATTTAACATAATTTACGGCATGCTATTACAATTGACGTTGGTCAAAGAGTAATAGCATGGCCAAAACAAAAAATATCAAAAGAAACATAATTGATAACATGCTATTACAATTAACGTTGGTCCAAAAGTAATAGCACGTAAAAATTAATTATACCCCTCTAATTGAATTTCTCGTTGGTTCCATTCAATTAGGGGAGGACATCATGCAGCGGAAACGATAGCATAATAATATTTGCAGCAGCTTAGTTACATTATGCAGCAATAATTTCACATAAGAGGCATCAAATAACAATTAATTAAGGAACATCAGTCATATCATAATACATGAAAAATATATGTTGAAATAAAACTTAACAGCATGAGAATGTACATCATAAATCAATTTCATGTATATATATATATGCTAAAAACGTAACACATAATTTCTGGAAAAATAAGGGGCTTATGGAAAAAAAATTTCACCCAAGCCAGACCCATTGACTGGTCAAAGATATTTCTCCACCAGACCACCATTCATCTACCTCCCAAAAAAAATTTTGTGGAGACAAGCTCCACCACTCATTCATAGTCTGCAGGTCTGAGCACGCACTGGACAGGGCGCGCAGGCCGGCAGGGCAGCAGCAGCCGAGCAAGGGCGGCGCAAGGCGCAAAGGGGGCCGGGCGCAGCGCCGCAGGGGTTGGCTGGGAGGCGCAGGCCGCGGGCGCAGCGCAGGTCGGACCAGCCGCCAAGCTGGCCGGCCGGGCGCGGCACGGCAATGAGCAGGGGCGCGCAAGGTGCCGTGGGTGCAAGCGCAGCCGGGACCGCGCCAGCGCAGGGCCATGCGGGGCGGCGCATGGAAGAATGCGCCAAGAGCGCAGAGGGTCGGGGCGGGCCGGCGCGCGGCAAAGAATGCGCGCCAAAGAGCGCGCAGACCGCGCGGGCGGCGCGGCGTAAGCGGCGCCAGCAGGCGCGCAATGAAGGGGAGACGCGCGCGCAAGAAGGGCCGCCAGCGCACCGCGGCCGGCGCCCAGCAGCCAGGTAACCCCTTTTTTTTGTTTCTTTACCCGTGATTTGATTTAGGGATTTCGACAGGATTTGCAAAAGATTTCTTGATCCCCTCCTTCTTATTTCTAAATGAAATTAATCTAGAGTTCTAGGAAGAGCTAGCAGTGCTCTGATACCAAATGTCTGATTTTCTTTATGCATGAATCGTGATCTGCTAGTATTCGCTAGAACACCTAGAGGAGGGATCGTGTGACTTACTGTCGCCGATGAACGCCATGAGCGAAGACCCGTGCCTGCGTGATGCAGGAGTGAGGAAGAGTCGGTGCAGAGACTTGTCACCGGCGAGGTCCTGCGGTGGCGGTCGACGGCCTTCCCGTTGCCGACAGCGCAAGATAGATCGGTTCTTCTTTAGGATTTGTACGGGGTGGTTTTTGTTCTCACGAGTACGCACGTCCGTGTTCGTGAGATACCGGAACCCCTCCTTTTATATTGCGCTGCGCAACGGGGGACCGTAACCAAAATATAGAAAGCTCCCCCGATCAAGGCGCTGTAATCTTTCTTTCTCGTTTTGGCCGATTGGCCTGAGATCACATACCTAACAAGATGCTCATGTGCGCTCGGTTTTTCTTTCCCTTCTCTCCAGTTCCGCAACATCCTTTCTTCCCTAGCACCAACCACCACACGCTGCCACAAGCCACATATGAGTGCCCCATCTGTGCCATGGGCAGCCCTAGCCTCCTCTCCCTCTCTGCGATTCATTTTTCCCTCCTCAGCCGCTGCTGTCGTCCCCCTCGATCAGCGCCAAGCTTGCCCGAGCTTCTCATGGCTGCCGCCCTTGCTTCTCTGTTTTGACACGGAGACAAGTCACCTTCTCTATCTCTATTTCTCTATCTGACGAGGCGCTGACAAGGACTAAGTAGACAGCTAGGCATCAGGTTGGCAACATGTCATGGGGAAACAACCCTGTGTTCGGCCAAAGGGTCATGTGATCCGGTTTTTTGAATTAAGAGACCCATTGTAAATGTTTTAAATGTTTACAGTTGATAGTTGGAAAGTAAACTCCGATCAAAGCTGAGAGCCGAAAAATAGACCTTTTTTTTTTACTTTTTTCCATTATAGAACCCATTAGGACATGCGCACATGCCAAATTGCAGGGGCAAATATGGACATACGCGGGACATAAAAAAAGACAATCGAACCAAAATAGAAAGAAAAATGTCATGAGCCTCCTCTATTTTGTTGTCCCAAACGACCAAGAAGGAACATGTTAATTAGATTTTTTTTTGAAAAAAAAAGAATTTTTGGACCCTCATGTCCCAAGCGATATGGCAAGCGTTAACATTTCGTTCATATGGCACTGAAGAATAGTAGTTTGCTGAGAACTAAGAAACCGTCCTATATCATAGTCGTAGCTAGCTAGATAGTATAGTAATGTGATGTTTTCTCCTCGGTCACATAAGCAACAGCAGTTTGCCTTTGACAGTCTGGCATCTCAAGCTGAGAAATTAAGAAAGATACCTCGTTTCGCACAACATCCCAAAGCCCATCGGTAGCAAGAACCATGCATTTCAAGTCACTGTTGACCTCTTCTTCCTGCATTTTTTTGCAGTAAGAACATTACTAAAGATTCAACAGAGTGACATTGAACAGACTTTTCCAACAGCAAGTTCTGTGGCACATAAGAAATCAGTGCTGTGAATAAGAACTTTTTAGAAGACAAAAAACATATGTGAGGCAAGAAAATCCTACTGGAGTTCTATCATATGCCTCAAAAGTTTTGAGAATCTCAATGAACTCCAGAATACATCACTTCCAGCGAAGCCATGTTTAAGTGCTTGAGGCTTTCCGTTCTTTTTCACAGCTAAACCTTCTTAAATGAGTTGCAAACTTACAGACTTAACCATTATTTTGGGTCGCTGTATAATACGACAATATTGTTCCCACTTTACTGTGACAAGATATATGCAGAACGTGACAGTCTTGGGTGGTTATCCTGATTTCCATGTAATCTGCTTATCTACATGTTGAGATGCCTATCCAAAAACAATTACAGTAATAGCAAATTCCTGAGGCTTGTAAAGCAGCCTCATGTGACAGAGTAACATAAAAAGACACCATGCTGGCATGCTCCATTACCTCACCCTAGAGAAATATAATCTACTACTATTACAAAAGAGGCTTAATTTCCTATCTTTGTTTCATCCATCACCTCTTCCCCTTCCCAAACCACTTTAAAAACCAGAAAAGAATCCCCTTCCCCCAAACAAATTTATGTATCCCTTTCCTCCTCCCACACCAAACTGCAAAAAAATCAGGTGAAAAAATTCCCTAAACAAACTCCTTCCCAAGACAAAACTTCAGCAGCTCAGGTTGCAACACAAATCTACTGCCATCCTTCAACAACACTTCAGCGGCTCAGGTTGCAACAAGAATGTACTGCCATTCTTCGACAACTCCAAAGGACCGGTCTGATTGAAGTGCTTCCATCTCCATATTTTTCCAACATGACCCATCAGGAACAACAATATTTGGTCAGACAGGCTGCACTTGCAGTTTGTTAAGGGCTGCAGCAGATGCATTTCCATTCAGGTTGACAGTCTGTAAATCAGGTATATTATTTCCCAAGTGCATGGGAAATGGATATTGTGGTCTACTAAGGAAAAACAAGCACCAGAAAACCAGCTCTTGTGTAGAAAACACTGAAGTACTGAACTATTTAAAGGGACTAGGAATCAATGCATAACTAAACTTCAATTAGATACCTGAATCTCAGGTTCTGCTGTGACATACTGCTTCAATAGACGATTCCCAAATGCACGGGACATTGCCAGAATTCCACCAACCCTAAAAGTACCTGCAGAAGTAATCATCTCAAAACGGAAGAATAACAATAGCCATAATGTACTTCTAAAGCACCTTCCCCCATTCGAAAAAAATAGGCAAAACATGCCTAGAAGCAACTAAATTCTGCTCCATTAAACCAATCTTTATGTATGACATGATCAGACTTGCTTGGAATTAGAGGCCTTTACATAAATAACCTAATTTTTTCTAGCTTCCGTAACCAATTAAGTTGAACCTGGCTTACATACATCAAGAGCAGTCCAAGGATTAAAAAGACTTACCATCATAAACTATAGCACCTCCAGCATTCTCAATTCGCTCTCGCTCATCTTTCCTGTTAGGTTTCTGATCGTTTGAGACTGGGACAGCTACAGAGCACAGACAAAAACAATTTTAATATATTCTTCACGGGTAAAGAAGAAACCGGAGAATAATTACCGTTCACAGTTTCTAGAGTAATTGCTAACTTATTGAACCAATATAGAGCATAAAAAGTATGCACACATTAATAAATTTAAAGCAAGTGGCTTACTTCGTTAAAAATCATCTCATCGGTGGGGAAGAGGGGTAGTACAAGTGGCTTACTTCGTGATAGTTTGAATAGGACACTCGTTGAGGGTGAAGTTTACCACGGCGAACTAGTCAGTGTGGGTAGTTCAGTTGGGCTAGTCGCTGGGGGTAGACATCCCGCACAATTTATGGGACCCACCGCAAGTGGGAGAAGCCCATATAAGTGAGATAATGGAAAGAGCATGATATGTTGAAAAGTTATTGTGATGGTCTACTCAAACATATGACTAAGTAATTATACGGAGCAACGAGCTAATTGTCTCTTGTGGGTAAAGTGTACAAACTCTGCAGAGTAAAAACTATTTGAATAGTCGTGCGCATGGTCAAGGACAGACATGGGAACTTAACCCGATATAGTTCTATTTCAAAAACTTTGAGGGTGGGACTGGAAAATGGCGGGCTACAGGAAGCCCAAATTTGATGTTGTCCTAGGTATCGTCCCAGTAGTAAGGTAAACGGTTATAACACTGAAAGGTTAGCTTATAGATATTATTATTGCACTCTTTGGTTCAAATAACATATTTTAGTTCAACTGCTAGGACACATGAAGTTTTCTATATACCCTATTCTCAAAAGCAGTTTATGGCAAATAAAATAACCATAGCCTACCTTTGGTAAGCCATGCATGTTAATTAATTGTATCTTGTGTATTGACTCACGGAGCACGATGATTTGTACTCACTCTTGCATTACCAAAAACCAGAAAACCAGGATCACTATGCATATGAAGATGTACCTACCACGGAAGGTAAAGCCGATGAAGGGACTTAGAAGACGTTATCAAGTTTGGGTCCTAGGCGAATAGTCTGAGATAATATCAAGATAATATCTGTCGCACCCATTTACCCCCAGTCGCTTGCATGTAGCTAATGGTTCTACTTTTATTTATGCTTTCCGCAACTATCTTTTGTATTGTAAATATTTGGCCTGATTGGTCCTTATGTACAACTGTCACTTGATGTGGTGCATTCTAAATTTTGATATGTAATATTTTAGTTTGATCTATTTTGTGCGATGTATGACTTGAGACAACAATATGTCTGTGAGCACTATATACTGATCCAGAGAATAGTATGGTAAAATCATAGAGGATTTTGAGTTGCAAAACCCCGGATCTGATAGCACAGATATCAGAGCATACGACTGTATGGTAAAGCCTTAGGAGGGTCACTCGATAGAGTCCTCAGACCTAATTTTATAAATTGGTAAAATGGGATTTCTAAAAGCATAGCATATTACTTCTCTTCTTACCCCTCTTAAATCTGATTTTACCCTCCTTTCCTTGATGTTTTTTAAAAAATAGATACTGACATTAATGTCTTAACCCACAGATAGCCGGAGCTGCAGTGGTACGTGGGACCACTTCACCCATGGGCTATACGAGGGGGACTTTGCAAGCATCCTACGCAAGCTGCTGCACTATCTAGGATACAAGGATCAGCCTATGTACCGGAGATGCAAGGTTGTAGAAGGAGCTAGAGAATCTTGGATCATGAAAGTCTTCATTTAGGTACTAGACAAAAGTGAGCCACCTCATGTCTTCCGAAGCGTGCATAGGAGAAGCACCGCATCCACCGCTCTTCAGGATGCCGCTCGCCTAGCCTCTACTCGGCTATGTGACATTCATGGACCCGCACTACTGAATTCTCCATTCTTCTACTACCCATCCCGCCACGATGGAGCCAACCACAACGAGAGGCAGAAGATAATCCAATGCTCACACATCAGGTGCACCTCACTAGGGCTATGGGAGCCACCTACAACACAGCACTGGAGGAGATTACTGACCTTCACCAACTTCTACTCGCCAGCTACAATAGTGTAGGGGCACTTCAGGAGCAGCTCACCAAATGCGAGAAGGCACTAACAAAGGTGGAGAAGGAGAAGGCCGCCGCCCTTGCCGAGCTGCAACAGACGGTAGTTGCAGCAGTGATTCTCACTCCAACTCCTGCTGCACCTGCCATTGTTACCACGAATCCTACTCCGCCCCAGCCACGGGTTGATGGGCCCCGCACAAGGCACACCGCTTGTAAGAGCGTGCGACCCTCGGGTCCGCAAGCGACCAACACCCTCGTAGGGGCCCACAGTTGGTTCTTGTGTGGTTGTTAACCCACTTATTTAAACGCTAGCAGCTAACAGACAAAAATAATACCTACAGATGGCCACTCAAACAGTCACCCAGGCCCAAGCTAGCACCGATCCAAATGTGCAAGATGAAGTAGATGCCAATGAAGGAACCCCACTTGCAACTCGGGGTAGAGGCTAGGGTCAAGGAGTCGACCTTCCCGCTGGTCAACCCCACCATGGCGCAGGTCAAATCAAAATTTTAATCTATTATTTATTTATTTTATATTAAATTATTATTTATTGCTTTTCTAGTACAAACCCTTGCATCTGGTAGTTATTGTCCAATTTGTCTTAATCCCCTATTTGATAATTCAAATGCTATAATTCCATTGTCACCATAGGATGAAAAATTAATTAGTGATGCAATACTAGTCGTCACATGGATTGTACGATCAATTTACTTAGCTATGCTTATAGTTACGATGGGTTGATCATCACATGTGATCAAATAAGTAATTTGACTTAATGAGATATTGAATCATGGTTAGTGCCACAGTTATAAAATTTATATGCCAGGACATTGGTGTGTCATTGGTGTTGGTTATACAAAATTGGTTTTTATTTGGGTAAGTAATCGTGTAATAAAGAGGGAAGTGTGGATTCACTTCGAGGGATGTTGAAGTTTCATCTGGATAATGTCTAAGGACTTAATTTTATGCGCTATTGATCTGAGTCATACCGTGCAAACCACATGTCTAGTATGGGATAGATATGACTGATTAATTTGTGATATTTCAATTCTAATTTCACCATTGAGTTAAAATGGTTGCTGATTTCCATAAGGTGTAAGAGGGGGCAATTATCGAGTAGGTGGTTAGCCTACTCAACGACGAAACCTTAGTGGGAGGAATTGAGTTATGATTAAGTATTGTAAAGGCCTTGTTATGATTTTCTTTAGTGCGAAGATGATCACATCGTGTGGGCACAGTTGTGCAACCTCCACAAAGTGTAAAACTATTCGAATAGCCGTGTCTCCAGTTATAGACAATGATCAGTGGTTTCACACAAGGGGTAGTTATTTCATTAAACTTGGCTGGAAGAGCTGTGAAAAGTGAATGGTTAATTCACTAGTGGTTTATTAAGTGAATTGATAGTTCACTTATAGTTTATTCAATTCCTTTGGTTATTGATTATCATTTTTCTTAAAAGTTTGCTTTCAATCTAATTATCATATTTACTTTAAATTATTGCTTTCTGCAAAATAACCTTTTTTAGCCATCCATTGGTAAGTCTTGCCCTCACCTATGCGCTACCGTCCTCGCTGGAGCTCGCCTCGCCACCGTTCATCAAGCTCTGCCGTGGTCTACCTTTGGTTCATCTACTGCTCCGCCGTTTTGCTCCACTGCACTGCAGTCCGTCCTTCACCGCTGAGCAATGTTGCCCCGTCGATCTCACCGCCAGTGAGGGCTCGCCCACCGTCCGGCCAGCTGCTATCATTCCCTTCCTTACCATCATCTTCCCGCTGGTCAGTTGCCTCCTCACCCATGCTTGCATGCCATCCGAAGCGTTGCCTCACGTCGCGTGCCTGCACACGTCACCCCCCACCCACGCCAGCCAACGGTTCACGTTCTCTGTACACGCAGTCCACCATGCACCATCTTACTGACAGCTAGGCCCCACATGCCAGCGTCTACTATGCCATAAACCCCATGAACTAGCCTAGACGAGTCAGCAGCTAGCTCGGTCCTAGATCCGACGTGCTCGCCACGTGTTATGCCACGTCAGCACCCGAGCCATCCCATATACCACGTTAGCAACATGTCAATCTACGTCGAATGCCACATCAGCCCTAGTCGTCATGTCACCTCAGCCATGCTCCGTTCACTATTCCGTGAGCCGAGTCTATCGTAGACTCACTATTTCATGCGCCAAGTTCACATCATAGTAACCTTTTTTAATTTTTAGAATTTTTTTTAGATTAAATTTTTCATGAGCCTATGTCCTCGTCGTTCTAGCTCCGATTGACCCTATTTTTTTTCTAAATTTATCTAAAATTAAACTCTATTTTTTTGCTCTAATTTTGAAGTTTTTAAAGTTCATTTAAATTTTTATTTAAATTTATTTTGTGCCTTATTCATTTTCTTTCTCGTTAGATCACGTCTTCGAAGGAGATGGAGCATCATCAAAAGGTCAAGAATTCATAACTGAGCAGGGTCAAGGCAAGTTGTGTCCTTTGATTATATTGAACCTTGTTTTTAAGTCTACATATTATTTTGATTTAAATTATCATGCATTGCCGTTTCATTACAAACCCTTATACCTGGTAGCTATTGTCTAATTTGATTAATCCCTAACTTGATAAATTGAATACCGTGATTCCATTTTCACTGTAGGATGAAAAATTATTTAGTAATGCAATAGTAGTTATGGATTGTACATTTAATATACTTAGTCATGCTTATAGTTGCGTTGGGTTCATAATCACATGTGATCAATTAATTAATTAGACTTTAATGAGATATTGAATTATAGTTGTAGCCACATTTATTAAATTTGTGTACCATGATATTGGTGTGTCATTGGTGTTGGTGATACAAAATTGGTTTTCACTTGGGTGAGTAATCATGTTGTAAAGGGGGAGTGTGGATTTATTTCGAGGGATGTGGATATCTCGCCTAGTTAATATCTAAAAACTTAACTTTGTGTGCCATTGATCTGAGCCTTACTGTGCAACTACATGTTTAGTATGTGACAGACCTGACTAATTAATCTTTGATATTTCAATTTTGATTTTACCGTTGTGATGAACATGGATGCTAATTTTCATAAGGTGTAAGGGGGTGTGATGTGAAACTCTAGCAGACGAAATTGAGTTGAGATTGAGTATTGTAAATGTCTTGTTATGGTTTTCTTTAACGTGAGAATGATCACATTATGTGGATAAAGTTGTGCGACATCTGCAGAGTATAAAACTATTCAAGTAGCCGTATTCCCCGATTATAAACAATACTCGGTGATTTCACACGAATCGTAGATATTTCACAAAACTTAGTTGAGATTAACTTTGGAAAGTGATTGGTTAGTTCACTTGTGGTTAAATTCATGAATATTTAATTCATAAGTGGTTCAATGTATTTTATTTAATTCCTTTGATTATCTATTTATTATCATATTCTTTAAAGTTCGCTTTCAATCTATTTATTATATTTACTATAAATATTAGTTTTTTGCAAAGTAAACTTTCAGTCATCCATTGGTAAACCTTGCATATTATATTGCATCTTTGTTACAAATGACTTGTTGAGTACCAATGTACTCTCGGATTTATGTCGATTATTGCTTAGTTGAAGAGGAGGAATCATATCAGCAGGAGGTACTTGAAGGATGATACTTCAACTTCGCTGATTAGAACTTCGCTCTCCAGTCGATTACCTGTGGGTATATCGAATGGCTATCATGCTGAATTTTATTTTCTGCTGCTAGTTTCTTAAACTCTTTATGCTATTAATTGTAAACTTAGCCATAAGGTCGTACTCTGATAATTATTAATACCTAAATTTTTTCCTTTATTAATCATGTATATGGTCGATATTTTATCTATATTTACACTGTGTGTACTAGCGTGATTTTGGACTAGTGCGATATACATAGAGAGTGCGGATTTGTATATTTGGGTCTCAGCACACTTGTTGCCAGAACTTCTCCCAGTTGTCGGCTATCGATGACACGAACCTTGTCACCTAACCAAAATCTTACTTTCCTCCACTCTGTTGGCCGCTAGCATTCACCACTGTAAGCACATCTCAATTTTGTTTTGCATGCTACTACCGTGTGCTCACCGGGAGAGGAATTAGGTCGGTCAAGGGGAGTGGCAGCAGGGTGAGAGCGCAAAGCTGAGATGAGAGAGGAGGGGTCGGGAGTCCATGGTCATGGAGCCATGGAGGTGAGAGAAGGGGATTGGTAGAGGAGGAAGTAGGGGTTTGGGTGAAAGGAGGGCACAATAGTGTAGCCACATTGGGCCTTTGGGAATTAGGAATGGACGAGGGTTTCAAAGGAGTCAAGAGGGACTAGACCACTTTTTAGTTCGCGTTTCCACAGGGGAGAAGGTGTGTACGGAGCGAACGTACTATGTAATGGTGAGATGGTAGATAAACCACCACCATTAACTTATTCTTTTAAGTAGTATAAATAAAATAAAACATCTAAGCTCGTAAAATTTGACAGTTGGTTTAACCATTTTAAATTTCATGATACAAACATGCTAATAATAACTTGAGAGCGACAAGATGTTTGCCAGTTCTAGTAGAATGTATGTAATTTTCTTTTCCTTTTTACAATTAAGATTTACATTTAAAAGGAGATTGTTAGCAAAGTGTCTCTTCTTTTCAGTTTCTAAAAAGTTGCTTTTCAGTTTTTCTACAGTAATTTTTGAAACGGAGTGCCTTTTTAAGGTAGAGTCTACAAATTAATTGTAGTACACATTATAACGACTTCATTTATATTTATCAAAATCACATTCAAGTTATTTATATTTTTATACCATCTCTTACGAACAGCTAAAAGATATAAGCCATAATCCAAAACAAAAAAAGAACAGATCTAAGGTAACGTTCGGAATGACGATAGCTTATAACTCTTTTTACTGTAGCTGACTGATTTTTACTATAGCTGAGTTGGCTTATTTAATATAATTAAATTTAAAAAAATTAAAAATAAAAAATATGTTAACCCATTACGAACAATACAAAAGAATACAAAAAATATAAAAAAACAAAAATAAAAAATAAACAGTAAAAAAGCAAAAAAACTGACGACGATCGGCCTAAAGACACGCTTGTGGTGTACCTACCATGCACACTTTCTCGTCCTTTTCAAGCCATCTGCAGAAGAATAGAATCCGAGAAAAACAGGGGTAAAAAGGAGAATGTAAGATAACCTGTCCGTTTGGTTGCTTGCCAAAATCTTTTTTTATCCAAAAACTACGGCGCAGTCACGTTTTTTTTTTGTGTCGAGTAAAATTTGACGGTTGGTTTAACCATTTTAAATTTCATGATACAAACATGCTAATAATAACTTGAGAGCGACAAGATGTTTGCCAGTTCTAGTAGAATATATGTACTTTTCTTTTCCTTTTTACAATTAAGATCTACATTTAAACGGAGATTGTTAGCAAAGTGTCTCTTCTTTTTAGTTTCTAAAAAGTTACTTTCCAACTTTTTATAGTAATTAACTTTCAAACGAAATATCTTTTTAAGATATAGTCTATAAATTAATTGTAGTGCATACTATAGTGACTTCATTTATATCTATCAAAATCACATTTAAGTTATTTATATTTTTATACCATCTCTTACGAACAGCTAAAAGATATAAGCCATAATCCAAAACAAAAAAAGAACATATCTAAGATAGCGTGTGATATCATGAGTCAAAAAAAAAGTCAAACCAATCACCCCTTAATTTGTTTTGCAACTCGTGTGATATCATGAGTCCGCAGTCGCTGTTCCCAGATTCGCCGCAGCAATATTCAAGTTAGACCCCGCGCTTTTGTTAGAATTATTCTGTTGTTGTCGGTGGTGCTCCGGGAGGAAAGTACGGGTATTTATTTATTATTTCTTCATTGTCAAGGGGTTTTTATAAAATTCAAACACGAGCCAGCGTTTCTCTTCTCTACTGTTGTGGCTTGTGGTGTGCGATTCTCACGAGGTTAGAGCCGACTCCGGGAGATATCTTTTGTTTGTTCGATTGTTTATTCAACTACCACCGCTTCGTCTTCTGAGTTTTGATTGCATGATTGTTGCATCCATCGGTGATTTTCTATTCATCGTACTTGTTCTGCTTCGATTTAGTTGGGGTAGTTGTTTAATCTGCTTGTAATGTTGCTTTTTCTTTCTTGCAGTCTCGTTGGTTTCTTTGATTTGTACCTATTGTTTCCAACATTTTCGATTGGATTAATCGGCAGTGTTTGCCCCCATTTGCTGCCAAATTTCTGCCGCAGTTGAAGATGGTTTGTGAATTCGTTTTGGAAATTGGTGATTTTGAGGGAGTATTTTCCTTTCCTTTTGTTTAGCAATTCTTTTTTTCTTTCTTTCCTTTCTTTTAATCTCGTTGGTTTCTTTGATTACAAAACTAGTGTTTGCAACGTCTTCGTTTGGATTGGTAAAGTTGTTTTGTTTGATAAAATTTCTGCGGCGGATGAGATAATCTGTGAGCTCTTTTTGGCAATTGGTGATTTTGAGGTGGTTCTTTTTTTCTTTAGGATTGGTGTCATCTTCTTGAATATAAGTGGATTCTTCATGTCCTTTTCTTTTCGTTCAGTTTTGTGATTTCTTTTTGTTCCTTTATGTTAGCAACCTGCTAAAGATGGGTTCCAAAAAAGACAAAGAAACTAAAGATGGGTATATGCTCCTTGATATTGTTCTGGCTTGCTTACACCCAAAAACCAGGCTGCATCCGGTGCATTGACTGGTATCACCATATGCCCCGTTGTCATGGTATGAATTTCATCGAATCAGTTAGTAAGGATAACTGCTGAGAACCTGAAATACTAGTCGAAATGCCAACATTTTGTACCAGCTAAAGCCTCAAAACTGAGATAGTGAAAGCATGAATTCAGTAGATTATTACAATTGTGTTCCCTCGCGTACGTGTTTGGTTGAGTATGATACCACTAGTTTGCTTGAATGTCATGGTTAATGGTTGATCTCTCTTTTGCGGTGGTGAAGTAATTTTTGTACCTTTGTTGCTTACCTGTTGAAATGGTTCGTGGTTGCTGTCTGAACTTTTGCTATTGCCTGTCCTGCGTTGTTCTGTTCTGTTGAGCCAGAGGCTGGGAACTTCAAAGAGGAACAGGATTCATGGAGGGTGGAGGCGCAAGAAATGGTTCTGCAGCGGCAGCACAGACAAAGGGAAGTGGGGATGATAGCTCCCGCAAGCCACTGCCTCCTTGCTGTGTCAAGGCGAAGGCTGCTGCGCCCGAATCTGAGGCCAAGTGCCACGCTACGGTGGTGTCGGGGTGGCTCACGGAACCCCGCTCACGCTTTGGTACGTACGTTCAGATTGGTGCTATATTACTGACGTTGATTGCATTTGTGGGAACTGTAAATGTAGGACTGTACACTCTTTCTGCTGTCCTGATATCTAAAACCAACTTCCCTGTATGTTCAGCTAAAACAAGCAAAGTGCAGTACTTCAACAACCCAATGTGGCCTGGTATTTCTCTTATTCCTGTCCAATCCATATTATTTCATCATGATTTTTCTCCAAGAATCTTTGTGCACATGCTGTCTCTTTTACCAGGGGAATGCTCTAGTAAAAGAGACAGCATGTGCACTTATAGGAGATAGAAAAGGATGGCACTTATATAAGTTTCTTTACGAGAATGCTCTTAAGTTTTCACTGTTAGAGATAGAAAAGGATACGAATAGGAGATAGAATAGGATTGTTATTCAATTTCATGTATGCTTCTGTTTCCTTATCTATATATGGTATACCCCCTATACTCTCCTATATATATGGTCTTTTGGGTCTCATGGCAATATACACAATATTTATAACATGGTATCAGAGCCAAGTCTCTAACCTTTTCTTCCGCTGCCGACGCTGTCCTGGCCGCCGCCGCCGCTCAAGCCACCGCCGCCTTCAAGGCCGCCACTGCAATAGCCGCCGCCGCTGTCCAGGCCATCAGCTTCTTCTTGGTCGCTGCCACCGAGACTTCGCCGATCCAATTTGGTCATCCTGCGCCGCCTACCAATGGCTTCTGCCCCATCAGCTGCGATCCCATTCTCGGGAACAAAACTCCATGGGACGAACTACAGGATGTGGTCTTCTCTCATGGAGATCATGCTCGATGGTCTCCGCCTCTGGGATATGTTACCGGTGCACAACCTCCTCCGCCAATACCGGTTTAGCCGCCTCCCAGGAAACCTACTTCTGCACCTCTTGTAGATGAGGCTGCTAAGAAGGAGGCCGAGATTGCTGCTGCCGCTGCTGATGAGGCCTTTCAGCATGCCACTGACGCTCTTGAGCGCTGGTGTGCTGCTAAGGCCCGGGTCCGTGCCATCCTCGTGATCAGCGTCGACGACTCCATCCAGCTAGATATTGTCGATCTATGGTCAACTCAACAAATCTGGGAATACTTATGTGAACGCTATCAGCAGAGCGGTGATGCCCAGTTCTTTTTGCTTCAGCGTGAGTTGGAGATGCTTCGTCAGGGGGATTCTTACGTCGACGACTTCTTCCGAGCCCTTGCCAGTCTTTGGCGCCAGCTGGATGAGCTGGCCTCTCCACTTTGTCAGGAATGTCATAAAGTGCAGAAGGTGGATCATGACCGCCGTCGCCTTTATGATTTCGTCTGCCGTCTTCGCCCAGAGTTTGAGCCTGTTAGGGCTCAACTGCTGAGCCGCTCGCCACGACCGACCGTCACCGAAGCTTTTTCGACGCTTCGGGCTGAGGAGATTAGCCTCGGATTAGCAGCTCAGGCTGTTCCGACTGTGGTTGCTGCTCCTTCTTCGACTACACCGACACTTTCTACTACGGTTCCTTCTCTGGTGCTAGTTTCTGCTCCTGTTTTTGCGCCAACTGGAGTTCAGTGCACCTACTGCAAGAATTTCGGGCATGATTACCAGAGTTGTGCGGTGCGAAAAAAATGGAACAAGGTGCGCGCAGGTGGACGACAAAAGGGGGGCAGGGAGGCCCTTCCTTTACAGGAGGACAAACCAGCTCATCAGGTTCTGCTTAGCGAGATCATTCTGTCCAGCAGCTCTGCCAGGCTCTACTTCAGTAACTCTCTCACAACTCCGTGGGTTCTGCCAGTCTCGCTTAGACATCTCCAGGTACCTCTTGGGTTCTGGATTCCGGTGCCAGTTTCCACATGACATCGGACTCCACATCTCTCACTTCAGTAGGATCTTCTCCTTTTCCTATCAATGTTCAGACAGCTGACGACACTTCCTTACCAATCAGCTGTTATGGCACATTTTTGTCTACCGATTTCTCTGTTCCAGCCTTTCCTATGTTTCTTAGCTTACCATGTAGCTCATTTCGGTAGGACAGCTCACTGATCTTGGTTGTAGGGTTGGTTTTGACTCTCACATCTGTTTTGTTCAGATCGACAGATAGGGACAGTTCTTAGTACTGGCCGCCGCCGGAAGGATCGCTAGGGCCTCTACATTCTTGACCGCCTTCACCTTAACTCTCAAGCTACTCCTACTGCGTCTACTTCCACCGCCACTATTGCTACCACCTCTGGAGCCTTTGCGCAATGGCATCACCGTTTAGGTCACCTATGTGGATCCCATCTTTCTTTATTAGTTTGTCAAGGAGTTTTTGGACGTGTTACTGTAGACACGTCCATGTCTTGTCGCGGTTGTAAGTTGGGCAAGCAGCTACAACTTCCTTATCATTCTGGTGAGTCTATGTCAGCTCGACCTTTTGATTTGGTTCATTCAGATGTATGGGGACCTGCGCCTATTCTCTCCAAAGGCGGGCATAAATTCTATGTTCTTTTCATTGATGATTATTCCTGTTTTACTTGGCTTTTCCTTATGTCTACTCGTGGTTAATTTCTTGCGATCTACTGCAGCTTTGCTACGATGGTTCGTACTCAGTTCGAGAGCTCCATTCGTACCTTTCGATGTGACCCTGCTAGTGAGTTTTGTTCTGGTGTCTTTCGACAATTTCTTTCTGAGCAGGGCACTATTTACCAGTCTTCTTGTCCTGGTGCCCATGCCCAGAATGGGGTTGCTGAATGTAAGCATCGTCATCTGCTTGAGACTACTCGCACTCTTGCCTCCCACGTTCCACCACAATTCTGGGCCGAGGCTGTTTCTACAGCTACATATCTCTTCAATATGCAGCCTTCTACTGCTCTTAAGGGTGTGAGCCCTATAGAGCGTCTCTACTCTCGTGCTCCTCACTACAATCATATTCGTATTTTTGGTTGCACCTGCTTTGTTTTTCTGCAGCCTTGTGAGCGCACCAAACTATCTGCCCAGTCAGTTGAATGTGTCTTTCTTAGGTACAGTTCTGAGCATAAAGGATATCGCTGTTATGATCTTTTTGCTCGTCGGATCAGGATCTCACGAAATGTTGTTTTTGACGAATCTCGACCTTTCTTCTATCGAGATTCGGCTCCTCGTCCTGTTTCCACCGTTGAGACGATCTCCTGGTTGTCTCTCTCTGATTCTTCACCCATTTTCTCTTCTTCACTGCCACCCTCTAGTTTGCCTCCGGTGATTCCAGCTGCACCTACACCTCCTGTATTGCCTTCTGCACCACCACCTCCTACTCCTACAGCACCGTCATCTTGTTTCTCGGGGGTTTACTACTCCAGACGTCCACGGCCTCCACCAGACTCCTCTTGGTATTTTGCTGACATCGACACCTAATTCATCTGATGATGCTCCTCGTTATGCCCTTCGTGACCGGACATCTCTTTGGCCTCATGGCAATATACACAATATTCATAACATTCACATCTGTTATAACTTTTTCTTAGGGAGATTCTATACGAGAATGTTTAGTTTGAGATACCGGACAGTGAATGGACTATTCAATCCTAAGTCCAAATCTAAAACCTACTTGTTTGGTTGGAGGAATGGAATGAGTTGGTCCATTAACATCTTGGCACCTCATCCTTCATAAGCACAAGGCTAGTAAAAAAAATGACAAATGAGGTCACCAAAATAATGGGATGAACCTGTTATGAATAGCTCTTGTATTCATCACGAAGATCAATGGGCCAATATATATACAAGTGCAAATATGACATATATGCAAGAAGCCCTTATACAACAGGGAATATACACGGCTAACAATCTCCCTCAAACTTATGGAGCAACAACATGAAGTTTGGAGAGAGAGAGAATGTTAGAAGTTGTGCTGGACTCTAGTATGTGATTTCATGAAGAAGTCTGCCAACTAAAATTCTGAAGGCACATACTGAAGAACAACAATTTGGTCCTACACCTGTGTCCGCAGGTAAGAAACATCAACATCAATATGTTTGGTAAGCTCCTGCTTCATCAGATTTTTAGCAATGTTAATAGCACATGTTCTGTTAGACAAAAGATGAGTTGGTGCAGAAATAGAAACACCAAATCCTCAAGTAACCACCGTAGCTAAGTAATCTTCGCAGTCAACAAAGTTCTAGCTTGCAACTCAGCCTCAGCACTTGAACGAGAAATTGTTACCTTCTTCTTAATCTTCCAAGCAATGAGTAAACCATTAGGAAAACATAATAGATAGAAAAGGCTGGCGATCGGAGTGATAAGGAGACGATGAGTGATGGTTCCACGAAGATATTGAGGACACAAAAAAGATGACTATAATTAAGCTGAGTGGGAGCAAAGACAAACTGACTCAAGATGTGCATATGATACGAAATGGCAGGACGAGTGACACCAAAATAAACAAGAGTCCCAACAAAGTGACGATAGCAAGTAGGATCAGGAAGAGGCTCACCATCAGTGGGCTGAAGATCAACATTAAGCTCAGTGGGAGTCTCAGCTATGCGCTAATCGGTAAGAAAAGCACGATTAAGATGTCGGATATACTTTTCTTGGGACATAGAAACCCTCAGATGTAGAAATAACCTTGATACCAAGAAAGTAGTGAAGAGGACCCCGATTAGATATAATAAACTGCTCACTAAGATGCTCCTTTACAAAAGTGATATACTGAGAACCATCTCCAGTAATGATTATATCATTAATATATAAAAGAAGTGTTCGATCACGAGGCGAAGTGTGAATAAAAAGGATAGGATCATGAGCACTAGCAGAGAAAACATCTAAGTGATAAGAGAAGAGAAATGATCAAACTAGGTATAAGGAGCTTGCTTGATGTCATAAAGAGATTGGTGAAAGCGACAAACCATGTCCTTAGAAACAAAATACCCCGGTGGTGGATGGATATAAACCTCTTCACGTAGCTCATCATAAAGAAAGGTATTCTTGACATCAAGCTGAGAGATGAATTATGCCCGAACAGATGCCACAACAAGAGTGCGAACACAGTGTTACCAGGACACCCGAGTCCGAAATTTTTTTGCCGTGTCGACCAATATCCCCATGTCGACACATGTCAGATACTCTTCGACACTCATCGGACACCCTTAGCAGCGTCCTAGGTGAAGGACGATGATACTAGATGGGGAAAAGATAACAACAGCTGACTCGATATCCCTGCTCATGACCATGATTAGGTGAAACAAAGCTAGAAGAAGACTAAAGAAAGAAATAATGCTGATCTCCGTCATGGCTTATATGGAGTAAAAGGGGGTGAAGAGCAGAAGGGAAGGCTTCGAATGGAAGAAATAATGGAGCGGAAGATGTTAGGGATGGGGTTATGGCCACGTGGGTTTGGAAGAAGAAAGATATTCATTTATTAGTATTATATTAGTATATAGTAGTCGAGTCTTTGAATCCTATTTTTTTCATTCGCAGAATCGGACACCCAAATCCAAGTCCGATTCTGATTCCCATGTCCGTGTCTAAGTAACACTGGCGAACAGTGGTCATGTGAGTCATAGGAGCAAAAGTTTCATCATAATCACGGTCATGCTCCCGTTGAAAACCATGTGCCATGAGACAAGTCTTGTAGATCTCAAGATAACCATCAGAGTAGATCTTAATCTTATAGACCCACTTACACGTGATAGGAATAGCACGAGCAAAAAGAGGGACAAGATTCCACGTGCCAGTATGCTCAAGGGCAGCGATCTCCTCTACCATCGCATACTACCACTCCTAATGAATAGCAGCTTCACGATAAGTTGGTTCAGCAAGAGCAACGGCAGGAAAACCAAAGTGCTCAGGAAGCCGAATAGACTGACGATCATGAAAAGCATATTAAGGAGTGGTTGAAGAAGATGACCCATCAGAAGATGGCGCATCAGAAGAACCCTCTACTCGCGAACAATGAGTGTAGTACAAAGAATAAGGAATAAGGCTAGGCAGAACCTTTGGAGGGGGTGTTAGTGGCGAAGGAGGCATCACCATTGAAGGAGACGCCGGTGGTGAAGGAGGCGCCAGTGGCCGAAAACTGTAGTGGTGTGGTGACTATGGGGATGGCAAGAAAAGTCAGGAAAGATAGTGGCTCGGCAAGGGATGCTGGAGTGGAGGAAGAAGAACGAGGATAGAAAGAATGGACTCATTAAAAGTAACATCCCAGGAAATCTACATCCGTCGGCCAACAGGATCCCAACTCTTTCCGCTTGGATTAGCTCTCTGATTTTTCCTATTTTCTATTTCTTCTCTCGTTCTCGCTTTCTTTTTGTACATTATTATTTATTTAATATAGTGCAGTAGGAGCCTCCTACTATTTCCTGTAAAAAAACAGGATCCTAACAATGATATCTCTTATGCTCAGCGTTATAGCCCAGAAAAACACACTCCATGGAATCTCACTACGAGATGACATAAAGTATATCTATCCATGTGTGTCAAGAAAAATCATCAATAAAAATTATATAATATCGATGACCTTTTGAAACGAAAGGAGCTGGACCCTATACATCAGAATGAACAAGATCAAAACGACGTTGTGACACTAACTCACTGGAAGAATAGGGTAGTTAAAGCCGTTTGCCAAGCTTACTGTTATGAATATTGTGTATGTATTGAAGAGGTCTGGACAATATATATAGGGAGTACAAGAGTAATATACGATATAGAGATAAGGAAGGCATATAAGGAATATAATACAAACTCTATATTCTAATCCAAACTCTATATCCTTAACAACCCTCTCAAATGTAAGGCATATGCAATAGCATTGCATTTGAAAAGAGTTGTCACTAAAATAGTAAAAAATCTAATGTCTGAGTCTTGATAATGAAGTCGTAGCGTGCAGCTCATGGAAAACTGCCAAATCAAGCCGAAGAGGAATAAATAGAAGCATGGCAACGTAGATTGAAGCCCAAGATGGCGGCGGTGCAGTACACAAGGTGCAGAAGATGCGCGTGGCCTTAGAAGCTTGGGGCGGCTGCTAGAGAAACGACGGTGTCATACAACTTCTACGATCTGCACGCAGCTTAGAGAGGAGAGCACCGGCTGCTGTCATGCAAAACAAAATTCCTATACTTCTATGACTGACAATAAATTTGTGGACTCGCATGGCTTAGACGAACTAAAAAGTAGAGACTACAGACTTGAGATGGACGCAAAAGGAAGACTTAAAACGAAAAAGGACTCAAAGACAGTAGACTCAGCAGCAAATACTAATACTAACAGTAGCCAACTAGAGGCCAACAAAAGCCACTCACTTCACCTCGATCGCATCTCTTATCTCTCACCATCTCTTTCCCTCCTGCATGCACTTAGCACTGTCAAGAGCAAGGGAGGAGGTTGGCCGGGGCGGCTTCGACCGGAGGCGTGAGCGCAGGAGCAGCACGGCGGCTGGGAGGCGATCGGGAGATGGTGACGATGTCCGGTCGGTGGAGAGCGACCAGAAGATGGCGTTGAGGTCCAGTCGGTGGAGAGTCCACCAGCACCACCATGGAAGCCAGTCGAGAGCCGGCGGGAGGAGAGTGAGGGAACTCGGTGGCAGCGGCCGGATCTGGGCAAGAAGAGGTTGGCGGCGGCTGGATCTAAGAGAGCGGCTTTGGCGTTGTTGGATCCAAGCGGCGTGACAACGTGGCGTCGATGACGAACCGACGGCCCGTGCACAGGGGCGTAGCGTGGGGTGTGGGAGCGCAAGTGACCTGGCATGGCGGTCGGATCCGAGAACCTCAGATCCGCCGGATCCGGGGCGCCGACAGTGCTCCGTCCGGTGATCCTTTGCCACATCAGCCTTTTCCCCTCCCCGGCGACGCCTCTCGTCGCGGCGGCTGCAGCGTCCCACGGATCTGGCTTGGGCGGCCGGCGAGTGCGCGGCAGCCATGGATGGCCAAGAAGCCTCTTGGTGCTAGAACGGCTGCTCGATAGGATGTGGTCGCCCCTGGGAGCGAAAATCGATCCTCCCAGGGGCAGCAGATGCGGAAGACGAGCGGAGGCTAGGCGACGGTTGCTATAGTAAGCCCTAACCCTAACCTTTGCTTTGATACCATGTTATGAATATTGTGTATATTGAAGAGACTCAATTGGCAATATATATAGGGAGTACAAAGGGGTATTATAAGGGAATATGCCATATACGGATAAGTAAACCTAGGCATATAAGGAAGCGACAGCGGTGGATTCAGCCCATGACCGGCAGTTGTGGATTCGCACGGATCCGGCAGTGGGACGGTGTCGGAGTGGCAGATTCGGTAGGAGGCGGTCGGATCCGTCGTGGATCGGCGACGGAGAGCGCGTGGACGCAGCTCCTGGCGGTGGGAAGTAGAAGCAAAGGAGGCGGTCGGCCTTGAGCGACCAACAACGGCGACCTAGGCTGAGGCCTGGGAGGAAATCGGGTGGTGTCGGTGCGACGGCTTGGGCGGACGGCCGGCAGACAATTGCGACGACCGATGGGCGCCGACGTCGAATTGAAGAGCAGCTGCGGCTCCCGACAGCGAGGGCTGGCAGCGCAGAGCACGGAGGTGGCTAGATCTAGCGATGAGGAGCGGCGAGGGCTCCAAGGTCTGCGGCGTAGTCACGACGATCGGATCCAGTGGCGAGGAGCTCGAATGCAGCGGCGGGGAGGGCTCCAAGGTCGGCGGCGCAGTCGGGACAACAGCTTGACGGAGGAGCCTCCTAATCCAGCGCGGGCGTGGGCGCATGGGCTCTGGCGGCGCAGTCGAAGTAAGGGAAGCAGAAGCAGAAGCAGAGGCGGCGCAAGGATAGTAGCGGCAGCAGCGGCGGTAGGCCATCTCGTCTTCTCCCCCATGAACAAGCGCGATGAGCCAGACGAAGAAGCACTAGATTCGATGCGGAGATGCCTAATCCGGATGGCGCATCGGTCGGCGAAGAAGTGGCTGCCCTGGGAGCGGAGATCGATCCTCCCAGGGGTAGTAACAACGGAAGTAGATTGAGATCGAGGTTAGGGTTTGAAGCTTAGCTTTGATACCATGTTATAAATATGTGTATGTATTGAAGAGGCCTAATGGGCAATATATGTAGGGAGTAAAAGAGGAATATGCCGTATAAAGGAAGGTATATAAGGAATATAATACAAACTATATCCTAATACAAACTCTATATCCTTAACACTTACAACCCTGACAATTTAAAGAAGCATCACTAGACAGACCCTAAAAGACCACGACAAACACAGTGATGCCACTGAGCAAAAGATGCAGTGCAGAATATAGTAAATGTGGAGGTGGTGGTGGAGACGGCTAGACTACCAGGGGCAGTGGAAGATGAAGCCAATCAAGCTCCCAAAGACGCCGTGAGTCATGTCGGCGAGGGCCAGTACCAACCAATCTCTCCGTGCGACGATCTTGAACACAATAAGAATTAGAATCGAGAATAACATGACAACTATGATCAGTGAGCTGACCGGCAGATGAGCTGGATGGTTAGTTTTGGATCATACGAAATAGGTACCATCTGCTATTTGAACAGTGATAGGAGTAGCTAGAGGACTAATAGGAGTGAGACTGGTGGAATCGGATGTCATATAAAAAGAAGTACCAAAGTGAAGAATCCATGGTGATATACCTGAGGGAGAAGGTGGTCTCTCACTAGAAGACTGTAGCAAAATCGAACGGTGCAAAATCAGTCATGCGACATAGAAGCGAAGTTCTATTCCACGAAGTCATCGAAGTATCCTCCTTCTGGTACCTCCTGCTGATATGGTTCCTTCTCTTCAACTAAGCAATAGTAGGCATAAAGCCGTAAGTACATTAGTACTCAACAACTCGTTTGTAATAAAAGTGCAATATAATATGTAAGGCTTACCAATGGATGGCTGAAAGGTTATTTTACAAAAAGCAATAATTTTAAGTAATACAATAAATAGATTGAAAGCGGTCTTTAAGGAAAACAGTAATAAATAAATAACCAAAGAAATTAAATAGACTAAGTGAATTAACCATCCATTTAATAAACCATTGGTGAACTATTTGTCCACTTTCCAAAGTTATCCAACACAATTTTATGAAATAACTACCTCATGTGAAATCACTGAGTATTGTTCATAACCGAAGACACGGCTATTCGAATAGTTTTACACTCTGCAAAGGTTGCACAATTGTACGCACACGATGTGATCATTTGCGCGCTAAAGGAAATCACAACAAAGCCTTTATAATGTTTAACCTTAATCCAATTCCACCAAGGTTTCGCCGTCGAATAGATTAACCACCAAGGAAATCAGCAACCATGTTCAACTCAATGGCGTAATTGGAATTAAAATATATCATAAATTAATCAGGCATGTCTATCTCATACTAGAATATGGTTTGCACGGTAAGACTCAGATTAATAGCGCACAAAGTTAAGTCCTTAGATATTACTCAGTCGAGACTTCCATATTCCTCGAAGTGCTAACCATACTTCCCCCTTTACTACACGATTACTCGCCCAAGTGAAAACCAATTTTATATTACCAACACCAATGTCATAGCACATAAATTTTATAACTGTGGTACTAGCCATGATTCCATATCTCATTAAGTCAAAATTAATTAATTGATCACATGTGATGAATCCACGAGACTATAAGCATGGCTAAGCAAATAAATCGTATAACTCATGTGACAACTAGTATTGCATCACTAAATAAATTTTCCATCCTAAGGTGACAATGGTGCCATGATATTCAAATTATCAAAAGAGTGATTAATCAATTGGGACAGTAACTACCAAGTATAAGAGTTATGTAATAAATTAGCAATGCATGATAATTTAAAATAAAATGAATAAATAATAAATTAAAAACTATGTTCAACATGATCAAAGGAGTGAAGGACACGACTTACCTTGGCCTTGCTCAGTTATAAATTATTGATCTTCTGGTTGTGCTTCCGCTCCTTTAAATACGCAATCTAACGAGAGAGAAAACGAATGAAGCACAAAAATAAAATCAAATAAAATTCAAATGAACTCTAGAAACTTCAAAGTCAGAAACAAAAGATAGAACTCGATTTTAAATGAATTTAGGAAAAAGAATGGGGAAATTGAAGTTAGAACGAAGAATGATCTCTTGGAAAATTAACCCTGAAGGAAAATACTGGAAATTCTCTTGTACTGTGGACTCGGTGCACGGAAAGACTGGTCTATGGTAGACTCGGTTCTCGGAACAGTGAACGGTGCGACTCAACTGTTGTCGTGGTGGATTAGGGCTGATATGGCCGACATGTGGTTCATAGGTGGCAGGTAGGGTTGATGTGGCACTTGGGGGGCGGCTTGGGAGTTGACGTGCCACTAATGTGGCTGACACGTGGCAACCACGGATTAGGGTTGAGGTGGCAACTGGTGTGGACGGCTGAATCGGTGAAGGCGATCGAGCAGCCGACAAGTGAGAATTGTACGAACGGTCTGTCGATCGGACAACTGAGGAGGTGTGGAGAGGTTCGGATTGTCCGAAGATCGATGACACGCGTCGCTCGGCAGTTGGCTGTGGGAGGCAAAGGGATGCGTCTCTTTGGTGGTCGAACGGGCGAGGTGCGACGGCGCACCAAAATAGAGGTGGCGGCGTGAACTGAGCGGCGTATTTAAACGGCGGACGAGACGGGCAGCAGCTGGCCGAGCGGCGAACACTACGGAGCGGCTGGCAATGAGAAGACAGACGACGACGGCGAAGCTCGGCGCGAAAACGACAGTGCACAACACAGACGTCGAAGGCGCACGACGAGCTCAGCTGCGAAGGAGGCGACGCACGGGATAACTTGGCGAGCGGCTCGAGGACGCGGAACACGAGGGAGTGGCGCGACTTTTATGCATGATGCCGATAGGGGCTCGGGTACAGCACAGAGTCCGCGGGGGAGACAGCAAGCAATGGTGGGAGTTCATGAAGGACATGACAGAGGAGTCCAACTTAGGGACGATGAACAGTAGCCAAACCACCAGATGAATGACGCGTGGCTCGGGGAGGAAACAGACGACTGAGATTGGATGACACAGATGAACAGTGCTCGGGCAGGTTCGGATCGGGCGAACAGCGCGGTCGATCAGACGGTCCAAAAATGATCGGACTGTCCAAATGGGCATGAACGTTTGGACGGTCTGAATGGCAACTTTGATCGGATGGCTAGGGACATGCAGCGTGCGGCAGATGGCTGACGCGTGGCAGCGACAGATGTCCGATCAGTGCGGGAGGGTTTAGGGGATTTTTCAATTTTCGAAATTATAAAATAAAAATGAGATCTATAAAATAGCAAGTAAATCCAAAGAAATCACAGAAAATTCCTTGAGACACAACTCAAATAAAATATTTTCAGCATATGTTAATATTTGTTTTATTTATATTAAATTCTTTAATTAATAAAAATTCATTTTAAGTATGTATTAATTTCAGAAAAATTCAAATGGTGAATTTTATTTTTAAAAGGCTTCAAATAACACTGAAAATCTGGGTGTTACATGGCGGTAGTGGCTCCCCGGTGGTGACGGTGTGTATTGACATTGCCTGGTGGGTGCGGATCGATGCGGATGCGGATCAAGTCAGCGTCAGTGACAAGCAGCAACCACGACAGCAACTCCCAGCGGCAACGGCAGCATCTCCTCGACGGTGACGGTATGGATCGACGTTGCCTGGTGGGTGTGGACCGACACAGACGCGGATCGAGTCGGCGTTGGTGAGAAGCAACTAGCGCATGGTAGTCGGTAGCGTCCTCACAGGTGGACGGAATCTCCCCAGTGGCGACAACGGTGACCGACACAGACGCGAATTGAGTCTGCGTTGGTGGCGAGAGCACCAGCGTGCAATAGACGGTGTGCGAGTGGAAGACAACGGCGGGAAGCGTCGCCTGGTGGTGACAGACGACGACAAGCAGTGGAAAAGCAGGCGGCTGTGGCGACTGAAGAGGATTCATCAACAGAAGCAGCTTGATGACGATGACGAACGCAATAGAGGCAAAGCGAGGCGGCAGCGGTGGCCGGAGAAGATGAACTAGGGGCGGTGAAAACCCTAAGTTTGCTTTGATACTATATTATGAATAGCATTTGTATTTATCATGAGAAAATACACAGAAAACCTCTTATACAATAGAGAAAATACACAGGTAATAACACAGTATCAGGACCAACCCAGCCTAGGTTGAGGTGGTCCCTCAAAGCAAACACCCCACAGCTGTTTCACTTTTTCTTGGCATTTCCCATTTGGATTTTGGATTTCACATTTTTCATGTGGTATGATACTTGAAACTTGAAAACATTTGTGTCCCTAGAAGTTGTTTAATAGAGTATATATTTGAACTTTTGAAATAGCATGTTATAGCTTTGCTTATCTGAAGTGCTTTACATCATCTTGCTTGTTAGGTTACCTCAGGAAATGTTTGTTTCTAATCCAGGCATTGCCTATGAAAACTCACTTTACCACAGGCTGCATAATACTGAACTATTCTACTTGCTTCAGCTGATCGTAACCAAAGTTACATTTTCTATACAGGAGAGGCTCATTCGTTGAAAGTAGAGAAGATTTTATACCAGGGGAAATCACCTTACCAAGAAATTCTAGTTTTTGAGGTTATTCTTCATCTTCTAATTGTGTACAAGATCTGAGTTTGTTAAACTTTGCAATGTGTAATGTGTTAATTTGTGTATGCAGTCTTCAACCTACGGGAATGTCCTTGTGCTTGATGGTATTGTTCAGCTGACTGACAAGGATGAATGTGCATACCAGGAAATGGTTACTCACCTTCCACTATGCTCAATTCCATCCCCCAAAAATGTATGTCTTTTGATCTCATCCATTTGTTCATAAATGCTGAAAACTTCGAAAATACACTGTTAACTTCTTATTGCATTTGGCGATTGAATTGAAATTGGAGCATGTTCTCCAAGTACTGCAGCAGATGCAATCTTCCTTATCCACAGTTACCTTGGAGTGGCCACATACATTCTGACATAAACTCAACTACTTCGATGCAGGTTTTGGTTGTTGGAGGTGGTGATGGTGGTGTACTACGAGAAATAGCCAGACATGATTCAGTGGAGACTATAGACATATGTGAGATTGATCAGCTAGTTATTGATGTAAGAAGCATCAACATCGCTCGACCTTGCTTGAAAGTATAACCATCTAAATAGTCTTTTTCTGATATATGCCTTCAAACTATGCAGGTTTGTAAAGATTTTTTCCCACATTTATATGTTGGATTTAAAGATCCTCGTGTCCGACTTCATGTTGGTGATGGTATGTTGAGAAGTTGGTACGCTGGTGGTATTTTTTATAATCATGATAGGTCACAGGACATGACACTAATTTCTAGCAGCAGCTCAAACTGGCATCATCTCTGCTGGTCTTTATTTTGTACATTTCATAGTAGACTTGCTTTTGTTTTGCAGCTGTGGGTTTCTTGAGGGATGCTCCTGAAGGGAAATATGATAGTATTATTGTTGATTCATCAGATCCAATTGGTGAGCTCTTGCTATTGCTTCATCTTATCTTTGTATAATGCAACTCCTTCAGAAGTATGTTTGTTAATCATTATTTGTCGAATGCCATGCTCCTCAGGGTTGCAGCTTGTTTTTTTTTTTTTTAGAAAATTCCTTATTTGCCATTAAAAGCTACAAGATCTATGCCATCGAAAAACCTCTCCTCCCTTCGTTTGCCACTCGATCTCAACTTACATTCCTTATTTGCCACTTCCATCAGCCCCGTTAGGCCCGGCCACCATTAAACCCGATGTACTCGCGGAGCATGTCTTTGACCTCCCAGTAGTGCTGCAGCGCGAGGAGCGTGCACCCCCGCAGCTCCAGGGTGGCCTCCATGTGTGGCAACAGCTCCAAGGCCGCGTCCACCGGGGCAGCCTCCATGCCTGCCCCACCTCCCACGCCGCCTCTAGCCTCCACCCCACCTCCCACGCTGGTGCTGCCCTGCCTCCGCCTCCGTGGGCACCGTGTATCCACTGGCGCCTCCTCAACCGTCCTCGACACCACTGCCAAGTCCAGGTCAGATCTCGATCTGACCGAGCTCGAGCCGGCATGCGCGAGGCGGTGGCAAGGTCAAGAGGCAGCAGCAGCGGTTGTCGGCGGAGGAGGACGAGCGGACGGCACCGACAGGTGTGGCTGGGGAGGAGCCGCCGTTCTTCATTTTGGGCCAACTTTGGTGGCGGCGGTCGACGGGACAGACGTGACTCGTTGGCTGGAGCAAGAAGAGAAGAGGAAGAGTGTGAAGGAGGAAGAAGATGGGCAGAACCGTCTTTTTGCGCACTAGTTAACAGCCAACTCACGGTAGAGTGACGGGAGTGGCAAATAAGAGATGAAAGTTGAGATGTGCAACGAAGGGAGAAGTTTTTGAGTTTTTCGATGGCATATCAGGGATCTGGCTAACTTCCAGCGGCAAATTGGGAGTTTTCTCTACTTTTTGAAGTTACTTTCCTGCTACTTGCTAGTTTACTGGAAATATGCTGGATTGTTGCTCTCACAACCCTGTCAAACCTTTTGGACCATCAGATTCTTACTATATACAAAAAAACTAGTGCTAAAGAATAATATGGCCTCTAAGCCTCTCGTCCACCCCTAACTTCTTCTACCTTACTTTGGCTGAGATTCCTTTGCTTGGCTTCGTTTTTTTGCTTGGGTTGCTATGGCCAAACTCATGGTTTTATATAGCCCTCAATCTTCAAAGGGAATATTAGTATAGGAATCCTTTAGCCTCACCTCGCCAAGTCCTAAAATAATTTGAATCCAAGTAGAAAATGAGTCACCTTTCTCAAAAATTGATACTTGTTGGCCTCTTCTTTCAATTGTGCAAGTTGATTTCATTTGTTTAGGTTTGACTTACATGGTCCTTTTGTTTAGATTCGTTTTGGAATTATTTTTCACATTATATATTGCAGGGCCAGCTCAGGAACTTGTGGAGAAGCCCTTTTTTCAGACAATTGCTAGAGCTTTAAAGCCTGGTGGTGTTCTTTGTAATCAAGCTGAGAGTATGTGGCTGCACACACATCTAATCCAGGATATGCTCTCTATCTGCCGTGAGACGTTCAAGGGTGCCGTGCACTATGCCTGGGCAAGCGTTCCAACATATCCTAGGTTCGCTGCATCATCTGCCCTATCCTTTTTCTGTAGCTTCCATGTATCCATTTGTTTTTATATTCTACACATGCTTATTTTAGTCTTTAGTGATTTGTTCAGTTCTGCTGAAGGCTCAAATTGTAAGAAAGTAGTGATTTTGGGTTGGGCATACAGGGATAGAGTCACGCCCAATTATATTGTTCTTTATGTATTGTAGGGCGTGAAGCACTGTTCAAAATGAAAATGCAGTCCATAGTTGGGATGACACCATGTTCATTTTCTTGTCAAGTGTAGAATCTAGGGTTCTCTCATCTATATATGTGTTGTTGCCAAGCTAAAGAGGCTGTTGGTGAAGGAAGAAGGAATATGGAATTGGATGTTTTGCATTGAGCCTCTCGGGCGGTATATATGGAGGTACAAGACTTGGAAGGCAAGACTGTACAAGGGATTGTAATCCCAATGGACTATATCCTACCAAATATATTGTACTCTAACATGATAACATCCTCCCATAGTCACAACGGGAGCGTCGCAGACGGTGGGACTAGAGAAGAAGTCGAAGAGCTGACATCCCCCCACAGTCATAACCGTCGATGCGTCGCGTATCTTGTGACTGGAGCAGGCACCGACGAGTAGCTCAAGCAAGGCGGTAGCCCTTTGTGCCGATGTCGAGGTAGCTGAGCGCGAGGGCGGAGTAGTCGTGGTTGAGGATGCCGTGCTGGAGATGGCCGTGGTTGACGTAGTCGTGGGTGGGTTACCAATGTCGAGGCGGTCGCACATGAAGCCGCAGGTGCAAAAGAGGCACCATGGTGATGACGGAGATGCGTCGAGACTGTCGTCGTGGAAGGGGGCGAGGCCGAGGTTGACGCAGTTAGGACCGTCGAGGATGTAGATGAATAGCGGCGATGCGATCGAGGCAGACGGGATGGGAACGGGAGGGTCGATGCAGTCAAGCCGCCAGAGCTGAGGGTTTGCCAGACCTGGCAACACGTCGGGGATGAAAGCACGCACCAGTGTTGCCAGTATCGGACGTACAAGGGAGAGGGCCCCAACCAGGCGTGGTTGTGCTGGACGAAGGAGCAGTGCGGGAGCGGACGCTCCTACCCGAAGGCGAGTAGTCCGGGCGGACACACTTGCTCGAAGGCGAGCAGTCTTGACGCAAGGTACGGCAGCGGCGGTAGCGCTCGATATCGGCAATGAAAGCCCGATCAGTATGACAAAGACGAGGTGCAGACAGATGGCGCACAAGAGGTTGCGCAGCATAGTCGTCGATGCACAGGGGACGGCGATGTAGATGCAACGGCGAGGGGACACACGGGCGGCGGTGGTGCGGCCCGAGGAGGCGACACAGCAGCAGCCCTGTTGCTCGAAGAAGATGTGCGTAGTACTTGACGACGGACGTCACGGGAGCCAGGTGGATCGCGCACAATCGGCTGATCAGACCGAGTACACGCGAGGCGGGACGACGATGGAAGAAGTCGGCGGAGGCGTCCCGATCTGTGGTGGTGATGAAGAACCGGCGATGAAGACGTGCGGACGGGATGACCGAGATGCGACGCGAAGGCGCCCTCAAAGATCGTGTGCGGCACCGCTACGATCGAAGAGGTAAAGGCCAGTGTAGTCGACGCCGATGTCGGAGTAGATACGTGCGAGGTCGACGGGCGGTGGGCGACTCAACTCTGATCAGTGATCGGGAAAAAAACAAGAAAAGATACAACAACAGCAGTGGGATCCTCCATGTGCAACTCACCGAGTACACCTAGCCTGATCCTCTATCCTCTTTTCTCCTATCTCGGCCTCTCCCGTGGTCAACGAGGCACACAGAGAGAAGAGACTGGGAGAGGAGAGGCGGAGGAGAGGCAGGAGCCTCGCGGGGCGGGTCTGGCATCGCCCGGTCGGGCACCAACCCCGGCGGCAACGCAGATGCTGCTGGGGTCGGGGCGGGGCACGGCTCGGGGCCGAGTAGCGGCCGGCGGCGGCGCGGTCCGGCACCACCCCCCGACAGCAGCAGCCGCAAGGTCGGGGGTCGGCGGGCACGGCCGGAGCCGAGCGGCGCACAGCCGACGGGCGGGGAGCCCGGTCGCGTGAGGATGGGGGCAGCGTAGTGGAGACGGCCAGATCCACCCATCGACGGCGATGCTCCGACCGGCGTGGGGCGCGCGTCCTGGCTCGGTCGCGCGAGGATGGGGGCGGCATGGTGGAGATGGCCAGATCCGCCCACCGGCGGCGACGCTCCGACCGGCGTGGGGTGCGCGTCCTGGCCTGGCCGCCACCATGGCGGCTCAGGGACGGGGCGCGGCCTAGCCCGGCCGCCACCACGGCGGCGCGGGACGGGGCGTAGCCCAGCCGCCTCCACGGCGGGGCGCAGATCTGGAAGGGGGTGATGGCGACGGCCCAGTGACGAGCCTGGGGAACGGGGCGGCGGTAGCCCGACCGCGACGAGGACGATCGCAAGGAGGGAGGCCCGATCTGCTGCGTGACGACGACGACGACGATGGCGGCCGGATCAATAGGATCCGCCGCCCCTGGCGGAGACAGATCTCCCTGGGGGCGCACGGTACGGAAGCGAGCGGCGGCTAGGGTTAGGATCTAAACTTAGACTCGTGATACCATGAAGGAAGAAGCAAAATAGAATTGGGTGGAATTGGATGTTTTGCATTGAGCCTCTCGGGCGGTATATATGGAGGTATAAGACTTGGGGGGCAAGACGGTACAAGGGATTGTAATCCCAATAGATTCTATCCTATCAAATATATTGTACTCTAACAGTTGGTACCATACATCAGTGTAGGCAAAACTTCCTAGACTTCGAGCGAATTGGCCAGAGTTTGGATGTATGAATGAGCAGAACCTGCAAAATCTATTGTCCAGAACGTTGAAAATGCTTGTTATAAGCTACTTCTTGTGCCAACTAAATGTTGAAATAGGTTCTAGGTTGGCCACTTAGCATGCTAGTCCCTTCTAGGATACTCCTTTCCATGATCCATTTCTGCTGATGGTTTCTGTTTACTGCATGTTTGGGTCATTCTGTTGTCACTTGTCAGAGCTGCATATGTATATTGATGAATGCTTACAGCCAATATACAATGATCAATTGTTTTCCCTTTTAGAACATTTGGTGGTGGAAAGTATAATAAGTAATTTATCAATCAGCTGTAGCTGCTCACTGTTTGGAATTATTTACACACCCATTTTGTATGTGTCGTATGCTAAGCATGTAAATACTTGGATTTACAGTGGTGTTATTGGATTTTTGCTATGTGCGAAAGAAGGTCCACCAGTGAACTTCTTGAGTCCTGTGAATCAAATTGAGAAACTAGAAGGAGCTATGAAAGCTGGAAGGGAAATGAGATTTTACAATTCAGAGGTTTGTCCAGTGAATATCGTTCTGCTATCTCCATATGCCTTTGGCAACCTCCTATTTCTTGTTCTTTTGCCTTCAAAGATGTTTTTTATTGCCACTCTAATGCAAAATTTCTAATATGATTTTTGCTGTGCAATAGTTATTCATCAATGAATTTGCTTGTTTAACAGATTCATAGGGCTGCTTTTGTCCTGCCAACATTTGTAAGGAGAGAGCTGGAGTCACTTAGTACTTCTAATGAAAAAGTAAGTTGTTTTTTAATTAATCTGTTCGTAATGTGCTTTTGTCTTTATATTTTGCGCATTTTGGATCTTGAAAAACTCATGAAAGCTACAGCATTTTGTCTCATTTTTTATGCTGTGTATTTTCATCTCTCACAAGCAATAAGAGTCTAAGGTACCACTGATTGTGGCAATTACTGGTTTGCAAATTAAAATTCAACAAGTTGCGCCATGAACTTCTATCAATTGAGATGTTCAGACGTAATTCTGAGTTGTTACATTGTAGTGTGCGTCCTTGCCAGCACAGTTCAACAATCTTGTTATTACGGATTGTTATAGTGGAAATACTCACTGGCCCTTAACTCTTGGTACCATGACAGGAGAAACCAGAAAAGGCAGTCGCGAAACCACTGAAGATGAACATAATGCCAAACAGCGCCATTCTGACAGCTTCCTAGACTGGGGCAGCGTACGCTGCCTCCCATGTTTGACGCCCTGTATCAACTACAGTAATGGCATGGGTGTGCCCTGTAGCATAGTTGACGCACTACGGGACTGAGGTTAGAACATCACTGCGCTGCGAGCTTAAGTATATAGTATGTTGTGGTTGATTGAATAAAGAGGGGAACAGACGAGATTCGTACCAAAATAGCGTATTTCCTGGTCTATTATTATCCCTGCTGTTTGTTGTGTGTACTGTGTAATGTCCCTTTTAAGGCTCGCGAGGGTGTGAGTTCATGGCCTTCGCAGTCTTGGATATGGAGTGTATTGACATGGATGATGCTGTTGAAACTTGAAGGTTTTGTTATGAATATTGTGTGTATTGATATTGTAACGCCCTCGTCTCTAGGGGCGTCTGGGACACGGCCTTCCGTACGGTTCACGCATGAACAAATACGGAGCGTCGCACAAGAATGAATCATCGCACGCTTACAACAAAAGTCCAGCATATATTACAAGATAGGGGTTATCAACCCAGTTTTAGTTGCAGCGGGGCGTGCAAGCTCAAAGTATATTACACAACAAAAGACCAACTCCAAGGAAAGCTTGAGCGCGGCAGGGACCTAAAGCCAGGGGTCTTCGTCGAAGAAGGGTTCTTCCGGGGCTTCTTCGGCGGGGAAACTCGCATCCGCATCTTGATCTTCTGAATTGTTTGGTAAGTCGTGAGCTAACCAGCTCAGCAAATCACAAGGAGAACCTAACTTAACTACATGCATGAATTATCAACGGAAGGGAGTATATTGGTTATATCATTTTATGTAGATGCAGTTTTATTTCGTAAACAGTTTTAAAACACATGAAATGACAACTACTTCTTAAGATTAGGGACTTTCATGAAGAGTTAATTAATCTAATAGTCCAGTTAAAACACTTGCGAATACTACTTAAGCTTAGCAACTGGAATCACCCAAGTGACATAGCTCCGTTAACTGGGAGCACAGCGTATTCAAATACCGTTTAATTGACTCTGCAGAGTTGCCCAACTTTACCCACACGCATCCTTAACCCTCATGACTGAGTTAAGGAACCAGGTACGTTCGCTGCTCAACCCTAGGCCAGGCCCGCAACCTGACTCTCTCGGAGCAGCGTACTGCTTGAGTTGAGCAGGTACTAAACCAGGGTTGACAAGTCAACACCCGTGGTCGAGCGGTTACTATGTCATTTGCTTGGCATAAGGGTCTATTCCTTATATTTTCACGTGATCCGCAACCACCAACGTCAAGTAAAGCGGTGAGTGGGGATCGTCTCGCGGTGTCCCACCACATCTTTACCCTATACTGCACACTAGTACGACCAACCTAGGGCACGGTGTCCCATACCATCCTACCCTAGCCTGGGTTTTAAAAAACTACCGGCCAACGGCCACTTCCTTATTAGTGTAACTAAATTGGTATAAAGTTATAGTAATCTACAAGTGATAATAATATACTTAAATTAAACATAGGGCTAACAATGGCGGTGCTACAAATTAACATGGCATTTAGCGGTGGTAGGAAGTATCTAAAATTAACATGTAATTCTAAACATTTAATTTTTACATAAACTAGCATTTTACAACTAACAATAATGAAAATATCGTAAATACATAAATTAATAAGCATGGGATACAATATGTTCAAAGGGTTTGCGACTTGCCGTTAATCTGGATGATCTCTGTAATCTCGAACAAAGAAACTCCGGGGTCCTGAGTCTGCACTTGAACCTCTGGAATCCCCGACACTAGCGTAAAAACATAGCAAAACAGAAATAAATTAAAAGCAAATAAAGCAAAACATTTTATTTAGGACAAAGAAAAGCTCAAATAATAAAAGGAGAATTTTTAGAATTTTTCTGGGAGGAATCTGGAGGATTGGAGGCCAAAAATGGGTTAAGAATATTAAACTGAGCAAGATGGTATATTTTGGTAATTTTTGGGATTTTCTGGAATTTTCTAGAATTTATTTTGGATTTTCTGGATTTTTGGAATTGAATAAATTGCTGGAAAAATCGGGGAACAGTGTTGGGCCGGCCCAGAGCTACTGAGGCGGCTCAGGCGGGAAAACGGCCGCGCGGCCGAATGGCCTTGTGCCTTGCGCGCGCACTCAGCGCGGGGAGGTGGGCCGAGAGGCGCGGCCCATGCACGCGTGCGCCCATGGGGCCCGGATGACCGACACGCGGCTTGGGCGAACGGCGGAGGAGGGGCGGGCGCGGGATCGGACGGCAGCGGAGGGGCGCCATCTGGTGGCTGGAGTAAAAAGGCGGGGAGTGGAGGGAGGGGATAGGGCCACGTCGCCTCGTGAGGGGTTTCTTCTCCCCCTCGCTCAGGGTGGTGGCCGGAGGGGAAAAAAAGGGGGGTGGGAGGCACTGCGCTACGGCCGTGGGGTGGCCTCCACGGCCAGGCTGGCGTCGGAGGGCTCCAGGGAGGGAGGAGCTCGACTTCAGAGGACAAGGAGGTTCCGGGAGGAGGCGGCGGCGGCCAGGGAGAGGATCCACCACGCGGGGCCAACCGGCAAGCGCCAAAGCAAAGGTGAGTTGGGCAACAAGGAGATGAGGCTATGGGGGTGCTTGGGCTGCGATTAATTTGATTGTTGTTGAGCGGAGGGGGAGATCGGGCTCGGAGCTCACTGTGCTCGGGGAGGGGCAATGGCGGCGCTAGGGGGGAGATGGTTCAATCGGCCGCACTGGGAGGAGGGGAGGAATGGTGCGAGGTCCCCAGTGGCCGCAATCGAGCTTTTTAGAGAGGGGCGAGGCGGTGGGAGCTGGTGAGGCCGTGCGGCCATTGATGGCGCTCGATGGGAGAGGACGGGGAAGCCTCTCCGCGAAGGGGGGTGACGTGGGAGCGGTCCGAAGGGGGCACTGCACGGCGGGCGCTGCTGCGACCAGCGGGTGGTAGCGAGGGTGAGGCAGTTGGGCGCGGACGCTGAGGTGCTGACGCGGGCGCGAGGCGACGGGGCAGGACCACGACGCCGCAGGAAGGGGGCGAGGACGTCCGGCGGCCCAGGGCGACGCGACCGAGCGAGGAGGGGAGAAGGCGGGAAGGAGGGAGGCGCCAACGCTCGGGAGAGGCGGGAGCCAAGAGGGGAGAAGATTAGGGAGGGATTAGAGGAAGATTAGGGGCAAACCAAAGATCAAGAACAAGATTAAGCAAAAATTTTCCCTTTGAAATTTTTTGGGTTGTTTCAGATGAGCCCCAAAGGACCATATATATAGGAGAGTACAAGGGGTATATGCCATATAGAGATAAGGTATATGTGGAATAGAATACAAACTCTATATCCTAATACAACTCTATCTCTATCTCCTTAACACCCCCCCTCAAATGCAAAGCGTATGCAATAGCGTTGCATTTGAAAAGAGTTATTACTAAAATAGTAAATATAAAATCTGAAGTCCGAATCTGGATGATGTCGTTGTAGCGTGCAGGTCTTGAAAAATACTGTCGAATCAAACCGAAGAGGAATAGATAGAAGCATAACAGCGCAGATCGAAGTCTAAGACGGCGGCGGCGCAATGCACAAGGTGCAAAAGAAGCGTGGCGGTCTTAAAAGCTCAGGGCGACACACGAAGGCAGTGGAAAGACAAGATCAAACCCTCTCTCTCTTTTTCTCTTTTTCTTTCTTTTGTTTTTTTTGTCTCTCTCTGTTTTTTTACCCCGCTCAGATAATATCTCAGATTGAATCTGAGATCTTCACAAGCCACAAGTGGCCAGTCGTATGGTGCTGGCGAGCCGTACTGGTGAGCGACCGAGGCAGGGCCGGCAGTGTCAGGTGGAGTGGCGCGCCCGGAGGTGGCGCCCTGAGGGATGGCCTGAGAAGATGGCACGCCTGGAGGTGGCGACCGGCGGACGGCGGCCTCCGGGCAACGGCCATCAGCTGGGCACGGCGGCGGTCGAGGTCGGTGGGGTGCGGATGCCAGCGGCTGGAGGAGGCGCGGCTGGGATCCAAGAGGAGGCGGCCAGCGACCAGGTGCTGCTCACCCGAGGCGGCCAGCGGCTCCAGATCCGCCGCCGGCAACCCGGAGGAGGCGGCTGGCAGCCAGGTGGCGGAGGAGGGAGGCCGCAGCGGACACGAGGGCGGGCGGATCCAGGAAGCGGCGGAGCGGAGGGAGATCTCAGAGCGGAGGTCTTCCCGATTCGTTTTCTTCCCCATGGTCGGCTTCCTCCTCAGGAACAGCTTGATCTGCTTATTCCCGAGCCAGCCGTGGTGCTCGGTGGCTCGAAGTGGAACTCGCCGACAGCGGGTTCGGCGGCCGGCGACCCCCCTCGACAGCGGGACGGAACAGCAGGGTGGCGCCCGGCCCTCGGCGGGTCGGCAGCCAGCAGGCGCGGGGCTCGTCGGGTGGCGGCAGATCGGCGTCGAAGCAGCGGCTGACGACGGGAGGCGGCGCCAAGCGGGATCAGCGGCGCCGGTGAGGTAGGTGAGGAGGAGCCGTAGTAGCTGCGGCAGTCCTCAGCGGCCGGGGGCCGCCACGCGTGGCTGCGGCTTGATTCCACGACGGGCCGAGCTCGAACTGGTGGAGAGCAGCGAGAAGACTTCCAGGAGAGATGGCCACCCGTCAGGTGGCAGCGGTCGAGGCATCCCAGGTCCAGATCGGAAGGATCCTCGGAAGCCCTCGCCACGCCTTCGCACGGTGCATATGCTGAATCTAACCAAGAATCGGCAACGAAGAATCGGCCGCCCCCGGGAACGGAGATCATCCTCCTGGGGGCAGCAGCAGCGGAAGTAAAAAAAACCGAGATCTAGGCTAGAGGTTTAACCTAAGCTTTGATACCATGTTATGAATATTGTGTGTATTGATATGAGCCCCAAAGGACCATATATATAGTAGAGTACAAGTGGTATATGTCATATAGAGATAAGGCATATGTGGAATAGAATACAAACTCTATATCCTAATACAACTCTATCTCTATCTCCTTAACAGGTTTAAGGCATATTGCGGATTTTTCGAATTTTGGATATACAGAACTGAAATTGTGAAAAAAAAATGGGAAAAGAAGTTGCAGGTGGGGTCCACCTGTAAGATCGTGCGTAGTGGGAGTTCGCGCGAAATCCCCGGCACGGCCCGTTGGGCGCGGCCGTCTCGCCCGTTCGGCGTCGCCGCCTCTTCGTATACTTCCCGTCTACTCTTCTCTAAAACACATGTTGAGGTCAATTTCGCCCCCTCTCTGCAACTCCTATTTTTTCTTGAATTAGTGAAATGCCCGTGTGTTGCAACAGAGATATATATATTAAACCAAATAATTTCTGTGAAGCCGAAGCTTTCTGATTGGACAAGTCTAGAAGCTTCTATTGAAAATTTTCAAGAGTTAGGAATGCAAAAAACCTGGTGTTGCATTACATGGCTCATACACATTTTGAAGAAAAACCTCAATTGCTGTTATTTTAGTTGCACACCGTTGTAGTCCGAAACAATTAAGTTTTGAAGGTAAACTAACAGCCGAGTGCTTATGGAATCCCAATAAAGTGTGCAATCAATTATATGCTTCAATGCTATATGCCAATGCCATGTAAAATCATGCCAATTCTGTGAAGTTGTGTACAGCTGTTCATATATGCAAGAACTTTATACGGTATGACACAACATGATACATATTTCCTTTTGCTTTAGCTTAATAATTTGATAATCAATAAGTAGGACTTCATTTCTTAATAAGAAAACAAATATGCACGTAAGAACTAAAGTTGCTCAAAGCAACAACTGAATACATCAAGAATTTAGAGGATTAGAGTTGAGAAGTATACTTATACATTATTTATCAGTAAGCATTCAATTGCCTTTCAATGTTCCCTCATGTATTGCATATCTGGTTATGCTATCTCATTAGTAGACGTAATGGTAGAAATCTGCAAAAACCTACAAAGCAATAAACATTTAAAATCAATAAAACTATGGATTGTTGCAAATCCATATTGGATTTCTCATAATTTGAAAAGGACTTACTTAATCATGTGATTGGATAAAAAATGCATTATTCCAAATTTTCAGAGTTTGGGATCTCTTCCACGGACAAAAGGAACTAAGAGAGCGAGAGTTCAATGAGGAACTGAAGCTGCAACAGTAGATAATCACTTAACATTATTAGGAATATCTAGTTGCTCACATCTTAATTCTTAAGCCAATCATCTCAAACTTGTCAAGTTTAAATGTAACTGAATGGAATTATCAAACCATATCTGCTCAATGCTTAACTCCAAAAACATATTTGCTGGTGTTGAAGCACCAGAGTAGGATCTTCAGGGAAGCCTCGAACCATCTAGCAGTGCAGCCAATCAAGCATTTAGAAGCACTGCAGATGGTCCATCACATTGAAATCATTCCAGAAAAAATAATAACCTAGTGGGCAAATTTTAGTAGGAATTCACATAGGGGTGGGCATCAGGATGCTAATGAATAATCATGTGGTAGGCAAATTAGTATAAAATAAATTTCTATATCTTTGTGAGGCATTTTAGCAAAAACATAGTGGGCAAATTAGTTGAACGCATGCTTGAAGCTCCTGCGCCCCGTCCCAATCTAGACTACTAAGTAGGGGTGAAAACGGATCGGATACGGACGGATAATACCTCTACCATATTTGTTTTCATATTTTTTTTTCAGATACGGATACAAATACGGATAACTCGAATATGAATACGAATACGAATAATATCGAATACAGATACAGATCGAATACGAATCGAAACGAATACGGTTACGAATATTTATCGGAACATGAAAATCCCTTGAATTATACATCCAAAATTAACGAAAATACATAAATAGTTTGTAACATCTTGATTTTCTGGAGTTTATAAAGTCCTGTTTTTAAAAATAAATTTTTTGAAATTAAATCAAGCTTAAAATAAATTTTTAGAATTTAAAATAATTTAATATGATTAAATTAAACTTTAACATGAGCTAAAAATATTTTATTTGTGTTCCTCAGATCTCAAGGATTTTTCTGGTATTTTTGGTGAATTTTTGGGATTTAATTGCTATTTTCTAGAGCCTTTTGGATTTTATTCGGATTTTGAAAATAAGAAAATGGGGAGATTCTAGAAAATCCGGATATCCGGTTTCATTTTATCCGGATTATCCGTATCCGTATCTGTATTCGACGGATACTAGGCTTACCGTATTCGTATCCGTATCCGATAAAAAAAATCCGTATCCGATCCGAGAATTACCCGAAAAAAATCCGATCCGACACAATCCGTATCCGTATTTATCCGAATCGGTCGGAAACTATCCGATCCGTTTTCACCCCTACTACTAAGCCAAGTCCTTCCAAGCCGCCCCACTTGCCTACGCTGTGTCGCTCGCCATCATGGCAAAGACAACGCATGCTCCATCGTCGCGCCATGTCACTCGCTGCTGCATTCGCCGCTTTACAACGCGCCGCACACACACAGCCATGGATAGTCGAGGTTGCACTGGGGGTAGCCGATGCTCACGCCTAGGGGTGAAAACGGATCGGATAGTTTCCGACTGATTCGGACGAATACTGATACGGATTGTGTCGGATCAGATTTTTTCGGATAATTCTCGGATCGGATACGGATACGGATTTTTTATCGGATACGGATACGAATACAGTAAACCTAGTATCCGTCGAATACGGATACAGATAATCCGGATAAAACGAAACCAGATATCTGAGATTTTATGTAGCACCTAGGCCTTTGGGCCGTGAGCCCATTTAACATTAACCTAACCCTAATCTCCCCATTAAAAGGCAATACAACCAAAATCCTTCCCCAGGTAGCCGCCACACGCTTCCTTCTTCCTCCTCCAGGTGCTCCCCAGTTTCCTCCTCTCCCGTTTCTCTCTCCTATTCCATCTCTCTCACTCTCCCCGAACTCCCTCTGGCGATGGCAGGCCGGCGGCTGGCGAGCGCTGCTCACGGCACGGCGACACGCGCAGGGAGCTACGGCGCGCGCAGGGAAGAGGCGCGGCGGTGCGGCCCAGCCCGGCGACGCGGCGAGGAGGCGCGTAGCGGTGCGGAGCGAGCAACGGCGCAGGGCGGCGCAGCTCGACATGGGCAGCAGAGGCGGCGGCGCAGGGCAGCGCGCAAGGGCCGGGGGGCAAGCGCAGATGGCGGCGGCACGGCGGCAGTAGGCGCGAGTTAAAGGAAAAGAAAAGAGAATAGGAAGGAAAAGAAGAGGGAGGAAGGAGAGAGATTAAGCGCGCGTTAAAATTCTGATAGTATAGTTAATTTATGTATTTTTGTTAATTTTAGATGTATAGTTTAAGGGGTTTTCATATTCCGATAAATATTCGTAACCGTATTCGTTTCGATTCGTATTCGATCCGTATCTGTATTAGATATTATTCGTATTCGAGTTATCCGTATTTGTATCCGTATCCGAAAAAATATGAAAACAAATATGGTAAAGGTATTATCCGTTCGTATCTGATCCGTTTTCACCCTTACTCACGCCCCGACTGCCACCTGGTGGGTTCACCATGGCCCACACCGAGTTTTTTTCAATCCCGAGAATTCTGAAAGAGAAATAGAAATAGAAAAGGAGCGGTTCAGAACTACAAGAATTGAAATAGATCGGGGCTAGGCATGAATCAGACTGGATGCAATGTTCGATTGTGAATAGAGCTTTGATACAAATAAATTCCCCACATAGATGCCCGCCTATCCCTCATCTCTCTCCTTGTTAACATAGCCTTCTTCGCAGCTCAATCCAGTCAGTAGCCACATAGTACGTGTGCCAAAGATAGCAACTGTGCTCTGTGAGCGTCTACTGCCATCTCTCCATCGCCGGCCGGTTCTAAGCTACCCGTCTCCGGATCCCGTCGAAAGTGGTGACTTTGGTCGGGGTGGTGAAGGCATGGTGGGCCGTTGGGTTTTGGGAGGTGCAAGGAGGGAGAAAATGGGGAAAGCAGTTTGAATTGACTTGAGGGGAGGGAACGGAACAGAAGGCACGGCGACGCGAGTGATTCGGGGAGAGAAGTTTTGAGCGAACTAGCAGAGGGTTGATAACGAGGATCCACCTATTAGCGCATATTAGAAGGGAGGTGGTGAACAGACAAATTCCCTTTTTATATTAGTAGAGGCTTAGTGAATCCCTAGCAACAACACGTAGGGTTCTTGAACTCTGGTGGTCGGCCTTGAGCAACGAGGTTGGGACCTGATGCTGTGTGAGCTCGCGCAGCTGGTCAATGGCGTGGTTCTATCCAGCAGCTCGACGCAAGGGAGAGCAGCGGTGTTGCTGTACGTGGTGCTGATAGCCATCTCTGTTTTGGCGATCGATTCATCCGATCTATTGGTTCGTGTGCTTGGCTAGTGTACAAATTATCCGATTGCTTTGAGCAAAATTACTCAGCACCTCGATTCGGCGAACCGGTGTGGCTCGAGTTAGGGAGAAGGGCATTGTAGTTACTGGTATGCATGTCTTATCTTGATCCAAAAAACTCTTTCTCCAAATTTGAGGTAAATAAGTTTGTTCGACTTACTGAGATTTATGCTGATGACTTCGACATGGCTGATCATTTGTTGTTAAGAAATCAGCTTCAAACTATTGTTCTCAATCTCAGGAGAGGTGTAGAATTTCATGGATGTGGTGATATTGCAAAGCTGGCTTAAAAGATAGTTGAAACAGGAAAAAAATAAAACTTTCCCATTAGTCTATTGCCTCATTGAGTTAACATTGATCTTTCTAGTGGCAACAACATCGATTGAAAAAGTCTTTTTGGCAATGAATATTATTAAGACAGATTTGCATAATCGAATAGCAGATGAGTGGTCCAGTGACTTGATGATATGCTACACTGAGCGAGAGATATTAAGAAGTCTTGATGATGATAGAATCAGAAAACACTTCAAAGCATGAAATCTCGTAGAATGTTATTGCCTCGTACTTGTACTACTTAATCCTAGCTAGTATTATGTTGCATCTTTTTTTAAATCTTATAACTATTCATAATCATAATTTCTAATTTTATCTCTAAGTTTGCTAATTTTGGTGTACAGATATCTACTTACATATATTTATAGGCTTCGGGAAGCACACTACTCATTAGTAAGGCACAATCTTCATTATATTTTGTATTTTTATTATATCTATGTTTTAATTATATATGATTTAAGATTGCAAAAGATAGTTTGATCTATATTTAGTTCGTTTATATGTTGTTGGTCTTGTCCTATTAGCCCCTCTAAATTTTTGTCCTAGATCCGCCATTGTCTCTAGTCCAGGAGTGAAACCCTTTAAAGGGTATTTTGGTAATTATCCCACAACCAATAGGTTTTGCAATTGAAGTCACAATATTCCCTACACTTTTATAAAGAAACCAAGGGATTGTTGCTCCCATCTCTATCCAACAGACCGTGGATACAAATACAATATACCAGGTCTAACAGTTGCAAGGCAATGTGTTCTACCCAACACGTGTCATTGCCAATTACCATTGTATTTTAAATTTACTATAGATGATTTGAGATGTAGAAAAGCTACTTTATGCTAATTTTTAGACCTAGATACAAAGATGGGATCAAGAGGTTTTTACAGAAAACTTTTGCAAAAGTTCAGTATTTAAAATTTATAACTCGCGTTCACACCATAAAAGTTTTATAAAATTTTCTAAAATTTATTATAGATAATTTCAGTTATAGAGATGCTACTTTGTGTAAATTATAATGCCTAGGCATATAGGTGGAACTAACAGACTTTTATAGAATTTTTTTGAAAATGTTATGTATTTGGATTTTCTAACTCACATTCATACTATGAAAGTTTTACAAAATTGCCTGTAATTTACTATAGACAATATGTGGTATAGATACGCTACTTTGTGCAAATTGTTAGGTCTAGACATAGGTGGGACCAATAAAATTTTATAGCAAATTTTTGAAAAACTTCGGTATTTGAAATTTCTAACTTGTTTTCACACCATAAAAGTTTCAGAAATTTTTTTGAAATTTACTACAGATAATTTGAAGTATAGAGATGTTATTTTGTATAAATTATTAGATCTAGATATTCAGATAGGCTCTATGAGTAGAGCTAACCCATAGATGAGCCATATTGCAACACTACGAGTTGAATCTGTTCTCAATACAATTTTAATCTTAAGTTTTAGAACACATTCTAACCCTACTCAATCCTTTCTACGAGGCAACCTAACCTGACTCAACTCATTCATTCCTTCAACTCATTTTCGTCTAACTAAAATCAATCCAATTAAGGGTCTAACCCATGTAAACGTCAAAGCAACAACACGATCAAAACGTAACGTGGCCTACTGTGCACGAGCCCAACCAGATCACCGCGCGCGCGCGTTCTCTCCCCTTCCCTGGGATGATCGGACTAACAAGTTTACATTGGAAAATCGAACTTAATTTGCGCGGTGCTGCTGTCTGCGTCCGTCTCGCTCGCTCGCGGCAGCAGCAGCTCGGTCGCCTCTCTTTCCGCCGTCGTAATCGCCGTGGCGGGAAACCAAAAACGAATAGAATCCCTACACGCACGCACCTATCACTGACAACTAGACCCCACCTCCCGAACCCCACATGTCAGCCACACCCAATCCCTACCCAAAAACTGTCCCCCTCGCACCTCCCCTTCCTAGGGAGTCGTATCTAGAGCTGGGAGTTGGGCCAGGCTGATCCGGACCAGCCTGAGGCCCAGGCTGATCCGGACCAGCCTGAGGCACAGCTGGCCCAGCACGGCACAGACATGCCACATGGCGGGCCATGCTAGCACAACACGAATGCGGGCTAGGCCGGGCCTGAAAAGCCAACCCGTCGGACAGCACGGCACGAGCACGGCCAGCACGGAGGGCACATGGGCACGACTGGCACGCCAGCACCCATAGCCGCCTCAGCCTCCCCGGCTCCCCCTCCCGCGTCCCCCTGCCCCCGCCCTCCCGTCGCCATTCAATCGAAGCATCCACCCACAAGCAATCACAGAGCAGAGCAGAGGGAGTAGAGTAGAGTGGAGGGGAAGGAGCATACTCGAGGAGACGAGGACGGAGGCATGGACTGCACGGGGAGGAGGCGGCAGACTACTGCAATCATCCGCCATCCAACCGGCGAACGGAAATCTTCCTTCCGCCGCCACGCTTGCCGATTGTCCAAAGAGCTGCGGTCGCCACGCACCACAGACGAGCGGAGGAGGGGGCCGGGAGGGAGGAGGGGGCTGCGGCGGAGGGAGTCGGGGGCAGGAGGCGGTGGAGGAGGGGGCCGGGGGGAGGAAGCCAAGGGGAGGAGGCGGCGACGGAGGGGGGGACTGGGGGGAGGGGGTCCGGGGGGAGGGGCGGACCTGACGGAGGACGGGAGGAGGGAGGCGGAGAGGGCTAGGCGCCAGATCTGGGGAGGGGGTCGGGGAAGGAGGAGGGAGGAGGAAGCGGCGGAGGAGGGGCCTACGGGAGGAGGAGGCGGCAGCGGGGGGAGGGGCCAGGGGCAGGGAGGCGATGGGGGCAGACCCGGCGAAGGATGGGAGGAAGGAGGCGGTGGGGACAAGAATGGGGAATGGGGAAGAGGAATGGAGAGCCGTTCGGCCGAATGGATAAAGGGGGAGATGGGAAAGAGGAAACAAAAAATAAAGAAAGGAAGGAGAGAGAAAAATAAGAAGAAAAAAATAAAAGAAAAAAGAAAAATTAAAGTAAAGATAAAACATAAGTTAGATTTAGAAAATGCATGCTAAGAGGATATTCTATAAAATCTGGCTAACACTATTTTCCTTGCGAAGTTTTAACAGCAAACCGACATGTTATTACTAGCTGAATAGCATGTCATTAGTATACCGAAAAAAAGAGAAATTAGCGACCACTGATCGAAGTAGATATATTGCAACTAGATTTTTCAAACGCTTATTGAAATACTCACTTTGATGATTAGTAGATTAAAACATAGCGCGTAGCAATTAAATAATGTATTGTCATCTAAATTAATCAGGGTTGTAACTAAATACCTAATTAACCTGACTCGAATATTACAATATTTAGAGATGAAAATGGTTCTAGCTATTGTCCAACTAAAGCGAAGATAATATAACTATACCTTATTACAATTGGATTCCCTAGGAATTATTCTGGTCGTCGCCTCCACCTCCTCTTCTTATTACGAGTCTATAGTATTCCACCCGAGTAGTACTTAAATCCATTCATGTAGTCTTCACTTGATCCTAGCAATCTTTCGGTCTAACATACGCCTAAACAAAGGAAGATAATAGTAAGGGTGAGTACAAAAGTACTCAGCAAACGTTATTAGCAAAATGCACTGGATGCTCTTCTACATCTCTAAGAATATTCATTCATATTCTCAATCTCTTGCTCATCCTCATCCTCAATCTCTTTCTCATTCTCATTCTCCTTCTCCTTCTCTTTATTTTACTAAAGATACTTTAATCATATGCTCAAAAGGAATGCTTGTCTGGATTTAACCATATTCAGATTCAAGTAGGATCAGGTGAAGTCCTTCTCGTGGCTTGGATTATCGCCTGCAGTTAAATATGTCGGCTACGATATAATTGACAGAAATATAATAAAGTGTGAGGTGTCGATGTGTTTGTGCGTGTAGGATGAGGTTTTGCTCGATTTAACTCTGATTGTGGTACTTAAGATTAATTCATATATGATACTCGTTGTTTGACATTATCGTACTAGCGTAAGAAGATAATCTAAACCACTCTGGCATTCAAGTACGAGGCGGGTACGGAAGAAAGGAAGATGGTAGTCATCGCCATAATTGTTGTAGCCACCTTCGTCATGTATAGTTACTTTAGGTTGGATTTAGATTGGTACGGCACGAACGCCGATATAGTAGGTTTTGGGCCGTGCTTGAGCCTAATCGAAGATAAAACAGACCGATATGATATGACACGGTGGAATAACTGAACCAAACTGACCGATATAACACGAAATAGTTTGGAACATGATGGGCCCGGACGTGACGGCACGGCCAACTCCAATCTCTAGTCGCATCGCGGCAACACATTACTCTCTCTCTCTCCTCACTCCCATTCCTCCTTTCTGGTTCTCTCTCTCCCTCCAATCCAACCCGCGCGAGCGCTCAAGCCCAACGCTTCTGCTCCGCCTCGCCTCGCACCAAACCCTAACCCCGACCTAGGGTTCCTGCGGGGGGCCATGACCGATGACGGGAGCGACGCCTTCGAGAACGAGGCGGAGCCAACGGTCACCATCGGGGAGTACATCGAGGGCATCGAGGCCGAGGAGCTGGTAACCCACTCGCCTAAACCCTCTGATGTTCCTCGATTCGATTCGCGGCGGCGGCGGTTTTGACTGATGCTCAGGCGGTTGTTGTGGGTTTTGTTTGGGGGCCGGAACCCTAGGAGGCGTATTTTGTGCTGGGCGGGGACGACGGCAAGGAGTGCACCTACGGCGGCGGATACCTCAAGCGCCAGGCCGTCTTCTCCTGCCTCACCTGCGTGGCCGCTGGCGCCACGGGGGTCTTCACCCCCTGCAGCTTCGCCTGCCACGACGGCCATGAGGTGACCCGACCCATCTCTGTGTTCCAGTGTATTTTTCCTTGTAAATATCTTGTTGCTCTTGTGGTTGAGTGCTTTAGTTCTGGATGCAGCTGGAATGCTGGATTAGTGTCTATTGGGGTGAGGAAGGGAACAGGGCAACAAAGTGGGAGTTGTTTTCACACAGATTTAGGTAGATCCAGAGTGGAGGAATTTTCAATTGTGGATTGATATTTTGCGGATTGTCATACTGACCCTGAAGTAGCAGCAGTAGTTGCGCGCGTGGTACTAGCGTAGTGAGCTGCGAGTTGCTGTTTTCTACATTGCTCATGGTTTATTGTGCTTGCTTACCTGCTATGTGTGCTTGCATGACTTGAATGTTCAAGACTTGCGGCGCACTGTCCTGAGTGGTTATTATCTGGCCTTTGTGTGATGTAGGATTGAGGTGCCATTTGCTGCTGTGATTGTGATTGCGCTGTACATGTGTCGTCACAACGAGAGGCGGGGTTACTGTATGAAAGCTATTGGGCGAGGAAACTATATGCTCTCGGAAAGTGTTTTGTGGTTTCTGGCTGGTCAATGTGGGATGCCACATAGTAGATGAGATACATTTGTTCGAACAGCAGTTACAACTTGATTTTTTTTAGTGTACAGATTGATGTAGTTGTCAGACACTTTGAAGCAATTACATTTTGCTGGAAGCCTGGAACCAAATATTGTTTCTGCTGTGTATGCAGTGCATGCATGACTCTTGAGTGATTCACGTAATGGTAGGTCTTGCAGTAGCAGTTGCCAAAATATCTGTGGGCATGTTCTGCATTAAGTACTACTAGACATTTCGGGGGAAGCTCTGAAATAGCTTGTGACTAGTTGATGATTTTTCTGCATTTGATGAAGTTGAGTCATGCTCAGTAAGTCATCCATGAGTACACACACACTTACTGGAAAGCAATAGCTTCAATATGCTGGTAGAGCAATATCAATATCCAGTGCCCAGCGGGGCTTTTAGGGTACCACTGTTGTGGTTGGTGGTTGGGTATGGGTCTGAAGACCGGGGATAGGGCACTCGCCCTCATCTAATTGCCAGCAGGGCTCTTCCCTGATGCGGTAAGGGCTCTTAGGCTTATTTTGGAGAACTTTTGTTTATTCATTACTTGATTATGAATGATGCGGCTCCTCTCTTTATATAGATGAGGTTAGCTCCCTAACAATATGCAAACTAACACAATCTAATGCAACCAATCAATATGAATGGTGCGGCTCCTCTCTTTACCTTTTCTTTTCGAAAAGAACAGTTTCCCATTCAATAGTTATGCTACTTGGAACTAAGCACCTCTTTTTGTCATCTTTGTAACTAAGCTTACATATTGATTTTGCTCATGTTTTACTTCTAGGCTTTACCAGGTGCTGCGAGCTGAATACATGTTTTTAATCTCACTTTATTCTGTCAGTAAAGGTCATTTCAGATGCCTGTAGGATACGATGTAGCATCCTCTATATTTATTAGGTACTTACTAAACATAGTGTGTACTTAACAGCTTTCTTGCCTTGCAGATACCATGAGTGAAGGGGAGCCACTCTATGAGGATTTTATATGCCATAAATGCTCTCCTGTTTGCTATTTCTTGAAATTCTATCTGGATACAATTTGGGCTTCTACTAAGCAAACATCCGTATCACAGGCTGGTACTACTGATTCAAATGTGACCGAAGGAGGACCTTCAGGTCATGGTAACAATGAGAAGCCTGAAAATGGTTCTTTTGTAGATCATATGAGCAGTGAAAAGAACTCTGTTGAGGATAATTCTGCAAATGTTATTGCAGCTCCAGAGAGGGCCAATGGACAATTCTGGTGGCAACTGTAAATGGATATAAATATAACATCAGCTGATTCAGAGAAAAAGATGCCCTTTTTCATGTCTAAAGGCTGGAGAGAGATTCTATGTAGATGTGAAGCATGCACCAACTTCTATGCACAGCAAGGCATTGCATATCTTATTGACAAGGTGGACTCTATTGAGGAATACGAGAAGATTGCCAAGCAAAAGAGGGAGAAGAAGTTGGAGCAACAGGAAGGAGCTGAAGCAAACTTTCTCAATTCACTTAACCATGTCCAGAAGATAGAGATTTTGAGTGGCATTAATGACATGAAGAACGAATTTCAGTCCTTTCTGGTAAAATCTCCTCTTATTTGATTGTTAACTATAAGTTGGTGAATAAAATTTCCACATGCTTTTGTGCCTTCATGTGGAAAATCCAAAAATGTTAGGTCCAATGCATTTGAAATGGTCAGTCAGCAAATAGCCAAATAACACAAATCCTCAAGTACAACTTTCTTATCTCAGGTTAAGTCCACAATAACTATGCGTCTATGCCTATGCCGAGGCTCTACACATAGCTCAATGAACACACACACACACACACACACACACACACACACAAACAAAAAGGAACTAATGAGTTAGCCAGCTCAGTAAGCCTTTCAATTGTCGGTCATTAGTAAATGAGTTTTAGCTCATGGATTTGAATATAATGTTTGTGCAATGTTCCAATTTGTCAATTTAAATCTGTGATGGTAAAATAAAAGTACACGCAACCTGAGGAAAGTGGGTTTTAAAGGTAATAAGTATCATGAGAAAATAATAGAAGGTGCTGTACATTAACAAAAAATAGTGCTATATACATGGTTGTCAAGGCGTCGCCTAGGCGACGCCTAGGCGTCCAGGCGGCTCGAGGCGGACGCCGTGGAGGCGCGCCTCGCCTTGGCCAGCTAGGTGGGCGCCTAGGGAGACACGGTGTCCACGACGTCCATGGCGTCGTCTCGGCGAGCGCTGTGCATAAGAGAGGGCTTTGGGAGTTCCATCGCGTGTACCTGGACTACTCCTGGATCTGACCGAATCGCTGGCTCGCTGCATCCCGAAGAGGCGATTGGAGAAGTCCCGAACCCTAGCCGTCCCTCTGCCTCACCGCCGCCAGCCTCCAGGTACGCCTCCCTCTCTCTGCTTCTCCCTCCCGCGCGCCGCCGCTCCCTCTCTCCCTCTGGTTCTCTCCATCTGGCCGCCGCCACTCCAGCTCTCCCTCTGGCCTCCCTCCCACCGCCGCTCCCTCTCCCTCTGGCCGTCTGGCGGTCTGGCCTCCCTCCCACCGCCGCTCCCTCTGGCCTCCCTCCCGCCGTCGCTCCCTCTGGTCCTCTCCCTCTGGCCGCCGCCGCTCCCTCTCTCCCTCTGGTCCCTCCCGCCGGCGCTCCCTCCCTCCCTCTGGTCCTCTCCGAGTCTCCCTCTGGTCCTCTCCCTCCCTCGGTCCCTCCCTTAAGTAAGGCGGCGACACGGCGTTAGTACTTCGGCGTTAGTATCTGTTGTCTGTTGTTACTTCTGTACTTAGTAAAGATAGTTAATTTGATGTCTTGATGCTATCTGTTGTCAATTTAACTACTAAGTTACTATCTGTTGTTAATTTGATGCTATCTGTTGTTACTACTAGGTATGCAATTGCTATTAACCTCTCTCTAATTTGCTGTTTTAGTTAAGTAGTTAGGTAATCGTTAAGTGAACCGCTTTAGCTCGCCTAGCAACGCCTAGAGGACGACTAGGCGTCCGTCGGGACGACTAGGCGTCCTGGCGCTCCTTAGGCGCCGTGGTCGCCGAGGTCGCCGTGACAACCATGGCTATATACTCAAATGGCAATTAGATCCAGTCCACTAGACCAACATCAAATTAATAAAAAAAAGGTAGAATAGAATGCCAGCGGAGTTCAAAATTCATTTGCAGTTTGCGAACTTGCTTGTTTCACCAATATGTTGTTCTGCATACAACTAAATTTCCTTTGTTTCAACTATGTGGAGATAAATATATTTGAATATTTATCTCTTTCATGTTTGTATTTGTATCACTATGTCAGTTTTTTAAAAAGAAAATGGCATTTCCTTGTCCATATCATCTGTCCATGCGATCTATTTCCACATCAATCCCATTTCTTGATGGCAAAATGATGTCCTTTTCTTTTATCTTAGGTTGCACATTTTATGTAGTTATATAATTGATATATTCTGTTACCTGATTGGTCTTCTTCCTTTGGTACTTTGAGCAGGAATCTTTCGATCCATCAAAACCGGTCACATCTGAAGATATACGATCTGTTTTTGAGAATCTTGCTAAGAAGAAAAAACAGAGGTTGTCTTGAACTTCAATCGCTCCAGATTCTGCTTGACGCTAATGCACTCACTGCTGGATTATTTAGTCCAGAGTCGGTTCGCTAAACTCTCGAGCAGTTATTATCTGGCCACTGCCCTGCATAGTTTATGGTTAACTATGCTGTGGTTACCACGCCCTGTTATCTAGGTTCTGGCAGACTTCTAGTGTAATGCTAGCAGACATAGCAATGCTAGATGTTTCAAAGTCGCTCGCGGTAGATACGAAGGCCCCGGTGGTGTGAATGGCATGTTTGTTCCTTTGAATCAGACGGTAATTCGCATTACCCGAAACTGTGTTACCTTAGCGCTGCTGAATCCTTTTTTAGTGCTTTTTGTGCGAGTTTTGTTGCTGAGATAGGGAGAGCCCTGGTTGCAACTTCGAAGAACTACTTTCGGGTTTCGGCGTACTGTGCAGTGGCTCTGTTGGATGTCTGGATGTGGGGTGGAGATGCGAGGGATACTGTTGCCATTGAGGCATTGAGCAACGCTTGCCGTTCACCCTTTGGAATGCCATACATAGTTACTTCGGCTGTGCAGTGTGTGCTTGTTCATGCGTGTCTGCAATGCATTCTTTCTACGTCATGAGTGTTACATAAAGGAAAAAGGGTGATGAGAAATTTGCAGTGTCACGCGGGCCATGTTGTCTGTCCGGAAGATCTAACCTATCTGGTCTGGTCACTCGACGTGAGACCGGACAGGATATCCTTGATGTCAACGCTGTCATTGACGACAATGTAAACGACCTTTTTGTTACGGCTATCCTGCACTTGTCCGTTTCAAACATCATCGATGGCTTTAGACTTCTGTTTTCTCGTAAGTTCAAACCTATTTAAAATACGTTTGCTTTTTAATATTGTTTTTTTCTTTGTTCTTTTGTATTATCTGCAGATATATAAAAGTGTTTTTTATTTTATTTTTTCTTTATTTTTATCTAAAACAATACGAGTTATATTAAAATCGGACAAAAGAGGAAAATCTTAATTTACTCTTGCTTGTGAGTCTTTGATAATCTACATGACCTTTGATGGATTCTCGTATGTCATAAAAAGCTATATCACAGTATGAACTCGAGTCAAAACCCTCAAAAGAGCAAAACCGCAAAATCGTTTATCTTGAGGAAAATTGGGTAAATTCATAAACTTCCTCTAGAAGGTGTCTAGATGATTGAGATATGATCTTGAAGAGATATCTTCCTCTTTTACATGTCTTTGGTACCAGGAAACAAAAAAGCTAAGCAAATAAAAAACACAAGGAAAGATTTATGGTACAATTCACTTAGGTAAACTTTAGATATGCATTTCACTTGGAGATAAATATTTTACAGCCATTCTCTCATGATGGCAGAACTCTAAACTTAGAGCACATATATAAAGCTCCTCATAAAGGAAACCACAACACTAGACTAGATGATACATCGTGGTTTTGCAAACCGTCACTCCACCTGATGTTGGACAATTTCTTCAACTGTCATTTACTGGTCTTCACAAAGATGTGATACCCAATGTCTCATCGCCATGATTGTACGTCTGCTCTGAGAACCGTCACAACTCGAAACGCATAAGTCCAATTGACACACCACATGCACGCACTCACCTCTTCACAATCATTGTATTTTTCTCATGCTTCTTCACTTGAGATGATGCTCCATCAAAGCACCGTTCGTGCCGCTGACCGCAACAATCATCAAAGCACCTGTATATCAAAAAACAAGCAATCTATCCGTGCACAAATGACATACACTTGACTCTTATTAGTAAAACATATGTGTAGATACACTATGACTAATACTTGTATAGATACTCCATGATTAACACTTGCGTAAAAACCCTATGACTAACATATGGATTCTATCGTAACACTCAAAGTCAACTCAACTTGGCACATGGACCGATCTGACTGTAGCACCCATGATGGTCAGACCACCAATACCACTCCGATCAAACCACTATGACAATGCTAGTCAGACCTCTCTTAATTCCTTCGTGCAACGCAATGCAGGCTTCTTTGAAAAATAGTTACCATCAATAAAAGACTGGTACTACCACACATTGGTCAAATTGCTATGCACTAGTTAGTCAGACCGCCAACCAGTCTAACTACCAGCCAAACGCTGGTTAGATCACAAGCTGGTTACACTGTTGACCGGTTTGACCGTCAGTCAACATCCGATCAAACCACCGTTGCTCTGACAGCAAAACTAGCAATTTAAATAACACAAAATCAAATTCAACTATTGATAATAAGGCATTAATAAAATCTAATACTTATTATCATCATGAGACTACCACTATCGTAGAGCTACCACCGCACGCATGGTGTTCCATGACATCTCGCGGCGATGGCGACGGCCCCAGCTGCCGTCCTCGTCGACGCATGGCGTACGCTAATTATGACAGCAGCTAAGGACGCAATGCATATCGGATGGAATTAATCGACGAGATATATATGAATGGTCCACCTGACGCCTGCTCCAAGCTAAGATCAGTGACACACGACGGTCATCATTCATTATCTCTCTCTACATAAACCAGGTTTTCCTATAATTTTCTTTTCGCAACTTGATTTGGATTGGACAAGGCTCTCCGACTCGTTGCTCCTATCGCAGTAGCAGCAGGTATGATGTGCCATGATTTGATTTGGACGCATTAATTGCATCGCTCCATCCCACCTATTTTATTTCTCTAAATCTCGTCCCCTTTTTGGGCTCATGACTTACGAGTTTATCTAAATAAATAAATAAAATATTTTTATCTTTTTTTTAAAATGTCTTATCAGAATAGTGTTTTAAAAACAACTTATCAATTTATCGATATTTAGTTTATTCGTATAATCGTTTATACTAAAACTAAAAATTATCTATCGTAATTATAAATTATCAACCACATTGAAAAAAAAACCCACCCTCAATCCTCACGGCTTTGTCTGCATGGTCTCTCCGTTCTGTTGTGTGCAGCCGCCGCAGCTGTGCCTGCCTTCACACTGGCACACTCCATCAAACATGGGGCTGTTAGGCTGTTACCATGCCGAATAAAAAAAAATAAAGAAGAAGATTCAGAAATAGAGCAATGCGAAGTCTCGGCCATCTTATCAGAATCTTGATGGTCCAGGACTCCAGGTTGACAAGGGAGAGAAATTAAGGTATTCAGTCGTTTTGCAAGTTATGTTGTGGTTTTTACCTATCTTGGACCCGAAGCGTTGATTTCTGATGGAACAGTCGGAACAATTTAAATGGTATATATGATGGTGGTGTTTATTTAGGTTTAAAAGGATTTATATCTTATTTTATACTGTAGTGGTTGAAAATGTACTGTAACTGCTGATAATTTTTTTAGCATAATTAAATTCAAAAAATAAAAAATATCATCATAGATAATAAAAATAAATTAGAGAAAAAAAAAGAAAAAATCATATCGCTAGAAAATATGAAAGTAAAAAAGTCAGAAGCGAGAGGGCCGATACACGTCCTTGGAATTAAAAAAAAGCTGAGGATAAGACTTGATCAGTGACTGTCGCTAACACTAATCATTCTACCACACAAGTACACTATTCTTGGTGTGTGTAGATTATCATTGGAGTTATGTTCCAAATAAAAAAAGAACAGATTGTCTCAACCTGCACCTGCAGATACTGCTGCTGCTGTTTGGTACTTGCTTTGTTTCATGCAGTGGCGGCAGTTATGTGTCAGCCATGTGGCTACAATTCATAAGTGGTACCATCGTGCTGGACGCAAATACTAGTGCGAGGTTGTCACTGTTCTCAATTATGCTTCTTTTGCATTGCATCATCCAGATGGCATGCTCATGTCACCCCCTTTTGATCTCCAGATCACATCCAGGTTTTATTCTAATTAGTTTTCTTTTACGGACCCGTTTATAACTTAGGAATTTCACAAGAGAAAACGGTTCAATTCTTGGTTAGAGAAAATCGCGTTCCAAACGGGACCAAAATGGTTCCATTCGTTAAATGGGACAAGCCAGTGAGAGAGAAGCTTGAAGCCGCTCTTCCATGGTTTTCTTAAATTATTATTTTGAGAGGCTCTTCCTCTCATTATGTTCTTTTGCAGTCGAGGTCTGTTTATTTGGCTTTGCTTGTAACTTTTGGCTGTAGCTTATAGTTTTTAAGCTGTTCGTAAAAGAGAGAGTACAATATAACAGAAACTTATGTGTGATTTTGGTCAATATAAATAAAGTCGATACCATGTATATTACAATCAACTTGTAAACCCCACTTTGAAAAGACACTCCAAAGAAGAGGCAAATAAGCACCAGTCTGTTCGGTTGGCCCTGATGGGCCCGTTGGATCTGACTTCGTGGACGAATACCAAAAGTACTTCTTAGATTGGATTATTATAAATATTAGAGGAGATACTATCTATTTTGTATATCAAGAAACATTAATAAAGAAGATCGTCGAATTGCTCTCTTTTACATCTGTGTTAATTGTTCATTGTGTTGATTGACTATTAGATTGCCTGATTATACTACTTTCTCAACACCTTATCAGCACGATAACTCTACAGGCCACAATATGTTGCTGGATTTGACCGCCATCTCTCCTAGTAGTGAGAATTAATTGTATAGATGCGTTTTATCGTTCTACTTGTAGTATCGATATGTTAAATAAAAAATATGCGCATTGAAGCCTTTTACCTGGCACCGGCTCGAAGCCATGTGGCATGTCATGGCTCGAAGGATAATATGGTTCTTTTGCACAAAGTAATATTTTATTTCAGTTACCATATATATTTTTGAAAGCATCAATTTAACAAATTAATTGCAATAATTGAAACTAGACAATTTCTAGTGAAGGTTCTAGCCACCAACACTCATAATAGGGCTCTAACCGCCAAGGTTCAAGAATACGAGCGCTATCCACCCGCACTGGCTCAATCCGTTAGGACATACACCCGAGAGTTCCAACCACTCCCGAGTTCCCAAAGGATTTTACTTTGAAATCAAAACCGAAGATCTGCCATGTGAGCGCACCTTGCCACCCTTGACCGTGGTTACGGCTATTTGAATAGTTTTACACTCTGCAGAAGTTGTACAGCTTTACTCATATGACATGATCATCTCATATTGTCACGAGATAAACACAGTCCCTTAGGTGTGCGGCGGAGAGATTATAACAAGACCTTTACAATGCGCCGACTCAACTAAACTCCGCCCGCTGAGGTTTCATCGCTAAATGGTTAAATCCACCCAGTCAGAAGCCCTCTCTAGCGCCATGTGGGATAACTGTCTGCCCGACACCCACATCATACCACTGGCGGATTCCAAGCTAAGCCATTGCAAATTAGTTAGCCAGGTCATACCCATTTAGACTTGTGGTTGTACGATAGTACTTAGTTTAGACAATCACAAGTGTCGATCTTTAATTGAGTAAGACGGTACTTTCACAATATAAGTTCTCATGCTAAATTTGTACCAATCCAATCTTACTCCACCTAAGTCTAAAATTAATTTTCACTATTTTATTTTATAAAACAATGGCATCACTTATTGTCAAACACTTGATAAAAACAACTGTTTAGAGATTTAATAACATTATTCCCACCCATAGGGCTATAATGACCGAAAAGCTTGTCTAAGCAGTTACAACCATTTTAAAGTTATCAAATAGTTATATTATCTCAATGCTGAAACATGGACATCCTAAGGTGACAAATGTACATGGATGCCAACATCAAATGAGCGTATAATAATTATCGGATTAACTAATAACCTTAAGATAGAAATTAACAAATTATGTAACCTAGCAATGCAATTATATTTGGAATATTAAAATAATTTTGGTAAACATAGGTGCAAAATAGTCGAAGGAGACTTACCTTCTTGGACATTGACTGGACCTTCTTCTTGCGGGTCAATAATTTCTTCGGCAGCTTTGGGTTCTTTGCGTAAAACGAGAAACCTAAGTAAATAAATACAAATAAAATCATAAAAATATAAAATATATATTGAAAGATATATTAGGATTTTAGATGAATTTAAAATTTTGAATAACTAGATTCAAAGTTCAGACGTTGGAGAACGAGTGATCTAAACATCGAATGAAATGAAAATTCTAGAAAATACAAAATATGGAAATATTCCTTGGAATCTTATTTTACTGAATTTGAGATTTATTGGAGCATATGACAGGTGGGTCCTGTATATCATTGGCTAGGACAAATAAATTAGAACACATCAAATATAATTCATTCAATGGGTTTTGAACCCACGACCTAAGGCAACAGGTGACTAACTTTCCACCCCTAGCCAACTGAGCCAAAGTGCTCTTGTGTCATATGATGAAGACATAATAATTGAAGCAAGGATTAGAGGGCTATTTCTAGAGAAGGACAGAGAAAAGAACTAGCAGCGGCAAGCACACAGACATAGGTAAGCGTCGAAAAGGTGAGGGGTAGGAGGCATGGGGACTAGCAAAATGGAACACTGGGGACTTGTTGAACATGTGAGAGGTGGCACCACGGCGAATGGCGACCGGTGGCGGCGAGCGGCGCAGGTGCATGGTGGTGGCAGTGCTGCGGTGGGTGATTTCTAAAAATGTTAAAAGATGTTGTAGATAACGGCGTGGGGAATCTTCAGAAAATATTTGAGGACCAATAGTGTTCGGGAGAGGATAGGAGAGCTTGCCGAAGGCCTCGTTGGAGTTGGGGAAGAAGTGAGTTGAGGGAACACAAGAGGTTTTTGGGGAAAACATTGAGAAAAGATATTGTGGGGAATTGTTTGAGGAACATGTGGCTCAATTTATAGGCAAAGAGGAGCTACAAAACAGCCATATTTCAATGCCGAAGTCATTGCTAGAATTAATGGTGACGGTTTTCAGCTTTGAAAGCAAAAGAAACTAAAAACTGGTGGCTTAATGGCTAGAAAACTAAAAACAAATTGATTCTAGTAGTGGTTGAAGATGTTCTCACTACATGCCAATTAATTTGGTTGGGAGGAATTGATTTTTGTTGGTTTGCCATGGCTCTTGAGTTGCTCAGGTGAAGAAACTAGAGGAGAGAGAAAGAAGCAGGTTGGCACTACTAGAAGAAGAACAAGGAAGGAAAGAAGAAAGAAAAAAAGGAACAAGAGATAAAATATAAAGAAAATTCTAGTAGGGAATTTTATAAGAATCCCAAAGTTAAGCATGCTAGCTCGGGAGCACCTCTAGGATGGGTGACCTTTGGGAACTTGGTGTTTTTTTTAAAAAAATAGAGAAGTGCCAAGAAAAGGAGATTGAACTCAAAAAAATAAAATGGGCATTTTTTCTAGAGATTTGTATTTGAATTTTGGAATTAGAAATTTGAATTTGGAATTTTGAATTGGAATTGGAGTTTGTGCGGGGAATTAGAATTTTGAGATCTTCTTCCAGTATTACACATAAAATCTAATTAAAATCCAAACACTTTCAAATAATTAATTTGAAATTAAATTTTTTGAAAAGACAAATCTTTAGGGTGTTACAAATCTAACCCCCGTAGGAAGAATCTCGTCCCCGAGATTTGGATTGACTAGAAAAAAGAAAGGAGAGGGAAACTCAGCTCTCAGGTCCTCTTCATGCTTCCTTGTTGCTTCTGACTCTGAATAGTTGCTCCACTGTACCTTGTAGAACTCGTCAGTCATGTCTCTTGTTCGACGTTCAGTTTGCTCCCTGATTCTGACTTGTTCTTTGCTACTCTAAAACATTCCTTTAACTGAGATACATGGAAGACAATAGACATATTGGAATGGTACATCTTTAGTCGCCTATAAGTTCTGTGTTAACTTCAATTGCCCTTATCATATCGATTAATTCAGAATTCCACTAAAAGGCATATGTTTCGCAAGTGTTCCTCCGAGAGAGACATAATTGTTTCTACCTTTCAAAGGTGCATGTCCAAAATCATGTACCACAAGTGCACCCTATTGATTTCACATAAATTTCCATAGATACTCCCATAAACTTTTAATCTCTTCACTAATTCAAATCGATGACATACCTTAAAATTTTTCTAACAAAAATCCAATAAAATTGCAATATATGATTTCCACCAATTGCTTTATGATCCTCATCTATTCCTATAAATCTGTAGCTCCAATTAAATAATATAAATTAGTCCAACCTTTTAATGATCAACAATCAATTTTAAGATCATCTAAGCAATAATCCAAGAACATCAATTTCTTAATAATCATTAGTTTGGTTCCACCAAATTTGAATGAATCCAAATACCTCAATAAATTCTTACATGACAACGTATCTCCCATAATCGACTTAAATCCACCAAGCTAAAACATTCGGACATCCTTAAATGATCTAGTCAATCCTATTAGTTAAAATCCAATTATCTAACAATGATCAATTAAATCCACCAAATTCAAATTAACATATCAAAATCTACTTTGCAATGATAATATTAATACACCAAGATATCTGTAACGTCCTATTTTTCTGAAGAATTTAAAGCCCTGTTTTTAAATGAATTTTTGGAATTTTTCTGGAATTAATAGAGCTTAATTTAGATTTTTAGAAATTAACAAGGATTTAATATTATTAAAATACACTTCAACATGAGTTGAAAATATTTTATTTGAGTTCCTCAGGCCTCAAGGAATTTTCTGGTATTTATCGTGATTTTTTAGGATTTATCTGCTATTTTCTAGAGCTTTTTGTTTTTTCTTTGAATTTTTTTGGAAAAAAGAAAATCGGGAAAAACCTCCTAAAACCCCCGTGGGCCGAATCCCTCGGCCCACTCCCACTCGGCCGCACCACGCGTCCGCGCTCACCGCCCGATCTCCTCCCTTGCCCACGTGGCACCCATCCCGGCCGCGCCCTCACGTTCGCCTCGCGCCCACTTGCCTGCGCTCCGCGACCGTCCGATCGGACACGCGTCACCCTCTCTGCCTTCGTCTTCAATTAGGGTTCACTGTCGCCCAGGTTCATTCCAAACTCCACCCCGTGTCCACACCACTTTACTCGGTTTGCGTGCTTATAAAAGCCGCCACCCCACCGCCTTCTCTCACCCGATATAGCCGCCGTCCTCGCCGCCGCCATTGTCGTCGCCTCTCACCCCCGTCGAGCCGTTCTCGCTGCCGTCGTCGTCGCCGGTAAGCCCCGCCGCGTCCTTCCCTCCCCTCGCCGGTGAACTCGTCGCCGCCCTCGTCCACCGAAGAGACGTTGACCCCTTACTTCCCACCGCCAACCACCGAACGACATGTGTTGTCGATCTTCGGACCGTCTGAACCGCCCGCGTCTCCTCGGCCGTTCGATCTCAGATGGACCATCCGATCTGCGTCATAGTTCAGATAGACCGAACATCTCTACATCTCCGCAACCGTCCGATCTCTCCTAACGGCCGAGATGCACCGCTCCGTTTGGATAGTCCGAACGATCCCCACGCCTTCGCAGCCGTCCGATCCATGTTGGACCGCCCGATCTTCATCAACGACGGATAGTCCGAACGTCACTGCCTTCGCAGTCGTTTGATCGTCGGGGCAGTCCAATCGTTGTCGTTTCGCAGCCGTCCGATCATCCCCATCCAGATCATTGCCTCCCTGCCGAGTCAGCCCTAGTCGCCATGTGTCAGTGCCACATCAGCCCTAGATGCCATGTTAGCGCCTCGTGTCAGTGCCACGTCAGCCCTAACCGACCCCCCAGATGCCACGTCAGCAGCCACGTGTTAGTGCCACGTCAGCCCTAGCCGCCACATCAGCACCGCCCTCCTGTGAGCACTGTTCTGTGAGTCGAGTTCACCGTGAACCAGCCTCTCTATGCACCAAGTCCACAACACAATAACTTTTCTGATTTCTAGTATTTTTCTTTATATTTAATTTTTCGAGAGCCCATTCTTCTCCGTCCTAACTCCGATTGACCCCGTTCTTTTTTCTAAATTCATCTAAAATTGAGCTCTACCTTTTGGTTTTGGTTTCATTGTTTTTGGAGTTCATTTAAATTTTATTTAATTTGTTTTTATTATTTTAGTTATTTTCTCTCTTGTTAGATTCCGATTCCGGAGGAGCAGAAGCGATGCCAGAAGACAACGAGTACCTCGCTGAGCATAATCAAGGCAATTCATAACCTTTGATCATGTTGAACCCAGCTTACAATATATTATTTAATTATTTTGTTTTACTTTATTCTGCATCGTTATTTTAATACAAACCCTTATACTGGTAGTTATCATCCCAAATTGAATAATTTCTCCTTATTATTTTGAATGCCATGATGCCATTGTCACCATAGGTTGGAAAATTTATTAGTAACGCTATGTTAGATGTCACATGGGTTGTACGATTAGAATGCTTAGTCTTGCTTAATTTACGAAAGGGTTTATCATCGTATGTGAATAATTAATTTAACTTAATGAGATATGGAATCGTGGTTGGTGCCACAGCTATAAAAATTTATGCTATAACATTGGTGTGTTATTGGCGTGGTTATACAAACTTGGTTTTCACTCGGGCAAGTGATCGTGCAGTAAAGGGGGAAGTGCAGGTTCACTTCGTGGGATGTGGCAGTCTCGCCCGGGTAGACTTAAGGATTTAACTTTGTGCGTCATTGATCTGAGCTTTATCGTGCAAACCACATGTCTAGTATGGGATAGACCTGGCTGATTAATTTGAGATATTTCAATTTCAATCTCACCATTGTGATGAACATGGTTGCTGATTTTCATGTGGTGCAAGGGGGTGTGATGCGAAACCCTAGCGGGCTGGATTGAGTTGGAATTAAACTTTGTAAAGGCCTTGTTGTGATTTTCTTAGACCGAGGTTAATCACATCGTGTGGGTACAGTTGTGCAACCTGTGCAGAGTGTAAAACTATTCGAATAACTGTGTCCTCAGTCATGGACAATGCTCGGTAATTTCACACGAGGGTCAGTGATTTCATTTAAACTTATAGTTTATGGTTGGAAAGTGAACGGGTAGTTCACTGTTGGTTTAGCTTGTGGATGGGAGGTTCACAAGTGGTTTAATTTCAATTTCGTTGATTATTTATTTATTACTGTTTGTCTTTAAAGTCCGCTTTTAATCTATTATTATGTTTACTTCAGAATGTCATCTTTATGCAAATTAACTTTTCAGGCCTCCATTGGTAAGCCTTGCATATTATATTACATTCATTTATTACAAATGACTTACTGAGTACTAATGTACTCACGACTTTATGCCTATGTTGCTCAGTTGAGGAGGAGGAGTATTACCAGCAGGAGGTACCAGAAGGAGAGTATTTCGACGACTTCATGGATTAGGACTTCGCTCCCCAGTCGATTGCCTATGGGCATGACGAATGGCCACTACGCTTTATCTTAGATTTTCGCTGCTAGTTTTGTTAAGCCCTTCAGGCTAGTAATAATGTAAGTTTGGTCATAAAGTTTTACTTTAGATATTTATCGATATTTGATGTTTCCCTTTATTTAGCGTGTATATAGTTGTTTTGTCATCTATGTTTGACTGTCTGCACTAGCGTGATCCTAGACTGGTGCAGTATACACAGAGAGTCCGAATTTACATATTCAGGTCTCAACAATATCTAAGTGTATTATCTTCCAGAATTCCACTAGTATTCACTCATTAGTAAATCCACCAAACTCTAATAATCAATTAACTCCACTAAATACAAGGCATCAAATTTAGACACTTCCCATGATCTAATTAGTTCCACTAAGCTTAATAATATATTCATTCTCTATGATCTATTCAATCCACAAATATTACAGTCTTTAGATTTATTCATAATCAATTGGTATCCACAAATATACCTTTGTTTCTCTCTATTCACCTGACTATTATCCAATCTTGTCAATTCTAAATCCAAAATATAACACGCTATCAACAATTTCTCTATATTACCTAACTTGACTTCCAATTATTGAGACGACTTTTCTATCAAGAGCACTTTCGATAAATTTGTGATCATCCATATATTCTAGGTCCTCAAATATTTTTTCAAGCTTGGGGTACGATGGAAGAATTGGAGCTTGCACCGATGCGGGTTGAGGCATACTAAGTTTATTATGAGTGGGAACTTGAAGAAGTTGTAGCTATATTGTCATCGTTTGTTCCATGTTCATCATGAGAGCTTGAGCTAGAGGTGCTGGTGGTATTGAAGCATTATTCCCAGGCTAAACATTGACTCCACAACTGTTGCAAGTGTTGGCACTACTCCTTGTGTTCATCATCTGAAGTGGCTAGAGCTTAACAAAAGAAAGAGGGAAAAGCAAAGACGAGGGAACAAGGGAAAAAGCAAACTACCGAGACAACTACAAAAGAAAGAAACACACCAACTGGAAAAACTTTTACTTGAAATCAAAATAGTTTTTAAAGATGGCTATACTACAAGTTCACGAAGGCTCGGTATAGACCACCAAACACACCAACTAATATTATAAGTGTTCTAAGGACGTAGACACTTATTTGGATACTACAAACTGAATAACTACTCCTCATCCTCTAAGATGATGTATGTGCTTCTTCGAATCCTTCTTAGACTTGTCCTCACTAATCTATCTATAGAAATTGCAAAGAAAAGAGGATTCAATTATCATTCCAAAAAGTGAATATGTAGATAGATAAGGAAGAATGCTAGGATGAAGGTAAGGATAGAAAGAAGAGAAAAGATAAGGATAGCACATTATTAATTTTTGTTTTATAAAATATTTTTGAAGATTTTCTAATAACAACCATTCTAACTAGGCCATGTCCTATAGTCAAATTGGTTCTGATACCATCTTTATTGGGACCAAATTTTCGAATTTGAACCCTCTATGTATTACCATAGTCCCAGATCAAAGCCAGTGTATATAGTCAAACAGTGATGATTATATAACCAACAACGCTTTATTATAATAAAAGAGAGAGTACATACCTTATGGCCACTTTATTATAACTGAGAGTACAATACCTCTCAAACTTACAAAACACAACTGATGCAAAATGTAATTCTGACAATGGCACATCAATACACCACAAACAATTGGCTAGAGAAGCGTAAATTAGTATTCCGGGTGTCCTTTATTGTAGCCACATATGAAGTAGTTGTAGTCTCCTTGATCTTCGTTATCCTCTGGGATTTGTTTGAGTGTAGCATGTGAGTACATAGAGTACTCTGCAAGTCTTGAAAAAAAATACAGTATATGCAGGGCTTAACAAAGAATGGATAAAATGATTTCTTTCATAAAGCAGTATTTTATTCAATTACCATATATACTTTTGAAAGTATCAATTTAACAAAGTTATTGCAATAACTGAAACTAGATAATTTCTAGTGAAGGTTTTAACCACCAATACTATTAATAAGACTCTAACCATCAAGGTTCAAGAATACGGGTTCCATCTGCCAAGACACGCACCCAAGAGTTCCAATCACTCCTGAGTTCGCAAATGATTTTACTTTGAAATCAAAACCAAAGTTCTACCATGTGAAAGCGCACCTTACCCACCCTTAACCATGGGCACAGCTATTCGAATAGCTTTATACTCTACAGAGGTTGTACAACTTTACCCAGAAGATATGATCATCTCATATTTCCAATTGATTAAGACACTTCCTTAGGTGTACGTTAGAGAGATCATGACAAGGACTTTACAATGCGCTGACTCAGCTAGACTCTACCCGCTGAGGTTTTACCACTAAAGGGTTAAATCCACTTAGTCAAAAGCCCGCTCTAGCACTATGTGGGACAACTGTCTACCCGACACCTACTCATACCACTGGAAGATTCCAAGATAAGACATTGTAAATTAGTTAGCCAAGTCATACCTATTTAGACCTGTGATTGTACAGTAGTGCTTAGTTTGAATAATCACAAGTGTCGGTCTTGGATTGACTAGGGCGGTACTTTCATAATATAAGTTCTCGTGCTAAATTTGCATCAATCCAATTTTACTAAGCACCCAATTCTAAAACCAATTTTTACCATTTTATTTTATAAATCAATAGCATTACTTATTGCCAAACAATTGATAAAAGAAATTGTTTAGAGATTTGATAACATTATTTCCACCCATAGGGTTATAATGACTGAATAGTTTGTCTAAGCAGGTACTACCATTTTAAAGTTATCAAATAGTTGTATAATCACAATGTTGAGACAAAGCCATCCTAAGGTGACAAAGGTACATAGATGTCAACATCAAATAAGGGTATAACAATTATCGGATTAACTAATAATCTTAAGACATAAATTAACATTTTATGTAACCTAGCAATGCAATTAAATTTGAAATATTAAAATAATTTTGGTAAACATAGGTACAAAATGATCAAAGTACCTTCTAGGACGTTGACCAGACCTTCTTGTTGCAGGTTGAGAATTTCTTTAGAGACGTCAGGTTTTATGCATAAAATGAGAAACCTAAATAAATAAATATAAATAAAATTACAGAAATATAAAATATATACTTTAGAAATTTGAATCACTGGATTCGGATTTTGGACGGCAGAGAACGAGCGATCTGAAGATCGAATGGAATAGGAATTCTAGAAAAATGCAAAATGAGGGAATATTTCCTAAAATCTTATTTTTGCTGGATTTGGGATTTATTAGAGTGTATGACGGATGAGTTCTGCATGTCATTGGCTTGGAATAATAAATTGGAACACATCACATAGCATGCAGTCGATGGGTTTTGAATCCACGACATAAGGCAATAGGTGACTAACTTTCCTCCCCTAACCAACTGAGCCAAAGTGCTCTTGTGTCATATGATCAAAACAAAATAATTGAAGCAAGGATTAGAGGGCTATTTCTAGAGAAGGATAGAGACGAGAATTGGCCGCACATATGCAAGCAAGCATCAGCAAGCTGAGGGGTGGGAGGCATGGGGGACTAGAAAAATGGAACGTTGGGGACTTGATGAACATGTGGGAGGTGGCAGCTGATGGCATCGCTGGTGGATGGTGATGGCAGTGCTCTAGTGCCAGGGCCAATCCTGGGATTTTAGGGGCCCGGGGCGAAACTACAAATAGGGACCCTAGTATAAATATCTAAATATAAATCTACATACACACCATGGAATAAAGAGCATACCTACATGAGGAGAATTGTGCCATTTAACTAGGTTAAAAGGTAGGAAAACCATACCAGATTCAGTTGACCTTCACATCTTCTCCTAGCAGCTGTCATTGAACAAAGAAAACATTTAACTTAGAGATTCTACACCAGGCCACAATAGAAAACCGCTTCAGTGAAAGGGCTACGGGGGTTTCATTACCTGAAGAAGCTTGTATGTGCAGCCTTTTGACCCTCCCGAGAATGAGGCGAAGACAACAGGTACTGGCCTAGCCTTCAGTTCCTGGATATCAAAGACGAATCCAGCAACAGGTGCATGATTGCAACAAACAATGAGATTCACCAACACAGATAGTCCACACACAAAAAAAGAGGAGTAAGACAAGTTGAAAGTAGCGCAGTGATGTGCATAGCCTAACCATCAGATGCAGCACTGACCTTAACGAGCTCTGCAAGAACTCCATCGGCAAGCACAGGCAGCAGCCTTCTCGGGGAAAAACCTGCAAATGAGATTATTCAAGCAATTCAATCATATGAAGTAGACCCAAAAAACAGTGCTCAGAGGTTTCCTACAGTTCATATCAGAGAGCAAACCACGCATATCTCCCGGGCTTTACGCAGTCCATCTAATTTAGCCATCTAAAATACTGTAACAGAACTACACATGCCTTTAGGATACACAGGATGCTGCAAGACAATTGCTTTGCTTCTATTCCAAAACACTGGAATCAAACAGAAGTGACCAACTTCTTGAGTTAATATAACCGATCAAACGGCTTAGAAATTAAATCATCTTCAATCTATGAGGATCGGCTCATACCCAAGAACACTTGTAATTAAGCCAAAATAGAAAGTTTTTCCTTGCATGCTCGCAGCACATCAGATCATCTAATGATTCTTCCCTCTACTCCGACGAATAATCCCGAGAAAGAAACCATCTAGTGACTGCCATTTCATCGAACACTTTAACGGCGTCTCCAACCCTACCCACCCTCCACAGCCCCGCGATGACCACATTGTACGATAACGCGTTGGGGGCGGCGCGCCATCACTGCCACAGGCCTGCAGCCCATCCACCGGATAATGGCGACAGCCTCGTCTAGGTCGCCCGCCACGACACACGCTTGGACGGCCTTATTCCACGCGAAGGTGTTCGGGCGATCCCCGGCGGCAGTGAGGAGCTCGAACACGTGATGCAAGTCGGCGTGGCGGCCGAGGGAGAGGAGGGACTCGAGGAGGAGGTTGCAGGAGGAGAGGGACGACAACGGCGTGCGGGCATCAACCAGGAGGGAGAGCAACCGGAGCCGCGCGGAGGCCGCGTCGCAGAGGAAGGAATGGGGCTGTGGGTCGCCCGGGGAGGCGGAGGCGGCGAGGGCGTGGTAGAGGTCGGGGATGGAAGCAACTATGGGGGGGGCCCTGGATTTTGGGGGCCCGGGGCGGCCTCCCCGCTCGCCCCCCCCAGGGCTGGCCCTATCTAGTGCATGATTGCCAAAATAGTCAAAAGACATTGTAGATAACAGCGTGGGGAATCTCCAAAAAAAATTTAAGGACCAACAGAGTTACAGGAGAACTTGTCGAAGGCCTCGCTGGAGTTGGGAAAGAAGGGCCAATTGAGGGAGATATAGAGGATTTTGGGAAAAACTGAGAGAAGACATTGTGGAGAATTGTTCGAGGAACGTGTGGCTCTATTTATAGGTAGAGAGGAGCTACGAAATGGCCAAAATTGAATGCTGAAGTCATGGTCGGAATTAATGGCGATGGTTTTCAGCTTTGAAAGCAAAAGAAACTAAAAACTGGTGGCTTAATGGCTAGAAAACTGAAAACAAATTGATTCTAGTAGTGGTTGAAGATGTTCTCACTCCAAGCCAATTAATTTGGTTGGGAGGAATTGATTTTTGTTGGCTTGCCATGGCTCTTGAGTTGCTTGAGTGAAGAAACCAGAGGAGAGAGAGATAGAGAGAAGCAGGATGTTGCTGCTGGAATAAGAATAGGGAAGGAAAGAAGAAAGAAAAAAGGAAGAAGAGAGAAAAAGAAAAGAAAATTGAACGAAAATTCTAGTAGGGAATTTTATAAGAATCCTAGAGTTAAGCGTGCTGGTACTTGGAGTTTTTTTTTTAAAAAAGAGAAGTTCCAAGAAAAATAGATTGGACCTAGAGAAAATAGAAAGAACATTTTTTCTAGAGATTTGGACCTTTGGAGATTTGAATTTGAATTTTGGAATTTGGAATTTGATTTTCGAATTTTGGGTTGGGATTGGAGTTTTGGAGTTTGAGAGGGGAATTGGAAATTGGAAATGGAATTTTGAGATTTTCTTTTAGTATTACAAATAAAATCCAATTGAAATACAAACACTTTTAAATAATTAATTTGAAATTAAATTTTTAGAAAAGATGGATTTTTGGGATGTTACATTCACGCACTAGTCAAGGTGAAGTAGATGTTTAGTTCATACTCCTGTAGACCAGAAGCGAGAGGTTGCTATATAATTTTGAAAAATCAAGAGTAACCAAATTGTGTTAGCAAGAAGCTAACTCACCGCTAAGAGTTGTATACCTTGGGGTTTAAATAGTATATCCACTTAGGCGGCATGACTTGTTGTTCAATGATATAAATCTACGGGGACGCCTATGGGTACTATGGTCTAATGACACTAGACAACTAATGGTTAAACACTCATTAAGACTCCTAGAGAGAATTCACCTAGAAGGTGACCTCACAAAGAGGCTGAGCAGGACGTTCAGAAGAAAGAGACTCACCATGAAGATGGAAACCCAGCAACATAAGCATGCACGAACCATAATGCTGGGAATTCAGAATAACTAGGAATCTTTCATTTTAGGAAATAATGAAAATTTGATTAACAGTGAAATAACTTCTAATTGTGAGGATTTGGGACAACATTACCTCTATTATTGCTAATGTTTCTCTAATGATAACTTGGATATGGAACCAAAGTCCATGGCAAGAGATGCTTGAAGCACTCATACTAGGTCAAATAAATAAAGCAATTGAGGTTGAACCATAATCGCTAAATGTATATCTTGAACAGGAAGCTTATACATAATGGGTCACTATGAAGATAATGAAGTGGTGAGAAGCAATGGTTCATAGGTCCTTGCTGAAGAACGATACTATCATATTATGAATGAATGAATGAATGAATGAATGAATGAATATTTCTGCTACATAGTATTTCTAACAAAGGGCATGAATGAATAAAGAATATGCAGTTAATGGATTATGAAAATCTGTATGAAGAGATCCATGAAGGACTCTTGCTTCATAATGAAAAGGAAAGAAAATCACAACATATATATAAATAAGTCTCATACTTATTCATAATGTCTCAACCTAAAGAATGAGCATTTTCCTTGAAGGAATAAATCAATAGCATTTTCTTTGAAGAAATAAGTCAATAAGTTGACTTAACAATCGATATCTGAAATCACACCAATGATATGTAATCCCTTGAAGGGGACAAAGACACATATAGCCCCGAGAGAATGAAATTAAAAACCATAAGACCGGAAGTGTGCCTATAAGCACTTATTAGTGCATCTTCACTAGGAAGATAGTGGAAATGGCGGTATCCTCAAGTACTACAAAAGTACGAGATACATTGGTGATAATGGCAATTTAATTTATCCACTAAACGCCAAAGTTAGATTGGTTATATCTTACTCTTTAGTGGTACAAAAGTTACTTCAAGTTTTCATCTCCCCGCTCCACACTACTACCGGCAGAGAGTCAGTCCCCTACAGTTTTCCGACAAACGGTTTGTATCTTAAAGACAAGCTATAGCGGACAGACACTCAACCCCTCGGAAATTCTTTCACTAGCAAACACTTTAACCATGATATTGAGAATTTTCCATGGTTTCAATCTTGTACCGACGGACGTTCGACCCTCAATTGTGTGTCATGGTGTAGTTCATATGTTGTACGTGCGTAGTGATATATGCACGTGTCACTACACCATGACTGAGCTGTGAGGGCAATCGTTCTTCCGAGGAAAATGCCAAATGAGGGCAGTGTCTGAGGCCGGCCCGGGGGCGGCGGGCGCGCCCAGGCCCTCAAAATCTAGGGGCCCCCCATAGTTGCTTCCGTCCCCGACCTCTACCACGCCCTCGCCGCCTCCGCCTCCCCGGGCGACCCACAGCCCCATTCCTTCCTCTGCGATGCGGCCTCCGCGCGGCTCCGGCTACTCTCCCGCCTGGCCGATGCCCGCGCGCCGTTGCCGTCCCTCTCCTCCTGCAACCTCCTCCTCGAGTCCCTCCTCTCCCTCGGCTGCCACGCCGACTCGCGTCGCGCGTTCGAGCTCCCCGCCGCCGCTGGGGATCGCCCGAACACCTTCGCGTGGAATAAGGCCGTCCAGGCGTGCGTTGTGGCGGGCGACCTAGACGAGGCCGTCGCCATTATCTGGTGGATGGGCTGCGGGCCTGCGGCGGCGACGGCGCGCCGCCCCCAACGCATTATCGTACAATGTGGTCATCGCGGGGCTGTGGAGGGTGGGTAGGGTTGGAGACGCCGTTAAAGTGTTCGATGAAATGGCGGTCACTAGATGGTTTCTTTCTCGGGATTATTCGTCGGAGTAGAGGGAAGAATCATTAGATGATCTGATGTGCTGCGAGCATGCAAGGAAAAACTTTCTGTTTTGGCTTAATTACAAGTGTTCTTGGGTATGAGCCGATCCTCATAGATTGAAGATGATTTAATTTCTAAGCCGTTTGATCGGTTATATTAACTCAAGAAGTTGGTCACTTCTGTTTGATTCCAGTGTTTTGGAATAGAAGCAAAGCAATTGTCTTGCAGCATCCTGTGTATCCTAAAGGCATGTGTAGTTCTGTTACAGTATTTTAGATGGCTAAATTAGATGGACTGCGTAAAGCCCGGGAGATATGCGTGGTTTGCTCTCTGATATGAATTGAAGGAAACCTCTGAGCACTGTTTTTTGGGTCTACTTCATATGATTGAATTGCTTGAATAATCTCATTTGCAGGTTTTTCCCTGAGAAGGTTGCTGCCTGTGCTCGCCGATGGAGTTCTTGCAGAGCTCGTTAAGGTCAGTGCTGCATCTGATGGTTAGGCTATGCACATCACTGCGCTACTTTCAACTTGTCTTACTCCTCTTTTTTTGTGTGTGGACTATCTGTATTGGTGAATCTCATTGTTTGTTGCAATCATGCACCCGTTGCTGGATTCGTCTTTGATATCCAGGAACTGAAGGCTAGGCCAGTACCTGTTGTCTTCGCCTCATTCTCGAGAGGGCCAAAAGGCTACACATACAAGCTTCTTCAGGTAATGAAACCCCCATAGCCCTTTCACTGAAGCGGTTTTCTATTGTGGCCTGGTGTAGAATCTCTAAGTTAAGGGAATTGGATCATATACCCTCCCTTTAGTTGGGAAATTGGGGATTTACCCTCCACACTCAATGACACGTGGAGTCATCATAAGTCACTGACATGTGGGTCAGGAGGGTAAATCCTCAATTTCCATCTAAGTGAAGGGTATATGATCAATAAATCCCTAAGTTAAATGTTTTCTTTGTTCAATGACAGCTGCTAGGAGAAGATGTGAAGGTCAACTGAATCTGGTATGGTTTTCCTACCTTTTAACCTAGTTGAATGGCACAATTCTCCTCATGTAGGTATGCTCTTTATTCCATGGTGTGTATGTAGATTTATATTTAGATATTTATACTAGCGCCCCTATTTCTAGTTTCGCCCCGGGCTCCTAAAATCCTAGGACCGGCCCTGAGTGTCTATCAGGAAAGGCTTTTACTGACAAACATTGCCGACACTGTCAGCCAAGTACCCAGTCATCAACACTTTTGTTTACCAATAGATATTTGTTTTCCCTACAGAGGGTCAAACCCTAGTTTTGAGAATTTCCCTGCAGACATTTCATTGCCGACGGAGAGTGCCCGGCACAGGTTCTACATCGTAATCCCTTGAGAAAGTACACCTCGAATTAAGTAGAACACCAAAACATTAACTAAACCTTGTTTTTATATATATATACATATATAGTTAGTTAGATAGTTAGTTAGTTGATGGTCCAGCCCTTCTTAGTTTATGGTTTTCTCTAAATAAATAAATATAAATATGTTATTTTTATATGTCTATTCTAAATATTCATAGAAATATTGATCGCCAAAATTTACCGAATTTGACTGCACGCATGCATCCAAACATCACTTGTGTGTGATTCGCGAGAGCAGTATTTGAAGTCACGTGAAGTATAACGAGTGCGGATACAAAAGCGATTTTTGCGAAGGGTGAAGCGTATGTTACGGCGTTGTGCAGTACCTCATCGCAGTCGCATCGCATGAAAACACCACGAAAAAAATTGGAACATGAAAAGGAGATAACCGTACGTATCAATGTCCGGTGGTGGAGACAGGCAGTCCATCAATTTCTTGGGAAGCACACGATAACGGGCCCGCTTGTCCGTGTAACTTGTCTGACAATTCCTTCCATGGCCAATCAATCCTCTGCATCTACCACGAAGATCAAGCTACCTAGGCAACACATCACGTCTCTTGCTCGGCTATGTTCTTTTCTTCTGTTCTTCTTTCAACCCATGTGTCCATGTTTCTTCTCTCCAACCGCTGCCGTTTGGTTTTCTTTTTCTTTCTCGAATTGTCCATTTTGTGTGTTTAACTTTAAAGCTTGAACATACGATTTGTCTGATTACGTGTTTAACATAGCATATACAGTGCAGTTGAAGTCTTAAACATCCTAGTATTTTATGACGGGATTTTTTCCCCCAATTTTTAGTTCTGTAGCTACAAAGTATTGTTTAGTACTGTCTGAATATAAGTTTGAATACAAATATAAATGGATTTGCTAGTTCTAAGTCGCCTAAAATTTCCTTATTTATAAGTCAATTCTGCCTATTATTTCATGCTCCTTCCTTATCTCCGATGGCGACGAGTTTGGGCTCATCCGTTTCCGACTTTTAGAGGGGGTCATTGTTGGCCGTGAGATCATGGTGACAACTGCTGCAGAGGGGCTTGCCGACGGACTTAGGTCACGAGGAGGGATGGCAGCAACAGTGGTGGTAGGTGGGGTACGGATTGGGGATTAATTAGGGTTTAAAATGGGTGAGGTAGTTATATACAAGGTGAGAAGGAAGATGAGAATGGTTGGATCTCGATTTAACACTACTACAAAAAAATTTATATTAGACGCCTCATCACAGATGGTTCATAAAAACCATCAGTGTTAAATGCAATCACAGACGGTTCTTCGTAAGAACCGTTTGTGATATTGGTAATATCACAGACGGTTCTTATTAAGATCCATCTGTGATATTTCCGCCTCATGCATTCCTAAAATTTCATAATTTCCCACCTGAGTTCGAGTAGCATTCCGTTCTGACACACCTTCAGTAAAACAGGCATAACTTTTGCATACGATTTCCGTTTTCGACGTTCTTGTACTTATTAGCAAGTTAACGATGAGCCCGATCCAAAATAATGACCCGCTTGTGCCAGTCGCCCTCTAAGACCCCCAAAATTGACCATCTTTAACCTCAAATTTGCATGGCAAGTTTTTTATTTCTGTTTTTGCCAAAATTTTCGATATTCCCTTCGAAATTTAGGGTTTGTCTCACCTGTAAAATTGTAGATCTCGTCAAAACCTTTCAAATGAGTATATATAAGCCATACAAAACTTTATTATTTCATATTTATTCTAGTTGTTTATATTATATCGGTATATATATAGCCAATATCACAGACGGTTCGTGGTTCAAACCGTCTGTGATACTTTTACAGACGGTTTTTCTGTGATAAATTGGTCTCTAACTGCTGGGCCTGTCAATCCTCCCCAACCCAATTTTAGCTAATAGAAACCGACCAACCTACACCCCACAGATCGTCCCACCTCTTCTCCCCTATAAATACTCACCTGAACCCATTCCCTACCTATTATGAGCTCAAAATCTCTCCAGGCTCTTCACTGTCCTCCTCCTCGATTGAAGTCTTTGTAGTTATAGCTCTCTCCATTGTTTCTTCTAGTATTTGATTCTGTAACTTTGTGTTGCTACTTTATAGCGTTTAGGGCTGCCTGAGAGGTTACAGTAAGGCGGTCGCCAAGAAGGCCTAACCGAGCTACCTTGTGGGGTTTAGGGCTGCTCGATTTGTAATGTAAATGGAATGCTCTCTGCTATGTTTTCTTCTTGTGATATTATAATGGTAGATTGTAATCTTGTAGTGTTGTAATGGTGGATTGTAATCTTGTGATGTTGTAATGGTGGATTGTAATAGAAATAGAATGTTTTCTGCTATGTTTGATATCGTATTTGCTTGTTTTCGCTTTTTTTCAAAAGGCATAGCTAAAATTTGCTAAGGCTAATTGAAAAATAGAAAAAAAACATTTAGGTATAGAATGAACTATTATAGACGGTTTTGTAGTATAAACCGTCTGTAATTCACTATCATAGATAGTTCTAAATAAAAACCGTCTATGATACTCACACATCACAGACGGTTCTAAAATAGAACAATCTGTGATGTGTGAGTATCACAGACTGTTTTTGTTTAGAATCGTCTGTGATATGTGAGTATCACAGACGGTTTTTATTTAAAACCGTCTGTGATAGTACTTTTTACAGACAGTTTTAGTTACAAACCGTATGTATTGTATTTATCATAGAAGGCTCACAAACCGTCTATGATAACGTTCGATTATCACTGAGCCATAAATTCAGACGTTTCAAAAAATCATCTATGATGACGTTTTTGAACCGTTTGTGATGATGATTTCTGTAATAGTGTAAGGAGTAGCAAAAGGTAAAATCCGTAACAGATATCTGTTTTCCTAATAGAGGGTTAGACCTTGGTTTGCAAATTTTCCCTACAGATATTTCATTGCCAATAGACAGTCCCCGGCATAGGTTCTACATTGTAATCCCTTGGAAACTACACCTTGAATTAAGCTATAGGAACGCCAAAACATTAATTAAACCTAGTGTGCATATATATAGTTGATGACCTAGTTCTTTTTAGTTTATGGATTGCTCTGAACAAATAAACGGGCTAGCATCATCGCCGTCATTTCAAAACGACTTACCGGGACAGCTTTTTTTAAGTGGCATATCAGCATTCGGTTTGTCAGCACAACCGCTTACACAATAACCAAAAGTCAATAGCCATAGCTATAAGTCATCAGCTACAGCCGAAAAATAGGTCAATCGCTAACTAGACCTTAATTGCATGTACTGTTACAAAGCAATTGATCAACATTAATTCTTTGTGTGTACATACGTAGACTCGAACTATCCGAAGACAACGAAGTCCGGATATCCGACCAATGAAACCGCATCCCTCTCCAGCATTTCTTTGTGGTCCACGGACATGAGCTGGTGGAGGCAGTGGTCGACGTGCACAACGGCGGTTGCTGGGACGGCTCCCACGGTGCCGCACACGTCAGAGTCACCACGGAAGAGGTGGCCGAGGCAAGCCTCGATGCGCGCCACCCTATCGATATCGGTGTCCTTGTCATGGAGGAACACGAGGCATGCGAGGCGGCTGTGGTGCATCCACGCCTTGGCCTCCACAAGTGGGATAGCGATAGCATGCCAAGCGCCTCCTATGGCAGCGGCCACCGCTGGGTTAGAGGAGCTGGGAGCAGCGCCAGGAGGAGCCAACGAGCAGGAGGCCAAGTTGAGCCCAAGGGCTGCAACATGGAGGCGCCATGGTGCGCTGCAATAGGGAGGCGCCGTGGAGGCTGCGCTGCAGTAGTTTGGTTGGTGGAGCAAATGAATGGAGAAGAACGAGGAAGAAGAAGCTTCAGCTGGGAGCAAGGCATCAGGAAAGCTTTCCTAGTATTTCAAAGTCGAATGTCACTACTGCTACATACAGGAGAAGATGGATTTTTTGCCAAAGGGCAGATGTTCAATAAGGACGGGGTCATCAAATGTCACTACTGCTACATATAGGAGAAGATGGATTTTTTGCCAGAGGACAAATGTTCAGTAAGGACGGGGTCATCGCAAAGAAAAAGAGATAGAGGTGAGTGAGCCTACGACCACCAATTGCTCATCTCAATAGAGAAGAAAGGAGTTGGGGAAGAAGATAAGGCAAACAAGGAGAGAGAAGGAATAAATAAAGGAAGAGGAATTGTGTGGCCAGGGTGCTTCGACCGAATAGAGAAACAAAATGGGGAGGAAAGAAAAACATAAGAGAGAGAAGAAGCGTGCGCCTAATAAAAATTTCGTTCACAAATCTTCAACTCATCAATCCTAAGCATTCCATTGCAGGCTAGATTCAATAAAATCTTGTCAACCATGAGCATTACATTACAAGCTAGATTCAATAAAATCTTGTCAACCATGTTAGATTTTAGATGTACAGTTTAAGGGGTTTTATGTTCCAATAAATATTCGTGACTGTATTCGTTTCGATTCGTATTGGTTTCATATCTGTAGTCGACATTATTTTTATTTATATTCATATCCAAAGTATCTGTATTCGTATCCACATCCGAAAAAAATGAAGATAAATATATGAAAGACCGAATATAGCAACAGAGGGTGGTAAATGGTGCCAACTCTGATTTTCCTAAAGTATTCAAGATTCTATACTTAGACACCTACAGAGATATGGAACACAGAATCTCCAGCTAAAAATTAATTCAATTGGCCCAAATCAACAAAATTTGGAACCAAACCCTTTTCGACAGTCTGACCGATGTCCAAATGGCGGTCTAACAGCTGCTATAGTAAAATTAGGGCGATGAATAGCATTTTCAACCCGATTTCAAATCTGAAAATCGAGAGAACTTTTGATCCGTAGATCCAAATGATATGAAATTTTGCATGGATGTTCTCTAGGTTATTGTGAACCTATTTTAACAAACGATCATGAAAAACATGACCAAAGATGGGACCTTTTTTGGTTTGTTGAAAGGTTGCAACAAAACCGAGCCAAAACCCCAAACGGTGGAAACAACTTGCTCGTAGGTAGATGATGGCCGAGATGGTTCTAGATGTATTTTCACATGTCACAGGAAGCTAGAACACCAAGGATCACTACCTAAAAACCCTTAAAACAATAGGTCACTTGATGAGATCAAAATCAACCAAAATCAGGTTTTCTCGTGAATCTTGCTATCAAAGAGCCTAGATGAATGGAGATGAATTCCTGAAGATTATATCCACCACTTACATGCCCTTAGCATAGCAAGATTACAAGAGGAGAAAGAAAAGATCAAACCAACTAAATCAAGAGCAAATCAATCAAAACACAAACTAAGCAAAGAGATCATCAAAGATTGATGTATTACCACTTTAAGAGGTAGGTTTTACAACCACTCCATCTTGGAGGACAGAGTAATCACCATATACTCAAAACCCTAACCATAATCTATCTCTCATAGGAGGAAGGAGGAGCTTGCCACCAAGAAGCTTAACCAACTTTCTCAAACCCTAGCTCTTGCCTCTCATCCCCTTATATAGCCTCACAATCTGAACCAAAACCTAATAGATCCACCCATTAGGCCAAACCAGGGATAACCCGTTAACCCCATCTAACACCGGGTTTTACTCTCATGCACGCTTCTCAAAGCGACTTACAACCATTAACCCATTAGTAATCACACTTGATGCACTTCGTATTTTCATCACGCACAAGACCTAAACTACTTAGGCCAACGCCGCGGTTTTGCACACCACCACTTTTTTGGTATTGGGTAATTTACCAAAATGCCCCTCTACTGTCTTCTTTGAAGTTTCTCGCTTCCTTTGCCACGAAGCAACGCCTATGATTCACCATCATCTATGTGGCCCCAATGACTTACCGCAAAACCTCTCACGCGTTTGGATCCCATCGAGCCGTCCTCACTTGCAAACGACCCAAATCATTTGACGCACCATATGTTTTTCCTTGCGTATGGCGGCACCTGGCTTCCTTGACCGTCTGGACCTCGGCTCCTCTCTGAGCCTAGTCCTGGTCCACCTCGCCATTGCTTGTCATGTCTACCACCGGTAGCACCCTCTCCGGTTCCTCGTCGTCTTGGCTTGCAATCACCCCGCCAGCCTCAGCCATCTTCAGCATCTCCCTAAACGTTTTGGACCTCAGCACCACCCTGTGCCTAGTCCCGGTCCATCTACGCCTCACCATGACCTAGCTCCGAACTCCTGCAACCAACATTAACAATCAAACCTTCACGTAGCACCGCACGATACACAAAGATCATCAGTTTGCACAATTCAATCCAAATAATGCACAATGCAAAATGTATGCACCCAAATACTGATCCTAAAGCTAGGACCAACCAGTAAACACATGTGCACATTAGCAATAATACCCAGCTCAAACTATGACTGAATCCCCAAAAGCCATGTTTTTCTGGGAAGATCGGTAGTACTGCAATTAACACGTCGGTACTATCGCTCCCTTGACCGGTACTACCACCATGCTATACTATTGCGCAAACCACTACAGTACTACCGTTCTGCGGTACTGCCACGTTTATACTTGCGGTACTTCCAATATTTCTGAGACTTCTAGAAAACAACCCAAACCAATTGCACTCTTTGCAAAATCCTCAAAAACCAAACTTAAATTCCGCAAATACTCTAATCTAAAAGTCAATTACTCATCACAAACTATAGGGTGACCTCCACATGATCTCACAATATAGTAGAAACATTATCCGTCTGTATTCAATCCGTTTGCATCCTTACATATGTACATGCATGTCTTGTACTTCCGTTCCAGCCTTTTTTTAACCTAGAGAGCTGAATATAGAGGTGGGAGTTGGGTCATGCCGTGCCAGCATGGCCCAGGCCCACCGTGCTTCGAGCCAATTTGTGTCGTGCCAGCTCAGCCTAGTTATCCCACTGTGTCGTGCCGTGCCAGCCCACCTCACCTTCGACCAGGCCTAAGCACGGCCCAAAGCTCGCCGTGCCGACGTTCGTGCCATGCCAGCCCAAGCCTAACCCAAAATAAATATGCACGACAAAGGCGGAGGCGACAATTGTGATGACGTCCGCCATCTTCCTTTCTCTCGTACCCACCTCGTTGAAAATTAATTGAAGTTAAATTAGTTGTATAAAAACATGGGCACGCAATGACGTAAATATTTTAGAAAAAGTGAAATTGCATTGATATTTTAAAATACAATTTTATTGCCTCGTTAAAAACCTTACGCCCTAGAGTGGGGTTCCCTGAGTAAAGAAAAGAGTACAGTAACAATATATATATATATACTAACTATAACAACATAGTACATTGTAGCTACTCATCAATGTCTAGGTCGTTCATACGTTCGAGATCAGCGTACGCCTGCACGATTTCAGGATTCTTCAGTTGATGCTGTTGCCGCTATTTAGCTAATTCCCAGTCTTTGGCACATGTGATTGCCTCTATCATCCTGAGCGTGAGGGATGATCTTCTTTCTTCGATTATTCTTTCTACCAAACTGAACATCGCTTTTGAAGAGACAGTGGACACCGGCACTAGGAGAACATCCCGCGCGAAATGTGACAGCACAGGAAATATCCGCTTGTTGTTCTTCTACCACTCGAGCAAGTCTATCTTGCCTCCACTAGTAAGATCAGGATCAACATTTGTAAAATCATGCTCCAAGTAGTGGTTCAGCTCCGAGACAGGATTCCACTTGGAGGCTACCTGAGGCTGAGAGGATGAAGAAGTGTACTTGCTTTTTAAATTCCTCCATAAGTATGATGTCAAGCTTGTCTTCCCTTGGTGGGTCTGCTGTGAGGCCTCCGATCTTACATTGTTGCCCAATTTGCCATGATACATTTGAAAAACACGAAAAAGCTCCTCTTTCACATGTGTGAAGGCCTCCGAATAATCAAGACCAAGTCATTTACCTATTCTCTCCATGCCAACCTGTAAACCTGCCAACTTTTTCATAGGATTATAAATGATAGCAAAGCAATACAAATGTGAAATAGAACCAAAATATTTAATAAATATTTCCTCCATTGCTACGACGGCATGACGTAAAAGGGGATCCTCCCTAGATTTGGCAATTTTGTCTGCAATTAACCAAATAAATTCTATAACTAAACAAGAGGTAGGATAATAAACACCAGAGAAAACTTTTGTTGCTTTATAAAAGGTCTTAAAAACTCTCAAAAATGACTAGCAATCTACCAATCAGAATTAGTAACTACCAATTCATTATTTTGAGAGTTAACATTGACAAAAACGGGTATAATATGTTCGTACCCTTGTAACTTCTTTAACATGATATAGGTCGAGTTCCACTTTACTTTCTTGTCAAGACCAAACTTTCTTGGCTCTTTCCCATTGGCTGTGCAGTACTTCGCGAACCTGGTTACCACTTGTGGTGAACTCGTGAGGTAACGAATGGCATCACGGATACTATTTAAATATGCACCAATTGCTTGCATACCATCTTGAACAACAAGATTCAAGATCTGGCATACACATCTTCGATGGAGGACATAACCACCAATATATGTTTGCAACCTAGGGGTAAAGATGTTCATAGCTGTTGTGTTTGCCGATGCATTATCAAGAGTGATAGAAATAATTTTATTGTCTATCTTAAAATTATCAAGTACGTGTAGTATACACTTGGCAATGGCCTCTCCCGTGTGTAATTCATTTATTACTTTAAATCCTATGACTCTCTTATTTAACTTATAATTATTGTTTAAATAACAGGTTACAACACTAAGATAGGCACTTCTCTGGTGTGATGATGTCCAAATATTTGAAGTTATAGCAAAAGAAAACTGAACTTGTTAGAATTGTTCTTTCAGCTCTGCTAGTTCCTTTTGATACAATCGTAAAATATCAGAAGTTGTAGTTCTCTTACTAACATGTTGGTACTATAGGCAAAAGCTGCGCTGGATCATTCTTTCGAACGCGCGACTTTCGCCTATCCTAATCGGTTGATCTTCTGAAATAATATATCTGGCAATTTCCTCACGGGCAGAAAGCGGGTTGTATACCCAAGTACTTACAGAGCCATCAGCCGCGAAGTTCAGTTGCATTTGTACTCCTCCTCCCCCTCGGCCCTATGCTGCCATCTTGCGTAAGCATGCTTTGTAGTGTCGGTTCAGGTGTCCTGTACCTACAACTGTACGAGTAGTTAATTTAGCAATACCATAATTACAAGTTGTAATTTCTACCGTTTCACCATCAATAATTTCTTGGCTCCAGGTCATGTGTTTCCAGCAATTCGCCCTTCGTCCAGACCCGCCAATGTTGCCGTTCGCAGGCTGGCGAGGGAACTCTAGACTCTTCATTAGCCCCGGACCGCCTTGATACTCTTCAAAACCTAGTGTACCATCCATATGACAGTCATCCATGCCGTAGTCTCCCATGCTTGGCAAGAGCCGACGAGTATCAACGGGAGTCGGAGCCAGAGGACTAGGAGAACGATGACAGGAGCTTACACTAAGTCGTCCTGCTGCCCTTTTCGTACTTTGACTCCTCTGCATACCGCTCGGGAGCTCCTTGACACTCCGACTTTTTGGTAGCATTGTGGAGTATAGAGGGATGTTGGAAAAATGGGGAGTGTAGGATATTGAAGAAATGGGGAGTGTAGAGGGATGTTAAAGAAATGGAAAGTATAGAGAGATATTAAAAATATAAGGAGTGTAGAAGAAATGAGCTGAGTTTGTAAATTTATATGCATCAGGATTCAGGAAGGAGCCGTTGCAAAGCTCCAAATGTTCCAGTTTCTGAACGTTATTCTCCGAAACGTTTCTTCAGAGACCGTTGTCTTTTAATCGATTCTCAGCTCACATCGCTCTCAGTCAGATTCCTTCCCCCTAGATTCCCGATCTTTTGAAAACCCGGACATTCACTTTTGCTTTTGGGGTCAGAGTGTGACACTGGCACACTGCGCAATGTGCATAGTGCAAGCATAGCTCTCAAGCCCCCCGGCCACCCAACCCCCGCGCGCCCCCTGTCTAGATTCTCTGGCTCTCTGCTAGTCTACCCCCCACCCACCCACCCCCGTGATCCCCCCCGGCGCTCCCCCCCCCCTTCGGCCTTCCCCAGATGGTCAGATCGGATCGGGGCCCGCCGCCTGTCCCCTTCCCAGCCTTCTCCGCCCCGGCCTCCCCCCTCCCCCCGCGCCACCCTCCTCCATCCTCCCCCTTCCCCCACCGCCGCCCTCCTCCCCCTCCCCCCTGTCACCCCGCCGCCCTCCTCCTCCCACCGCCTTTACCCTGCCGCCCCTCCCCCCACAGCCCTGCCGCCTTTACCCCACCACCCCCTCCCCCCACCACCCCTCTCCTCCTCCCCGCCGCCCGCCGCATTTACCTCGCCGCCCCTCCCACCGCCGTCCTCCTCCCTAGATTCGCCACCCCTCCCCGCCTCCCTCCTCCCTAGATCTCCTACCTCCCCCTCCCCTTCCCACTTCCTACTTCCCAGATCTGAATCCCAGATCCATCGCCGCCCCCGCCCCTCCGGTCTCCCTCCTCCCCGACCCCCTCCGCCTCGGCCCCCTCCTTCCTCCACGCCGGCATGCAATCAGAGCTCGAGCCCCAGCCCGTCGCCGTCAAGCAGCTCAAAATCGTCGGCCTCCTCGTCTACGAGTTCATGCCGCGTGGCATCCTCGAGAACCACATCTTCAAGAGTAAGTACGCAGTATTCTACATCTCATCGATCCCATGCCATGCGAGCGGCATCGGCATGTGCATGTGCATGTGAATTGATCGACCTATTTGCATGTATGCGCGTACACAAGGATATCGGTGACGCTGCCGTGGGGCACAAGGCTGAAGGTCGCCATTGGCGCCGCCAAGGGACTCGCCTTCCTCCACGGAGCCAAGAAGCCCGTCATCTACCCGGTGGTGGGGGTTTCGGCCGGCAGCTCGACTGCTCGAGTACGCTCCTTTTCCTTTCCTTCCCCTCCACTCTACTTACTCTGTGACTGTGATTACTTGTGGGAATGTGGGGTGTGGAACTGTGGGTTGATGCCTTGATGGGAGGGTAGGGACGGGGGGATGTGGGAGGGGGAGTCGGGGAGGCCGAGGCGGCCGCGGGCGCTGGCGTGCCGATCGTGCCCTCTGTGCTGTGCCGTGTCGCCCGACGGGCCGGCTTTCCAGGCCCGGCCCGTCGTTCGTGCCGTGCTAGCACGGCCCACCACGTGACGTGCCCGTGTCAGTCCAATCGAGCCTTGGGCTGGCCTGGATCAGCTCGGCCCAACTCCCGGCTCTAGTCAAATGGATCAAAGTTTTAGAAAACTGACACGAGAGTTTAGAAACTGATCGATCGATGTGATTAAAAAAGTAAAATTAATTAACAAAAGATAAGGGTCCTATGTATGTCTCATGAATTAACAACCTTATGATTGATGTCGTGGCAAACCAAATTTCTCTCTCATTTCCCTTCCCTATTTTGTTGACCTATGGCTGACATAACAGGCAAGATTCGACAACTACTCTGTTCTCTTTTTTTTTTTTTGTTCTTTTTTGCTCTTCGGGATTTTTTTTTTAACCCTTGAGAAGCGCGAATTAATCCGTCGAAACTCCTTTGCAGATTCCCCAATCGAAAGAAGCGCTTAGTTATGTAATCACGCAGCAGTTAGCTGTGGCCGTGTGCTCCTAAAAAAGGGGTTCATTAAATTAGTTGTCCGTGACGTGGATGCAGCTGACAGAGAAGCGGCCCAGTCGCACAGCCGCTAACTAAAAAGTATGTCCGTTCATGTCATCCGTGGAACAGACGTCTCACCAACAAACTAAACCAAACTGCTCCGAGCGGATCGTCAGCCCGCAAATACAAAGACAAAACAAAACAGTACTTGTATACATAGTGGCAGTACTGCAGGACACTGATTTATAACAAGTTATTGTTGATGGGGATTAGGTGAAGAACATCTCTGAACATGATGAGCCTAGCTAGGCTAGCTTTTTTGGTTGCTGCTGCCTGCAGCCTCCTTCCTGAGTTTGAAACCAAGCCTTCTTCCTGATTAGTTTAGTAGTTGCCTCCTGTACTGTACATGTACAGAGCATAATTAAGCTTTGGCATTTGCCTAGTCTTTGGTCTTCACACGTCGCTGGGCATGTCTTGGCATGGATTATCCTTTTAGTATTGTATCTGCATCAATGCATGTATATATTGTCCTTTTTGCTTGTGATGATTCTGTATGTTAATTAGCTAAGCTAAGTAAGGTAGCGTGTCTTCCCTTGCGTGATTTCACCCTTGTAGAGTAAATCCAGAGTGTTTCCTGCCGGATTTTTATGGCTAACTGGCCCTCTTGCCTGGTTCCTCCCTTTCACTGATCTTTTTTGTGTGTAAAAGATACAAATAAGTGATTATTTGGAATACTATTCTAAGATCACTATATAAAATGTGTATAATGGCAAATTCGTTCATATATACCCTTTCAAAAACATTTTTTTTCACGTATGCAATGCGTGAACACCCACTACGGATGGCCCCTGAATTTCCATCCTACCTAGTTGTTGGGGCCACTGAGGTAGGTGTTGGTCTTGTTCCTTTTAGCTTTCTCTGTATTTTTAGTTTTGGTTTTTTTCGGAATTCAAAATAAATTAGACGGCTTCTCCAAGCATTTTTTTATAGCCACCTTTTCAAATGGTTTTTCGAGCGTAAGACTATACATCACCGCCGCCGACTCAAAAAGTGCAAACAAAAGATATAACCCATAGACAAAAAGCTATCAGCCCTCGTCCAAAAGATCAGGGCCGTTGTTGCAAATTGCGTACAAAATCCACTCGTACGCATACCAACGCTCAGGACCCACGGCTAACAATGGCTAAAGTAGAGATTAATTGGGTCCGACTTGAAGTATTTGTTGGCCTGTATAAAGATATCGGGTGGAACTTTACTGGACGTGGACACAAATCAAGTAATGTGACATCGTTAGGCTCTGAAAATTTGAACCTAAGGACGTCGTTGCTCAGTCCAAATCTATGGTATTGACAGTACTTAATTGTAGGTACTGAACAATTAAATTAGAAGGGGTTTCATGCATAAACTTAATTTCTGCAAACAATTAAGCTTACGTAAGAACATAATATATACACGCATGATAGGCATAGCAAACGTCTTGCAGAAACAAGGAGTGGCCTCCTGATCCGTACGTCCAAGACAGATATGTTTTCCGAGAAGCCAAGTCAATTCGTGTAAATACAATATACATATCCGTTATAAATTGTATAAAGTTGCGGAGCGAGCGTTGCTCGGCTGGTAGGCATGCCAGCCGTGCAGCCCACCCGCTCGAGATAGATCCCGTGGCGTTTATGTAAATAGTATCGCTCAGAGTACATGTGTATGTAGGATGTGTTCAATGATCAAAACGCGTGCCCACGCTCCATGAGGCTTACGTCTCTCGCTTTGTCTCTAGTGTGCATTGGACTAAACTACGTGGGTGTGTGTTGTGTGTGTGTGGGGGGGGAGGATGTCGTGTGCGTGCGTGTATGCGTCTGTATTATACTCTCAAAAAAAATGTATATACTTGGAATATATGGAAGGTACCGTGTATGCGATGTATGATGGATCAGCTAAAAAGTCTTACCAGACAACTCAGCATGCTTGCAAAATAAGGCCTTTTGAAAAGCGGGAATTTCACCTAATTTATGTCTGAATTAAATTGGTTCCTGAACAGTTCTCGCCAAACTCCTACGCTGCCTCAGGCGATTGAAGTATATATCAAACTAGTTAGGGCATCTCCAATACTACTGCTCAAAGTGGTCATAAGGTAGGATAGCATGGCTCGTTGCTATCTTTTGCCAATATAAATAAGGTCCATGTAGGTATTAAGATAGACGTCATATCTTACTAAAAAAATTCACTTATCCATCATCTTTCTCTATCTTCTCTCTACTACTCTCGTGCCGACTAAGAATTTGCGTGGCAATGGCCACCTCGTCCGCCTGACTTCGAGTCCGGGTGGCACATTTTCAGGGGAGGGGGCACTGTTCATATGAATAGGACCCTCTTCGATACTGTTTATGTGAATAGTGCCCTATGAGGATATGTACGTATCTAGGTGTGTTCAGTGGTCAAAGTACGTGTCTACGCTCTCGGAGAACTCAGGTCTCCATCTCATTTTAAAACATGTGCGCATCCACGTGAGAACCAGGGTCGTGCCGTAAAATTTGAAGGCCCTGTACAAAGCTCTAAGTGAGGTCTAAACCAAAGTACTAAATATAACCAAAATAATATATGTATTGCAGAGCAAATGCGATATATCAAGAATAGTACCTTTTGAACTCTTGATTTGCATAATCTTCACTTGAATAACATCATTCTCTTAGTGTTCTTTAAAATAAAATCTTCAATAATATGCTCATAATTAATCTTCTCCAGCAATCCACTCTCAAGTGCTATCGTAGCCAAACTATTAAGTCTTTCTTGTGTTATTGTAAAACGCAAGTATGACTTCAATAGCTTCAACTTAGAAAAGCTTCGCTCCGCTGATGCAACAGTCACAGGAATGGCCAATAAAATTCTATATGCAATAGCTGCATTGGGAAAACAATCATGCTGCTCTAGAAACTTAAGAATTTCAAGAGGACCCATATTTTCTTTGCTTGCAAGTGTTTGCTTACTAAATTAACAGCATATAGTACCTCATACCAAATGACTATTGCCACTATAAATTCATATTCTCCAAGTTCATTATTTGCCAAACCTTTGCTTTTTACCAAATCGATTTGCAGAAGACATGGCTTCAAAAGATGAAAAGAATAAAATTAAAATTATACAAACAGTTCTAGACTTTCATACGAAGGATTTAATTAGTACAATACAGGGATAATTGAAGTATTGGACTTTGCCAAAAAAAACGAATACCTGCAGTGATTGGCAGTTTGGCACTGTTTGATATAGATGATGTACTGTACTGTCTTTTTTTGGCACTAGTACAAAACGAATACCTGCACGGCTGCACTAGTGGCTACTGGCTAGTGCTGTACAGCTGTAGTAGTGACTGTAGTGTAGTGCACTGCACCTGGCCGGCGCCAAACTGCCTGCCGAGCAGTGTTTATGTACTCCCTGACAAGCAGCTAGCTAGCTGTTTGCTTTGCAGATACTAGACGGAGAGTAGTTCTTTCTAGCTAGTAGTGTAGTGCTTCATCTCCATTCTCACACCCTGGAACGCGCTCCTACACTGCGGAAACAAGCCGAGGCCACGCGGAGCCGCGGTTCTGGCGCTCCTGCAAGAAAGATCGCACGCACTGTTAGCTCCAATGTACACACCCTCTAGTCAACGAGATCGTCGGGATGGCGCCTCATCTGCTCCAAGAAGCTGCTCTTCCGGTGAGCCAAACTAACGCAGTCATGCACACGCGAGTGTACCTACGCCGCCGTCCTCTCCCCTCTCGCTCCACTGCTCTTCCCCTCCTCCGCCCTCTGTTCTCCAAGCGCGCCGCCCTCTCCAACTGTGCTTGTCAGGGAGCGCGAAGACGGCGACGTGCCGACGTCGGCGAGCGGGCGAGGTCCCTGGCGGCTTGGCCGTGGCCGGCCACCGCCTGGCTGCAGGCCTCTCGGCTCTCGCCGCCCTTGGCCCGTCGTAGCGGCGCAGGCGCAGCGCATCCACCTCGCGACTCGAGAGCAGCACGATGTCCACGCACGCGCACGCGAATACGAAGTGGCGGAGGCGCCGGCCACGCACGCGATGACGCAATCACCAAGCGCTCAAGCGCCGGCCACGCACGCGAATATGAAGCGCCGGCCACGCACGCACGCGGACTCGGGGGCCCGGCCCATGGGGGGCCCTGTACGGTCGCACGGGTCGCACGCCCATGGGCCCGACCCTGGTGAGAACGTATGGGTTTGGGTGTGGTGTTGAGCATGTAAATATGTTCTTGTTATACTTATGATCTCAAAAAGAATTTGCTATGGTTTCAATCTTGTATCGATGAACCTTCGGTCCTCAATTGTGTGTCATGGTGTAGTGCATGTAGTGTACATGCGTAGTCATATGTGCATGTGTTGCGAGGGCAATCGTTCCTCTAAGAGAAAATGCCCAACGAGGGTAGTGTGTCTGTCGCAAAAGGCTTTTTACTGATAGACATTCTGCCTACACCATCGACAAGGGACCCAGATATCTATTTTCCCGACAGAGTCAGACCCTGGTGGGCAGAATTTCCCCGTAGACATTTCATTACTGGCGGACACTCCCCGACAGAGGTTCTACATTGTAATATCCCTTGAAAAAGTACATCTCGAATTAAGCTAGAGTAACACCAAAACATTAATTAAACATAATTTGTATATATGTAGTTGATATGCGCTAACGAGACCTTAATTGCAAGTACTACTACAAACCAATTGATCAACATTAATTCTCTGTGTGGTACATACGTAAATGCTGGTGCGGTGTGGTAGGGAGAGATGTGTACATGCATGTCTTGTACTTTCGTTGCAGCCTTTTTAATTTGGAGAGCCGAATGGATCAGAGTTTCAGAAACCGATCGGTCGATGTGATTAAAAAAGCGAAATTAATTAACAAAAACAAGGGTCGCACGAATTAACAACCTGCTGATTGATGTCGTGGCAAACCTAATATCTCTGTCATTTCCATTCCCTATCTTGTTGACCTATTGCTGACATAACAGGCAGGATTCGACAACTACTCTGTTCTTTTTTTTTCTTTTTTGCTCTTTGGGATTTTTTAACCATTGCCTGGCTACGGCTTTAAAGGTAAGGCGCCAGCATCAAGTTGATAAATAATAATAGTTAATAGAAACGATTGATAAATAATAGTGATTGATGAATAGTAATATATTATATAAGAAAGACAGCGTAACGAAAAACTCTATAATATTCGGACCGTCATACAACTTACAGAATTATAATATAATAAAATACAAAGTATATTACAATATGTAAAAGTAAAAATTAGTGATCGATGAATAATAGTAGTTGATAAAAATGATTTATAGAAAGTAGGATGTTCGTTTTGATTTTGACTTCTAGAAGCAAAAAAACAGAAGCTGATATAAATAGGATCTTAGCTAATGGCATGTTTGATTGGGTATGTCTCGAACACACAGTTTCATAAAAATTTTGTAGGAATTACATAAGAGGAGCACGAATTAATCCGTGGAAACTCCTTTGCAGATTCTCCAATCGAAAGAAGCGCCTAGTTATGTAATCATGCAGTAGTTAGCTGTGGCCGTGAGCTCCTAAAAAGGGGGTTCATTAAATTAGCTGTCCGTGGACATCGATATATACATGGATTAACCTACACCTCAAGCAAAACAATACTCCTTCCGTCCAACTTTACAAATCCTATTTTCTTTTGATATATAGATAAAAAAATAATAAAAATAGCTAAATGACCTTTAATTACTATCTTTAAACACTATATTCAATGTACGTATATAGATAATAGCAAATAAAGTTATACATTTATTAAGAGTATAAAAGAAATATCATACTAATTTTATATTAAAATATAAAATATATTTTATATTTATAGATAAAATTATTTAAAAAAATATTAGCTATAAATTTGAACAGAGGAATTACTTTTATCAACTTGACGCTAGCATGAAGCTGATTGCGAAGCGGCCAAGTCGTACAGCCGCTAACTAAAAGTATGTCCGTTTATGTCGCCCGTGGAACAGATGTCTCACCAACAACCTAAACCAAACTGCTCCGAGCTGATCCTCAGTCTCTGCAATACAAAGACAAAACAAAACAGTACTAGTATATTTTGTGGCAGTGCCGCAGTACTGCAGGACACATAAATTTATAACGAATTATTGACCATATTTTTTTGCTTTTAGCACGTGATTTTGCCCTTTTCACTTTTTTTAAAGTCAAAACAAGAAATGTTAAAATAGAGTGTTATCTTAAAGTAGATTCTTCAAATAGCTTTTTAAACCTAAAATCGTATGCACTATTCATATCAGTATCTCCGTCGTTCGCTGTCGTATCAAAAAATATAAACAAAAAACATCAGTTATAACCCAAAAGAACACCTCTGTTGTTAATGGGATTGGGTGAAAGGCATATCTGAACATGATGAGCCTAACTTGCTAGCGTTTTGCCCATTTCTTTTCAATTTAATTTTATGACTCTTTTTGAACAAATAAATGAGATGACTCCTCTGTCATCTGGTACAACTTTTTTCGAAATAATTTATCGGCATTCGATACATTTGCACAAATACTCATATACTAGAACCAAAAGTCATTCCATCAGCTGCCGCCTTTTTTGGTTGTTGCTGCCGCAGCCTACAGCCTTCCGCCTGATTTTGAAACCAAGCCTTCTTCCTGATTAGTTTAGTAGTTGCCTCCTGTACTGTACATGTACAGAGCATAATTAAGCTTTGGCATTTGCCTAGGCTTTGGTCTTCACACGTCGCTGGCCATGTCTTGGCATGGATTATCCTTTTAGTATTGTATCTGCATCAATGCATGTATTGTACAGTTTGCTTGTGATGATTCTCTACGTTAATTAACTAATCTACGTAAGCTAGTCTGTCTTCCCTTGCGTGATTTCACACTTGGAGAGTAAATCCAGAGTGTTTCCCGCAGGATTTTTATGGCTAGTTGGCCCTCTTGCTGTTTAGAGAAGCCGTTACGTTGTTTTGGTTTCTAGAGAAGTTGAAGGCAGAAAAAAAAGGGCCTAAAAGATACATAGCAAACATCCTGCAGAAACAAGGAGTTCCCTCCTGATCCGTACGTCCAAGACAGGTATGTTTTTAGAGAAGCCAAGGCAATTCGTGCAAATACCATCTATATATCTGTTATAAATATGTATATAGTTGGAATATATGGGAGTTACCGTGTATGCGCTCTAAGATGGATCAGCTAAAAAGTCTTACCTAACAGCTCAGCATGCTTGAAAAATAAGGCCCGGTTAAAAAACGAGAATTTCACCAAAATTCTGCATGAATTAAATTTTTTCCTGAAAAGTTTTTGTCAAATTTCTACGCCACCTCAAAACGATAGTAAGTATATATCAAACTAGTTAGGGCATCTCTAATAGTTACTGCTCAAAGTGGTCATAAGGAAGGATGATATGGCTTGTTGCTATATTTTGCGATGTATAAGGACTATGTAGGTATTAAGATGGACCCCGCATTTTATTAAAAAAATTCACTTACCTGTCACCTTCCTCTCTCTCCTCCCACTATTCACATCCAATCTTTCTTGTAAGTGTGACTCTTACTGCGCCCTCCCTGGTCCACCACCCATCGCCATCACCGCTCCTCCTCTATGCCACTACCACCTGTTGACGATTGCATCTAGAGTCAACACACTGTCCTCGGCCTCTCGACGGTCAGATCTAATGACAACACATCTTCCTTCGCCAACCAGCGGTTGGGTCCAGCCCCTCTCCATGCCACCAGATCTACAGGGGATGGCTGTGCGGTGCTCACTGCTCTAGTCGTCTTCCTTCTGGTAGCGACAATAGCAAGTGCGTAACAAATGTTGAAATTAGGCCCAAAGCTCATTTTCTATAATTTCAAAGCACGCAAGGTTTAGTACCATATTACTTAACTAAAGTGGGGGAGACTAATTTATAAGGTGGAGTCTATGCCACTCCTTGAATTATGGGAGTGGATGGTATGAAGATAGCTTTGGCTAAATATACACACGCGCACGCGCGCGCGCGCGTATTCGCGTATTTTCGTGTGAAAATCGCGTGACTTGTGACTTGTGACGCGCGCCGCGCCGTGATGTGGTGCGTCACTTGGCAGACTATGTCCACCTTGTTTTTGCTAAACCTTGTACCGTCTCTCTCTTTTTGACTGGTCATGAGACTGTTTATTTTTCGGTTTGAATACGGCGATTACGATGAATAATGGAGTCGATTACGATGAATAATGGAGTCGCCACGGTGAATATAGCGTCGCCACGGTGAATAATAGCGTCAGTTACTAGAGAGTAATTGAGACGTCTATAAAAGGCCTGAAGACGTCCAGGTTTGAATGGATCTCCTCCATTCCTTTCTCCCATTGTCTTCTTCCACTCTTGTACGAAGTGTTGAGCTATCGAATCTCGTCGACCTTTCTTCTCGGCGTGCACCGGGAAGAGAGGAGAGCGGGATCTCCGAACCATTGTCGCAGAGAAAACCTGCACGGGGCAGCAATAAGGTTTCTGGGCAGCGTATCTGCGTGACCGCTCCTACTACATCCTGCACTGCATTGAGTCTTCACTGCATCACGCCTGCGCTGCTTCCTGTTCTTCATCAAGCCCAACAGTAAGTCGTTCGTGTGATCGTACGACTTTGATACTATATTTTTCTTGTGTTTATTCCGAAGTATGATGAGTAGCCTACTGTTAGTAGTTAGTTGTGCATCACTAGTATATTATTTTTGTCTCCTACTAAAACTTGGAATTAAAATATTGCCTACATTTTCAACAATCCAGAAACCTTATTGTCGAATTTGTTGCAATACAGAAATGGTTAGTGCTTCTGATGCGATGAAACCTGAGAGGTTTTATGGTCAGAATTTTCGTAGATGGCAGACTAGAGTCAAGTTTTGGCTCATGTCTTTGGGGCTGTGGTGGGTTGTCCATCCGCAGTATCCATTTACGATTGAGCAGTACATGCAATTTGATAGTGCAAACAACACTGCTCTTGGTTGCATCTTGACTATTCTGGCATATCAGCTCTACGATGTGTACATGGACTATAAGTCCGTCACAGAGTTGTGGAATGCACTAGAGTACAAATATGCAGAAGCAGAGGCTGGTCGTTGGCTATACATGTGTGAGCAATTTTTTGACTTTAGCATGAATGAGGCTAAGTCCATAGTTGGACAAGCTCATGACCTCCAGCTATTAGTCGGTGAGATTGCGCACATGGGTTGTATGTTGCCTCCTAAGTTTGTAGCTGCGGGCATTGTTGCTAAACTTCCTCTTTCTTGGTGAGATTTTGCCACTAGCTTGAAACACAAGAGGGAAGAGATTTCTGTTGAGGATCTCATTGCTACCCTCGATGTGGAAGAAAAAGTAAGAGCAAAGGATGCACCAACCTCTTCTGGCCAGAACAATGCAAACTTCATTGAGAAAAAGACTGTAGCAAAGAAGTACAAATCCAACAAACTGAACAAGACAACTAGCTTTAAGAAGAAGAAAATTGAGAAAAAGGATTTGAAGGACATCACCTGCTTTGTGTGCGGAAAAGATAGTCATATGGTGAAGGATTGTCGCTTCCGCAAAATCAGAGATGGTGAACAGTCAATGGTAATCCACCTGTTGTTTTTTCAGCATGTCAATCCACTGATTGGTGGGTGGATACTGGTGCTAATGTTCACGTATGTTCTGATATTTTCTTGTTTTTTCTTACCAGGCAGTAGGGGCTTCCTCCGTCCTAATGGGAAACGGCTCGCATGCTTCTGCTCTTAGTGTTGGCACGGTGGATCTGAAACTTACTTCAGGGAAGATTATCCACTTAAAGAACGTGCAACATGCTCCTACAATAAACAAGAACTTTATTAGTGGTTCTCTTCTATGTAGAGATGGTTATAAACTAGTTTTTGAGTCGAATAAAATTGTATTATCTAAGTTCGAAAACTTTGTTGGTAAATGCTATGAGAGCGGAGACTTGTTCCGCCTAAGTACTTTAGAGTATTGTTATAATCTGAATGTTGTAACAAATTTAAATAAATGTGAGGCAAATATTTGGCATTCCCGTTTCTGCCATATTGGTTTTGATAGTATTGTGAGAATGTCCAAATTAGATTTAATTCCAAAATGTGAAATTGTCAAAAGATCAAAATGCCAGTCATGTGTCCAAGCAAAACAGCCTCGAAAACCTTTTAAAGGATTAGAGGATGAAAAGAACTTGACACCGTTAGATCTTATTCATTCAGATTTGTGTGAAATGAATGGATTATTGACAAAAGGAGGTAAAAGATATTTTCTAACTTTTATTGATGATGCAACTCGCTACTGCTATGTGTATTTGCTAAAAACTAAGGATGAAGCTTTAAACTACTTTAAAACTTATAAGGCCGAGGTTGAGAACCAACTAGAAAAGAAAATAAAAAGGTTGAGATCTGATCGTGGAGGAGAGTATGTCTCTCATGAATTCTCCCAATTCTGTTCTGAGCATGGAATAATCCATGAGTTCATACCACCATATTCACCCCAATCAAATGGGATAGCTGAGAGGAAAAATCGGACACTAACGGACTTGGTCAATGCCATGTTAGAGAGTTTTGGTATGCCTAAGGCATGATGGGGGGAAGCTATATTGACAGCAACTTTCGTCCTAAATAGAGTAATCACTACAAGGAGTGAAATTACTCCATATGAGGGATGGAAAGGGAGAAAACCTAATTTTAATTTTCAGCGAACTTGGGGGTGTTTGGCAAAAGTCAATATACCATTGCAGAAAAAGATAAAACTTGGACCAAAAACAGTCGATTGTATTTTTTTAGGATATGTTCAAAATAGCACGGCCTATAGATTTGTAGTAGTTAAATCAGAAACTTCTGAGATTATTGTTAATACAATAATGGAGTCTAGAGATGCTTCATTTTTTTAGAATATCTTTCCTATGAGAACAGTAGATAGTACTTCAACATGAACTGAGAATGTTCAAATCGATAATATCGAAAATGAAAATAATCAAACTTCTGAACTTTCCACCATTTTTGAACCTATTTATGATATCCCTGAGGAGGACAACAATTTAGTCACAGAAGCTCCTCGAAGGAGCAAGAGACAAAGGGTTGAGAAAACGTTTGGTGGTGACTTTATTGTATACCTCGTGGATGATGTGCCTAAGACTCTTTCGAAAGCTTATGCATCTTCTGATGCTGAGTATTTGAAAGAAGCAGTCCGTAGCGAGATGGACTCTATCATAGCTAATGAGACTTGGGAGATCACCGATTTTCCTATTGGGTGCAAACCTGTAGGATGTAAGTGGATTTTTAAAAAGAAACTAAGACCTGATGGCACTATTGAGAAGTACAAAGCAAGACTTGTAGCTAAGGGTTACACCCAGAAAGAGGGAGAAGATTTTTTCGATACCTATTCTCCTGTCGCCAGATTAACCACCATCAGAGTGCTTCTTGCGTTAGCATCTTCCTATGGTCTGCATGTTCATCAAATGGACGTGAAGACAGCTTTCCTTAATGGAGAGTTGGAGAAAGAAATTTATATGGATCAACCCGATGGTTTTGTGATTTCTGGATAGAAAAATAAGGTATGCAAATTATTAAAATCCTTGTATGGTTTAAAGCAAGCACCTAAACAATGGTACGAGAAGTTTTATAAGACTTTGACAACCGCTGGCTTTATTGTGAATGAAGCTGATAAATGTGTATATTACCGTTATGGTGGGGGTAAAGGAGTGATCTTGTATTTGTATGTGGATGACATACTTATATTTGGAACAAATACTGTCGTAATTGACGAGGTCAAATCTTTCTTATCTCGATGCTTTGATATGAAAGATTTAGGAGAGACAGATGTTATTTTGAATATTAAATTAATCAAGAATGAGAATGGGATTACTTTGAGCCAATCCCATTATGTTGAGAAAATATTGAGCCGTTTCGGCTTTGAAAATTGTAAAATTTCTCCAACTCCATATGATGCAAGTATTAAACTACAAAAAAAATCAGGGACTAGGAAAAGATCAATTGAGATATTCACAAATTATTGGATCACTTATGTTTTTGGCTGGTGCCACTAGACCTGATATTTCATTTGCTGTGAGCAAATTAAGTCGGTTTGCTTCTAACCCAGGAGATGATCACTGGGAGGCACTTGAAAGAGTGTTGCGCTACTTGAGAGGCACAACATCTTTTGGAATTCATTATCTTTGGATATCATACGTATTAGAAAGTGCAGTGATTCCAATTGGATCTCTGATGCTGATGAGATCAAAGCTACAAGTGGTTATGTGTTTACTTTAGCTGGTGCTATAGTTTCATGGAGGTCTTGTAAACAGACTATATTGATGAGGTCAACCATAGAAGCGGAACTTGTAGCACTTGACACAGCCACTGTTGAGGCTGAATGGCTAAGAGAGCTTCTGATGGACTTGCCGTTGGTTGAGAAACCAATACCGGCAATACTGATGTACTGTGATAATCAAACTGTGTTGGCCAAAGTCACAAGTACAAAGGATAATATAAAGTTCTCTAGACATGTGAAGCGTAGGCTTAAATCTGTCAGAAAATTGAGAAACTCCGGAGTGATAGCTGTGAATTATATTAACACAGACAAAAATCTGGCAGACCCTTTTACCAAGGGATTAGCACGGAAAGCGATTTCCGTTGCTTCTATGGATATGGGAATGAGGCCCATTTAAGTTACATCACAATGGTAACCCATGCCTTCTTGATCGGAGATCCCGTGACTTAGGTAATGGAAAAAATAAGTTGATGTTGTAACAAGAGAGTACATATTAATTGTTCCCATATCCTAATAAATAAAGTACTCTCAACTGTATGGAAGGTTGGTATAAAACCTTAATATATTCATGAGGGAAAGGTATTAGCCTACAGGATACCTAGAAAGAATACACCTACTTGAGCTTAACTGTTTGATCGCAGTTCACGAGAACAGGGCATTCTCTAGAAAGCTCATGAGTAGATAAGGGAGCATGACCATATAACGCTCCGTTTAGACGTGGTTCATTGATAGCCTAGTATCAGTTGAGGTTTCAAGTGAAGTCTGATTATGAAAAGCTGTGAATTCAAGGTATAGTCCATTCATTAGCTGTGAGAAGATGAATCTTGCTAATCTAGGTGTAAGTTCAACCCATACGGGACTTACATTATAAGACTGGTATATTAAAAAAATACTTCAGTACAATTTTTCGACATCTTTGTGCTTGCTGCTTTGGAATTGGTGGGAGATTGTAGAAATTAGGCCCAAGGTTCATTTTCTATAATTCCAAAGCACGCAAGGTTTAGTACCATATTGCTTAGCCAAAGTGAGGGAGATTAATTTATAAGGTGGAGTCCATGCCACTCCTTGAATTATGGAAGTGGATGGTATGAAGATAGCTTTGGCTAAATACACACACGCGCACGCACGCGCGCGTGCGTATTCGCGTATTTTCGCGTGAAAATCGCGTAACTTGTGACTTGCGACGCACGGCCACGCCGTGATGTGGTGCGCCACTTGGCAGACCATGTCCACCTTATTTTTGCTAAACCTTGTACCGTCTCTCTCTTTTTGACTGGTCATGAGACTGTTTATTTTTCGGTTTGAATACGGCGATTACCGTGAATAATGGAGTCGATTACGATGAATAATGGAGTCGATTACGGTGAATAATAACGTCGATTCGGTGAATAATAGCGTCGATTACTAGAGAGTAATTGAGGCGTCTATAAAAGGCACGAGACGTCGAGTTTGAATGGATCTCCTCCATTCCTTTCTCCCATTGTCTTCTTCCACTCTTGTACGAAGTGTTGAGCTATCGAACCTCGTCGACCTTTCTTCTCGGCGTGCACCGGGAAGAGAGGAGAGCGGGATCTCGAACCATTGTCGCAGAGAGAACTCGCACGGCGGCAATAAGGTTTCGGCGGCGCATCTGCGCGACCGCTCCTACTACATCTGCCTCGCATCGAGTCTTCATCGCATCACGCTGCGGCGCTTCTCGTTCTTCATCAAGCCCAACGATGAAGTCGTTCGTGTGATCGCATGCGATTTTGATACTATATTTTTCTTGTGTTTATTCCGAAGTATGATGAGTAGCCTACTGTTAGTAGTTAGTTGTGCATCACTAGTATATTATTTTTATCTCCTACTAAAACTTGAAATTAAAATATTACCTACATTTTCAACAACAAACATGATGAGTATTGTGTTGTGAGAGACTGAATAGGCAAGAGAAGAGAAAGCCAATTTTTTTGTTCTTCGTAGACGGACCATAAAATTGTGACTACCTGCAAGCTATGTCCATCTACCTTAGAAAAAATTACCACAATACTTAAAGCTGACCATAATGTTGCCACATAGACCTTATGCCTGCTTTTTATTCGCATTGTAGATGCCCTTAATTTATTGTACGTAAATCATTGAAGAGAAGGGAAGTGCAGACCCTATTACCGAGATAAATTGTACAAACAAATACGACTTGTACCGTCCTTATTTCAGCTCTTTCCACTGACCTGCAGGCTGCGTTCGCCGGATCAACCAACTCTTGGCGTCTTATCCGACATTATCCGACATGGACATGGAATCTTGTACCGGTGGCGAATGTCGATTCGGATCCTTAATATATATGGTATTAGCCTTCCCTTTAAGCTCGACAACAGCGGAAAATAATATGTATAATATGCCCTGTATTTGTATAGACATAAAGGAGTATCGATCGATTGGCGCGTGTCACGACAAATAAGGTGCACGGATCATTGTGTTCGTGTGTGTTCACGTGCAGCTAGCTAGTTGGTTCGACCAGTCAGAAGTACACAGCTGCTACATGCGAGCTCACCTGCTCGGCCTGTATCTGTGCATGTCTGCTCCGCAACGCCTTGACAAAAATCTCAACCAACGCAATATCGACAGCCCCGTGTAGGACACTAACCATGCATGCGTGGGAGATATGTGGCAATGGTGGCCACTGTGCTGCAGCTTCTCGAGGCCTTGTTTCCCCTGCATGCTACGGTGGGCAGAGCCTTTGCCCTCCACGTACGCTCTGGCCGGCTACTTTGCATCCAATAATTGGCTTAGATCTATGCGCTTGCATATAGGTTGGCAGGTATAACTTAAAAAAAACAGAGAGAGAGAAAGCCTACGAAAACAAACTAGGACGAAATTGCCCATACGGTCACCTAAAAAAGATGCTCATAGTCACCTAAAAAAGATGCTCGCACAGAGAAGTTGCCCTTCTGCGTGCAACGCTCACGTGGCAACTGGGAGCAAATGTACCGGGAATTCGTTACTTGCACCCATGGGGAGACCAATGTTGGTAACTTAGTTGCTTATTACAAGCAAATTAAGTAGTAAATAGCCTGCCTGGATAGAAATCTTGAGACAAACTGGAGGGATAAAAATCCAAGTACTCCCGAGGCAAATAAATACTCAAGTTCTCTCGATGATTTCACAGGTACAATTGGTTGTCTTTAGCATCTTGCTTCTGATTTTTAAAAGTTAGAAATCACTTAGTATACATCGTCTTTTTTTTTGCTTCTTTATTTTTTAATTAAATAATTTAAAAGGTTAAAAATCGTTACAGTGTAATTTTAGTCAACAGTCGAAAGTCACAACCTGAAGTTGCAACCATTTCTTTTGCTTTCCCCCTTTTCCTTTGTATTGTTCATGAAGATATAACAATGTTTTCATTTTTTTCTTATTTTTTTTAAAATTGAATGATTTAAAAAAACTAACAATCGTTACAATATAATTTCAGCCAACAACTGAAAGTGATAGCCATAAGCTACTTGGAGCAGCCCCAAAATCTCGGCTAAGTCGAAGAGAGGTATCAGATATAATTAATTCTACCTAGTGGCGGAACCACCACCGGATCAAACCGGGACGACTGCCCTGGGTCTCCCGGTGCTGATGCACTAGCAAGGTCGCTTAATCTTTTTGCATTGCACCTTTCTAGGGTTTCTCCCATATTCATCGGCTCGGCCTAAAAATCTACTGTAGGAGTGCCATCTTGGGGACATTCCAATGTTTGACGTGCCTGAATGACAAATATAACCATCAGTCATTACACGCACAACATATGGGTGTCGCATACGAAAGCTCCTGAAATGACCGAGTACCTGAACATCTTCCCCGACTCAGCATCGAAGTAGTATTCTGTGTACCCAGTTGCTGAAAATATAGGGAGAGATCAGTGCAACTAATTAACAACAAGCCGATAGTCTGCTGTCTGGATCAATCTTGTCAATACCTTAGCGGCACAAATACTAGCTAATACCGGTCTTTTCGATGGCCTTGGTGGACGACGGGTGCTACACATAGATATGAAAACCGGACCGGACCGACGGTTCGATCGGAAAAAATCGGAACCGAAGCCTAAGCCGGTTTGGTTTTACTAAAAGACCGGCTGTGCAAGTAAACCGCTTGAAACCGGAAAATTCCCAGTTAAACCGGCCGGTTTTGATATAAACCGGATAAAATCGGTGCCGGTTGGACCGGAGGTAAAACAACTGTGTGCGTTAGGCGGAGGAAAAGTTGGAGATTATAGCGCGCGCAGGGGGGTTCGAACCCAGGACCTCGTGAATGTCCAGCTACGCTTGCTCTACTAGCCAAGTGGGCAATTCCCACATTGTGATATATAAAAGCTAAGATTATTCTTAAGCTATTTTGAACCGACGGTTTGACCGGTTAGATCAGTGAACCGTGAACCAGAAGCTCAAGCGGTTCAATGACCGATCCGATTTCAATAACTATGGTATTACAGCAGTATAGCACGTGGGTTCGTCCTAAGTATTTTCGATTCCCGGTGCCTCCGCCATTGATCCTACCCGTGAAACGAGCTCGCATGGAAAGCAAAATCACAGGACAACGTGCACGATAAATTTTGTCAGCGACTGTCCCACAAGGAAATTAGTAAGTTTGTGAACGCAATCGCGATCGATCGACCGACCGACCAGCCCGTCCCAAAAGCAAAAAAGGCCAAGCAAAGCGATCGGAGGCAACCCAGACCACACCGACCCGACCCCACCATGTGCATGCCGCATGCCACCCTTTACATGCGGACCCCACGCAACGCACCACGCCCGCCCTGCCACACTCCACGCCTCACGCGCACCAGCTCAACTCTCTCGCGCGCTATATGACGACGCCCCGCGCGCGCCTCCCCTTCTCCCACCTCCTACCAAAAAAAAGCCCAAGCGCAGCACTACTCAAGAAATTAATCCTAGCTGGGCTCCTCGGTCGCCATGGGTAACTGCCTCAACACGGCCGCGAAGCAGCAGCAGCGGCGGCACGAGAGGGTGATGCCGGAGGAGAAAGAAGAGGAAGAGGAAGGCTTGCAACTCAGAAGGTCAATAGGCCAAGTGCTGCAGGAGGAACAAGAGGAGACAGAGGAGGCGGCGTCGATGCCGGAGGCGGCGGGGCTGAAGGTGAAGATCGTGCTGACGAGGGCGGAGCTGGATTGGCTCATGGCGCAGCTCAAGACCGGCGAGCGCCGCCTCGAGGACGTGCTCCACCAGATGGGCAACGCCCGCGCCGACAAGCAGCCGCCGCCGCGCGACGGGTGGCGCCCACGCCTCGAGAGCATCCTCGAGTGCCCGGAGACCTCGGCCGGCTTCGACGCCACCTGAGCGCAAGACCTTCCCACTCGCAGTTACAGCTCAGTTTTCTCCATGGCTTCGTGCTTGCTTTCTGGTTGGATCGACCATCCCCTCCTCATCGGTGCGTGTATGTGTGACACCGTACGTGTGATCGACAGGCTTCTTGTTTTTTTGCAAGGGAATGGCCTTGATTGTAAGAAGAAGAAGAAGCCGCCGCCTACTTGAGGTGTACTAGCTAGGATCAACAATTAATACTCCTATAGAGTAGATCTCTTGTTGCTTAATTAGCTTTTTTTTTAATTTGCTTTTGGTTTTTGGGTTTTGCTCTCTCTTTCTCTTTTTTCTGTCTTTCTGTAAATAGCGGTGAGATGGTAACAGAAGCCGTGCTGTAAGCTAATCAGGCTTTGGATCTGGTTTCTTCCCTGTACGTTTGCTAGCTTGTGCTTGGGAGTGCTTTTGGAGTTGTGGCCTATGACAGTTTTATCTCAAATCTGGTGCTGTAACATGTCTACTACTGTTGTGCCTCCGTCTAACAACAAGTGGAACGTTAATTGTCAGCACAAGTTCGATGTGATGGTTTTCCGTATCAGTTTTGCTACTTGCACAGTCGACTGAATTTTTTTTACTCTTAGTAATCTAAAGTTATATAGTATTAATTCTCCCTAAAAAAACCATTGCAAGATGTTTATCTAATAGATAAAAAATAACTAAGAATGAAGGAAAAAACAGTCGTCTGTGCAATAGTTAGTCCCTATTCGTATTGGCTTATGCTTTCTGCTTCTATTTAGAGAAGTCAGAGGTCAATATGATGTCTGACTTGTTTACTCCTTTTACTTATATCTCGCTCCGATGATGAGGTGAGGGTTATGGGTGCATCATGCATCATACATCATACTTCTCTCGCTTTTATTTCGTAGACATTTTTTACTGCTTATCCACTCATTCTAAAAACTATTTTTTATTTATAACTATTTATTTTTAATTAAAAACTATCAGCCGAACATGGGAGCCGGTAAAACAGAGGAAGCAGCACGACACCGCTAGCTCTGCTTCCATGCATGCATTCACACATCAATCCAATTAAGCTAGAGGATCCTTTGATTTTCTTCTTGTTATTATTTTCCGGTTAATTTCCACCCGGGATACTGCTTGCTATATGTAACCTCGATTGAGCACGTAGTGTCGTACACTCGTACTTGGATCTGGTAAAGTAGAGGCAGATAGATAGATAGAAATGACAGAGTTACCCGGCCGGAGGAAGGTAGACTAAAGTTATCAGTACCGTTTCCGGCCGGAGGAAGGTAGACTAAAGTTACGTCCGGGAAGGCTGGATGTGATGATACGGTTCAGGGCCCGTTTGGAATATTTGAAAACCACGGTGTCTAAAAACCATGACGTGTTTGGTAATCATAGTCTTAATACAGTGTTTTGTTTGTAAAAGTAGCTTTCCTGGGCTAACTAATTAGTTTTACCGAAATTTATCAAAGTTATATACATGACTTGTACCTTGTTGATCTTTGGGTGTACATTTTTATTGAATGTATACATGGTTACATGCATGATAGCTATAACTGCAATTCATGTCACACGAAAGCTTAGAGGCCAATGTTCTTCAGCGAGATATGTTTATACGGATATGCTAAAGCTCTGTTCAAAAATATTTTGGTTTTTAGCTGAAATAATGTTATAGTAGCTATTAATTTTTACAAGGTATTTAATTAAAAAAATAAATAAAATAGAAAAAAATAAAAAAAATACCTTTATATCTCCACCGATAATACAAAAGAAAAATAAAAAAGAAAATAAATCACTTTAAAAAATCAACGTGTTTCAAACATCTTTTAACTTTCGAGAGTCAAGAAGCCAGAGAGCCATTGCTGTTTGAAACCGGCCTAAGAGAATATACTTATTAGATGCAGATCGACATGCCCAAGAAGAATTTATGTAGCACTGCAGAGGTAACCGAGATGTGCAGATTTTCTAAAACTCCAAAAAATACTATGGTATTAGACATATTACAGTTTGTAAAACTACAACTTTTATTATATTTAAACACCTTAAAATTTTTAATATTATAATATTTTCGAAAACTATAGTATTCTCCGAAAACTCTGCCCTCAACCGCTATTTCAAACACGAGAGCGACGCTCTAATTTTTGCTTTTGGGTCGCTGCTCTGACCGACTACTAATCCCCGACTCAGCCTGCAGCCGGTCCAAGCATGCACATGGGTCTCGACGTGGTCGTCGTTGACCCATTGCAGTAGCTGGTGTAGTAGCAAAAAGTAATGTACGCTTCTGCTACTCCTGTCCTGTACCACCAATGACCCAAAATAGATACTCGCTCCGGTCAGTACAAAAAGCGACGTTTTAGACATTGATACAGATTTCGAAACACAACTTATATTAATAATAAAACAAGATAAAGTTATAATACCATAAAAGTACCTTTTGATTATCGTTTTCATATGTCCAAAAATATTCATTGAAATATTAATACCTAAAATGCAGGAGGTTTAAAATGCCGCAGTTCTCGGTCGATTCAACAACCCAAATATATTCGAGTTGACGCACAGAAATCCATTTGACGTGTATATGCCACGTGCGCCTGCGCAGAATTCCGTTCCGCTGAATCTATTTTGGAGTATTTTCTTGCGAGGATTCCGAGCGCCAATTCTGACACGAAATTTGCAGCCCCTTATTTCTAGCAACCTCAAGTGTGCGAAATATTTTGTCCTTTCGCACGTTGTGCCAGATCTCCGGTATCCATCTTTGACTACCAACTATCTGCTTTTATCGTACAACATATATAAGTTAGTGTACAAATAGGATTGTAGAGCGAGGAACATGCTATTCAAGACATTTACCTTGGTTTTTTTAGGTAAAGACAATGTATTACTCACTTCAATTATAAATGGGTGACATTTTGGGTATCAGGATGGTATCAAAAATGTATCTTTGATCACTAATTTTTATTATAATATGTTAATAAAACTTAACAAAACTATAATATTGTAAAGTTACATTTTGGGACAAATTTGCATATATCATTTTTATACATCTATCCTAAATATTCATAGAGATATCGATCGCCAAAGTTTATCAAGTTTGATTGCACATATACATCCAAACATCACTTTTCAAAGACTTGGGGGAGTAGTAATTGAAGTCCCGTAGAGTTTAACAAGTGGGGATACAAAAGCGATTTTTGCAAATGGTAAAGCATATGTTGGGATGTTCGTTTGGGCTACAGTTGATGACTTTTGACTGTAACTGATAGTTTTTATCTATATTTTTCGATACGGCAGTGAACAATGAAAAAGTCGACGTGAATAGTGTATACGGTTTTGAGCTTGAAAAGCCATTTAGAGAATCCGTATTAAGAGACCAACCCGTTTCGACGATTAGCTTTTTTTATTTTTAGAGAATCGAGAAATTAAAAGAAAAAAAAAAGAAAAAATTGGGACATGAAAAGGAGATAACCGTACGTATCAATGTCCGGTGGTGGAGACAGGCAGTCCATCAATTTCTTGGGAAGCACACGATAACGGGCCCGCTTGTCCGTGTAACTTGTCTGACAATTCCTTCCATGGCCAATCAATCCTCTGCATCTACCACGAAGATCAAGCTACCTAGGCAACACATCACGTCTCTTGCTCGGCGATGTTCTGTTCTTCTTTCAACCCATGTGGCCATGTTTCTTCTCTCCAGCCGCTGCCGTGTCTCCTCCCTGCCGTTTGGTTTTCTTTTTCTTTGTTGAATTGTCTCTTTCCGGTGTTTAACTATAAAGTTTGAACATACGAGTTGCCTGATTGAGAATAGATGGGTGTTCCGAATAAAAGCGGAGAAGACCTTGCATATACAGGGCAGTTGAAATCTTAAACATCATAGTACTTTACGACGGGATTTTTCCAATTTTTAGTTCTGTAGCTACAGATTATTGTTTAGCACTATCTGAATATAAGTTTGAATATAGATATAAATGGATTTGCTAATTCTAAGTCACCTAAAAATTCCTTATTTATAAGTCAATTCTTGTTGTAAATCGGCACGGACAATCTGATAATTTCATAATTGATAAAAGAAAAAAAAAAGAAAAGAGGGGCCCATCTGTCGGTGGACCGGGTTGAAGAGATAAGGATGTGTCCTCCCCACTCACTTCTGAGCGGCGTGGGCGACACTCCTGACGGCGACGCGCTTTACCTGGCGGCAAGCGAGCTCCACCCGGCGGCCCGCTCCTTCCATGCGACGCGCTCCGCTGTGCAACGTGCTCCCCCGTGCGGCCGCTCCTTTGGATCTAGGTGCGGGAGTTGCTCCCGATCCGGTTTCTCTAGGGTGCGGCGTTGGCTTGAGCGGGTTCGGCGGAGAGGAGGGGGCGGTGGCAGCTCAGATCCTCGGATCTGTCTGTTGGAGGCCACCGCCCTAGTGGTTCTTCCCCTCCTCTCTCTCGGCTATAAATGGGGGTTTGCTCCTCCTGTGATGGGCATCGAAGAGAAGTGAGCTCTCTCTTCATTTAATCCCTCTCTGCCTTTGGTTTGTGGTGTCTTGGTGTTCTCCTGGACACTTGGTGGCCAGTCTCGGCTGTCCCCAATGCTTGACTGCGAGGTGCTTGGCCGGCGCCTCTTATGTGCTTGTGTGGTGTCCCCTCACATCGACTTTGCTAACTTGTGAACATACATCAGCAAAGATGGGCTTTGTATCTCCGATTACCCTACTAATCTCTCTCACTGTGGCATAGAGATGTGCTAGGTTTTCTGGGACAGCGTTCTGTGGTGTGCCTAGCTTTGAGATCTCGGGTTTTGAGTATTACTGGCTTTGTGAGTATGCAGTTTAAATTCTTTGCATATTGTGGCTTGTTCATTAATCAGTGATTGCATGGAAAATTGTGGGCTGTGTTGCTCAATGATGAATATGGTTAAATACTGAAATTGGATGAAGTAGCCTTGAGCTCTAAATCTTTAGATTATTGTCAATCTCACTGAATGATTAAAGATTGATGCTTTGTTCTTTAGTCAGTGATTCTGTAGTTATTCAGTCTTGTAGTTTTCGGTATATGCATGTCTGTGGATCACTTCAATTCAGATTCTGATTACATGTTAATGTGTTAGTTCTGTTATGCATAGCTTGATAGGTTGAGATATCACAATCTATTGTTAAATCAAGTTGCATTTGCATACATTCCTGTTAATATTAAGTGGTCATTTTGAATACATGCACAATAAGCCGAAAATATATGATCTGAATGTGTTTGTAATTGAGATTGGTCAATTGTGATTTAGAGCTCAAAATTTGCAATCCTCTTGACATATCCAATTGATGAAGAGTATATGACCATAAGTAGTGGGACGGCCAATAGTTAATATTGTGTAACCCTACTTCTGAGAGCACCAAATATTAGTCAATCAAATTTGTGCTGTTTGTTAATCTTGATTGATTCTATATTCTTTACATTGGCATATAGGAGTGTTCTTACTCCTTTTATTGAACATGTGTTCTATTACAAATGATATGATTGAATTATATGATCATATGCAGTTTATATCATTTGTATACATCTTGACACTTTATTTGAGATTATCTATTTATGCTGGAATTATATCTATTTATATGCTTATACCACATATCTTACAACAATTCTAACCATTGTTTCATGCTCCTTCCTCGTCTCTGCAGTGAGTTTAGATTTGGGTTCACTCGCAAGCTGAACAATGATGGCTTCGAGGGTCTTGGGTAGTGGGAGGCGGGTAATGCTAGCAACCAATGCGGAGGGGCTTGCTGACGGACCTTAGGCACGAGGAGGGGTGGTGGTTGGTGGGGGTGGGGAATGAGGATTAATTAGGATATAGGGTGGGTGAGAAGAGTTACATACAGGGTGAGAATAGTTGGATCTTGAGTTAAGTAAAAAGAAAAATCTGAAACATGAAGAATTGACAACCCCAAAGAGAAAAGGGTCCAAAATTTTTTGCTAGTTGGTCTTTGTTCCCTGTCTATAAATATATATCGTTGTGGGTTCCGTGCGGTCAAACTTTTCAAGTTTTGACTATTAATATATGTTAAAGTATATAGATTGACTAAATAAAAATAATATTATATCCTACAAAATACTTAATATATTTATTATTATTATTTTTAGTATATTATGATAATAAATTATAGTGAAAGATTGCATTAGAGGCTGTAAAATATTAAAAGCTACCTAGATGGGGGAGCACCTATTATCTAGTTTCAGCACAGATTTACCTCTTCATTTTTAATTGTTGTTTGCAAATTGCACCGCGGCACGCTTTTCAAGGTTAGATCGGTCTTAGGATATTAATGCTTGCTTAACCTTGCCGCGAATACCTGTTGTAACCGATCATAAAGGCGGTCTTCGGGCGGTGCCGTTGTGGATGGGGGGCAACTCAGGACTTTTTGCGAGCGGGAGGTGGTGCCAAAGTTATCGGTACCATTTATACCGGTTTAATTCTTAAAATAATATCTTCCGGTATCGACTTACACGATGAACTGTTTTAGATTTAATATAATAATATAAGTATATATTTGTTTAATTATATTTATAATAAATATCACTTGTAATATTATTTCAAATATATAATAGCACTATCAAATATAATATATATAGTTCAATAGATAATATTATCAACTCAATAGATAATATTATTAATTTCGCCGATAAAGGTCGATATTTGGCCAGTATCAAAGCCAGCATCGAGCCGGTATGACCGGTATTAGCTGGTATTTGGGCCGGTATGATCTAGACTAACTTTATACCAGTTCATGTGATGATATAGCATATACCGACTGTACAGTCGGTACTGAAATAGTATTGATAAGATTGGATGGTGCACAGCTGCTTTTAGAGAAAAGCGTCGAGGTCGATCGAGCTGTGACCATTTTTTTTATCTTAGCTGCTGGGCCCCTACACCCATGTGCAGCCATTAGCTTAATCAGCTAAAGGCCAATTCGTCTTTTGCATCCAACAATATGTGGGGCTACGCACAGATCCGCCGAGATCGCATAGCAACTTCGCGCAGGTGATGTCCATCGAATCAATTGTAATTTCTAGCTAAAATTAAGCTCGCTAACATAAGTATTTTGATTATTTTCATACCAAAACTTGCTTGCAATTAAAACATGTCGACGTCTTGAAACTGATTCGACGTAATTGAACCAATCCGTAGTAAAAAAAAAAAGGAGAAGCAATCATGCCCGATAGAACCAAAAGCGGCGAGGAGAATGCTCGGGCGGGAAAGGAAGAAAAAACTGCGTGCGCCCCACCTTTTACAACTTTGTACGTTACGAAAAAAAGATCAAATGCTCTAGCTTGTGCCTGCAACGTACGGCCACTCCAGCGCCATGCAAAAAGGGCAAACGGTTGCAGTTGGGCGAGTGTAGTGTACAATAGGAATATGGAATCACCGACATGACATCTGTAAAGTTGATCAAGTTGGATTTTTTTGGAGACAGCACTATCTAAAGCAAACCACTAATTTAGTTTTCATATACTTCAGATGTTCTTCATGTTGTAGAGATATACATATACTCTATGTTGTTTTAATTTTTAAAGTCAACAAGATGCTACCTTGACCACTAATTTTTATCATTATATTTTCAAAAAAACTATGAAAGTATTTTTTTGACAAATTTACTTATTATTTTTGTATATCCAAACAACATATTTTAGGTAATATCTTATATCAAAATTTATACGATTTGACTGTGACTTCGTTTGTGATTGGAGAGAGTAGTACCACTTGTGTGACTGGTGAGAGTATTGTATTAGTCATTTACAATACTTTATTTTTTTCTTAGCTTTTATCCTGTGTTGGATACAATCGAGCACCTTTACGAGCCGCCTATGCATATGGGTCTACAAATTGTTCTAATAAGGCTCTATTCAAAAGTGATGTAGTTTTTAGCTGTGACTTTTGATTGATTGCAAGAGATTGAGAGAGTAAGAACACTCGCGTTGAGAAGTCACTCCATTTAAAATGGGTCCTGCAGTGTCGAGACCCGAATATGCAAACCCAGACTCTCTGTGCATTCTACACTAGTCCAGGATACGCTAGTGCACACAGTAGAAACATAGATATAATATCAACCTTATTCACGATTAACTAAGAAAAAGACTCAAATATTATTAATTATCAGAGTTACGACCTTATGGTCAAATTTACACCTTGACAGCCGAAAGGACTTAACAAATTAGCAGCAGAAACTCAATGAAAATGAAGTGACCATTTGACATGCCTACAGACAATCGACTGGGAAGCGAGACCCTAATATAAGAAGTTGTCGAAGTATCCTCCTCCAAGTATCTTCGGTTGATATGGTTCCTCTTCTTCAACTGAGCAAGTGTGGATATAGCTGTGAGTACATAGAGTACTTAGCAAGTCGTTTGTAATAAGAATGAAATATAATTATATAAGGCTTACCAAATAATGGCTGAGTAATTATTTTACAGAAAGAAATAATTTAAAGTAAACACAATAAATAGACTGAAAATGAACATTAAAAATAATTAATAAGTAAATAATCAAAAGAATAAAATAAACTACAAGTGAATTGATCATTCACCTAATGAACCACATATGAACTAACCATTTATGTATTGAACCGCTAATGAACTAATCATTCACTTTCCATACCTATCCCAACTCAGTTTTTAAGAAAACTCTACCCCTCGTGTGAAATAAATGAGCAATATCCATAATCATTAACACAACTATTTGAATAGTTTTATATTCTCCAGAGATTGCATAACTTTACCCACAAGATATGATCATCTTATAGAAACACTAGAGTAACATGCTTCCTTGGGCATGCTAGCAAGAAGATTATAACAAGAATGTTACAAAGTTCCATCGTCTCAACTCAGTTTCGTCCACTAAGATTTCACGATTGAGTAGACTAACCATCTAGTCGAACATATCTCTCTTATTTTCTATAGAAATATCTAACTGACACCCACTAATATACCATGGCGAAATCGAAATTAAAACATCATAAATTAATTAGCTAGGCTCAGATCAATGGCGTACAAAATTATGTCCTTAGACATTACCTAGGTGAGACATCCAAATCCCAGAAACACTAACCATATTTTTTCTTTTACTGCACGATCACTCGCCCAAGTGAAAAATAATTTTATTTAACCAACACCAATGATACTACCTATGTTATGGTACTCAAATTTTATAACTGTGACTGGCTACCACGATTTAGTATATCATTAAGTCAAAATTGATTAATTACTTAACATGTGATGATAAACCCAATGCAGCTGCCAACCTTGCTGCTGCGAAGTTGCTTAAGGTAAGACAACCACACATATATTGGTCATCATGTGCTGCACACTGCATTGATTTAATGCTTGAGAAGATCTCCAAGAATAAGATTATCAAACAAACAATATCGAAGGCGAGGGAACTCACCACATTTATCTATGCCCATTACAAGACTTTGAGTATGATGCGGAAGTTCACCGACAACAAAGACATTGTGAGGCCAAAAGCAACCAGATTTGCCACTGCTTTTCTCACACTAAATAGCCTCCTAGAGAAGAAAGAGAAGCTACGTCTTATGTTAACATCGGAGGACTTTGTGGAACTCAAGATCTCCAAGTCAATGAAAGGCAAAAATGCTACCCACATTGTGATATCCAACAAGTTTTGGAGTGAAGTGTCATTTACTATGAAGATCTTTCAACCTTTAGTGAAGTTGCTTCGTGTTGTTGATGGAGAGAGAAGACCCACCATGGGTTTTGTCTATGGTGGGCTGCTAGATGCTAAGGAGTCAATTAAGACACTGTTTAAGCAAGCAGCAGACAAATACAAGTTCTACGTTGAAGCCATTGATTTCTATATCAATGGGAAGCTTGATAACCCTCTTCATATGGCTGGTTACTACCTAAATCCCTACTATTTTTATAGGGATTGTGGTAAGATTGAATGGATGAGGCAATCATGGGAGGAGTCCTAGATTGTATTGAACGTTTTTACCCTGAGACACACATTCATGATCACATATCAAAGGTAGAAATGAGAGTATATAGGACTGCAGCTGGAGCATTTGGAAGGCCTCAAGCAAAAAGGTTGAGAGAAGCTAATGATGCTGATTTTAATCCAGGTAACTTTTAGTGAGGTCTCAAGCAAAAAGGTTTTGAGTTTTAATTCTACTTGTCCAACTAATGATCCTTTTTCTGTTTAGCACATTGGTGGGCATTATTTGGATCAGCTGCTCCCAAGTTTCAAGCCATTGCATTGAAGGTTCTAAATTTGACATGTACTTCTTCTGGATGTGAAAGGAACTGGAGCGCATTCGAATGGGTACTTTCTTTCTATATATACTTATACTATTATTGACTTCCTTATTCCAATACTATTTCTAATTTTTTGCATGCTTCATTTCATAGATTCATTCGAAGAGAAGAAAAGATTTGAGGTGGACAAAATGAATAAAATTGTCTTTGTCCAATTCAATGCAAAAATTCTTGATAGGAAGAAAGAGAAGGAGAAAGATCCTGCAGCTTCAAAGGAGATGAGCAAGGCGGTTGAGTGGATTGTTAGGGATGCTGATAGCTATGATGAGTTGGTACCGGGGTCTGATTTGACATGGGGGTTAGTTGACCAAGCAATGGGCACTGAAGAGGCCTTGCAACCTAGGAAGAGTTCTAGAAACACACCAAATGTGGGATCATCTTCAGCAGGACTTGAGGCCTTACATGAGCTAGAGTTTGGCATTGATGGTACCGAAAGTGAAGAAGTAGAAGATGATGATGACAACTTGATGGTTGATGACAATGATTCAGACCATGCTGTTAGTGATGCAGGACAGTAGATTACTCGAAATCTATTTAGTCATATGATAGTTTTTGGTTTGGTAGCTTAGCTAATCTGCTATATAGAAGGCAGATAGACTACTAAACATTTAGTGAAAACTGCGAAGGCAGCTAGGCAGATAGGTTTTACTTTTAGTGAAGGGATTTAGTAACAATAGGTCTTACTTTTGGTAAAGGGATTTACTGACAAGGCATTGTTTTGCTGTATAGTGGAGTAGTGAACTTGCCATATGACTACATGGTTGGAACTAGGAGCAACATCATATAATATCAATGAACTATAAACTTTACTTTATTTCCAATTTGCTTTACACTTGCTGATTTTCAATGTGTGCCAATGCTTTAAACTTGATTTTGTTGAGTTTTGAACTTGATTCCCTAATGGAACTAGTGCAGCAAATTATTTCATTCCACATGAAGGTTGGTTCTGACTAGAGTTCATGGTTGAATATTTATCTTATTCTATTACAACACTTTGATCAATGTAATGCATACTGTGTGAGTGTGTGTATGTTTAGTCTTTTAATGACCATTACCATTGTTAATCTGGAAGCATTTTGAGCTAGATGATGTTGACCAGAAGAGGTGAGTAACCTGTAGTCCTGCACCTTGTTTCTTTCAAGGTTAAAATCTATACAACCGATTCTTTGGTTGTTGTCTTTGTTTGCAGATATGGGGGAGTACTGGACCAGTGGCTGCGCATGATTGAATCCATCAATCCAATGGCATATCAAAGTCAAGCTCACATGCTGGAAACAAGCTTGCTATGCAGGCAATGCTCCAATCTGAAATTCCTCAGATCATATTTTTTGCTCAGTGATTTTCATAATCTGTAACTTATGCTCTAAATGCTTTTACAAGAATTCATGATCCTCCCTACTGGTGCTTCATCCTTCAAGGAGGCTATGAAGATGGGTGTTGAAGTGTACCACAACTTGAAGGTCATTCTTTAATCATCCTTTCTCTTTTCTGAATATTTTTTGCAAAATTGAACAGTACTCATGTTTGCTATTGTTCTGTACAGTCTGTTATCAAGAAGAAGTAAGGGCAGGATGCTACTAATGTCGGTAATGAAGGTGGTTTTGCTCCAAACATTCAGGTTTGTCCATCAATCTTTATGTCTTGCCTCTCCTTTTGTTGATCTGCTGCTTTTCAGTTTCTTTTGAGATGTCTTTTTTACCTTGCTTTTGTATTTTTTGCCTCAACCACCTATATACATCAAAACAATTGCATCAAATGTGGCTTTGATTTTATATGAATACACATATATAAATCCATTATTAAAAATATAAAACTGGTTACAAGGCCGAGTATTGGGCCAATTCCCGTATAATCGCTACAAGGTCAGGTGACCGAGCGAGTACCGAGTACCGAGTTTTAGAACCTTGGCTAGGTACATCCTATATTGGACATGTGGTTGTACATAAGGCTCAGATCAATGGCGTACAAAATTATGTCCTTAGACATTACCTAGGTGAGACATCCAAATCCCAGAAACACTAACCATATTTTTTCTTTTACTGCACGATCACTCGCCTAAGTGAAAACTAATTTTATTTAGCCAACACCAATGACACTACCTATGTTATGGTACTCAAATTTTATAACTGTGACTGGCTACCACGATTTAGTATCTCATTAAGTCAAAATTGATTAATTACTTAACATGTGATGATAAACCCAATGTACTACAGCATGGCTAAGCATACTAAACGTACAACTCATATGACAACTAGTATTGTATCATCAAGTAAATATCTATTCTATGGTGATAATGGAATCATGACATTCAATTCATCAATTAAGGGATTAAGCAAGTTGGACAATAACTACCAGGTACAAAGATTTATAATAAAATAATAATACACAATAATTTTAAATAATATAATAAATAATAGATTTGAAAACTAGGTTCAACATAATCAAAGGGCATGACTTGCCCTGGCCTTGCTCAGTTACCAACTCTTGGTCTTCAAATCCTGCTTTAGCTTCGTCGAAGACGTTATTTAACGGGAGAGAAAGCGAATGAAATATAAATAAAATTTAAGTGAACTCTGAAACCTCAAAACTAGAACTATAAGATATAGCTCAATTTTAGATGAATTTAGGAAGAAGAATTGGGTCAATCGGAGTTAGGACGAAGAAGAATGGGTCTTCGAAAGATTTAAATCTAAAGAAAAAGAAAAATTAGATTTACTAAAATTATTTTTCTAAAGAAAATAATTGCCCCACCATCCTACCGCACGGACGGTTACTAGCATTTGTTAATTATGATAAAGTTACTATCATATGCATATCAAGTTATTATATGTAATTCATGAAGTTATTTACAGTTCTTACGCACATTAGATTCGTGCACCCCTCCCCCCTTTTGCAAGTGGTACTATGTGCCCTTTTTTCTGAGATTTAGTGGGGTTGTTAGTTATGAAAAAGTTACTATCTTCTGAATATAAAGTTACCATCTATAATTCATTAAGTTACTTACATTTGAAAAATTACTAACTCATACACTAAAAGTTATCATCTATAATCCACGAAGTTACTTATTGTTCTCACATGAGAACTTTCGGCATATCAGAATATAACTTTCGCATGGCAATACCACCAAAAGTTACTATTTTCTAAACATAAAGTTATCATTGATAATTCGTCAAGTTACTTACATTTGTAAAGTTACTATTTCATGCAAAAAAAGTTGTCATATATATAATTCGTGAAGTTATGCACCAACCAAGTTACGCACAAACCATACTAGGAAGCCAAGTCGCATGCGTGGCTAGCGATCAAACACATATATATATATATATATATATATATATATATATATATATATATATATATATATATATATGTATGTATGTATGTATGTATATGCGTGGTTAGCGTGAAAGTATATGTATGTATGTATGCATTATATATATATGTACATACATACATATATATATATGTACATATATGTATATATATGTATATATATACATATATATACATATCTATACATACATATATTTATATGTATATATGTATGTATGTATACATGTATATATGGAAACGTATTTGGTGCAAATGCACTATTCATTGCTAACATGTAACACAACCATGGGCGGTCCAATCTCACATGGACGGCCTGGATGCAGGCGGGTGGGATGCCCCTCATCACTTACGCCGGTTTTTGAAAAACCCCTGGCGGTCACATTTGTTTCGCAAAAACACACCTGCCTGCAAAAACAAAACCACCACGCCCTCCCCCAACGCCTCTCAAGGGAAAAGCTGCCACCGTCTCCCTACTAGGGTTACGCGCTGCACCCCTTTGCGTCAGCCCGTTCCTCACTAGCCCCCTCTGCGCCAACCCCCTCCACCAGCCTTGTGCCGCCTCGCCCTCGCCGCCCCCTCCACACCTCTACCCTCCGTGCCAGCCCCCTCCTCGTCACACCCCTTCATACATCTTGCTTTGCACCACTGCCTCCCTTCGACCCAGGTTCCTCCTAGCGTCGCACTGCCACCCCCTCCACCAGTGGACCACCTCAGCACTGCCCCCCTCCACCACTAGACCACCCTGGCGCCGCATCCCTCCCTGTAGCACCGCCGCCCCCTCCGACCCGGTGCCCAACTACAAGGGAACCACAGCTGCACTGCTGCCCCTCCAGCCCTGCACCACCTCCCTCCTCCTCAGCGCTCACAGGTATTGATGTCATTGGCCACAATACAATTTAATTTCACAATTCTTGATAAAAACCAAGAAGTCTTGGTGTCCAAATTTATTTGAATTTGAGACCTAGAGTTATAGATGTCATTGGCCACACTACATTTTAATTTAGTGCTGAATAAATTGTGTAAGGAAAAGTTATGGTTTTTGTTGGTTTAACCACTTCCAAAATATTCATCCCTAGTGATTCGAGCATGGTAGATAATCACTCATGTGATAGCATAAATATCTCAACACATATTTTGTATAGAGACACTCACATACAAATGCTAACATAATGTATTGGTTGTCGGAGCCTGGGTTAGCAAACCGAGATCCTCTGTGATTCCATCGCACTATTTTTTGGATCAGTAGATAGTGATCACAGATACTTTATTGTATAACAAAATATATTATGCGAAAACTTAGTTAATACAGTAATAACTTACTCATGGGCCGAATAGGTAGAAAACAAAAAGTGCAGCAGCGAAAACTTCACACAGGTGGGACCCTCAGGACTTGCTCACAAGCAGCTAATTGGGGTTCGCGACCTAGTTCTTGGCCTCATCGATCTCCAGCTCTGTCGACTCCTTTAATGCACAATAATGCTTGTCCGTCTTACCTTACTGACTGAATGATGGTAATTAAACAAGAGTGAGTACAACCGTACCCAGTAAGCCACCACATAGGATACAATAATAATACATGCAAAGCTGTCAAAGGAGGCTTGAGATTCTTTTAGTTGCTAAAAGCGGTGTGTGTGTGTGTGTGGAAACATATCCAATGCACTATTTAGTGGTAACATATAAATGGCTTTGTGGACTGTCGGATCACCTTACTGTAATGCATTTAGCACTACTGCATCATGTACTAAGTTATTATCGAGACCTAAATATGTAAATTCAAACTCTCCTGTATTTTCTAAACTAGTCTAGGATCATGCTAGTGCATACAGTGAAAACATAGATATAATAACGACCATGATCACAATTAATTAGTAAAGACTCAAATATTATTAATTATCATAGTAGCGACCTTATAGCTAAGCTTACAGATAATAGCCTAAAGGGCATAACAAAACTGTCTAGCAGTGGAAAAATAGAAATAAGTATAGTAGCCATTCAACATACCATAGGCAATCGATTGGGAAGTGACATCCTAGTCTAAGAAGTCATCGAAGAATCCCTCTCATAGGTTAACAGTCCTACCGGTAAAAGCTCCCTCTCGTGCTAACAAAATATCTCAATGATGAAATCAAGGTCGAAAAATCATAGATTATTTAGCCATGTCCATCTTATACTAGATATATGGTTATACGATAAGATTCAGATCGATGGCGTACAAAATTAAGTCATTAGATGTTATCTAATGAGAGAAAAAGCGAATGAAATACAAATAAATTCAAAAAAATCCACATAAAATCCAAAAAAATAAAATTAGAACCAAAAGAGAGAGCTCAATTTTAGATGAATTTAGAAAACATAATTAGATCAATCATAGTTCGGACGAAGAAGAATGAGCTCTCGGAAGGTTTAAATCAAACAAAAAGAAGAGAAAATGGCACATTTAGCTTTTCTAGATTTATTTTTCTAAAGGAAAATCAATTGATGATGTCGGCAAGGCCTTTTGAATTTCAGCCAAATTATTTTGTAAAGGAAATAGGTGTTGATAACTGATAGGTGGGCCATTAGTGTATAGATCAAATTCACGGGCTTAGTTCATGGTCTGCAGTGCACCAGATGCTTGGGCTTGGTAGATGACAAGCGGGGCATAGGTGTCATAGACAAGATGCATGGTGAACTGAGTATGCAAAAGCTCATAGGTGCTGACGTGGCTTGGAATGATGTCATGGTTAACGCACGACGGCGAGCGGACCGAGGCAACTTTTCGGGGACCAAAGAGACGGCGTGGCGAGTGAGGCGAATGGTGAAGCATGGATGGCTAAGCTTGGTCGACAGTGCAAATGGACAGTGGAGGAAGAATGGTGCTCGACAGAGATCACACCGACGGGAAGGGTCAAAGGTGTGGCTCACCGTAGAAGAAGATGAAGCAGCACAGAAGACGAAGAAGTTTGTCAATGGCGAAGAAGAAGAGGCTCTAGCGAGGTGACTCTGATGAGGATGATGATGATGGTGGATGACTCGACGACAGATGTGAGAGCAAAAATGATGAGTGGCTTGGGTGCAAAAAATGAGAGGGTAGTGCGCTATTTAAAGCACGGTAGCACAGACTCCAAGGTGAACACAACACGGATGTCTGAGTCGAGCACGACACGGCGGTGAGGCGAACTTTAGCACGGACATGGAATCTCAATCAAAGGCGATGGTCTTACAAGGTAGGCCTAGCTGGCGGCCGGACAGAGATAGACATGACAGCTATCATCACAACAGATGGCAGCAAGGTGGATCAAACGGCCGAGGCGACGTGAGCTGACATGCACGCGAGATTGGGCAGAGGTGGATTAGGCCAGGATGGTGAGTTTGGCCACGTGTGTGTGGGTGAAGGAGTGAGCCAGCTCTTGGGTTTCGGCCCAAAGGCTTTAAAAATTTTTCTATGGTTTTCTAATTTTAGAAATTAGATTAACTTAAATTGAGCTCAAACAAATAGCAAAAAAAATCCAAAAAATGAAGAAAATATAAAAAAATTTCTTGTAGCACAAGGAATCCAAATAAAATAGATTTTGAATTAATTAAAAGTTATTTTAATCACATTAAATCTTTTTAATTTCTAAAATTCAAATTAAGCTTTAATTAATTTAAGAAAATCTAAGTGGTTAATTTTATTTGAAAAGCTTCAAGAAGACTCTGAAAGCTAGGATGTTATAATTATGACCTCATGTTTTTGTTGTATTGTCATGGATAGTGTTGATCGACAAGTACCTGAATTGTTCTTGCCCATTTTATTTTTGTTCAATTGCTTGTTCAATTGCTATGTTCTGGGTGATACAGGTTAGGGAGGGTGCAATGTTATGGATGGGTTGATGCTATGATTGAAATGTAAAAATTTTAGTTCAAGTTTATTTCCTGATTTGTGCTTGTGAGTTGCTTTAGAAATTTACTCTGAATGCTTGTGATTGTGAGACATACGTGAAATTTACTCTGATGGTTGATGGTTGAGTGACAAATGTATGAATGAAAAATGAATCTAAATAGTGAGAAATTGCTTTGCTACAACATGTGTTTTTCTGAATTGCTACAGCATGAGGTTCTCTTAAGAGTTAAGAGTTCAAGGTAATAAGATGTCTTCAAGAATATCTATTCATTTTTTGAATTGCTACAGCATCAGGTTCTCTTTAGTTTTGATGCATTGGGTGAATGCAGCAAGAAAAGAACATGCAGATCTAGTGAGACGCAATGAACTGACATCAAATTATCTGATAACAAAGTATGCTCGACACAAGATGTTGCTGCTGCTACTTCTCAGTCTAGTGTATTTCTGTCATGACTTCAAAATATATATACCCATCAAGGAATAAATTGGGGGAGATTCATTAACAAGCTCAGGTGACAAAAAGAACTAACAAAAATCTAGGACATCAATTTCATTCATCTGGTGACAAATAGAAATAGCACTTCATTTTCTCAACGTTCAGACTTCGTTCATCATGTATCAGTTGAAAATGACATAGTACATGCAAAATGGCATTACATGGCCATTACATATCCAACAATGACAGAGTACTTCATTACATATCCAACAATGATAAAGTACAAATTTCCACATTCACACATTGACAACAACAAGTAGCAATTTTGAGAACCAAAAAATACATAGCAATTTCCATTCATTCCTCCTTGTTGCTACGCTTCCTAACATTGAAGCAATCAAGAGAGTTAGTAAAAAATAATTTAGAAAATTTCTGTGAATAAATGTTGTTATCATTACCTTGGTCAATGTGTTGTCCTTCTCAAAGGGCAATTGTGGCTGTCATGGTACACAATCTTCTTGCATGGCCTACACATAGATGCCACCCTTATTTTGTTCTCCGCATTCTCTTTTTTTTGCACATCTTTCTTTACCTTCTATTTTGGCTTTGTTTTCTTGCTTCTCTTCTTGGAGTTAACATCGTTTGGTGACTTTATATTGGCTTCCTTAGGGAGAGGACAACATGCAAATGCTTTAATCTTTTTAGCTCTAATTACCACATTCTCAAGAATCAGAGGAGTCACTTGGTCCCCAAATGTTACAAACCGATTTCGAAGAAATTTAAAACTTCATCTGTTCCTTCATCACACTGAATTTTTTCCTCTTGCTGTGTATTTTTGATGCCAACTTTTTATTAGATTGTTCTATTGCATTCCTTGGTTTTTCTTGCAACAAATTGCCATCTCCATCAAAGACGTCATCCTTGTTAGCATTTTAGTTCACCTTTTTAACACACATGAGCTTGGTAGCTTCTTAAGTTATAGACTCTGCAACACACGGACGATATGGTGACAAGAAATTCCAAATGACTCGAAGAACATCTAGGAGCATTTGGCATCTTTTGTTGCAAGGTTGCAGCGTACCCCTCTTATCTTATTTGAGTCATCGCTAACTATTGAGATTTTATACTTTGTTGCAGTTTTCATGTTCTCCACATTGCAATGCTCCTGATAGCAAACACTTCTTTCTAAAACTCAGTGAAGACAATGAATGTGAAGGTCTCACTTCCATACTTCTCTATTGCTCAAGTAATCTGCAACATAGGCATTATCAGGTTCCAACTTATTTTGATGTTGTTCTTCCACTGCATTAACAAATCTAATCCAAAACTCCACTAAAATACTTTTTGAATCTAATAAACTAATTGCAGAATGAGTTTGAACTCTTTGACCTTGAAGTGGTTGTAGTGATTTCTACCAAGAATACATCTTTAAAGTAAGCGGGTACCCATGATTTACGGATTTGGTACCGAGTAGTCAATGACTCATTATAGCCAAACCAAAAATAGAAATAATGAAAGAAAACTGGCCCTCAAATTCCTTTGGAGTTTCTGAGGCTCATACACATGAGTTAACATGTTGGTATAATAAAGGGTTTTTCCTCAAATATAGCGGCACCTTCACTAGAAGCTTTTGCAAAATATGCCACATGCATAACCTATGCGTGCTAATAGGAAAGGTAGTGGAAATTGTAGTCTTCATACCGGCATATTCATCGATTATGATGAGTCTAGATGCAACTCCTCCCATTACTTTCAAGAATGTATGAAACAAATATACATACGTCTCAATCTTCTTTTTACTTAGTAATATAGCCCCAAGCAAGACACATGCCTTATGGTGAATTACTCCAGTGAATGGTGTGAAGATTATGTTGTAATGGTTAGTGCTATATGTAGAATTAAATGATATATGATCTATAAAATGGACATAACTCTTCTGACATGTACTATCCACCCAAAATGCTTGTACCAACCTACCCTTGTCATCAACAACATAATCAAAGTAAAGTAAATAATTTATGTTATTCTTCCTACAAAGGTTGTCAACAAATATCTATGCATCTGATGGCTTAATGTAACATCCTGATTTTTAGAGCCTTTTTGAAGTTTTTCTAAAAATAAATTCACCATTTAGATTTTTGGAATTAATTAAAGCTTAAATTGAAATTTTATTAATTAAAAGGATTTAATTTGATTAAATTAAACATTAATTATTGATGAAAGTATTTTATTTGGATTCTTCATGCTTCAAGAAATTTTTCTGGGTTTATTTACTATTTTCTAGAGATCAATTGAATTAATCTTGATTTTTGAATTGGAAAACCTTCAAAGATTCTTAAAAAGCATTTGGACCGAAACCCAAGGTTCAGCCCACTTCCCTTGGCCCAGTCCATCTGGCCGAACCCTCGCACTTGCCACGTGTCAGCCATCGGATGCCCACCCATGCAGATCCGCCCATCCACGCGTCGTTCGCGCGCGCGTCGTCTCTAGCCTGTTACGCCTTGGTGTTCGTGCTCGGGCCGAACTCTTCGTGCGTTGTCTCTATGTCTAGTATGGTCCATCCTACCTCGGCCGTGTGTGCCTTGGACACTTCGTCCTCTGGGTATAAAGCCGGTCACCCACTTGTGTTCTGAGCCATCTCAAAATCGCTGCCCAAACCTGTCCTCCATCGCCTTGGTCTGTGTGCCACCAATTTGATTCAATTGCGCCGCGCCCCTTTAGTTTCTTGAAGCACCATCCTGGACCCTGTGCCATCGACGTTAGAGCCAATGTAGCACATAGCCACGCTAACCGACCCTTCAGATTCTCTGTGAACCGAGACCATCGAGGGTCGAAAGTCTGACATCCTAGGCCCATGTGTCATAGTCACTGCTCCATGCACCCGTAGATCGAGTTGAGTTAGCCAGCCACGCAAGCCATCCATGTCAGCCCTAATCCAACGTGTCTGCCATGTGTCATGCCACGTGTTCATCACATCAGCACCACCGAGCCACCACACCGTGCAACATCAGCTGCCACGTCATCATGCCACCTCAGCAACCATGTCAACCCTAGCACGCCTTATGTCATGCCATGTCAACCCTAGGTGCCACTTGTTAGTCCATGTGTCATGCCATGTTAGCACTATGTAACTTTCTGATTTTTAGAGCCTTTTTTAAAGTTTTTAAAAATAAAAGTAACTATTTGGATTTTCTTCAATTAATTAAACTTAATTAGAATTTTATAAATTAAAAAGATTTAATATGAATAAAATAAATTTTAATTAATTTAAAACTTATTTTGTTTGGGTTCCTTGTGTTATAAGGATTTTTTGTATTTTCTTGAATTTTTCAGATATTGTTTGAGCTCAATTTAAAATTCTAAAAAAACTTCCTGTTAGGTCACCCATCACCACAACAGTAGCATGCTTAACCTCCCAACCAAACAGCCATCTAAGCATTTCTTCTTTGGTGACATAGCTCTCTTCCGGTCCTTATATTCGTTAGAACAAGCATTGTTCATCTTCTCGCTCCAAACAACCAGAGAAAAATCGAGAGACATGAACTTCTTTCTCTCCCCTCTTCCATGGTAACTTCCAATCCAGACCTTATCTCAATGTCCTCCCAAAGGAAAATTATGCCAAATCAGGCAAAGAATCCATTCCATCCAGCCTCTTTGTATTTTGTTCATCCGTTTGCCTGCCTTTTATCACCTATTTTCTAAAACGGACTTAAAACCAACATCCGTGAATTAGAGTCAGTTTATATCTCTTTCAAGCCTATAAATACGACCCCTTGACCCCTTCTAAGCCTCCCCAAAGTCGTGCCAAGTCTCCCCAAAGGCTACAACACCATTAGCACCGAGGCCCTCCAGTGAGATTTATCGTGATCCTTTCACATCACATTGTGTTCTCATGGAATCTCTCGAAATCGAGTATTCCTCAATCTAAGTTGGAATCGCTTCCCAACGTTGATTCATCGCCTCTGGTAAGCTTTAGCCAATGCTGTCACAATTCTTATACTTGTCTCGATGCGTTCTACGTAGTGCTTCCTTCCTTTTTCCCAAAAACCCTCTACAAATTTTTGCCTTTGACACTTAGCCACGGCCGCCTAGGGCATTTCGTGTTTCCATATATCCGATGGTATTTTCTCCAAACATTTTATGTTAAAACATGCCAAACCAACCTAGGTAGCTATCTACCAAGTGGTTTTGGATTTTGTTTACCAAGCACCAAGATATTAAGTTTTTCCTTTTTCTCTACCAACATCGTTGAAACGTTGATTGTGTCATCTTTGGTGAGTTTCTGGCTAAGCCGACAATTTTCCTGGATTCACCATGTCACGTTCTAACCTGTGCTTACCCTACTTCTCAGTATTTTCTATATGGGAATTATTCCTCTCTTCAACCCATGTTATTGTCTCCACCCACACTGTCACCGTGCTTCGTTTAACATGCCGTCACTTCTTATGTGTTCCTCGGGTTCCCAACGACCCATTTTGCTAGTTGGCTTCACCTCTCGTGTCTTCTCGCACTGGCACCATACCAAAACATTGAAGCAGTTGCTCTGTTCTGTGTCCATGAAGGAATATTCCTTCAAAATATTCTCTCATTTTTTCAGTATTATCTTGTTCATCAAACTTTAGATGACTCGTTCTCCTCCGTCCGAACTATAATTGAGCCAGTTCTTTTTTCTTACATTCATCTAAAATTGAGTTTTATCTTTTGGTTCTTATTTTGTACTTTTTAAATTTTATTTTAATTTATTTGTGTTCATTCACACGATAGATGACGACTTCGAAGGAGCAGAAATAGGATCTAAAGATCAAGAAGTGGTAACTGAGCAAAGCCAAGATAAGTCATATTCTTTGATTATGTTAAACCCATCTTTGAATCTATTTATTTATTATTTTGTTTTAACTTATCATTCATTGCTATTTTAATACAAACCTTTTATATGGTAGTTATTATATAATTTGATTAATCACTCTCTTGATAATTTGGATGCTATGATTCCATTATCACCATAGGATGGGTAATTATCTAGTGATGTAATATTAATTATCACATAGGTTGTTCATTTTGTTTGCCTAGCTATGCTTATAGTTACGATGGATTCATAATCACATGTGATTAATGAATTAATTTTTACTTAATAAGATATTGAATCTTGGTTGTACCCATGGTTATAAAATTTGTGTGCCATAATATTAGTTTGTCCTTGGTATTGGTTATACAAAATGGCTTTCACTTGAGCGAGTGCTTGTGCAGTAAAGGGCGAAGTGTGGTTAGCACTTCGAGGGATATGGATGTCTTGCCTAGGTAATATCTAAGGACTTAATTTTGTGCGCTATTAATCTGAGTCTTATCGTACAACCACATGTCCAGTATAGGATGGATCTAGCTGATCAATTTGTGATGTTTCAACTTTGATTTCGCCATTGAGATATAAGTGGGTGTTGGTTAGACATTTCCACAGGGCGCAAGAGGGGACAATTATCATCTAGGTGGTTAACTTACTCGACAACGAAACTTTAGCGGCCGAGATCAGGTTGACGTTGAATATTGTAAAAGCCTTATTGTGATCTTCTTGGTCGGCATACCGAAGGAAGCATGTTATACCGGTGACATAACAAGGTAATCACATCATGTGGGTAAAGTTATGCAACCTCTCATAGTATAAAACTATTCAAATAACAATGTCCCTGGTTACAGACAATACTCGATGATTTTATATGAGGGGTAGAGATTTCATAAAACTTGGTTAGGATAACTTTAAGAAGTAAATGGTTAGTTCACTATTGGTTCAATACATGAATGGTTAGTTCACGGGTGGTATATTGGGTGAATGGTTAGTTCCCTTGTGGTTTATTCAATTCCCTTTGATTATTTACTTATTAATTACTTTCTAAAGTTCAATTTTAAACTATTTATTGTATTTACTTTAAATTATTGCTTTTTGCAAAATAACCACTCAGCCATCATTTGGTAAGTTTTGCATACTATATTACATTCTTGTTACAAACGACTTCCTGCGTACTCTATGTACTCACAGCTATATCTACATTTGCTCAGTTGAAGAAGAGAAATCATATCAACCGGATGTACTTGAAGGAGGATACTTCGACGACTTTGCGAATTATGACTTCGCACCCCAGTCGATTGCCTGTGGGTATGTCAAATGGCTATTATGCTTTTCTTTTATTTTCTGGTGCTAATTTCTTAAACCCTTCAGGCCATTATTTGTAAGCTTAGCCATAAGGTCACAACTCTGATAATTAATGATGTTTGAGTTTTCTTGGTTAATCGTGAATATGGTTGATATTCCACCCATGTTTCCACTGTATGCACTAGTGTGATCTTGGACTAGTGTGGAATACACAGAGAGATCGGGATTTACAGATTTAGGCCTCAACACCCTAGATGCCCAGTCAGCTGCCACATCAATGATGATGTCATAATTCCTATTTTTCTTTAGAAAGATAATTTGACCAAAAAAGAAATTAGATGCTGATGTCATAATTAGAATTTTTGTTTAGAAAAATAATTCTAGTAAATTTAATTTTCCTTTCTTTAGATTTAAAGGTTCCGAGATCCTGTTCTTCTTTGTCCTAGCTCCGATTGATCCAATTATTTTTTCTAAATTCATCTAAACTTGAGATATATCTTTTAGTTCTAGTTTTAAAGTTTTTAGAGTTAATTTGAATTTTATTTGATTTTATTTGTGACTCGATCATTTTTCTCTTGTTAGATAACGTCTTTGAAGGTGCTGAAACAGGATCTGAAGACCAATAGTTGGTAACTAAGCAAGGCCAAGGTAAGTTATGTCTTTTGATTATGTTAAACCTAATTATACCTGATGTATTGCTATTTTAATACAAATACTTATACCTGATAGTTATTATCCAATTTGATTAAATTCACTTTGATAATTGGAATGCCATTATTCCTTTGTCACTATAGGATGAGTAATTATCTAGTGATGCAATACTAGTTATCACATGGGTTGTACATTTAGTATGCTTTGCCACAGTTATCACATTGGGCTCATCATCACATGTTGATTAGTTATTTAATTTTAACTTAAAAATATTGAATCGTGGTGGTTAGCCACAGTTATAAAATTTGAGTGCCATGACTTGGGTAGTTTCATTCGTATTGGTTATACAAAATTGATTTTCACTTGGGTGAGTGATCGTGCAGTAAAGCGGGAAGTGTAGTAAGCACTTATTGGGATGTGGATATCTTGCCTCGGTAATGTCTAAGGACTTAACTTTGTGTGCCATTGATCTAAGCCTTGCCATGCAACCACATGTCCAGTATACAATAGACCTAGCTGATTTTGTGATGTTTCAACCTTGATTTTGCCATTGGGATGTCAGTGGGTGTTAGTTAGACATTTTCACGAGGCGCAAGAGGGGGCAATTATCGATTAGGTGATTAACCTACTCGATGATAAAACCTTAGCGGGCGAGATCAGGTTGAGGTTCAATATTGTAAAGGCCTTATTATGATCTTCTTAGTTGGTACGCCTAAGGAAGTGTGTTATACTAGTGACACCACAAGAAAGGCATATCATGTGGGTAAAGTTGTGTAACCTCTGTAGTGTATAAACTATTCGAATAGCTATGTCTTCAGTTATAGACAATATTCGGTGATTTCACATGAGGAGTTGAGTTTTTATAAATCCTGGTTGGGATAAGAGTGGGAAGTGAATGGTTAGTTCATTGGTGGTTCATTACGTGATTGGTTAGTTCATGGGTGGTTCATTGAGTGAATTGTCTGTTCACTTGTAGTTTATTCAATTTATTTGGTTATTTACTTATTAGCCATTTTTCAATGTTTGCTTTCAATCTATTTATTGTATTTACTTTAAATTATTACTTTCTATAAAATAACCACTCAGTCATCATTTGATAAGCCTTATATATTATATTGCATTCCTGTTACAAATGACTTGCTGTGTATTCTATGTACTCATGACTATATCCATATTTACTCAGTTGCTGAAGAAGAGCCATATCAGATAGAAGAGTGTGAAGGAGGATACTTTGATGACTTCACAGATTAGGACTTTTCTCCCCAGTCAATTGCTAGTGGGTATGTCGAATGGCTACTACACTTATTTCTGTTTTTCGCCGCTAGCTTTTGTTAAAACCCTTCAGGCTATTATTTGTAAGCTTAGCCGTAAGGTCGCTACTCCGATAATTAATAATATTTGAGTTTCCTTAGTTAGTTGTGATCATGGTCAAATTTTTGCCTATGTTTCTGCTGTGTTCACTAGCATGATCCTAGACTAGTGCAAATACACAGAGTCCGAATTTGCATATTCGGGTCTTGACACTTAATACAAGTTCTCAGCTCTTTATGATAATTCTGCAAGTCTCTCCTCATGCTTCCTATATTCTCAAATCTACCCTCACTAATACAGAGATATCTATATGCCTCACTTGTGCCAATGCCTCCTTTATGACATGTGATTAATGCACACTTAGTCTTCTCATTTACTTTCCTATTAGACCTTATCAATTATTTTTTGCTAGGTGATAATAATTCATGTGTATGTGATTAAACAAATGTCTTCACCCTAAACTTATTGTCACCAGTGTGTTTTATAGCTAGAATTGCCTCACGACCACACATAGTTAACTTCTTGACATATTTCCTTTTCTTTGACTCCATGTCCTTACCTTTCTTAGTCCAGAAGCCTTCTCTTAAGCGCATCCATCGTTTCCATCTCATAACACCATTGATAACCGTATACGAAACAACACGGACTCCAAATCCAGTTGAATGTGCATATGTCTTGTAGAACTCCTCTGCAGTGTCCAAGACATAACAAAATGTTGCTTCAAATGGCTTGGTTAGGACTGACTGCCATATCCCCTTGCAGCAACATGGTTCCCCGAACGCGGGGAGCCCCCAGAGCCCGAGGACGGTCACTTGGGAGGGACATCCGGCGCCGCCGAGGCTATCGCCGCGGATGCCGCCCGACATCTAGCGGACTTAATCCCCCGAGCAGAGGCGCTGGCAGTGTGGCGGGGGACCGCGGATAGCGCAGCCACGAGCCTAGACTATGATGCACTGCAGATTTGCGGGACTGGACTGCTTGAAGAAGTGCTAGAGGTCTCTGAACTGAGGGTAAGTGCCTGACCCTGAGCAGCACGCGGCCCTTGGAAGGTGTACTGATTGCTTTATCGCGTAGACCTTCGCCCTTAGCCGGGCGTTGCAGGCGGCCCATGTCCGGGAATGGGAGGCCTTGGAGGACCGGCTACGTGTTGTCGAAGGGGCCCTTCACGCGTCGGAGGAGGCGCATTCCGCTAAGGACGACCGCATGCGGCTCTTGGAAGCGGAACACGCGGGGGCCGTCTCATATGCCACAGAGCTTGTGGCATCGACTCGGCAGGCAGCAGTGGAGGAGCTGGACGGCCTGCTCCAGCAGGTTGCCATACTGGAGGAGGAGAACGGCCGCCTTGCTACGTCTCTGAGGGAGCGGGATCAGGCGCTGGGTGCCGCCTCGGCGACGGCATGGGAGGCTATGCTGGCCGTGGAGGGTACCCTCGAAAACCTTGTTGCCGAGGTGCCGCCCCGCTCATTCAAACTGGAAGAGCTTTCATGGACCCTTCGATGGATTGGGGAAGCGGCCGATCTTACTCAGGGCGCCACGACGTCCTTTGGCAATCACTGCTCCTACGTGATTGCATGCCTGGTGTGTGCCCTTCTCCGACACCGGGGGTGCCGTCATGTCGACGAATTAGGTGACCCTTAGCTAGAGTTGCCTGCCGGGGCCGGCGTGATGTCCGGTGCCGTGCGCGCTGTTCGGCCCGTCGTTTGGTTTTTCCACGAACGGATCTGGGAGTACATCGGAGAGGCCGCGACGAAGGTGGAGCTGCGGCAGAACATGTACGACGAGGGGAACCTTGGCGAGTGGCTAGATGGAGTTGCCCGGTGTGACGATGACGGGGCTGACGGCTCAAAGCAGGTGTGACCCCGAGGTTCTTGTGCGCCGGTGTGTGTTGTAACCTATGTACCCCATGCCGCGAATGAAGTGAAAATTGCTATCCTTCTTTGACCAACCGCGCCATTTTATTCCGAGCGGTGCCGATGGGGACCGTGCTTTGGTCTGGTTGTGACCGGCGCGCGTTCTGGCGGCTGGTGGCAGGCTGAGGAGTCGCTGAACTTCTGGGCGAATCAACCCTCGACGGATGAGTCTCCGGCGCGGGAGGTCGTCCAGGCGAAGCCGGACGAGTAGCGTTGGCCTGGTGGGCTTTGTAATCACTGTGTAGCAGCGTGATGATAAGCCAAAACATTCGCCCCCGCCGTCGTTTTTGGGCGCACCCGCTTTATGTTCTTGTTGTAAAGTGTGTTGGCTAGTTGGGGTAGACGCTTGAGGTAGGCACGGAGCGGGCGCCCAAACGAAATAGGCAAGCGAGCGCTTCGTCCCCAATTCATCGAAGTGGTGGCAGCGGAGCTGGCGCCTAGTCGAAGTAGAGGCGCGAGCGCTCTGTCCCCTACCATTCGAAGTGGTGGTAGCGGAGCTGGCGCCTAGTCGAAGTAGATGCGCGAGCGCTCCATCCCCTACCCTTCGAAGTGGTGGCAGCAGAGCTGACGCCTAGTCGAAGTAGACGCGCGAGCGCTCCGTTCCTCTACCTTCGGTGGTGGCGGCGGAGCCGCACCTGGTCGGCGAGACGCGTGGCGCTCCGTCCCCTACCCTTCGAGTGGTGGCGGCGGTGGCGCCTGGTCAGGCGAAGCGCGGCGCTCCGCCCCTATTCTTTGGGCGGGATAAGGATGAAGTAGGCCTGAGGAATGACAGAACCCTAGCTGCATAGGCCCTGGGTTGATGGGGGACCTCACGGGCGCCACTGTTTCCCTGTAGTCCCAGACACTGACGGGACAGCTGAGGCGAGATCAATGGGGCTCTGTATATGGCGCTGTATGGCTGCGAGGGAGGTGTCCCTTGCCCATCATCCCTTGCTCCGGGCCCCCCAGGATAGGGGACGCGTAGAGTGTAGTCGGCAGAGCCCTGGACCTGGAGTGGGGCAACACTATTGTATCACGTGCCTCTGGGGCAGGCGATGGGACTCTTGAGGCGTAATGTCCGCGGTGTTGCTTCCGGGGCTCTTTAAAAGGGGCGAGTGGCCAAGTGAAGCGGCACTCACCTTCCCAGACATCGCGCCCCTGCAACTACCCCTGGCGAACTCGCCGTCCTTAGTGTGCCTCGGCTTCTTCCTGCTTGCTGGTCGGCGCAGTGCGGCTGATGCCGCCAGGACGACCGCGGGGTGAGACATCCCGCCTATACGAGGTGGGTGCGACGCCGTGATGTATGTTCCCGGCTGCGGCTGCTGCTGGATGGTGGGCAATTCACTTGTACTTCATCAAGGCAGCTCCAAACTGTGGTAGTAGACTTCTACGTCGCGCCAGCGAGGCCGCGCCCCACTGTGATGTCCCATCTAGGCGCCTGTCCTCTCCCCCACTCTCCTTCCCTAGCTCGGGCGCCTGCACGGGCGCTCCCATTCCTTCGGCATGGCTGGTAACGGAGGTTTGATATCGAGCCCGTGTCGCCTTATTGGGGGGATGCTGCGTCATGGGCTCGAACGCCCGCGGTCCCGGGCGTCTGCTGGGGCACCTCCCCATGCCGGGAGCCCGTGCCCGTGTGGGCGCCTTCGACGAGCGCGTTTGTGTCGTCCTCCCTTCTGCAGAGGTGCAGGCCATCAAGCTGCTGCGTCGCCCCGCTTCCACAGCGTCGCCGTCCAGCTCGTTTGGCGAGAAGCTAGCGTCGAGCTGTGGTGGGGAGGGGGCGTAACGGCTCCGGGGGCAGGCTTCTAGGCACGCGTTTGATTTCTCGGGCCATTGGGCTCGTGTGCGCCATGTCCCTGCACTCGCGGCCAGCCGTTCATGCGGTGCGCACGGTTTGCTGGAAGCGCGGGAAGCCTCTGGTGCCCGTGCGCCATTGTATGTAAACCCCAGTGAGTGCGTGAGAATATCATCCACGTCTTATTTATACTCCGGAGAGTACGCGCGGTGATAGCACTAGCGCATGCGCGGGATATCCTCGTCTTGTTTAGACTCAGTAGAATGCGTAGGGAAAGCATCCGCGTCTTTGTTTGTACTCCGGAGAAAGCGTGGGACTATCTACCACGGCTTACTTAAGCTCCAGAGGGTACACCAACGCGCGCGCGGGATATCCGCGTCTTGTTTAGACTCAGTAGAGTGCGCAGGGAAAACATCCGTGTCTTTGTTTGTACTCCGGAGAATGCGTGGGACTATCGACCACGGCTTACTTAAGCTCCGGAGGGTATGCCAACGCGCGCGCGGGACATCCGCGTCTTGTTTATACTCAGTAGAGTGCGTAGGGAAAACATTCACGTCTTGTTTATACTCCGTAGAGTGCGCGCGGAGGCATCCCCCCGCTGCGTCTTATTTATACTCCGCAGAGTGCATGTGGAGGCGGATCTCGACGCTACGTCTTATTTATACTCCATAGAGTGCGTGCGGAGGCGGACCTCGACGCTACGTCTTATTTATACTCCGTAGAGTGCGTGCGGAGGCGGACCTCGACGCTATGTCTTATTTATACTCCGTAGAGTGTGCAGAGGCGGATCTCCGTGGGGTGCGTGTGCGGAGGCGGACCTCCGTGGGGTGCGTGTGCGGAGGCGGGCCTCCGTGAGGTGCATTTGCAGAGGCGGGCCTTCGTGGAGTGCGTGGGAACCTCGACCATGTCTTTATACTCTGAGGAGTACGCGTGGCAGTGACCGACGCATGCGCGGGACTCCCCGTCTTGTTTATACTCAGTAGAGTGCGCAGGAAAAACGTCCATGTCTTTTTTATACTCCGGGAAGTGCGTGCGGAGGCAGGCCTCCACACGTTTTTGGTGGCGAGCAGGAATAGCTTCGCAAACGGTGAACTTTATTAAATTCCCGTTTGCACGGGTGAGCGAGTACAAAAGGTCGGGGACTAACCACTAGGACTCGCTGCCGTGACGGCGAGATGGAGAGCCTCTGGTGCTTGGGCTGCCGTAGTGCATGTACGAGCGTGTCTGGCCTAGGGGCCTCGCTGGACTCCCGGGTACGGGCTTCGGGCGCCATGCTCCATGTGCCGAGCCATATGCTGGTCGCCGAGGACGGTGATGATGCCTCGCGGGCCCGGAAGTTTCACACATAGGAAGCCATGGTGTGGTACTGCCCCAAAGAAATTGAGAGTTGGTCTCCCCAAAATGGCGTTGTAGGGGTACTGGATATTGACGACATCAAAGGTGGCGTCCCCGCTCGCCACGTTGTCATCCTGGCCGAAGGAGACCTGCAAACATATTTGGCCCAGCGCTAGCAACGGCTGACCTCCGAAGCCCTGCAGCGGAACTTTTGAGGGGCCTAGGAGGCTTCAAGGGATCGCCATCTGGTCGAAGGCCTGTGCGAACAAAATGTTCGCGGAACTTCCCCCATCGACCAAGATACACTGGACGTCACACCGGGCAATCGCGACCTGGATGACCAGGGGGTCTTGATGGGGGAACTCCACGCCTTCGGCGTCGGCGGGCGTGAAGGTGATCGCATGTTGTGCCCAGTCTGGCGGTGCATGTGCCGGGTACGTCGCCACGTGGTGTAGCCTCCTCACGTAGGCCTTGCGCTGTTGCTCCGAGGCGAACTCTAGGGAGGAGCCTCCGGAGATTACGTTGATGACCCTACGCGGGGCGTCCTCAAGGGTATTGATCCGCAAGGGGCTCTCCTAGGGCTGTTGCACCTGGGCTTGCATCCGCCGGAGACCCTCCTGAGGCTGCGGCTCCTGATCCCGAATCCTTAGGGGGCCGTCCAGGGGCTGCTGGACGTGTGCCACGACGGGTGTGCACGCCTCGAGATCCCTGTCTCTGGCGACGGGTGGTGCAGGAGCGGGTGTCATGATTGCCTTGGCCGTGCACCTCGCACCACTGTGGGCGGTGTTGGTTGCCATACTCCGCGCGGGCCCAACCGTCGCGGCCCCAGCCTCGGCCTCGCCCCCGACCTCACCGAGCCCTGGCCCTGCGGTTGGCGGGGGCGTTATCTTCCGAGCCGCCCTCGATGTCGAAGACATAACAGGCTCGCCAGGACGTCTGACGGCTGCACTGAGACTTTTCAGCCGGTGCGTCCTTGTGCTGGGAGGCGTCCTTCGATGACTCCTGCCTACGCTTGCTCCGCGAGGAACTAGCTTTCAACGGGTTGACGCTCTTCGCGAGACCCTCCGCTGGATTGGCATCGGCCCCGTTGTCCTGGCGCCGCCTCATGTCTTCTTCCGCCCGGGCGTACTCCTTCATCTTGTCGAAGAGCTCCGCCACTGTTTTGATTGGCTTCCGCGCGTTGTACTCGGCTAGCGGCCCCGGGCGGAGGCCCTGTACCGCTGCGTTGATGATTGTTGTCTCATTGACATCTTTGACCTGGCAGCAGACCTTCGTGAAGCGCTTGAAGTACTCGCGGAGCCTTTCCGATGGTTTTTGCTTGATTGCGAAGAGCTGATCCGCGTCGACACGCTCGACGTAGTTCCCCTGGAAGTTGTTGTAGAGGCGGTCGCGAACCTGCTCCCATGCGTATATGGAGTTCGGCTCTATGGTGAAGAACCATGAGAGTGCCACTCCCTACAACACGAGCGGAAGCCCCTTCGCCTTGGTGGTGTCGTCTCTGCCTGCCGCCTCGATGGTGGTCTCGTACACGCGCACGAACTCTCGGGGATCCGTGTCGCCCTTGTACGACGTGACGGAGCTGGGGAATTTAAAGTCCTCCGGCCACGCTGCCTGTTGTAGGTCCGCCAATAGCGGGGACTCCGGGTCCACGCGTCGCAGCGAAGCGCGATTGGATGTGGGGGCATCCCTGCTGTACGCGCACTCGGGCGTGGGCTCCGATGCGACCACCGGCGGGGTTGGCTGACTCCGAGCCTCTTGCATTCTCCGCACGGCCCCCCGGAGATCCGCCAACTCTTGCTGGAGCGTGCCGAGGGCTGCCAGTAGGGCGTTCTCCACTGCAGGCGTAGATGGGGGAATGGGCGCGTCCGGTCGCACGGTCGAGGTAGTCGCAACCACCGCTTGTGTCCTTGGGTTGCTCATCACGTCAACACGGTGGACTCTGAAGTCGACAGCGGGGCCCCTGTCGCCAGCAAGGCCGCTTGGTGCTCCCGCATCGGATGTAGAGACGGTGGTCGCGCCTCAGCGGGCGTCGGGGCCACCGCTCCCTAGCACCCGACCGGTATCGTCGGGGTTGACTGTCGCACCAATGGCGTGGTGGGGTGTGGCGCGCAGGGTGGGGTCGGCCGTCGCGTCGGTGGCGGCGGGGTCGATGGTGTCGGTGGCGGCGGTGTCGATGGTCGCGTCGGTGGTGGCGGGGTCGATGGTCGCACGATGAGCGTTGTCATTTTCACCCCCGACCGCCGATGCCGAAGCCCTGGTGTTGACGCGGGGCCTCGCCACAACCCCCTCCTTCTTCTTCGCCGCCGATGATGAAGCTTTATTCGGTGCCATCTTTCTTAAGATCTTAAGGCTTGCTCTCGTCCTCCCCACGGACGGCGCCAACTGTTGTGGCTACAGACCAAACAGAGAGAGAGTTGTATGGTAGTGGAGAGTTAGGTGAGCAATGTCCTCTTGGGTCTTTCCCAAGGGCTGATCGTAATATATATGCATTCCCTCGTAAGGAGCGTCTTTACAATCGTAACCTTACACCGAAGCCTCCGACCGAGGGCAACTACATTTCTCAACAGGCTAGCTGGGCTTAGGTGGGGGCCACCCCTACAACAGTAGGTTTTCCCAAGTGTTTAGTAAGTTGAGACCCACTAAGTAGTGCTGGCTATACGAGGGAGGAGAGGGGAGAGCTAGGGTAAAGGCTTTGAGAGAGACATTAAGATATTGTCTAAGTCATGAGTTGTTTCTTCTTTTGCTCCCTATGTGAAAAATCTTGTGTTTGTAAGGGTGGTGCTTTCAGAGCATCTTGTTACCATCCATGTACTCGTGAATCACCTACTCTACTAATAATAAATCAACTCTTTGATCCATTCTTGATGTTTCACTTGTTCTTTGCTTGGGTTTTCATGTTCTTGAGTAAGAAAGATGAAATCATGTTATAGGTGGTTTTGTCCTGAATGTTTGCCTAGTTTATCTTGCTAGGACATGTGGGAGATGATCTGGAAGGCCTCACATCTTAGATCCTCACATTGTGATTCTTAATTGGTTTAGATTTCTAATGTCTTGAATAAGTCTTATACAAAATTTGAAAGTTCTTGGATGATATCTGAGTAAACTCTTGATATTTGAGTTTTGACCCGAGAGGTTTTTAGGTCTAGATAGGGACTGGTCAGACCGGCTGTGAACCTACGGTTGGACTAGCTTTACGGTTAGACCACCATTGTCCCTGTGGTACAATTAGACTTGGCGGTCATACGAGCCTATAGATAGTGGTCTGATCGGCCTTATGATGAAGGTTACTGAATTTGTTAGTTTCAATCTCTAGCTTTATTTTGTGTAGCTCAATTATTGTAATCTGAACTTGGTGACTCTCATAATTACTTAAGTGAAGACTTTGAATACCATTGAAAAAAGTTTCGAGAATATTTACCCATTTGATGCTGGCATCGGTGCTACAATACGAATACGTCTACTGTGTCTACGCAACGTACGTATCATTTCGCTTTTGTTTTCAGCCGAGGAATACGGGCATGATGGTATGACTTAGGTTGTACACATGCATGCATGCATGGAAACTGATTGGTTGTTTCCTAGAAACCAGAGTTCCCAAGATCACCGTATTTTTGCGACCGGATAAGATTCTTTGTTTGCATGCATGAATTCGTTTTCCTTCTCCACCCTTCCTTTTGCCTGTCCTTTCTTTTCCTTCACCATGTACATGGCACCTGTAGGTTAGTGAATATGAAGATGACGGAGGACATGTATTACGATCAGGCAACTAAACAATCTCCATTCTAATTCATAATCTGTCCTACTACACAAATTTGTAGTTTGTGTTTCACTTTGCAAGTTTGGTTCTCCTTTCTAGATGTATATAGATTCATTTCTATTCATTGTATTTTGGTCGTCTCTGTTTGTCATTGTTTGTTAGAAGAATGGATCTTACATTCTCTTTCCACCGAGTTCATGTTTCATATTTAAATTCAAATTTAATTTGAAGTTACCTCAGATAGATTTCAATTTCCTGGTTGGGACCGGTTTGGCCGGGAACCGGCAGTTCCGGTAGAAAATAGAACCCTACTTATGTTGCTGTTTACTATGTGCACCCCAATGACAAATTTCTAGCTCCGCCACTGCATTATGTATTCATTGCACGCTGCTAAAATGCTAACATATAATGAATTGTGCAAAGTATAGCTAGGCTCGGTGGTAGGCAGGCCGGTTGTGATGTACGGCACAACTAGTGGCGTCGAGTGATTGAAATGCTTTATCGCATGGAGATTCTCATTTTTCAGTTTGAAGGATCGTTAGTTGGTTCTTTGGTTGCAATGCACATGATGGCTAGAGTAGATGGCTTTTTGTTAGAGATTTTAGCTTTTGGTTAAAATAAAATAGTAATGATTAGAAGAACTAGTTTTTAGACTAAAATTTAAAAAGTGGCTTTTGGAAGAGTAGACGTGGAGAAGATGATAGAGATCGACTGGCGGCTTTCAAAGCCACTTTTGGAAACCAAGGTAACCACTCCATAATATTAAATAATACTAGCCAATGGCCCGCGCATAGCACAATGCACCATTACTGTGGTGACCCATGCTATTACCTTGAGATAATGATACTAGTCAATGAATTATTACTCAATAAAGATAATGTCCTACCGAATAATAAGCCCATCAGAATATTGCAGTAGAACAATAATTAAATACTGTTCTATAATATTGCAATAATATTGCGATATAGGGCTAAATTCTTTAACAAGGCTAATAAGTTGCCTGATTATTACAACAATACTATAAACAAATGTATTTATAATGAGTAATATTACAAGTGTTGAAACTAATAGATAAGAACATTCTATTATACCCTGGGTTCTACATACAATTTACTAGTAGCCTGCTACTCATCACACGTCTCATATAAGGCATCCACCTCGTATGCATCATACATAGGGTCATCTCCATCCCTCCCAGCATAGCTGTCCTCTAGGTAGGCATCATTGGTAAGCATTAATATCAAATATACAACTTTATAAACTGACTAGACTCTATATAAAGGAGAATAATAACAAGGGTACGTATAAAAGTACTCAGTAAGCATTGATATCAAATATACAACTTTATGAACACTAATCCAAAGCTCAATGGATCATATCTTATCTCACATCATCTCAAAAATAAGTTTTTTAGGTTAGATAAGAATTTAGATTTTAATTTAGAAATCTACTGATCACTTGCATGATAAGATAGAACTCCCATTCGGTTCCTGTAGTCTCCAGTTTAGGACACAGGTGTGAATTCATTGTTTATATAGTACTACATTGGCTTGTACCACTTTACCCATAGCTACTCTGATTTTCTCGCAAATGGTTTTCCGCATTCCCTTAGATGCAATACCCAAATTAAACTACATAATGTTTCCATCTATTTTAGTATATTATACCCCATGCACCCAACTAGGGAATTTTCTAGCCGTTGGTCAGGCTAAACACACCTTCACCTAACACTCCACTGTGCTAAATATATGCGTCAGACTTATCCTTTATGACCCTGAGTCCAATTAAGACCTTACCTATGAAATTTCCTAGATAATCCTATAATACCCGTGTGGAGTATATAATAATTTGATAGAGTAACTTGTTCTGCTTATCTTAGCACAAGTGAAAGTTTGTAAGTCCTTATCCATATGTAGAGGGTCCCAACTGTCTACTCAACACCTTTCCAAAGATACCCTCTGTCCTCCAGATGCTTAAACTGCAGGTCAACTCCTCTATCAGTTGAACCCAGTAATTCCTTATTCATCACAGATCATATTTATTTGACTTATGTGAAATATTCATTAAATGCAATTTGTGATATTATTCTAGTAAGGAAATAATTTATTTTATGTGAAGATACTCAGATATGAATGATCAAAGGCATGATTGGCTAGAATTTGGTAGTAGTTCCCAGTTTTAGATGCATTCCAGTGGAGTCCTTTCCTCTGACTCAGTTCATGTCCTGCATTTAGTATGTATGCTACACTTTAATTTATGGAAGCATAAAATCCTACGTCAATATGACTGAATGGTAAATCTTCTATCAATTTAAAATCGATTGTTGTGGGTATAGTTACATTGTTGTTTTGTGAACTTGTTGTTTGTGGTTATTTCTCTAATGTGATAATTCTTTATTTTAATGAATTGAGTGTAGCAAAAAACTAGTGGTTGCTGGTCAAATACTTCCTTTCTTCCCATAGGTATACATATATACATGTATATAATTTATTCCTTTCTCCCGGTTGGCCTAGTGGCTTTGGCCCATTTGCTCCCTTCCCCTCTATCTCTCTCTGCACTCAACTCTCCTCTCTTCATTCATTTCTCGACTTACTCCATTGCCATGCGCTACTGTTGCCTCTGTTGGTTCTCAGTTGATGGGTTGCCAGCCTCCCGATAGGATGTCATCGGTCTTGCCCATGCTCTCCTCCCATCTCTCTCGTGTCCCTACTGCATCATTTCCTCTGCTTGCCTAGTTGCTATCGCCCATAGCGCCGCTAGTCTAGCTCGACCATCATCGGTCTTGCTGACCATTGCCTAACTCCCTACTGGCTAGATCCATACCAGGCAGCAGTGGTTCCAAGTCAAGTTGATGTGATTTGACTCTCCTTATTATCTCTCTCTATTCCCCCTCCGATTTACTTTCTATCTTTTATTTTTTCTTTTGTTTTGGCTTTCGATTTGAGGGGTATATTCTCTTGATCTGCCTGTGATTTGTATGGTGGATGTGTGTGCTCAATATCGATGTGCGGTGACAAGGCTTGGGACCTCCTATGCGTCGGAGTGTGGGGTTTGCTGAGTGCGGGCGGGTGGCCGACGGTGAGCACTATTATCGCCACTATTTGCTCTCCCTCTGGTATACTCTTTCATCCTTTACTCTAGTTGTGGATACTATTTGCTTTATTGCGGTGCATGTGCATTTAGGTTGCATGTGTGTGGTCCTGTAATGGTAAGTAAGATGATGCTGGATGCATGTAGGGATACCTTGGTCGAGTTGTCAAGCATGATTTGGTGTGGTATGTGTTCTTCCCCTGGCTCCTTTCCCCCAAGTGGTTGTGTTTGCCTTCTCCTCCTCGGTTCCTTCTGGTACGATGAGATGTCTCGTGTTGTCATTCATCTAGATTGTGATTTTAGAAAAGCCAAGAAGAAATTGACTAATCAGGACTTTGTGATTGAGAGCTTGAACACAAAACTTACTAGGCTTAGATCACTTATACATAATGATAATCTCCCTCCCCTCTCCAGCTCTCCTCAGTCGCACCGGGCGCTGGCGGCTGGCCAATCTCCCTTCTTCTCAGTCCTCAATCACATTGGGTGCCAGTCGATGCCCCCTCTACTCAGTCCTTGGTCGTATCGGGCGACAGCCGATGTCCCCTAAGACCCTCTCCTCACTCATGCTGCCCAAGCAAGAAAGCAAGCGGAGATGCGTAGGGAGAAGCTCGGTGATGGGGAGGGGAGCCGGAGGAGAGGAAGAACCTCAGCCATATCCAACGAGGTGGAGGAAGAAGCTCGGCCAAATCCGGCAAGGTGGAGGCAGAGGAAGAAGTTTGACGGTGCGTGGGAATCCCTGGAGATGGAGGTGAATCCCTAACTTTGCCTCTTGGTTTCCCCTTTATGTTGGCGAATACGCGCACCTAAGTGTCCACCTGAACGCCGCACCTAGCCTAACTCTGCCTGCCTTTGACCGCCTCCACCTTCCCTTGACCGCTAGTCGCCCAGCCTCCCACAGAGGGACCAAGGCGCGGCGGCCGGCTACCGCCCAAAGCCCAGGCGCCACCGAGGCGACCGCCTTTTAGAACAGTGAGTGACTCCTTAAACTCCAATCTAATGTACTTTCAAACTGAAGGTCACTTGCTAGCCTTTCTCATGGATTTTGATCCATCATGAAACTATAATCAGTTGAAAAAGTTGTAATTCATTAATTTTGTCCTCCTTAGAAATGTATCGTTATAATTGAACCTACCTGATGTGTGTAACACCGCCATTTTTAGGAATAGGGATGTTGTACAATCCGCAACAGCGTAGGAGTTTAGTTGCAGATAAAAGAAGTATCTTGCCTAGCACGAACATTTAAAAGGGATTAGTTTGGTTAAAATAAGACTTAACAGTCAATTTTAACAACAATATTTGCATCGACCAACTCGCTAGGTTTGAATTCTAGTGCAGAAAACGAAGGTAAATAAGTTCATGCTTTATAGAATGCAAACTGAAAATAAAATACAATAAAATAACCAAAAGACACCAATAAAATAGATTTCGATGGTCAAGGTTTAGATAGTGCTTGGTTTAATTGAACGAAATTGGAATTTAGCTTGATAGGTTCAAGACAGTCGAAATGCCTATAAGGATGTCGGACAGATTTTAAAATGAACATTATCATGCTGGTATACAGTGGATGATTGATTTTAGAACAGTGTAAGTTTGGATTTTATCAGGATTTAGTTTGGTGGAATGAAAGTTGGAAACGGGTTGACGGGTCGAAATAGTCAAAATGGTGGTACTATTGATTGTTTTTTTAATTTTCGGATGAGCAGTGCTTTGCTAGTGAACAGTAACGTTCTGGCCCAATTGAAACATTATAGCACAGTAAAATGGCCGCTTGATTTAAAAGGAAAAAAGCCTCATGGGCCGTCCAATCGGCCCAAGGTACTCGGCAAATCTGACCCGACGGCGCAGGGCTTTCCACCCAGCGCGCGCGCGCGCACATGCGCCCGATGCCTGCCATGTGGACGGTCAGAAGATGGCCACGACACCGCTGACTGCCTTCTTCTCCCAGCGTCTCTCTCTCCCCCCGGCGGCAAGACAGAGCATGCAAAGTTCGGCTAAAACGGCACCGGCAGAACTCGAAAGTGGCCAAGAGTGGTACGGGTGGACTTTTGTAGGCATGGGGGCTCCATTTTAGGGCTTCAGGAGGTATAACGGTGTACATAGAAGGCCAGCGGCGAGGTAACGCCTCGGGCTTCACCACGGCAATGGGCGCTCCGATAGCTCTTCGACGAGAGCGGGGTCACTTTCACCATCTACGGAGCACAGGAAACATCGGGGTGGTGGTGGATTTGGCTGATGAGGCTGGTTCGGGCTGCCCATGGGAGAGGTGCCATGGCCGGCGAAGGCTGACGGTGCCAGAGCTCTAGGAGCACGCTCCGGCCAAGGCAAGCTCACAAACGTACTCATGGTGCCACAAGGATGCTACTGACACAAGCAATTGAATTATAATCAAAGAACGGGGGAGATTGAGTGGGAGGCTCACCGGCACAGGGAGACGGCGTCGGCGGCGATGATGAGCGAGAGAAGTCGATTGGCTGCTCGGAGAGGTTGTGTGGGGTGTGTACAAGCTTCAGAGCAGCACCAAGGAGCTTCAAGGCGATCGAGAGGCGGTGGGAGTAGGGGAGCCTTCACGGCCATGCCGGAGCGTGGAAGGAGTGGGGCTTCAGGCGCGGTCGGCAAGGGGAGGCTGGCAGGGTAGTTGGCGCGAGGAGTACCACGGCTCTGGCACTTGCTCACGTGGGCTGACGGGAGCGTGGTACGGAAGGGCGCTCGCGCCAGCCGGGCGCTGCGCCGAACCGCGGCGGGGAGCGAGCTCGGGTCAGCGCTTCGCGCGCGACGAGGCAAGGCAAGGACGGACCGAGGTGATGGCTGGTTAATGTGTGGGAATAGCGAACCAAAGTATGGCCGGTGTGAACACCGAGGGAGATTGCTATTGGAATACGCGTAGGCTACGGAAGCAGAAAACAAAACTTTTCTACCGCGCACCCAAGAACATCATACTAAGGAAAGATCATGGATCGTTACCACTTAGACGCGCAGCCGCAATGAAGAAGAATTGAAACCGATCCAATCTCGCGCCGAGGTAGTAGTGGAAGTAGCCGATCGTCCGACGGATCGTCTCCTCCACGCACGCCGATCAAGACTACAACGAGCGCCTCCACCGGTATCCACACGCCCGGCCGAACGCCGATTGCAGTGTACTAGCACTCGTGAGCGGCTAGGGTTTGGCTCGGGAGGTGGCGGCTAGGGTTTTGCTAGATGTTAATCGGGACGAATCCTCCGCCTCGCCTCCATATATATAGACCTCCTCACGTGGGCCTCGTGGACCGAGGCCCAATAGGAGTCTATTCGGATCTCTATCCGAATTGAGCCCATATCCGAATCATATTCGAATTAGTGTTCCAACCCGTTAAGCGTGCGACCACAGAGGTTCACGATACTTGGTCGTGACCCTAAACGCCTTTCCGATTACCATGTTAATAGCGGCCTCTAGTAAGACATATTAACCCCAAAGTATATGTAAAGATCATATCATTTGAACTGTAATGTTCTCTCATGTACGAATCCCTTTGCCTCACGATATAGATTGAGCTCAAGGCGAGACTGTGTCATCCTCTTAATAGCTCAATCACTCTCTCGATTCCGTGATGGATTATAAACTCGTGATTGACTCCTCAATCACCTTGGCATGGCCATGCACTTTCATAATCCATTACATCGAGGCCCAGAGATATCTCTCCCATAAGGAGGGGCAAATTCTATCTTGATCATTCACATCCCACTACATGTTTCATGGCAAACCCGAAGACTACTTTTATGACTACCCAGATTCACGGAGTAGTGTTTAGTAGTCCCAAAATAAGCTACTACTCATGTTGGGAACCATGATGATCTCAAGTCTAAGGACTCTACATAAACACTACTTGAGACCAACCGATGACACATGGAATCTCCGCAGTTGTCTCATGGCAGTCTATCCAACATATGTTCACTAACACATGTCCATATTATTGATTTGGTATCACCATACCATGATCCATGAGACATGATCATCAATCAATACATATGCTGATCTTTGTCTTTGAATCATATTTGTTCCTCATATGATATACGATCAGGGATCATTTAGAAATAGCAACATCTTAGTATTTAAGAGTCTCTTGAATAAGTCACATACTCATTGATCAATAATGATGATGTCTATTCCAAGGAACAAAGTAATGTATCATAAACATAGTATGTGATATATACAACATCTCCATGTTGCCTCTAGGGCATATCACTAACAATTGCGGCGCGGGTGAGGGCTGAGGCGCGGCGGCTGGCCAATGGCCAGGGCGCACAAGGCAGTGGCGCCAAGAGGAAAGGCGCCAACCAGGAGAGAAAAACGGATGGCTCAAAAGAGAGGTGATTTGAATTGAGCTACCGAACTGGAAATGTTTGAGGTTTCAAGCAAATTCTAAAAAGATTTTCAAAATTTGAAATTTTAGGGTCTTTCAATGTGCAAGATTAACCGCCATATAAGGTGTGGTTGGTTACTGTTTAAGCTGGTTGGGCTAAGCCAGCCATGTCACGATAAGACAAGAAACACTTGTTTGGTGGATTTTCTGAGATGATGCGAGCTGAGTTGTGATACTGTCTAGCTGGTGTAACGGAAGATGCATGGCATATTAGGTGATATAAAAGAATAGTGGTGATATTGCCTTTTAATTTGTCTTAATTAACTATAATAACTCTCGACTTAGATTGACACTTCTTGAAGAATTTCCATCGGGCGAGGTTGAAGGAAACATATGCAAGCCATGCCTAAGTATGGAAATTTGATACCCTTTTCGAGCTTCCTTTGCGCTCGTATGCCACGCACATGAGAATCCTAGGGTTCTCCCAAGGATTAAGCTGCAGACAGTAGTGAGAGAGGGAACAGAGGAGAGCCAAACCGAAACTCCATAGCGGGGGAGGTGGGAGTTGGCAGGCCAATCTAATGGCCATGGCCCAACCTTCTCCTCCTCTTCCTTGACTTCCTTCTCTAGCCGCCCACCTCCCCAGGCACAAGAGCCCCTCCTCCGCTCACCTCTTCTTCGTCTCCTCCCAGGCACAGGGGCGCCGCGGGGCCCTCATGGCCGCGTCTTCCCTCCACCTCGGGCCGGAGGAGATCGCCGCGCTCGCGCGAAACAAGGTTGGTTGTAACTTGGTACCAAGCCAACCAATCTTTGTTCTTTCTTTTGATTGTGGCGACGGTGGCGAGCGCGATCGGGCAGCTGTCGAAGCCCTTCACTTCTATCAATAATGGGGGCGGCGTCGACATCAGGGCCGCCGCCCGGTCCAGAGGGATGCCCTCCACCCACTCCGTAGTGAGATGATCGTCCCCTGACCATTGTTTGAGAGAGCTGGAACGAATGCTCGGTGTGCACTCGACTGAATAGAAAAACAGAATGGAGAGAGGACACATACAAAAAATTTGTGACGAGCAACTACTCACATTTTTTCCTTGCTGTTGTTATCTCTTATATAAAGCATTAAACAAATTGGTTACATGCAAGAAGCATTAAATGCCGCATGTCCTCCCGTTGGACTTGGACACACCACTCATACTCTGCATGCATGCAAACTGCAAGCAAACAAACTAGCAAACTGCCACTGCCGAATACCTGGGCACAAATACATGTATGGCTAATTCCAAGTAACACATACGTGCACTCAACTCCTGACACTGATTAGCTCACTACGCACTGCCAATCCACCCGCTATGCCATGCTACACCTTTCAACTAAATTGGACTCTATACATGTAACACTCAATCATAAATAAACAAAGAACACATAAACAACAAGATTAGTTTCAATAATCACCCCTCTAATCTTGTTGTCGATATTTATTTATTTATTTATTTTGAGCACCTCCTCGTCGGTCTTCAAAGTAGCGTTGGCTCATCGTCGGCGTCTGCCATAACGAGATGCGCCTCATTCTCCTTCTTCGACTCATGCCATTTCTTCTCCCAAGAATAGTGCCCGTACTCTTGGCAGCTATAGCAACGCACTTTTGCCTTGTCAAAAGTGCTCTTCTTCTTACCGGTGCCGTTGCGGTTCTTCCTGCACACTAGCCACTCCTCCGTAAGAAGTAGGCGGCCACTTTCACGCCCACCTTCACCACCGTTGTCATCAAGCTCGTACCGCTCTTCCACTGACTCGAGTCTTCTAGTGAGCTCCTTGACGGATAATGTCTTCAGATTGATCAGTTGCTCGGTTGAGATGGCCACCTGTGTATACTTCGAGGGAACAACACGAAGAAATTTTTTTACCACCTTTTCCTCTTCTAGCATTTCCCCAAAAGTACGGATGTTATTGACGAGGCCCATCAGTCGCATGGCGAAATTGTCAATGGACTCGTCGTCACTCATGCGGATCGTCTTGAACTCCTTGCATAGAGTCTGCGCCTTTGCCTCGTGCACGCGCTTGACACCCATGCGCATGGTCTCCCACGCCAACTTGGTAGAGTCTTTCGCCGCCAGCGTCGCCAACATCTCCAGTGGCACCGCTTGGAGGATGGCTGACAACGCCATCCTGTCAAGCCGGTACCCCGCATCGCCCGGTTTGATGGCCTCCCAAAGTCCTTGAGCCTGCAGGTTAACTCTTATCAAGAGAGCCCATTCGATGTAGTTTGTTCGTGTGAGCATGAGATAGCGCACCGCCACCCCTGCCTCCTTGACCTGCTGCACCACTAGTTACCGGTCGCTGCTGCTGTCGGAGTCGTCCCCATGGCCTCCAAGGTTGATCCCATCACTTGGGATCCTAGGTCAGGGAGGAGACTTTGATCCAGACATCTCCACAGAACCGATGCACGGCTCTGATACCAAATAAGAGAGCTGGAACGAATGCTCGGTGTGCACTCGGCTGAATAGAAAACAGAATGGAGAGAGCACACACACAAAAATTTGTGACGTGCAACTACTGATGCGGATATGCACATGTCTTGTATTTTTTTACTTAAATATATTATTCAACTGGAAGGAATTATTGAGCCGCATGAAACATTGCTAGGTGATCTCATTCCAAACTAAATATAATATTGTTATTCATAAGAATAAAATACTACCTTATGTTATCAAATGGTGCATTCTTAGGTTTGTCAATGGCAAAGCAATAGACAGGCAAAAGGAAGAGGATAACCACATTAGGTGCCAAAGACATAAAGGAAGAAAGCCCATGCTGTGGGAGAGCAAAAGGGAGAATTCCATGGACTTAAACTACAAGTTTTGGATAAGATTTTTAAGCCCAATTCGTACCTCCTACAAGGCCAATTGGATTCAAACTCGGATTCAACTCAGAATTCAATTTGGATTCGGTTCGGGACAGCCTGACAAGCAATTACTAAAAAGGTCATAACTTTCACAAACGGAGTTCGATCTGGATATTCTTGTACTTGTTGGAAAGATAATTTTAAGGACTACGCAATGGATCTAGTCCCAGCATTAAATTCATCACGAATCAAAAGTTATGATTGAAATAATATGACGGCTATAAAATCTAGTTTCCTTTTTGTGAGAGTTCGTATCTAAAACCATATAGGGTTGAGTTGTACTAGGTTTGTGGACTCTATGGACATCCCAAGAGGCTATATAAGCCATGTATTGGCATCCTTAGGGCTGAGACCAACTTTGAGAATAATTAACGTACTAAAGTTTGTTCGAGTTTATCATTGCTGCCGAAATACCTGAAGGAATTAGGAGTGTTCTTAAATCAAGATCGTTCAGCCTTTCTACTGAGAATTGGGTGCATGATAGATCTTCGCTTGGTGGTCGACGAAATCGACGCGATTGTGTTTTGGCGGATTAAAGTGTGTTCGTCCCTTGCATTGGCATTGGAGGATCGCTATAATTCATTAAGACTCCCATGAGTATCCATCCTACATCAAGAAAATCGGGTGATCTCGTATCATCTTGGTATCAAAGCCAGGTTTACTCGGTAGGATCTTATCCCTATACTTTCAGTTTATTACTTCCTGTCCTATATTCCATACAGCCGAAAATTGCCTCACAAAAAAAATCGAAACCCTAATTTCGCATCTGTTATTTTTGTGAGTTTTATTAAGTTTTGAACCATTAGAAATTTTGTTTACATGCTAATCTTAGTGTCATTTTGCGTTGCTTAATCGTTGTTATTTTAAACCCTTGAAAATCCGCTAGTTGATCTTTCAATTAGCATCCAAAAAAAAGTAGATTCAATTTACTTTTTAAAATCTTGTTCTTGCTGTCCACATAAGATCTTTGCGCATCTTGAAAGAATATTATATCCGAACATATCTGGGTTTCATTTTTCTTGATTGATTTGACCACAAGAAACCCTAACTGTTACAAGTTTATGCCGCAAAAGAATCCTAGTTGGACGCATTCAAACAGTCCAAAGTTTGTTGCGGTTTACATTCAAGCATCTGTTAATGTTTTCACTTAAATCCTTTGACCTTTGAGACTAGTCTTTGATAATTGCTTTAGGGCTGTTCTAGAATTATCTACACATTGCTGAACAACTTTGGACTTGCATAGAATCAAGGAATAATTAAACCTAGTTCGACTTTTGAGTAAAAAAATAAAAAAAATACAGGAGCCGATTAAAAAAAAGAAGCCACGGCTTGAAAAAAAAACAAACAAAGAAAGAAAATAAAGCATTGGCCGAATTTGGGTGATTCAGATTGTGTATTTAATTTCTTTGAGCAATCTTATGCCCTTAAATTCATATTATTGCAATTGGCTAGCGTCTCTCCTAGTACTTGATGCAAAACGAGTTAATATTTTCCAATTGTTTCTTTTAGCTCATTCCTTTGTTTGCATTGAGTCACATTGATCATTGCGTGTGCGTTCATACACTTCACTTATATCTTTTCGATCAGCACATAGGCAAGAGTTTTCTAGACTGGATTATTACTTAATTCAACAACATCGTGAAATTCAGATTGTGTAAGATAAACACTTCCATACCAAGCCCTACTAAATATTCTTTGTCGTGCAATTGTGAGTCACTTTTAAATCCGCCTGATCATCACTTGCTATTGTAGCCACCACCAAGTGTAAGTTTCTTTTTGCCCTCAATTCAATTCGAAAAGGTAAGAATTTTACTTAGTGAGGAAAAAGTGAAATTGAGTGAACTCTACATATCATATATATATTTGTGTTTGCTTTGCACAATCTAACCATGACAGGTGAAGAAGATAACGATGATGACGTTTCTAACATCAGGCAATGAGAAGTGCAATGACACAAGAATTGTAGCTAGCACAGCTACAATGGGTGGACAACTCAAGATAGATATGCAAGATCACCACATTGAATTCAATCATCAAATTAAAGTATTACACTCAAACATTGTGAATGATATTGTGCGGGCACTTTATCCACAACAAGAAGAAGATAACTTTATTCCTTTATATGGAAGTGATGATCCAGAAGAATATCTTGAGTGGGAATGGCGAATGGAGAAAGTATTTAGATTTCAAATACTTCCTAAAGACCAAGAGGTGATGCATGTCACTAGAGAATTTGAAGATTATATTTATAGTTGGTGGCATCAGCAATTTGAAAATGAATTCATTAAATCTTGGTCAGATTTGAAGGCACTTATGAGAAGAGAATTTGTGCCATCCTATTATGCACAGGGATTACTTCGCTATTTGGAGAGTATCACACAAGAGAGTAACACTGTGCAAGAATATTATTTTGAGCTACAAGATGCATTACATCGGGGCGGTGTCATTAGTAAACTACAAAAAAAGACATACTTCAAAAGAGAATTGAATTCTAAGATTGCCGCTACAATTCAACATAAATATTTTGGTAGTGTGCAAAATCTTGTGAATTGTGCTATTCAAGAGGAGAAGGGACTTCTGTAGAGATGTATACTACAGTTTTCTCCCTGTCCATACTTCAATTCTACTACCTCTACTAGTGTGATACACAAGAAGATGACCGAGCATGGGACTTTCCCTTCAGTCAAAGAGATATATAGTATTCCAAAGCTACATATAGTCCCTAAGATACACCACAACTCATGTGAGGATGAGAGCCATATAGCCAAATTGAGTGAGAGTAATAAAAAGAGTGAGCTATGTAATCCCACTATATGTGAGGTTGAAAGCATCTAAATTGAGAGTGTGAGAGAGACACCAGAAAAAAATAGAGAAGTAGAAGATAGACAAATTGAGGATGAATTTAAAACTAACACATTATTATCTACTTCTAGTGTTGTTTTTCATATTGTGCAGGTTGACATTAAAGATGAAGAATTGAACGTTCAACAACTAGTACCTTTGAAGGCAAATGAGGAGGAGGTAATGATGGGAGAGAATGAAGTGCTTGCTGCCCCGTGTGTACATCCTAATAATTTTAAACCCTCAGCACCTATATTATCTGAGGAGGACGATAGAGGTAACAATATTGGTGTTGAATTTAATTGTGCAAAGGTAAGTAATTATGAGAACTCATATGATTAATCAAAAATTCCATGTTCTAAAATTTTTCTGCTCAATTTACATAATGTGGAATTGATTACTCACAAGAAAGTTCTTACTAGAATATCTCCTAATGATTCTTTGTACTATATCATGTTTGATGATTCTAGAGAGCTATCTAGTGTGATTGATAATGTTGCTAAAATTTTATGTTTAAAATCACTAGTTAGTACCTATGTCTACACATATAAGTTTAATTTGATTGGAGATTATGGAGTAGATGACAAATTTTATGTTCATAGAATTTGTATTACATGTGATAAGCTTTCTGAATTGAAATTGCATATTATAGACAAACAACCTTTTGTGTCATGTCATAATCGCAATGAGATAAGTGTCAACAATAGAGCTTGCTGTTTTAAAAGATTTCCTAAACCTATTTGTTTACCTTTTGATAAGCAATTATGTACAAGTAATCAGAGTAGCGCAGTTGAACCATGGAAAGCACACAAAATTTTCTTCCCGGTATCTGAACAACTAAATCTGATTTTACCCATTAATGATTTATCCATGTCCTTAGAAAAGTCGAGGACAACTTTTTTTATGGGAGGGAGAATGATGTGACAAACAATATTGCAATACATACACCTTTTGGTCACTGCTATATTGATCGGTTTGTGCAAAATAATGAGGATACCACAACAATTGACTCTTATATATACCATGCATATATGTTATTCTTTTCGTTTATAACACCTTCTGAAGTTCATGATGAGATAAGCCAAAGAAGTGTTGACGAAAAATATATATACCATGCGTACACGTTGTATTCTTTGTTTAGTACAATTTCAGGCTATCAAAATCCGAGGACGGCTTTTCTTGAAGAAGGGGAGGATGATGCGGATACGCACGTGTCTTGTACTTTTCAGTTAAATATATTATTCAACTGGAAGGAATTATTGAGCTGCATGAAACATTGTCAGGTGAACTCATTCCAAACTAAATATAATGTTGTTATTCATAGGAATAGAATACTACCTCATGTTATCAAATGGTGCATTCTTAGGTTTGTCAATGGTAAAGTAATGGAGAGGCAAAAGGAAGAGGATAACCACATTAGGTGCCAAAGACATAAATGGACAAAGCCCATGCAGTAGGAGAGCAAAATGGAGAAGCCCATGGACTTAAAATACAAGTTTTGGATAAGATTTTCAAACCCAATTCGTATCTCCCACAAGGCCAATTGGATTCAAACTCAGATTCAACTCAGAATTCAATTCGGATTCGGTTCAGGACAGCCTGACAGGCAGTTACTAAAAAGGTCATAACTTTCACAAATGGAGTCCGAAATAATATGACGGCTGTAAAATCTAGTTTCCTTTTTGTGAGAGTTCGTATCTAAAACCATATAAGGTTGAGTTGTACTAGGTTTGTGGACTCTATGGACATCCCAAGAGGCTATATAAGCCATGTATTGGCAGTCTTAGGGCTGACACCACCTTTGAGAATAATCAATCTACTAAAGTTTGCTCGTGTTTATCATTGCTGCCAAAATTCTGTGATAAACTCGAACCCTATATGGTTTAGATACGAACTCTCACAAAAAGAAAACTAGATTTTACAGCTGTCATATTATTTCGGACTCCGTTTGTGAAAGTTATGACCTTTTCAGTAACTGTCTGTCAAGTTGTCCTGAACTGAATCCGAATTAAATTCCGAGTTGAATCCGAGTTTGTATCAAATTGGCCTTGTGGGAGGTACGAATTGGGTTTGAAAATCTTATCCAAAACTTGTAGTTTAAGTCCATTGGCTTCTCCCTTTTGCTCTCCCACTGCATGGGCTTTCTTCCTTCATATCTTTAGCACCTAATGTGGTTATCCTCTTCCTTTTGTCTCTCCATTGCTTTGCCATTGACAAACCTAAGAATGCACCATTTGATAACATGAGGTAGTATTCTATTCTTATGAATAATAATATTATATTTAGTTTGGAATGAGTTCACCTGGCAATGTTTCATGCGGCTCAATAATTCCTTCCAGTTGAATAATATATTTAACTGAAAAATACAAGACACGTGCGTATCCGCATCAACTACTCACGTCTTTTCCTTGCTGCTGTTATCTCTTATATAAAGCAGTAAACAAATTAGTTACATGCAGGAAGCATTAAATGCCGCACATCCTCCCGTTGGACTCGGGCACACCACTCATACTCTACATGCATGCAAAACTGCAAGCAAACAAACTAGCAAACTGCCACTGCCGAATACCTGGCCACAAATACATGTACGACTAATTCCAAGTAACACATACGTGCACTCAACTCTTGGCTACTGATCAGCTCACTACGCACTACCAATCCACCCACTACGCCATGCTACACGTTTCAACTAACTTGGACTCTAGCCACTATACATGTAACACTTAATCATAAATAAACAAAGAACACATAAACAACAAGATTAGTTCCAACATTGTTTCCTTCTATTTTGTGTTACTGTTGTGTGTAAGGACCCCTCTTTGGCTGATTTAGGCCCTGTTTGGGATAAGGGTGTGCTGTGCTGTTCTGTGGGTGAAGTAGTTACAGGCTGACAGCCATACAGGGGAGGTATTTGCTATATCTACTAAAATATTTTTTCTTTCTTATTTGTCACAAATGAACAATTAACTGGTGACCATGTGTCTAAACAGTAGTTTGTTAAATGGAGGTTTCTGATCCATAGTGGAGTGCAACCAATCCCCAGAAAGAAAAGAAATACAACACAATTCCGAGGCCTTAATATTAAGAAAGGTTACACTGGGAACATATACCATCGAAGAGGAATCGATGTGAGGTCTCTTGTCCCAAAATGTTTTGTTCTTCATTCTAGTGTAATGTAATTATGCTCGATCATATCCTTTCGGGGGTAAAGCTATGATCTTGTCAAAAATGACAATTCAAATAGTTCTAACTGTTATTCATGATGTTCTAGGTGGTTGTGGCGGTGACTACCTCGATTGGGCTAGAAAGGTTAGCTTCTTTAAAATTCTTTCGCTCAGCCCTTCCTGTTTTCTGCTTGTTTTAGCCCTAGGTTGTGTGTTTTTATATTTCTTGTTATGGGGTTTAGTATGCATGGGGTTTGCAGACTCCATATTCGGGATGTTAGTGGTGTTTGCAGCGTTGTAATGTATGACGCCTAGGTATGGTTGATTTTTATGCCTTGTGCTTGTCTTCTATATCGCTCTGCTAAATTTTCCATGTGGTTGTATCCCAATTATGTGATTCAGTTTTCCACATTTTTCTCTGAAGCGTGCCCATCTTATGAGGATCCCCTCCCCTTCTTTATTCACTATACAAATTATGTCGTAGATTTGAATTGCTAGATTTGCATAAATGCTCCTTAATCAGTGATTTTAACACCTCTCCATGTTCCTCCGAGAAGGAGCCGAAGATAATAATACTAGGCACCACAGGAGATGAAGATACTAAAACTAGTATTGTAAAATGCATGGCAAAAATAGATGATTAAAAGAATGGGGTACACAGATTTTATGTGGAATACCCTTTCTAGAAAATTACAGATGCATGAAGGCGGAATTCACTATATGAAGATATATTTACATTGGGGCTCTTGCTATTCTCTATGGTCCATAAGGGTATATTTATAGTGATTACAGAGGGACTTCAGGTAGGAGTACAACTCTGTGTTGGAAATGAAAACAAACTGAATAGGATTCAAATCACAAATTTAACAATCCGCACCTTGAGCTGAATTCCCTCCTGTAGCCAAAATATTAAATCAAATCTCCTCAAATCGTAATCTACCATCAATGATCCTTATGTGTTAAATATCTATAGGACTAATCAATGTGTAAAGCTGGATCAGTCTTCTTTATATGCTTTTCCTGTGGCGCTGGATAACTGTAGAACTATAGTGAAGAATTCATCTCATGAACTTTTTACATGATCCACCTGGAACACATAGCTTGGTAAACAATGCCCATTGAAGAGAAACTTTCACGTGTAATCATCACGTACATCAAACCACCGACTGTAAAAGTAACTGAATTCCATGACGTGGTTGAAAACTGCTCATTTATAAAAATATCTGGATGAAGGTAACTCTTGTGCCGTCAATAGAGTAGAAACAATTTCTGCAATAAACCCCTCATATTGAACTGTGATATCTAAAACATATTGCACCTATAAGATCAAATATTATAGTATCTATGCAGATAATTGACTCCTTGCAATTTAAATTATTCATCTCGAATTCATATTTAGAGTATAATCTTCACTAATGAATAAGAAATTTTGAAGAATATTATATTAGCTGCCATTATGGTGTTATCAAACGGTGAATCAGTTGTCCTCTCAACTATCATTGATTTTTCTCATTCTCTTCTTTCTCTCCTCTCTCTCTCTCTCTCTTTCTTTTAAAGTCTCATCGATCAAGTGTAGTTCAAATTAACTTATTGTGCTAAAAGCCTGCAACTCCATCTAGACTCTATATGTGCGGATCTTGCCATAGTAACTCGTAGCAGACGATAGATCGTTGAAGAAATTGTCAATAATTAATTCTGCATAGATGCCGCCAATAATAGGCACAACGGCATTAGCTGCAATGAACTCCACCTCTAACGAAAAACATGCAAAGCTGACGACATAACTTCTTAATAGAAGATGACGATCGACTGAGACAAAAAATCATCAACAGAGATGATGCAAAGATGATGCAGTACGATAGCAATGCATGGCTCCAAGAGGCGTATGCAATGGTGTTGGCGAATCTGGTACTGGAACAGTCGCTGAGGTAGAGCATGAGTCGACGCTTAGTATGAATTCGAGTCAAAGAACAGACTTGAGGCAATTCAAAATCGCCGAGTTGAGGCTACTGAAATCTTCTGATATGTTTCCTTGTGTATCTAGCAAAGGTTTGCGAAATCCTTAGTACACTTGTTATACTCGCAGCAAAGATGTTGGAGACTTCCTGGTAGCCTTCCCTGTGTAAGCTTAGCAGAGGTCTTCAGAATTCCTGATACACTTCATGTGCTTGTAGCAAAATTCGACGAAAATCAGAATCCGGAAGATTTCCGACAGCTTCCTTGCTTTTGATGCCACAACCGCTGCTCTGCTTATGTTCTGCTATGACGTCTTTTATCAGACGCGTAATCACTTTTTCTCGCTTCGGACTTGTGAATGTGCACCTCCGTTTCGATGCTCCTCTTGATTTATTTCCGCCGGCCGCCTCGGGCCTTTACTTGAAAACGGAAACTTTTGGTTTTCCGCTTCGGATTCACTGAGACTTTTAGACACGAAAAAAACGCTGATCGTTTTTTCGAACAGATCTCCCCTATGCTCTAATACCATTAGTTACAAATAAAGCATAAAAAAGTAGAAATGGGAGACACGAATTTTATGTGGAATATTCTTTCAGAAAAAATTACAGACAAACGAAAGCAAAATTCAATATATGAGGAGATCGTTACAATGAGGCTATTGCTCTTCCCAGTAGTCTACAGGGGTATATTTATAGTGATTACAAAAAAAAACTTTAGATATGAGTAGAATTCTGTGTTAGAATCGAAAACAAACATAATAGGATTCGGATCACAAAGCACAAAGTTTCGTATGTCAGCAATTAACCAGCTCGATAATAAAGCTGAAAGCTGAAATGTGTTACTGCAGGCAATGGAACACAATGTGTACACAAAAGTTTAGCTTCAGCCTTGAGCAAAGTGTTAGATGGGTGCCTTATAAACCAGTATCTAAATGTTGACAATAACGTAGCTTAACTGCATTCTCTCTATCCCCTAATTTTAGTCTAAAATTTTTAAATTTGAGAACTTTGTGAATGGATGCTTTTTACGTAGTTGTCCGTGTGACTTGCAAAACAGAATGATGTACCAAAAGTATCGCCACACTCAAGTTGGGCATTCATTTTATCAAAACTTAATACAAACATTAGAGCATCTTGCATTATCAAGGATGCAAGTCTCCTAATAGCTTAGGGATTAATTTGTGTACTTTAGAGCTATGTATTGGCCTAGATGTCCCCATTGCTGGTGCATTTTTTCTTCATGAAATTGGGAGGTGATACTGTCTGGTTTGCAGATATTTGAGGTTGCTATTGAATGTGACATTTGATAATCGTGATATGTATGGCATTGAGCACTATGTTGCAGTTTTTCTTAGCCATACGTATAACCCACAACCACTTCACGCACACCACCTAAAGTGAGAGAGAACTTCCATAAATAGACGATATACTCTGTTCTTTGGTAGATTCATGTGGACATTTTTCTTTCTTCTCACTTTCCTGTAGTATATTTGCAATCTCAACACTTCAAACAAAATGTTAGTTTTTTTAAGTTCTATTTGAGTTAGCACAGCAATGCACTGTGTAGTATGATGCTCCTAGCATTAGCTAATATTTTCTGACCTAAAAAATTATTTCAGTTTGCACTAGAATATGGAGCACTATGTTGTGCCTTTGAAGTGTGACTTTTGGGGCTTTTGCTTTTTCCTAGCTTTCATTCTTTGTTCATTTGTTCACATCTGAAACCAGTGCCTGTCTAATACCTTCCCTTCAATAAGGTGAATATTTTTCAACATGGCGCGAGCCCTGAGTAAGTTAATTATTTATATTAGCTTTATGAAATCATTCTTGGTGCCTATAAATTTTGCATTTCATATTCTGAATCAGTGCATTTCAACATGGTCAATTTCGTCTCTGCTTGATGCGGGATGCAGCTATAAAAAGCTTGACCAGTCTAATTAGTAGCTTGTCGTTGAAATGACCACCGTGCATTGCCAGTAGATGTTCTCATCCACGTTATCCTTTACACTAAATTAATACCACACCGTCTGAGCTGTTCAGTTGTTTATGAGCTAACAAAGATCAATCAGAAAGCTTGATAGCGTTGCTTCCAGATTGGAAATCTGCTATGCGCTTTCATAAAGAACTTCCAAATTACCAGAGTTAATGCTCATGTCATACTCACTGGATGTTTTCAACAGGGAGTTAGAAGAGAGGCGGGCAACCATGCAAGGCTTTTGAACAAGTTATGGACCCATAGAGAGAAGACGGATCAAAATTCGGAGGACGATGGCTTGGTGAATTCCACCCCTGAACTCCACTCCGCAAAGCCCCAGACGTACATATATGGTTATGTTCATGCACACGGACGTTGATGTGCGTGGTGGGACAATTAAGTAATCATGGTTTGCACCCTGCATTTCTGGCTGCACCTGCTTCTGCTGACTTGGGATGCGATGGCCTGGAAGAAGAAGCGTAACGCAGCTGGCGCTGCTCTGTATCTGTAGATATCGTTCATTCATAAATTCATTGGTCTTAGTAAACAAACAAACCTTATAGCGAACAGCTGGATGAAGCCAAAGGACGAAGGGGAGGCAACAAATACTTCTAGGGCTCAAATAATTATATTACGTTAAACCTACAGCGTACTGTAATACTAATTCACGATGTAGCAAACCTTGTAAGTAATCGAGATTTGCTTGAAATCGTTTTTGCGAAATGACAGCAGTGAAACTCAAGTCAACTTAGTCAAGAGTGCTCATCTCATTCGTAAAAGAAAGAAAGAAAGAAAATTAATGCTGAAGTGGCCAATTGAAGAGGACAAGATATCCATTTTTCTATAGGGGTTTAGATCATATACCCTCCTCATAGTTGGGAAATTGAGGATTTACCCTCCCCACTCAATGACATATGGGGTCATCGTAGGTCACTGACACGTGGACCAGGAGAGTAAATCCTCAATTTTCATCTAAGTGGAGGGTATATGATCAATAATTCCTTTTTCTATAGACATGAACGTTAAATGACTAGATCCTGCTCTTAAGGAAATAAATGAATAAAGAAAGAAAAGTCAATAAACATGACGTCTTCTGGCCACCCACGAGATAGGAGCAAAGCGTTCACCACCTCAATCTAGAGGTCGGCATTAGGCCATATGGTGCCAGCGTGGCCTAGGTCTATTATGCTTTGGGTCACTTCTTGCCGTGCCATGCTGGCCCGCCTTATCTTTGGCCAGGCCCAAGCATGGCCCAAAGTCCGTCATGCCAATGTTCGTGCCGTGCCAGCGCAAGCCTAGTTCAAAGTAACTATACACAACGAAGGCGGTGGTGATGATGATGGCGGCGATCGCTATCTTCTTTTCTCTCACATCCACCTCGTTCAAACTACTGAAAATTGAATTAGTTGTATAAAAACATAGGTACACAATGACGTAAATATTTCAGATAAAAGTAGAATTTACTTATCACTTGGGTATTATTTTTATAAACTGGTTGTTTAGATATAGAAGGAAGAGGCACACTATAATCATGTTTCTATTTCTTAGATCAGTTCTCAGTAAAGATACTTTCTTAGACTGTATCTTGTAAAGTTGCTTCTTGGATTGTATTGCGTACAGATACTTGAATTATATTGTATAAATTTGGAAGATTGGATCCATTGTGCTGTGTAAACTTGGATGGAGGGAGTATTACGGAATTGCTATACATAATATGAATGATAATTTATGAATAAATCATTGGAATTTCTGATCTTACGATTTGCTTGGAGATTAGTGCTCCAACCAACGAGGTCTTCTTCTCCGGCAACAGTGGTGGGTCGTTCTGGGCCAGCCGGGCCTCGGGCTGGCCTAGAAAAGCATGGCCCGTCTCCCATCTCTACTCAATCTTAGGGGCGAATCTAGCAGTCGGGTAAGGCTGGACGGCCCCCCAAGTTAGCCTATGCCGCCGGCATTGGGCAGGGTCGGGAAGCGAGGAGGTGAGCGGCATGCCGCGTGCAGGCGGGAACCGGAAGGCGAGGAGCGGCAAGTAGGAGGCGGGGCCTGGGTGAGGGCGGGATGGGCTGGCTAGTCGACATCATGGCAAGGCGGGCTCAAAACATAGTGGCATGGCTCCTCCTCAAACCTCAAAACAAGAAGTCTAAATCCAAAGGTAGGATCGTAAGATTGATGAATTAGTCAAAAAATTGACGGTGATAGAATTAAGAAATAATTTTAAGGCATGGACGAGTATTATCTTCTATATTATACCTATCTTTATATGTTTACATACAGATTGTAGTTTTATATTTTAGTTAGTGTCATATGCTCTTGTTTCTATGATTGGATTGTGTATGTCTTGCTTTACTATAATAATATTATTGGTTCGTTCTGCCGAATCTAAATTTTAATTCTTGATCTGTCACTGCCCAATCTCCAGCATCCTCAATCCCACCATCGCATTTTTCTCCACCTTCGGTCCCTTTCTCAACCCTCCTACTACCTCGCTAACACCGCAGCTCATCAAGCTGTCACTAGCATCGTTATCGCCCGTTGTGCAGTTATTCGTGTACTACGAGTTCAGTATGTTTTCTTCACAAATCGATTATTAAGTATGGTGATTTATATCTTAGTCTTTTAGAATTAGAAAACTTTTGCTACAAAGAGTCATAAATAAATCCTAATAGAATTAGAATTCCTACTCTACTTTGGAGAAGGGCTAGAAGAAGCATACAAAGCCATAAGGGGTGGTCATAGAGAACCCAACCAACTAAGCAACGAAGAAAAGAAGTCACTCATCCAAAGCTAGAGGTGTACGAGAGGATTATATGCTATGTTGTTGTTTAGTACTAGATTCTTATATATGGTAAGATCCGAGAGTCCTAAAAGATTTAAGATGGTTATGAGAGAGTTACAATCATTTGTACTCTTTTTAAGGTTGTACTTAAGGAATTTGCTATCGGCTTCGCCAAATCTTTTCTTTCTCGTTATGGTTGCTTTAACATCATTATTTTGATTCTCTTTACTAGATTCATTTTCTTTTTTCTTGATATCGTGCACGCTCATACCATATCTCACAAATTTTGATCCGATGTGGAACTATTGTGCATAATAATGATTAGAGTGTAACAAGTGGTATTAGAGCCAAAAATGGATTAATCTAATTTGTGAGAAGGTCAGTAAAGTATCAGGTGGCACAAAATCAAGATCGATATTGATGATGTAGAATTATGTAGAGAAATTTGACAATGGAGAAAATTTTAGCGTGTGGTAATGCGTTGAAGAATTAATGTCCTTATCCAGTAGGAGTTATCTATGCTCTTGAAGGGGACAAACTGGAATGATGTCTGCTAAAGACTACAAGATGATGGAGTGAAAGGCTGTTAGTAGAATCCGTCTAGGTCTCTCCGATGATGCAAAGAACTCGGTGATCAAGGAGAATTCATCAAACAATTATTGGAGGATTTGGAAGAATTGTATATGAAAAGTCGCTGACAAACTGGTGGGTGCTGGTTTGCACATGAAGAAAGGTACACGGTTCATTGACCATCTCAATATCTTTAACAAACTTATTATACAGCTGACTAGTGTGGATGAACAAATTGAGAAAAATGGCAAGGTTGTCATATTGGTATCATCTCTACCACCAACATGGGAGCAATTTATGATAAATATTCTCATAAAAAAATCATTCTCAACTTCAATTAGGCAGTAGCATATCTATTAAATACGAAGTCTTTGAAAAAGACATCGAAATCTTCATCCTCATCAATCATTCGCTACAATAGGTGTTGCAAGCAGAAGCAAAAATCACAAGAAGAAGAATGGTATGGGCACGTGTGTATGCGATCTATGTGACAAGGAAGGTCACATGATAAAAGATTGTCTGAGTTTGAAATAAATAAAGGATGTATGATCAGCGATGGTAGCAAAGGATGATTCAAACGTACTAGTCGTTAGTCAATCAGGTACTTCTCATAGATTGATATTAGATTCAGATTGTTGCTTCCATATATGTTTGGCGAGAGATATGTTTGATAAAGGATCTGTACACCTGATGAATGAAACTGTTCACTTAGCGGATTGCAAGGAGTATGCAATTACTGAGGTGCGAACAATTACATTTGAGATATATGATGGAGTACATCATACATTGACGGGAGTTCGGTATGTTCCTGGCTTAAAGCAAAATCAAATATCTGTAAAGCCGCCTTATCATTTGAGATATATGATGGTGTACATCATACTTGAAGTTCGTGAGATATCACTTTGAGGTGGAGTCATGCGAGTTACTTGCAAAAGGTGAATGATTATAAAAACTATCTGGAAAAATAGAGAATACCGATTGATAGGTATACCTAAAAAAAGAGCAACCAATGGGATGTCTGATAAAAATCCTAGCTAAGAGAAGAAAACCATATCATCAATGGTAGGTACTCAAATCTCATCCGCAGTTACGTGCAGAACTGTAAAGATGGTTGGAAAATCTAGCAAATGCAAAAGCGAAGGCATAAGTTGTTGGAAGAAGGAAGACGTGGTGGGATCAACTACGTGATGTTGGCGAGCAGTTGGAGCTCGGAGGTGGTACAAACATATGGCGTGGAAGAATATAGAAACATAAGGTGTGGTTAATCAAAGTACACAATAAGAAGCTCTCAAGTGGAGGGTCTAGGCAGGCTAGCTCGGATACTGACATGCATAATGCGGTAATGTGCATGAGCCCCTATGATGAGGGCACTCCTAAAGGTGAGAGAAAAAACGAAAAAAATATGAAAAGGCAAAAAATAAATATGGAGCCGATTTAGAGCAAGTTTTTGAATGAGCAAAGTGACTTCAATTGATAAGAGTCGATGTGGAGATTGTTGAGTAAGGTGACTTATATCCTAGTTTTTGAGGATTTGGAAAGGTGTGTTACAAGGAATCCTAATAGGATTGGGATTCCTATTGTCTTTTAGAGTATGATTCCTACTGCAGTTTAGAGGAGGACTAGAAGGGACTATATAAAACTATAAGGGGTGGTCATAAAGAACTTCAGCAATAAAGCAAAGAAGCCACTTATCCAAATGTAGATGTGCGTGAGAGGATCAGATGCTAGGTTATTCTTTAGCACTAATGTATAGCGCAAGAATTTGAGCGTCTTAAAAGATTCAAGAGGGTTGTGGAAGAACGATAATTTCTTATATTTATTTTGAAGTTATGTTTAAGGAATTTAAGATCGGCTTCACCAAATCCTTTTTCTCTCGTCATGGTTGCTTCAACATGTTATTTTGGTTTTGTCTATGAGATTCATCTTCTTCGTTCTTGATACCGTACATGCTTGTGCCGTATTTCATAAACTCTGATCCGATCTGAAGGTTGCTGCGTATGAAAAGGGTATCAGAGTATAATAAATCATACCAAAAAAAGTGAAAACTGGAGTGTTAACGACGGACATCATGAAAAACTAATGGAGAAAACGAAGCACCCGAAACAACTAAATCCACGTTCTTTTTTGTTACAATTTGAAGGCAACTAAATAACACGTTACTGGCAGTTTGTCAATGGTATAGACACCAAATTATTCACGAATAAACAAGAAAATGAGACAACAACAATAAAAAAACAAACAAATAATGCATGCAGTACCTTTAATTTGGTTATTATCAAGAGATTATGTGTCTAATATCCAACAGCAATACACTAATGGAAAAAGATTGAATAAAACAGGCAATAACGGTTCTTAGGGGGTGTTTTTTTGGGTTGTAACTGATTGCTTTTAGTTATGGTTGATGACCTGTGTTTTTTGATATAGCAGCAGATGATGGAGATACCGATATGGATGATACACACAGTTTTACATTTGGGGAATCATTTAAAGAATCTACTTCAACAGATTACCTCGTTTTGACGTTTGGCTTTTTGGCTTCTGGAGAAGCCAAAAGAAAGAACAAGGCCTTAATATGAGGAAGCATAATTGCCCCATATATCTCTGTAGGCCATTCATCTTCTGCCCAGGCCAAAATGAACATATATAAAAGGATCCTCACCATGTCACCAAAGTGAAAAACGGAAATGGCATTGCATGAATGCATGGCCCATACAATACAGTGCACTGCATATACATTTTGAAGCATTAACTAAACTCCATACCAAAAGGCAAATCAAATTAACCTGTCTAGCAAAAAACACGAACTGATCTGATTGACTGCTCTACATGACAGCCAGCTAAGCTTAATCAAGGTCCATGCATCTACTTGGAGAACCTGAGGAGGTCGGCGGCCTCGCAGCCGAGGTACTCCAGTGGAAGCCTCTGCATGGAGGTGCTACCCAGCTCCATGAGCTGCTGATGACTAGGGGCCATTGCCGCAGCAGATGCTGCGGTGACCTTGCCCTGGAAGAGCTGGTCCAGATTCTGGTGCGAAGCGAGGAGTTTGTCCAAGATCGACCAGTCCGTGGCGGCGAAGCTGTGGTCGCCGCCTCCGCCGCCGCTGCCGTGGAGCATCCCGTTGGTGCCGCGCGACGTCAGCTTCATCAGGTTCTGGGAGCACGCGACGTCGAGGGAGCTCATTGCGACGGCGGGCGGGCAGGGACGGAGGGAGGGGATTACCGGCTGCTGCTCGGCGCTCATCAGCTGCGGGAGCTGCATGGAGGGGTCGAAGGAATGGAAGTCGTAGTGCGGCATGAAGTGGGGGTTGTGCTTCTGTTCCGTGGGCATTGCGCCGGAGACCGGAACCGGGAAGGGGTGGAGCTCGTCGTCGTCCATCGCCGCCATCTCCGCCAGGTTGAGGCCTCTCTGGTAGTTCTTCTTGAAAACCCTACACACCACCCAGCCATCTTCCTGCATCCCAGATTAGAACTTGGTAAATATATTTAGACAATCAGTTCATTTACCTTAATAGCTAGTAGCTAGCATATGAAGTTTCTTTGCAACAGATTGAATTCGTGTTTGATCCAAGTTGGTATCTTATTTTCCATGGAAACAAGAAACATATATGTCTTGATGATACATTCATGAGATCAGATTGATGACTTGAAATGACATTTCATAAAGCGATTAAAAGAAGCTAGGAACCGTAAGAGATGTTTATTTTGTTTGAGCAGATTAGTAACTTATCGATCTTTCAGGCAACGTTTAGATCGAATGATGTCACGAGGATGTACAGGGTGATCAACGCATGGAACGCATACCTGAACTTCAACGTTGTCTTCGTCGAGGCGGTATTCGTGCATGATCCAATCAGTCTTCTTGCCGTGGGGAGCCCTCCCGACGTAGAACACGAGGGTCTTCCTCATGCCGATCCTCCTAGCGTTGCCGAGGAAGATGGCCTTGTCCCGCCCCGTCGCCTTCCAGAACCCCGCCGTCGTGGCCCGGTTCGTCCGCGTGCCCGTCGGGTACTTCTTGTCCTTGTGGCAGAAGAAGTACCACTCGTTCTGAGGCCCCGTTCCTATTCTGCACCTATCTGCCATGCAACAAATGTATGTAGGATGAGTTGTGAATTAGCTATAAAGCTGTAGAAAGATCAGATCTAGCATGACGAGAATATTTGAAGGCCATGTAGCACATGTTTACCTTTGAGATCCCAGGGCTCAAGCTTGGTGAGATCAATCTCCCTTATGACATCAAGATCTATGGCCTCATATGCGACCTTCTTCCTCAGGTAGTAGTAGAGGAGCTCCTCGTCCGTCGGATGGAAGCGGAAGCCCGGTGGCACCGACAGCGGGCCGCCGCTCGGATGCATGCTTCCTTGCCGGCCCTAAGATCTGAGAAGTAGACCACCACCATAGCACCAATCATCAATAGAAATAAGAGGCTTGCTTGTCCAAGCTACTACACAACCTTATATACCTTTCTCTTGGTTCATAGAACTTACAGAACAAAAGGAAGAGCACAAACCTTGGAAATCTCCTTTGCCTTTGCCTTTGGCTGATCAGCTGAGCTCCTCAAAGCAACAAAAGTGTAGAGACAGGGCAAGAAAAACAAGAGCAAGGTGACGATACAAGGGAAAGGATGTATGGATTATATGGAAGGGGGAGGTACGGTTAGCAAGTCCAAGATGCTCACCAACGACAAACCCTAGGTCTATAAAATATATATGGCCTGTGCAGGGATGCGTTTGAGCTGTCTACTAGTGTTAGCTTGATTGTTTAGTGCGCGCATTGACTGTATTGATAGAACCACAGTAAGTGTCCATGAATGTACATGCATGTCTTGGGCTGGTCTTGGAAGGACTAAATGAAATGAAGGGGTTTTGTCCCTTGAACGGGGGACCTGCCCCAAAACTGGCCTCAGAAGGAGCAATTAAGTGTCCCCATCTGCAACAGTATCATTATTATGTGATTTTGCAAATGTACCCTTGCCAAATGACAAGGTCATAACTGCTGCCCATGTAGGTCTTGGCATTTTTGTTTTGTGAAATAGGAGAGAGAGCAAGGGTTGGTGTGTAAATATCCAGAAGACTAACCTAAACTGTAGTAATTTGGACTTTGCACGTGGGAGTCAGGACAAGGGAAGAATTAAATTAAACCTCAATTCTATTGCTCCAAATCCCGATCTCTCTATTCCTCTTCCATTCCCGGCAACATGCCTTACTTTATTTCACCATACTTTAACTAATATATATAATGCTCTTTGGGGCTGGCATTGGTTACTTGTCCCGATTAGGGATCTAAGCCTAGGTAAATTTGAAATTAGTTACTGACTTCGTGTGTCATCTGATCTTGAAATTTAACTACTAGCTAGCTAGCTCATTGTCAACTATCTATCTAGCCATTCGAATTATCACTTGTGGATATTTAAGTGTAGCATTTCAGTATGATACCAGACGTATGACCAATCAACAATAGTGATATCATCTGGATCAGTATCATGATTGATCATAGAATGAATAGATATAGTCTATAGATAACTACTTCTGGTTCAAAATAGATGACTTCTAGCACCATACATATATACACACGCACACACGCACACATATACATACAATATATAGACTAGGAAAATATGATGATATCATAAAGTGAGAAATATGCATAGAGCTTATCCTTTTTGGCTTTTAACTTTTTCGAAAGTTGAAATAAATAGCGCAGTTTCTTGAAACAGATCTCCAAACAGGTTCTTGAGCTCAAAACCATGCATGCCGTCTGTATCGGAGTCTCTAGCATTTGTTACTGTCTTAAAAAAAATGTAGACAAAAGTCATGAACCGCAGCTCAAAAGAACAAGGCTATCCTATTCGGTTGTAACTTGTAATTCAACTAACATTGATTCAGCGTCGAAAATTTAATCATTCAGAAAAGGATATTCCCCAGAAAAATTGAAGAAAAACAAACACCGGATTTTGATCTCTCTCTGCGCGCGCACGTCAACATCTGTGTATGAATGTATCCTGAAATCACATATGGTATTTGAACTGCTACACGCACATTGCTCAAGGTCACATAGGGAACCAAAGCAACGTAGAGACACGGTCACAGCTATGCAAGGACATGAAAACTTCCACGTACGCATGCATGGCGTTCGAGATCTACCTTGTGTTCACGCTACCCTGTGTTACATGAACGTGAATTAAACTATTTCACGTGAAATTCATGTATTTCAAATGGCGCCTTAATCGTGGATGGCAATAATCAAAAGCTGGCATGCATTTCTTATAAACGACAAAGAGTAAATGAATAATGACCAGCAAAACTTAGAAGGGTGTTAATTGTTAAAATGTTAAAAGAGACCACTATATTGCGGTTGATAAATGTTAAAATATTATATATAAATATTGAAAAATACAAATTTATACATCATGACGAGTCATATATTTATCTTAATATATATGTTTGCAATTAAGTAATTTAATCGATAGGAGGTACTGTTGCTGATCGAAATAGCTAGAAAGCAAAAATCTAACCTTCTAATTAAAGTCATGCATGCTTGACAAGAAGCTAACTACTCCTGGTGTTGATCAACTGGAAAGAGTGGTAGGAATGAACGATATGAAAACAGCGTCATTGACTTATTTCCGTGTTACTTTATTGATGTACTCGAAGTTCCATACTTTCATATATATGCTGGTTAGTGATCTGACCAAAGTTGATTGTTTCTCTTATTGTTGGCTGAAGGGATTCTTACGCTATCTAATGCGCTCGTTCCGATGCACGAAATGGCTCTTTGCAGGAACCTGGTCAACCACGGATGTTGAGCTAGCTAGTTAATTAGATTACATATATGATCAGATTTGTTTTTCTTTTCAGACTTTCGGATAGGTGCATTGATCCAAAGTAGGTTAAAAATATCGTAAATTGAATTTACTTGGTTTAATTAAATTTCCATCCCAAAAAAAGTTCTGGACACTACCTCCATACCCCATGTCTCCATGTATAAACGAGAAATTAGTATATAGAAGTTTAAGAATTTTTTTTGTTAATTTAGCATCTCTCCGGTTCGAAGTCTTACCAAAGTTCAATTCAGTGGCTCCAATAATTAAAACCTCTATACTCCCTAGCTCGGAACTAGTCGCCAATCCAGAGATTGGCGAGAAAGGCGCGCCGGCGTCCCGGGGGGGGGGGGGGGGGGGGTGTTGGGGTTTGATGTCGCGGCCCATGGGAGGACGAAGACGTCGATGTGGAGAGAGGGGAGGCGGTTCGCTCCAAGATTGGGCCACAATAGCAATGGAGAGATGGGAACAGAGATGGGGAAGGCAGGGAGGAATGAGTGGTAAGGTGGGTCCTACGTACTGACAAATGGGTTCTTACCCGTTATTTTCCATGATTTTTATGTTTGCAAAATAAAACTTAAATGTGTCTCTTTCTAGTAGTTTTGACAAACTATGTATATTTTTTTCCTTGCATAAAAAACGTTACTCTATCCTTTCTATGTGTTCATCTCACCTATCTAGAGCTACGTTCACGCTCCATCAATCGATGCTCACGAGCTTTCTAATTTGTGAACGTACGTGTGCTTGCCTATACATACATACATACATACACCTCCAAAACACAAATATACAATCGGGGCTAGGTTTATTTCTTCCATTCCTTTTCGATCAATATATAGAAGCTTATTTTGAACGGATCACGCAACGACAAATTACATTCATTCTTCGCATCAAGCCAGGATTTCCCTTTCCCAAATTCTCTCCAACTACCCCACTCGTGTGATCAACTGTTTCTATATTTTTCTTTTCCCCAGTTCCTCACCGACGCATGAACGCAACTAATAATTATAAATCTAGCTAATTAATTAGCAGCTTAGCCTCTTAGTTTGACTATGGAATCTCAGCTACCTCCGAAGACGATATAATGGTCGATAGTCATGGGTCGCAAGTCAGGGTGTTGTAGGGCATCCATTGTTCTCTTGCACATGACTACTATTATTTAGTTATGTAAATGGAAATACATATATTCAAGTTATATGATGAATAAATAAGACAAAAAAATACAAATAATGCATGTATATTTTTTCATCAAAATAGTTTTTCTGATCCTCTATAGCTGAAATATGGGAGCATTACTAGTAATTTCCCAGTAGTTGAGGTGCAATGTGGAGATCAGGGTTAATTCTATTACTCGGTAGTAACCGGCTAGTCACCGCCGGTTATGGAAAATTTTAGACTGTTGATTTATATAATACTTGTTGGAAATGTGGTTATGGTTGCTAGAACTGTTGTTATTTGTGAGGAATATAATATTAAAAGCTTGAAGAAATAATGAAACTTAAAACAAATGCAAATGTGAAGCAAAATAAAAATATTAACCAAGATTAGTAAATTGGCTAATTTCTGACATATTGTCTAGGTTTAGTATTTGTGTAAAAACATTAAGGGCGTTTGGAACATTTGATTTTCACTAGAATTTTGCAGGAAGTATTTGTAACACCCCGGCTTAACAAAGCATCATCAACAACTAGGATTCAGGTATAATCTTTCAACATAACAATAAACAGAAATTGCAACAACACGATAAACAATAAATCCAACTTAAGAGGAACCAATTAATCATTAAGATGAATAAAATATAAAGCTAAACCAAGGCACGTATCAAGTAGCAACAATATAAACCAAAAAGAGCTAACAGAAACCATTTGTCATCACATTATTGCATAAATAGTCTAAACTATTTATGACCACATGTTATTGTTCGCTAGGTGAAAATAGGAAATATAGAAGTGCAAAATCACATTTTTTGCTTTCACCCATGCATGTCGACTTCAACATTTATTTAAAAACAACAATAAAGCAAGAGTAAGTCCAAGACTTAGCAAGTACAAAGCAAAATAACAAATGAATCCACATCATTTTAATAATTTATATCCATTTACAATTAACTCAATCTTCACATCTCATTCTCATCCACATGTCTTAATATCTCATCTCTCTTTTCATGAATGCAATGCATATGTCTCTTTTTGTAGCTCATACGTACTAGTATAGCAGAGGGTACACTTGTCGATATCACCCTCTACATCCATCCCATGAAGGTGCCTATCAAAATAGGTCTTTCCCTCCATTCCCGTAGAGGTGGTTACCTTTGTAGGTCTTTACTCAAGAGCACACCAAAGTAGTTAATATGCTTACTCATTGTTGTTTGACCTTTTCACCATCTTAGCTCATAATGCATACTGCATGTCATGAACGCATTCTTCCCTCATTTTACAACATAACATATTTATTATCAAATTATATCATATTGAATAAAAGAATAATCAAAATTATTGCTTGACATGAATAATTCAATAATAATGAGCAATTATTAATCATCATTTATCATTCTACTAAGCACTTGCCTTTCTACTTGCGATAGCCGGTATGATTTGAAGGTGAGAACACACCCAATGCTACTCATCCTATAGTAATTACTTAATCTTAATCCAAGCAAGAGTAATATAAGAAAACACTTATTCAACGAAGCTCCTACACGCTTCCCAAATCCACAATTTTCCCTTTATTAAAGAGTCACCCCTGTTGTCCCAATTATAAAAACGTCATAACTTTCAACTCACAAATTCTATCATAGCAAATCTTATAATTGTGAAACCTACACAACTTTTCCCATATTTTATTAGTTGGCCACGTGTCCAGATTAAATAATATAATTCCCAATTTTTAACTCAGAATACCGTTCTATCATGTTCTAGACAATAGAGTTATTATTTTCATATATATTATTTTAGTCAAGCAAATACCAAGAACCATGATATTTTCAAAAACTACACAAGATTTTATATCACTTTATAGTTATGATCAAAAATCAATTCTGTCATTAACTTAATCAAATTAATTATTTCTCATGACTGTGTCCAACAGCAACCGATTCTAGAGAGTAGTATTCCAAAATTGATAACCTCAGTTCTACCCATCTAAAATTCATGTTCTTGGATTCTATGAAACCCTTAGATATTTATCTATAATTTTTTATGTAGAGCATATACCCTAATCCATCCATTTCATACTTTTAATCTACGATTGCCAAGTGATGCCAAAAGACTATAATTTTCCAGACCATAGGCTTTCAAAAATTGTAACTCGCTTTTTAACCACACTACTAAAGAAAGCCTAATACTAGACGCCAAATCACAGACAGTTTGACAAAACCGTCTGTGACCAACATTAACACAGACGGTTTTAATTTGGACACCGTCTGTGTTGATGGCGTCGGAGAAAACGAGTATCACAGACCGTTCTTACCAATGAACCGTCTGGAATTATCATAGACGGTTTTTTATTTAAAACCGTCTGTGATAAGCTGATTATCACAGACGGTTTGTAATACAAAACCGTCTGTGATGTTTTCTGTTAGAGGTTAATATATAAGTACGTACACATTGCTTCTAATAACTGAACTACAGAACTAGTTAATATATAAGTACACAATGCTTCTAATAACTTACCTATAGAACTACTGAGACAAGAGATCATAAATTAAAGGCAAATTTATTACAAAAGTCGCACAGATAAAGAGATTCCCAGATTCTAATCTTCAGGACTTTGGGAGTTGGAGGATCAGCTGCTGAGTACTCGAACGTCGTTAAGATTGTCCTTGCCCTCAGCACTTCCTCCTCTAGCCTGGGCAAATGATCAGTAGCATAGCCCATAATCTCATAGAGGATAGCATTATAAGATTCCTCAGAATCTATCGTTTCTGCTTGATCGGTAATGCTATCCATCAGTCTCTCCAATGCCACAAGAGCTTCTTTCACTCTGTGCACATTGTTAAGAAGAACCAGGGTGAGGGCTATTTCCTTTTCTTGAGCGGCAGCGAGATGCCTCCGTCGACGGCGGATGATCAGGTCGAGCTGACGGATGCAAGAAAGTTGGGGAAGGAGAGCAGGGCGTGTGCAGAGAAGCTGCTCCAGATGTAAATTGCTGGCCGCCTGTGTATGGTTCCGACCGAACAACTCTTGATGAACAAATGAGAGGAAGGAAATGATCACAAGAATAGTAGAAGCCATATTGTACGTACATTGCATTGAGAATTAATTAGGCGCGCATTAACCTTTAGCAGAGACGGTTCGTATACTAAACAGTAATATAGATGGTTCGTATGCCAAACATTAATGGTATAGACGCTTCGTATAACGATAGTCGCTCTCCCGAGTCCCGATGGAGCTATCACAGACAATTTTATTTTAGAGACCGTCTGTGTTGAGTATCACAGACGGTTCTTACCAACGAACCGTCTGTGATAGTCAACCATCACAGACGATTCTTACCAATGAACCGTCTGTGATAATCGGGAATATTACAGACGGTTTTTAACTAAAAACCATCTGTGATGGTTGATATCACAGACGATTTTTGTTAAAAATAAATGCGTGATAATCTTTGCTATGTATTTATTGCGCTGCTCAGACGCATCTGTCTTCATTTTGATCTAGATCTAGCCGGTGCTGCAGCTAGAGGCGGCAAGGCTTTCAGGCCATTTTTTTTGTGGAAGGAGGCTTATTTGGCAGGAGAGCTTTGAAGATTCATTGAGTTCTTGGTTGCCCTAGATATGGTTAGTAATGAGCTCATTTGTTTTTGGTTGCAATATCAAAATAAGTTTGATCTAGCTAATTAATTTTCGGTTAACTGTTATATATATACTTTGAAGATCTAGCTAATTTAGATTTAGCTAGCCTCAATGCATGTGGTATATATGTAGTAATAATTAATTAAATTAATTTTAATACTAAGTTGTTATATATGTGCATAATATAGGACTGAGCTGCATGTATACCGCAGACCGTGTGAGTGAAGAGTACATTAATGGCGTATCTGCTTTTACAAGAGCTGCCGAGGAGGATATGTTGAATAAGGGGGGTGGAATATATGTATTGTCCATACACTGACTGCGAGAATTTAAAGATGTTTAAGAATCGAGAGCAGATTGAAGCGCACTTGATTCGGATGGGTTTCAAAAGGGGTATACGTGTTGGACCAGTCATGGCGAAGTCCATGATATGCCGCCGGATGACATCGCCGGTGAAGTCAATGATATGCCGCCGGATAACATCACTGGTGAAGTCAATGATATGCTGCCGGATGATGATTGTGGTTTGGATTCGGATAGACTGTACGATGACAATCTGGATCAGATGCTTCGTGATGTAGAAGAGAACCATGATGAGAGAGAGTATATTAAATTCTGAGGCTTGATGGAGGACTCAGAGAAACCTTTGTTCACGTGCTGCAGGTTAAAGTACACGAAGTTGTCAGCTATGCTTGAACTGTTAAAATTGAAGGTAAACAACGATTGGTCTGATAAGAGTTTCATGGCGCTGCTAGGTCTTTTAGCGGACATGCTTTCGGAGGAAAATGAGTTGCCTAAAACCACGTATAAAGCCAAGAAGGTTCTTTGTCCATTGGGAATGAAAGTAGAAAGAATATATGCATGTCCGAACGACTGTATCCTCTACCGTAAAGAGTGTGCAAACATGCATGTCTGTCCGGTGTGCAACGCATCCCGATACAAACGTAACAATCAATCAGATGATGATGGTGAGGAAACAGAGGTGAAGAGAGGACCTCCTGGAAAGGTAGCATAGTATCTTCCTATAATTTCCCGTTTGAAGCGGTTTTTTGCGAATTCAAACGAGGTTAAACTGCTGCGATGGCACTCGAAGGAGCGCAAGAAGGATGGAATGCTGAGACACCTTGCTGATTCCACCCAGTGGAGAAATATCGATAGGTGCTTTGCAGATTTCGATGCAGAACCGAGGAATATAAGGTTTGGATTGAGTACAGATGGAATGAATCCTTTCAGTAGCATGAGCAGCCGACATAGCACTTGGTCCATGACTCTTTGCATCTATAACATTCCTTCGCAGGGCCAAAGCAATCTAGGAATGATATTGATGTGTACCTAGCGCCATTGGTGGAAGATCTAAAAGTACTGTGGGACGAAGGGGTACAGGTATGGGATACATACAAACGAGAGAACTTTATTTTGCGCTCCTTATTGTTCTACACCATAAATGTTTATCCTGCCCTTGCTAACCTGTCGGGCCAGAGTACAAAAGGTGCCAAAGCTTGTACTCACTGCTTAGATGGTACCAAGAGTGTGTGGCTAAAACACTCACTCAAAACCGTGTACATGCGTCACCGCCGATTTCTTCGCAGAGCTCACCCATACCACAAGATGAAGAAATAATTTGACGGAGAGAAGGAGGACGGTTCAGTTCCAAGGCATTTAAACGGAAAAGAGGCTTATAATATAGTTAAAGATTTAGATGTTGTCCTCGGAAAGGGACATAAATTGAGGGGTCGTGAGAAGAATATCTGGAAGAAGAGATCAATATTTTGGGACTTACCTTATTGGGAGTATCTAGATGTTCGACACTGCATCGACGTCATGCACGTAGAAAAGAATGTATGTGACAACTTGATTGGTCTCTTACTGAACATTCGTGATAAAACAAAAGACAACGTGGTTTTCAAGATCCCCTTATTTCGCTGTCGTTGGGTGCATCTCCCACAGGTGAAGGTTGATAAGTACGGTGTTACTACCATGGACCTCTAACGTGTCGGGTACAAAGACGAACCATTCGTACTCGCCAACCAAGTTGTTCAATTTTTCTATGTAACCGACCCGGCAAATAAGTAGCGCCATGTAGTTCTTCATGGAAAAAAGGAGAATTATCGGAGTAGATAATGTAGTAGACAAGGAAGAATAAAATCAATTTGACGAGTTACCTCCTTTTGAAAATGGCATATGGGTCGACGACGAACAACGTGATGAAACTAGTTAGTACGCATTGATCATCATGAATGGTTAATTTTTAAAGAGAATAAGCAAGTGGAATAAGAATGGTGACATATATGTGGGCATTTGCATTGATGTATATAACAATGCATGTATGGGATGTATATGTGAATTGGCATTTATGTATATAACAATGCATGTGTGTGATATATTTGTGAATTTGCATTTATGTATAAGTGAAAATGGGTGATATATAGGTGAATTTTGAGAATAGGTCACACAAATGTATCTCTATGTTCATTGGGCTGTTGTAAAGAAATATACTGGATTGTTGTAAAGAAATAACTGCAGCTGGGCAAAGACTTATTGAATGCTGGTTGGTGCAGTTATATTAAATAACTACAGCTGGGCAAAGGCTTATTACAGACGGTTGTAAGTTTAAAACCGTCTATGATTATTATCACAGACGGTTCTAAGCTTAGAACCATCTGTGATAGTTAGTATCACAGACGGTTCTAAACTCAGAACCGTCTGTGATATCATAGATATCATAGACGGCTCTTATCTCAGAACCGTCTGTAATAAGCCTTTATATAAAACCCCCAGTTAGGGTTTTGCGCGTACACTACCAGTTATTTGCAATACCAACTAAGACTTAGTCGCTCTCCCGATCCCCCGAACCCGTCGCCGCCGCCGTCCCCCGAGCCCGTCGCCGGCCGCCTCCGTCCCCCCGAGGCCATCGCTGTCGTTGAGCCCATCGCCAGCCGCCTCCGTCGATCCCCTGAGCCCGTCGCTGTCCCCCCGAGCCGGTCGCCCTCCTCCTCCTTTGGGCCCGTCGCCGGCCGCCTCCGTCCTCTTGAGCCCGTCGCTATCCGCCTCCATCGACGGTTGAGCCCGTTGGTCGCCTCCGTCCACGCTCGAGCTCCTCTCACATCGCCAGAATCCCCTCGGTGAGTCCATCTTCAATTCTACGTATTGATCTTTTCTGTTATAATCAATATTGTTCATATCAAATGAATGTTAGATTGATTATGGTGATCTTTTCTGTTGTCCAGTAAGTTATATTCATGATCTGTTAATTTTTTTTAATAGAAAATTTTGATTTAAGTTCAAGATCTAATATATAGTTGTCATATAATTGTTGCATAGCATTATGCTAATTTTAGATACATGATATTTATGTTGGGCATAAATTTCTACTTGAATAACTTAAAATGTTTATATGTGTATATGTTGATTAAGTCATTTTTATGCCTCTGGTATCATGCATGTTGTATATCTAGGAAAGAATAGGCACTTGAACATATATTCTTGTTATTTCATAAATCTTATTGTTGTTAAATATTACTGTTATGCATATACATATGTATATATATGCTGCTAATGAACTTAGATATGTATATGTATACATATATTGGAATTAAATTTAAGTATGTGCTTATACCGCACTATTTATGTATATGCTACATTGTGCTTACTTTTCATATATGAGAAGGCCAACATGTCATCCGCGCATTCTTCAACATCATCGCCGGAAGCGTCCGCTCCAAAAATCGACACGCAAAGCAAGAGGACTATCGAAAAAGCCTGAAGGCCGATTTATCATCACAGAGGTTGATAGATCTGGGACCCCTCTCCTTCCTCACAAAGAAGCAAGGACATTTTGAAGAACGATCAGAATAGTTGCACGAGAACGAATTGAGATCACATTCGATTCGTGGAAGAGCGTGAGTGAGACTCGGAAACGTGAGCTACTGACAGTGATTTTTGCATCGTTCGAGATCCCAGAAGAACACCACAACTCCGTGCAACATCGTGCCTTGCTTGCAGCGTGCAAAGCATGGAAGAACTTCAAGAGCGTGCTTGTCAAGAACTATGTGGAGAAGGATCTAACGCCCTTTGACAGGTATCCATTCCTTGAACCACAATGGGACGAATTTAAGACAATGAAGACGACCGAAGCTTTCAGAAGTGCAAGCACGGCGCACAAGGCCCTCCAAGCAAAAAACACACATCCCCACAGACTCGGCACAGCTGGGTATGCGGGTAAAATCTCACTGTGGAGGCAGGAGGACGAAAAGGCAATCCTGCGGAATACCGCCCCGCCATTTCCCACGATCCCGGACGAGTGCTCTCGAAATTGGGTTAGAGCGAGGTCATCTACCATGTCGTCGGGGGACATCTCCTTCCGAAACCCTACAGACCAGGAAGTGTCCCACCGCCTGGTAAGATATCGAACTACGTAGCTTGTAATTACTTCACAACTTTTCTGAAAACTAAATGACATGTCGGGCTCTTGCAGGATACACTAAGTGTCGAATCTTTCTAGAGATCATTCCAGTCAATTAGGGAGAAAGATATACTCTCCGCAGTATTGGGAAACAAGGAGCACCCGGGTCGTACGAGAGGCCTTGGGTTTTATGTTCCTTGAAAACAAGGTTTCTCAGATAACTCTGAATTGTTTCGGAGTAGGCAGAAAAATAAAGCCGAGCATGACGCACGGCTACGAAAAGAGATCAAGGCATCTCTTAGAGAGGAGCTTGCTGATTACGTCAGAGATGAGGTGCGAAGACAAACAGAAGAAAATCAGCAAGCCGCCGCTGCTCCTGTGCTAGCCAGCCCCCCAACTGTCGGAGTAGCTGCGCGTCCAATCCTACGACAGAAAGCGAGAGCAGATTTCCTGTGGACGACATCTTGAAACTACGAAGTGCAAGCTCCAAGTGAGATATGCCTTCGTTGCCTTGTGCACTGCTTGGGGCCTGGCATATCCGTCCGGTGAAGGGGTTATGGTGCACCGTGCACCTTTAGCTCCAGGCTTCGAAAAAATGACTGTGGATGGTGTGCATACCAATTTCGATGTCGTCCCGCTACCGAAGCCCCCCAACGACGAGATCGTGACTCTAGATTAAGCCATTGAAACCTTCATCAAGTGGCCCAAAAGAGACATCTGTCTGGAGGCTTCTTCACCGGTGGCAGGTTCGCAATGGCAATACGAACCAGAACAACTTGCACTGGTGCCATCTCCACAAGGTCTATCTCCACCACCGCTACCTTCACTGCTGATGAGTCCACGGGAGCTATTCCCAGTGCAACAATTTCCACCGGTGCTACTTTACAGTCGACCTACAGCCGAGGTAGCAAGGACAGCCGAGGCAGCAAGGGCAAAGCAAAGAAGACCGATGATGATATCCCATATCTGCCATTGGCCCGTAAATTCATGCTTGGCGAGCCGATGATCGACCCGGTGAAGTGCCTCCCATTCCTACCAATTAGTTGCGACCAATTACACATTTGGTATATGGAACAATCTAATAAGCCAGAGGGACTTGGGGAGGAAAATGACCAAGGAAGAAGATGACTGGGGGCCCACATGTCGGTGAGAAGAAAGGAGAGAATAGGAAGGAGGGGGTGACAGATGAATGAAACATGGCGAAAGAAAAGATCAGGACTGTCAGTCCAAATAAATGAAGATGGATGCCCAAGATTTAATCCAGTGGGATGGATTTGATCTGGGTTTGACACATGTCAACCCCAGAAGGAGTAGGGTTTAAAATTTTATTTTTAATTTTCGGAAAACTAGGAAGTTTCAAAAAAACACTTAGGAAATTGCAAATAAAGTCTAAAAATTCCAAAACAATTCATAGAAATTCTTGGAGCTATTTTAGACTTAGAAAAATATTTCCAACATAAAATTGGTCTTTAAATTTTTACAAAAATATTTTTTAGCTTTACAACTGATTTTTAAATTGCAAAAAAACACAGAAAATCCAGATAAATACCAAATAAGTTCAACTAATTAATTTGAATTAGGATTTACATAAAAATTCAAAATATCTTTTATTTAATAGTATTTTTATGTTTTTACTTAAGTTAAATTTATAATAATTCCATTTTTCAAAGTACAAAATTAGGCAAATAAAATCTACATAAATTCAAGCATGCAAATAACACTTGTTTTTATTGTAAATTAAATTATTTTTTCACTAAAAATTTTAAAATAAGCAGCTGGGTTGTTACAATCTAACATAACCTTTATTCAACAACTTTTGAATTTGCTTATTCAACTTTGCCAACTCACTAGCAAGCATCCGATACGGCCTCTTGGAAATCGGCAAAGTACTAGGTACTAACTCAATCTCTCAGTCAGGTGGAATTTTTGGACAAACATCTGGAAACACATCGGGATACTCTTCGATAACTGCCACATTCTCTAAAAAGATTCTCTTACTCTGGCAAACCATAACCTTCTCTGGTCGACTCATGCTGGTTTCAAATTTTACTTTTCTTCCATCTGAACTGGTTAAGGTAGCAGCTCTGCTTCTAGAATCTAACACTACTTGATGTTTCTTAAACCAATCTATTCACAGAATTACATCCAAAGATTGGGTATCTAACACAACAAGATCAAAAAAAAACTCCACTCCCTGAATGGCTATCTTGACCCAAGATAGCCTAGGTTTGTACTCAACTCAAAACCCGAGGGTTGAACCAAAAGAACAAATCCAAGAATAATAGTTTTCAACCCTTACTTTAAGGCAAAACCCCGAGAAACAAATGAATGCAAAGTTCCAGAATCAAATAGAACTATAGCGAAAACTGAATTTATTAGGAACTTACCGATCATGACATTTGGCACTACTAGGGCTGTTGTGGTTACTGACCAAACAGCCTGGATCCAAAAAATCACCTTCACTGACCAGTCTACCAGGAATTTATACACAGGGGTAACGTGTCACTTCCTCTCTTTCTTATGGACACGTACCCCTTGATATCTTGACTGATTTGACAAAGCACAATAACTACACTGCCACCTAACCCAATGACTCACCCCAAAGACACCTACCCTATAACCCCATTAGGTTCACTGGACTAAAAAGAAACAGGTGGAGATCAGCCCCACAACAGTAGCCTCTCACAGTAGAAGGCTCCTGAGCAGGTAGGCTGATGCTGTGTCTTTGAGTCGTATGGTCTCCTCCGTCCGATTAGTCTAGTGGGCATCGAAATAAGTGCTCGGACAATTGGGGGTGGTCGACGTCTTCTACGAAGGATTACCCATAGCGAAGTCAACGGCCTTCGCCCGTCATATCCGAAGACCCGGCTTGTTGGGTGTTGAGGACAATTAATTTTAAGGGACCTGTGACAATCCTTTTAGAAAGATTAGACTCCTCTAGCCTACATTCGAATACTTCAAGCTTCGTGGCTTCGCTGAAGGGACCGGGAGACAAGCGCTTCCAGTCGCTCGAGCTCGCGTTGCTTCCCAGGGGCCCTCGGATCCTGCAATTCTTCGGAGCACTAGGAAAATGTGGAAGGAGGTACCCATACAGACCGATCCGCATCTCCGATCACCGCTATGGGGGTCGCCGCCTGATAATGAAGACACCTCGACTGCAACAGTTGATGTGACAGATGTCAGGAAAGATTACGTACACCATGGTTATCCGCCCGCTCTGTCTTGTCTGTTATCAATGTGGCGCATAGTCCCTAGGATTTTGCAGCATTCCGTCTGGCGCTTCATGGTGAAGTGAACATCGCTTCGCGCGCACGCCACGTCACGGGCGTGCGAAAAGTTTTCTAGAGGCGCCGGCGGATCGCTAGAGAGATCATACGAAACGTCGGATTTCGAACGTTACATTCACGGATTATAAATAGATGGACCACTCGCCAGGGAAAGGTTCTTCACGCATTCTCCTTAGCATCGCTCTTGTCTTCATCGTTTTCTCCATTCCCACTCACCAGTGTTCTCTCCTTTCTTATTCCTTGAAATGTCGCGCGCCCGCCGCCCCGTTGAGATGGAAGTCAAGCTCGTGGCGCGGAAGGCCTCTACCGCCGGCAAGCGGTGGCGGTCAGACAAGGATGGTGGGCTTTACACCAATAGGTTGGGGACTAGCCAGGCCACCGAGGAGATGATAAGCGACCTGGTACGGAGCGACAAGATATCCAACAGAATGCAAGTTCAGCTCCCATCTCTGGATGAGAAGGAACCCCATCCCTCCGGGTCAGAGCTGGTGGTTTTCGGCGCGTATTTTGATGCAGGTTTGAGGCTTCCTTCGTCTAGATTTGTAGCGGGGGTGCTTCAGAAGTACGAGTTAGAGTTGGCGCATTTAACTCCGAACGCCATCGTCCGCCTGGCCATCTTCTGCTGGGCGAGTCGGGCTGGCGGAGCCTCGCTAAGTACCTCTCTCTTCTGCTTCTTGCACGACGCCAGATACCAACCAAAGGAGCTTTCCGAGGGTGAATACTCTAATCTTGGCAGCGTTAACTTCGTCTTGCGTTCGCAATGTACGAGGTTGTTTCTGGCGAACGCGATGAAAGGGAAATGGGAGTCTCGCTGGGCTCACCGGTGGTTCTACCACCGTGTGGAGGATACCAGTACGCTGAAGTGGGCAGGAGGGAAATTGGACTTCATCACCTCGCCCGTGGTGTCCCTCGATCATGACGATGAAGCAAGGGCACATAAGCTAGCGGGGGCAGCACTCCGATTCAACATGCGGGATCTGGCGGAGGAGTTCCTTATGTATAGGGTGTTCCCGCTAGATCGCCAATGGGCCATTCAAGTGGGGAGTGTGCGCGACGACGGGCTTCGACCATCTATCACCTCTTTACTTCCTCCTTCGAATCTCCGTGAGTCTCTGCCTGCTTAATAGTACAAATTTTATGGTCAGCGTTCTTACCAAGCTTTTGCAGGGATGACCCTCCGAAGCGCTGAAGCAGCCGCTGTGGCCTTCCTCGATCTGTATATATATATAAGGAACACAAGCTGCGAGAATCTGTGACACGGGGTCACCGGCGTGTTAATCGAGTGTGTGAGGCACTTCAACTCCCGGTACCTGAGCGTCGATCCCAGTTCTCTGAAAAAACGCATTGGTAGGAAGAGGGGGACATCGGGGGCCTCAACCTCGCGTCCCCCCGTTTCCGTCGCGGAAGCATCCACAGGTTCTCCCCCTCAGATCCCGGATGGAGAAAGGGACATGAGCATGATCTTTTCGACGGGGTCTACCTCCGAGGATCATGTCGTCTCAGACCTCGATGAGGGGGAAGATGCATCATGCGATCCCCAAGAAGATTCGGAGGGCCCTTCTTCTCCCCCAGACTTACCACAGGCCAAGCGCACCCGACTTCGATCCCACACCCCTGTCGGTGAACAAGGGGTAGCGACCCCTGACGAGGGAGATATACCTCCGGCGATCATGTCTTCGCCTACAACCGGTAACATGGGTTTTTGCGTGGCCTCGACAACGTTCTACGAAAGCTCGGACTCGGAAGTAGAACCCGCTTCCGGAGCCGAGGTACCCGTCACGCGAATGGAGACAAGAGACACTTCCCCCCGGGCCGCGGAGGCTACCCTCATCATGGAGGCCACTGAGTGTCCCCAGGCTCCCTATGCTGCTCCGGAGGACCCTCTTCCGGAACCTGTGGTCGAAGAGCGTATTGACGAGCGTATACCTGAAGCCACGGACCGAGGTATGAGAACGACCAGCCAACATCTTCCTATTATCCCCGCTCCTCTTTGTGACGACATCTTTGTGTCAGTGAGTTCTCCCGGGAGTCATCCACCGTCCCCCCGGCGTGTGAGTGAACCTGAGCCCATCGGGGTGATCGAGGCGGACGTTCAACCGGGACCTTCGACAGAGTTGTCGGCCGCCGGCGTTCCCCGATTAACTTTGGCGGACCTCGTCACTCGGTCAGATGTGCGTCGGGTGTTAAAACAGGCGGTCGATCGAGCGGACTCCATGTTGGACCGAGGCGTGCTTGCCTCCTGTAACGCTGGCCTGCTGGAGGATGCTCTGGAGGCTACCGAGATGAAGGTAACTTCTTATCTTACTTCTTATATTGCTGACTCGGAAGCTGAGACCTTTGCTTGGCACAGGTCTTGGTCCTTTCGAGGGCAGTCCAAGACACTCGGAGCCGAGAAATGAGCTCCCTTTATGATCGGCTGACCGCAGCGGAAAATTTCGCTGAATTAGCTCGTCGAGGTGCGGCGGCCACGGCGGCCGCCGCTACCGAGGAACGCTCCGAACTTCTCCAACGGATTGCCGACCTTGTGACGGAGAAAGAACAGCTGGCTAAGGTGGCTGCAGATAAAGATGGCCAGGCTCTATTCCTCGAAGCTAAGTTCGAGCGGGTCACCGCGGAGGCGAGATCCCAGACCGATCAAATCCAACGAGTGGCGGCGGAGGAACGACAAGGCCTGCTGCAGCAACTTGCCGAACTGGAGTCGGAGAAGACTCGGTTGGCCTCTGAAAGGCAGGCTATGGAATGCCAGCTGGGAGATATCTCTTTGCTGGCGTGGAAATCTATGGAATCGTTAGAGCACACGCTGACGGAGCTGGCCGTCGAAGTCCCCCCCGAACTCACGGCCCCGAAGACGCTCCTGGCAGCTTTAGAAGAATTGAAGAAGCTTTGTCCCTGGCCCTGAACGCAGCCCGCTCCTTCGGTAATCATTGCTCCAGGGTGACGGTCTCCATATTGCTAGGCATGCTTCACGTCCGCGGGTGCCCTCATATCACCGAGCTGGAGTCCCCGAACTTGGATCTCCCAGAAGGAGAAGGAGTTATGTCACGGGCTCTCCATGCTGTTCGGAAGTCTACTCGGGCTTTTCATCATCGCATCTGGGACTTCATTGGTGAGGCGGCCGCCAAGATCGCACTTCGATGAACCTTGGGCGCCAACATCAACCTCGGGAGTTGGTTAGACGAAGTCCCTCGCCGGAGCGAGGGGGAGGAGGGTGGTTATGGTCCTGAGGTCGCTCCTCAGGTGTGACGCCTACCCCCCCTCATCGCATCCAGCTTATGAAATGGCATGCCCGCTAGATGTAGTCATCTTAGCGTGATGCAAAAACTTGGGACTGTGTGCTTACTTCCATCGGATGCTCGAACCCGACAGGTGCAAGATACCGATCTCCTTATTCCGAACCGCCTTGTGCGTCGTAGACTCCGCCACTAGGGTTTTGCCGAGGAATCATTACATTTCTGGGCGGATCGAGCTGGTGGGCACCGAGGCTAAATCCCAACCCTGCTGGGCGTTCCGCTACGATCTTCGAAATATCGCAACTTTTTGAATGTAATATGTTGGGATATTGTAATATCTGCTACTTTAATCATTATCTTTTGTCGAAGATGTGTTCCTCTGTACGCCTGAGTTTTCTTTTCTTTCTTTTTTACCTGCCCCATGTGCGAACACTGCACCCGATATGACCCTATCTGCGTAATTGCCTGGGCCTCGAGTATACTGATTTGTATTTTGAGTCGCGATCATCCGCCCATGAAGCAACGCGACAAGACATAAAAGGGCGCGAATAGCGGAGTCCCTCGGGTGTATCCCCGTCAAATTGCTGTAGTCACGTGCTCCTGGCGTACTGCAAGATAACGTAATAAGCGTGATTGACGGGAATTTGTCTCCCCGATTCTCTTTAAAAAGAGCGGGTGATCCCTCCAGGCGATAGTACCCCTAAGTTTCGACACTCCTACCACCCTTCTTCTGAACATTGCTCCGTGCTTTGAAGCTATTCGTAAGTTTCTTTTCCGGCTCAGCAACCGTCTCCGGCTAGCTCCGCTGGGCCATTGATGGGATGATTTCTTCGTCCACCTTGAAATGGGGTTGTTGCGTTCACAATGCACCCGCCAACCTATCCGAACCGAGCCCCAGGGGTGATCAAGTGGGCAATTCACTTGTACTTCAACAGAAGGCTTCTTGACCCCAAGGGAAAACCCCGGCCTCTGCACTTCGGGGACGCGCTCTTCCAGGGACCCTCTCGGCAAAGGTCCCCTGTCCCTTCTTCGATGGATGGGTCCTAACGACGAGCCAGCTTCGCCTTACTCGCACACGGCGGGATCGCCTGTGGGAAGGCCGAGGCACAAGCTCAAGCGACCGTGGTTCCTCGGCTTCTTGGCCAAGGCCCCGCGGTCAGGAGCCCCCGGCTCCCGCCTGAGCTCCTCCACGGTACCGCAGCCCCAACGTACTCCATCTTCGGCAATCCGGGGTCACTCCCCGTCTCGTGAAGGGTAGTAATCGGGCCGCAGCACCGTTGCCTCATGGGAGGCTTACTATAAGGTTCTATGGGGGAACACTGCTTTCAAATTTGCAACGAACTACCTGATGAATTTAGAAAACGCATAAGCTATATTCATGCTTTACATTCTCTCCCCCCTTTTCTTTGATGATACAATGTATGTTTTAGGATGTTGGCGTTACCATTAGAGAGACGAGGCTCTAGAAGACGCACTTCTTCGGGATGCCCCCTCAAGAGTGTCAATTCTATGCTATACGCCTCACAACACTCTAGTTACCCAAGTCTTACACCAGTTCACCTCCCCTCGCCTCTATTCAATGGCTTACGGCCTGTGCGCGGTTAAGGCGGTAGTTAGATATCTATACGGAGTCTCTAGTCTCCGCCCGTCCTGGGCAGGAATCGTGATGTCATGACGGTCGTGCGGAGCTTCTTGCCTGTCACGTGGGTCCTATGACCCATCCGGCGGAGCCTCTGGCCCGCCGCACGGAGTATAGAGCCCATTGCGCGGAGCCTTCTGCCCAACGCGCGGTCTACGACCCACTTCGTGGAGCCTCTTGCCCGCCGCACGGAGTCTAGAGCCCATTACGCGGAGCCTTCTGCCCGAGCGCGGTCTACAACCCACTTCGCGGAGCCTCTGGCCCGCCGCATGGAGTCTAGAGTCCCTTGCGCGGAGCCATCTGCCCGACGCGCGGTCTACGACCCACTTCGCGGAGCCTCTGGCCCGCCGCACGGAGTCTAGAGTCCCTTGCACAGAGCCATCTACCCGACGCGCGGTCTACGACCCACTTCGCGGAGCAGACGATCCGTAGTGTTTAATGCCGCAAAATTCGAACAGGAGATGTGTCATGCCGTGGATGACTCGAAACACATTAATCTCCGGCGCTGCATGTCCCTCAATGTTACGCCTGTCGTCGCGCAAAGGATTACACGCTTTATGACCTAAGATAGTAGGGTCCCTAACGCTTTACGCTCCAAAAAGAAAAAGGTGTATCGTATGCTAGGGGCAACTCCATTCGGTTTATGGTCCGGGACATCAAGATTCACGACAGATTAGACTCCACGGAGTACGCCAGATGCCTAAGGCAACCCCGTGCGGTTCAAGGCCCGAGACCTCGAGAGTCCCGGCGCTTTATACTCCGCAGAGTACGCCGGGTGCCTGAGGACACCTCGTGCGATTTATGGCCCGGGACCTCGAGAGTCCTGGCGCTTTATACTCCACAGAGTACGCCGAGTGCCTGAGGACACCTCGTGCGATTTATGGCCCGGGACCTCGAGAGTCCGCGCTTATACTCCAGCAGAGTACGCGGGTGCTGAGGACACCTCGTGCGATTATGGCCCAGACATCGAGTCCCGGCGCTTTATACTCCGTAGAGTACGCTGGGTGCCTGAGGACACCTTGTGCGATTATGGCGGGACCTCGAGAGTCCCGGCGCTTTATACTCCGCAGAGTACGCCGGGTGCCTGAGGACACCTCGTGCGATTTATGGCCTGGGACATCGAGAGTCCTGGCGCTTTATACTCCGCAGAGTACGCTGGGTGCCTGAGGACACCTCGTGCGATTTATGACCCGGGACCTCGAGAGTCCCGGCGCTTTATACTCGGCAGAGTACGCTGGGTGCCTGAGGAGACCTCGTGCGATTTATGGCCCGGGACCTCGAGAGTCCCAGCGCTTTATACTCCGCAGAGTACGCTGGGTGCCTGAGGACACCTCGTGCGATTTACGGCCTTAAGTGCACATCACAAATGTTCAGTACGTTCGAAGATGCATGCATTAAAAACTTTCGTGCATATATAGGCTGAACACGGGCAAGAGCCCTTTCGAAAAGGAAATACCCAAAATTCTAGTAATTACATTAGCTAGTTTATGCATAGTACCGACGGAGGCGATCAGCATTCCAGGTGTGATTCAGAATCCAACTGTCAAGTGTGGACAGACGATAGGCCCCTCGAGGAAGTTGAGCGGTGACGAGGTATGGGCCTTCCCATTTGGAGTCGAATTTACCAACTGTCTTGGAATGCAAGGCCTTCCGGAGTACAAGATCTCCTTCCTGGAATGATTGTGGATGGACTAATTTGTTGTACGCCCGGGATGTTGTTTTCAAGTATTTGGAAATGTGTTCCATTGCGGTCGAACGCGCACCCCATCCAGTAAGTCGAGAGAGACCTCCCGTTCCGACGAGGGTGCGGGATCAAGTATTCGCTGAGACCCGACCGTAATTTCTTCGGGTGTTACTGCCTCATCGCCATAAAGGAGCTTGAACGGAGTAAATCCGGTGGGACGAGTCTCAGTGGTACGCATAGACCAAAGAACGTTGAAAAGATGTTGCGGCCATGTTCCCTTCGGCAGACCTACCAATCGCTTCTTGAGTGCAGAGGCGATGGTGCCGTTAGCGCGCTCCATGGCCCCGTTGGACTGTGGGTGCCCGACGGAGGCGTAATGGATTTTGATGCCCATTCGCTCGCAGAACTCCTTGAAGCTTCGCGAGTCGAACTGAAGCCCATTATCCGCCGTGATCTCTCGAGGAACTCCGAAACGACAAATGATGTTTTGCCAAAGAAAACGTTGAATGGCTGATGAAGTTACTTTCACCAAGGCGGATGCCTCCGGCCACTTGGTGAAGTACTCGTAAGCCACGACAACGAATCGCACGTCTCCGGGGCCACGTGGCAATGGCCCTACAATGTCCATCCCCCACCGGGCAACGGCCACACCGGGGGAATGGGATGCAGCTTGTTGGGGGGACGATGGCCTTCCCGCGCCATCCATTGGCAGCCTTGGCATCTTCGAACAATGTCCTCGGCATCAGTCGCGGCCGTGGGCCAATAAAACCCTTGGCGGAAGGCCTTCCCCACCAGGGCCCTTGGAGCAACGTGGGAACCGCAATGGCCTGAATGGATGTCGGTGAGGAGGCTTTGCCCTTCCGAACGGGCAAGACAACGAAGGAGCGGTGCACAAACCCCACGTTTGAAGAGGACTCCTCCCACGATCTGGAAAGTTCTCGCTCGCTGCTGCATTCACCGGAATTGAAGTTCATCATCCGGTTCGTATGTTCCCTGCAAGAACATGCGGATCGAATCCCTCCAGTCTTCCACCGGTGTGACATGACACACCTGGCTATTCTCGGGCTCGGCATGATGAATAGCGGGGGTATCAAGTACCTCGCTAAATGCCCCCGTCGGAGGCTGAATCTGCTGACTGGCCGCCTTAGCAAGGACATCAGCTTCTTCGTTTTCTGCTCTAGGTATGGTTGTCACGGTGAAGCCTAAAAAGTTTCGTTCCCTTGCTCGAACCGCCGACAAGTACTTGGCAAGGTCCTCATCTTTGGCTTGAAAAGATTTGTCAATATGCCCGGCGATCACCCGTGAGTCAGTATGCACTTGGACCCTGCGAGCTCCGAGAGCTTTAAGCTTATTTAGGCTGTAGAGAAGGGCTTCGTACTCCGCTACGTTATTGGTTGCGGGAAACTCTAATCGTGCAGAATACGATAACGCCGCCCCTCGGGCGTGGTGACGACCGCTCCCACCCCAGCTCCCCGAGCGCTATACGCCCCATCAGTATGGAGCGCCCACGTAGGTTCCGGGGGGGGCCAGCTATTGATTGAGCCAGAGGTGTCCATTCCGCTATGAAATCCGCGAGAATTTGGGACTTGATTGCCGTGCGGGAGATGTACTTCAGGGAAAATGGCGCTAATTCCGCCACCCACTTCCCTATGCGCCCCGTAGCTTCCTTATTCTGCAGCACCTCGACCAGCGGAAACGAAGAGAGCATGGAGATGGGGTGCGCGAGGAAGTAATGCCGCAGTTTCCTCGAAGCCATCAGGAGGGCATAAGCTAGCTTTTCCAGTTCGGTGTATCACGTTTTGGCTCCCTGAAGCACCTCCGATACGAAATACACTGGGCGCTGCACAGTCCCCTCCTCCCATACAAGTATTACGGCGGTTTGTTGGAGATCTGATGGCGTATATAACAGCGTGGGGCTGCTCAGTGGCGAGAGACAAGGGTAGGAAGCTTAGCCAGATGCATCTTGAGTTCGTTGAAAGCCGCCGCGCAGCTAGCATCCCATTGGAAGTCTTCATGGCCACGCAATGTTTTGAAAAAGGGAAGCCCCCGTTCCACCGCGCGGGATAGAAACCGGCTGAGGGCGGCAAGACGGCCCGTCAGCCTTTGCACATCTCTTGTTGTCTTGGGCGGCTCCATGGACAGAATGGCGTCTACCTTCTCCAGGTTCGCCTGTATCCCACGGCCGCACACCAAGAAGCCGAGGAGCTTGCCAGCCTGCACTCCAAATACACATTTTGCCGGGTTGAACTTGACCCCGGCCCTTCGCAAGTTGTCAAAAGTCTCCTGTAGGTCTTTGGTGTGAGACTCCGCTTGTTTGCTTTTGACGACCACATCGTCAACGTATGCTTCTATGTTCCGACCCAATTGCTCGGCAAAAACGAGAGCTATGAGTCGACTGAAAGTGGCTCCGGCGTTCTTCAGTCCAAAGGGCATTCAGGTGTAACAATACGTACCCCCCGGACTGATAAAACTTGTTTTGGCCTCGTCTTCTACCGCCATGAAAATTTGATGATAACCGGAATAAGCGTCAAGAAAGCTCATTCGTTCACATCTGGCGGTAGCATCGATCAACTGGTCAATGCGAGGTAGCGGGTAATTGTCTTTGGGACATGCTTTTGTTTAGACAGGTGAAATCGACGCACATTCGCCAGGTGCCATTGGCCTTTCTGACCAATACAGGATTGGCCAGCCACTCTGGATGATGAACCTCCTGGATTATCATCGCCTTCAGCAGCTTCGCTACTTCCACTTTTGCAGCTTGTTGATGCTCGGCCGACATGCGTCGGAGCTTCTGCTTGATGGGCTTGGCATCCGATCGCACAGCAAGGTGATGCTGGATGATTGACCGGTCAACTCTGCGGATATCGGTAGGTTCCCAGGCGAACACGTCACCATTGGCACGGAGGACCTGAAGAAGCTCCTGCTCTTCCTCCGGGCCTAAGCTACTTGCCACAGTTACTTGACAAACGTTCTCCGCTTGGTTTAAGTAAACTTTCTTGACAGCTCCTTCCGGCTTGGGCTTGGGGACCCACCCCAGAGCCGAAGGAACGGGTGTGGCAAGCCCCAGAGGGTTTTCCCTGACCGTGTGTACCTTACGAGAAGGTCTTTGAGCGCCCATCTCTATCTGGCGGGTGAGGTCTTGGTCTCCTCGAATAACTATGACACCTTGAGGTCCGGGTAGCTTCATGCATAGATAGTTGTGGTGAATTACCGCCTCAAAAGCGTTGAGCACGGGTCGTCCCAAGATGGCGTTGTACGGACATGAGAGGTCCACTACATCGAACATGACATCGACACTCCTTTCTTGCTTTCTTGGTCCCCCGATTGAAAAGATACTTGGAGCGGAATCCTTCCTAACGCTCGAAAGGGCTGGCCCCCAAACCCCTGAAGAGCGGCTCCAGGAGGTTACAGCCTGCTCCGAGGGATGCCCATCTGGTTAAAGGCTTCTGCGAACAAAATGTCCGTGGAACTCCCACCATCTACAAGAACCCGCCGAACGTCACATCCTACGATGCCGGCTTGAACAACGAGAGGGTCTTGATGTGGAAAATCGACGCCTTGCGCGTCCATACTCGTGAATATTATATCGATGCCCGTGTCCTCCGGAGGAGCTCACATCATAGAAACGGCAACGTGATGCAGGCGACGAGCATACGCCTTCCTTTGCCTTTTAGACGTGAACTCTGAGGATGACCCTCCAGTAATCACATTGATGATCCGCCGCGACGCTTCCTCCGAGGTCCCTATGTGAAGAACTGTTGAGGCGGGAGGAAGTGAATAGTTTTCCGAAGTCTGTCCCCCCGTGTTGGCGGGTGTCTGCGTGATCGAGGTCTTATCCCGTAGATGGCTTTCTCGAAGGGCCACCACCGAAGGGCAAGATCTGGTAAGATGATCACCTCTCCCGTGCACCTCGCACCAGAGCCCTTGACCTGTCGATTCTTGCTGGTATTGCTCTCGGGGTAGACGACCACGTTGTCCGCTGCCACCATCTCGGCCTGCGCCTCTTCCGCGGCCACGGCCTCGCCGCCCCCTTCCTCGGCCGACTGGAGGATTATCATTGCCTCCGGCACCCGCGCCCCCGATATCGAGCACGTATCTGCGGCGCTGGTTTCTCCGGGCTCCGCCGGCAGAATTCTCCGGAGCCTCCTTGGTTTTCCCGAAAGGATTTGTATCGCCATGACGGAGCTGGGTATCTTCCTCGGCCCAGGCGTACTTCTCCATCTTGTCAAAAAGTTTCACTACAGTAGTAATCGGCTTCCGGGCGTTATACGCAGCCAATGGCCCCGGGCGAAGTCCTCGTATCGCCGCATTGATTATGGTGGTCTCGTTGACGTCTTTGACCTGGCAACGAATCTTGGCGAACCTCTTAAAGTACTCTCGAAGCTTTTCCGCAGGCTTCTGCCAGACGGCAAAGAGTTGGCTGGCATCGACTCGCTCGGTGTAGCTCCCCTGGAAGTTATTATAAAGAGAACTCCGAATTTGTTCCCATGAGCTCACAGAGCTGGGTTCTATCGTGAAGAACCATGAAAGCGCTACACCTTGGAGAGCGAGGGGCAACCCTTTAGCTTTTGTAGAGTCATCGCCCCCCACCGCTTCAATCGCGATTTCATACACCCGCACAAACTCCCGGGGGGTCCGTGTCTCCTTTGTAGGGCTCGATGGTAGGCATCTTGAAATCCTCGGGCCATGCAGCTTGTTGGAGGTCGACTGAGAGAGGGGACTTTGAACTTGTTTGTCGAGGAGTTCGCTTGGGAGGGGTGACTTCGTGGCTCTCCGCTCTTTCCGCGGGGATCTGCCCCGCCAACTCCGGAGGCGCAGGATGACTCCTGGATTGCAACTCGCACATCGCACCCTTAAGATCCTTCAATTCTTGCTGCAGCGCGCTAAGAACCTGGAGGAGGGTACCTTCCGCTCCATGCCCGGAGATGCCACCTGCTGCCGGAGCATCAGCGAGAGTGGGACCTTATCCGCCAACCGGATGACCACTTGGAGCGTCACGACCTGGGGCAGGAGCCGCCGGGATATGGGAGTCTTCCCCATTTCCGGCATCTACATTTAAAGCTCCCCCGGTAGCGACGGAAGCAGCAACATGTGCATTTCCCAGGCCGGCGTGGTCAAGAAGGACTCCCGCGCATGGGTCGTGCAGATCTCCTTCCGATGTCGTCGGATCGCCAGCGCTCGCTCGAGCTTGCGTAGTGGCCTCCCGAGTACTCCTTTTCTTCTTCACCGCCTTGGGCGGCATTGTTGAACCGTAGCTTGCTTGTCCACGGTCCCCACGGACGGCGTCAATCTGTTGTGGTTACTGACCAAACAGCCTGGATCCGAAAAATCGCCTTCACTGACCAGTCTACCAGGAATTTATACACAGGGGTAACGTGTCCCTTCCTCTCTTTCTTATGGACACGTACCCCTTGATATCTTGACTGATTTGACAAAGCACAATAACTACACTGCCACCTAACCCAATGACTCACCCCAAAGACACCTACCCTATAACCCCAGTAGGTTCACTGGACTAAAAAGAAACAGGTGGAGATCAGCCCCACAACAAGGGCCTTCTCTGCAGTGATATAGTTCACTTGTTCTTGCACAACCGAGTGTGGCACTCGATTGTCTTGGACTGACACTTGAGGCGCTCCGCGTCTTGATCCTGAAGTAGTGGTTTGATCTAGAGTAGCTCCTAGATTGAAATGGACTAGTGTCGAGGCTTGCTTTTGTGGACATTTGCTAGCGTAGTGACCTTGCTCATGACACTTATAATAGGTGACTGATGCTGTAGGATTGGCATTTCTCTGTTGCTGATTGCTTGAATTGACAGGGTGGGGTCTAGACAGGAACTGACAAAGAGCTATGGCTGGAGTCCTGAATCCTGACTGTGGAGGGACACGAGCAGGCTGGTATGTACTGAAATGAGCTTTCTGGGATTGATGCATCTAAGATCCTTATTGTATCATCCTTCTCTTACAAGACTCCTTTAGCTCATGGTGACTTTCTTTAATGATCATTGCTTTCTTCACCATGTTCTGGAAATTGGCATAATCATTTTTCATAAGTTGAACTTTCAGCCCTGGGTTTAATCCTTTCATGAAGTGCTTCTGATGGACATCATCGGTGGCAACATTCTCAGATGCATAGCGAGCTAGTTGAGTGAACTTGTTGAGGAACTCAATGACTAACATGTTCTTTTGCTACAACTCATAAAATTTCTCCTTTTTCATTTTGATCACCCCATCCAAGATATAGGCATGACAAAAAACTATTGTGAACTCAGCCCAAGTGATGCTATCTTGATCCTCATGAGTGACATAGTAGTTCTCTCACCATTCTGCGGCGGCTCCCTCTAACTGGTGGGCGGCGTTTAGCACCTACTCGCAATCACTGCATTGAGCGAGATTTAGCTTCTTCTCTATGAAACGAATTCAATCATTTGCCTCGAAGTGCTTTGAAGACTGTGAATAGGTGGATAGTCTTGTCCTCATGAATTCTGCAAACTTTCATTGCTGACGAGCTGGTTGAGGTGCTTCTTCTTCTTGATTCTGTTGATTCATCATTATATTAATGTTCTGCATCATGGTGTTCATCAACTGAGTCTGGGCTACCATGAACTGACTTAGAATTGGGTCTAATCCTGTTGGGGTTGCTTGCGGTCCTAAGTTGATGGATTTGCAGTACTGCTTCTTGGATCCTGATTCATCTAACTGCGACCAGCTGAGTTCTGGGTGTCAACCATCCTTTCCCTGCTCTGAAAAGAAAGAACACTTGTTGAGAATTGGCTTCACAAGGCTTTTAAAAAGTTGAGAGGGAAAAAGTATAGATAAGAAGTAAACTCGTCTAAGAGGATCTCTAATGGTAAACCTAGACTAAGCAAAACTTAGCCAAGAGGCTAACAAAAGAAGCAATTAAATTACTCAATTAAGAGTTTTGATGTGACTACAACATAATATAGGGGCCTAATAAAAACCAAAACAATCTATTCGCACTTCCTAAACTATACAAGGGCCTAATACAGGGGCTCCCACTTGAGTCATGCCAAATAGGGCTCTCTAGACTCTTCCTTTGAGTCACTGTAGAACACCCACGAGTTGCGAACTTATGGCGACTGCTCTTCTGCTACAGCTAGAATGTAGTACCGAAGATACTCCTGGTGGTTGCCTGCTATGCATCGTCTCTCCTCCGGACTTGGTGGTGTAGGCGAAAGTAGAGATACTAGCAGTTGTGATTGAGGTTCCTCCAAAATTGTCTCCTGCTCTACTACACTAGAAGTAGCTACATATTGCTCTTTGAACTTCCAAATGAGCTTGGGTGGATTGATCTTATACAGCTTGCAAAAGCATCAAACATCCTTGTGTGTAACTCCTTGCACGGACAATGCTCCACATGTGCTGGTGTGCTTCAAGCTATGATGAAGAACTTGGCTGCTAATCCTCGCGGTGAAGTATACTCTGGTGAGGTATGTAATGCGTTGACCCTTCGTGTTCTTATCCTTGGTGAAATAAATAGGTTGCCTCCTTGATCCAAGACTCCTTAGAAAACTCAAAGAAGTCCACGCCAACCTCCCTCTTGGTTGTAGAAAACTCGAGACATCTAAGGCATTATAAAGAAAAAAAAGTTAGATTAAGGGATTGGAAAAAACAAATTTTAGAATAAAGTGAAAGGCAAGAACCTTACGAAAGGGGAAAGAAAATAGAAAGTTTACTAAATATCTAATTTAGTTGGTTTGATTTAGAAAATAAATTTTAAAATTTTCCTAAGGTGACTACTTTAATTAGGGCTTCATCCTATAGTTGATATGGCTTTGATAGCATCTCTATTGACATCTGAATATGCAAATCCGGACACTTTGTTTATTTCGCACAAGTACACACAGTATAAATATAGATGAAATATTGACCATATGCATAATTAATAAAGAAAAAAAAGACTCAAATATTAATAATTATCAGAGTACAGCCTTATGGCCAAGAAAATAGCAGCGGAAAAAAATAAACATGGTAGACATTCGATATGCCCACAGGTAATCAACTGGGGAGCGAAGTCCTAATCCATGAAGTAGTCAAAATATCCTCCTTCACATACCTCCTATTGATATGGTTCCTCCTCTTCAACTGAGTAACAATAGGCATAAAATTGTGAGTACATTGGTACTCAGCAAGTCGTTTGTAACAAAGATGCAATATAATATGCAAGGCTTACCAAGTGATAGATGAAATGTTATTTTACAGAAAGCAGTAATTTAAAGTAAATACAATAAGTAGATTGAGAGAGAAATTTAAAAAAAATTATAGTAAATAAATAGCCAAAGTAATTAAATAAACCACCAGTTAACTAATCATTCACTTCCCAAAGTTATCCTAACCAAGTTGTGTGAAATACCTACTCTTCATATGAAATCACCGCGTATTGTCCATAACTGGAGACACGTGGCACTAGGGTTGAGGTGGCAGGTGATGTGGTATGTTGACGTGTCATGACATGTGGCAGCTGATGTGGCATGATGACTTAGCTCGGTGGTTGATGTGACAGGACATGTGTCCGACATGTAGACTCTAGGCTATGTGGATGCCTACGTGGCATTTGATGTGGACACTGACTCGGCGGGGTCTAAAGGTACACGAAATAGTGCACTTGGCTTGTGGGTCCCACATGGCATAGACTCACACGGTTTACGGTGGATTGGGTCTATGGAGTTTTCTGAGTGACAACGAGTGCGAGATGACGTCAGGGGTGACGTCGGCGCTGCACAGGGTTTAGGGCGGCTCTTCGGTGAACAAGGGGATGCAACGGCGGTCGGCCAGCACATGGAGAGAGGCGACGGTGGAACGGTGGTTGCGGAGGTCGGGCTCGATGACTACTCACCTGCGGTGGCGCACGGGCGATGGACGTTCGAACTATGGCAAGAACAAGATGGCGAAACAGCTCGATGTTAGCGAGGATGAATACGGTGGCAAGACGTTAGACGACCACGTCAACAAGGTCACGAGCTATGGCGAAGAAGAAGGTGATGACGGCGGTGCACAGACAGCTAACGATGAGGACGATGGCTCAGGGACACGGAAGCCAAGTGGCGGCCCAGGCTTTATACCCAGATGACAAGATGTCCAGCTTGACCACGGGCAGGAATCCACGGTGGAAGCGGCACGAACACCGAGGATCCCGATCGAAAACAGGGAACGATAGTGGGAGGAAGATGAACAGTAGTTGGGTGCATGGATGGCTGATGTGTGGCACATCTGACAGAAAAGGGAGAGGTAGCTAACGTTCGTTAGATCAACTATCCTGGATGGCGCAGATGAGGCAGACGACAGTCATCCGATGGGTGACATGTGTCACTCGTCAGGCGATGAAAGGCGGCTTCCCGGTTTGGGCTGACGGAAGGGCTAGGCCACAAGGTAGCTAGGCCAGGCTCCAGCCCAAGAGCTTTTATGAGGATTTTTAAGGGTTTTTTCTAATTCTAGAAATTTAAATAAATATTTTTAAGCTTTAGAAAATAGCAAATAAATCTAGAAAACCCCAAGAAAAATCAAAAAATTCCTTGAGACACAAGGAACCCAAATAAAATACTTCTAGCATATGTTGATGTCTAATTTAATTATATTAAATCCTTTTAATTAATAAAAAAATTATTTTAAGCTTGTATTAATTCTAGAAAAATCCAAATAGTGAATTTTAATTTTAAAAGCTTCAGTTAACTCTAAAAAATAGGATGTTACAGAGTGGCAATGTAAAATACCCACAAAACACTGGGCTAGGCATGCATTTGACACAACATGCAAGACAAATTTAGTTGTCAACAACCTCAGTGAAATCTTTAATAACTACATCATTAATGTGAGGGACAAGCCTATTGTCACAATGCAATACATGATTAGGACAAAGCTAATGTCAAGGTTTAACACCAAAAGGGAAGGTGTGGCAGCATCAGTTTGGGAAATAACTCCTCACTATTCAGAGAAGTTGGAATTAGAACAGAAAGATGCTAGGTATTGCAGGCCTGTATGTGCAGAAATGGGTATATGGCAAGTGACTTGTGGGGAAAGGACATATGCACTGAATCTTGAGGCAAGGACATTTGGATGTTTCAAACGGGATCTTACTGGAGTCCCATGTAAACATGCTTTTCGGCCATCTACAAGTCTAGTCAACATCTTGAAGACATTTTCCATGATTTTTTCAAGAAACCAGCATATGAGAGAGCATACCTAAACCTCATATATCTAGTCCCTGGTCCTCATGATTGTGCCAAAATAGATACACCCGATGTAGATCCTCCTAAAGTCACAAAACATCCAGGCAGGCCAAAGAAGAGTAGAAGAAAGGCAGCAGATGAGCCTTCACAATCTAGTGGTAGAGTGAGGATGACTACTATTACATGTTCCAACTGCCATAAGAAAGGGCAAAGTATACAAGCTGTTTGCAGATGCTAAGGCCAGACCTACAGATCAGGAAAAGCAAGCATAAGGTAATTTGTAGTGTAGTGTTTCTTGTTCTTGAACACTTGCATTTGCACATTTTCCATACTACTACTACTACAATATGTGCACTCTTGTCATGTAGAGTAACAGAACCATGCTAGAGAAATTTAGCCACGAGACTACACCAAGCTTTGTTGCAAACATGCATGAAGGTTTGCTGCTGGAAGGGCAAGGGAAAAGCAACCAAGTTGACCACCATGAGAGGCACAAGTGGGGCGAGAGGGAGATGCAAAGGGAGAGCTAGGGGGTAGCAAGAATTATGGAATGGCTAGGGGCAAGTGGCCAGGAGTAAATTCAATGAGTGACTTCATGGAGATAGTTTTTGGGGTTTCTTTTCTTGTGAATGACAACAACATATACATCATTGTATGGGCTAGTTACTTCATGGAGATAGTATTTTGGGCATATTTTGGTTAGGGTCATCACACTTAACCATGCAGCAATCTGAAAATGGTTAACATGTGATGCCAAATAGAAGTATTACTACTTTACCTTTTAGTTTGTAGGATCGATTCACACTAAGAGAGGCAATCAAAGGGGGGTGAATGATAACAAAAGCCAAAAATTAATTTTAAGACTCCCTCTAAACACAAAATCTATTTAAAATTTATATTGCTCCTTGTTAGAACAGTAGACATGCAAAAATAAACAAATGAAAACTAAAATGTGACAAGACCACTATCAGGCTATCATGCATGCATAGCAAAAGATCATCTTACTTTTTCACGGCCAGGCGTCCTATTTATTTTTAATCGCTGACTGCTAGAAACTAATTAATCTATCTCTCCATTTAAAGAAAACTCATGCATGCAAGCAAGAAAAAAAATCTCCTTTTCTAATGCAAAAAGAAAACCACTCGATCTCTTTTCTTTCTCACGTAATGCTTCTACTAACAAACAATAATACCGAACACCTGGAACGTTAATTTAAATCACTCCAAAGTAAATAACAGAAGGAAGCTAATCTACCGAGAAAATCTAGTCGGAACTGATCAACCAAACAACAAGAAAACTAGTATTAAATCAATTTGATCTGTGAAGAAAAAAAAACTCACGTTACGTAATACATGCATGCAATCTTTGCCTTCCCTAATCTCTTTTTCTTCTCTCCTCAACTAATCTTTTTTTCCTCTCTCCTCATCACAAAGCACAGCTAGCAATTTAAGGGGGTGATCGTTTCGGCTTTTTTCGGCTTCAGCTTCTAGCTTCAGCTTTTTTTTTCACTATTCACTACACTATCCACTAACTCAGCTACAGTGTTTTTTCAGCCAGCTACAGTGTTTTTTCAGCCAAAAGCCATCGCTATTCCGATCACCCCCTAAAGCTTCTCACGTCACATGCAAAACAGGAATAGTGATGCTTACTCTGAAACTCACGACGCCAACACAGCACCTTTTTTCTTCACGTCGCACAGTGCTGTTTTTTCTTTAGCGTTGGCCAGCGGACTGAATCATCTCGTCGCTTGTCCCTGCCACGTCGCGCCTGCACCCTCCTGCGTCGATCCGTATATTAAACCTGGAGGATTTTCTCGTCGCTCGCCCCTGCCACATCGCGCCTGCGGCCGCCTGCGTCCATGCGTGTGCGCGCCGCGAGCGAGCTGCGTGGGCGTTCTTGTAGAGACGAGATTTCGGCGAGTGCTGCTGCTTCCCTAGCACGATTCACTGTACGTCGAGCGAGGCACGACGTGATGACCAGACGACGCGTGTGCCGAAACCTTGGCGTCTCGTTGCCAATCTCTTTCCGCGCGTCGATAGAAACGAGAAAGCAAACTCGCTCTGCATGAACTCCAAAAGCCGCCGACCTGCTCTTTATTTCTTGTCGTTGCTTCTCAATTCGGTACACAAGCAAACAGGCGGCTGTCTTTTTTCCTTTCAAAAGCCACAAAACAGCCGCACACTTCTTCTCTTTTTTTTTTCGCACGATCACCGCCGAGCCAACCAATTAGCCGCAAGCTTCTGAAGTTATCTTCTGCGGCGTCAGAGGGAAACAGCGCCTCCTCCCTTTTCAATCAAAAATTACCATGCAAAGCAATAGCCGCAAGCCACTTTGTTTTCTAATTGCTCTCACGTTTTTTTTTAAAAAAAACTCACGGTCATCCAATCAAATGACTAACCTTAATTAGCACTAACTCCTTTGCATGCATGCATTTACGTAAGAAACAACTCAATAGCAATCACCTTTTAGTACCTGCTTGCATTCACGTTTTTGCTCCTGGAACCGAGGCGCAGTGGTGACACGTGATTTCACTGTGCGCGCGTGATGGAGGAGACGACGTAGCTGCTTTGATTTTGGCTTGCGTCGAAACGACTCCGCACGGCCGAATCCACACACACACACAAAAGAAAGATCACGGCCGAAGCACCAAAAAGCAGCCGCCTGGTATGTATATTATCTTTTCCAAAAGCCACGGCACAAGACCAGAAAGCCGCAGAGCACCCCTTCTCTCTGCCAGCATCATAAATAAATAAATAGCGTTCAGACTGACTCCGTCTCCATCTCCAACACAGAAACACACGCTATAGCTCCGTATTTTACTCGTATTTCCGGCCGTATACACCTACGTGTACTCCTGTTCAAATATCTAGTCATCCTGTTTATCTTCTACTCTAATACGGAAACAGCCCATATGCAACCATTCCGTATACAACTCTTCTACAAGTACATGGCCATCACACCGAATAAACTCTAATCCGTATATAACTCGTATACGCGCCGTCCGGACACATGCAGCCTGCCGTTTGCCTCCGCTTCACATGCAGCCTTGGCCATGATGCATCCCCGCGTCTCCAACGCCACATCATCTCCATACGCATTGTTCTCTAGTCTGAACATCCCATATGACATCCTTGACCGATAGGATCTTGGTTCCTCCCTAAACTTAGTTCTGAAACCTCAGTTCCATCCGAATCTAGTTTCAGTCCCGTCGACATCGACCATGTTCCATCTCAAGCAACACTTGCATATGAATAAACACGTAACCGCGTACGAGCACAAGTCCATGACTTGACTCAAGTAAATCCGCACACACGCAACACACTATAAGTAATATCATAACCAACGTTGTCAATTATTCATCATCTAGCCTAGACCTGGCCACATGGTCTAACATAGTTGCACTGTGTCTCAAGCACTCTTTAAGTATAGGATTTAGATGCTATGTTATTGCAGACGCTTTGTCTATTATGTCTCAAGTTAGAACTAAAACCTATTTTGTAATTTAATGGAGGATGTCATATCAATTCTGCATGGATGTTCTATGCTATTATCATGTCCTATAACTTTGTTGAACTTGGCAGTTGTATACTTGTATTGGTCACAATTTGATGTAGATAATCTTGTTAACGTAGGTCTTTGTGTTGGTGTCCAAGTCGGTTTTCAGAAGAAGTCTATCTATTTTGAGACCATGCCGAGAAGTTTTGCATCGCAAGCGCATTGTCTCTGTTTCCTTTGCTTTCATTCATCTCTATTTTTGCCATACTATAGCGCTTTTGGCAACATGAGATTTCTTCAGTGCGTCCAGGAAACAGCACAGCTGTAATACCTTATGTTCTTGCGCAAGCTGTGAGGAAGAGAGTGTTCTTTTCTTCACAATGTCCAGATAGCGTGGTGTTTTTTCCCAACACTATTGGCTACCAAAGGAGAACGACATCAACCTGTAATCTGGAGACTGTGCCAAACGGGAAAGCATAAAAAACTGAGGTTATGTGTGGTGCTTGGCTGAAAGTATGTGATTTTGTGAAAAATATCTGAAAATATGGTGTTTTCGGTTACTAATACCCTAAAACCTGGTGTTTTCTGAAATTTACTATTTTCTTTTTGTGATGAACTGAGATCTGGTTGGTCCTTTGCTGAAGAACTGACGGTCTGAACTGTGACGCACGCTTCCCTCTGGGCCGGGCCAGCAAAACATTCCATCGCCCGTCCAGTCCATGAGCCAACTGGTTCCACCAAGTCTAGTAGGCCAAGTCCATTGTCTGGCGAGTTACCAGACAAGAGGTACCACTCATCAGTCAAGTGTGCCACCAGACCTTTTTTCTGCTGACTCGAGGATTAAAAGCTGAAGGGTCAATTCATTAAGCATCCTGCTGGGCTTCTTTGATTTGTCCGAATGGAAAATCAACAGCATTACAGGGACAAAAGTAGAATAAGTAGATTACTTACTTGAGTATGCTTGAAGCAAGAATCACACATCAGTCAAAAGGAATAGGATGCACATGTATTTTGACTGCAGGAGTGTACCTGCCTTCCAGGAGTCTAACGTCAGCTCTGTAACTTTCCTGAATTCAAGCAAGAATCACCCATTATCCATCGCTTGTAGCTTCCACTTTTCCAGCTTGGCACAACTTGGCGAATAAGCAAGGTTCAGCATGGAAGTCTCTCTCCGCCGTAGGTTAACTTCGCTACAGTGGAGAGGGGGGCCTTCTTTCTTGAAAGGCGTAGGCTGTTTCTTAAGAAAGATCAGGTGGTTTCTATTAGTAATAACACAATATTAAATTATACAGTAACCGAACTTTTATATTGTAAACTCCGAGAGAACAATATATTACCATTAAATTCTTGAGTCCATTATAAACACAAACGAAAAATTACCTTGCATGCATAAAAGTGCATACTTAGTCTCCGAATCTTATGTGGGCTACACTACGACGCAGCATTACAGACCTATTAGTTTTTTTGAAATTATTGCAGACCTATTAGTTGATTGGCTGGGTTTAAGTTTATGAGTTACACTGCTGGAGACCTATTAGTTGCATGTACTAACATATGAATATGTGATCCTGCACGGTATGAGGTGTAGCATCTGCTGAGCATGTCAGCATACGCAACGGCAGACTTTGACGGTTGGTTTATTGGCCCCTCTTCATGTCTTTTATTGGTTGTTTTGCTGTGCGTGACTGCAACTAGTTGGGTGATTTACATGGTGCTTACGAAACGGACGACTGTGGAATGTGGATGCCACTGCCACATTTCATAACTAAGGGGGACGTTTGAAATAACGATGGTTTGTGATTTTTTTACTATAACTGAGTTAGTTTATTTAGTATAATTAAATTTAAAAAAATTTAAAAATAGAAAAAACATATTAGTCCATCACGGACAATACAAAGGAATACGAAAAAAAGGTAAAAAATCCAAAAAAACTAAAAAATAGAAAAAGACGAAATTATTGAATAGTGAAAAAAATGCATAAGTTAAAAGCAGAAGTTGGCTTTAAGCTAAAATGAGCAGGGCTTTAGGAGGCGTTCGGAATAACGATAGCTTATGATTTTTGACTAAAATTTTACTGTAATTAGTTAATTTTTTACTGTAACTGAGTTGATTTATTAGATATAATTAAATTTTTAAAAAAATATATAAATAAAAACGATATGTTAATCTATCATAAATAATACAAAGAAATATAAAAAACAAAACAAAAAAACAAACAAAAAAAATCTACAGTATTCAAAAAATCGAGCGAACGTCGAACGCGGGCTCACAGCCACGAGCCATGGTGAGCGGGGCAATGCCTCGATCTTCTCATGTTTTTCAAAGTTGTGGCCGTTAGTTTGTCCATGAACAGAGGTCAAGTCAATGAGGAGGAAAACAAATTATCAAGCATATCCGATCGATGCGCGCAGGTCACATCGACCTGTAAATTATTAAGATTTCGTATCCTCTCGATTTCTAGAAGTCACAGACAACCAATGAACCAGTTACAAGCACCCATTCCAGTCATGGAGTCGTAGTCTCGTTAATGACTTCACTGACTGTAACATGGGAATAAGAAGGTGTGGAGATCCGGATATTTAAAACCAACTCTCTGTATTTTTTATACTAATCTAAAATAATGCTAATGTACATAGTAAAAATATAAATAAAATATTAACTATATTATAATTAACTAAAAAAAACTTAAATATTATTAATTATCAGAGTTACGACCTTATGGTCAAGTTTACATTTTAACAGCTAGAAAGGTTTAACAAAACTAGGAGCGAAAACACAACGAAAGACAAAGTGACTATTCGACATATCCACAGGCAATTGACTGGGAAACAAGGTCCTAATCCGAGAAATCGTCGAAATATCCTTCTTCAAGTACTTTTAGTTGGTATAGTTCCTTTTCTTTAACTGAGCAAATATAGATATAGCCGTGAGTATATAGAGTACTCAACAAGTCATTTATAACAAGATACAATATAATTATGCAAGGCTTACCAAGTGATGGACGAGTGATTATTTTGCAGAAAGTCATAGTTTAGAGTAAATACATAAATAGATAGAAAGTGAGCTTTAAAAATGAGTAATAAGTAAATAATTAAGAGAATTGAATTAAGCACAAGTGAACTGACCATTCATCCAATGAATTACTCATAAACTAATTATTCACATGATGAACCACTAGTGAACTAATCATTCATTTCTCAAACTTAACCCAACTAAGTTTTTATGAAATATCTACCTATCGTATAAAATTATTGAACATTGTCTATAACCAAGGATACTGTTATTCGAATAGTTTTATACCAATAATCATTGATACTGTTATAACCAAGTCCTTAAACATTACCTAGACGAGACATCCACATCACAAAAATGCTAACCACACTTTCCCCTTTACTGCACGATCACTCGTCCAAGTGAAAACTATTTTATATAACCAACACCAAAGGCACTACCTATGTCACGGGTACTCAAATTTTATAACTATGGTTGACCAACACCATTCAATATCTTATTAAGTTAAAAATAATTAATTAGTTCATATGTGATGATGAACCCAATGTACTGCAAGCACGACTAAGCATATTAAACGTATAACTCATGTGATTACTAGTATTGCATCACTAAGTAATTACCCATCCTATGGTGATAATAGAATCATGGCTTTCAAATTATCAACGTGGAATTAATTAAGTTGGACAATAACTACCAGATACAAAGATTTATATTAAATTAGCAAAGCATGGTAATTTAAAATAAAATAATAAATAAATAGATTTAAAAAGTAAGTTCAACATGATTAAAGGATATGACTTACATTGGCCTTGCTTAGTTACCAACTCTTTGTCTTCAGATCCTGCTTCAGCTCTTTTGAAGACGTTATCTAACGGAAGGGAAAGCGAACAAAATACAAATAAAATCAAATAAAATTCAAATGAATTGCAAAAACTTTAAAACTAGATCCAAAAGATAGAGCTCAATTTTAGATAAATTTAGGGAAAAGAATCGGGTCAATCGGAGCTAGGATGAAGAAGAATGTGTTCTTGAAAAAGTTTTTAGAAAATAAATTCTTGAAAAATAAGAAAAGCTCCTGTGCTGTGGACCTGATCTATGAAATATGTGGTCTACGGTGAACCCGATGCATGGAACAGTGGTATGCTAACACAGCTTACTGACATGGTGGCTGACTAGGCATTAGGGCGGATGTGGCAATGACACATGGCTGCTGACATGTAAGGGCGATGTGGCATGCTAAAGTGGCTTAGTGTGCTGACGTGGCGGACACGTGGCTCCTAGGGATGACACGACACTTAACTTGGCTGCTTGTGTGGCTCGGCTTATGGGTCTATAGTACGGTGCTTCTAACATGCGGGTCTCATTTGTCAATGGCTTGGCTTATAGTGGATCGGGTCTACGGAGGAGACAAAAAGACGGCCAGTGTGGGGTGGCATTAGTGCTGATGTTAGCTTGGCGCATGGCTTAAGGCGACGATTCAATGACTGAAGGGATGTGCACGACAACCGAGGTGATGAATGGCAGACGAGGCAGAATGGCGGATAGCTCAGAGGAGAAACTGCAAAGAACGAAGCGGCTCAACAGCGTCTTACTGGTGACGCGGTCAGACTTGATCGACGACAAAGACGATGACGTAAAGATCACCGACGGCTCGAGTTTGGCAGCGCAACGCAAAGCTTTGGTCGGCTTGGGATGTGGAAAACAAGGGCGAGGCTTGGCTTTTATACCTGGATGTTGAGGAGGCTGAATTGGACACAACGTGGAGTCCCAAGCGGCTACGATACAAACACTGTAATCTCCAACTCAAACACAATGATGAAACTAAACGGGGACGATCAACAATGCAAGGGGGTCCCGATGGCCGACATGTGGCTCTAGGCAAAATCGAACGTCGGTTGAGGTGGGGTAGACCGGATGGTGCGGATGAAGTGGCCGCCCGGCCGGATGGACGATGCGTGGCATGGGTGAGGTAGGCTGGGCTAGTGCGACTGGGCCAAAGGAAAGATGGGCCAGACTATGGGCTTCAGCCCAAAAGGCTTTTAGGAATTTCTAAAGACTTTCCTAATTTTAGAAATTGCTAGACATTCAGTTGAGCTCTAGAAAATAACAAATAAATCCAAAAACCCAGAAAATTCAAAAAAATTCCTTGCAACATAAGGAATACAAATAAAAAAATTTCACATTAATTGACATTTAACTTAGTCACATTAAATCTTTTTAGTTTGCACAAATTCTAATTAAACTTTAATTAATTCTAGAAATAATTCAAATGGTAAGATTTTTTAAAAGCTTCAGAAAGACAGAAAAATAGGATGTTACAAATCTCCCCCTTAAATGGAATCTCAACCGTGAGATTCGGGCTCACTAAGAGAATAGGTTTGGAAACTCCACTCTGAGATCCTCCTCACGCTCCAGGCTAGATCCTACTCCGAATGATTGCTCCACTGAATCTTGTACAAATTAATCATCTTACTCCTGATCACATTTTCTGACACTTCTAGAATTCCAACAGGGTGCTCCTTGTAAGTCAAATTCTCCTAAAGATCAATGGCTTCCACTGGCACTATCTTTTTTGGCACTTGCGAACACTTCTTTAACTGAGATACATGGAAGACATTTCTGTCTAGCATGAGCAGTTCTTAACCTTTCCTGAATTAATTAAACTTTTTCCTTGGTTTCTCGTAGACATTCCAAATCAAAAACTTTACCATCCCTAGCCTCCTTTCAGTTGAGAGGGGTTCTGTATTTTCTACCATACAAAGTTTCAAATGGTGATATTTACAGACTAGTCTAATAACTGTTGTTGCAGGAAAAACTCCGTGAAAGGCAAACATCTGTCCCATTTGGCTCCATGATCTAACACACAAGCTCTAACATATCCTCAAGAATCTGATTCGTATGCTCAATTTGCCCATCGATTTAGGGATGATGCACTGTACTAAAATTCAGATGAGTACTCATGACTTCATGGAAACTTCCCCAAAATCATGACGTAAACTGCGATCCATGATCCGACACTATTTTCGTAGGCACACCATAGAGACTTACGATTCTTAACATGTATAGATCTACCAACTTATCACCTGCGTATGTTGTCTTGACCAGTATGAAATAAGAAACTTTCATCAAACGATCCGCAATTACCCAAATTGAGTCAAATCCTTCCTTTATCTGAGGCAGTCCTATAACAAAGTCCACACCAACTTTTTCCCAGTTCCATTTGGGAATTCTCAATAGTTGTAACAAACATGTGAGTCTTTGGTGCTCAGCTTTAACTCTCTGACACACATCATAAAGCATTGCATACCCTGCTATCTCTCGCTTCATACTGGGTCACCAATACTTGTCCTAGATATCCTGATACATCTTAGTACTACAAGGATAAATCGAATACAAAGACTCATGAGCTTCCTCGAGTAACAACTCCTTTAGTTCCTTTTTATTTGGCATACACAAACACTCCTTAAACCACAAGGTACTTTGATCATCCTCGATAAAAACCTTGATCATGCTTGAATTGCAACTCTATAGTAGCTAGGAACCCTACTTCAACTAACTGCAAACTAAGCTTCAAAAATTCCTCATGTAAAGTTGGCTGACTTTCCTTGACCATCATAGTATTGTAATAATTCTTTATGTTCAAGGCATCTGTTACCATATTGGCCTTTCCTGGGTGATAATGAATCCCAATATTATAATCTTTTATCAACTCCAACCATCTTCTTTGCCTTAAATTAAGATCGGCCTAAGTGAAAATATACTTCAGACTCTTATAATCTGTATAGATCTCACAATGATTACCTATAAGGTAATGACACCTAATTTTCAAGACATGCACGCCAGCCGCTAACTTTAAATCATGCGTATGATAACTTCATCATGCGGTCTCAACTGACGTGAAGCATAAGCTACTATTTTCTTGTCTTGCATCAACACACATCTCAAACTTTTATAGGAAGCAACACAATAAATCTTGAAATCGTTGTTAATGTTTGGCAACACTAATACTAGTGCAGTGGCCAAACATTCATTCAGTTTCTGAAAACTCTTCTCATACTCTAGTGTCTAAACAAACTTCTTTTATTTTTTCAACAACTGCGTAAGCGACCTTGCTACATTGAAAAACTCTTTAATAAAATGATGATAAAACCCTGTCATACCAAAGAAACTCCTAACTTGCGGCACTAAAGTAGGGACTTCTAATTAAGCACAACCTTAACTTTTTTAGGATCAACAGCAACACCTCCTGCTGACACAACATGGTCTAGAAAAAGCAACTTTCTTCATCCAAAACTCACACTTACTAAACTTAGCATAAAGCTTATAGTCTTTGAGCTTTTGTAGCACTAACCTCAAATGCTCTTCATGTTCTTTCTCATTTTTGGAGTAAATCAAAAATCATCGATGAACACAACAACAAATTTATCCAGATATTCTATAAACACCTTTTTCATCAAATAAATGATATAAGCACGGGCATTGATTAAACCAAAAAACATCACTGTGAACTCATACAAACCATAGCAAGTAGAGAATACTATCTTGGGAATGTCCTCTTGAAGGATTTTCAGTTGATGATATCTTGATCTCAAATCAATCTTAGAAAACACTCCAACTCCTTTGAATTGATTGAATAAATCATCAATTCTAGAAAATGGATACTTATTCTTGATGGTAACCTCATTAAGTGCTCGATAATATAGACACATACGCTGACTACTGTCCTTCTTCTTCACAAACAATACTAGTGCTCCCCACGGGAATGAATTAGATCTGACATAACCTTTGTCTTGCAATTCCTAAATCTATTTTTTCAATTCCACTAATTCATTAGCAGGCATCCGATATAGTCTCTTAGATATAGGCGGAATACTAGGTATGAACTCAATTGAAAATTCAACCACTCTGTCATGCAATGTTCATGAAAGATCTTCTAGAAACACATTAGAAAACTCTCTAACAACATGCATATCCTCTAACATGATACCTTTACTCTAACAAACCATAGCCTTCCCTGACTAGTTCGTGCTAGCTTCAAATTTCATCCTACTCTCGTGTAAACTGACTATTGTGATGGCTCTATTTCACAATCCAACATCGCTTGTTATTTCTTAAGCCAATTCATTCCCAGGATTACATCTAAAGATTGGATATCCAAGACAATGAGATTAGCGAGAAATTTCATTCTTTGAATAGTTATCTTAACTCCCAAACATCACTGGTTCATACTCAATTCAGAGCCCATAGATTGAACCAAAAGAACAGATCCAAGAACGATAATTTTCAACCATTGCTTAACAGCAAAACTATGAGAAACAAATGAAATTGAAGCTCTATAATCAAATAAACCTATAGTAGGTATTGAATTTACTAGAAACTTACCATTACAACATCGGCATTGCTTGACCCTCCTTTGTAGTGACATGATTCACTTGTTCGCAGACAATAGATTGCAATACTCGATTGGCTTGGCTTGAAACTTGGGGTGCTCCTTGACTTGATCCTGAAGCAGAGGTTCTGTCTGGTGTAGCTCCTAAGTTGAGACGGACTGGCGTTGGAGCTTGCTTCTACAGACATTTGTTGGCATAGTGACCAGACTCATGCCACTTGAAATAGGTAATTGCTACTACAAGATTGGAATTCATCTACAACTGATTAATAGGACTAACAGGGTATGGTCTCGACACATTATGATGAGGCACTTGTGCTGGAGTCCTGAATCCTTACTATTGAGGTAGACGTGTTGGTTGATAAGCATTGAAGTGAGCCTTTTGGGACTGATGCATCTAGGCTCCTTTTTGCATCATCCTTCTCTTACGAGATTCTTCCAACTCACGGTAACTCTCTTCGATAAGTATTACTTTATCCACCATGTTCTAAAAACTAGCATAACCATTGCCCACAAGTTGAACTTTCAATCTGGGATTTAATCACTTCTTGAATCATTTTTGGCATGCGTCATTTGTGGCAACATCATCTGGTGTATAACAAGCTAACCAAGTGAACTTGTTAAGATACTAACTCATGGATATGTTCTTTTGTTGTAGCTCTCGAAACTCTTCTTTATATATCTCAATTACCCCATCCAAGATATGGGTACGGCGAAAAGTTGTCGTGATCCTCATCAGCGGCACAGTAGTTCTCTCATCACTCTGTGACTGCACCTTCCAACTAGTGAGCGGCGCAGAGAACTTTCTTCAGGTCTGTGCATTGAGCGAGATTCAACTTCTTCTTTGTGAAACGAAGCCAATCATCAGCCTCCAAAGGTTTCAAAGAATGAGAATATATAGGCGGTCTTGTCCTCATGAATTTCGCAAACTTTGACTACTGTCGTACTAGCTAGGGTGCAAAAGCTTCCTAATTCTGTCGATTCATCATGGTATTCATGTTCTGCATCATTGTATTCATTAGCTGGGTCTGAGCTGTCATATATTGGCTCAAGATTGGATCCAATCCTAATGGTATTGACTGTTGTCCCTGAGTTGATGGATCTGCGGTGTTGCTGCTTGATTCCGGATTCATTTGACCATGACCAGATAAGTTTTGGGTATTAGCCATCTTTTTAACCACTCTAAATGGCAACAACTGCACAAAACACTGGTTCCACAGGTGTATAAGAAGAGAGGGAATAGCATAGATAAGTGGTAAGCTCGTTTGAAAGGGATAAGGCCGTGAAGTGGCACGACACGTGCCTGGCAGGTGGCATCTAGGGATGACGTGGCACGCTGAAGTGGTACGACACATAGCGAGTTCAAGGAATCGGACGGCTGCGATGGTAGGCGGAGTGAGAAATGCGGCTGGCCTGGATGAATAGTGATAGGCCCAACCCATTACTGTTTTAGGATTTTCTTATTTTCAGAAATTTAACTAAAATCAAAAGAGCTCTAAAAAAATAACAAATAAATCCAAAAAACACATAAAATTTTAGAAAATTCCTTAAGACACAAGGAACCCAAATAAAATATTTTTAGCAAATGTTAATATTTATTTTAGTTATATCAAATCCTTTTAATTATTAAAAATTTAATTTAAACTTGTATTAAATACAAAAATGCCAATGGTGAATTTTCTTTTAAAAGCTTCAAATAACATTTGAAAATCAGGATGTTACAAACTTTTCTCCTTAAACAGAATCTCGACCCCTAGATTTTGGCTCACTAAGAAAATAGGTTTGGGAACTCCGCTCTGAGATCCTCCTTACGCTCTTAGGTGGCTTTCTCCTCGGAATGGTTACTCCACTGAACTTTGCAAAAACGGGTAACCTTGCTCTTGGTCATATGCTCTGACACCTCCAAGATTTTGACAGGGTGCTCCTTGTAAGATAGATCATCCTGAAGATCAACAACTTTCATTAATGCTACCTCCTCTGGCACACGCAAACACTTCTTCAACTGGGACACATGGAAGACATCATGTATTCCACTAAAGGATACAGGTAGCTCCAACTGATAAGTAACTTCTCCCCTATGCTTCAATATCTTGAACGGCTCTACATACCTTGGTGCAACCTTTTCTTTCATCTGAAACCTCTTGACACCTTTGAACAGTGTAATTCTGAGATACACATAATCATCTGACTCGAATCTCAACTCTCGATGACGAGTATCCACATAGCTTTTTCTGTCTAGTCTGAGCAGTCTTTAATCTTTCCTAGATCAATCGAATCCTTTGCTCAGCCTCTTTGAGACAATCTGGTCCAAAGACTTGATCTTCCCCTAGTTTAGAGGGGTTCTACATTTTCTGACATATAAAGTTTCAAACGGTGACATTTGCATACTAGCATGGTAACTTTTGTTGTAAGAAAACTCTACAAAAGGCAAACAACTATCCCACTTGGCTCCATGGTCTAACACATAAGCTCTTAACGTGTCATCAGGAATCTGATTCACTCGTTCAGTCTGACAATCGATCTAGGAGTAATATGTTGTACTGAAATTCAGATAGGTACCCATAGCTTCATAAAAACTCCTTTTAAAATCATGAAGTAAACTGTGATATACAATCTGATACTATTTTCTTGGGCACTCTATGAAGACTTATAATTCTTGACATGTATAGCTCTGCCAACTTGTTACCTACATAGGTTGTCTTAACCGGAATGAAGTGAGCAACCTTTGTCAAATGATCTACAATTACCTAAATTGAATTAAAACCATCCTTAGTCTTTGGTAACCCCGTAATAAAGTCCATGCTAACTTCTTTCCACTTTCACTCTGAAATTTTTAGCGGTTGTAGCAAACTTACTGGTCTCTGATACTCAGCTTTCACTCTTTGGCATACGTCACAAAGTGCAACATAATTTGCTATCTCACGCTTCATGTTTGGCCACCAATATTTATCCTTGATGTCATCGTACATCTTGGTACTACCTAGGTGAATTGAGTGCAATGACTCATGAGCTTCCTTGAGTAATAAATCCTTTAACTCCATCTTATTTGGCACACACAAATGCTCTTTGAACCACAAGATATCTTTATAATCCACGGTAAATCTTGATGCTTTACCCGTACTCATATTGACTTTGATCCATCGAATATTTTCATCCTCTATTTGAGCTTAATGAATCTAACCATCTAATATCGGCTGTAACTCCATTGTGTCTAAGAACCATTCCTCAATCACTTACAGGCTAAGCTTATGAAATTCCTTGTGTAAAGCTGGTTAACTCTCCTTGATCATCATTGTGTTGCAATAAATCTTTCTGCTCAAAGCATCTGCTACCACATTGACTTTTTCTAGATGGTAATGTATTCCAGCATCATAGTCTTTTATCAACTCTAACTACCTTTTTTGCCTAAGATTAAGGTCAGCTTGAGTGAAGATATACTTTAAACTCTTGTGATCCGTATAAATCTCATATTAAATTCTTTTAATTATGAAAAATTTAATTTAAGCTTCTATTAAATTCAGAAAAATGCCAATGGTGAATTTTCTTTTAAAAGCTTCAAATAAACCTGAAAAACAGGATATTACACCATTTCACTTTAAGGCCAGGATAACCAAAAATGAAAGTTGGGTATGTTCTAGAATCCAGTTCGACTTTCAGAGATAGTGCTGACTTCAAACGAGCATAGAAGATGCATATAGAGTCCAAATGAGGTGATCTTGCACTTGTTGAAAAGCTTTTGACGTTCTTTTTCTAATGGTTCTGGTACCACCTCAAAACTCTACCTAACAACATCATAATTTACAAAATAAATCCAAATCAGTTTCAAACCTAGGCCTTGGGCATTATATCAGTTTGAGCCTAACTGGAGAGTTGTAGTGGGATATTCCCCCACTCTCACGGACATGCCCCCCAACGTCCCTAGCATCATAAAAACTACCTGGGGTGCCTCTTTTAGGGTTTAGACTTATTTAGATTGATTTTTTATTCAAAAAATATTAGTTGTGTATTTATGTCGACTAGACCTACTATGGAGACTTCAGGCCTCTTCGTTGTTTAATGAAACTTCGTATTTCATTTGCAAATTCTGATCGTGCTTATTTCTTTCTAGCTTGATTCTCGATTGCTTGCAGGGAAGATCATTCGTGTTGGGCACGATTGGTAACGACAAGAGTGTGATGTAGCGATTGTATAATGGACTTGATCATTTTAGTGAAGTAGCCTCATTGTCAATGTCACATCAAACAATTGTAGTTATCGTTTTTATCAAAAGATCGGGCCAAATCCCCTCATCAGTTTCGGCCTCATTCTCTCAGTTTCGGCTAGATTCTGGCTATTGCCCAGCTGGGTAGTGCCGAGCTTATCCTCCCCTGAGTCTTGGTTTCCTGTGGCTTTGGACCGAAGGTCCTAAATGTGGGTTGTGCACTATGTTTGGGGGCTAAGGTAAGTTTGAAAAATTTGGGCTTTGGATTTTAAATGTTGGATGATGAGACCCACCAATGGTGAGAGGTGCCAATCGGCCTGGGATGGTCTGGAAACCTCAATGAACGCCACTGTAATTGGCTCTAGTAGCCCGATGGTACTAATGGCAATTCTAATTCCTTCTCTTTTTATTCTCCCTTGAATTGTTATTTAATTTGCTCTCTGACTACAAAAGAAAAGAGGGGCAGCCGGCTTGGAATTCTAACACTGGCTAAATGCGAGGACATGGCACTACAACGCAAAACACCGAAAGACCTAGCTTTTAATTTAATGCAATTGCAATTTTAGAAATTAGTTTTTTCTTTAAGGACCATTTTTTAAAAAGAGTTGTAATAATTAGTTTTAATTTAATCTTCTTGAGATTTTGAGATGGAGAGTTGTAATTCATTCTTGTAATTAATGTGTTGTAATAATTCTTAATTTATTTTTAATTATTGTTAATTTTACTACTGTGAGTTAATTAAAGTTAAGGTTCTTCAGTTATCAAACTAGTTGGGTTATCCCTGGTTGAAATGAAGACTACTGTTCGTTCAAAAAAAGAGAGATATATCCCCTGTTGCCTTTAGCACATGTGAATAATTTGTCACAAGTTAACTAGCTAGCACCCTGTTTGGCTCCAGGTATTGGCCCTAAAATTATGGAACTGGAATTCAATTCTAATAATGTAGCTATTTGGCTACTACCTAGAATTGAATTGATGATTCTAAAGTCAATTCCAAGAGGTATGATAGAGCTAGAAGCAATTCTTAACTTACACATTTCATTTATCTGGAATTCGCTTTACAGAATTAAGTAAAAGTTCGGTATTTACACTACTACAGAAATCATTATCACAGACGGTATGTGAGCCGTCTGTGATAAATACAATACGACGGTTCTAGTTTAGAACCGTCTGTGATGTGTGAGTCACAGACGATTTATATTACAAAACCATCTATGATAATTCATTCTATACCTAAATTTTTTTTCTATTTTTCAGTTAGTCTCAGGATATCACAGAATGTTAGCTATACTTTTTGAAAACAAGTGAAAACTAGCAAATACGATATCATCAAACATAGTAGAGAACATTTTATTTCTATTACAATCCACCATTACAACATCACAAGATTACAATCCATCCTTACAACATCACAAGATTACAATCCACTGTTACAATAGCAGAGAATATAGCAGAAAACAATGAAAGTAACAATGGAGGCTACGATGGAGAGAACAATGGAAGCAATATAGTAGAGAACAATTTACCATCACAAGCTCGGGTTGGCCTTCTTAGCAGCCGCCTCACTATAAGCTCCCGGGCAAATACTAGAAGAGAACAAATATTGTAAGCTCCATAACACAGCAGAGAACAAATACTAGAAGAAACAATGAAAGGAGGAAGCTTAAGACACATTTGAATGGAGGGGGTGGGTGGGTTCGGGTGAGTATTTATAGAGGAGGGGGAGCAACGATCCGTGGGGTGTGGGTTGATCGATTTCTATTGGTTGGAATTGGGTTGAGAAGGATTAACGGGCCCAGTGGTCAGAGAACAAGTTATCACAGACGATTCTTAGCAAGAATCGTCTATAATAGTATCACAGACGGTTCTTTGGTAAGAACCGTCCGTGATATTGGCTTTATATATACCGATACAATATAAACAACTAGTCTCAAAATATAAAATACCAAAGTTCTATATGGCTTATATATACTCATTTGAAAGGTTTCGACGAGCTCTACAACTTTGCAGTTGAGACGAACCTCAAAATTTGAAGGGAAGATCAAAAATTTTGGCAAAAACAAAAATTAAAAACTTGTGATTCGAATTTAAGGCTAAAGATGGCCGATTTTGGGGGTCTTCAAGGAGCTAGTCATTTTGTTTTGGATTGGGCCCGTCGTTAGCTTTCCAACGAGTACAAAAACGTCGAAAACGGACACCGTATGCAAAAGTTATGCCCGTTTTACTGAAAGTGTGTTAAAACGGAATTCTACTTGAACTCAGACGGAAAATTATGAAATTTTAGGGATGTGGGAGGCGAAAAATATATCACAGACGGTTCTCAATTAAGAACCGTCAGTGATATGCCAACATCACAGACGGTTCTCAATTAAGAACCGTGACATATCACATACAAATTGAGAACCGTCTGTGATGTTGGCATATCACATACGGTTCTCAATTAAGAACCGTCTATGATATTCCGCAATATCACAGACGGTTCTTAATTAAGAACCATCTATGATATTCGAAATATCATAGACGGTTCTAGTTTAGAACCGTCTGGGATAATATCACAGACGGTTCTTATCAAGAACTGTCTGTGATTGCAATTAACATAGATGGTTTGTATGAACCGTCTGTGATGAGGCGTCTAATATAATCATTTTTGTAGTAGTGTTAGAATTTCAACATCATGTTTGTTGTAGGGGTGGCCCCCACCTAAACCCAGCTAGCCTGTTGAGAACTATGTACTAAGGAAGGCTTTGGTGTGAAGCTATGGTTGTAAAGACACTCCTTACGAGGGTACGTGTATATATATGATATCGAGTCTTGGGAAAGACCTTAGAGGTCATTTGTTCACCTAACTCTCCACTACCATAGCCTCTCTCTCTGTTTGGTCTGTAGCCACAACAGTTGGCGCCGTCCGTGGGGACGACGGAAGCAAACCTCAAGACCGCAAGAAGAAGGATGGCACCGAAAAAAGCTTCATCATCGGCGGCGAGGAAAAAGGAAGCGGCCGCGGCGAGGCCCCGCGTCAGCACTAGAGCCTTGGCATCGGCGGTCGGGGGCGAAAATGGCGATACTCATTGCGCGACCACCGACCCCGCCACAACCGACGCCATCGACCCCGCCACCACCGATGCCATCGACCCCGCTACCACCGATGCCATCGACCCCGCCCCCATTGACGTGACGATCGGCCCCAACCCGCGCGTCGCACCCCAACCCGCCATTGGTGCGACGATCAACCTTAACGACACCGGCCAGGCGCTAGGAAGTGGTAGCCTCAACGACCGTCGAGGCACGACCACCGTCTCTGCACCCGGTGCGGAAGTGCCAAGCGGTCCCGCCGGCCACACGGGCCCCACCGTCGGCACTGAACTCCACTGCGCACATGGGAGGAGCAACCTAAGAGCACAAGCAGCGGTCGCGACAACCTCGACCGCGCAACCAGGTGCCCCCGTCGCCCTATCTACGCCCGCCGTGGAGAATGCCCTGCTGGCAGCCCTTAGCACGCTTCAGCAGGAGTTGGCAGATCTCCGGGGGGCCGTGCGATACGGATCCTTGAGAATTCGTGCGCGTGTACGAGACTGCCATCGAGGCGGCAGGCGGAGACGACACCACCAAGGCGAAGGGGCTCCCGCTCGCACTGCAAGGAGTGGCACTCTCATGGTTCTTCACCATCGAGCCAAACTCCATATATGCATGGGAGCAGGTTCGCGATCGCCTCTACAACAACTTCCAGGGGAACTACGTCGAGCGTGTCGACATGGATCAGCTCTTTGCAATCAAGCAGAAGCCATCGGAAAGGCTCCGCGAGTACTTCAAACGCTTCGCGAAGGTCCGCTGCCAGTCAAAGATGTCAACGAGACAACAATCATCAATGCAGCGATATAGGGTCTCCGCCCGGGGCCGCTGGCCGAGTACAACGCATCGAAGCCGATCAATACAGTGGCGAAGCTCTTCGATAAGATCGAGGAGTACGCTCGGGCGGAAGAAGACGCGAAGCGGCGCCAGGACAACGACGCTGATGTCAATCCAGCGGGAGGTGCCGCGAAGAGCGTCGACCCGTTGAAGGCAAGTTCCTCGCGGAGCAAGCGTAGGCAGGAGACGTCGAAGGACGTCTCCCAGCGCAAGGACGCGTCGGTCGACAAGGCCCAGCGTGGCCGCCAGACATCCCGGCAACCCCGGTACGTCTTCGACGTAGAGGGCGGCTCCGAAGACAACGCCCCCGCCAACCGCGGGGCCAGGGCTCGACGCGGGCGGGGGCGAGGCTGAGGCCGGGGTCGCGATGGTTGGGCTCACGTGGAATACGGAGATCAACACCACCCACAGTGGTGCGAGGTGCACAGCCCAGGCACCGCTAGATTGGGCGCAGCAGACGATCACCTTCACGCCTGCCGGTGCCGAAGGCGTGGAATTCCCCCATCAGGATCCCCTAGTCATCCAGGTCGCAGTTGCCAGGTGCGACGTCTGGCGCGTCCTGGTCGATGGGGGCAGCTCCGCGAACATCTTGTTTGCACAGGCCTTCGACCAGATGGCGATCCCTCGTAGTCGCCTTGGCCCCTCAAGAGTTCCACTGCAGGGCTTCGTAGTCGCCGATCCTTAATTCCTTTGGAGCGATACCACACCATGGCTTCCTATGTGTGAAGCTTCCGGGCCCGCGAAGTGTTATCACTGTTCTCGGTGACCAGCACGTGGCTTGGCACTTGGAGCATGGAACCCGAAGCCCATGCCTGGGAGCTCAAGGCGGTACCTAGGTCGGGCGCGCCCGTATATGCCCTGCGGCAGCCCAAGCACTAGAGGCTTCGCATCTCACCACCACGACGGCAAGTCCAGTGGTTAGTTCTTAACCTTTTGCACTCGCTTACCCGCGCAAACGGGAATTTAATAAAGTTCGTCGTTTGCGAAATTGTTTATACCCCCCACCAAAGATGTGCGGAGGCGCGCCTCCGCACGCACTCTACCGAGTATAAACAAGACGCGGAGTTCCGCGTACGCGTCGGTGTCACTGCCGCATGTACTCTCCGGAGTATAAAGACGTGGTCAATGTTCCTACGCACCGCACGGAGACTCACCTCCGCACACGCACCGCACGGAGACTCACCTCCGTAAATGCACCGCACGGAGACCCACCTCCACACACCCACTCTACGGAGTATAAATAAGACGTAGCGTCGAGGTCCGCCTCCGCACGCACTCTACGGAGTATAAATAAGACGTAGCGTCGAGGTCCACCTTCGCACGCACTCTACGGAGTATAAATAAGACGTAGCGACGAGGTCCGCCTCCGCACGCACTCTACGGAGTATAAATAAGACGTAGCGTCGAGGTCTGCCTCCGCACGCACTCTACAGAGTATAAATAAGACGTAGCGACGAGGTCCGCCTCCGCACGCACTCTACGGAGTAGAAATAAGACGCAGCGGGGGGACACCTCCGCGTGCACTCTACGGAGTATAAATAAGACGCGGATGTTTTCCCTGCGCACTCTACTGAGTCTAAACAAGACGCGAAAGTTCCGCGCGCGCGAGGGCGTACCCTCCAGAGCTTAATTAAGCCGTGGTTGATAGTCCCACGCATTCTCCAGAGTACAAACAAAGACGCGGATATTTTCCCTGCGCACTCTACTGAGTCTAAACAAGACGCGGAAGCTCCGCACGCGCGATGACGCACCCTCCGAAGCTTAAGTAAGCCATGGTTGATAGTCCCACGCATTCTCCGGAGTACAAACAAAGACGCGGATGTTTTCCCTGCGCACTCTACTTGAGTCTAAACAAGACGCGGAGGTCCAGCGCACGCGCTGGTATTGACACCAAGCGTACTCTCCGGAGTATAAATAAGACGTGGACGGTCTTCCCACGCACTCGCCGGCGTCCGCATCTAACGGCGCACGGGCACCAGAGGCTCCCCGCGCTTCCAGCAAACCGCGGGCACCGCGTTGACGGCGCGCGCGGCGAAGCAAAGCGCGCACGAGCTCAACGGCCCGCGCCTCTGCAGAAGAGCCAAGGAACTGGGTGCGCTCGGCGAAGGCGCCCACGCACGCGCGGGCCTCCAGCGCAAAGAAAGACTGTAGCGGATGCCCAGGGCCATTGACGTCTGAGCTCGGGGCGCAAGACGGAGAGCGCTCAAGCCAGTCCGTGGCCCACCACGGCGCCAAGCCCCCTCCCCCCTCCCTCACCCCAAGCGTCCAATGGCTAGGGGAGGAGATTGGGGGAGAGACCGTGCGCCTGTACGGGACAGCACGGCGGGATGCGGCCTCGCCAGCGCCACATAGAAGCCCACTCCTAAATCTAGGTGCGGCCTTGATGAAGTACAAGTGAATTGTCCACCACCCCGCACCAGCCACTGAAGGGAAGGTGCACTGCGGCGTCGCATCCTCCCGTGGGGGCGGAATGTCCGACCCGGCGATCGCCCAGGCGGCATCAGCCGTGCTTCGGAGCCCTCGACGCTACTCGGTGAAGCTACGGCACACTGAGGACGGCAACCTCGGCAGAAGATTGTCGGGGCGTGATGTCTGGGAAGGCGAGTGCCATTTCACTTGGCCACTCGCCCCCTTTTTAAAGGGCCCTGGAAGCAAGACCGCGGACTTTACGCCGCAAGAGTCCCGTCGCTCGATGCACGTGGTGCGATGGTGTTGCCCCACTCCAGCCACAGGGCACCGCCAGCTACCTTCCACGCGTCCCTCTATCCCGCGGGACCCAAAGCGATGGACAAGGGGCAGGGGACACCTGCCTCGAGCCGTACAGCGCCGTGTGTGGCCTTCCGTTGATCGCGCCCCAGTTGTCTCGTCAGCGCCTGGAACGCAGCGGAATAGTGGCGTCCGTGAGGCCCCCCATTGATTGCCGTGGACAGGACCTACGGAGCTAGGTCCCTGCCACTCCCTAACCCAGTATCATCCTCATCCTGCCCAGCAGCGCCATCTCCGCTGCCACCACTTCGAAGGGTAGGGGACGGAGCGCTCGAGTGTCTACTTCGGCCAGGCCCCAGCTCCGCTGCCACCACTTCGAAGGCTTGAAGACGGAGCGCTCGAGCGTCTACTTCGGCTAGGCGCCAGCTCCGCTGCCACCACGTCGGAGGGTAGGGGACAGAGCGCTCGCGCGTCTACTTCGGCTAGGCGCCAGCTCTGCTGCCACCGCTTCGAAGGGTAGGGGACGAAGCGCTCGCACGTCTGCTTCAACTACGTGCCAGCCCCGCACCTACCTCAAGCGTCTACCCCAACTAAACAACAAACTCCGTGAGAAAGTTACAAAACGGACGCATCCAACAACGGCGGTGGAGACGAATGTTTCGGCTTATCTGCCATACTGCAACAAAAGTCATACAAAACCCGCCAGACCGACACTACTCGTCTGGCTCCGCTTGAACGGCTCCACGCGCCGAGGCCTCGCCCGGTGACGGTCGATTGGCCCAGAAGTCCAGTGAGTCTTCGACTCGCCACCAGCGCCGCAAGCGACGTCGGGTTACGGCGTCGAAAATCAGTAGCCGGTCTCTATCGGGCAGCTGCTTCGAATACAATAGCGCGGTTGGTCAATGCAAGGGAAATAATACTTGCTTCATTCGCAGAATGGAGTACATAGATTACAACACACACTGATGCACAAGAACTTCGGGGTCACACCTGCCTCGAGCCGTCGGCGCCGTCATCGTCGCGCTGGGCAACTCCGTCTAGCCATTCGCCAAGGCTACCCCCGCCGTACATGTTCCGCCGCAGCTCCACCTTTGCAGCGGTCTCCCCGAGATACTCCTAGATCCGTTCGTGAAAAACCGAACGGCCGGTCGAATGGCGCGAACGGCACCCGACATCACCCCGGCCCCCGCTGGCATCTCCAACAGCGGGTCACCTAGCTCATCGACATGTCGGCAGCCCCGGTGCTGGAGAAGCGCGCACGCCAGGCACACGGCCACGTAGGAGCAATGGTTGCCAAAGGTAGTCGCGGTGGCTTGAGCGAGGTCCGCCGCTTCCCCAATACGTCGAAGTGTCCGTGAAAGCTCTTCGGGCCCGAATGAGCGGGGTGGCACCTCCGCAACGAGGTTTTCAAGGGTCCTCTCCAGGGCCAGCATAGCCTCCCACGCCGTCGCCGAGGCGGCACCCAGCGCCTGATCCCGCTCCCTTAGAGACGCAGCAAGGCAGCCGTTCTCCTCCTCCAGCAAGGCAATTTGCTGGAGTAGGCCGTCCCGCTCCTCCACTGCTGCTTGCCGAGTCGACGCCACAAGCTCCGCGGCATATGAGACGGCCCCCGCGCGTTCCGCTTCTAAGAGCCGCACGCGGTCATCCTTAGCGAAATGCGCCTCCTCCGACACATGAAGGGCTCCTTCTGCGACCCGCAGCCGGTTCTCCAAGTCCCCCCGTTCCCGGACATGGGCCGCCTGCAGTGCCCGGCTAAGGGCGAAGGTCTACGCAGCAACGCAATCAATACACCTCCCAGGGGATACGTGGTGATCGGGGTCAGATATTTACCCTCAGCTCGGAGACCTCTAGCACCCCCTCAAGCAGTCCGGGCCCGCAAATCTGCAGTGCATCATGGTCTAAGCTCACGGCCGCATCGTCTGCGGTCCCCCGCCATGCCGCCAACACCTCTACTCGAGGGATGAAGTCCGCCAGACGACGGGCGACATCTACGGCAATAGCCTCGGCGGTGCCAGATGTCCCTTCCAAATGGCCGTCCCCGGCCTCTAAGGGCCGCCCGTGTTCGGGGATCCATGTTGCTACAAAGGGAACATGCCGGTCAACCCCGCGAATACTTAGCAGGCCACATCAAGAAATATTTACCTTCAACTCCGCTCGAAGTCGTAAGGCCCTCCGCATTCCTGCCCACCTCGTAAAGCGGGGGAGCTTCGGTGTCGGAACTTAGTTCCACTACGCCTTCGCCCCCGGCAGCCGCAGACCTAATCGGGGCCGTGGGGACACCGACGCGCTCGGTGTCTGAGTCGGAGTCCCATAGGGTTCCGACCTGGCTCGCTACGACGAAACCCCCCGACGAGCGAAGGGGCGATCATATGCGTGGTCGCTTCGCATTCGGGGAATAAGACGGCGCCTCCGCCTCGGAAGCCGCTGCAGAAGGAGGTCCTGCGGTCGCGGGAATGGCCTCCACCCCATCATCCTCCGCGAGTGATGGCTCCGCACCAGCATCCTCCGCGAGCGATGGCTCCGTGCCAGCATCCTCCGCGAGCAATGGCACCACCCGAACATCCTCCACGAGCAATAGCTCTACCCCAACGCTGACTGGCGGCGAGCCAGCCCCCTCCCCCGCGGAGTCGCGGCGAGGCGGGCTCGGGGCTGGAACAACACGCTCTGGCACCTTAATGCCCAGGGCCTCGCACACGCGGTTCAACCGCCCCAGCCCTGCCTCCGCGGTCGCAGCCACGCGTAGCGCGTGCTCCCTGGCTGTGTATGGTCCAAGGAAGGCATCCACCGCACGCTCCACGTCCTCTAGGGAAGCACCTGCGAAAGGCGCGGGGGCACATTGTAAAAATAACAGCCCTGACGAATAGCACACGGCAGCAAAACTCCACTGCAACTTACGTGGACCGGAAGGCCTCGGCAGCGAAGACACGGAGGGACGAACGTTGTCACGGCGAAGCTTCCCAGGGGTAACGCGCCACTCCGCGGCAAGCGGCGCCACGCCATACATGACGAACTCCTCAGCGAGGTCGCGCATATTGAAGCGGGCGGTGATCCCCACAAGCCTCTGTGCCACCCACTTATCGTCAGCGTCTATAGGGGCGCTGGGCGTGGTGTTAACCGCCACCGGCCGCCCCGAGCATTCAAGGCCGCTACCACTCGCCACGCGGTGGTAGAACCACCGCCTCGTCCAGTTCGGACCCCACCCCACTCGACTCGACTCCGCGGAAAATATCTTCTCGCACTCCGGGTGCAAGGCAAGATCGACACCGCCGAAGACGGACAACGCCCCATCCCCCTGACCCTCCGCCGCGCACCGGACATCGTGGAGAAACGCGAACAGTGACGCGGTCGGCCAACACGCCTCCGTGCGCAGCGCCCAGCTGTATACGGCGAGGCGGGCTATCACATTCGGCGTTATATGTGCTAGCTTAAGCCCAAGGGTCCGCAGGACGTCCCCGACAAGTCCGATGGCCGGAATGCGCAGCCCAGCCTCGAAGTAGGCGACGAACACGATTGCCTCTGATGCTTTGGGGTGTGGTTCGGTCTCGTCGTCGGCGGGCAATCGCACTTCCCGGCGGTCCGACAGCTTCCCTTCGCGCAGAAGGCCAACAACCGTCTCTTCTGTCACCAGCGTCGAGCCCAGGACGCGGGAACACAGATGACCTACCCCACCCGCAGCCGTCCACCATTCGTCCACACGCGCGGAGCCGCGCCCCTTGAGTGTGTACCTCACCTTGAGCGGCGACGGCCGCCGAGGCGGCGGCGCCGTGTCGCCGCCGGCCAGCGCGCGCCGTCGCTTGTCATCGTCCTCTAGAGTTCCGCGACGCAGGAGGAAGCAAGGAGGATAGGAGATTGGGGGGGCGTGTGATGGGGAGCTACAAGGCAAGGCGAGGAAGATGCAAGGGGCATAACGTAAGGGGTATTTAACACCCCTGTGTCTCCCACGACGAGCATAACTGCTGGGAGGCGGACCGTCCGCCTTCCCATGATCGCCACCATAGTGGCCCACCTACCCGGCCGAGCCGCGCCCGGTCAACCAGCAGTCGCAACAAAGAGCCTGACAGTGCACGGCGCGCCAATAGCGCCCCGCCATGTGTCCACTCAGAATCCAAAAAAAAAGGCAACTTGGCTCCGCCTTCGGTGGCACCTTCACCTTCGCAAGGCAGTCCCAGGCCTACACTCGACGACGACACACATCCGCGCGCGGAAGAGGCGCGCCAAAAGGTACCCTTCGCCTCGGGAAGCGCTCACGGAGCAGCCCGTTCAGCGGACTTCGCGAAGGTCAGAAGGATCATCGCGCGGCCGGCGTGCTCGTATGCGGCCTCCTCCCCCTGCGAACGCGCGACGGCCGATGGTCGTCGGAGTCTTGCGCTCAAAAATATGCCTCCGTCAGTTCATCAACACACCAATATCCTTCCGTATGTTCATGAACTGAGGAAGGCATATTTTCGAGATCGAAGACCATCTCAGCCACGCCTGGAAGACGGAGGATGCCACGGCCCTCCTGGTATGTATATATACAACTGCCTCCCGCGTGAAGAAGAGTAACTGGCGGAAGTTTCCCCCGCGTGAAGAAGCATAATCGACGGAAGCCGAGGCGGCACGGCCGCTCATACGCCCGCGACATCCCCGCCGGAATGCACCTGCGCCATGGCCTCGTCGGCGAGGCCTCAACCCTCGTAGGCCACACACGACCCCGCCAAGGACCCCAGCTCTGCCTTCCGCGAAGCCTTCGCCTCAGCGGGGCGACCCCAGCCCCACCCTCGACGCGACCTTCGTCCTCGCAGGCCAACCCCGCGACCGCCGTCGGCTCCGGCACTTCAACATGCAGCCGAGCGCCCACGCGCCGCGCCAGACGGCGCCCCTTACACTTCGGTGGCCCAGGACAACCCGGCGTTCACTGCACATCATATTTCTCCATCCCTAACACTACCATTTTTCCCAACCTAATGTGTCCTATGTCCCCCACCATGGATGCCAGGTTGCAGCGGGCATCGGGGTCGCACATCGGGAGGAGGGCGTCCACACCGACCACCGCAAGGCCAGCCGCTGGACACGCGCTCAAGGACGCGGGACACGGCCCTGGGCTTCGAGGATGTCACGGATGCCCTCACGCGGTTCCGCTGGCCACGGCCCGGTGGTTCACCCCCTTCGCGCGAAGAGCCGCAAATCTTCTCGCTAGCTCAAGAATATACCTTCTTCCTTCCACAAACATGCACAGAGCCGTTCAACCGACGCCAGCCCTACCGCATGTTCGTGAGAGGAAGAGGCACATTCTTGAGACAAGCCGTCCCCAGCAATGGTTCATCGCACTGCTGCGGTTGTACATATGTAGCCATTTCCGGGAAACGCAATCGACGGGAGTCCAACCGACGTGGTCGCGTTGACGGGAGTCCAACCGACGCGGTCGCTCACGCGCATGAGACGTCCCAACCTCCAACGCTCGCCTGATCCTCCCGCATTGATGAGGCCCTTGCCTCCGCAGCACAATTGTCGAGCTCTTCGCCTTCGCAGCGCAGATGTGACTCCGCCTGCAGCCGTTCAGCGCAAGACTCCGATAGTGGCTTCGCTGCGAAGCCTCGGCTTCGACTCCGCTTCGCCCACAAACACACGACATCACAGGCCGCAGGGACGGAGGGGGCCAAAGGGCTCGGCAACATGGCTTCGGCCTGTGAAGCCCTTCACCATGAGAGGCTCCTGTTGTAGGGGTGGCCCCCACCTAAACCCAGCTAGCCTGTTGAGAACTATACTAAGGAAGGCTTCGGTGTGAAGCTACGGTTGTAAAGACACTCCTTACGAGGGTACGTGTATATATATGATATCGAGTCTTGGGAAAGACCTAAGAGGCATTTGTTCACCTAACTCTCCACTACCATACCCTCTCTCTCTGTTTGGTCTGTAGTCACAACAATGTTCATACGATAAAATTTTCATGGAATCAATTTAAATTTATTGGAGATGATTCAATGTGTAGAGAAACTAATTTGTGCACATCGGCAGACCTAGGTGCATGCTAGGGGGGACACCTAATTTTCTCGAATGTAGGATTGAAGATAACTTTACAAGAGACTCGATGAATCGTAGCTACTCACCCACTGCTAGATGCAATGAAGTTACAACTTTTTAATTTGCTCAATCACACATGCGCTCGACCAACCACGGACTGGAGTTTATCGATCTCTCAATTACCAACGGAAAGACAACAATCTTTAGAAGAACACCCAATCCTCTCAAGATCTTGGCTACACCTAAGACTTGGAAGAACAAGCGTGGAAACGCCGAAGATACTTTTAGCAATCTGAATTAATATATTATTCATGGTTTGAGGACCATGAAGTCATGTACAGAAATATGTATAGGCCAAGTGACCAACATAAACTAGGAAAGCAATCTCTATTGGAGTCGGCTTCTTCTACAATTCTCCAAGACGTATTTGGTTCGAATTCAATGTAAAAAAGAAAACTAAATTATATGACCGACTCAAACTGGTTGTCGGCTAGAGAACAGACACACAGATATATATATATACTTTCCTAATTTAGAATTTTTTTCTTATCCATCTACACGTACTGGTCGATGATGAATTTGATCGATGTTGTACTACTTGATATCGCATGGTCAACATCGCACTAGTCAGCAACACACTAGTTAGCAACAGACTGGTCGATGCTAGATGAACTGGTCGAGCACGCTAGTCGGCGACAGCGAACTGGTCAGGCACGTTGGTCGCAACACACTGCTCGGCGATGATACAGTGCTTTGCCCTTCATGCATGTGTCCCTACCTCCCACGCCTCCCACAGGTTACATGTACCATTAGACACTTGTCGTCAGATCAACTCCATGCTCCTCGGCTTTCATCAGAATATATAGCATCATCTTCATACTCCTTGGTTTCCCATGGTGCCTTGACTTCAAAACTGAACACAAGCAAAAACTTACTATTAGGTAGTATAAAAATTTTCAGTACATTGAAATGTATTTATGAGTGAATTCATATGTTGGTTAAGTTTTCTTGCCCATGCTCTTATCATTGGACCCTTGTATGTCTCCTCTTGAGATAATCAATTTGATATTTTGGCATGCTAGGATCTCCATTAGTAGCACCATGTGATCTTGGAGAAGAAGATGATGAGCTTGTGGTACGGATGTCCTCATCGGTGCACAGGTGGCCCTCACAGTTATAAACAATGATATTGTAAAAGTTCGGTATTTAAAATTTTAATCTCACATTCACACTAATTTTTCCATGAACTTATCTGAAATTTGTTGAAAATGATTTAGTGTGTAGGAAGCTGCTTTGTGTACATTGGTAGACCTAGGTGCACAGGTGGGCCCCACATTCTTATAGAATTCCAAATGACATCTAAATATAAAAATTGGATTTTGAATTAGCTTGAATCAAATTCAAATTCAGCTAGAATAGGATTTGGAATCCAATTGAATGAGTTAAATTCAATTATGGGTAGCCAAACGGGGCGCAAGAGGAATATTGTGCAATGGTTATTGGAAGTGATTTATAGAGGAATAAGAAATGCTCAAGATAAAAAAAAAGAAATGTACTAACTGCCAAGAGTCAATGTGGACGTTGGTAAAACTTCCACGGTCAATTAAACATTATTTTCTAAGTAGCGAAGGAGATGCCGTTACTCGGCACGAGCGCTTGACCGCGCAGTCCACCCCCGTCGTTGACCGCTGTTCTGTACTGACCGTATCTCGACCAGCTTCCCAGCAACCGGCGATCGCCACCCACCCGCCGCCGCCTGCCCCTCCTGTCACTGATATCGTGGACCACACAAATCACGTCCCACATGTCAGTAACGGAGTAGTGGTGCAACGTCTGTACGCATGCGCCCTGCCGTTGGAGGTAGCCTTCTTTCTTTCATCCAAACGTCGTTAGCCATGACGGCTGAACCTATATAAAGCCTCGCAAAACTCACGGCTTCTGCAGCCAACACATCGACACGAAGAAAAGTCGTGTAGATAATAACTAAGCTAGGCTTGCATCCGACAAGAGAGGCGACGAGGAAGACACGTGCGTATATGGCCGCCATGGAGCCCCACGGTGGCGCGAGGCGGAACGACGTCGGCGGCGGCGTCAAGGTCAAGTTCATCGAGACGCAGTTCGTCAGCTCCGACGCCGCCAGCTTCAAGTCCGTCGTGCAGCGGCTCACCGGCAAGTCCGCGACGATACCGTCGCCGGGGGCGGCGGCCGCACCAGTCCCTCTGCACAGGCCTCGCGCGCGGGCGCTGTGCTCAACGGTCGCCGGCGGGTGGGCGGAGCAGGGTAGCCATGGCATCGTTCCCAGCAGCAACAACCTGATGATGACGGCGGCGGCGCCCATGAAGCGAGAGGCGCACCACGCCATGCCGAGAACGCCTTCTCCGCGCCTGGAGGCGCTGCACGAGCTCTGCGACTTTGCCGACCTGCTCTACGCCACCGCGGGTGCGCGGCGCGACGGCGGCACCAATGGCTTCCCCTACTGATGGGCGCCAAAAGATTATTATTACCTTATTTTTATTTTGGGATCATGTATGTCTGTGATTTGCCATATGTATTGCAGTATTGACTCCATATTAGTGGTGGATCAAGAGATGATGCTTACATATTGCCTGCTACGCAATTCTCCACGTTACTCAACATGATCAAGTAAGCGCGGCAAATGTGCAAGTGACCAAACGTAGAAGAAAAATGGAAGAAAAATGTATGCACTGTCAAATTCAGGTGTAAAATTAGAAGAATGAATCATGCAACATGCAAATGACAATATACATAGCTTGCGTTTTTCCTGCTTTTCTTCTCCTTGTTTTTGGAATTTGGAGTGTTGTACGACTTACTGGTAGAAAAAAGGAAGAAAACTTAAAATGCGAAAAAACGAACATCTGGAAAACTTAAAATGCGAAAAAAACGAACATCTGGTTTTCTTCTCGGACTCTTGTTGTCGCTTTAATCTAAGTTAATGTTGAAGTAATTCAGTCAAAATGTTTTCAGTACAAAATTTGCACTTCTGTTGGAACGACATCTCGTATGGATTGGCACAATAAATCTGATCAATCGGATATCAAATATCTATAGCCAATTTTTTTAAAAAACAAGAATTTTACATGAAATATTTCAATTCCAAATAGAACACCGCTAATCGTGCCACGATAGGCACCGGTAGTAGCACCGTGCCGTCTTCCTATTGTAGTGATATATGTGGCAGCCTGTAAAAGAATCCCTTTGTAAAAGGGCACCACAGTGGTAAACTTAAGCACGTCAAGCAAACAACTAATGGCTGTGATCGTCACTTTAAACGGCACTTTTCCCTCTAAAATTAGGTAGCATGTAGCTGTTATCCGTCTCTCTAATTTTGGGATTGCATCTGATGACTTTGAGCCACGGCTGATAATTTTGTTTGCGTTTTTCGAGGTAGTGATGAATAGTAAAGATGATGATATGGATAGCGCACATAGTTTTAAATTTAGAAAGATATTTGAATAAGCGAAAGCCGCTTGAAGAAATCGCAATATTTGTATCAAACCAAAAGAAAAATAAAAGCAAAAAGAACTAGGACGGGCCTCCTGCAACGTATATCCAGCCCACCTCCCACGACTAGGCTGTGCTGTTGGTCGCCGGATGCCCCATCCTCGGCTGCCCGAGCGTCGCGCCGCCGGATCTCCGAGCCTACAGAAGAGAAACCAAATCTATATGCAAATCAAAGCGTACAACTAATTGAACCAACCATGTAAGCATCGGCTCTACCAAATCCGTTCTTGAAGAAACAACCGTCGAGTCCTTGAACCGGGGAGATGCACCCATTGAATTTTAGCATGTCGCCTTACATGTCAGTAGGGACGGAGTAGCAGCAGCGCAAAGCAGAGTACTGGAGGAGCTGAGGCGAGGAGAAATTCCATGCCGAGGCAATGGCAGTGATCCGTGCCGGAGAGCATATGCACCCAGGTTAAAAGTTTCGGTTTGGAAAAACTTTTGGAGGTCAGCGAGAGGAATGAAATAACGAAATTTCGTTCAAAAATTCGGACGAAAATTTTGAATTTTTGATAAAATTTAAATAAGAATAAATTCGATCAAAATTTGACCAAACTATTGTTCTTTCCGGGCTAGCGACGCTCGGGCAGCAAGCGGAGATGGGACGCGGCAACGCGCCACAAGACGAAGGAAGCGGCGTGAGAGGGATGGAGATAGCGTCGTAGTTCGGCGAGGCGGGACGGCAGTGGTGGCGTACGTCGTCCGGGGAAACGGAGCACACATCCCTCGCAGATCACCGCAGTGGTTGCTCCCGCCGCCTGTCGACTAATCTCCATTGCCTCCGCCGTCGAGGCTTGAGGTGCAGGTGAAAGTCAGTGTCCGATCAAGTAATTTCAAGTTTCATTTTGTGGTTGGAGATGTAACATGTATAGTTGTTGGATTGGATTAGCCATAGTTCTACACGCGTACCTCCTCTCTAATTTCATGGTTTAAATTTTGGGCTGCTTTTGCTTAGGGGAAATTCTAATTTCACTTTTTTTCTCTTCTTTGTAATCTGTGCGGAAACTGCTACTTTGCTTGATCGGCAGCAGCACTGTTGTGGAGACACACGATGGCGGCAGTGGCGAACTTCGAGAGCAACTGAGGCAAGCAACACTGTCCACCCTACTACCTTACTCCCGCTTGTGATGATGCTTCTGAATTTTTCCTTGTCAACAAGGTGTTCGATGAAATGCCAGTACAAGCTGGATATATATGAAAGTAAAATTTGTGTCTTCTTTCTGTAATAGTCTATGATAATGAGCAGATTACTGCATCTTGTAATTCACTATATCAATTACAGAGTTCAGATTACACGGATCTCTAAATTGCTCTTTTGAGGGTTGTCTGTAGACTATCTTTAGAACAGTTATACGCATCGTTTCTGTCGTCATAGTGAATATACACCATATACTTTTCTATTCCTTAAATTACTTGCTGGATTTTGGATTCATAACCTGATTAGTTATTGGATAACTGAACAATTTGTGCTGCAGATCTACTGCTTCTGCAACCATGGTTTGGCAACTAGCACCTGAACTGTACCGAGAAATCAGTAACTGTGAGTTTTCTTGTCACGCCTAATCCGGATCTTGTTTTTATACCAGACGTAATCCTGATCTCACTAGTATGCTATGAAATGCTGCTACACCAGGTGTGTGGTATTAATTACCGTGATCCTAAGTGGAAAAGGAAGAGGATTACAACACAGTAGTCTCCTCCTCGAGCTCGACAGGTTCATCATCGTTCCACAAGGAAACATCTATGGCTGGAGTGCGGGAAGAGCTTATTGTTCCATGTAGGAATGAGGAACGTACTAGATGATACTAAGAATCTTGGATTTATACATGTTCTGCTGAGTAGCAAGGGCCCTAGCAGACATGACACTAAACTGGTTCGACAAGGCACTTAGTATGAAAATATGGGAGCTGAACCAGGTAAACTGTGTCTTCAATCACACCTTTTCTTGTTGTGGTTGCGCATCAGGCAACTTGTTGAAGTTAGAGTGCAATAAGCTGGAAGTTGTAAGAAGAATGCATGCTGATGTGCTAGTAGAGAGATGGAGTTATTTTAAACCCCAATTATTTGGTTTAATCACATTTGGGCACAAATATCTTTACGCATGTTTGTTTACATTATCATTTGATACTTACAAGTAAATATTGTTGCTTCGTAGATCAAGAGAATCAACAATGATTTCTTATAGTCTGAAATTTACATGAGATTTGGAGAAAGGAAAGTATTACTATTGTTTCAAGAAAGGTTACTGTTGTTCTAGTTCTTACTCTGCTTGGTTCCTACTACAATACTTTGCCTAAAAAGAATGTTCTGGAAGTGTACAATGTACTGAAACTTCCCTGTTTTGATATCTCTTTTTTGTACGACTCGCATTGCTCAACTTGCTGACATGTTAATTAGAGGCCTCAAAGTGTAATAATACTGAAATTTCTCTGGTTGTGAACAATTTGTTGGCACTGCCTCATTGCTCTATTATCTTCTGTGACTGTAGGTTGGAAGCATCAATGGACGATTTCTTCAATGGAAGGAGATGTGTACATTTCTAGGAACAAATGTAGTTGTTAAAATTTAGGATGAAGCTAGCTCACGGTATACCGTCCCTTGCAAATCGGACGGGATAGCAATTCGTACGCCTACAAGCAGTTACATCCCCTGCCAGGACCTCTCTCTCGCCGTGACTCCCACCTCTCCCAACTGCATGTCATCAAGCTCCTCGTCCCGATCCTTGGCGCGCTCCTCATCTAATCGCCAGTTCCATCCACCCATCTCCACCGCAATTTGGACTGGCAATTTGCGAAGGTGGCAATGCTCGCAAGCGCAAGGGAGGCGGCACGCACGAGCCGCATCTCCCTCTCCATCGCAGCTGAGCGGCATGGGCACAGCAATGAGTGGCAACTTTTTGAATCTCTTTGAAACTTTGAAATTCATTTTTAAAACTTGGTTGAAACTCCGAAAATGTTTTAGTAAGTTTTGAATTTCAAACTCATGAAAACTTGTAAGTTTTAGATCGGAAACTCATTGAAACATGTTGAAACCTTCCAAAACGCGTTGAAACTCTCTGAAACCTAGGTGGAACATGTGAAACATGGTTATCAAAGCTTCAAGTTTCAAAAGAGTTTTAGGCAAGTTTCACACAAGCCTTCAAGTTTCAGTAAGTCCCAGAAATAGTTTTAGGGGAGTTTCATAGTGGAATTCCAAGTTTCAAAAAGATTTTGATGCAATTTTCATATGGAAGCTTGAGTTTCAGAAGAGTTTCAAACAATTTTCATATGAAAACTTCAAGTTTCAAGCTCACTTCAAACACAGAATGTCACAAACTTCAAGTTACAAAGGTAATTTCAACAAGGTTCCGAAAGCATCTTCAAGCTTCAGAGCAGTCCATGGCTCAAGCTTACTAGGGACAATGGAGGCGAGGAGGAGGTAGTAAATTTCAAGCACACTACCTGTCGACCTCCGATACACTTTGTAACATCCCAAAAGTACGGGTTATTGTAATTACAAAAATAATAATAAAATATTTCTTTTATTATGGTGTATTTCAAAATCTCGTCTTTAATTGAGTTCTTGATTTAAAGTTTCTGGCGGCAAAATTCAATTAAGAAAAATGAATTCGCAAAAATCAGGAACCAAGGTTTAAAAATCAAAATCCGAATTCCCAAAATTATTTGTAGGTCCTAAATTCAAACTTTGAAAACTGAAAATTTAAGGCCAAAGACTTAAGTTGAAGTCAAATTAAATATTAAAGTTTTCTCATCAAACTAATTTGGCAAAGATATCAAAGTGCAAAAATCCTCAAAAATTATCTAGAACGTTCTTTTGATCATGGCCCACTTTCCCCTGGCCCATCCGGCCACTTCCTCTATTCTTTCTCCTCTCTCGGTTTTTCCCCAATCCCCATCTCCTCCCTCAGTTTGGCTCCCGGCCGACCCATCACCAGCCCATCGCCCCCCTCCTCCCCTCTCCCTTCTCCCTTTGGCCTGGCTCCGCGCACCTGCGTTCCAGCTCATCCGGCCATCTTCCCCCTTCTTCCCCTTGCTCCTGCCCCATTCTTGAGTTCTGGTCCTAGCGCCACCAAGCCGGCCCGGCTCTGGATGCCTGCACGATTGCACCTTCGCCCCACCTCGACGCTCCTACTCTGGCTCCTTTCCCCTGCCCCAGTTTTGTGCGCCGCCCCCGGTTTTCCCCGTCACCTCCGCAGCAACTACTCTACCACCGGCCAGCGCCGCACCCTACGCCCCCTCCCCTCGACGCTAGTCCAGCACTGGCCTCCCCCGACTTCAATGTCGTGCGCCGTCCCGTCGAGCTAAGCTGCCCCTTCCCTTAGCCCTATCTAGCCCTCGGTTGTAGCGTATCTTCAAGACCTCCACCGGCCTAGCCCCGAGCTACTCCCCTATGGCCGCGCCCTGCCGCAGCCAACGTTAGGACCACGCCTCTCGCCCTATGCACCGCTCCCTCTGCGCCCGTTGCATTCAAGGCACCAACGGCAGTCTCTTCTCCTTAGCCTATAAGAAGGCTTGAGATTCCCAGTTCCACCTAGTGCCCTTCTTTCTCTTCTCCCCACAAGCCGACCCCTTTTTCCCAAGTTTTTGTTCTTCCTCCCTCCAGTTGCTTTGACGCCGCAGGGCCCTCTTCTGCGTTGCTGCACCTCCAGCCAATTGTCGGCGCCTGGAGCCTCCCCTGGACAACCCGAGAATACTCCAATCGTAGGCCAGGTTCCCCGTCGGCCTCAGCTTGCCGCCCCCACAAGCCACCCGTCGCCGCTTCGTGCTCCCGTCGTCAGCTCGCCTCGGCATCTTTCCAACCAAGCTGTCGCCGTGGGTAAGTTCCCCTGGCCATACTCCTACTTATGCCCACGCTACTTTCCTCTCCCTCTTCCTCGATCATCATCACCCCGGAACCCCCTCACTCCAGCTGCTTCGAGCCGCCCCGAGCTGCACTTGCTCTGGAGGAAAACATTGCCGCCGCCACACCTTGCTCCCTTGGCATCCCAGGATTTGGTTTTGATGGTCATCGCCGCCTCTCTGGTCGTCCCCCGCCAGCGGCGCTGCAGCCTGGAAGTGGGTTGTGCCATTCTCCGTTTTCCCTTGGCCGAACACCCCTCCTCCCCTGCATTGCCCCCTTCTCTCACTTTGCATGATAGGTAGGCCCCATTGGAAAAATACTATTTGGCTAAAGAATGGATACTTGTAATTTTCCATGCCTAGCAAGTTGTAAAATTTTAAATCTAAAGATCATACCGTGAAATAATTGAATAAACTATATTTGATAACGAAGAATGTAATCATACTTATGCAAGTTAAATGGAAATTTATCTTGGTAGAAAAGAATTATTAAAGCAAGATCACACATACCTAATTTTCCAATTTGCAAGTAATGTACATGGCCATACTGATTATTAATGTTAAAAGTTTAAAAGGAGAAGCTAACTAAAGGAGGCTAAACAAACTGCGAAATCAATCCTAATTTCTTGCTAAGCAAGAAGTCGCAAAACAACTACCCAAGAATTTAAGCAAAACCAGAAACTAGAAATATCAGCCATCCTAAAACTAAAAATTGAAGATTTATAAAGATACTTTCGATACTCTCGACCCCTATTTTGAAAAATCCCAAACTAATACCAAAACATGCTAGGAACTCAAATAAATTACATAACATTTATTGTATCCTTACCTTGAGCATATACCTGCTAATGCAAACCAAGTTCAACTGCATTTTGACACATAAATATCCATAACACATTGTTCATCGCTAAAATTAGAAAGAACCATTCCCTTTTAATTAATGATTAAAATACTTATCAAATCTTCAATATTCATCCATAAAATACAAAGATTCGAACTTCTTTCGGAGTAAGAAATTCTTAAATTTAATTAGGGGATCGTTAGTCTTTATCCCCAAATAATGGACTTCGGGATGATTTCAAGCCCTTAATATTCGTCCTAAACTCCCATCCTGCGAAAAGAAGCATAAAATAATAGATCGGGTGCGAGTAATGCTCTTAATTAAAGAAAACTTACTAAAACATAACTTTGCACCCCAAATTAATCATTCAACCATTACCTCATCACTTAATGATTGACAATAATTAATAAACACAATGTGTAACTTTATTAAAAGACCCTGCTAATTCATAACTCCCATTTTCAGTAAATTGCCACCCTCGGTCATCCTTAATAAGTTGTCGATCACTAAAATGATCCCCTTACTCCAAATCGTAAATTGTTAATTTACCAACTCTGCCCATTAGCCATAAGAAGTTGGATTCAAGTACTTGGCAGTTACATTCTCAGAGAATCTCTCTAAGCTATCCTTAAGTCTTCCTTAACTTATGGAACTTCCTTGATAAATATAAAATAACATAAAGGAAGTTATAAATTAAAAGATCGAGCCATAACATTTCTCACTTGGCTATATCTAACCACTTTTCTTGAACACAACTGAAGGATCCTATGGGTAATCCTTTATTGCTAATTCTTCCTGATTCTAAAATTTTCCTTCCCGGTAAAGCTACCTAGCCACCTCCTTCCGTTGACTTAATTATATTCCAACCATCCCTCTTCACTCTCAAAATATAACAGTAATAAATGAGCTCAATTAAGTTGAACTGGACTTTAGAAGCTGCCGTCTCGGAAGGCGACAAGCTCTAGCTATATGAAGGACCAAAATAGCAACAGAGAGGGGGTGAATGTTGTAGGAAACTGCACTAAAACTGCAGGAAACTACACTTAAAACAACACTGCTGGCTGAGAATAGAGCAGAGAAAACAGCAATTGAAAGTAACACAAATTGCTGTCCAAAACAGCCTGAAAATCACAAAGTAAAAGCTGAAAAGCACAAAGTAAAAATTGAAAAGCACAAAATAAAAGAAGCACAAAGTAAAAGCTGAAAAACACAAAGTAAAAGCTGAAAGCTGAACCAAAAATCAGCAACTAGCAGTAGCCAAATAACCATAGATAGATAGCAGAAAATAGCAATAATTGAACACAGAAAATGCTCCCAGAAATCTGACCGAAACAGCAAGAAAAAAATACATTGCTCTTGGAAATACTAGCCAACGGGCCTTGTAACATCCTGTTTTTCTGTCAATTTTAAAGCCAGGATTTTAAAAATGAATTTTCTGGAATTTTTTGAATTTAATTCAAGCTTCAAACGAATTTTTAGAATTTTCAAAGATTTAATATAATTAAAAGAAACATTAACATAAGCTGAAAATATTTTATTTGGATTCTTTAGGTCACAAGGAATTTTCTGGTATTTTTGGTGAATTTTTAGAATTTATTTGCTATTTTCTAGAGCTCCTTGAAGTTTATTTGAATTTCTGGAAAAAGAAAAAAAATTAGAAAATCTCCCCGCCGCCCGATCTTCCCCTCCCTCCACGCGTCGCGCATCCCGCCTCGCGCGCGCGCAGACGCCCCTTCCCGCGCGCCGCTCGCGCGCGCTCGCCGCCACACGCGTCGCGCATCCGCTGGCGCAAAGCGGCGGCGCACGGCCGCTTCGCCGCCGCGCGCCTCGCGTTGCCTCGGCCGCCGATCGCGCGCCGCGCTCGATCTCCGCTGTCCGCTTCGCGCGCCCGCGCGTAACCCTAACCCTAACCCGTGTGCATCCGTGACCGTCGGATCGTCCGCGCTCGCATCCCAGCCGTCCAAACATCGCCCGCGTTGCAACCGTCGCCGTATCCGATCGGGATGGCCTCGGTTCGCCAGTGTTATTCGTCAAGAAGAAGGATGGTAGTCAGCGCATGTGTGTGGACTACAGAGCACTTAATGAGGTCACCATCAAGAATAAGTACCCCTTGCCCGGGATCGATGACCTGTTTGATCAGCTTAAGGGAGTAGGAGTTTTCTCCAAGATTGATTTGAGGTCAGGATATCATCAGATGAGGATTCGAAAAGAGGACATACCCAAGACAGCCTTCTCGACTCGTTATGGTCTGTACAGTTCACAGTGATGTCATTTGGTTTGACCAATGCCCCAGTATATTTCATGTATTTGATGAATAAGGTGTTTATGGAATATTTGGACAAGTTTGTCGTTGTGTTCATTGACGACATTTTGATATATTCCAAGAATGAGAAGGAACATCAGGAGCACTTGAGATTGGCATTGCAGAAATTGAGGGATAATCAGTTGTATGCTAAGTTCAGCAAATGTGAGTTCTGGAAGAAGAAAGTTGCATTTCTAGGGTGTCGAGACCCGAATATGCAAATTCGGTCTCTCTGTGTAAACTGTACTAGTCCAGGATCACGCTAGTGCACACAGTCAAACATAGATGTCATCACAGTCATACACACGATAATAATAAAGGAAAACTCGAATATCGATAAAATATCAAAGGTACGACCTTATGGCCAAGCTTACAATATCTCTAGCCGGAAGGGTTTAACAAAATGGCAGCGGAAATCCAAAATAAAGCGTAGCGGCCAATCGACAAGCCCACAGGCTATCGAGTGGAGAACGAAGCCTAATCCGTGAAGTCGTCGTAGTACTCTCCTTCTGGAACCTCCTGCTGATAGTACTCCTCTCCCTCAACTGAGCAACATAGGCGTAAAGCCGTGAGTACATTGGTACTCAGCAAGTCGTTTGTAACAAATGAATGCAATATAATATGCAAGAATTACCAAAGGAAGGCTGAAAGGTTAATTTGCATAAAAGCATTTCACAACGAAATATAATAAATAACTTTAAAGCGAAAGTTAACTGAAAACAGTAATAATAAATAATCAAAGGAATAAACATGAACCACTTGTGAACACCAATTCACAAGCTAGACCAACAGTGAACTACCTGTCCACCTCCAACATAAACCACCAAGTTATAAGTGAAACACTAACCCTTGTGTGAAATCCCCGAGCAATGTCCATGACCGAGTACGCGGCTATTCGAATAGTTTTACACTCTACAGAGGTTGCACAACTGTACCAGAAAATTCCTTGAGACCTGAAGAATCCAAATAAAATATTTCCAGTTTATGTTACTGGTAGTTATCGTCCCAATTGAGTTTATCCCTCCTTGTTATTTTGGAATGCCATGTTGCCCTTGTCACCATAGGTTGGGAAATTTACTAGTGATGTATGATTATTGTCACATGGGTTGTACGAGTAGATGTTTAGTGTTGCTTATAATTGCGAATGGCCTTATCATCACATGTTAAATTTTAATTTGATTTAATGATATATGGAATTGTGGTTGGTGCCACGTTTAATAAAATTTGTGCCACGTCATTGGTGTGATGTTGGCTTGGTTATACAATTATAGTTTTTGCACTTGGGCGAGTAATCGTGCAGTAAAGGGGGAAGTACGGATGTACATTGGGGGATGTGGTAGTCTCGCCCGGGTAATGTTAAGGACTTAACTTTGTGCGTCATTGATCTGAGCTTAATCGTGCAAACCACATGTCTATTATGGGATGGACCTGGTTGATTAATTTGTAATACCTCAATTCCAATTCTGCCATCGTGATGAACATGGTTGCTGATTTCCATGTGGCGCAAGGGGGGTGTGATGCGAAACCCTAGCGGGCAGGATTGAGTTGAGGTAGAGCATTGTAAAGACCTTGTTGTGATTACCTTAAGCCTAGACTAATCACATCGTGTGGGTACAGTTGTGCAACCTCTGCAAAGTGTAAAACTATTCGAATAGCTGCGTCCTCGGTCATGGACATTGCTCGGTGATTTCACACGAGGGTTAGTGTTTCACTTATAACTTGGTGGTTTATGTTGGGAGTGGACAGGTAGTTCACTTTGGGTTTAGCTTGTGAATTGGTGTTCACAAGTGGTTCATGTTTATTCCTTTAATTATCTATTATTACTGTTTTCAGTTAACTTTCGCTTTAAAGTTATTTATTATATTTCGTTGTGAAATGCTTTTATGCAAATTAACCTTTCAGCCTTCCTTTGGTAAGCCTTGCATATTATATTGCATTCATTTGTTACAAACGACTTGCTGAGTACCAATGTACTCATGGCTTTACGCCTATGTTGCTCAGTTGAGGGAGAGGAGTACTATCAGCAGGAGGTTCCAGAAGGAGAGTACTACGATGACTTCACGGATTAGGCTTCGTTCTCCACTTGATAGCCTGTGGGCTTGTCGATTGGCCGCTACGCTTTATTTTGGATTTCCGCTGAGCCCTTCTGGCTAGAGATATTGTAAGCTTGGCCATAAGGTCGTACCTTTGATATTTTATTGATATTCGAGTTTTCCCTTATTATTATCGTGTGTATGACTGTGATGACATCTATGTTTGACTGTGTGCACTAGCGTGATCCTGGACTAGTGCAGTTTACACAGAGAGACTGAATTTGCATATTCGTGTCTCGACAGGCCTTATGAATATATCCAGTTCTGAGCCAAGAAAATCTGCAATTTAACAAAAATTTCAGAGAGCCAAAAAGATTGGAATGCTTGCTTTCGGGATGAACTAGCCAAGAGGCCTTGAGATGTTTCCGAGCTCGAAGCAAAGAAGGAGCCGTCAAAAGATCAACTGAAAACTAGAGAAAACCGATTTGCTCATGGAAATTAACTGACCAAATGATCTTAAGACAGATTTCCACCACAAGCGTGAACAAAGTTTACTATCTCAAGAACTGAAAAAAAATAAAACACAGGAGCCAAACATCTCAAGTAAAAAGATTTCTTAGATTGAGACAAAGAGAGATGAATGATTATAAAAGAGAAATGTTTACAAGAACTCTCCCATCTCTCACCTTCACACACACATGGAGAGAAATAAATGAAACTCTAATTTCACACTCTCTCTCTCAAGAACATAAGCCCACACATGGAGAGAAAACCCTAACACTCACACCCTTCTCTCTCAATCTGTCCCACAAGAGAGCACCCTCTATTTATAGCCTCCACTAATGGGTTTACAACACACTTTACCCATTAGCTCTCAACAACTCATCACTTTACTCATTCTCTCCTAATCAAATCTGCTTCCTTTATGCAGCCTTGCGCATTTACCAAAATGCCACTCCTGCACCTTCCTGGAAGCTTCCTTATTTCTTGCCGCGTAAGCCTCGCAACCACTTCGAGTCTTCGCCGTCTTCGACACATGCCGACCGCTCCGACCTCAGCACCGCCTGTGCCTAGTCTAGTCACCCCGTGTCTCGCCACGACTCCGTCTCAAAAGTGCTGCAGTCATCATAGATAAGAAAACATATCACATACCACCGCACAAAATATTATAATTAAACAATAGCATCAGTAAATAGTACAAAATGCCCGAGACAAACTCAAACTTTTCAGAGCACGTGTCAATTACTCATCACACACACGGGGTTACATCCACATGGTCTCTCAATCTCCCCCTTGATGAGTATATCGACAAACACAGAAAAAACACAAAGTTGAGTTTGTGTTTGAGAGTTAAACATGGTCTAAAAAGGAACAAGAAAACTCAAGACCATGTCGACAAAAGAGAAAAATGGAGTAGAAACTGAAAGAGTAAATTTTTCTATAAAGCTCTATAAGGCTTTTTCTATAAAATTCTCCCCCTTTTGGCAATAAAATCATCAAGATGCTCAAGAGATAATGAAATGAATGCATTTTATTTATTTTAAGCAATCGGAGCCATGAAGATTATCCAAAATGACCTTATGAGTATTACACCAAGCCATAACACATAAGAATACTATCAATATCATGACGATTTATGCATAGATAAGCTGAACCAAATAAGCCATAATTTAAAATTTAGCCAGTTTTCTTAGTATGTCAAGTCAACCAAGATTATATTCTAGTTAAAGGTATCCAAGGATGATGCAAGCCATGTCAATAATCTAAGTGGAACCAAGAAGCTAGTATTGAGCCAGTTTAGAGTGCTACAAGTTCAAGAATGAATCATTTGATCAAGTACTTAGTCTTTTTGTAAATAAGCAAATTTAGCACAATTAACATTTTCTGAAAATCATTTTTGGCTTTATCTTAGCAAAGCAAGTTCTGAACTAGGAGCCATCCACAACTACCTCCTAGGCTTCTACTATTTTCACAGATTTTATTTTCTTAGCCATGTGCTAAATCTTAAGCCTTATGTGATCACTCCAAGCGAGAAGCTTAAGAAGGTGATCTTAGTCAACCAAAACTCCCCCTGAGTTCATGCCTAGTGCAATGGCAAGCAGTCTCATGCGAAAGAATTGGTGAGATCAGTTTTTTCGCACAAAAAAGATCATTTTGCTTTTGAAGAATGTAGTTCTTAGACCAAGAAGTTAAAGATAAGTCATGCTTCATAAAGGAACTAGCATAGCTCAATCTAAAGCTCAATGAGATTCAAGACTCAACTCAGCTTATTTGACATGGCATGAATCATAAGAGGATAACTAAAGACAGACTAGTCTCAAAAGTTAACATGACATGAATTAGTTTAAGTTATGCAATTTTTAATCAACTCATCAAGGTAAAGACTAGACTACACATATAAAGTCATGATAAATCTAGCATTTTTAGCATAGATCATGGCAAGATGTAAAGCAGGTGTTTCATGTCATAAACGGATAGTAATCAAGGCTCCATGTAGTTATATTACAATGCGGAATGTTAAAATGCAAGAGAATCCAGCTCCCCCTCAACATGTGATGCACTTTTAGTTCAAGTTGAGTTATGACAAAATTAAATTCTAGCAAACCCAAATGAACTCCCCCTGAACTAAAGCAATAAAAACGAGAAGCTGACAAGAAAATCGAAAAAGGAAGTCCTTAAAGCATAGACAAGATATAGATGATACTATGGCTTAGACTGACGCTCATCTACCCCATATGACTCGACTATCAGCTGGTCTTCTAACTTACTAGTGAGTAAACACGTTCCCTGTCTACCCAAGGGTTGCCCAACCCTTGCTAGACCTATGAGAAGTGAGTGAACTCAACCTAGTGAGAAGTGAGACAGCTAATAAGCAGCATCCTAGAATCACAAGATGAGAGAAAGAAGTCTAAGCAACTAGACGAGAAAACCACTCTAACCTATGCTAGAAGGACTAACCCAAATGTACCCTTATGCAATGCAATAAAGAGAAACAGAAGTAGATAAACATGATAAAGCATAAGGCACAAAGCTCCCCCTCACAACAATCCATACAGATAGACCACCCCAAGCTCTCCCCGTAAGACTGAAAATCTAGAGCTATCCAAAGGCTTGGTAAAGATATCAGCCAACTAACGGTCACTCTTCACAAACTAGAGCACTATGTTACCCTTCTCCACATGGTCTCTAAGAAAGTGATATATGATATTAATGTGCTTGGTCCGAGAGTGCTGCACTGGGTTCTTAGCAATGTTAATGGCAGAAGTGTTATCACAAAAGAGTGGAATACTATCTATAACTAATCCAAAGTCCCACAGGGTCGAAGCCATCCAAAGTATCTTGCTACAGTAACTGGCAGCAGCAACATACTCGGCCTCTACGGTGGGCTGTGCAACACTGGACTGTTTCCTAGATGACCAAGAAATAAGAGAAGTGCCAATGAATTGGCAGGTGCCAGAAGTGCTCTTCCTATCTATCCTACAGCCAGCAAAGTTTGCGTCCGAGTAAGCTCTGAGGGAAAGACATGAAGAGGAAGAGTACCAAATACCATAGTCAATGGTAGTTCGAAGGTACCGAAAGATGCGCTTCACCGCCTGGCGGTGGGATACGCGAGAGGAAGCATGAAATCGAGCACATAGACACACAGAGAAGTGTATGTCCGATCTCGAGGCAGTGAGGTACAAGAGAGAGCCAATCATACTTCTGTACTCTTTTTGATCAACTGGCTCACCATCCTCATCTGGATCGAGTGAAGCTGATGATGCCATCGGAGTTGACACTGGCTTGTCATCACTCATGTCAAAGCGCTTCAGGAGGTCTCGAGTGTATTTATCCTGATGCAAGAAGGTACCCTCCCGAGTCTGCTTGATCTGGAATTCAAGGAAGAAGTTCAACTCGCCCATCATGCTCATCTCAAACTCGGTGCTCATGGCATCCGAGAACTGGGAAACAAGAGCATGAGAGAAGTTACCAAAGATGATATCATCCACATAAATCTGGACGAGTAGAAGGTCATTGCCATGCCTGCGAATGAACAAGGTCTTATCTACCTTACCTATCTCAAACCTATGACTCAATAGATAGGACTTAAACCTCTTATACCAAGCTCTAGGGGCTTGCTTAAGTCCATATAGGGCTTTGGAAAGCTTGTAGATATGGTTTCGATATTTGGGGTTCTTGAAACCTGAAGGTTGCCTAACATAGACTTCTTCCTCAATATACCCATTGAGGAAGACACTCTTGACATCCATCTGGTAAAGTTTGAAGCCCTTAGACGCCGCGAAAGCAAGCAAGATTCTAATGGCTTCTAGCCTAGCTACAAGGGCAAAGTTTCCTCAAAATCTAAACCCTCAACCTGGGAGAAACCCTGAGCTACCAATCTAGCCTTGTTTTGAATGACTACTCCATCCTCACTCTGCTTGTTTTTGAACACTCACTTGGTACCTATGACATTATGACCTCTAGGGGGCTCGACAAGCGACCAGACCTTATTCCTCTCAAAGTTTTCTAACTGCTCATGTATGGCATTGACCCAATACTAATCAGAAAGAGCATGACTAATATCCTTGGGCTCAAAAGAGGCAACAAAGGCAGAGTAAAGACAAATGTGAGACATGCCAGATTTTGAGCGTGTGACACGCTTAAAGAAATCTCCAATTATCTGCTCTGAAGGATAATGTTCTTGGATTTTACGGGGAGATCCATGATGAGAAGAAGGGGAATTGGCCTCTACCTCGTGAGTTGACGAGGTAGGAACAAAGCCACTAGTTCCAGAAGATGCGGAAGGAATGTGCTAATCTCCTTGAGGTGTGGTGGAAGAAGCAGGCACCTCAAGGGAAGGAGAAACTGGATCGGGTAAACAACCCTCATCTTCATTCTCCTCATCATCCACAAAGATGGTCTCGGATTGCACTACAGAACCTGAGATATCGGGGCTAGTCCCCGGACTGGCCTCATCGAAGGTTACCTTGCAGGTCTCTACCATTTTGCTAGACTCGTAGTTCCAGACCTTATACGCCCGCGAAGAAGTTGAGTAACCCAGAAAAATCCCATCACAAGATCGTGACTCGAACTTATCTAGGTTCCCAGACTTCAGAAAAAACACTTTCAACCAAACACGCAAAAATGCGAGACGCTGGGCTTTCGCCCATATCTCAACTCATAAGAAGTACGATGCAAGTGTGCCATCATAAAAACTCTATTTGAAATATGACATGGAGTGGCTATCGTCTCAACCCAAAACTTCCTAGGTGTAGAGTATTCATTGAGCATCGTCCTGGCCATCTCGACTAAGGTACGGTTCTTCCTCTCCACAACGCCATTTTGCTGGGGGATGTATGGAGAAGAGAACTGGTGCTCTACACCTGTCTCAACGCAAAACCTTTCAAAGTAGGAATTCTTGAACTCCGTGCCATTGTCACTGCGGATCGCTCGTAAGGCACCTGGGAGCTCAACAGAAAGCCTACTAAAAAGACCCCAAAAATGGGTAAATGCCTCATCCTTTGAGGCTAAGAAAAACACCCAAGAGTACCTCGAAAAGTCATCGACTACAACAAGAACATACCACTTCCCTCCTGCTGACTGCACTCTTGCTGGTCCAACTGTGTCCATATGGAGCAGCTGTCCCAGTGCATCGGTCATAGTCACTGTGATCGGAGGATGAGAAGCGGCAACCATCTTGCCGTGCTGGCAAGAAACGCAAACTAAATCTTTGACCATCTTGAGTTTAGGCAGACCATGAATGAGGTCGTGGCCGCTAACTCGGGTCAAGTGATCAAATCCAATACGACCAAGTCTCATATGCCAGAAGGTGAGGTCACGGCACTCAGAAGCAACTAAATACCTGAGAGGATCACTAGAAGACTCAACAAAATCAGCAAAAAAATCCTCCCATATCTAGAAATCCCGCAAACCAAACTCCCCGAAGAATCAAGAATTTTGCAATTGTTTTTCTCAAAACTCACCTCAAAACCGTCATCGGTAAGCTGGAAAACTGAAAGTAAATTATACTGCAGCTTACTCACTAAGGCAACATCTTTCAAAACAAAAGAATCATTAACGCGCATAGTAACTTTAGTGATGACGCGACCAGATGAGGCGTCTCCGAAGGTGATCGTCTCATCACCTGGAGCTTGGGCTAAGGAAGAGAACCAACGGGAGTCTCTGGTCATGTGTCGAGAGCAGCCGGAGTCAACAAGCCAAACATCTCCCTTCCTTGCCCAGCAAACCTGAGTTAACAAGAGAGGGGTGGCTCAGTACTGGGATAAATCAAAAGATATTTTGGAACCCAATACTGAGTCACACGACGAGCAGAAGAAGTAGTCACATACGACTGACCTCTAACTACCCTACGCTCTCCACCGCTTAGAAAGCCAGAAAGTCTATGAGTAGACCTGAAGCTGTTGTTGGGCTTAACTGCTATGGAAGAGCGAGTCGGAGCACCAGCAACATGCTGATTTCACCGCGGGTAGCTATCTCGATGGGAGAAACGAGATCTACCTTCAGGATAGAGGATATCACGAACCGAGGCAAATCGAGGATGAAAATCAGAGACACCAGAAAAGCCAAGTCCTCAACTCTGCCTAAACACCTCAGACTGAACAACTCTACACCTCGTGTCGGTCTTAGGTGCACTCCTAAGAGCCTGAATACGCCTAAGAGTCTGAACACAGTCTCTCCACGCGATCTTGGCGCTCCTGAAGCATCTCTCGATCATATATCCATCCTTCTGATAGAAGGTACAATAATTCTTCACCTTCTGAGAGGTAGAAGTAGCATGATGGGACTTCGCCTTCTAAGAGGTCGAAGCAACAGGTGAAACCACCTTACTATCAGAAATCCTTGGACAAAACCCGCGGATTTGAACTCAACCTTTTTGGTTCTGGGCTTGACCTCGATCATATCTGCTGCTATGGGTCTGAGAACAGCAGGTGGATGCTTCCTAACATCCTCAAAAAAATCATATCCTAGACCTTGATTGAATTTGCAAATTTTGGACTGGTCTAGAATAAGATTTAGCTTCTTCTTGCCTCCAACAAATCTCTCAAGAGTGTTCATAAGATACTGACACTCCCGAAAAAGAGAGATGCAAGAAAAGCAGGGGGAAGAAGAGACAGCAGAAGGTATGGGTGAAGAAGAAGAACCAACAGTAGAAGGAATGGCATGTGCACGCACAGCTGCCTCAACTTTGAGGTCTCCGCAAGGAGCAGGTGGAACAGTCCTACTTCTAGCCGTTTGGTATTCGAGCCTAAGCATCTCTACCACTTCCTTATGCTTCTCCCCCACAACAACACACACATTACAATGAGATTGTGGCTTCTCTAGAAGATCTTTAGTTAGCTTCACACATTTATCATTCAAAGCAACGGGTTCAAATTTTAGTTTTTCATAATTATTGCATGGTGATCTAACAGGGTCCTTAGACGCATATTGAGCCATTTTCTTGTTATGATCAATCATTTCTTGAAACTGTTTTGAAACAGATTCAAACTCAGTAGTCAATTTGGGACAATTCAAACAAGAGGCAATAGGTTCAAGCAAAGAGGCATGCAATTCAGTAATTTTATGATTTGCCTTCTTTAAGTTCATTTTCAAATTATTACAACTTTCACAATTTTCAGGCAGATCAAGAAGCATAGTGTAAAAACCTCTAAAAGCATTATCCTTATCCTCACATGAGGTGCAAGAAATAGACTCAACAGTAGGTGAAATAGAATCTACCCTACTCATTTCTAGTTCAGCAAGCAGGCTAACATTCTCCACTTTAAGTATATCAAGCTCAGAAGTCAAACTATCATGAGAGGTCCTTAGCTTCTCCATATCTCCAAGCAAAGAAGAACATACATCACATTCGTCATGAGAGAGAGCAGATATAAGTGAAGTGAGCTCCTGTGACAATCTCTCTACTTCCTTCTCAATATCACCAACCCTAGCTCTAGATCTAGTATAAAACTTGCCTAGCTTAAGAAATGCATCATTAAGCTGGTCGTAGGAGGGACCTACCTCATCGGAGTCACTGTGGAGCTCGCTGTCGCTGACGTCGGTCTCGTTGGCCATGAAGCACATGCCAATGTAGTCGTCGCCGTCCTTGGGATCTTGATCATCCTTGCCGTCGTCGTCTCTCCACCCCTCCACGTCGCTGAAGTCGATGTCGTCGAAGGCGGTGAGGACGCGGTGGAAGAGCTTCTTGGCTTTGCCAAGATTGCGGAACTTCTTCTTACCTTGAGCGTGAGCTGGGGGCTTCTTCTTACGGTTCTTGTTGATGTAGTCATTCTTGCTCACACCGTCGTAATCGTTCTTACCCTTCTCCAGCTTGGGACAATTTGCCCGAATATGGTTTGGGCCACCACACTCAAAGCAAATCGGGCCACTCCTCTTCCGATCCCTCACTCTCTTGTATGCGTGCGAAAACTTTCTGGCTAAGAGAGCGAGTTGGTTTTCTGGAAGCTGCTTTAGTTGATCATCAGAAATTTCACACAGAGCAGCAAGAGAAAATCTAGATGTAAAGTCGGAAGATCTAGAAGCAGAGCTGTGATCGGTGACTAAGGCCATCGATTGCGACTTCGACTTTCGAGAGACTATGTCAATCTTGTGAGTCTTGAGGCATGAGTACAATGCATCAAGAGTCAGAATCGAGAGGTCGGTCGTGTCTTTAATCGTGGTCACCTTCATCTCCCAAACACGCAAGTCAAGAGTAGAAAGCATCTGACGAGCATTGTCCGAGTCAGGGTATGTGAGACCGATCGCTCGGAGTTTGCTCAGAATCTTGTGAAATCTCGAAAAACACTCATCCAAAGACTCATCAGCGAGTATTTCAAATTTGTTGTAATATCGCTTGAACTTATCCTGTCATACGGTCTTAATCTGGGTGGTACCCTCATGGTATGTATCGAGAGTCACCCAGATGACGTAGGCTGACGAAAGATGAGAAATACGATCAAATTCTCTCCTGCTCAGACCCTGGATTATGATGTTCCTTGTATTAGCATTTGCCTCTACATCAAGCATGTTATTCACATTGATGTGTTCATCGGCAAGAACAATAAAACGGGTTTTTACTTTTTGCCAGATCGCATAGCACTGAGCCTGTATATAAGACTCCATCCTACTCTTCCAAAAGGGATAGTCGTCCCCATCGAAGACAGGAGGCTTGGTGGAATACCTGTGTGTCGCCATGGCTCGCAGACCAGTTAAGATCTATAGACGAGAACTAATCGGCTCTGATATCAATTGAAGGACCGAAATGGCAACAGAGGGGGGTGAATGTTGCAGAAAACTGCACTTTTAAAACAGCACTAAAACTGCAAGAAACTGCACTTAAAACAACACTGCTGGCTGAGAATAGAGCAGAGAAAACAGCAATTGAAAGTAACACAAATTGCTGTCCAAAACAACCTGAAAATCACAAAGTAAACGCTGAAAAGCACAAAGTAAAAGCTGAAAAACACAAAGTAAAAGAAGCACAAAGTAAAAGCTGAAAAGCACAAAATAAAAGAAGCACAAAGTAAAAGCTAAAAAGCACAAAGTAAAAGCTGAAAGCTGAACCAAAAATCAGCAACTAGCAGCAGCCAAATAATCACAGATAGATAGCAGAAAACAGCAGCAACTGAACACCGAAAATGCTCCCAGAGAACTGGCCGAAAAAGCAAGAAAAAAATGCTTTGCTCTTAGAAATACTAGCCAATGAGCCTTGTGAATATATCCAGTTCTGAACCAAGAAAATCCGCAATTTAACAAAAATTTCAGAGAACCAAAAAGATTAGAATGCTTGCTTTCGGGATGAACTAGCCAAGAGGCCTTGAGATGTTTCCCAGTTCAAAGCAAGAAGGAGCAGTCAAAAGATCAACTGAAAACTAGAGAAAACCAATTTGCTCATGAAAATTAACTGACCAAATGGTCTTGAGATAGATTTCCACCACAAGCACGAACAAGGTTTACTCTCTCAAGAACTGAAAAAAAAACAAAACACAGGAGGCAAACATCTCAAGCAAAAAGATTTCTTAGATTGAGACAAAGAGAGATGAATGATTATAAAAGAGGAATGTTTACAAGAACTCTCCTATGTCTCACTTTCACACACACACAAGGAGAGAAATAAATGAAACCCTAATTTCACTCTTTCTCTCAAGAACATAAGCCCACATATGGAGGGAAAACTTTAACACTCATAGAGCACAAGCATTAGAGAAAACCCTAACACTCACACCCTTCTCTCGCAATCTCTCCCACTAGAGAGCACCCTTTATTTATTGCCTCCACTAATGGGTTTACAACACACTTTATCCATTAGCTCTCAACTACTTTTAGCACTTTACCCATTAGCTCTCAACAACTCATCACTTTACCCATTCTCTCCTAATCAAATTCGCTTCCTTTATGTAGCCTTGCGCATTTACAAAAATGCCACTCCTGCACCTTTCTAGAAGCTTCCTCATTTCTTGCTGTGCAAGCCTCGCAATCACTTCGAGTCTTCGCTGTCTTTGACACATCCCGACCGCTCCGACCTCAGCACCACCTGTGCCTAGTCCGGTCACCCCGTGTCTCGTCACGACTCTGTCTCAAAAATCTTGCAGTCATCACAGACAAGAAAATACATCACATAGCATCGCATAAAATATTATAATTAACAATAGCATTAGTAAATAGCACAAAATGCCCGAGATAAACTTAAACTTTGTAGAGTACGTGTTAATTACTCATCACACACATGAGGTTACCTCACATGGTCTCTCACTATACCAAAGTGCAAGCGGAGGACAAGCCCAGGGGTCCAATACGACTGACTGATTAAGTCAGCTTTGAGCTGCCTCAAGGCCACGATGTACAAGCAAGGCAAGTCATCACTTTGATCATGTTGATCCTACCTTTTCACGAAAGTTATATTCTTTTAAATTATTTAAAGTGCATGCTTAATTCATGCAAACGTATGTCAGATGTAAGATAGTTACTTGGCTACATAATATTGCAAATACTATTATTACGATACTCCTTACCATTCGATTTAACTGATCCCATATCACTCTAGGTATTAATGGTATTGATACTAGCTAAGTCATATTTAATGCCAAGCAAGTCTAAGTCCAAGGCATTAAATTGTCCTACTCATTACTCTTCAACCTGCAAAAATTATTTTTTTGTAGTCATTAGATGTAGATGACTGATAATTTGGTACAACATATCTTATGCTTCTCAAAACTCAAACTTGCTTACCTGTCTGGGCGGTTGGTAAGAGTGGTTGGTGTGGATGTAGCACAAGAACTTGTGGATTATGGTAGGCATCACCTGGACAAATTAAGAACTTAATCCTGTGTTGACCTCTTCATGTAAAACAGTACAAACCATAAGTTGTCAAAGTGTAGGCTTGGCTGAATAATTTATTGAACCCCCGAAGTCATCTCACAGGTAGTGGAAAGAAGGGAACTTGCAAGAGGACAGCGAAGATCCAACCTGAAAGGGACACCGAGTGGAGGGTGAGGTTTTCTAGATAGAGTGACGTTGCGGAGAGTGGAGTCTGGACTGCGCTAGCTGCTATGAAGGGACATCTCGCATAACCTATGGAAGCAACCCCATAGGGGTGAGATGCTAAGGGGGCAAGGTATTGTAAAGGCCTCGTGACGATTTCTCGATCTACGTGACTGAGGAATCACGTAGGCCTGTCGGGCTGATTGTCTCTTGTGGGTAAAGATGTACAAACTCTACAGAGTTTAAAACTATTCGAATAGCCATGCCCACGGTCAAGAGCGCACATGGGAACATCCTCGAGTTAGTTCTATTTCAAAAACCTTCTTCAGGCAGGATAAAAATCTATCAGAGGGAAGTACTCTAGCTTTAAATTTTCCTGGAGAGATGTACTCCGGTGGTGATAAAAACTAGCATTGGTGAAGGTAACCATGCATTGTAAATGGTGGATGTAACCTGTGCTACTATTATTATTGCATTCTCATAATCAATTTTACAAAATCGGATTTGGTTGCAACTGCTAAGTCTCAGGAGATTTCTTATGTATTGTACTTTTCCAACCATGCTTTAGCAACTAAAAGAACCTCGAGTCTTCCTTTCACAGCCCTACATGTACTAGTATTGCATTATGTGTGGTGGTTTATTGAGTACGGTTGTACTCACTCTTGCTTAATTACTACCATCCAGTTAGTCAGGGAAAAAGGAGAGAAGACCCCGCAATGCTTCAAAAAGGGTCGACAGATTTGATATCAAAGGAGGCCAAGGGCTAGGTCGCGAAACCCTAGTTGGCTACCTATGGGCAAGTCGTAAGGGTCCCATCTGTGAAGTTTCCGCTGTTGCATTCTTTGCTTTAGTCCCAATCGGCCCATGTGTAAGTTATTACTGTATAAACTACACTTCCGCATAATATATTTTTGATATACAGTGATATATCTGTGAGCACTATCTACTGATCTAGAGTACGGTGGAATCATAGAGGATTCGGAATGGCCAATTCCGGTTCCGACACACTTTCTCTTAGCCGCTCGTCGTCAGCACTTTGCTAATGTTGTTCAGTCCTACTACCATGCTTGTTAATGCCGCGAGCTCACGGCCGCTCACCACCTGTCATGGTGGATGGTCGTTGTGCTTAGGCGAGCCTGCATATGACCACCACTGCTTGCTCTTGTCCACCACCTAAATCAGTTGGGTAGTATCTGGTAGAGAGGCAAAAAGAAAGAGGAATTTGTGGCTTCCTTCATTGCCATGAGAGAGAGGGGGGAATGGGGGAAGGAAACGACATGGGTTCGGGAGGTTGAGAGGATAAGGTCTATCGTGGTCTAGTGGATGAAATTCATTGTGGTAGTCTAGATCAAGGGTAAAGAGCTATCTTGTTGGATTGGTAAAGAATGGTACCATTATTTAGTTTTTTCTCTAAAATTTATCTCTTTTGACAAAGGTGACCGTTTGGACGGGCCGAACGTTCCCCCTCAAATGATCGGATAGTCCGAACAACTCATCAGCTGATCGGATGGAGCACGTGTCTCACCCGTTCTGATAGTCTGAATTTTCTCAGGCAGATCCGAGCAGTCCATCGTTGATCGGACGGCTTGTATGTCCTAGTCATTCGGACAGTCTAAACCTTCCCGCTTGATCGGATGGTCCATCACTGATCGGACGGCTTGCGCGTCCTAACCGTTAGGGTGGTCTGAACCACTCGGGCGATCGAACGGTCCCTTGCTGATCGGATGGCTCACGCATCCCACCCGTTCGGACGGTCCGAACTCTTTCAAATGTTCGGACTGGTTCAAACTTAACTAGGCCCACCTGTCAGCGAGATCTCTCTCTCTCTCCCCCTCTTATTTTCGGATTAAATTCAGACCGAGAACTTTAAATTGGCATAACTTATTTGTATTAACTCAAAGTCTTGTTAGTTGTCTTAGGAATGCTATAAAGCCAAGGGGTGTGCTCTATGTAATAGGGGAAAGAAACTATTTTAGGTTTTATACAGAAAATTGATCTCTTAATCATAGAGAGTTTGTTTAGTTTCTAGTTCTTGCTAAACATTATTCTTGCTGATTCTTGAGAGAATTGGTAGAATTGCTCGGCTGTGCTGGTTGTGTGGATTAATTTTCTTGTGAAGGTTGTGATTCAATTGCTATTACTGAGGCCTTGTACTAGACATAAGGTTGTTGTAATTTTATATTGAATTGTTATCTTTGAGTTATCTTCATTCGCCGATTGACATCACAAGATTGGACTCCAAATTTTGACTTATGGAAAAGAAAAAATCGTGCAACCTAACACTGCAACACTTCTTTTTGTATGTTCAGCCCAGTGTTGACTCAGCAGAACAACAAAAACCCAACTCCTTAAAAAACATATTTTCTACGCTCTTTCAAAAAAGCTTGGGAATGACAAAGATGCTCGTTAAAGCCCTTGTCGCTAGATCGATCGATCGATGCACTAGTACCATGTAAAGCAAGAAAGAAATCCACCACACTAAGTCTCCTGCCCCGGGCCAGCTACCTACCCATGCATGCATGTCATTCTCCACTAGCTAGCTCCCGGTCGTTTCCAATGCAACCACGTGCAACCCAAGAACAGGCGCATGTCACTGACTCACCTCCACGTAAAAAGGCTCGTGATCCACCGTTAGCCTCGCCATCGTTGCTGAAACTAGTTAAGAACAGGCACGTCTCTCCTACACACACTGCATCTGCATGCATGCCCGTCAGTCGATCACCTTTTATTTCAGAAATTCAGATAGGCAGCATCAACCTAGCTATGCTGATGTGACCTCACCAAAGGGATAAGCCAAAAAAGGAAGAGAGTAAGCAAGCAAAAGCAGCCCAGGATTTCAACAGGTCCATGTAAAAAAGATTAAAGAAACCCACAATACTAAGTTATCCCCATGCATATAGTAGCATATATAGCTATTGGCAAAAAGGTTTTCTGCAGGAGCAGCAAGATGCATGGAGGCATGACCACGCATGCATGTTACTAACTGACTAATTAAAGGCCACTTCTTTTAAGCTTTTAGTTTCTCCAAAAATCAAAATAAAAGGAGCAGTTTCCTAAGCGAATTCTTTAAATAGTTTCCTGAGCTTATGACATGTATGTCTTCAACGTTAACGTCTCTATCGTTCACTATCGTCTCAAAAAATGCAAATAAAAACTATCAGCCACAACTATAAACTATAAGCCACAGCTTAAAAGAACATGACCAAAGTGCAGGGACAGTGGCCAAACATTGCCTAATGGCTAACATGGAGTGAGCCTTCCAGGGATGGTGATGGTGGAGAAGAAAGATTTGGCCAGATTTTTCAGCATGAGGGAGATTAATGCATGTGTAAGATGGTATGGTAACTCAAGGGGTGAATAACTTTTCCAAAATCTTTCCCTAAGTATTAGTAACAATGTACAATGAAAACACAAACTCTCGAGCACACAAAAACCATGAGCCAAAAAATGCGCACTCTCAAAAGCGGTTCTGTCACACTAGTCTGACTGCTTGACGATTACACCACATGCATCACCGGTATGACCGCTTGGCGGTTGTATTGCCTAAGGCGTCGGTTTGATCTCACTCTGGTCGGATCGCTCGATTCCTTGCAATCTGACCGCTTGCTGAGGAACAATACAATCAGCATTGCACACGATCCAAGAAAAGATCAAACTCTCAATCCACTGATGCAAAAGTAATGAAACTTGGCACAAGCTAGCCCTCCCTAGGATGTCAAGAACTTATTTCAATCATGGATTATGAAGATCGATGGCAAAGTTCTGACATTTATCCAAAACAAGAAGAGTTGCACCCAAACTAGGCAAAAGAGAAAAACCTTGATCTATTCTTGTCCGTGAGTTCTAAATGATCTAGATGACCTTTGATGGATTATCATATATCATAGCAAGCTCAAAATCACATCTCTCTTGAGGAAAACCAGACGAACTCAAGAATTCTCTCTACAAGGTATCTAGATGGACGAGATCTAATCTTCAATAAACATCTCTATCTCTTACACGTCTTTGACACCAAAAAAGATCAAGACAAGAGAAATATAAACAAAGAAGCTAAGCAAATCAAAACCATAAGGAAGGATTCACAGCACAACTTACTTAGGCAAACTTTAAATGATCATATTGCTTGAAGAGCAATGTTTTACAGCCACTCCCTCAGGAGGCAGAGCTCTAAGCCTAGAGCACATACATAAAGCTCCAACACAAGAAAACCCTAACCCTATCTCTCTCTTAACGCACAAGGGTTTACATAATAGAAGCTCCTCACCTCTCACTTAGCCTTAACAATCAGCTACTCCTTAGTGGATCATACCATTTGCATATGGGAAAATCTAGTAACCCATACATAAATGGCTTTTACATTTACACACACTTGCACCCTTTTAAAGCGCGACTTCGCATGGCTCCATTAGCCCTACAAGACACTCTATCCATAAAGACATGATCTAAACCACTTAGGCTAATACAACAGTTTTACAAACAACTACTCCATCCAACATTGGATAATTTCCATAATTGTTACCCACCGGTCTTCATTGTCGAGACCCGAATATGCAAATTCGGTCTCTCTGTGTAAACTGCACTAGTCCAGGATCACGCTAGTGCACACAGTCAAACATAGATGTCATCATAGTCATACACACGATAATAATAAAGGAAAACTCGAATATCGATAAAATATCAAAGGTACGACCTCATGGCCAAGCTTACAATATCTATAGCCGGAAGGGCTTAACAAAATAGCAGCGGAAATCCAAAATAAAGCGTAGCGACCAATCGACAAGCCACAGGCTATCGAGTGGAGAACGAAGCCTAATCCGTGAAGTCGTCGAGAACTCTCCTTCCGAACCTCCCGCCGATAGTACTCCTCTCCTCAATCGAGCAACATAGGCGTAAAGCCGTGAGTACATTGGTACTCAAGAAGTCGCTTGTAACAATAAATGCAATATAATATGCAAGGCTTACCAAAGGAAGGCTGAAGGTTAATTTGCATAAATGCATTTATTGATGAAATATATTAAATAACTTGAAAGCTAAAGTTAATCAAATCAAGAATAATAGATAATCAAAGGAATAAACATGAACCACTTATGAACACCAATTCACAAGTTTAAACCAACAAATGAACTACCCGCTCACTCCCAACATAAACCACCAAGTTATAAATGAAACACTAACCTCGTGTGAAATCCCCGAGCACCGCCCATGACCGAGGACGCGGCTATTCGAATAGTTTTACACTCGCAGAGGTTGCACAACTGTACCCACACGATGTGATAATCCTCACGTTAAAGAAAATCACAACAAGGCCTTTACAAAGTTCGCTTTACAACTTAATCCGCCCGCTAGGTTTCGATCACACCCCCTTGCGCCACATGGAAATCAAGAACCATGTTCATCTCAATGGCAAGATTACGATTGAAACCTCCCAAATTAGTCACCAGTCCGTCCCATACTGCATATGTGGTTTGCAGTAAGGCTCGGATCAATGGCGCACAAAGTTAAGTCCTTAACATTACCCGGCGAGACTACCACATCCCCAAAGTGCACCGCACTTCCCTTTATCGCACGATCACTCGCCCGAGTGAAAACCAATTTGTATAATCATCACCGATGACGCACCTACGTCATGGCACAAATTTTAATATACGTGGCACCAACCACAGTTCCATATCTCATTAAGTCAAATTTGGATAATTCACATGTGATGATAAACCCAATCGGAGCTATAAGCAAAGTTAAGCAATCTATCGCACCAACCCATGTGACAATAATCTAATATCACTGGTATATTTCCCAACCTAAGGTGACAAGGGTATCATGGCATTTCAAAGTGTCAAGGAGGGATTAATCAATTGGGATCAATAACTACCAGTACAAGAGTTGAGTAAAAATAGCGATGCATTGTAATTTAAAACAAATTAGTTAAATAATAGATTGCAAAATAGGTTCAACATGATCAAAGGACACGACTTGCCTTCGTTATGCTCAGCGGGGTACTCCTGGTCTTCTGGCCCGAAATCTGCTCCTCCGGAATCCGAATCTAACGAGAGAGAAAACGACCGAAAACAAAGAAACACATAAAATGACAAGCAAAAGAACTGAAAAATTCACAAAACCAGAACCAACAGCTAGAGCTCGATTTTAGATGAATTTAGAAAAAAGAACGGGGTCAATCGGAGCTAGGACGGAGGAGAACGGCCTCTCGAAAAATCAATTTCAGAAAAAATCCCAGAAATTGGAAAAAGGGCTGACGTGGCACAATCTGGGAGCGACACGTGGCACCACTGGGATTGCGACACGTGGCACAATCTGGTGTTGACACGTGGCAACCCGAGAGACTGACATGTGGCAAGCTGACGTGTCACCGCGGGCGGTTTTGGCTGACATGGCATGACACGTGGCTGCCACGTCGGCTTAAGGCTGACGTGGCTTTGCCACGTGGGCTAGGGCCGAGCCGGGCGGGCGGTGCGCGCGCGCTGCTCGATCCGGACGGCCGAGGTGCGCCACGTGGGACGCTCGACGGCCGGATCGATCCGATCTCCGCCGAGATCCGACGGTGCGGTGGCGAGGCGCGGCGATGGCCGACGCGTGGCGGCTCGGCGCTGGCGCCGCGCGCGGCGCGAGGCGGCGGCGGGTGCGACTCGGCGCGGAACCGAGGAGCGGGCGCGGTCCGGCGCGGCGCGGCGAGCGGGCTTGACCGGCGCGGCGTGGGGTTTGGCTGCGACGACCGGCGCCGAGACGGCGGGGACGGAGATACGGCGGGGCTCACCGGCGGCGAGGAAGCGGGGTCCGACGACAGGCGGCGCCTTCCGGCGGCGAGGGACGACCTCCGGCGACTGCGAGGGCCGGCGACGAGACGCGGCGCGGCTCCGGACGGCGGCGCACGGTGGCGAGGGCGGAAGCGAAGGCGAGAGCGGCGGACGGAGGCGAGAGCGGCGGCGGGTTTTATAAGGGCACGCGAACCGAGGACGAACTCGGGATGAACACGCGCGAACCGAGGCGGCTGAATCGGTTGCGGCGCGGGCGAGAGGCGACGCTATGCGGATGGTGAGATCGGCGACAGCGATCGAACGGCGAGCGCGCGCGCTAGGGTTAGCGGGGTGACGCGCGCGCGAGGGCGGCGGATGCGACGCGTGGCGGGAGGATCCGACGGCCGGGCGAGCGCGCGCGCAGCGGCCGCCGAGGGCAGCGGGAGGGGGCGGGCGACCCGTGGCGGGTGGGGCGGCCGCCCGCTAGGGTTTGGGGTTTTTTTTTATTTTTCTTTTCCCAAAATTCAACTAAAAGAAAACAAGCTCTAGAAAATAGCAAATAAATCCCAAAAATTCACCAAAAATACCAGAAAATTCCTTGAGACCTGAAGAACATAAATCAAATATTTTCAACTTATGTTAATGTTTATTTTACTCAGATTAAATCATTTCAAAATTCTAAAATTCATTTGAAGCTCAATTTAATTCAGAAAATTCCGTAAAATTTCTTGTGACTTAAGGAACTTAATTAAAATGTTTTCAGATAATGTTGAAGTATAATTTAATCATATTAAATTCTTTTAAATTCCTAAAAATTCTTTTACGCTTGCTTTTAAATTCAAATAAATTCCAGAAATTTATTTTTAAAATCAAGGTTTTAAAAATCCCCAAAAATCAGGATGTTACAAACCTTACCCCTTAAACGGATCTCGACCCGAGATCCGGCTAACTAGGAGAGATGGGTTTACCGGTGCGACTACGAGTCGACGTGGTTCGAGCTTCCTTGCAACGCCTCGAGGCTGGTCGCCACGGCTTGCTCTCGGAGGAAGGGTCTTGGCCGCGTATTTCGGTCATTAAACGGAATCGTGTGATCGCTGACGCTTTGCGGGCAATCGCGGCGAAGTGGCTCGCTCTTTGCAATTGTAACCATTAGCCGATCCGCAGGTTTGTACTCTTCGGGTTGATTGTCGACATTAATGGGACGTGGTCCCGAAGTTTTCATAACGAGTCACGGAGCCGGAGTCTTGAAACTGCCGCCGCTTCTTTGTGGCACTCGTGCAGCCGATAAGTGTTGAGTCTTGTCCTCTGTGGATCGCTGTGAATGAACTCCTTGCCGCTCATCCTCCTTTTGTGAAATTCTCCCAACTCACGACGGGAATCCTCAATCAGGATGGCCTTATCCACCAACAGCTGGAAACTGGCATAATCGTTGCATACGACCTGCACCTTCAACGCTGGGTTCAAACCTTTCTTGAACCTTTTCTCGACAGTCAATCCGGCTACATCCTCTCGCGCAGAAGCAGCGAAAGGTGAGTGAATCTGTTGAGGTATTCACTCACTGACATGTTCCCCTGCTGCAACTCACGAAATTCGTCCTTCTTCATCTCGACAACTCCATCCATGACGTGGGCGTTGTGGAAGGCCTTAGCAAATTCTTTCCAAGTGATGCGGGTCTGATCCTCCTGGGCGGCACAGTAGTTCTCCCACCACTCTGCTGCTGGTCCCTCAAGTTGATGTGTTGCATAGAGTACCTTCTCCTGTCGCTGCTGACCGAGCCAAGTTCGAGTTTCTTCTCAATCGAACGGATCCAATCATCGGCCTCCAACGGCCCGGACGAACCGGAGAAGACAGCGGTCTAGTCCTCATGAACTCGCATAGCCGGATCGTTGACGAGGTGCCGTGGTGGTGCTGGCTCGTGTCGCTTTGCATTGCATCATAGTCCGCATATTCTCGCATCATCCGAGTCCGCCACCAAAATTGATCGAGGCGGTATCAAGGTAGGTGGCACCGGCTGCGCAACACTATTCTCTCGATCCGGTTCGTCTCGCCACGACTGAGGAGTTCCCGTTTCAACCATTTTTGCTTCGCTCAAAAAGGAAAACAACTGTTGACTGCCTTTGCCGGGTTTAAAGACGAGAGGGAAAAGCATAGGAGAGAGGTAAATTTGTCTAAGGGGGATTTCTAATGGTAACCTAAGCTAAACAAACACTTAGCCTAAAGGCTAACAACAAAACCGGGAAAAGAACTCCAATAAAAGTTGACATGAATGCAATATAATGCTTTTGAGGGCAATATTTGCAGCTCACATCGCACACAACAGCAAGAAGAAGCAAATCGATCTACACGACGCTAAAAACTATAACAGGGCTTCAATCTGATAGCTCTTAATCTTCACGATAACCTTCAGTCTTGTCTTGGACTAAATTAGCTGCTTGCTTGGTCCGATCTTCACCGTAAAGCATGAAGGATTATGAGTCGACCACCTTTTTGAAGACTGGGCACTCGAAATTTCTATAGATGTTGATGAGATGAGAAGTCAAATTAAATTTTTAAAAATAAATTTACCGAAAAGACGAGGATTAAGAATCCTAAGAATAAGGTAAGAATAGAGGATCACTAAATATTCAATTTGTTGATTTGATTGAGAAAATAAACTTTGAAATTGGGCTAAGATGACAACTTCTAATTAGGGCTTCGTCCTACAGTCGATATAGCTCTGATACCATCTCTGTCGAGACCCGAATATGCAAATTCGGTCTCTCTGTGTAAACTGCACTAGTCCAGGATCACGCTAGCGCACACAGTCAAACATAGATGTCATCATAGTCATACACACGATAATAATAAAGGAAAACTCGAATATCGATAAAATATCAAAGGTACGACCTTACGGCCAAACTTACAATATCTCTAGCCGGAAGGGCTTAACAAAATAGCAGCGGGAATCCAAAATAAAGCGTAGCGACCAATCGACAAGCCACAGGCTATCGAGTGGAGAACGAAGCCTAATCCGTGAAGTCGTCGAGAACTCTCCTTCCGAACCTCCTGCTGATAGTACTCCTCTCCCTCAACTGAGCAACATAGGCGTAAAGCCGTGAGTACATTGGTACTCAGCAAGTCGTTTGTAACAATAAATGCAATATAATATGCAAGGTTTACCAAAGGAAGGCTGAAAGGTTAATTTGCATAAATGCATTTATTGATGAAATATATTAAATAACTTGAAAGCGAAAGTTAACTGAAATCAGTAACAATAGATAATCAAAGGAATAAACATGAACCACTTATGAACACCAATTCACAAGTTTAAACCAACAGTGAACTACCTGTTCACTCCCAACATAAACCACCAAGTTATAAATGAAACACTAACCCTCGTGTGAAATCCCCGAGCACTGTCCATGACCGAGGACGCGGCTATTCGAATAGTTTTACACTCTGCAGAGGTTGCACAACTGTACCCACACGATGTGATAATCCTCACGTTAAAGAAATCACAACAAGGCCTTTACAAAGTTCAGTTTACAACTTAATCCGCCCGCTAGGGTTTCGCATCACACCCCCCCTTGCGCCACATGGAAATCAGCAACCATATTCATCTCAATGGCAAGATTACAGTTGAAACCTCCCAAATTAGTCACCAGTCCGTCCCATACCAGACATGTGGTTTGCACGGTAAGGCTCAGATCAATGGCGCACAAAGTTAAGTCCTTAACATTACCTGGGCGAGACTACCACATCCCCCAAAGTGCACCTGCACTTCCCCCTTTACTGCACGATCACTCGCCCGAGTGAAAACCAATTTGTATAATCATCACCGATGACGCACCTACGTCATGGTACAAATTTTAATATACGTGGCACCAACCACAGTTCCATATCTCATTAAGTCAAATTTGGATAATTCACATGTGATGATAAACCCAATCGAAGCTATAAGCAAAGCTAAGCAATCTATCGCACCAACCCATGTGACAATAATCTAATATCACTGGTATATTTCCCAACCTAAGGTGACAAGGGTATCATGGCATTTCAAAGTGTCAAGGAGGGATTAATCAATTGGGATCAATAACTACCAGTACAAGAGTTGAGTAAAAATAGCGATGCATTGTAATTTAAAACAAATTAGTTAAATAATAGATTGCAAAATAGGTTCAATATGATCAAAGGATACGACTTGCCTTCGTTATGCTCAGCGGGGTACTCCTGGTCTTCTGGCGCGAAATCTGCTCCTCCGGAATCCGAATCTAACGAGAGAGAAAACGACCGAAAACAAAGAAACACATAAAATGACAAGCAAAAGAACTCAAAAATTCACAAAACCAGAACCAACAGCTAGAGCTCGATTTTAGATGAATTTAGAAAAAAGAACGGGGTCAATCGGAGCTAGGACGGAGGAGAACGGCCTCTCGGAAAATCAATTTCAGAGAAAATCCCAGAAATTGGAAAAAGGGCTGACGTGGCACAATCTGGGAGCGACACGTGGCACCACTGGGATTGCGACACGTGGCACAATCTGGTGTTGACACGTGGCAACCCGAGAGACTGACACGTGGCAAGCTGACGTGTCACCGCGGGCGGTTTTGGCTGACATGGCATGACACGTGGTCGCCACGTCGGCTTAGGGCCGACGTGGCTTTGCACGTGGGCTAGAGCGAGCCGGCGCGCGGCGTGCGGCGCTGCTCGATCCGGACGGCCGAGGTGCGCCACGTGGACGCTCACGACGGTCGGATCGGATCCGATCTCGGCCGAGATCCGACGGTGCGGGTGGCGAGGCGCGGCGATGGCCGAGCGTGGCGGCTCGGCGCGCTGCGCGCCGCCGCTGGCGCGAGGCGGCGCGGCGGGCGCGACTTCGGCGCGGAACCGAGGGAGCGGGCGCGGGTCCGGCGCGGGCGCGGCGAGCGGGCTTGATCGGCGCGGCGTGGGGTTTGGCTGCGACGGCCGCGCCGAGACGGCGGGGACGGAGATAGCGGCGGGGCTCACCGTGGCGAGGAAGCGGGTCCGACGACAGGCGGCGCCTTCCGGCGGCGAGGGACGACCTCCGGCGACTGCGAGGGCCGGCGACGAGCGCGCGCGGCTCGGACGGCGCGCGCGTGGCGGCGGCGAAGCGGCGCGAGCGGCGGACGGAGGCGAGAGCGGCGGCGGGTTTTATAAGGGCACGCGAACCGAGGACGAACTCGGGATGAACACGCGCGAACCGAGGCGGCTGAATCGGTTGCGGCGCGGGCGAGAGGCGGACGCTATGCGGATGGCTGAGATCGGGCGACGGCGATCGAACGGGCGAGCGCGGCGGCGGCTAGGGTTAGCGGGGGTGACGCGCGCGGGCGGAGGGCGGCGGATGCACGACGCGTGGCGGGGAGGGGATCCGACGGCTGGGCGAGTGCGGGCGCAAGCGGGCCGGGCCGAGGGCAGCGGGAGAGGGGGCGGCGGGGCGACGCGTGGCGGGGGGGGCGCGCCGCCCGCTAGGGTTTGGGGGGTTTTCTTTTTATTTTTCTTTTCCCAAAAATTCAACTAAAAGAAAACAAGCTCTAGAAAATAGCAAATAAATCCCAAAAATTCACCAAAAATACCAGAAAATTCCTTGAGACCTGAAGAACATAAATCAAATATTTTCAACTTATGTTAATGTTTATTTTACTCAGATTAAATCATTTCAAAATTCTAAAATTCATTTGAAGCTCAATTTAATTCCAGAAAATTCCAGAAAATTTCTTGTGACTTAAGGAACTTAATTAAAATGTTTTTAGATAATGTTGAAGTATAATTTAATCATATTAAATTCTTTTAAATTCCTGAAAATTCTTTTATGCTTGCTTTTAAATTCAAATAAATTCCAGAAATTTATTTTTAAAATCAAGGTTTTAAAAATCCCCAAAAATCAGGATGTTACATTCATGAAGATGCGATGCCTAATATCTCGTAGCCAAGATCATACAACTGTACCGAAGCCGTCACCACTTAAAATGTCTAAATCTTATGGTACACCACATCAAACCATAGTCTGTGATGCCCAATTACTTGCTGCCAAAATCATACGTCTGTTCCAAGAACCGTCACCACTTGAAATGTATAAGTCTAATTAGTACACCATATGCACGCACTTGTCTTCTCATGATTCTTGTCTTTTTCCCGTGCTTCTTGGCTGAAATTATACTCTACCTGGACTTACACGGCACATCATAACCACCAAGCCTCTATCTTGCCACTGGCTGCAATAATCATCAAGCAACTGTACATTAAAGAATAAGTAATCGATCCAAGCACAAATAATATGCACTTAACTCTCAATTAACAAAACACATACATGGACCTACGCCATGACTCATACTTGCACGGAAAACCCATGACTAACATTTCCATGAACATACTAAGACTAACACACAAAGCAATAGACCTCAACTCAACTCAACAAACAAATCACCTCAACTCTCAGTCGCTCTCAGCAACAGGGGCCGGTCAGACCGAGGCCACCAAGACGATCAAACTGCTATGTAATGATTGGTCAGACCGTTGGTCAAACTGTAAGCCGGTTGCACCGCTGGCCGGTTTGATCGTCAGGCAAAGGCCGGTGAGACCACTACGCTCTACCAGCAAAAACCAAATAATCAAAACACAAAATCAAACTCAACTAAATAACAGCACAGCAAGAACAAGATCAAATACTCATTACCATTATGGGGCTACCCCCACATGGTTTTACAGCATGTATGGTTAGTTGATGACGATCTGATCGACACTGTGGCCGGACATGAAAATGATTTGGCGCGGAGGAAGCTTTGATAAGGGGCCGGAGGAGGAGGACGAGAGACAGACATATGCTTTTGTCGATCGACGCCGACCTCATCGATCTGACGCGCTCCTTTGGTTTATACATTGTACCGGCTCGCTTTCTTGGCTCTCTTTTGGCATGCACATGTCGGGAGGTCTTGTCCCTCTCTCTTCTCTTTGACCCTTTTTTTCCCCTTCTGGCGATGGTTTCCAGGAGTCTTCTGTTCTAGTGATTTGAGTGCTACTAGTAGCGGATCCAGAAACTATCACCAGTACTATCATTCATTGCTCTCGTCGACAATGTCAAGCGAGTCAATTAATCAAATTAAAGCCGATACATATTATTAAGTCATGTTAACGAGGTCCGGATCCTTCTAAAGCCCCCACTAAGTGACTTTTTCCACGTAATTAGTAGGGTTGTATATGCCTGGAGCTTTACAAGATCATGTGCTTCAAGGATACAGAATAGGCAATGATATCTTGCTGGTCCAGGGTTGGTGAGTCAGGGTTGGTGAGTATTCTCCTTTAATCTCTTCTCAGTTATTTGCTAGCTAGCCCTGAGCCCCTGACGTTAAGTAGACGTTTCTTTGGATTTCTTGGCGGTCTTGTCCCCAACTGATGATCATAAGGAGGATAAGGATTTATTACTCCAAATAAAGATCTACTGCTAATTAAAATACATAGAGTTGTCTTTGAAGATGGACATTTATAATACCAGCGTTTCTTTTTTAAAAAAATGTTTGGTTATCTGCATGAGCCTATCTATGCATGGGGTGGTGTAAGGTGCAACCGCTTTGCAGTGCTCTGGGTAGTGCGTGAACAGTCTAAATGGCATCACACCAAAAGAGGGTTTATCCCCTGTTCCGATGTTGCATGGACCACAAATCGCGCGGGCTCGTCTATACATGGACATGCAGCCATCTTCTTGAACACTGCAACTTACAAAGCATCTGAAGCCTAAACACATTTTAATTTAATTTGTCCATACATGGCGGCCATGCAGTCATCAGAAGTGGATTGAACTGTAGATGATATACACGAGATATTGCAAAATTATGGATTGACACGATCTTTCACACAAATGCGTTTAGCTGATATAAAAATGTGTTCGTGACACCGGCAGAAACAAAAGACTTTTGTTGATGAATCGCATCATCTCTTTTGCCAGATGAGCAAGACTGCACTAACATAGTCGCCGATCGATCTTTTGACAGATATAGAAAAGAAAGTGATCGATCAATAATGCCTATCCAAAGCGTCTTTGATGATTAGGAAGTGTAAGCATGGCATCATCTACCATGTCCACATGTGCATACGGAGGACGTCGCTCTCAGCTGTGTATGTCGACTTTAATTTGTCAATCTCCAAATGCAGATTTTTCATTATCATTAGATGATAAACTGACTCGGATGGCACCGAATTGACTGCTCATGAAGGTTGAAAATCTGCTCATCTTGTGGTTTCAATCTTCACGCGAGGATATCTGATTTGATCGAAAGAGGAACGGAGATACTTAGGTGACAAGTCTTGCCGACTGACGTAAGAACCCTAACGGAAGCTTCCTTCTTGAACTGTAATTTGACATTTTAGTTTTACGCTCCTGTAATCATCATGTCATTGATTTTTTTTTTAAAAAAACTTGGTCAAATTTATCACCGTTGAATTTACATCGAGATTCATGCTCCTGACGATTAACAACGGAAAACAGTGGCTTTAGCGCGGATTTCAGCCAGGCTAATTAGGTTTTAGGGCTCACTGGGTCATAGACCACATATTTTGGTGGGTGAACTAGTGGCTCGGAGGAGCACAGTGAACAATGGAGGCCCGCAGCGATGAAGATGAGGAGAATTAAGTTCTTAGGTTTTGGGGTGGTAGGATACAAGCTAGTTTTTTTTTTCAGGTTAGAGGGGTAGGAAGGAGGCGGAATGGCGCTGCAGCCACATCAGGAGGCAGTAGTGGCACCAACGAGAAGGTGGTAGTTGGTAGCAACCAGGGGCAGCACTGGTTCTATTTTAGTTTAGAATTGTCTGTAATAAATCCTTTCCATCCTCTACACGCACTGGAATTATTACCTATACCAACCACCAGGCCACTGTAATAAGACCTCACACGTGCATAAATACATGAATGTTACTGACTCATTCTCAAAATTCACCTATATATCACACATTTTCATATATACATAAATGCAAATTCACAAATACAACACACATGCATTGTTATATACATAAATGCAAATTCACATATACATAAATGTAAATTCACATATATATATCACACACATGCATTGTTATATACATAAATACAAATTCCCACATATATATCGCACATTCTCACTCCTCTTGCTTATTTCCTTTAAAAATTAGCCCTTCATAATGATCAATGCGTATGTAACTAGTTTCGTCATGTTGTTCGTCGTTGACCCTTATGCCATTTTCAAAAGGAGATAACTCGTCAAATTGATTGTATTCTTTCTCGTCCACTACATTTTCTACTCCGACAATTCTCATTTTTCCATAAAGAACTACATGGAGCTCTTGAACAATTTGGTTGGAGAGTACGAATGATTCGTCTTTGTACTCGACACGTTGGAGATTCACAGTAGTGACACCGTACTTGTCAACCTTCACCTGGGAGATACACCCAACGACACCGAAATAAGGGGATCTTGAAAACCACGTAGTCGAGCTCCCAAATCTCTTCTAGAACCCATAGTACGAGTTTCTCGATCTATCGGTACTGAACGCATCTATACGAACACCGCTGTTCTGGTTAGTGATCTTTACATCATGAGTCTGTGTATAGAATGTGTACCCATTTATATCATATCCTTGCCATGTCACAACTGTAAATGTTGGCCCTTTTACCAACCATGTCAGCATCTCACTTGACGAGCTCCTAGTGATTTGCTCCTTCAACCATTGGTTGAACCGACTGTTGTGTTATCTCTTCATCTAAACATCTAGTCGCTCCAGATTTAGTTGCCAAAACACATCCTTGTGTTGGTCAACATAAGGAGCCACTTCAGTCATGCGTTGCAAAACCGTGAAATGGGCTTGATCATACGCAACCATATCTGGAGTGATTGCTTTCTTTCTGATAGTTCCGATACCCTTTAGCCTCCCCTCATGACGAGATTGAGGCACACCTATCGATTGAATTTGAGCCATATAATCGACACAAAACTCAATGACCTCTTCGCTTGTATAACCTTCGACCGAGATCGATTCCGTATATAGGACTTGAGAATTCTCATGAACATCTCAAACGGGTTTATGTTACGTAGGAATACAGGCTCGTAAATTTTTATCTCCCACACAACGTGAGCAATGAGATGGACCATGATATCGAAAAACGAAGGAGGAAAATACATCTAGTTCTTCGGGATCGATGACCTTCTGAGCAATTGTATTAAAGAAATAACATAGCCTCATAATTGTCTCTCGGACATTGATCGGTAAAATATTTCTAATTGCAATAGGAAGCATCTGTGTCATCAGCACATAACAATCATGAGACTTCATGTCATTTAACTTCAAATCTTGCATCGAAACAAATTTCTTCATGTTGCCGGAGTAATCAAATGGAACTTTGACACTAGGCAAGCACTGGCACATTTCTATTTTCTCAGCGTTGGTCAGAGTGTAACACAGTGGGAAGGTACGTTCGTCTATTATCTGTTTCTGTCGGTGCTCACTTAGGCCTGATGTCCATATCAGCCTAGTTATGCTGTGCTTTGACACCGTCTTTTATTTTATCACGAATGTTCAATAAGAGACCAATCAAGCTGTCACATATATTCTTTTCTACGTGTATGACGTCGATACAATGCCGAATATCTAGAAACTCCCAATAAGGTAAGTCCCAAAATATTGATCTCTTCTTCGAAATATTCTTCTCATGAGTCCTTAATTTATGTCCCTTTCTGATGACAACATTTAAATCCTTAACCATATTATAAACCTCTTCAACGCTTAAATGCACTAGAGCTGAACCGTCCTTCTTCTCTCCGTTAAATTGTTTCTTCATCTTGCGGTATGGGTGAGCCCTCCGAAGGAACCGGCGGTGACACATGTATATGGTTTTGCGTGAGTGTTTCAGTCACACACTCTCGGTACCATCTAAGCAGTGAGGACAAGCTTTGGCACCTTTTGTACTCTGGCCCGACAGGTTAGCAAGGGCAGGATAATTATTTATGGTGCAAAACAATAAGAAGCGCAAAGTGAAGTTCTCTCGTTTGTATGCATCCAATATCTATACCCCTTCGTTCCACAGTACTTTTAGATCTTCCACCAATGGTGCTAGGTACACATCAATATTATTCCCAGGTTGCTTTGGCCCTTGAATAAGTATCGACAATAAAATATACTTTCGCTTCATACACAACCAAGGAGAAAAGTTATAGATACAGAGAGTCACGGGCCAAGTGCTATATCGGCTGTTCATGCTACTGAAAGGATTTATTCCATCTGTACTCAATCTAAACCTTATATTCCTCGGTTCTGCACCGAAATCTATAAAACTCCTATCGATGTTTCTCCACTGGGCGGAATCAGCAAGATGTCTCAGCATTTCATCCTTCTTGCGCTCCTCCGAGTGCTAATACAGTAGTTTTGCCTTCTTTGGATTTGTAAAAAACTGCTTCAAACGGGGAATTATAGGAAGATACCATGCCACCTTTGCAGGAGATCCTTTCTTCACCTCTGTTCTCTCACCATCATCATCTGATTGATTGTTACGTTTGTATCGGGATGCGTTGCACACCGGACAGACATGCATATTTGCACACTCTTTACGGTAGAGGATACAGTCGTTCGGACATGCATGTATTCTTTCTACTTCCATTCCCAATACACAAATAACCTTATTGGCTTTATACATGGTTTTAGGCAACGCATTTCCCTCCGGAAGCATATCCGCTAAAGACCTAACAGCGCAGTGAAACTCTTATCGGACTAACCATTGCTTGTCTTCAATTTCAATAGTTCAAGCACAGCTGATAACTTTATGTACTTTGATCTGCACCATGTGAACAAAGGTTTCTCCAAGTCCTCCATTAAGATCCAAAATTTAACATACACTCTCTCATCATAGTTCTTTTCTACATTACGAGACATCTGATCCAGATTGTCATCATGCAGCTTATCTGAATCTGAACCACAATCGACATCATTCGGTGGCATATCATTGACTTCACCGGCAATGTCATCCGGCGGTATATCATTGACTTCACCGGCGATGTCATCCGGCGGCATATCATTGACTTCGCCATGACTGGTCCAACACGTATACCCCTTTTTGAAACCCCTCCGAATCAAGTGCACTTCAATCTACTCTTGATTCTTAAACATTATTAAATTCTTGTAGTCAGTGCATAAACAATACATATATTCCACCCCTTTATTCAACATATCCTCCTTGGCAGTTCTTGTAAAAACAGACATGTCATTAATGTACTCTTTACTCACACGGTTCGCAGTATACATCCAGTTTTGGTCCTATATTATGCACATATATAACAACTTAGTATTAAAAATTAAATTAATTAATTATTACTACATATATTCCACATGCATTGAGGCTAGCTAAATCTAAATTAGTTAGATCTTCAAAGTATATATATAATAGTCACCGAAAATTAGCTAGATCTAAATTTTGATGCAACGAAAAATAAATTTCATTACTAACCATATCTAGGGCAACCAAGAACTTGATGAATCTTTAAAGCTTTTCTGCCAAATAAGCTTCCTTTCACCAAATTAAATGGCCTGAAAGCCTTGCCGCCTCCAGCTGTAGCACCGGCTAGATCTGGATTGAAATGAAGACAGATGCGGTTCTGAGCAGCGCAATAAATACATATTCGGATTATCACAGACGATTTTTAATAAAAAACCGTCTGTGGTATTGGACTATCATAGACAGTTTTTAATAAAAAATCGTCTGTGATAATTCCGGATTATCACAAACGGTTTTTTAATTAAAAACCATCTGTGATAATCAGTATATCACAGGCAGTTTTTAATAAAAACCGTCTGTGATAGTCCAGTATCACAGACGGTTCATCGGTAAGAACCGTCTGTGATACTCCTTTTTCCCGTCACCAACAACACAGACGGTCTTCAAATTAAAAACGTCTGCGATAATGTACATCACAGACGGTTTCACAAAATCGTCTATAATTTAGCGTCTACTATTAGTGTTTCTGTAGTAGTATGCATAGGACTTGTATAATGAAGGGCCACTTTGTGGTTACGCTGCGTTGTAGAATCTAGATAGTTACGGAATCTTTGCCAACTTTAGTAAAATTTTGATATTACGGCTCCTAAAAAGATGCTTTCTACTAACTATTACATCGAAACGCAGATGGAATAAGTGTTTTTCAAAAGCCACCGTAATACCAAACGGAGCCAAAATACTTTAATTAAAATGTCACAGTTGTAGGTGGCTTGTATAATTCATATGAAGTACAACATGCCGTAGTTGAAATGATTGAATTCTTGCAGCTAATTCTGAGGTAATCACATGAAGTTTTCAAGTCCTACTACAGTTTCAGGCTGCTTCAAGGTTAATTTGCTTCTGCAGTGGCATCCAATGGCCAGAATTCAGGCAGTGTAAAACAAACGACATTGTACACGAGATTGCTTAGCACCAATGCAGATTAAAAAGGCGCAGATAGCATATTCCAAAACCTTTCTGATTAACAAAGTATATCCAATCCTCCAGCTGCTGGTTAGTGCATGGCCATGTTCCTGGTGACTAGCATGTCCCCTTTGTGTCTCGTGTGGTTGCGATGCATGTTTGATGTCGCGATTTGTTTCTGATACGTATTTAATTAATTGATGCCACAAATTAAAGCACCCTTTGCAACCGATCGATCCTCTCTCGCTCTCTTTTGAGAGAGAGGGAGGCCTTTGCAACCGATCATTCATGGTCCAGTTGAAATGTGCGTCGCAGCCTGCAACGTAAAGATTCAGCATTCAAGTACGCCGAGGTGTTTAAATAATTAGCTAGTTTAATTATAGTATGGAGAGGCACAAATCGTAGCTTCTTTGCATACTAAAAAATGTTGAGGGCAAGCTAGCCGCATGCAGAGATATGGTAGCTAGGCTCACGAAGCGAACATCTCTTAGGGCTTAAGCCACGCAAGATGGCGAGAGCTTAGAGAGACAGCTCGAGGTCGACTTGAATGGACTCGACAAAAAGATGGAGAATATCTCATTTGTATAAATTAATCACATAATTAAGTTACTCAGGTCGAACTTGCATGGAAATCATCACAAAATTGATTTCAACCACAATTTTTTTAAAAAAAAATTTGGATTTCAACCACAAAATTGAGCTTATAACAAGTGGCACAATATCTATCACATGACTTTAACACTACTACAAAAAAGGTTATACTGGACGGCTACATCACAGACAGTTCATACGGAATCATCTATACTGTAATTATCACTGACGGTTCCACTACTACAAAAAAGGCTATACTGGATGGCTACATCATAGACAGTTCATACGGAATCATCTGTGCTATAATTATCACAGACATTTCATACAAATAACCGTCTGTGATATTTTCACATATGGTTATTTATACAAACCGTCTGTGATAGTGTAAGTCATAACAGACTGTTCCTATTAATAACCATCTGTGATAATGTCAGACATCACAAAAGAGGCTATACCAAATGGCTACATCCCAAACGGTTCATACGGAACCGTCTATACTGTAATTATCACAAACGGTTCATACGAATAACCATCTGTGATAATTTCGCATATTGTTATTTATACGAACCGTCTATGATAAAATAAGTCATCACAAACGATTCCTATTAATAACTGTCTGTGATAATTCATAGATGGTTATTTATACAAACTGTCTATGATAATGACAGACATCACAGATAGTTAATATAAATAACTGTCTATGATAGTTCACAGACGATTATTAATATAAATCATCTGTGATAGTTTCATATCACAAATAGTTTGTGGTTGGAACCATCTGAGATACGTATTATATATCCAGCGTGATCTCGACAGATCTGTTTTCATTGCACTGCATTGAAGGAGACGACCGGCTTTGGGGAGTTTGGTGAAAATACACCGCTTGTAGATCGATTTGTTCTTGATGATTAAATTTTAGTATTTGCTTCTAATAATTTATATGTCTTGTACATAATAGAGAGATATGATAGCTAGGTTTTTAGATCTAGCTACTTACCTAGGTTTAGAGAGAGATGGTAGTTTGCTCCAATTTAAGAATAGGTCAGTACTCCTAGTTTTCTTCAATATATTCTTACTTTTATATATATATATATATATATATATATATATATATATATGTTTGTCTACCTTATGAAAGAGATAAAGATATTTGACTCTGTGTTTCTACATCATATGTACCCATTCGAGAGGTACATAGAAATTCTTAAGTCCTATGTACGTAATTGATCTTAGCCGGAGGGTAGCATCATTCAAAGTTATACAACCAAAGATGTCATTGAATTCTGCATCGATTACATGGCTTAGGTCGAACTGATAGGTGTACATTTATCTCGTCACGAGGAGAGGCTAGAGGGTGTTGGGACCACCGAAAGAAAAGCAATAACTCTGAATCTAGATACATATGCTCAAGCCTATTTCATGGACTTGCAACACAAGAATGAAGTGTCCCCGCATATTGAAGAGCACAAAGACATGCTACGCCAAAAGAATCCAAGCTAGTCAAAGGTTTGGATCACGAGACAACACAACCATCGGTTCAACAAATGGTTAAAATTGCGATTCACTGGGAGGTTGTCAAGTGAAACACTACAAAGGTTGGAAAAATGGCCAAAATTTATAATTATGACATGATAAGAATACGCCATTAATGGGTACATATTTTATACAACATATCAGGATAGAAAGAATACAGTGCAGAACTCAGGTGTCGCATAGATGCATTTCACATGCACTTCAGCATCACTGGCTCAAGCTCGTACTATGGGCTTGTAGAAGAGATTTAGGAGATTAACTATGTAATTTTTAAGATTCTTCTATTTCGGTGTCGTTGGGTCTAACTCCCACGGGGTGTAAAGGTCCATAAGTACGGCGTCACTACTGTAGACCTCGAATGTGAAGGATACAAAGATGAACCGTTCGAACTCGCGAGGCAAGTTGTTCAAGTGTTTTATATAACTGACCTGGCAAATAAAAAGCACCACGTAGTTCTTCATGAAAAAAGAAGAATTGTTGGAGTTGAGAATGTCGTGGATGAGAAAGAGTACAATCAATTTAATGAGTTGCCTCCATTCGGAGACGACATCAGACTCGAGGAAGAACAAGGTAATGAAATGAGCTATATATGTGTCGATCATCATGTAGGGTTTTATTTAAAAGAAATAGCCAAGTGTAATCAATGATCCCCATACGACGTACACCTATTTGGAAATTATTGCAATGTAATTATAATTAAGAAACTCGGTATGTAATTATAGAACTATTCCATTGTAATTGATTATATAATTAAGAAATAATTACGTTTATGATTATACTTGCCTTTTTTTCATAAGGCACGGCTAGCATTTCCTATGAAAATAGGACTATCATCTGTGATAGTGTCTCTATAAATAAACCCTACTAGGTTTTGTCCCCTTACTTCGCACTCACACACTCCATCTCCATGCCCCTACTAGGTTTTGCTAGATCTAGTATACCATCTCTTCTTCCTAACGCCGCCTCTCCCTCCGAATGTCGCCTCTCCTCCCGATGCCACCTCTCCCTCTAACGCTCTCCTCCTGACGCCGCTTCTCCCTCCAACGCCGCCTTCCCTCCTGACGGCGCCTCTCCTCCCTTAGGTATCATTATGTAGCCGTCCACACTTAGTTTGTGATGAACCATCTATGATGTAGCCGTCCACACTTGGTCTCTAAGCAATTCATTAATGCTAATGCATCCTTCGTTCAAGATTACATAACGAGAGGATTGCTTGCTCACAGTGACAAGGAGTACATCATGGTACCCTTCAACCAAGAGTAAGTATTTCACTAGATATCATACAAGTTTTATTTGTACTTTATATGCAAATAAACTTAGCATTAATCACTACGGAGACATACATGACTATGTTTCACTGGATTTTGATTGTGATTGTACCAAAGTATAGCAAGATAATATACCTTGATTTCTTACTTAAAAGCAACAACGACTTCGCCGTGTGCAACAAGCAATTGATAGGTAAATTCATTTTCTCTATACATTACTCTATTGTAGTTTTTTCTTCATTTGCAATGGCTGACACTAACTTTTTGGAATCACATAGGTTATTCAGCGCTTACATTTCATAGAGAAAGAGACACAAGAAATCCAGTGCCACACTGCGACACAGAACGCGATTTTCAGTACCCGCTATAACACAACAACCCTATAACACACTTCGTTATAATGCCTCTAGAACTAACAATTCCTATGTACGTAATTCTATTTTTGCAATACCACAAGTAGCTACAGGGAAACGAATGTGGATTCTTTGCCGCCTTATGAAGGAAATCATGGACACTAAGACGAATGATCCAGAGGTTTGTCAGCCTATTAATAATTATTTTATGATTATCAATTTATATATAATATGCTAATGACTTAACACTACTAGGGACAGCGCGTGGAATTCGATGAAAGTGCAACCAATTTTGACAAACTGGCCAAAATTCAAGGAAACATCTCCCAATTCTTGATAGCGAAGGTTGTAAACAACTCTAGAGAGTTCTACCGTGGCGATGATAATGAAATATTGGATACAATTGTAATCACTCAATTGTTTTTAATCAAACAATTCATTCAAACGATTGTCATGTACTATATATGTGATCTGCTTGCGTTGTTTACTTCATTTATGAGATCTGTGTGATGATTGTCCTATGCTATGTATTTGTGAGATCTTCTATTACTTCAGAGGTCATAGCTAGCATTTCCTAAGACTAGCAGAAAAATAGAAAATAATATAATTTTTTAAATAGCTATCACAGATGGTTTAGAACACCAAACCGTCTATGATGTGTGTGTATGTATATATATCACAGATGATTTTTAAAATAAACCATGATATGTCCGTTGTCATAGACGATTAATATAAAAAACTATTTTTGATACCGACATATCACAGACGGTTGTATTGAAAAACTGTATGTATTTTTACATATTATAGATGGTTCGGTAGCCGTCTATGATAACCACCTATTATCACTGACACATAAATTTAGACAGTTCAAAAACCGTCTGTGATGATGGTTTTCAACCGTCTGTGATGACCCTTTCTATAGTAGTGTTCATACGAATAACCATCTGTGATATTTTTACAGACGACTATTCATACGAATCATCTGTATAATGTAATCCATCACAGATGGTTCCTATTAATAATTGTCTATGATAATTCATAGACAGTTATTTATACAAACCATCTGTGATAATGGTAGGCATCACAGATGGTTTGTATAAATAACCGTCTATGATAATTCACATATGGTTATTTGTACAAACCGTCTGTGATAATGGCAGACATCACAAACAGTTTATATAAATAACCGTCTGTGCTAGTTCACAAGTAGTTATTAATACAAACCATTTGTAATATAGCCGTCCACACTTGGTCTTTACGCAATTCATCAACGCTAATGCATCCTTTGTCCAAGATTATATAACGAGGATATTGCTTGCTCACAGTGACAAGAAGTACATCATGGTACCCTTCAACCAAGGGTAAGTGTTTCACTAGTTGCCATATAAGTTTTATTTATACTTTATACGCAACATAAACTTATGATTAATCACTATAGCGACATACATGACTAGATCTCACTAGATTCTGATTGTGATTGTGATTGTGGTATATCTTGATTTCTTATTTAGGAGCAACCATGACTTCATCCCTGTGTAACAAGTAATTGACGAATAAACTCATTTCCTCTATACATAACTCTATTGTAGTCTTTCTTTCATTTGCAATGGCCGAGGCTAACTTTTTGGAATCACATGGGTCGTTCAATGCTTACGTTGCCTAGAGAGGGTGACATAAGGAATCCAATGCCACACTGTGACGTAGGACGCTATTTTCGGTACCCGCTACAGCACAACAATCCTATATCATAATTTGTTATAATGTCTCTATAACTGACAATACCTATGTATGTAATTCTATTTTTGCAGTGCCACCAGTAGCTACAGGGCAACGTATGTGAATTCTACATTTGCTGCCATATGGAGGAATCCAGAGGTTTGTCAACCTATCAATAATTATTTCATGCTTATCAATTTATATATATGTATGTATGTATATATGTATGCTAATGACTTAACACTACTATAGACTATGTGAAATTCGATGAAAGTGCAATCAATCTTGACAGACTCGCCGAAATTCGAGGAAAGCTCTCCTAATTCTTGATAGCAAAGGTCATAAATAGCACTAGAGAGTTCCACCCCGGCGATGATAATTAAATATTGAATCATTGGATACAATTGTAATTACTCAATTGTGTTTAATCAAATAATTCATTCAATTGTACTTCAATTAGTTGTTTAATCATTTGTAAGATCTGTGTAACAATTGTCATGTACTATAAATGTGATCTAGTTGTATTGTTTACTTCATTTGTGAGATCTATGTAATGATTTTTCTGTGCTATATATTTATGAGATCTTCTGTTTACTTTAGAGGGCATAGCTAGCATTTCTTGAGACTAGCCGAAAAACATTGGATACAATTGTAATTACTCAATTGTAATTCCCGAGGTGATGATAATTAAATATTGAATCATTGGATACAATTGTAATTACTCAATTGTGTTTAATCAAACAATTCATTCAATTGTATTTCAATCAGTTGTTTAATCATTTGTAAGATCTGTGTAACAATTGTCATGTACTATAAATGTGATCTGGTTGTATTGTTTACTTCATTTGTGAGATCTGTGTAATAATTTTCCTGTGCTATATATTTATGAGACCTTCTGTTTACTTTAGAGAGCATAGCTACCATTTCCTAAGGCTAGCCGAAAAACAGAAAATAATGTAATTTTTCAAATAGCTATCACAGACAGTTTGGAACACCAAACCATCTGTGATATTTACATATCACAGATGGTTTTGGAAAATAATCGTCTGTGATGTATATATACCATAGACAGTTTTGAAAAACAATCGTCTGTGATGTACATATATATATCACAGACGGTTTTTCAAATAAACCATCTGTGATATTTCTGCTATCATAGACAATTGCTAAAAAAATCGTCTGTGATATTTCTACTATCATAGACGGTTAATATAAAAAAACCGTCTGTGTTTTAACCTATCATGGACAGTTTGGAAGCCATCTATGATAACCACCTATTATCACTGATATATAAATTTAGACGATTCAAAAACCATCTGTAATGACCCTTTCTGTAGTAGTATAATAGTGTTTTCAACAGTACTAGGTTCCCCATGTTTTTTTCCCCGATCTCCTTTCACTAAATTTGAGAAAGATTCGCTATACCTAAGTATATTCCATGTACAACACAATATATATAACCATGTCAAACTGAGTTTTTGGTATATATATAGCATGATTTACATCCGTATTTGCAAAAATACTCGTACACGTGCGAGAATAACAAAAATGGCACTTCTGCCGCCTAGTCACCGAGCGGCAGCACCTTGCAGCTAGCACGTAGACTACCGAGGCCCAACCACCGTGCGGCAGGTGCCTGCCGCCTGGCCACCATGCGGCATGCATCTGTCGCCCGACCACCATGCGATAGGTGGCCTGCCGTCTCTCCACTATGCGATAGATAATTAAGCTGACTTAATTTTCTGTCTAAATTATTTATATACCATAATTTTTTGAATTTTTAAATATAGAAAATAAGTTAAAAAATTATAAAATTTTATGTGCAATCTGCTGACAAAACTTACTTAATTTTGTAATGTTTTGACCATTTTATCCAATCTGAATATTGCTCAAAAATTCGTATAATTGTAATATTTGTAAAAGTGATTATATACAGCAAACGAGCTCCAAAAATTATAAAAATTTATGTGCAGCCTCATGACATAGTCTTCCTAATTTTGTAATTTTTTGGGGATTTTATATACTCTGAATTTTTCATATTAATTTAATGATAAAATTAGCATTGCATATCACTAATTATGATTACATTAATATGAATTAACATGACAAATTTGAGCACATAAAATTCTTAAAAAATTATACAATTAGGACAACTTTGTTGGGAGGTTTCATATAAAATTTCATAATTTTTGAAGCTCGTTTGCTATATGTAACTCCTGTAAATATCATAATTGTATAAATATTTTAGCCACATTCAGAGTAGATAAAATTATCAAAATATTACACATTGAAAGTGTGTTGTGTCAGGAGTTTGCACATAACAATTTGTAATTTTTTAAGATAATTTGCTATATTTAAAATTCAAACAAATATTATACATAAAATACTAATTTAGATAGGTAATTAAACCTGCTAATTAGCTGGCTTAATTACCTGCTGTATGGTGGAGGGGCGGCAGGCCACCTACTGCATGGTGGTCGAGCGGCAGGTGTGTGGCCGCATAGTGGCCGAGCGGCAGGCGCCTGCCGCACAGTGGTCGGGCTCTGGTAGTCTACGTGTCAGCTGCAGGATGCTGCCACTCGGTGATCAGATGGCAGAAGTGCTATTTTTGTCATTCTCATACGCATATAGCTATTTTTGTAAATATAAGTTTAAAACACGCTATATGTGCCAAAACCAACCTTTAGTTTTACATGTACGTCCTCGTATTATCAATACGTCTGGATAACAACCACCCAACTAACAGTAAGATTCACACCACAAGCCGTGCAAAATTGACTAGAAAAAATGATACGCAAATTATAACTTAGAATGTTATAAGACCAAATTGCTCCCACAGAAAGGCAAATTTGTGCATTGATTGTGCAAAGGCAAAGCCCCCAATACCAACGCCACTCCTTTCCACAAATTCCCCTGTGGCAGAGTTGACAAAACCCTGGACGGATTGAAACGATCCCTGGGTCGTTCACGGGAAACATCCTCCCATGCAGAGTTAGTGGCCACAAATTAGTATGGTGAAAAAAAAAAAGAAACAGAGACATATTAATTAGAAGAGAATCCTGGTTTCCATTAGGCACTTTTCTGACTCTTAGCCTAGCTAGTCCAATTCCAAGGACAAAGTGGTGCAGGATTAGCCATTAGGCCTTTCCTTGGTGTTTCATATTAGTCTAAAAGCAACGGCTAATGTGGGTAGCCGGGTCAATTTTTTCTTCATTGAACACATCCTGGAACGTGCTCGTGGTAATTGAAGACGAATAACCATGAGCATAAACAAAGTTAGCCTTTTGCGTATTGTGACATATGGTGATAGCTTATAAGAGTGGTGAGTATTGAACATTGTTTGTACTTTGCTCTTATCAATTGAGTTTAATTTTTATGAATTTGAATTTTTCACATATGCTTCTCTGTGGAACCAGTCAGACTGGTCTAGGGTGGTGGTCTGACAAGTGAAGTCTGGCCAGTTGTGTTGGACAGTTTGACTGGCTTACAAGCAGCGGTTAGACTGGCCCTGGTGAGGTGGTTGAGTTTAGTTGAGGTTGTTTTCTGCAGTTTTGGTGATGTTAGTCATGACGGAAATCTGTACAAATGTTAGTCATAAGGGTCCGTGCATGTGTGTCTAAACATATAGTTTACTAATTGACTTGTGTCATTGGTACTCAGATCCACTGCTTTATTTTTTAGTGTGCATGTATTTTGATGGTCGTTAAGATCAGCAGCAAGACCTGTACTGTACCTCTCCACCCTTTTCCGGCCGCCCAGTCGAAATCCATCGTTACAGTACCAGTTCTACAGTACATGTCGATGATAGCCGACACTCTGTACCGCAATTACGATGCTGCAGTATAATTCTACATATACTCAATTTTCAAGCGTCATTTTTCGATCCGACGATCAGGAGAGAAAGGCACGCACCACAACACGGTTTATTACTTCGCTAAAGCAGAGGCTACAAATCTGCTGGCCACAGGGCTGTGCGATAATCATATTAAACATTGTGCCCTGATGGACCGGCTCCATGAGTAAACCAGTGCTGATGACGATGCAGGCAGGCAGGACAAAATAGGGCGTTGTTGTAAAGACCAAAGATGAAAGATAACTCACATGCGTCGATCATCATCAGCCAGCAGTGTAGCCAGAGCTGCGCAGCGCATTTGCACCGTCAATATACAATCCAGGCAAAGCAGGCTAGGAACTAATAACAGAGCCGTCACGCTTTCCTGTCGATGTTCTGCTGCTAAAAAGTGAGCTTAGTCGGCGCCACTTTCACGATTAGAGAGTAGAGTAGCTCGACAAGAAAAAAATTTTTAGAGGAGCTCGAAAGGAATTTTAAACCAAATATGAACCCTGAAAGAAAAAAAAAAGATAACTTTTTTAGGAACATATAGGAGAGGTGCGTGTCTTTGTATTAAGATGGAGAAAATAGACCGCAAAACAGTTGATTGTCCTGCCAGAGCCGGGCTCGGTTTAGAGAACTCCCAAGGTAGAGGAGATATAGGGCCTGTTCTTTTTAGCTATAGCTGATGGTTTTTGGTTGTGGCTGATGGCTTTTTGGCTGTTTGCGACAGAGATTGCGGAAAGAGAGATACTCGCTTGCGATTTTTTATGGTACAGATATTAATTTTTTAATGTGTACTACAATTAACTTGTAGACCTCATCTTAAAAAAAATACTCCGTTTAAAAGTTAGTTACTGTAGGAAAAGCCAAAAGCGGCTTTCAGAAGCCGCGAAAGAACAGAGGCATACTTCAGTTTTGGGCGCAGTCTAGATGAGAAACCATCTAAGACATCCTTGCAAAAAAAGAGGGGGGGGGGGGGTGGTGCACAATCTAAAACAGAGGCTGTTCTAAATATGACTACCTATTTATCTATATATGTACTAATTGAAAACTCTTGTAGAAGCCCCATGTTAATTCTATAATATAAAAATCTAGAAATTTCTACATTAATTGGATAAAAAAATAGAAATTTTTATGTTAATCAGAGAAAAAAATCCAATCCGTCCAAATGGTAAATTCAACAAGGTGATGGCTCCGATTTAATGGATGCTCGAAGCACCGTTTTTATTATTGCAGTCGGTAACAAACATGTTTTTTTAGGTCCGCAACAAACATGGATTCCTCATGTTTATGTGCATGTAGTGGAAAGGGGCAAAGAAACAGAGTCGTGCGTGTATCCAGCCTGCATGTGCTCAGAAACGTACCAGGAAGGTCTTCCATGTCCGGTGACAATTGTTTTCTTTCATGTTCGGTGACAATTGTTTTCTTTCCTTTTCTCTGCAGCTTCTCACAAACGTGAACATTTATGCATAACCCTGTTAAAATTTATATTTCAATAATCGATGTCTACAAAATAAACTTCATTTTTATGCAAGGTAAGGCCCCGCTCAGCGTCTGGAGAAGCCAGCGGTGAGCGGTGGCTTTTTTCCTATTATTTTTTATGTTTTTTTTTATTTTTGGTTATTTTTGTTTTTTTCGTATTCATTTGTATTATCTGTGATACGCTAATATGTTTTTTATATTTTTAAATTTTTTTAAAATTTAATTGTACCAAATAAGTCAACTTGGCTACAGTAAAAAATCAGTCAGCTACAGTAAAAAAGCCATAAACCATCGCTATTCTGAACGCTACCTAAAAAGAATATTAATATTTCGAGACTACATTACTATAGAAGTTCTGGTAGATGAGTAGCTAAGAAAGAATTTTAATCTTGAATTATTTTTTTCTAAAAAAAGGTGTGGTTTAAAGGTAAGAAAATACTGTGATCCATAAATTTTCGAACTCACAAAAAATAAGTTTTGAAATTGTATCTGCGTAGGAAGTTCCAGTAGACTCTTCTCCGAATTAACTAAAAAATAATGCTAATATTTATTAATTTTTTCATGCATGGAAACTATGATTATGCAAATATATTATAATCCATTGGATTTACATAAAAAGGCTAAAATATTCGGAAAATAACTAGCTGCGTAGGCACACGGGTTGATCAGTAGTTAGATACAATTACAGTGCTTTTTTTTTTGAAGTAGGGGAAGAATGCTGCCCTCTATTGATTCACAGGGAGAGTAGGAACAAAATACAAAGCAAGTTTTGTTACTGGCCAAAGGAAGAAAAGCACATTAAGGTATTACAGTGCTTCTTAAACACATGTGTTTACGACATCTAATAAAGAACTTTGATTAACATGAGTCGTGTATCGAGCAAGATTGACCTGAAAATAATTATTACCTCTAGTCCGAAGTAGATATTGTTATGGCTCCATGTATATAACTACTTAGTCAAAGACGGAGTCAATGCCTTAGCGTTTTTACATACGTTTGCCCCCGTAAATTATATACACTTCTCTAACTAATACTACTATCGATAAGCATTTAGTACGAGTATGTTCTGAAGGAAAATTAACAGGAAAAAAAAACAAGACAACAAGTATCTGCAAACCTAAACCATCCTGCAGAAATGACATCCAGCTCGGGCTAGAGGCCGTAAGCTTTTCGGACGGTTTGGCCTGAAGACTGAAGTCAACACAACCTGAATTTTGCTCAGACGAATGTGAAGTTTTCTAACAACCGATCCATATTCCCTTTCGGTGGGCTCATGATTGACACAACAAGCTACCAGTAAATTAAACTTGCTGCAAATATGCAGTATATGTGTGGCTTTCTGCAAATGATGGGTCAGCTAACTTAGCCAGTACTCCCGGTGGATGAACCGGGTGTACAAGGGCATCAGGCATTTCCCTTCCTCTGCTGGGCTACCACATAACATATATAGCCAAGCCACGGCAACTGGGCGGGAGGCAGAGGCAACCAATTAACCCAGCTACTGAATTCAAAGCCTCTCCGCCTCGTCTTTTTCTCCCTCAACTTCCAAAGGCTTCACCCAAGTAAAGTAAGGAATTATTGCCCAATTAGCTTAGCTCAACCCCCACACCTTCTACATAGTTCATACCTGCCTCGTTCCTTCCTCCCTCCGTTATAAATACACACTGCCCAACTGCCTCCCTCCCTCCCCCTTCCCTCCTCGCTTGAGCTCATCTCCCTCGTCGATCGCAACAATGGCGTTAGCATTGGTGAGGTCAAGAAGAAGCTTGCTCTGTGCCCTCCTCTGCATCCTTGTCTCTTCAGGTAATGCGCGCGCGTCTGCGCATTCTGATGTGTTCTGGAACCCATTACTGCAGAAATTGTATATAGGTAAGTGACATGTATGTAGGATTGATTTGGTATTTGTTGGAATAATGCGCGCAGAGGTTGGCGTGCTGCGATGCGCGACGGCGCTGGGCATCAACTACGGGCAGGTGGCGAACAACCTGCCGTCGCCGCCGCAGGTGGTGTCGCTGCTCTCGTCGCTCCGAATCGGCAAGGTGCGCATCTACGACGTCAACCCGCAGGTGCTGGCCGCCTTCGCCGGCACGGGCATCGAGCTCATCGTCACCGTGCCCAACGACCTGGTGCAGCCCATGGCTGCCAGCCCGAGCCAGGCGGCGCAGTGGCTGGCAGCCAGCATCAAGCCCTACTTCCCGGCCACGCGCGTCACGGGGATCGCCGTCGGGAACGAGGTGTTCACCGACGACGACGAGTCGCTCAGGGCCAGCCTCGTGCCGGCGATGCGCAACCTGCACGCCGCGCTGGTCCAGCTCGGCATGGACGGGTACGTGCACGTGTCCACGGCCAACTCGCTCGCCGTGCTCGCCACCTCGTACCCGCCGTCGCAGGGCGCCTTCACGCCGGAGGTGGCCGGGCTCATGACGCCCTTCCTGCGGTTCTTGACCGACACCAACGCGCCTTTCTGGATAAACGCTTACCCATACTTTGCATACAAGGATGACCCTACAAGGTACGTATACGCACGGCCTCAATTCCCCTTTTCGTTTTTCTTTTCCAAATAGTCTTACTGCAATTGAATGCAAAAATGCACCGGTATTTTGACTTTTTTTTTGCATAAAGAAAGATTAAGCGTCCGAAGAATATTTATTTTTTGGTTCTTCCGAAACCGTGTAAAAATATTTTGATTTTTTTTGGCATAAAGAAAGATTAAGCTCACAAATATTTTTTCCCTTTTTTGCAAAACCACATAAAAAACACTCACCAATAGGTAAATTCTTGAGTCAATTCTGTACAATAATGGTAAATGGTAAGTACTACAAAACTCTATGATAGTGGTCGGTTCTTACGCATAACTATCCTCTTGTGCATTTATATACACATCTATTTAAAATAGTTATTATTGTGCATATTTTACCAATCACAACCGTTGAATGATGTTACTCGACCAACATAAATGTGTGGGTCAACCGACGGAGTCTCTTACTTTATCAGAAAGGCAAAATGGTAAATTGTCTAGAAAAATTAAAAGATGCTGGATGGGAAAAAAAAACGGAAAGATTCAGCGGTGGACGCATGCATTCAAACACACGCCATGTCATGCGCGCGCACTAAAATGCCTTTCGGCTGCCATGTCAGCATCTGACGTGTGTCATGCGTGCCACGTGCAGGGTATCCCTCGACTACGCCCTGTCGAACCCGTACCACGTCGGCGCGGTGGACCCCTACACCCGGCTGCAGTACACGAGCATGCTGTCCGCGCAGGTGGACGCGGTGACCTTTGCCGCCGCGCGGCTGGGCTACGGCGGGATCGCCGTGCACGTGTCGGAGACGGGGTGGCCGTCCAAGGGCGACGCCGACGAGGTGGGCGCCACCGTGGAGAATGCCCGCGCGTACAGCCGCAACCTGGTGGCGCGGCAGATGAGCAACGAGGGCACGCCACTGCGGCCGCGGCAGCGGCTCGAGGTGTACCTGTTCGCGCTCTTCAACGAGGACATGAAGCCCGGCCCGACGTCGGAGAGGAACTACGGCCTCTACCAGCCCGACGGCAGGATGGTCTACAACGTCGGCCTCGTCGAGCAGCAGACGTCGGCCGCGTCGCTGTCCCTCGCCGCGTCGCCGGCTGGCAGGACGGTGAGTGTTTGATCTAATTTTCGCTTCTTTTAATCATGTTGCATTTCCTTTTTTTTCGGTTAAATACCTTTTGTCTTAGTTTCATGTTGTGATTTTTTTCGTGTCAAATTGTTTGTCGATCTATACATACGTTGCATTTTGTTCATGCTTAAGTTTGGTAGGATCGACCAATTTTGCTGCAATTTTGTATCTAGCTCGGTTTCATACACCGTCCGAAAGGCTGCAATTTTGTATATAGCTCGGTTTCATACACCGTCCGAAAGGCTGCAATTTTGTATATAGCTCGGTTTCATACACCGTCCGAAAGGTTGCAATTTTGTATCTAGCTCGGTTTCATACACCGTCCGAAAGGCTACAATTTTGTATATAGCTCGGTTTCATACACCGTCCAAAAGGCTGCAATTTTGTATATAGCTCGGTTTCATACACCTCACAAAAGGAAACTTTGTAGATCGTAAGTACACTAATGAGCTACAGGAGTTCATCTATACTATCAGACTGTTGCTCCTAACCAAAGTGCTTAAGCATGTGTCATGTAAGCAGAGCACAACGTTGGACATGGAACTATTGTCAGAGATATGGTACTACATATCAGGATCACATCTTTTTCAGTCAGTCAGTCAATCAGTTAGAGAGAGAGAGAGATCAGTGATGTTTCCCTTTAAAGATTTGCCTTCCCCACAGCAACGTCATCCAAGGGACCAGCCAGTTTGGTGCTATGCACATGTGGAGCACTGCTGGTCCAAGCTGGACTTTTAAAACATGAAAGTCTCTGTCCAAATGGAAGTGGTCCATGACCATGATGCGTATCATATTACGAGATCATTAGACAAACCACTGGCCTGGTTGCATTCATTTGCAATTTGCACGCATGAATGAGAGATGACACCCTTGGCAAGAAATTAAACAAGTCAGAGCAAGCACGCAGCTAGTGTCTTAGGAAGAGGTTTTTCATTGACCTAGCTGCATTGCACAGTTATTCTTTCCCCTGTTTTCACTCAAAGTGCTGGACTGCAAGGATCATCTAGTCACTCCATTCACAAAAAAAAAGGCACAAAGGAAGCATGGCTTATAAAGGGATATCTAGCGTGACAAAAAAATTTAGCCTTCGCACACGGGCGAGTTCACACTGTCTCCTTGGAAGAAATGTGGCCTTGCACAAGTCAAATTTGTAAGGCCGTACTTTTTTAATATGATCACCGAGAAGAGAGAGATTCGTAAATATTCCTTGTGCGTTTGTGCACACAAGAATAATTCCAAAGTGTTCCTTTGTGCCGCGCTAGCTTTTCTCACGGTTTAGTACCTTGAGGTGCAAACTTTAATGATTGAGCAGTCGGCGTTAGGTGTATATGCGATTCTTCTCACCAAATATTACCTTGTAGTGAAGCAAAATGATGGCTGATAATTAGTCTAAAAAAAATCTCCGAAAGCAGTTATGGTTATATTTTCGCGAAAAGATGGGAGGCATTATTCTCTATTGCTCAGTTTGGCGAACTAGAAATGCTTGATAATCTCAGTAAAGAAAACCACACAAGATTTAAGGAAATTAGATTCTTTACATTTTGAGCGTAGATTCTGATTCATGTTGGTAACTAACTTAGAATCTATGCAACTTTTTGTCCAAAAATACAAAAGTACTACCCGGACTTTGCCCGCCTATATATATATATATATCCTATTTTTTGTGAACTAGCTATATCTAACAAATACAGTATCATCATTTCTCATGCAGGATGTCAAGGAGGACTTTGCCCGCCTGTGCCTCCTATCATCTTTGGCCATCCTACTTCTCTCCCAGGCTTTCTTACTGGGATAACAAAAGCACCCAGTGGTGGCCAAATGCAAGCTCAACAATGGGAGCTTCTGGCGCAAGCAAAATGGCTTGACTTTCGTGGACCAAAAGCCTCCACTACCAAAGGGGTGATGCACCATTAAATCCAAGGTATGGCCCCTGTTGCCATCCTATCCTACATGACACAGCCTCCTTTGTTGTAGCTTTATATCCCCAAGCCCCAGCCATCCAAGAGGGAAAGACCCTTTTCTTTCCCTTTAACATGTCCTTCCTTCCTATGATCCCATGAGCTACCACATCCAAAAAACAATCGTAAAAAAAAAGCCAATGTACACGGCACTGGGGTGTGAGTGATTCTCTCTGCCTTTGCGCTGCCAAACTGTGGTGTTAGGCTTTTTGCCAATGCCAATGTACATAGTATGATTGATTCGTTTATTTATTGGAAACTCAACTCCCTTCAGCTGACGATCACTCTCGCTAGGATGATCAGTTGATACGAGGGGTCGGCCATTGATGTAAATAGCTGAAAAAATGACCATGTATATGCTTCTCACTGTAATTTGTTTTAATTGGGACTATTGAGATTAAGAGATCAATATTCTTCTTATTCTTTGTATGAACAATAATGCGCATTCAGACAGCTTCAGGGTTAAGTTGTTCTTCTGCTACTGTTAATAAATGGAGTGAACAAGAAGCTCTACTCTCAAGTGAGACTCTTCTCTGCTTCCATTCAGGGTTAAGATGGACTACTGTTGCTGGAGATAATTGCACAAGTGTTTGCTGAGTAAAAGCGTGCGAGTAGGAACCATAATAGAGATTAGATAAGTTAAACGATGAAACACGGCATTTAGCAGATTAATTTCAAAATTCAATGGTAGATTGTCATTCTTGGGTGACTGCATGCAACTGAGACCAACAAACGAGTTCATCCCACATGAAACCTCAAGTTTGTACGACTAACCAAATACTACTACGATGTTACTATGCTCAACAGCCACTTCCGTATCTTCCTGAACACATCAGGATAATTGATTCCTCACACGCACACCCATATAGATATGACTAATTCGTTTCCAGTGGTGAAACGGATCGAATACGGATCGAATAGTTTTCTTACCATATTCGTATTCATATTTTATAAATAAATATAAATATGAATTCAAATATTCTCGAATACGAATCGAATATGTAACGAATACGAATTCGAATCGAATATCTACCCAATTCGGTCGGATCTAGATATCTTCATAACTTATATAGTATGAAGACATTAATATCATTTTATCCTCATACAATCACACTTAATCATTCTAATTCATTTACTTCACCTAAAAAACACAAATTCACGTTCAATTAAAAAAACTTACCCAACTAATTAGTTATATTGTAATAAAATATGCATATTGCTTTGTCGAATACGAATACGGATACGGATTGTTCGGATAAAATAACATTTTGGATAGTAAAAATCTGTACCATATTCGCATCCATATTTTTTATGTGAATTCGAATACGAATATGAATAGGATAGAAATTGTTGATTGAATGAAAAAATCTATACCATATTTACATTCTATCGAATATAATAACTAGATAATACGGATAATTCATATCCACTTTTCACCTCTATTCGCTTCAAGCAACTAAACAGAACAAAGTATTAAAAATTCTACCATACCATGTAAACAGGTCGACTCCATGTACTATTTTTAAAGTACTAACAATTTTTCTTATTCATGGCACATGATATTTCATGATATTTATACTCATTGGCGAACCCAGAAAAAAATCTAGGTAGGGCGAAGTCCAGTGGTGAACCCAGAAAAAAAAGCTAGGTAGGCTGAAGTCAGAAGCGTGAAATAAATAGTAGTACCTAAAAGCAAAATAATCCATGATCAAACTATATTGCAATCATACTAATAAAAGTATGTGATACGAAATAGAAACAACAACTACAATTCGCATGTTAACATATGTAGATAACGGAAGGACAATGAAAAATACATCACTAATGAAGCTTAATCCACAATTGTAGATGAGCTGTAAAAGAAACAACCTGTCAGTTGTGAAAGATAGGTAAATTAGTAGTGTCACAATTTGATAATAGAATATAAAAGATGCCATAAAAAAGAAGATAAAAAATATACTAATAAATAACTAAGTACGTCTAGGAGAATGAGGCATTTTCATTCTTTGAGTTTTTCACGATCAAGTCCTTTGAATATCTCTCGCTCGATATAGCACATCATCAAGTCATTAAGCCAATCATCGGACATCTTATTACGCAAATCGGTATCAAAAGTTCAAAACTGATACTCAAATACACAAGTCTGGTCTCTAGATTCTAGAATAAATTGAATTTGTTGTACATTTATAAAATAGAACTATAGAAGTGCAATATATAAAATTGTAAAAGACTAAAAGTAATTACCAATCTTCAATTCTTCAAATCACCTCCTCGGCTCCTCAAATCCGCCTGCGGCCTCCTCAAATCACCTCCCGAGACCCGAGTCCTAACTGCTCCAGCCTCCAGTGCTTCTTGCCTCCTTAAATCCGTCGACAGCCGGGCCTCCTTCTGCCTCGCGCTCCTCGCCTTGGCCCTCCCCCGTCCCCCAACCACCGCGTCGCTCCCCCGTTCCCCGCCTCCCCGGCCACCACCTCCCGCCCTCCCCTACCCCTGGGCGCCGCCGCGCCGTGCCGTCCTTCGACTCCTCTGCCTGGGCACCGCCGCGCCGTCCTCCGACTCCTCCGCCTGGGCGCCGCCGCCGCGTCGTCCGCCGGGATCTAGGTTAGTGCCTCTCTTTTCTTCGACTCTTGGACTTGTGGACTGTTGCCTGTTGGCCCGTGCGTCGTCCGCTAGGCGCTAGTATATCATTCCCATGTTGCTTTGTTGGGACGTGTGTTTATTGGGTTGACTTGGGCCTTGTCCACCAACTCTACACCCGAGGGGGCCGGAGGGTGTGCTTGCGGCGGCGGTGAGGGGGTCCAGCCGGCGAGGGGAGCTCAGGCGGCTGCCTAGGCTCGCCCGAAGGGCAGGTCCGCCCCTGTTTATACTAATGTTCCAGGTCGACTCTATGTAAACAATCCTCAATGTTTGCATATTTAAGTTTTTAGTACTTTAAAGAATAGTACATCATCACAATCTTGAGGGAAAGCACTGTTCCTGGCAACAACACCAGAAAAGTTTTACAACCTACAATTGATCGTTATAACCTTCACCCTAGAATATTCTAAGGTATGGTATCCACTGACGACAATTGGCCTGCACCAAAACTTTAGTAGCTCTGACTAATAATTAAAATAGAGAGACGATAAGATGCAAATATAAAAGGAAATACGCTAGACACATGGGTGACTCCATTGCAAATGACGGTTCCTAGGTTTCCAGCTATTGAAATGCTTCATAAGGCTTAACTAATAACCTTAGTCAACACAATTTGATTATCACAGTATATCAAGATTACTTGTATTGGTTTCCCAACCAATGACAATTTTAACAAAAGCTCTCTCTCAGTCATTCAGCCTCAACAGTTACTATGTCAAGTGTTACAAGTTCTACTTTCATGATTGACCTTTTCAATATGGTTTGTTTGTAAGATTTTCATGAAACTGCAGCATCAACTAGAGTAAATATATAGCCACTTGTAGTTTTGATCTCATCCGCATCAGAGGCCTAACTGAAATCACTATGTTCTTCTAATATAGAAGGGTTTCCAGCATAATGAATTCCAAAAAAATGTTGTGCCTCTCAAGTAACGCAACACTCAGTTTGCCTCGCAGTGTTCATCTCCTGAATTAGATATAAACCAACTCAGTTTGCTCACAACAAATAAAATATCAGGTCTTATAGCACCAGCTAAATACATAAGTGATCCAATAATTTGCAAATATCTTAATTGATATTTTCCTAGCCCTTAGTTCTTTCGCACCTTAATACTCACATCATAGGGCGTTGGAGAAATTTTGCAATTCTCAAATACAAATCAGCTTAATATTTTCTCCACATAATGAGATTAGTTCAAAGTGATCATATCAAAACATCGAGATATGAAAGATCTAACATCGTCAACTACGGAAGTATTTATCCCAAAAATTAGTATGTCATCCACATGCAAACACAAGATCACTTATTGCCTAGAAATCTTGTTGTTGCCAACCGTGAGGTTTTCACGGTAGTAACAACTTGAAAATACTGCTCCCCTTCTTCATTGTGTACATCAGGAAGAAGAGTCAACAAGGTTCAGATGGCGTAAATATAACAGCACAGGTTTATAGAAGGAAGGAAAAGAAATGGATGAGGCAATGATTCAAGGTTGTTCTCTGCTCTGGACATCTCCAAGCATATAAAGAAGCAGACTGTGAACTGACATGATTAACAAGTCAATTACCCACTGGTAACTAACGCATTTAATGAGCCATTTATCCACTGGTAACTGTCTGCCATCAACACATAATAAATCATCAAATTCAAATGTTTGAATCTCATTCAAATAGAGAGACAATACGAAATAAAAGTGTCAAATTCAAATGTTTGAACTTCATTTAAATAGATGGGGAGAGAGATGCATGGTTCGGTAAAAATAAAGTGGATATGGTCTGCCAAGTGGCACACTATGTCACGCCACGGTCACGTGTTAGAAGTTACAAGTCACATGATTTTCCTTGCGAAAATACACGATATGTTTAGCCAAAGTCCTTCTCGTACCATCTCAATGCTATATGTTACATGTTTCAAAGAATGACAATGACTTCACCTTATAAATTACCTTCCCTCTACTTGGCTAGATAATATGGTACTAAACTATACATGATTTAGGATTATAGGAAAAAGGCCTCACACTCATGTAAGCCTATTTTAGTTTTGATTTGGAGTTAGGAAGTAATCTACATTAAAAATCAAACTTGTTGAGAAATAATGACAATAACCACCCATGTAATTCACGCAACCAACCAATAGAGAATTGACAAAGAACAATTAAGAGAGAACACCAGGAAATTAAAGTCTTTATTAATCATCAGATCTGTTCTTCATGTACATAGGCTTATCTAATTATAGTCAAAACCCCCTCAAAGGTAGATTCAGTATTTACCCATAACGCAACCTTCTAGGTTTTGTAACACTCCCTCTTAGATGAATACTGCGACATGAACATGCCTCATTAAAACTCCTAAAAATCAGTGAAAAAATGATGGAGAAAAGAGTACATCACATTCGTTTCTCATGTTGTACTTGTTGTCTTATTAGAAAACTTCACGTAAGAAACCCAATGGGAAAAACTTACTAAGGAAAAAAGAGTACAACACTTATCTTCAGGATTTATTATGATCTTTCAGATCATTATCATGTTCATCGATTGGACTTATATCAATAACTGGTAAAACCTTCAAGGTAATGATCATCAAGTCAATACCTCATAGATTAGACTAATGTCATGATTTTCTAAATTTTATGCATAACTATAAAGATTTAGCATATGCTCCCTCTGAAGACCACTTCCGGTGAAGTCTTATTATTCCAACGCCTTTAATACATTTTTAAAAAAAATATAGGCCAGTATATTGTGAGTATATCTACTGAATTACCACAATGAATAGTCTTCTAGAAATTTGTCTCACCATTCATCTACATAAAGAGACAATAAAATAATTCAGGAGCAATATACTTAACTTTCTAAAATACCACTTATCTATATGTGCAACACAAGAAAAAGTTATAATAATCAAGATATAGGGGTAATCAATTGCAATGCCACATTTCTTCAGGATATGACTTATCAAAACTTTTCAGGGTCTTAATATTTAGCAACCATCTCTAAGCAGTACTATACAACCAAAAGTCTATCATACCTTCCATTAGGGGAATCAATATAACCAGTCTTATTCAGGGTCTTAATATTTAGCATCACAGAATCAATATAACCAGTCTTAATTTTGGCACTTAGGCGATTAGTAAATTTTCCATTAATACTAATGTCTATAATACCTTCATGGTAATAAAGGATATTGCCACTTCATTAGTTTCTGGTAGGAGATGCACTTCTTATGTACTTATGTGGCACACTTCTGTTTTTTAGTTTCCTCACTCCATTCCCTCGGGTTTTGGATGGGTCCTTATCCACTTCTAGGAATCACATAATCATTGGTGTAATTTTAATCAACTGATTATTTAATTTCTCTTCAAGGAGATGTTCTCTATTCTAGGAGATATTTTTTCTTCTAGGAGATACTTTTTCTTCGAGTATGAGTTTATTAGGTATGAGTTTATTATATACGTGTTGCAATTTACTTTCCTATTGAAACACCGAGTCCTTCAAAGATCGAGCTTTAAGTCCTTCAGACATCCCATCAAGAATTTTTAGAATCCGATAACTGCATATCTTATTCATATTATCTGCCAGAGTTATTATATAACAGAACATTATTTCATTCATAACAGGAGAATATCGATCTCTATAGGGATCATTGAACCATCGCTTTCACCACCTCATTTTTTCATAATGACTCATCAAGTCTGAACTAATAGGTTTCAAGACTTTCATCTGCAATTATGGTTTGGCCTCAATTGCTTCCTTCCATTTTTACTTGATATGAACACTTCAAGTACTCGACTATGGACTTTGGTTCTAGATTTATGTTTTCATATGACAAAGTTTAGCAATTTTAGGAGCAAACTATTTGTCAATAACTTTTCTCCAAATATCTTCATATTTGAGTTTCTTTTAGTGTTAACCAAATCTTCATCATTTTTCAAACGAAAGCTTATTGGTCGTTCCGTGTTCCCAGTATTATAATATGTGAGCACCTAATTACTGAGGTTTTTATCTTCATGATGAGCCTCTTCATGAGGTATTTTACCTTCAATGTGAGTTCTCTTCTAGAGTATTTAAAGAGTATTTAACGATTATTTTGACTAGTGTCACTAGACCATAGATCCATAGGTATCCTTGTAGACTTTAGATCATTGACCAATAAGTCCACTTCGCAAAGATATACTATTTAATCCAGGGTATTCCAAACTTAGTAACGTATTTACTTCAAGTAAATTTTGTATAACTCCTCCATGCAATGGAAAAAGAAATCTAGCAATCTCTCTACTTCTAGTGTACAAGAGTATCAACTAAACTTAAATTTAGTTTGGTTAGCACGTGAACCTTATAGTAAAGATCTTTCTTCAGAAAAATATCATAGCATTCAAAGATTTTGAGCATTTCTCTCCCCCTGATGCCAAAATGCGATCTTACTTAATAGCATACTTTAAAAATCCCCTTAGTATAAACACATGATAGATAAAATTTCAGGTCTAATCTGATCCCAGTTACTGGTAGTGGTCCAAATGGTGTATGATATGGTAGTGATATTATATGGGAAATGATTAGTTCTTCTAATATGCACTAATCCTTGATTATATCAAGGTTCTTTTTCTTAATACAATGAGCTAAATATTTATTAATATAGTGGTATAAAAATTGCACATCTCTATTACTAGTAGATTATCCTAAACATCTGGTAGCTTATTAATCTACGACAATAGAAATATTCTAACTTCTTATATATTGCTTAATATTATGATCTAATTATTCATACTACGTTTTAAAATTTCAAGAATTCAAACATCAAGTTTTATGTTAGTGCAACATGTTTTGACCTAGTCAAAAGTATTATGTTTTGATAACATAATATAGATCTACAGGATGCTCTCAAGAGTATAAATATAACACTGCCACATAAAATATGACCATCATTTAATCTACATGTAATATAATATATTCTACTGCAGAACAACTTAGACCAAATATATTTATGGCATATGGAAAAATAATTATCTAATGCACAGTTTCAGCCTAGAGCAAAAGATAAGATGTGCTCTTCATGAGCAAGATCAAGCTCGATAAGAGTCGTATCTATACTATTGATGCTACTCATGTAGGAAAATGATATCTTAATAAAGTTAAGGGATAACTAGGAGAATACTACCAGTCTCCATATTGTTCACCATAAGCATATTTTTGCTTATAAATATACTTATTTATTAGTAACATATGGGTTACCTAAACTTAATCTAGAGACAATATGGTGCAAGGTGGAGTAGTACTTGCGTGCGAACTTCTAGTCCAAGAAACATAAGTAGATCCTGGCAAAGTACCTACAGCAATACCAATAATATTTTATAAGTTTGGCTATCCTTTCAGAGAAGGCCCTTAGGCCCAATGAACCAATCTAAATCATATAGTTTCTTTAGGGTAGAGTAAACACAATACCTCATAAACTACAAAATTGTTACCTTTCAGCAATAAAAGAGTACAGCTACGTCAGTGTCAGGCATGACAGTGGTATGACAATAAAATAAGTCTAGGTAATATAATTACAACCATTCGGGGAATATCCACTTAGTGATACCCAAAGACCTACAATATTTATGCAATTTCCTACATGCTTACTGCTAGTAAGTAATTTGAAGGGCATGAAATGAGTGCAAATAGTAAATATTGACTTTTAACTATTCAATAGATAATTTATTATTTTTCATATTTTTCCTAGCAATTTTTGGGATTTTCTTATAATTATTAAGGCATTTAAGTAATTTTCAGAATTACTAACCTATTAAATAAATCTTCAAACATATAATGCTAGGAAATAAACCATAAAAAATATGATGCTTCTAAGGTGTACTAAGTCAGGTTTCACAAATTTACGGAAGCTCATATACCTAAAAAACCATGTTTTTAGGATTTTCTAGAATTTTCTAGTAATCTTTAATGAATTTCTGCTAATTAATAGGCAATTTTCAGAATTATTAATAAGTACAAACAAAATACAAAAGAAAATAAATCCAGAAAACACAATAATGACAAAGGTGCTAACAAGATTGTAATGAAGCTCATATAATCTAGAAATAATTTCTTGGGAAACAAAATTCAGTCTACTGGACTTGTCCGCTATTTTAACAAACTTTAGGGTCAAAATTTGTAATTATTGCTGCATTCAGTAAATATTTTTGTAATTTGGCAAGATTTCAAGGGCTAAATTGAAAGAATGTCGACCGAACATTTTCTTTCTCCCCCTATTTTTTCGCTATTTGGGCTGAAATTTGGCCAGTGTGGCCCATTGGCCTTACAGCCCATAATGGCCGGTCACCAGGCTTGGCGGCGGCTCTAGCGGAAGGCGCAGGGGCGGCCGTTGGGAGTGAGGCGTGAAGACGGCCGGTGGGCGACGACTTGCGTAGCCCGATGGGCAGCCTCAAGCGTGGGCGGGAGGCCGGGCGTCGTCAGCTTGAGCGAGTGGAGGCCGACTGGCGGTGGCTATCCTCGGGTTGCCCCCAACGGAGAGAAGGCCGAACGGTGGTGGGTGGAGCCAATCACCAGCGATGTTGGGTGTCGACAGTGGCTGGCAACTTCATTAGCTTCAAGCGGCAGTGGCGGTCTCGGGCGACCGTGGTGGCCTCGGGTGGCCGTGACGGCTTTGGGCGACCGTGGCGGCTTCAGGCAAGTGGAGGCCGAGTGGCCTCAGTGGCGTGGCAGTCGTTTTTCGGGCGCGGGCCCGAAAACTGAGCGACAGCGACCATCCTCGGATGCGACGGCTTCCGACGGAAGGGAGCCAAGTGCCAATGCTCCGTCTCTAGTTGTGGGTGCAACCATAACAGTAGTGGCTTTAGGCATGGAGGTGGCTAGGTGGCTCCCAGTGGGCTTCCTCGGGCGCTGAGGCGGCATCGGCTCCCTGCTTCGGTCGGCAGCAGTGGGCTGGCTTTGGGCAATTGGAGTGCAGCACAGCGGCAGCATCGCAAGTGGAGTGAGGCTGAGCGGCACTCTTTCGGTCGGCGACGGCTTCGGGCACACCCGACGACGGTGACTCCCTCCACAATGTCGAATTCGTTTTTGTCCATTGCATTGCATGATTGTTTCAAAAAAGCCGATTTCAATCTACACTACTACAGAAATACTATTAGTAGACGCAACATCATAGACAGTTTTGTGAAACCGTCTATGTAGGGTTAATATCACAGACAGTTCTTGGTAAGAACCGTCTATGAAGTATCACAGACGGTTTTTATTAAAAAAATTGTCTGTGGTAATCCGGCTATATATTGATTGCGCCGCTCAGAACCACATCTGTCTTCAATTCGATCCAGATCTAGGTGCTCTCCTCCTCCTCCGAGTCCGTCGCCAACTTCCCCGAGCCCGACGCCGCCTCCGTCGACTCCGGTGTCCTCCTCCCCCGCGAGCCTAGCACCCTCCTCCCCCGACTCCAACGCCCTCCTCCCCCAAGCCCTCCTTTCTAAAACAAAATCGTCTCTAGTTTGGTTCTTGATGATTGCTCTCTCGGTTCTTTAATCCCTGTTACATGTAGATCTGTTATTCATGTTATTCATGTCACGTGTAGATCCTCGGTTCTTTAAGATCTGTTATTCATCTATAATCCTCGGTTCTTTAAGATCTGTTATTCATGTTTCATGTAGATGTTTCATGTAATTAAGAAAGAGAAGAATATTTATTTCATATAGTTGTTTCATGTTTCATATAGAATAATGAAGATCAATTAATTAAGATTTGTTTCATATAGTTCTTTCATGTTTAATAATCAGCAACATAGATTTGTTTCATGTTTCATATATAACAATGCATGTGTGATGTATATGCTACATTTGCTTCTTAATCATGTAATTTTATATTATTTTTATATTGATATATATATGCTACATTATGCTTAATTTTCATATATGAGAAGGCCAACATGTCATCCACTCATTCCTGGAACCACAATGGGAAGTGTTTACAGCGATGAAGATGACCAAAAATTTTAGAAGTGTAAATGCAGTGCACAAAGCTCTTCAGGCAAAAAATCACACACCCCCACAGACTCGGCACAGCTGGGTATGCGGATAAAATCCCGCAATGGATGAAGGAGGACGAGCAGGCAATCCTACAGGACACGGCCCCGCCATTTGCCACGATCCCGGATGAGCTCGAGCTCTTGCAGAAAGCGCTAAGTGTAGAATCCTCCCAAAGATCATTCCAAGCAAGTATGGAGAGAGATATACTCTCCGCGGCCTTGGAAAACAATGAGCACCCGGGTCAAAATTTTTGTGAAATACTTCAAAAATATCATTATACATGATACCTTCTAAGTGCAAATGCAATCGCTATGTTTTTATGGTATATGTATCTATCACTCCGGAATCGAGATCTTACGAAAGAAACATATCCATAATCGATGAACTTGTCAGGATGTACAAGTAATACTTGGATGGGCGATTGCCTGTTTATGATGGAAGAAAAGGCATGTTTACTGCAAGGCCACTACCATTCAAAGCCAAAGAATTTCTTGTCAAAACCAACTACACAGTTATCGGCCGATTAATCGATAGGTAAATACATTTTCTCCATATATAACTATATTGTACTCTTTCTTTCCTTCTGAATGACTAAGGCTAATCTTTTAGAATTACGTAGGTCGTTCGTCACGTACGTTGCAGAGGTATATGGCTCGACGAAATGGGCCAATCTTGCACAAATTTGAGGAGAGTACGTGTTCTTTTTTGTGGCTAAAGTCATAAAATCAGATAGAGAGTTCCACAACGTAGAATGATTTTCTTTGGGGTAAGATTGACCTTAATTATACATATGTATTTATTAATGGATATTTTATTTTATTTAAATTAATTGATTTGCAAAATGGATGTTTTTGTTTCTGAAATGAATTTAGATGTGAATTGGATGTATGTATGTACTTGTTGATCTGCTTGTTTCAGAGGACATGGCTAGCATTTCGTGAGACTAGCCAATAAAAAGAAATAGATTTAGGAGAAGAAAAGAATATCATAAATAATTTTTAACAAAAATTATCTGTGATATTTTATCGGTTTATAGTTAAAATCGTCTGTGATATTTAAATCACAGACGGTTCGAAAGTCGTATGTGATAACTTTTCATATTATTACTGATTCATCAATTCAGACAGCTCACGCAACCGTCTGTGATGATATTTTTCAACCGTCTATAATAACGTTTTTTTATGATAGTGTTATCTATGTCAATCGATCTAGATTAATCTACGAGATTGCAGTACCTAGTAGATTGATTACAGATGAAACTTAAGGTCGGGGTTGTAAATCCGTGGATGCACGCAAACGAACACCTCGATGGCGACATGTCCGTACGGTGTCCAAGTTTTAAACAGTGGAGTTTCTCTATGCACATCCTTCATCAGTGCATGATGTAGTAGTTCCTCGTTGTTATGCACCGTTGATCCTCGAGGCACATGCATGTCTTTTTGCTGTATTCCTGTCATTTCTAGTATTTGCGTTGGATCTCTAGCTCGAGTTCCGCACAATTACGGCTAAATGCTCTAATGCTTATATTAATATTTGAAAATACGGGTCCACCAAATAAATAGTGAGCTTGAATCATGCTTTCTCCAATATCGATTTGTATATGCTTGCTTCAATTTCTTTTAGAGGAGTAATTGTGATGTGTACTCGTGGACATCTTTTCTCATGCATGCATCGCATGTGCATGTCCCAATAGCTTTCTTAATCAACTCCAGTACGTTAGTAAACAGCGTGAGAATATCCTATGCTAACCTTCCTTATGGTGCTACCTCCATTTTACTTATATATAAAAGTTTTCAAAAATTCCTAAAAAATTAAGAGATATAGAAAGGACATATTCTGTAGCACCTGCATTGTATCTTTGGCTAAAATTCGACGCAATTGCAGCTAAATGCTATAATGCATTAATTAATATTTGAAAATAAGGTCCCACCAAATAAATCGTGTAAATTCTTCTCTTTTTCTCTAGATTGATGAAAAATTTTCTGGATTTTTCATATATTGTAGGTATTTCTAGCCCTTAAACGCTAAGAAAATACATTCAATCTGACTAGTCTTTTTATCGTTAGACTTAAATGGAAAAAGGCGAAACTAATATTCACTAAAATTTGTCTTTTTCGTTTCTCCCGATATACATCGCTTTCCCGGTTGAAATTTTGCAGGATGCTTACTTATATTATACCCTATCTAAACATTTTTTTTTAAAAAAAAGCATAACCATCCGTATCATTTTCCAAGTGGGAGTATGGGTAGGACGAAACATGCTTGGAGCACAACAAATGTTCTTGTTCTCTCCCTCTCTCTCTCTCTCTCGTCGTGTGAAGATTTGATCTTGAATAAAGACTACGTACCTTCCCAACATTAGATGCACCTGCCATGGTGAGAGAATCGAGAACCATGTTCTGATGGCTTAGCAGAACGAGAACGACAACACTGCAAGTTTATCCACGATGGCAATGGAGAATTCCATGGAAGTGCTTGGACCTTAATTGGCTGGTGATCAGGTTGCCATCGACGACAACTCTGTTCTTGCATTCGCTTTGGTCTCCAAGTTTGTTCCACGTCGCAGGATGGGATGTCACGGTGGATCGACGATGTATTTGAACCCTATTCTCCTCGCTTAATTGAACAGGCAGAGTTTCTGCCATCTGTTAAAAAAAAAGTTGGATAGGATGTAACCTTCTTTCCTGATGTAAAAACGGGATGTGCATGTTACACAAATGTTTCTGCATGTTTGTTCCAGTAGGATTTATGTTTCTGCATGTTTTTTTACAATTTACACTGTGACACACATGCACAGCCACTTTATTCCTTAATTATTTTTTCTCTCTGCGATTAATGGAGAAGGATGTTAGAAATAGGTCTAGGAGGTCTATTTTCATAATTTCAAAGTATTCATGGTTTAGTATCATATTACTAAGGCAAAGTAGGGGAGACTAATTTATAATGTAGAGTTCATGTCGCTCTTTGAATTATGGATAGAATGGTATGAGTAGGGCTTTGGTTAATCACACACACGTACGCACATGTGCGCGCGTATTTTCGAGTGAAAAGCGCGTGACTTGGCAGACCAAATCCACTTTTACTTTTGCTGAAATGTGCATCACTCTCTCTCTCTATTTGAATGAAACTTAAACGTTTGAATTTGGAGTTTTTATTGGGTTTGATGAAGGCAGTTACCAGTGGGTAAATAGCTGATTAAATATGTTAATTACCAATAGGTAAATAACTGTTTTTAATCATATCAGTTGTCAGTCAGTCTATATATATGCTTGGAGATGTCCAGAGTATAACCAAGAATCTCACTGCCTCCATTCTATTTCTTCTGTGAACTTGTGTTGTTGTGCTGCGCCGCCTGAGACTCATCGACTCTTCTTTCCTACGTGCACTGTGAAGAAAGGGAGCAGTATCTTCGAGTCGTTGCTGCCGTGAAGACCTGCACGGGGGCGGCAGTAAGGTTTCTAGATAGCGTACATCTGCGCAACCGCTCACTTCACTATGTCATCTATGTTCTACATTGTATCAAGGCTGCACTGCTTCCTATTCTTCATTAAGTCCAACAGTAAGTCATTCGCATGTTAGATCGACTTTAATACTGTATTTTCTTTATGTATTTTTCTAAAGTACAATAAATACCCTGTTGTTAGTTATGTATTTTGTATCACTAGTTTATTGTATTTGTCTTCTAGTAATATTTAAAATTAAAATATTATTTATATTTCCAACAGAGGAAAGGAAAAAAAATAGATTCTAAGATGTGTGAAGAGGTAACGGAGAACGGGTGGTCTGCGTTGCTTCTTGCTTGGGGCCTTCGCTTTCTGCGGGCTGCCTTTGAACTCTTCCTTTGCCCTGCCAAGAACTGTGGTGTTAGGCTTTTTGCCGATGCCGATGTACATAGTATGATTGATTCGTTTATATATTGGAAAATCAACTCCCTGTAGCTGATGATCCTATATTTCTATGGATAATACCTGCCATTCAGCTTGAGGGTAATGTTGTTTGCTTACCGCCAAGAACGAAGCTGCTAGGGTATTTCTGAGTTCAAGATCCCTTTTACTAACTGGATTAAAAGAATTAATAGATCTCTCCTGTCCAAAACGGGAATGGAGAGATGACTGATCCTGTAATGATAAAGAGGACCAGCTCTTCAACAAATAAACTATCAACCTCACAAAGGCTGAACAATAATCTCAAGTCATGCTAAGATTCTTTTGTACTTTCACTGAGGGTTAATGGGTTTTTCTGGTAGCCAGAGATTGTTTCACTAGTGGATGCCGAGTAAAAGGCCGGAACTATAAATGATTACACAAGTTGAACGATGCAACATCTCTTTTAGCACTTTATTTCGAGGGTAGATAGCTGAACTGCATGCAACTGAGATCAAGTAACGAATTCATCCCACGTGACCAAGTCCGCTCAAACGAAAAACTCAGTTTATACAGCTAACCAAATACTAACATGTTGACCATACTCATCAGTCAACACAACGCCGATATGTTCCTGAACGCATCTTTGTTATTTGCTCCTCGCCAACACATCCATATACATGGACTAGACTAAGCAGCTTCAACAAATCAGTCTACATAGACTAGACTAATCAGCTTCAACAAACCAGTCTACAGACTAACATCCAAAATTCATGAACAGTCGGACATCAGCTTCGCATCACATTCGTCTCAAACCTTTTTATTGCATTTGCACCCATTACGAGGAGTAAGTGTTATTGTAGTAACAAAGGAGAGTACATTCCACACCAGCTAAGAGCATGTCATACCTCATATTCACAAAAAGTCCCATCATACTCCAGTCTGACTAAGGGCATCTCCAATGGTCCTAGCTAACAACTAATTAGAAGACTTCCACATCATTTATATAGTACATACTAAAAGCTAGCATTCCAAAGAACTATCTATAAGAATAGCTATTTGATGCTTACATGCACACACAGTCATTTATAGAGGCTGATTCGTTTTGCGTTATAGACTAGAGATGAAATAGTAGCTAGTTGTTTGTGTTTTGCATACTCTCTTTCCTCTACATAGGATATATGCTGATGTGTACATGCAAATAGCTAGCTGACTCAGCACCATTGAAGATACCCTAATACATAGCGACAGAACTCATATGAAAACCATGGTTTTGGCCAGCTCAACGGCCCTCTCCCGACCAAAGAGTTTCTCCACGATGGCAAGCGAGAATTCCATAGAAGTGCCTGGACCTTGGCTGGTGATCAGGTTGCCATCAATGACAACTCTGTTCTTGCATTCGCTTTGGTCTGCAAGTTTGTTCCACATAGCAGGATAGGATGTAGCCTTCTTTCCCTGATGTAAAAACAGGCTGTCTTAAGTTACAAAAATGTTTTTGCATGTTTGTTCCAATAGGATGTTTCTGCACTTTTTTCCACTAGGAGTTAATGTTCATCTCGTATTATACCTTTAGCAGGCCATGTGGTTCGATGGCAATTGCTGGGGAGGCACATATAGCTCCATACAGTTTGTTTGCCTCAGCTTGCTTCTTGATCAAATCAATCAGTTTATCTGATTTGGCATATGCTTGGGCACCACCAAGACCACCCTATCAAAAAAGTGGAAGGTCATAAGATCTGATAGATATAAGTTACTGATTGATGGAAATTTATCTATCAAACTTACAGGTAACAAAATGAGATCATATTGTTGCTTAAGAGCATCATCCAACAGCACATCAGCAACCATCTTCACTTTCCTGGATGCAACAATCTCCAAAGTGTCTTCCACGGATGCAACAACAACATTTGCTTTTGCCCTTCGGAGAATGTCAATGATCATAGTTGCTTCCATCTCTTCTGTCCCATTAGCAATTGGTACAAGAATCTGAAGCAGAAAAACAAGATCTTGAGCTATGAAATAAAACAACACAAAATTGGAACTCAGTGTCTAGAGCAATTTGCAAATAATAGAAAGCAGACAGGCAATGAAGGTAAGTGTACCCAAATAACCACGTCAAACATCAATACTGCTTAACAACATAAATGAATTGCTGGTTAAAAAAATAGCACTTTAACTGCTGGCTAGTGGGCTACTGGGCCAATGTAATTTAATCTGTAATCATGCGCTAATGAACATTGCATAACTGATGTTTCATAATGAACATTGCTACCTGAGGTTTCACCAGGAATCACAAAATCATATATAGTATGACATGAAACAAAAGCAAATGAATGCTAAATGGAACACATAGGTTTCATAATGAACATTGCATACCTGAGGTGCTTCTCCAACATTCCAACTAGTTGAATTCAGCTCCTTAATTGGAAACTCCACACCATGCTGAGGACGCATAACCTAAACAGATGTAATCACTTAGTTGATATGTACACAACAGCTGTGAGAAATACGACAACAATACCTAAAAAGAACAAAGGAAGCCAAGAGAAAATTGCAAGTGTTAACAGAAAGCAACTATTGCATGGAAACAAATCTATCGAATTCATAAGTCCAGGAAAGTTATAAACAAAAACACATCCAAAACATTCTGCAAACCACTGTAATAACTAGTTTCAACTAGGATGTGGATCGGAAGGTTTAAAGACCAGGTAAGTTCTTTATATTCCCCAAATGGAAACTGTTCAGAATAGAATTACACCCAGTTTTAGCATAAAACTACAACAATAAAGAGAGTCGGAGATTCCATCATGAACCATCCTCTGAAATCAACTAATAATGACATCTTCCTGTAAATAATGATTTCACACAAGACTAAAGATACTTTGCCTGGAACAAGTGTATGTAATTTACGAAAGAAGATTCAATGTGAATGATTTCTTCAGACATGACAAGATAAATCTTTTTTATCAGATCTGCAGGGAAAAGTGCAATTACCAAACAAGATGATGAACAAGAAGTTTCATTCCTACATAATCTAAATTATGAGAACAAACAAACCAGGACTTCTAGGGCCTAGGCCTAACAACAACCAAAATAAAATAGCCTTCCATGAAGAAACAACAGGGCATTGTAAAAATGCCCAGTAGAGCACCATCAACATGTGAACTATTTTTTTCCAGAGAATATTTCTGCAATGGACATCTAACAAAATGCATTGCTGAAAAATGTATCCTATGTTGGAAATGATTCCTACCATCGGCCCAGCAACTTCATCAGCTTTTTCTTTGCCATATAGTTGTTCCACAAGAACAACAGAATACTCCATGGCTGTTCCTGGTCCACGGCTGGTCGCGCACTTCCCATCAATTTGCACCCTTGATTCTACAGCTTTCACCTCTGAAGGAAGCTTGTCCATGAATGAAGGATAACAAGTTGCCTATCACAAAAGCTAGAATGAGCTTCACCCGAATGAAATGTGATAATACTAGGTATTCGAAAAATGAATAATGGGTGAAAAGACCACCTTCAAGCCATTGAGCAAACCCCATGTTCCTAGGGCCATGGCTGGTGCAGCACATATTGCAGCATAAAGCTTGCCCTTCTCTACATGCTTTTTAACCATGTTCTCCAAAAGTTTGCAGTCCCTAAAAGTGGAAGACCCAGGCATCCCTCCCTGAACAAAACACAACCCAAATAAATCCAAAAGTCAGAATTAAGCATAAGTTCATGGATTTCAACAACTTTTGGGGGGGTAAACTGAAACTCATGATCCCCTTAATTGTGTATAGTACGAAAAGGAAACTGCAAGAGTCACAAAAGGGGAACATGACCACAAGTAGCACATATTTACAACAATAAATCTGAAGGTATTAGGGATGGAAAGTGAAAATTTGACTTGACATGGAGCAGATACTAGTAAAAACCATGTCTATTATGTTTTATTGCAGTTTTAATTAGACATCAGATTAGATATGGATCTTAGTTAATTGGATATAAATCTTAGTAAGCAAATGCATGAATCAACTCCTGAAGAAAAAGATGATGTAACAAGTAATTGATGAATCCCTCTATCTGATTTAAAGTTCATACTTCACAATGACTCTACCAAATCCTCACAATATTTGGATAGCAGTTAACAGTACCTGTTTATCAGACTAAGTTATTTTAGGATCGGACCCATCCTTTTTCTTTAAGAAGCGGATTTGACTCATCCTGCAAATAATCTGCAACGCTTCCATCCCAAGTAGGTCTATTTCACTGCCTCTACATTTCTCCTCCAGTTGATCAAAAGGTGCATGATCATTACACCCAACAATTAATCAAGAGATTTTCAGGATTGTTTGTTTTTAGTGGAGGGGCACAAGCAGAAAGAACTACACACAAACAAACAATATAATCGAAACAACAACAACAGACTTGAGACCGAAGTGATGGAAGTGCCATGATTTTCTCTCCATGGATAATAGTTGGAGGTGGCAGATCCACAGAACCACAGCAAAGAATCCGGTTCAGCATAGGTACTTCAAGGAGCTAGTAAACAATGAAGAATTCCAATTTTTAGCTTCTGAAATAGCGATGCTTATCCTCCTCAATCCGGAGAAGAACAATAGAATTCCAATTTTTATGTACGAAGCTTTAGTTCATCTGATCCCTAGTTTGCATCAGGAAAGACTACGGATATGATTTGTAACATCGATAAACATTTGATGCCTTCATTAGATAACCAGATGTGCAGTCCTTTACTATTTTACCACCAACATAGAGTCAAGAGACTGCACTACTCGGCATCTAATTTTGCTCGGGTACAGTTCATTTCACTTCTCCTGTTTTGTCCAATGAAAGGGCGTTCATTTCACTTGTTCTGCATACGAACAGATGGTCCGAAGCCACCACAAATAACCCCACATCGCTTCCATTCCCAGAACAACAAAGCATAGAGGTAACTAGTACTGTGACGGCGAGCAGGTAGGTCACTCACGGGGAGCGAGATGAGGTCGAACTCGGCATCGGCGAGGTCGGCGAGAAGCGCGTCGGCGGTGACCTTGACGCCCCAGGCCGCAGCGACCTGCGCTGCTCCGGGCTCGACGGAGGCGACGGAGACGTCGGCCCCCGCACGGCGGAGCACGTCGATGGTGATGACGGCCTCCATCGGCTCCGTCCCGTTCGCGATTGGCACCAGCACCTGCGGAGCAGACCACAATTAGGGAACCACACTAAGCCTTGCCACGCAGAGAGAGAGAGAGAGAGGTAGGGAGGGACTGGGGGAAGGTGTAAGATGATTGCTTGCCTTCTTTGGAGGAGGAGACGACGCCATGGGCTGCGGGGAGGAGGATGCGAGCGCGCGGGTTAGGGTTTGGAGGCGGCGGAGGAGAGGAGGCGGGGGGGAGGAGGAGGTGGAGGGAGTGGGTGGGGTTTGCAGAGCGGAGGAGACGAGTGGCCGCGTGGCCATTTCTTTCGGTGCTTCTTTCCTTGGGCTTTGGTGGTGGGTTGTTCCAGAAGCGCGGACACGTTGGGCGCCCTGTGGATATGGCGGTTGTCATGTGCGCTGTAACCGGAGTTCACCGGTTAGGGAGCATGGGCCGTTGATTCGGGTGGCCTGAGCTGCCGAGCATATCCGCATGATATCCGGGCCGTTGATTCGGGTGGCCTGAGCTGCCGAGCATATCCGAGGGTCAAGGAAAAAAGGTTTAAAGGAAACAAACACCGGCAATATTGTCCAACTCATCCACAAGAAGTCATCCGTTTCCTAATGTCATCCATAACATTCCACCGTGACCACCGATGAAGTCAGGATTTAAAAATAAGAAAGCCAAATAACTTATACAATATAATTATATTTGATAAAGAGGGTCAAATATTACTAGCGATAATAAAATTCTTTAAAATATAGATGGCTTTGGTATAAATTTATCAAACCATAAGGAGGACTCGTGACCAATGCTCTAGAGGTCCAAATGGGAGCCAAGCCATGGCCTAGGGTGGAGAGAGAGGGAGAAAAAGTGGTGGCTTCCATAGTGTTAAAACTCCTTGCAAAATTAGGAAGAGGGAAAGGGAAAAAGCATTGCACCTCGTTGCCTCGCCAAATCGTGCATGGTGGGTGCACAAGGAACTCGTTGGAGGCAACTAATGGGACGACAGGCCCTGCCGGAAGATAATATCAACGATGATTGGATTTCCCATGCGGTGGTGGTGGAGTAATGTAGGATTGGTATGGCAACAAAGTGGAGGTGAATGATACCTTCAAATTTTTTCTAAGTATTTGACGATCCTTTACTTTAATAGCTATAAGAAACTATGAAGATAAAGAAGCCAAAAATCTGAAAAATTACGCTACTACAGATATTTTAGATCAGTGAACAATAAAAAAAACATTACTATTTCAAATCCACAAATTCATAAAACTTTTGATTCGTAATCCAAAAGATATGAAACTTGACCCAAGTCTAGATCATGACCGTAATAACCTATCACAACTAAAAATATTAAAATAACTTAAGAGAATTCATATCTTTTGGTTCGTCAAACTCTACTGCACCAAAACCAGGTCACCAGGTCAAAACATAAAATTGAGGTAACTCTCAAACGAAAGCTCCAAATCACTTCAAATTTGGTATGTACCTTCTTCATGAGATCATGAACATATTCTAATCAATGATCAAGAAAATCATTGCTAAAGTTATAACATTTTTCTGTTTGAAGGAAGGTTTCACCAAAATCGGTCAAAAAACAAAAACGGCGAATATGGCTTGCTCGTGAGTGATTGATGACTAAGATGACTCTAGATGTGTTCCCACATGCCATAATAAGCAAAAACACCAAAGAAATCGATGTAAAAATAGCTGGATCAAAAAATCACTCGAAGAGACCAAAAAGAGTAAAAATCGTGTTCTTCATGAACATGCCAACCAAGTGGCTATATGGGTGTAGGTTGATTTCAAGAGGTTATTTCTATCTTTACACGTCCTTGGTATAGAAAGATCAAGAAAGGAAAGAGAGAATAGCAAAAACCAACTAAGTCAAGAGCAAATTAATCAATACAAGAGGAATTCATAGAGAAAAATAAAGATTGATGTATTGTTACTTAAGGATAAAGATTTTACAACCACTCCACTTGAAAGATACGAGAGGACACCACTGCACTTAACTTCTCCTAAAGCCTGACCCTAGAACTCTTAGTCACATTGAGAGGATGGTTGGATGATTAACAATAAGTCTCCATCCTAACTTATTAAATAGATGGATTAGCCAACCCCATCTAACTTTTAGTGGATACTATACACTAGCACATATGGGGAAAATCCCCCACACGCAAAATTTAACTCACACACTATACTTGTGCATGCTTTTCAAAGTGTATAAACCCAAATCCGCTAAATCCTTATACTTAACCCAACTTGATCTTCTCGACTTCTACTTGACTTAAACCACTTTTCCAAGCTCCGCTCAAGCGCCCTAATTTAGATCCAAGGTAGTTTCCTATCAAAATACCCTTTCTTGATTCAGCCTTTATCTTCCATTGCAAACAGTCACCATGCTTGCTACATGTAGATGCATCACTGGATTGCCACACGTTGGCTGCACCAAAACCGGGTCAAAACCTAAAATTGAGCTAACTTTTCAAACAAAAACTCTAAATCACTTGAGATTTGGTATGCACCTTCTCTAGAATGTTAGAAACCTTTTCTAATCAATGATCAAGAAAACCATTGTCAATGTTTTGACATTTTTCTATTTGAAGGAAGGTTGTACCAAAATCAGTCAAAAAAACAAAAATGATGAATATGACTTGCTCGTGGGTGATTGATGGTCAAAATAGCTCTAGATGTATTCTCACATATCACAACAAATAAGAATACCAAAGAAATCAAAACAAAAATTGCTAAATCAAGAAATCACTCGGAGAGGCAAAAAGAGCAAAAATCATGTTTCTTCATGAACTTGCCAACCAAGTATCTAAATGAGCGGAGATTGATTTTCAAACGTTATCTATACCATTTACATGTTCTTAGCATAATAAGATCAACAATAAATCAATCAACACAAGAAAGATCCATGAAGATGAATAAAAATTGGTGTATTACTACTTGAGAATGAAGGTTTTACAGCTACTCCACTTGAAGGACAAGAGAGCACACCACAGCACTCAACTTCTTTTAAATCCTAACCCTAGAACTCTTGGTCACAATCAAAGGAGGGTTAGATAGTTAACTATAGGTCACCATCTGAATCCATTAAATAGATTGGCTAGGCAACTCTATCTAACCCTTAGTAAATACTATCTACTTAGTATATTTGGGAAAAACCCGATAACCCCACACAGACGGGTTTTAACTCACACACTACACTTATGCATGCTTTTAAAAGTATATAAGTCCTTAGCCTTAGCCTTAATCCAACTAGATCTTTTTGGCTTCTCCTTGACCTAAACCATCTTCTCAAGCGTTGCGGTTTTGGTCCAAGGTAGTTTCTAGTATTTTAGTGAAACTACCAAAAATACCCTTTCTTGATTTAGTATTCATCTTTCATTGTAAGAAATTACCATGCATGTCACATGTAGATGCACCACTGGCTTGCCACGCATCGGCTTCACCAAAATTGGGTCAAAATGTAAAATTTGAGTTAACTCTCGAACAAAAGATTCAAATCACTTCAGATTAGGTATGCACCTTCTATAGGATGTTAAGAACTTATTCTACTTAATGATCAATAAAATTGTTGTCAAAATTTAGACCTTTTTTCGTTCAAAGGAATGTTGTACCAAAACTGATCAAAAAACCAAAAAGGTGATATGACTTGTTTGTTGGTGATTGATGGCTAATATGACTCTAGATGTGTTCCCACATGTCACAGCAAGAAAGAATAGCAAAGCAATCGATTCAACAACAGTTAGATCAAGAAATCACTTGTAGAGGCCAAACAGAGCAAAAAAATCAAGTTTCTTCATGACTTGCCAACCAAGTGTATATATTTGAAGGATCGGAAATGGCAACAGAGGGGGGGTGAATGATGCCTTTAGAAAAATTACCCCGAGTATCCACAATACTTCTCTTCCAATAACTATAAAAGTTATGAAGCAAGAAGATTAGAGCTCACACAAACTAAAAAGAGACCACTAAACAGAGAGTAAAAACAATTTCAGCAAGCAACAGGATATGATAAACTTTGCCTTAAAAGAGAGAATCAAAAGCTGCAACAGACACTTGCACAAATCAGATTAAGCCTGAGAAAACAAATCCCAACTCTATTGACTTGAAAGCTTGTAAGAGAGCAAATGCGAACTATGACTAACTAAAAAGACAGCCTGCTGGTCGAAATATATATATATATATATATACACACACACACACACACACACACACACACACACACAAAGAGAGAAACTAGCAAACAATCAAATTCTTTAGAGAGGGAACTGAGCTAGCCGAAAAGTACAAGAGGCAAAGACTTACACCTGCAGCAATAGAACCTGGAACTTTGTTGAAAACAAGAACTACTGAAGTGAGGAGTGCTGGCCGAAAGTTGTGCTTGCTGCTGCTGCAAAATTAGCAGGAAAAACTACCAAAAACACTACGTGCTGCTGTCCACAACTGAAAATGAAATCAAAAGCATGTACTGCCGAAGGGAAACAAACTACACCCAAAAAACATCATAACCGAAAGGTTCTTTCTCTCAGAAACAAAGACACCGAAATCGTCAAAAATTGCAGCACTTGCGATCTCAAAAGGTGACAACTTGCTCTCCAGAACCTGCACAAAGAACTACTGCAACCTGACCAAAGCTACTGCAGAAAGAGAGACAAGAAGATGCATGCAAGAAGCAGGAACAGAGGCTGCCGAAACCTCAAATGAAGAGCCGACTGCAGTCTCAAACCAGAAATGCACAAGAACCGAATGCTGTAGCCGCCTATCCAATGAGAGAACTACAAATTGCAATGCGAACAAAGCTACAAGAAGCAACTAAAACACCCAAGAAAACTGCAGTAAACATAACACACGCACTGCTGAAAAAGGGAACCGAAAAGCAAGAGAACCTTCTGCTGATTGCTTCACAACCGAGAGCATGAAACCCAAAAAGTTGCAGCACTACAGGACAGCAACCGACCAGCACTGGACATCTTCTGGAAAATTGAACCAGATGCTGGACTCGACAACAAAAAGGAACAAAGTGCAGCCGGCTGAAAATCGAAGCAAGACATGTAGATCAACTAGTCGAAACATGCAGCACATACACCCACCGAACAGGCATCACAGAGAACAGCACCTGCATACCAGCTGCAGACTGAACCGAAAGAATCAAGGCTACAGACCAAACTGGCCAAACCTACTGCTGGTTGCAGCAGAGAAAGTAGGCATGAAAAATAGACAATAAATTCTTGAGATCAATTAGCCTTGTGCTTTCAGGAACACATTAGCCAAATAGCTTTGAGACCTTTCCGGTTCATAGCACTTGCATGATTTTAACAAAAACAAAAATAACAAAAGGGTTAGCTTCTTGCTAACCAAAAAGGCTATAGAAGAAAGATGATTGCTACTTGCTAGATATCAAGGAGAGGACAACTAGCGCATCGCAACCTAATAGATTTTGAGTATTGAACCAAGAACACAACTAATTTTCAACCACGAATTGTGAAAACATAGGAGCAACCAAATTGCTTTCGGGATGAACTAGCCAAAGCGCTATGAGATATATCCTGCTCAAAGCAAATATATACACACATATATATATATATATATATATATATATATATATATATATATATATATATATATATATATATATATATATATATAGCACTAGAACAAGAACATTAATTAAAAGGAGAGCAAGTAAATAACACACGATATAAAACAAGCATGTTCATATTGAGACAAAGAGCGATGAATGTTTATATTAACTCTTCCATGTCTCATCCAAGAACACCCACAAGGAGAGAATAAAACATTAAAACTTGCATACAAATTTTCTCTCCCAAGAGCACAAGCATTAGGAAACCCTAATACTCGTACCCATTTCTATCTCTCTCTCTCAAGGTGCACTTCTTCACCTAGAGAGCACCTCTATTTATAGCCTCCACTAATGGGTTTAGTAGCCTACTTTACCCATTAGGTCACACCAACTCTCCACTAATGGGTTTACACACATTATACCCATTAGGTCATAATATCTCTCCACTAATGGGTTTACACACATTATACCCATTAGGTCACAACACCTCTCCACTAATGGATCATTTCCAAATAAAATCCGCTTCCGTTTGTACAGCTTTGCGTATTTTCCAAAACGCCCCTCCTGCACCTTCCTGGAAGCTTCCTCGAATCTTGCCGCGCACGCCTCGCAGTTACCTCGAGTCCACGTCGTCTTCGACACATCCCGACTGTTCCGACCTCAGCGCCACCTGCGCCTAGTCCAGTCCTTCGTGTCTTGCCACGACTCCACTCGACATCCTGTAGTCACACAGACAAGAAAATATATTTCATAGCACCGCACCAGATGATTTAAATAAATATCTGCGTCAGTAATTAAAATAATGCCCGGAACAAACTCAGACTTTAGGACACGAGTCAATTACTCATCACACAACTGGGGCTACCACCACATGGTCTCTCAATCTCCCCCTTGATGAGTATATTGACAAACTCCGAAAAAGCATATATAAAGTTGAGTTTGAGAGTCAAATATGGTCTAAAAGAAAATCAAGGTAACTAAGACCATATCGACAAAAGAGAAAACTGGAGCAAAAACTGAAAGAGCAAATTTTTCTCGCAAAGCTCCGTAAGGCTTTTCTCCAAAACTTCTCCCCTTTTGGCAATAAAATCATCAAAATGCATGAGAGAATAGAATGACTTGTGTGTTCTTTATTTTAAGTATTTGGAGCCATGAAGATTATCCATAATGATTTTGCGAGTATTACACCAAGCCATAATTCATAAGAATGCTATCAAGATCATGACGATTTATGTATAGAAAAGCTAAACCAAATAAGTCATAATCTGAAAATTTATCCAATTTCTTAGCATGTCAAATCAAACATGATTACAGTCTAGCTAAAGGTATCCAAGGATGATGCAAGCCATGTCAAATAATCTAAGTGAAATCAAGAAACTAATATTGAGCCATTTTAGAGTGCTATAAGTTCATTTTTTTAATACTTGGTCTTTTTGTGAATAAGCAAATTTAGCACACTTGACTATTTCGAAAATTATGTTTGGCTTTATCTTAGCAAAGCGAGTTTCGACTAGGAGCCATCCACAACCGCCTCCTAAGCTTCAACCATTTTCACAATTCTTAGCCATGTGCTAGATCTCAAGCCTTATGCGATCACTCCAAGCGAGAAGCTTAAGGAAATGATCTTGGTCAACCAAAACTCCCCGAGTTCATGCCTAGTGCAATGGCAAGCCGTCTCATGAGAGTGAATTGGTGAGATCAGTTTTTTCGCACAAAAAGAGATCATTTTGCTTTTGTTGCAATTAGTCCTTAGACCAAGGAGTTAATGATAATTCATGCTTTATAAAAAAGACTAACATAGCTCAATCTAACGCTCAACAAAGATTCAAGATTCAACTCAACCTATTTGACATGGCGTAATCATAAAAGGATAACTAAAAATAGACTAGTCTCAAGAACTACCATGACATGAATTAATTCAAGTAAAGCCCTTTTTTTTAATTAGCTTATCATGGCAACGACTAGACTACACATATAAAGTCATGATAAATTTAGCAATTAAGCACAGATCATGGCAAGATGTAATGCAGTGTAAACAGATCATATAAAGGATAATAATCAAGGCTCCATGTAGTTATATTACAATGCAAACTGAAATGCAAGAAAGTCCAGCTCCCCCTCAATATGAAATGCACTTTTAGTTCAAGTTGAGTTATGTCAAAATTAAAATCTAGAAGCTCCCAAGTGAACTCCCCCCGAACCAAAGCAATAAAAACGAGAAGCTGGCAAAGAAAATCCAAACGGGTAGTCCTTAAAGCATAGAAAAGATATAGAGGATACTATAGCTTAGATAGACTCTCGTCTACCCCATATGACTCTAGGACTATCAGCTGACTGTCTAGCACACACACTAGAGAGCAAACACGTACCCTGTCTACCCGAGGATGGCCCAACCCTCGCTAGAACCTACAAGCTGTGAGTGAGCTCAACCTAGTGTGATAAGAAACAACTAATAAGCAAAGATCCTAGAATCACAAGATAAGAGCAAGTCTAAGCTACTAGACAAGAATACCACTCTAACCTATGCTAGAAGGACTAACCCCAATGCACCCGAATGCTATGCAATGAGAAAGGAGTAAGAGCATAATCAATATAATAAAACAAGAAAGCATAAAGCTCCCTCACAACAGTCCATAAGGACAAACCACCCCAAGCTCTCCCAGTAGAGTGAAAACCTAGAGCTATCCAATGGCTTGGTAAAGATATCACTAGCGGTGGTCACTCTCACAAACCGAGCACTATATCACCCTTCTCCACATGGTCTCTAAGAAAATGATAACGGATATCAATGTGCTTGGTCCGGAGTGCTTTGCACCTGGGTTCTGGCAATGTTAATCGCAGAAGTGTTATCACGTAAAAGTGAAACACCGTCGATAACTAACCCAAAGTCCCGCAGGTCGGCCATCCAGAGAATCTGGCTGCAGCAACGTACTCGGCCTCTGCGGTGGACTGTGCAACACTGGACTGCTTCCTAGATGACCAAGAGACAAGAGAAGTGCCAATGAATTGGCAGGTGCCAGAAGTGCTCTTCCGTCTCATCCTACACCAAAGAAAGTCGCATCGGAGTAAGCTCGAGGAAAGACAGAAGATGAAGAGTACCGATACCATAGTCAATGGTAGCTCGAAGGTACCGAAGATGCGCTTCACCGCTGACGGTGAGATACGCGAGGAGAAGCTCGAAATCGAGCACACGCACACACGAGAGAAGTGTATGTCGGTCTCGAGGCGTTGAGGTATAAGAGGGAACCGATCATGCTTCAACTCCTTCGATCAACGGGCTCGCCATCTTCATCCGGATCAAGTGAAGTCGTTGTCGCCATCGAGTAGATCTTGGCTTGCCATCACTCATGTCAAAGCGCTTCAGAGGTCTCGAGTGTACTTGCCCTGATGCAAGAAGGTACCCTCCCGAGACTGCTTGATCTGGAAGCCAAGAAAGAAGCTCAACTCTCCCATCATGCTCATCTCAAACTCCGAGCTCATGACATCGGAAAACTGAGAAACTAGAGCATGTGAAGAGCCGCCAAAGATGATGTCATCCACATAAACCGACGAGCAGAAGATCGCCATGCCTGGCGAATGAACAAGGTCTTGTCTACTTTACCCATCTCAAAATCATGACTCAACAGGTAGGACTTAAGCCTCTCATACCAAGCTCTAGGGGCCTGCTTAAGTCCATACAAAGCTTTGGAAAGCTTGAAGACATGGTTTGGATATTTGGGGTTTTCGAAACCAGGAGGCTGTCAGACGTAGACCTCTTCCTCAATAAAGCCATTGAGAAAGGCACTCTTGACGTCCATCTGTAAAGCTTGAAACCCTTAGAAGCCGCAAAGGCAAGCGAGATTCTAATGGCTTCAAGTCCGCTCTGAGGGCAAAGGTCTCTCGAAATCTAGACCTCAACACGGGAGTACCCCGAGTTACCAGCCTAGCCTTGTTCGAATAACCACTCCATCCTCACTCTGCTTGTTCTTGAACACCCACTTAGTCCCAATAATATTGTGACGCGCGGGGCTCGACAAGCGACCAGACCTTGTTTCTCTCGAAATTTTCTAACTCCTCATGCATGGCATTGACCCAAGACTCATCAGAAAGAGCATGACAAACATCCTTGGGCTCAAAAGAGGCAACAAAGGCAGAGTGGAGACAGTATGAGACGTGCTGACTTTGAGCGTGTAACGCGCCAAAGAGATCTCCAATTATCCGCTCAAGGATGAGCTTTCGGATATGATGGGGAGGTCTGGATGAGAAGTAGTGGCCTCTACCTCATGAGCTGATGAGGTAGGAACAGAGCCACTAGCTCCTGAGGATGCGGAAGGAATGGGCTGATCTCCTTGAGGTACGGTGGTGGAAGTAGGCACCTCAAGGGGAGGAGAAACTGAATCGGGTAGACAACCCTCATCTTCATCCTCCTCATCATCCACAAAGATGGGTTTGGACTGCGCTCATCAACTCGAGATGTCGGGCCTAGTCCCTGACCGCCTCATCGAAGGTCACCTCGCAGTCTCTACCATTTTACTAGACTCGCAGCCTGCACCTATAAGCCCGCGAAGAAGTCGAGTAACCGGAAAAATTCCATCACAGAACGTGACTCGAACTTATCTAGGTTCCTGACTTGAATAAAACACTTGCAACCAAAAACACGAAAATGAGATACGCCTGGGCTTTCGCCGTATCTCAACTCAAAAGAAGTGCGATGCAAGTGTGCCTCGAAAAACTCTGCTTGAAACATGGCACGCGTGGCTATTGCCTCACCCAAAACTTCCTAGGTGTAGAATACTCATTAAGCATCGCCCGGCCATCTCGACTAAGGTACGGTTCTTCCTCTCCACAACGCCATTTTGTTGGGGGACGATGGAGAAGAGAACGGTGCTCTACACCGACTCATCGCAAAACCTCTCAAAGTAGGAATTCTTGAACTCCGTGCCATTGTCACTACGGATCGCTCGTAAGGCACCGGAAGCTCAATAGAAAGCCTCCGAGCATGCACTCGAAAATGTGTAAACGCCTCATCCTTCGAGGCTAAGAAAAACACCCAAGAGTACCTCGAGAAGTCATCAACTACGACAAGAACATACCACTTCCCTCCCGCCGATCGCACTCTAGTGGTCCAATCGTGTCCATGTGGAGCGGTGTCCGTGCATCGGTCATCGTGGATCGTGACCGAGGATGGGAAGTGGCAACCATCTTGCCGTGCGCGGCAAGGAGTGCAAACAAGATCATTGACCATCTTGAGCTTGGCGGACCACGAATGAGATCGTGGCGCTAACTCGGTCAAATGATCAAATCCAATATGACCAAGTCTCCTATGCCGAAAGAGAGGTCGCGGGAATCGAAGCAACTAAACACCGAGAGGATCACCGTAAGACTCGTAAAAATCAGCACGAAAGATCCTCCCAAACGAAATCCCGCAAACCGGACTCACCCAAGAATCAAGAATTTTGCAATTGTTTTTCTTAAAGCTCACCTCAAAGTCGCCATCGGTAAGTCGAGAAACGGAAAGCAAATTATATTGCAGCTTACTAACCAAGGCAACATCTTTTAAAACAAAAACTCATTAATGCAAGATCGCACCTTTGGCGATGACACGCCCGTAAGAAGCATCTCGAAGGTGATCGTCTCATCACGGAGCACGGCAAGGGAAGAAAACCAACGAGAATCTCCGGCCATGTGTCGTGAACACCCGAGTCTACGAGCCAAACCTTTCCTTCCTCGCCCGCGAACTCGAGTCAAACAAAGAGTAAAGTCTCGGATTGGGGTAAATCAATAGTGATTTTGGCACCCAATATCTTGAATAACACGCCGAGCGATGAAGTAGTCAAACACGATCGACCTCTATCTACCCTACGCTCTGTCACTCAAAGCGTAAGGTCTAAGAGCGGACTCCAAAGTCGTTGCCGGGTCCGATCGCACGGAGAGCGAGTCGGAGTGCCAACAACACGCCGATCTCGCCGCGGGTAGTTATCTCGATGGAAACGAGATCTACCCTCGTGACGGCGGATATCATGACCTGGGCAAATCGAGGACGAAAATCGGAAGAACCAGAAAAACCAAGTCCTCGATCTTGCCGAAAAGCATCAACAAGAGCAACCTTAGACCTCGTGGCTGGTCCTAGGTGCACTCGTGGTCCGGGTCGACCACGAATACGCCTAAGAGCTGCAACACGGTCTCTCTGCGCAACTCGCACGCTCAAGCATCGATCGATCATATGTCCATCCTTCGGCGAAGGTGCAATGAAACTTCACCCCGTGAGAGGCCGGTTGCGGGTGGAATCACCTTGTCGTCGAAATCCCTTGGACAAAGCCCGCAGATTTAAATTTGACTTTTTCACCCGGGCTCGCCTCGATCACACTGGTGCTATGGGTCCGAGCACGGCAGTGGATGCTTCCTCATGTCCTCATAGAAATCATATCCTAGACCCTGATTAAATCTGCAAATCTTAGATTGGTCTAGAATAAGATTGAGCTTCTTCTTGCCTCCTACAAATCTCTCGAGAGTGTTCATAAGATACTGACACTCCCGAAAGAGAGAGGTGCAAGAAGAGCAGGAGAAGGGGGAACACACAGAGGGTAAGGAAGCGGAAGAAGAACCAACAGTAGAGGAAAGAATGGCTTGTGCACGCACAGCCGACTCTGATGGGACAGTCCTACTACTAGCAGGTTGGCTCCCGTTGCTAAGCGTCTCTACCTTACCCTTGGGCTTCTCCCCAACACTAGCACACACATTACAACAAGATTGTGGCTTCTCTAGTAAATCCTTGGTTAGCTTCACACATTTTTCTTCCAAAACAATCAAGTCAGATTTTAGTTTATCACAATTTTTACATGGTGAGCTAACAGGATCCTTAGAAGCATATTTAGCTATTTTCTTGTTGTAATCAATCATTTCTTGGAATTATTTAGAAACAGATTCAAGTTCAGCAGTTAATTTAGGACAATTTAAACATGAAGCAGTTGGCTCAATCAAAGAAGCATGCAATTCAGCAATTTTATGATCTGCTCTTTTTAAGTTCATTTTTAAGTTATTGCAATTTTCACAAGTTTCAGGCAGATCAATAAGCATAGTGTAAAGACCTCTAAAAGCATTATCCTTATCCTCACATGAGGTGCAAGAAGTAGTCTGAATATTAGAGGAAATAGAAGCAACCCTACTCATTTCTAGTTCAAGAAGCGCACTATCATTCTTCACCTTAAGCAAATCAAGCTCAAGTCAAACTATCATGAGAGATCCTTAGCTTTTCCATATCTCCAAGCAAAGAAGAACATACATCACATTCGTCACGGAGGGAGCAGATATAAGTGAAGTAAACTCCGTGACGATCTCTCTACTTCCTTCTCAAGATCCACAACCCTAGCTCTAGATTTAGCATAGAACTTTCCTAATTTTAGAAATGCAAGATAGAGCTGGTCGAGGAGGACCTACCTCATCGGAGTCGCCAGAGCTCATTGTCACGACGCCGTTGTCGCTGGCCATGAAGCACATGCCAATGAAGTCGCCGCCCTGGGATCTTGATCATCCTTGTCGCCGCCGCCGCTCCACCCTCCACGCCGCCTGAAGTCGATGTCGTCGAAAGCGCGTGAGGACGCGTGGAAGAGCTTCTTGGCTTTGCCAAAGTTGCGAACTTCTTCTTGCCTTGAGCGTGAACCGGGGCTTCTTGTTGCGGTTCTTGTCGATGTAGTCGTTCTTGCTTACACCGCCGTAGTCGTTCTTGCCTTTCACCGGCTTGGGGCAATTTGCCCGAATGTGGTTGGGGCCACCACACTCAAACAAATGACAGTCCTCCTCTTTCTATCCCTCCTCCTCTTGTAAGCATGGGAAAACTTCCGAGCTAGGAGGGCCAGTTGCTCATCCTCGAGCTGCTCTAACTGATCATTAGTTATGTCACAGAGAGCAGCAAGGGAGAATCCACACGGCAAATCGTAAGAAAGACCGGTTGAACCGGATCGGTGACTAGGGCCATCGATCGTGACTTCGACTTGCGAGACAATGTCAATCTCGTGAGTCTTGAGACGCGAGTACAGCGCATCAAGAGTCAAAGTCGAGAGGTCCGTGGTGTCCTTGATGGTAGTCACTTTCATCTCCCAAACACGCAGATCGAGTGCAGTGAGCATCTGTCGAGCGTTATCCGAATCGGAGTATGTGAGACCGACCGCCGAGGTTGCTCGGAATTTTGTGAAAACGCGCAAAACACTCATCAAGGGACTCGCCGGTGAGCATTTCAAACTTGTTGTAATCTCGCTTGAATCGGTCTGTCGAACCGCCTTAACTGGTGGTGCCTCATGATATGCGCCGAGGATCGCCCGGATGTCGAAGGTCGACGTGAGATGAGAGATGCGATCAAATTCGCTCCTGCTCAGACCCTGGATTATAATGTTCCTTGCTTTAGCATTTGCCTCAACATCAGCCATATTATTAGCATTGATGTCCTCATCGGTAGGAACAACAAAACGGGTCTTGACCTTGCGCCAGATGGCATACCCCTGGGCCTGGATATATGTCTCCATTCGGCTCTTCCAGAAGGGGTAATCGATGCCATCGAAAACGGGCGGCTTGGTCGAGTACTTGTCCGTCGCCATGGCTCTTGAGACCGGTTAAGATCTATAGATTAGAGCTAACCGGCTCTGATACCAATTGAAGGATCGGAAATGGCAACAGAGGGGGGGGGTGAATGATGCCTTTAGAAAAATTACCCCAAGTATCCACAATACTTCTCTTCCAATAACTATAAAAGTTATGAAGCAAGAAGATTAGAGCTCACACAAACTAAAAAGAGACCACTAAACAGAGAGTAAAAACAATTTCAGCAAGCAACAGGATATGATAAACTTTGCCTTAAAAGAGAGAATCAAAAGTCGCAATGCACACTTGCACAAATCAGATTAAGCTCGAGAAAACAAATCCCAACTCTATTGACTTGAAAGCTTGTAAGAGAGCAAATGCGAACTATGACTAACTAAAAAAGACAAACATTGTTTAAAAATATATATATATATATATATATATATATATATATATATATATATATATATATATATATATATATATATATATATATATATATATATATATATACACACACACACACACACACACACACACACACACACACAAAGAGAGAAACTAGCAAACAATCAAATTCTTTAGAGAGGGAACTGAGCTAGCCGAAAAGTACAAGAGGCAAAGACTTACACTGCAACAATAGAACTCGGAACTTTGTTGAAAACAAGAACTCATCAAGTGAGGAGGCTTGGCGAAAGTTGTGCTTGCTGCTGCTGCAAAATTAGCAGGAAAAACTACCAAAAACACTACGTGCTGCTGCCCACAACTGAAAATGAAATCAAAAGCATGTACTGCCGAAGGGAAACAAACTACACCCAAGAAACATCATAACCGAAAGGTTCTTTCTCTGCAGAAAACAGCACACTAAAAACTGTCAAAAATTGCAGCACTTGCAGTCTGAAAAAGGTGACAACTTGCTCTCCAGAACCTGCACAAAGAACTACTGCAACCTGACCAAAGCTACTGCAGAAAGAGAGACAAGAAGATGCATGCAAGAAGCAGGAACAGAGGCTGCCGAAACCTCAAATGAAGAGCCGACTGCAGTCTCAAACCAGAAATGCACAAGAACCGAAATCTGTTGTAGCTGCCTATCCAGCCGAGAGAACTACAAATTGCAGCTGCCGAACAAAGCTACAAGAAGCAGCCGAAAACACCCAAGAAAACTGCAGTAAACATAACACACGCACTGCTGAAAAAGGGAACCGAAAAGCAAGAGAACCTTCTGCTGATTGCTTCACAACCGAGAGCATGAAACCCAAAAAGTTGCAGCACTACAGGACAGCAACCGACCAGCACTGGACATCTTCTGGAAAACTGAACCAGATGCTGGACTCGACAACAAAAAGGAACAAAGTGCAGCCGGCTGAAAAACTGAGCAGTACATGTAGATCAACTAGTCGAAACATGCAGCACATACACCCACCGAACAGGCATCACAGAGAACAGCACCTGCATACCAGCTGCAGACTGAACCGAAAGAATCAAGGCTACAGACCAAACTGGCCAAACCTACTGCTGGTTGCAGCAGAGAAAGTAGGCATGAAAAATAGACAATAAATTCTTGAGATCAATTAGCCTTGTGCTTTCAGGAACACATTAGCCAAATAGCTTTGAGACCTTTCCTGGTTCATAGCACTTGCAGATTTTAACAAAAACAAAAATAACAAAAGGGTTAGCTTCTTGCTAACCAAAAAGGCTATAGAAGAAAGATGATTGCTACTGCTAGATATCAAGGAGAGGATAACTAGCAGACTGCAACATAATAGATTTCAGAGTATTGAACCAAGAGCACAACTAATTTCTGAACCACAAATTGCTGAAAACATAGGAGCAACCAAATTGCTTTCGGGATGAACTAGCCAAAGCGCTATGAGATATATCCCCGTTCAAAGCAAATATATACACACATATATATATATAGCACTAGAACAAGAACATTAATTAAAAGGAGAGCAAGTAAATAACACACGATATAAAACAAGCATGTTCATATTGAGACGAAGAGCGATGAATGTTTATATTAACTCTTCCATGTCTCATCCAAGAACACCCACAAGGAGAGAATAAAACATTAAAACTTGCATACAAATTTTCTCTCCCAAGAGCACAAGCATTAGGAAACCCTAATACTCGTACCCATTTCTATCTCTCTCTCTCTCAAGGTGCACTTCTTCACCTAGAGAGCACCTCTATTTATAGCCTCCACTAATGGGTTTAGTAGCCTACTTTACCCATTAGGTTACACCAACTCTCCACTAATGGGTTTACACACATTATACCCATTAGGTCACAATATCTCTCCACTAATGGGTTTACACACATTATACCCATTAGGTCACAACACCTCTCCACTAATGGATCATTTCCAAATAAAATCCGCCTCGCTTGTACAGCTTTGCGTATTTTCCAAAACGCCTCCCGCACCTTCCCGAAGCTTCCTCGAATCTTGCGCGCGACCTCGCAGCTACCTCGAGTCCACGTCGCCTTCGACACATCCCGATTATTCGACCTCCTCGCCACCGCGCCTAGTCCAGTCCTTCGTGTCTTGCCACGACTCCACTCGACATCCTGCAGTCACACAGACAAGAAAATATATTTCATAGCACCGCACCAGATGATTTAAATAAATATCCACGTCAGTAATTAAAATAATGCCCGGAACAAACTCAGACTTTAGGACACGAGTCAATTACTCATCACACAACTGGGGCTACCACCACATGGTCTCTCAATATTGGTGGAGATTGATTTTCCGATGTTATTTTCATCTCTTACACATCCTTGATATAGCAAGATCAAGAACGAGAGAGAAAAAAACTAACCAAGTCAAAAGCAAATCAATCAATACAAGAGGGATTTATGGAGATAAATAGGAGATTGATGTATTACTACTTAAGGATGAAGACATTACAACCACTCCACTTTGAGGACAAGTGAGCATACCACAGCACTCAACTTTTCTCAAACCCTAACCCTAGAACTCTTGATCACAGTGAGAAGATGATTGGATGGTTCACTACAAACCTCCATCCTAATTCGTTAAATAAGTAGGCTAGCTAGCCCCATCTAACTCTTAATGGATACTCTCTACTTAGCACACATGGGAAAAATCCGATAACATCACACACATGAGTTTTAACTCGCACACTACACTTATACATACTTTTTGAAGTGCATAAGTCTGAATCCATTAATCCCTTAGCCTTGCTCCAACTTGATCTTCTCGGCTTCTCCTTGACCTAAATTGCCATCTGAAGTGCCGCGGTTTTGATCTAAGGTAGTTTCTAGTATTTTGGTCAAACTACCAAAATACCCTTTCTTGATCTACTCTTCACCTTCTATTATAAGTAATTGTCAAACTTACCATGTGTAGATACACCAATGGCTTGCCATATCTCAACTGTATCAAAACCAGGTCAAAATCTAAAATTGAGCTAACTCTTGAACGAAAGCTCTAAATCACTTGATATTTGGTAAACACCTTCTCTAAGATATCAGAACATATTCCAATAAATGATCAAGAAAATCATTGCCAAAGTTCTAATCTTTTTCTATTTGAATGAAGGCTGCACCAAAGCCGGTCAAAAAACCAAAAACGATGAATATAACTTGCTCGTGGGTGATTGATTGTCAAGATGGCTCTAAATGTGTTCCTGCATGTCATAGAAAGCAAGAACACCAAAGAAATTGAGGCAAAAATAGATAGATCAAGAAATCACTCAGAGAGGCCAAAAAGGGCAAAAACTGGGTTTCTTCATAATCTTGCCAACCAAGTGTCTAGATGGGTCGAGATTGATTTTCTGATGTTATCTCTAACTATTCCACATCTTTGATACAACAAAATCAAAAAGGGGAGAGAGAAAAGCAAAAACCTACCAAGTCAAGATCAAATCAATCTACACAAGATGATATATGAATATGAGCAAAGATTGATATATTGCTACTTGAGGATGAAGATTTTGTAGCCACTCTACTTAGAAGAGTAGAAAGCATACCAAAAACACTCAAATTCTCTTAAACCCTAACCATAGAATTCTTGGTCACAATAACAAGATGGTTGGATGGTTAATTACAAGTCTCAATCCCAATCATTGAATAGATAGGCTAGTCAGCCCCATCTTACCCTTAGTGAACACTATCCACTTAGCACATATGAGGGAAACCCGATGACCCTACACACACGGGATTTAACTCACACATTATACTTATGCACGTTTTTAAAAGAGCATAAGCCTGAATCTGTTAATCCCTTAGCCTTGATCCAACTTGATCTTCTTAACTTCTCCTTGACCAAAACTATCTTTCCCAAGTGATGCTTAAGCGCTGCAATTTTGATCCAATGATCATGTAGGTGACCGCCTAGGGTGCCTAGGCACTGGGCACAGGCCAGGCATCGTGACTCAGGCGTAGTCGGCGGCCTAGGTGCTTGGCTTGCCTAGGTGATCAACGTCGGTCCCAGGCAGACCTAGGTAGTCCTACCCTTGTCTCCTCGCACTTCGAGGTGGCGCTGAGCACTTCGAGGTGATGACGGGCACACGGGCTTCACACTGAGAAGGGTAACCCTACCTTTGTCTCCTCGCACAGATTTGTGTCTTGCTTCTTGCGTGTGCACTGCCGCCTCCTCTATCGCCTCCTCCTAGGCTCCCCATCCCCATCGACCGCCTCCTCCTATGGGTCCTCCTTAGCTCGTCGTCCGTCCTCCTGCCTCCTCTGTCTCCTCCTCCTAGGCTCCCCATCCCTGTCAGCTATCTCCTCCTCTGGCTCCTCCTTGGCTCCTCGTCCCTGCCGCCTCATCAAGCTCACTTCTCCCCGACTCATCGTTAGCATCGCGTGCGCCTCCAACCCTCCCCGTCGACACGCCTCATCCAGTCGCCCCCTAGTCCCCAGGTAATAATGCCTCCTCTTCTCCTCCGCGGCTCCACCTCCATTTGAATAAATGGCGACAGTGCCCAAATGTCCTCGACAGCAATGACTCAATAGAGTTTTGAACATGTCTTGGTTGTGTTGCTCTTGCGAATTTGTGATAGCCTGATAGGTTTTTAATGAGTTCAAAAATACAGAGGTTTGTGTCAATTCTATACCTCTCTTTTGTTTATATGTTTGGTGCTTCTGCATAGGTTTTTTTACTAGTTGTGTATGTACATATGCAATGACTTTCTGTGTTGCTGAACTTATACCCTTTTAACCTCGATTCTTACAAGATGCTCTATTAGAGTTGATAACTAGGCGTGTTGTGTGTAGAGGAAATTCTGAACAAGGAGAATTCTGGATGATGAGTGTTGCTTTGAGCTTTGTAATGAAAAGGTTTCACTAAAAGTAACCTATGCCTTGCTATGCTAGGAAAACATGAGCAATCAATTTACTAAGTATTTGTGTATATCTTTGTTATAGTAGACTGAGGATCTATCTTGGGCTACTTCATTTTTGTCATCAACTCATCAAGGTCATTAAAACACATCATCAAATATTTTGCATCACAGCAAGCAACCAAGGTAACATCTCTACACAATAATTACACACATACATACATAGAACATATACATAATCAAGCTTGGACTGAATGACTAATGCTTGACAGCTTGATATTCTGGAATGCTTGTTGGACTGATGCTTGGCTACTTGATATTCTAGAATGTTTGTAATTTTTGTTTAGCCTTCTAGGCCCTGCCTAGGCGCTAGGCTGCCACCCACCACCCACTTAATGCCTAGCATGATAACACTGTTTTGATCTAAGGTAGTTTTTAGTATTTTGGTTAAACTACAAAATACCCTTTCTTGACCCGATCATTATCTTAGATTACAAGCAATCACCATGCTTACCACATGCAGATACACCACAGGCTTGCCACGTGTTGGTTGCACCAAAACCGGGTCAAAACCTAAAATTGAGCTAACTCTCGAATGAAAGCTCCAAATCACTTGAGATTTGGTGTGTAACAAATCCAGTATGTCAAGAACATATTCCAATTAATGATAAAGAAAATTATAACCAAAGTTCTGATATTTTTCTGTTTGAAGGAAAGTTACACCAAAACCGGTCAAAAAACTAAAAAAGGTGGATATGGCTTGATCGTGGGTAACTGATAGCCAAGATGGTTCTTGATGTCTTTTCACATGTCATAGCATACAAGAACATCAAAGAAATTAAGACAAAAATAGCTAGATTAATAAATCACTTGGAGAGGACAAAAAGAGCAAAAATCGGATTTCTTCATGAACTTGTCAACCAAGTACCTATATGAGTGGAGATTGATTTTCATATACTTTCTCTGTCTCTTACACGTCCTTAGCACAATAATATCGAGAAGGGGAGAGAGAAGAGCAAAAACCAACCAAGTTAAAGAAAATCAATCAACACAAAGGGGATCCATGGAGATGAACAAAGATTGATGTATTGCTACTTGAGGTGAATATTTTGTAGCCACCCCACTTAGAGAATACGAGAGCACACCACGGCACTCAACTTTTTTCAAACCCTAACCTTTGAACTCTTAGTCACAATGAGAGAATGGTTAGATAGTTAACTATAAATCTCCATCTCAACTAGTTAAATAGATAGGTTAGCTAGCCTCATCTAACCCTTAATGGATACTATCCACTTTGCACTTATGAGAAAAATCTGATAACCCCCCCACACACATGGGTTTTAACTCACACACTACACTTATGTACGTTTTTTTATAGCGTATAAGTATAAATTCGCTAAGTCCTTAGTTTTGATCTAACTTTATCTTCTCGACTTCTCGTTAACCTAAATTGTCTTCCTAAGCACTGTGGTTTTTATCCATGGTAGTTTCTAGTATTTTGATCAATCTACCAAAATATCATTTCTTGACCTGGTCTTCATCTTTCATTGTAAGTAATCATCATGCTTGTCACGTGTAGATACAGCATTGGCTTGCCACGCATTGGCAAGTTTTTCCATCCCGGTGCCATCGGACCATACCTCACTTGGGCCGACCAAGCCATATGGTACAACTCGTAACTAAAACTTTATTTCAACATTTCCCGTCTTCCATGTACCATGCTTGAGATCAGCCATCTCACATGGTATTCTTGGTCATTCTGGGCCTCAGCTACTCCATCAGCACAACTCCAATTCTTACCGTTGACTATAGTTGACTTCAAGCGACTCTGTACATCCAAAGGCCAAAAAATCGTTTCCAAACACAAGTTATTCACAAGTTGACCCACGTTAGGTGTAACATGTATCATGCAACATATTTGCACTAACCTAGGTCAAATCAAATCATCACTTGATTCAAAATTTTCAAAATCACTATTTCTACAAGCTGTCCAGAAAAATCTACAAATTTGCTAATTCTAAATTTTCACTCCTCCAAAATGATAAATAGTTCATCACAACAAAACATTGAACTTCCTCACATGGTCCATCAAGTAGTGAGGGAAGAGAGGGGAACACGTTGCACATATGGAAGGGAAGTGACACATTGGGAGGGGGATGATTTTGCACTTTGCCAAAAAAACAACTCATTTGTCCATACTTGCCAAAATAACATCCATTTTGTTCTTCCATCACCAAAATGAAAGTCACCCCTATCCACTACAATTTTCTCGCATTCTAATTTATTTTCACGTGGGAACAGAAAAGCAAACACCCAAATCCCCATCTTACCCCCGTAAACCATGGTCCAACTCGACCAAGTTGACCCTCATTCCCCTGACGATTGCGCCTAACCCTAAATCCCCAATTCCCCTACTTTGTTACACATCTCTCTACAGCGTCCATCCCTTCCTTGTGGATGGATTTTTTTTGGACTATGGCTCTAGCTTTTGGCATATGGTTTTTGAGTTATAGCTATTCACGAGAGACAGTACATAAAGAGAAACAATCGCATGTAATTTTGGCTAGTATAGCTAAACTCGATACAGTGTGTAATATAATCTACCTGTAGACATTGTCTTAAAAAAATGTACTATTTAAAAGCTTGTTACTGTAGCAGGAAGTGATAAGCCAAAGCTCAACTGAACCCACCCTATGTTGCACATAGCTTTCCAGTCATTGCCGCCCTCTCCTCTACTCTCCCATCCTCATTGCCCTCTCTTATCAAACCACCGCTTGTGATTTAGTACTTATGTGACAAATGAACCAGTAAGCTTGGATATTTAAGTTGTTCAAGTGTGTGTAACTAACCGAATTCTTGCACAATTGCACAACCAGATACTACAATACATAATGTGCTATCAAAAATATAACTATATTTGTTATATAACTATAATAGCTCTAATATATCTGTTCGATCTACACCATTATAATTTGGATCTACTATAATCAACAGTGTAGATATTTCTCTTTTTCTTCTGATTAGTGTGAGAAGTTCTAACCATTTTGAGTAAATGTGGTGGCTTTTTTCTTCTGTATTAATAGCATAATAGATTGTGGATGCTTTAGTTGGACCATAGGAAGTACTGGAAATATGCAAGGGTTATCAGCACATTGAAGTAGTTTTATGCTGCACAAAAAAAAGAAAATAATAAGAAAACAAGAAACATAGATTTAACGTGAAAACCCTAAATTAGGATGTTACAACAAAGCATCATCAACCCCATGCGGCTACAGAATGTATATATAAGGGTAAAAAAGGACTCCAAATTTAAAAAGAAAACAAAGAGAAAAATAAAAAAAATCCATACATGTTTTTTTAGCAAAGATAATGTGCTTAGTGCAATTGTCAGGGGAGTGCTACCTTTTTTTGGCTCTAAACATGACTCAGCACAACATCTGTTCTTTGGCTGTCTTACTGCCAAATATGCGTGGGGAGCTATTGGTGTAAAGCTATAGAGCCATTCATAGACCCCCTTGATTTTACTTAGTCCTTCAGTTGGGTGCATTCGGAATATTTTGAGCCTCAATTTTCCATGTAGTTGGTTTGGTTGTTGTGGTATGACCTAGTTTGAAAACAAGAAATCAAGTGTTTCGAGCACAAAACCCTTAAATCCCCCATTGATATAATATGTTATGCTTGTACTTTTATCAAACACTAGGTAGCTTTCTAAATGGATAAGCTGAAAGAGATGTTGACTTTTTTAAGGGTAACCTCTGATTCATTAATTCCACAAGCAGTACAAATTAACACCCAAAACACAACATCTCAAGAGTAAAGCAAAAAATTACATATATGGCCTTGACTACTCAGAAAATTCAAGGCTTCCAAACTAGAGTGTCACCTCCATCGGTCATAGTGTCAAGCTTCGTCTTGTCGGAGATCTTGGTGGCAGGCGGTGTGAACCTTTTGAGTTATGTGTCGGACATATTGGTAACAGTCAGAATAGACCTTCAAGGTGATGATTGGTGTTGCTCGTTGAGACAAGGCGCCTGACAGCCGTTGTGGGGGATGGCCTTCAATGGATCTAGTCTCATCGAAGCCTAAGGTTATTTAGGGGAACTCACTATCATAGCCTACGTAGACAATGAAGCAAACCATCGCCAAGGTGATGGCAATGGGAGTTCAACTTCTGTACATGAAGGGGATCTAAGGCCCTGTTCTTTTCAGTTTTTGGCTTTTGGCTTTTGGCTTTTGGCTTCTGCTACAGTACCCAACTTTCAAACGGAGTATTTTTTTAAGACGGGGTCTACAAGTTAATTGTAGTACACGTTAAAAACCTAATATCTGTACCATCAAAAATCACAAGCGAGTATCTCTCTTTCCGCAATTTCTGTCGCAAACAGCCAAAAAGCTATCAGCTGCAGCCAGAAGCCATCAGCCGCAGCCAAAAAGAATAGGCCCTAACTCAACAACAATGGCAAACTAGGCCTCACCGAGGAAAATGAGCAGATCGACTAAAAACAAAAGCAAGCCAAGAAAAGGAAGCAAGAAGCAAGCTTCAAGAACCAAATTTGACTACAAAAGCAAAGAAAAATGAAAGAGAACATCAACTAATATACAATTAACCAGCTAAAATAGGGTTGGGCCCCTCTCGATGAACGGCGGCTGGTTGGGGAAGCAACGAGAGGGAGGCTAGATGGCGATCGAAATGAAGGGAGTGGAAATAACGAGAAGGCCAAAGAACAAGATGGGGTTAGGTCTATTCCAAATAACTCAAGAGATGCTGATTAAAGCCGTTGCAACATGATAAAGATTCTCTAATTGTTGCCTTCATCCACACATTGCAAAATGTTTATAGCCACTCTCTTGGAAGGACAAAGCTACTAGACGACACCAGCCCCTTTTTTTAAACCCTAACCTCTCAAGTTGGCTCAAATGCCTCATGCTCAATCCTCTCTCTAGCTCCTTATACAGTGAAGGTTCACAACAAAACTCTAAACCAGCACCCTTAGTGGATACTATCCACTTTATACTTGGAGAAACCTAATAACACAACATATAATGGGTTTTTCATTCACACACATGCTTCTCGAAGTGTGGCTTTCACTTGGCTCCAATAGCCCGATTTGCCTTGCCTTGTCCTCCTCCACATGACCTAAATCACTTAGGCCACCACTACAGTTTTGCGTACCACCACTATTTCTATATTCAACAATTTACCAAAATGCCCTTCCACTGACTCAATTCCAATTCTTCACCACGAAGCAATCCCGAAACAAATCCTTTGCATCAAAGCATATTCACATGACTTGACATGTAGTCCGTGGCACCCACTGACCTACCATCAAGTCTTCACACATCTAGATCCCACTAGACCGTCTCTACTTGTATCAGCCCCAAGTCACTTGGTGCACCGCATGCACTAACTTGTATCTTCATGATCATTGTCTTCTTTGTGCCTTTCGCATGTGACATGTAGCTTTACCCAGACTTACACAACCGCACAAATCTCAACTCTCCCGCCTAGTCTCAATCTTGCTGTTGACTGTCGCCGCTCTCCAAGTAACCTACACATCCAAAGACTAAGCAACTATCTTTGAGCACAAGTTCTAATGTACTTGACTCACGTTAGTCAAATCATGCATCACACAACTCAAAACAACCAATACATAACTTGCAATCCATGATTCATACTCAAAACACCTAAATCCATACGCACTCCTCACTGGAAAACTATTGTTGATCTGATCATTTGCACTACGCCGATAAGACCATCAACGATCAGACTATAGCCCTTGGCTTGCTAGACCACCACCACTACTCAACTCAACCCTAGTAATAGGGTAAGCAGTCTGACCAGTAGGCCCATGTTAGTCAGATTGCCAAACACTCCCTCAAACGCATCAAAAAGACCCCACTCTAACATAAAGGTACCGCAACACAAGGCTGGTCACACTCCATCCCACCGGTTTGACTGTGGCCCCAATGCTGGTCAGACTACACATCTCACTTAGCCTACTCTCAGCTCACCATCTGTCTAACTACCGTACTTGGATCGCTTATGCCCAACAGTTTGACTAACCTTGCAAATTAGTATACCAACTGCACACTGACAGCAACTCTAAAATCCAACAAACTCTCAAAACCAAACTCAAACCTCGACAACACACTCTAACAAACATCAATTACTCATCACAAACCATAGGGTGACCTCCATGTGGTCTCATATAGATTTTTGTTTTATTTTTCATTTCCTTTCTAAAGGAAATACTAGATTTATTATATCATTAGACTAAAGGTGGGGCCGGTTCATGGTGAACTTATTTCATGCATAGGTCTTTTGCACGATGGGTCCCGCATGTCAGTGAAATAGCTTTTAAAACAGATCAAATTACAAAATCTAATCACTAAACCCTCTTGGGGCCAACACATCAGTGAAACATTAGTTTTAAGCAAGATTAATTAGACTAATCTAGTCCTAATGGTGTATCTAAGCACTTGACTGGTGGTGCCTCCATCTCAGTAGCTTGAAGATAGGAGAGACGACTGAGCTCAATGGTAAGATCATGCGCGGTGGCTACGATCACGATAGGGCCAAGCAAATTCAGGGGATGCAAAGGGGGTGTGAGGCGAAGAAAAATGATCATTGGAATAGCACCCACTGTGAGTTTTTCAATCGGCGCTACAAACGGCTATGGCGACATCAGCAAAAACCACATAGGTGAGCTTAGATGAGAAGCATGCAAGCATTAGGAGCTCACTAGGAACACAGAGGTGGGATTAGTGATGGCGACGAAGGTCTGAAGCAGCAAGATGAAGGTGAGAAGAGATGGCAGTGATAGCTTCATGGCGGCAAGTCCCCACAGCGCAAACCAACTGAAACCAAGGGCACGATAAGGTTCAGAGAGCAGTGGCGGAACCAAGATTTGGTTACGTCCTGGGCTGAACTCTAACAACCTAAAACTAACGCCAATTTGTACCCATGCCACGATATAACAAAAGTATATCATAATTGGCTAATTGCATTATTGATATGAAACTTGAGTTCAATACTAAATAAATAAACATAAAACATAATAAGAAAAATATGGCATGATAACAAAATATAAAAAAATGTAACATAATAAAGATACAATTTAAGTACCTAAATTACAAATATTTGCTCTCTATCCTATCCTGTCATTTCTTCATTGATAGTTGGACATGAACTAGAATCTGTAAAGACAACATATGAGAATAAATCAAACATGTGTATGAATAAATACGAACAACACGAAGTTTACATTTATAAGAAGCTAACTAGGATAACTAACATACCACTATCAATCGATCATCACATTTCAATATACAAGAATGATAGTTAATTTCTACATGATGACAATAACCCTTGATGACAGTAATAACCCTTGAATACAAGAATAACTAGGATCAATCAATCATCACATTTCAATATACAACAAGAAATAACCCTTGAATCACTCCACAGTTAATTTCTACATGATGACAGTAATGCAAATGAAAACTAACATACCACTATCAATCGAAGCACCAAGAATTTTGGTATTTATCTTCTCAATCGAAGAGAATCACATACTTCTTTGGTTCTTCCCAATATAATCAGACAGCTTGACCTGTTGGCACAAAAGAGCGCATCATCAACAACAACATCAATCACAAGCGAGATGGGGTGGCGCCTTGTTCCCCACCAGCGGCAAGTCGTCCTGCGAAGATCCGAGATGGGGCAGCGCTGGATCAGCGAGTTGGCGAGGCGAGCTAGTGCGGCATCAGTGTCACCTTTTTTGGCTTCGGGCTTCTACGGCAGTGCGGCGCACCGCGCACGAGATGGGGCGGATCTGGCCTGGGGAGGACAGAGGAGTAGGGGCGACTGGGAGGCGGGAGGGGGACAAGGCGGCGGCCGGGGAGGAGTAGGGGGCGGCAGGGGGAGGGGGAAGAGGGAGGAGGGCGGGGGCCGACGGGGGGAGAGGGAGGAGGGCGATGGGCCGGCGGGGGCGGCAGGGGGAGGGGAGGAGGTGGCGGCGGGGGGAGGGGGGCGGTAGGGGGAGGCCAGGAGGGGAGGCTGGGAGGGGGAGGGGGCGGCGGGGGGAGGCCAGGAGGGGGAGGGGGGCAGCGGGGGGAAAGCGAGGGGGAAGGGGCGGATCTACGGAGGGGGAGTGTGAGGGGGCGAACCTGCGTGAATGATGGGCCGAGCGAGTGCGTGTTGGGCCGCGCGAAGACGGGCTATTGGGCTAACGGCCTGACGGGATGTGAAATAAGTTATGAGCTATTGGGCTACCTTGGTTGAATGCTAACAATACTACCCCATGTTGAGCTAAAAATATCTAGGCTATATACTGTATATTTTTTCACACCCCGGGCTAGAGCCCACCTTGCCAGGGGCCCAATTCTGCCCCTGTCAGAGAGGATAAGAGATGCAAGAAAAAGGCCATGCTAAGGCTTAGAGATCACTGAAGAGGGAACTGCGCAATGACAACGGTTGTGACCAGAGTTGGAGAAGGCGACTTGGATCCGGTGTTACATTGCACCAAACAAGAAAATGGATTGAGTGCTTTTACTTTGCGGAGGATAAGGCGCAAAGTGACGTGATCATCAAGGGTTTATCTCACTGGAGAAGGAGTTAACTATGGTAGAGCAAATCAGTTGCGCACGCCAGAGCCAAGAACGACGAGCACATTCTGGGCAAACCAATGGAGCAAACTTGTTGAAACTGGGCAAAATGGAAATGACATACTAAGGACAGGAAGGATACATGCTCAACTAGGGCTTCTTATGGCATGATGAGAGCACTCTCCTCAAATTCTTATGGCCGAATGGGAGAACTCATGATTTAAGCGTGAAATGGTGGCTCTCCTCTGAAAAAGGGACAAGTTGTGGCTTTGTGCTGAGTACTTGAGGCAGGCAGACATGTCACCTTTTTTTAGGTAGCACGTGAGGCCACTGTATCTTTGCAGTGGCTTAGAGCTATGCTAATGGTGGCATTGCGAGGTGGACGCCGCCGCCTGTGGCTAGGCCCGGTGTGTCAGCGGGGAATGGGAGAAGGAGAGAAGGGGCACTAACAGGAATGTACTTCTCCGTAGAGGAAGTAGAAAGAGGAGGTGGCTGTGGAGTGGATGACGTGTGGGCTAGCACTGTGCCAGAATAGGACATGGGTTGAGCCGAGGCTACTGTTACCCCGGACGAAGTCCGGAGTCCACCCTGTGATCCAACCTCAGACGAGGTCCACAGACCAATGTTGGACAAGGTCCGAAGTCTACGGACGAGGTCTACCCACCAACCTCGGCTGGGGTCCATGCACCAACCCCGGATGACGTCCGCATTTCAACCCCTGCAAGGTTCGGAATGCACCTTGGACAAGGTCTGCGCCATCTCAGATGACGTTTGGGAGCCAACCTAGACAAAGTCCATAAGCTAACCTCAGGCAGGGTTTAGAAGCAACCCCGAGCAAGGTCCGTGGGCTGGCCCCAAAGTCCCTCGAACATGGTAGGACCTATGTGGTATGAAGGACAAAACTACCATTGGGAGTAAGTTAGGCCCTGAGGGAAACTTATAATTTCACTCGTCTTCTTCTCCCATTATATAAATATGACCCCTTGTAAGTGGAGGAGGGGATGCCACTTTTATAACCCTAGATATCCACATGCGATACACTTATTCATTCATGTATGATTCTCATTGTATCCCTTCGTATCCTCAGTGGTCTTCAAATCTGATCGGGGTGCTTATAAATATACTTTTTGATCTCATATCAACGATAGTTAGCGTCGTCTATGGGAATATAAGTGAGAAGTCATGCCTCATAGGAACATAAAAGCATGTAAGGTGTTGGGAGGGTTCAAGCCATCTCGGAGGACTCTGCGCCAGACTGTGTCCATGCAGAGGCCCTTTGGACCCCCTCTGAACTCCAACCCAGACTCCATCCATGCGGAGGATCTCAAGGCACCATGCAAATATTTGTCATCTTGACAAAAGCAACTCATTTCATCCAAAAAGATGAGGAACACTTTATGGTGGGTACATCACCTGTTTCACTACATCAAAGCAACAAGTGATGCGGACCCCTCTGCACCATCTTTACTTAGGTGTCTCGAATCCACTCCACGCCATCAACATTTGGATGACTCAGACCCCCTCCACGTCATTAACAAAGCCTCGCTCATTTCAGTTTTTTTCAGCTTCAGCTTCTAGCTTCAGCTTTTTTTTCACTATTTCGTCTTTTTCTGAATTTTTTTAGATTTTTTGGGTTTTTTGCATTTTTATTTTTTTTTCCGTGTTCCTTTGCGTTGTCCATGATGGACTAATATAGTTTTTCTATTTTTACATTTTTTTAAATTTAATTATGCCTAAAAAGCCAAATCAATTACAGTAAAAAAAGCTAATTATAATAAAATTTTAGTAAAAAATCAGAAACCATACTAAAACGAACGTCCTCTAAGAAGCCCTAATCCCCTTCGCGCCATCGTCATTTGGATGATTCAGACCCCTTCACGCTATCAACACTTGGACAACCCATACCCCCTCTACGACATTATCACTTGGACGATCCGGATCACCCTTCGCACCTCCACGGACCCCGTACTCTGGAACCCTCCGGATGCCAACCAGAGGCCCGTGAGAACACCAAACGGAGCAAACATGCTCTGCAGATGCAGATGCAGGCGCCCGATCTGACTTGAGACACTAGTGTGACTTGACCGGTTGGCTAATGCTACCCACTAGTAGTACGTACATTTTGTTTTGTTTGATAATCCTACTATAGGAGTAGACTAGACAAGACCTGGAGGCCACCACATGAATTAATTAGAGTTGATCTTGTCGAAATGGATCTGTCCAACTCACGTCCTTAGCTCTGTCTCTATGCTCGGCCGCATTACCTCTGCATCCTGGCTTTGCTACACACTCGATAGAGTTTTTTTATTTTTTTTAAAGAATTTATAGGATGGTAAATTTTTTTAGTAGATTGTTTTTCTGTTTTTATTAGAGATGTTTTAGGAAGGGGCAAGAGTGAGTTGGGAGCAATAGGTGAACCACTACTACCAACTCCCTCTTTTGAAGTAGTAGAGATGAAATTTTATTATATGTCATTTTAGTTCCAAATTTAAATATATTTAAGAATTAAATATTTACCTTAAAACTTATAATTATGGATTTTAAAATTATATAATATAGATCTATAATGTTTAACTTCAACAAACTTTATGGATTAAAGATGCACTTAGAGGTTCAATAGGAATAAAAAGCATAACAAAATATATTTAAAATTATGAAGTGCTACACGGTGTTAGAGGATTTTGTTCCCTTTTAGATATAAAGTGGTACACATATGTGTGAACACATTCTTATTTGAAAATTGTAACATTATCAAAATTTCATAAATATTCAAAACAAATTATCATTGCTACACTTCAAAATTTTGAGAACTTTCCAAAAGTTTTTAGAAACTATTTGATGCCTTTTCAAATATCCATAATATAAAGGAAAAATGAGTTCAAACCTATCTTGATGTTTGAATTTGAAATTTCTGAAATATATTTCATCCTTATTCCTCAGCATTTTCTGGGCTTCCTTTTCCACTGAAAACCCCCATCTCTCTTCATCTGCCGTGTTGGTCTGAACCCCACCTGCAAGCCATCCTCCCTCCCTCTTCCTATCCCTACACTGCTCTGCCCAGCGTGCCCAACGCACACGCGGCACATCACTGGACCACAGCCCCCGTTGCCTTGTATTGCAAGAGATTGACAAGTATTTGAGAGAACTGTTGCTTTTATTCATCTGTTAATCTCTGTACATGTTTGATACACATATATATAGATGATGAAGTGATGGCAGTTGCCGGTAAGGAACCGGCGTCCGTACGGATCGCCAGCGTCTGTACGGATCAACGCGTCCGTACGGATCGTTGCGTCCGTACGGACACGACCATTTGGTCATTTCTTTGTAGCACTCCCCCTTGACCAATGTGTCTTCATATGATCACCTTGATTCATCATCTTGGAAAAACTCCTCTAAAACCATGTAGGAAAAATATGAGGAGAATCTGAAGAGTAGATATGCCATGAAAAACTCCTTTAAAACCCAGTAGGAAAATTAAAGGAGAAAAATGATATGGCATATATTTGATTATATCGTTAAAAACTCCTGTGGAAAAAATAGAGATATAATATATGTATGATTACGTTGTTATATTACCTCATTAAAAACCTTGATGAGAAACTTTAGAGTTTCACTCATAAAGAGAAAAGAGTACAATATCTATATTTGAACGGGTTAATTTTTTTTAGGAGATTTCTCCCCCTGATGTCTGCAAATCATGTAGTCTTCGCATACCTATTCCATGAACACATCTCTGGAATGTGGAAGTTCGTAATGACTTAGTGAGTAAGTCTGCGAGATTATCATAAGACTTAGTTTGCAGAATAGTTATTTCCCCACTCTCTTGCAATTCATGTGGGTAAAATAGTTTAGGTGCAATATATTTTATGATATTGCTCTTTATGTAACCCATTTGCATTTGAACAACGCAAGCAGCATTATCTTCGTAGATAATAGTAGGTGATGCGATAGCACCTATACCACATGATTGTTGTATGTAGTTAATCATTCTACGAAGCCATACACATTAACGTGATGCTTCATATAATGTAATTATTTCAGAATGATTAGTGGATGTAGCCACTAGAGCCTGTTTGGAAGACTTCCAAGAGATGACTGTTCCACCATGTAAAAACACAAAGCCCGTTTGAGATTTGGCATTATGGGGATCTGATAAATAGCTAGCATCTGTATATCCTATTAAATCCATACGTTTATTCTTCTGGAAGAATAGACCAAAATCTTTAGTGCCTTGAAGATATCTAAAAATATTCTTTACTCCTACCCAATGTCTTTTGGTTGGAGCAGCGCTATATCTAGCAAGTAGATTTACTGCAAATGCAATATCCGACCGGGTGCAATTTGCAATGTACATAAGCGCTCCGATGGCACTGAGATATGGAACCTCGGGTCCCAATAGCTCTTCATTGTCATCTCGGGGTCTAAATGGATATTTGTCCCTGTCTAGACATCGAACAACCATGGGGATTTTCGATGGATATGCTTTGTCCATATTAAATTTCTCCAATATTTTATGGACATAGGCTGATTGATGCACTAGTATGCCTGTATGAAGGTGCTCAAGTTGCATACCTAAGCAAAATTTGGTTTTACCCAAATCCTTCATTTCAAATTCCGTCGTCAGATGATTACGTGCTTCATCTATATCTTGTGTATTACCAATGATATTGAGATCATCAACATACACAGATATAATGCAAAATCCTGTTGAGGATCTTTTGATGAACACGCATGGACAATCATCATTGTTGGAGTATCCCTTTTTGGTTAAGAACTCACTTAGTCGGTTGTACCACATTCTACCAGACTGTTTCAAGCCGTATAAAGACTTGTTCAATTTTACACAATATATATTGCGATTTGCGCTTGGATTCGGAATTGAAATTCCATCAGAAACTTTCATATATATGTCCGAATCAAGTGACCCATAAAGGTATGCAGTCACAATATCTATCAACTGTAAAGATAGATGATTTTGTACTGCCAATGAAATTAAGTATCGAAAGGTTATTCCACTCATTACTGGAGAATAAGTTTTATTGAAATCAATGCCAGGTCTCTGCGTGAACCCTTGTGCTACAAGCCTTGCTTTGTATCTCACCACCTCATTGTTTTCATTCCGTTTGCGGATGAAAACCCATTTGAAATCCATATTGTGCTCAAAATAGAATATTTCATAATATCCGGTGGGATTTGATCAGCTGGAGGATCGAATATCACCCTTTGCAACCCACGTCTGGTGAGGTTGATTTTCAGGTCCATAGCCCATGTAGAGTAGTTGGTACCATCGAGAGCGAGAGGCTCAAAATCTTTGATAGCCATTTAAAACCTACATGAAAAGTACACCATAAAATGATTAATTTACATAAGGTAAATTAATATGTATGGTAATGTTGTAATAAAATGCAAAATATGTGGAAAACAATATGAGTATTGTAATCCGAATGAATATATACCTAAATTAAATATAACATGTGGTTATATTTATAATACCATGTAATTACAATATTGGTGGTGAACACCAATTTATTGTATGGTAGAGCGTATAAATAAATATAGCAAAGTGCCATAAATTGTGATCATGGTATGTGTTGTAGGTATGCATTCATAATATGTTACAGAAATTCTAAATTATTAAGTACAATGGTACTTACTAAATGAGAATGTTAATTTAAATTTGCTAAATGTAGCGAAATGAAAATATTTTCGTAATTCATATTGTAGATAAGTTGCAATAAATTAATAATCCTACATATGTAAAAATTATATAAATGTGGTTGCACATTTATGGAAATATTTACATAATTTTCAGGTCCTATACGGACTGAAATGCTAATTTATAACAGTACAAATGTACGATTACAATTATAAATAAGCATAAGGACTATACTGCAAATACGACAATACAAATTATTATAAAAACAATATACATTTTCCATGAAATCTAGGGGGGAAAATGCAAAATTGAGACAACCTGGGCTAAAACCCGTTCGGCCTTTAGGCCCATGTGGGAGGTTATTGGGCAAAAAGCCCATTTTGGGGCATCCATATATATATGGGGGGATTAGGGTTTCCCCCCAAAACCCTAGCCAGCCACCTCCATGGGGAGCCGCCACCACCGCCGCTGGCGCCGCCGCAGGCCGCCGTCGGTCGCCGCGCTCCTCCTCCCCCCTTGGGCGCCGCCTCCACCGCCGGCGCCGCCGCCGATCGCGCTCGGTGCCGCTGTCGCCGCCTTGGCCGGCCGCACGGTGGGGGCCACGCCGCTGTGGGCCGAGCGGTGGGGCCACGCCGCGTGGGTAGAGCGGTGGGGGGCGCGCGCCAGAGCCACGCGCCAGGCGCGCGCCGGGCGAGGCGCGTCGTCTGGTGGCTGCTGGGGGGCGCGGGGCGGGCCGCGCCGTGGCCGCGCCGGTGGGTTGCGCCGGCCGACCAGGGGCGCTGCCGCCGGCCGGCGCCGCCGCCGCCGGGAGGACGCCGCGCCGCCGTGGCGCCGCGGGCGAGGGCGCCGCGCCGCCCCTCCTCCTTCCCTCTATGTTTTTGGTCTAGGTAGAGGAGCGTGCCTCCCCTGTGGAGGAGGCCGGTGGGGTAGGGCCCCGGATTTGTAGGCCGGGGCGGCGGCGAGCCGCCGCGGAGGCGTGCGCCGGACGTTGGTAAGGGCCGTAGTGCGGAGCCCTTGCCAGTGGGAAGACGCCGTGCGCCTCCCATGGACGACGACGAGCCGGTGAAGATCCGTGGCCGGTCGCGATAAAGGTGGTGGCCGTTGACGAACAAGGAGCAAGAAAATCTTGCATTGATTCGTATAAGGAATCAATCGCAGCAAGCATACCAAGTAATGCATCTTGATGGTTCTCACAAAGATGAATTTCCTGGTTTTCCATTATCTTCTTGTGCTTGTTTGATTTGTTCGCTCATGCTGATAACTTATTGCAAGAGATTGACAAGTATTTGAGAGAACTGTTGCTTTTATTCATCTGTTAATCTCTATACATGTTTGATACACATATATATAGATGATGAAGTGATGGCAGTTGCCGGCGAGGAACCGACGTCTGTACATATTGCCGGCGTCCGTACGGATCGACGCGTTCATACGGATCGTCGCGTCCGTATGGACACGACCGTTTGGTCATTTCTCTGTAACACCTTGGGCTGCACCTGCTCGAGCTTCCCACGTCTCCACGCCAAGGCCACGTCATGTGCGCGCCGGTCTGGCCACTGCGGTAACGCCCACAGCGGCTTGCATTCCGCCATGCCATGCTCGTCGACCCGTCTCATCCGTGCCAAGAATGGACTGCACCGGCAACATGCAACGGCCCCAGTTTCACGCCACTATCCATAGGAAGTCTCTAGTAAATACTCGATAATTGGTTCTATACCACTAAATAGCGTTCATTTCTATAAAATATCATTAAAAATACTTTGTCTATTATATATCATTGAATTATACTAAAATTCAATTATATACTATTGCCATTAGTTAGCCTCCGTTTGACTATGAAAAAAAAGATGGTTTTGCCCTCAGTTTAAATCCAAAATCAGTTTATTTTAGCCTTTTTTGTAAAACAGGACAAATTAACTATATAAAAATGTAAAATAAAAATTTTTGAGAGCTATGTGACATCTTAGGAGCATGTGAGAATTTTTCTAGAATTTTTAGACCTCATTTATTCTCTATTTGTAAATAATAGTCTTTATTAGCATTTAAATTAAACATCTAAAAATTTTCTTTAAACAGTGATTTTAAATATTTTTTCTAGCTCCCTGACATATTGGACAACATCCCTGTAAATGTTCATAATTTTTAGAGGTTGGTTGCTATTTTAAATAAATCAGATCTTTGATCTTTTGATGTGGCATTTTGGTCTGTTTCAGAAGATAATGGCCTCCACTAACGGTGCACTAACGGACATGGTATATAATAAAATTTTGATGCAATTTACTAGAATATAATAGAGAGTATTTTTCAGTGACATTTTATAGAAGTGGACACTAGGGATGGAAACGGATCGGATACGATCGAATAGTCTCAAATACGAATACGAATCTATATTTTTAAAATAAATACAAATACAAATTCAAATATTCTCAAATATGAATATGAATTGAATATCGTAATGAATACAATTTGAATCGAATATGTACTTAATTCAATCGAATATGAGTATCCTCGTAAAACCTCTATAACAAATCTCGTTACAACAAATTTATGTAACTGGCTACTGGGCTTGGACGCTAGGCCGAATTCTCGGCATAGGAAACGGATTGAAAACAAATCGAATAGTCTCAAATACGAATACGAATGTTCTTGAAAACGAATATTTTCAAATACGGATACAAATATTATCGAATACAAATACGAACATTTTCAAATATGAATTTTGCTTACCACATTCGTGTTTTCTCGAATACAAATATCAGATAAAACGGATTATCCGTTACCATTTCTCACCTCTAGTGGACTCTATCCAGTGGTATAAAATCAATTATCTCTAAATACTCACTTCAATCACAAAAATGATGTTTTGGGACACATGCGGTATTACTTTGTAATATTTGGTTGTTGATATGTTTATGAATATTTACATTGGATACATAAAAATGATAGGTGCAATTTGTATCAAAAAGTGCTTTCGTAATATTTTAATTTAGTAAATTTTATAAATAAATTATAATAAAATTAGTGATAAAAGTTATGTTTTAGAATTCATATCAATATGCAAAATGTCACTTTTGTGACTAGGAGGGAGTAGTGACGGAGGTGATGCCGAGGAAACGGGGAGGCGAGGCAAATGTCAAGGAGAGCACGTGGGCTTTCTCCCTTACACATTTACCCATTTTAGTAGCTCAAATTCTTATTGTTATGAAATCGATAGAGAACAGATGAACGGCAACGCAATTACGCAATCAATCAACCACCAAGATACACAATAGATCAATAACAAGGGAGACACCAATTGAGAGAAAACACCAGGGAAAACTATCTTTTATTAATTCTCATATCTCTAATCACATTACATGGTACATTGGCATCTCTTTTATAGACTAAGCCCACCAGGGGTAATTATGGTATTTGCCCACACCAGAACCTTCTAGGTTTCACAACACTCCCCATTGGGCGAATACCACGGTATGCACATGTCTCATTAAAAACTCCTCCCAAAAACCCAGTGAAAAAAAAGGATGGAGAAAAGAGTACATCGCATCCGTTTCTTGTGACACACTAGTTACCTCATTAAAAACCTTTATGTGAGAAAACTTCAGAAAAACTCACAAAGGGAAAAAGAGTACAACATTAGATCTTCAGAATCATATAAGACTTCCAGTCTTAAATAAGGAGTATGGTTCAGGGATTTACTCCCCCTGAACCTTGCAACTCACTAAGTCGCTTTATCCCTATGCCTCGCATGCGCTTCTGGAAGATAGCGGCTGGGAGAGATTTTGTGAATATATCTGCCATATTATCACAAGACTTACCTTCAGTATCTTTCCTCTTCACTCTTCGGAAGCCCGTGAGGATAAAAGAATTTAAGAGTAATATACTTCTGGTATTACTTTTATCATAGTCCATTTGCATCATAAATTGTATTTCCTTCATAGATAATGCTGGGGGTCATCAACGGTGTTTGTACCACATAACTTCTGGATGTGGCTAACCATTCACCTAAGCCAAACACATTCTGGTGAGACTTCATACCATGATATGCATATGCCACATTGAAAACTCATTCCAAAAAACCTAGTGGAAAAAAAAGGAATGGAGAAAAAAAATACATAGCACACGTTAAATTGTATTGTAATTGTTGCCTCATTAAAACCCTTCAAGCAAGAAAACCAAATGGGAAAAACTTACTAAAGGAAAAAGAGTGCAACACATATCTTCAGGACTTAAAAACTATCTTCGGGATTTATTATGGTCTTCAAGACCTTTATCATGTCTATCGATTGGACTTATATCGATAAGCGGTAAAACCTTTAAGGTCATGATCATCAAGTCAATACCTTCTAGGTTTGACTAAAGTTGAGATTTTCTTAATCTCATGCATAATTATAAAAGTTTAGCATATGCTCCCCTGAAGACCACTTCTGGTGAAGTCTTATTATTCCAATGCCTTAATACATTTTAAGAAATGAATACAGTCCAGTATATTTATCTTGATCAGGATATGGGGGTAATCAATTGTAATGCCATATTTCTTCGGGATGTGACTTATCAAAATCTTTTAGGGTTTTAATATTTATCAACTATCTCTGAGTAGTACCATATGACCAAAAATCTGTTATACAAAACTAAAAGCATGGTCATACCACCATAGAATCAATATAACCAGTCTTAATTTTGGCACTTAGGGGATTAACAAATTTTCCATTAACACCAATATATATATGGTACCTTCATGGTAATAGAAGGTATTGTCACTCCATCAGTTTTTGGTAGGAGATGCACTTCATATGTGTTTATATGGTGAACTTATGGTTCTTAGCTTCCTCATTTCATTTCCTCGGGTCTTGGATGGTCCCTTATCCACTTCTAGGGATCCATAATCACTAGTGTATTCTCGATCAACTGGTGATTTAATTTCTCTTTAAGGAAATGCTCTCTCTTCTAAGAGATACTCTTTCTTCAAGTAAGACTGTATTGGGTATGAGTTTTAAATACACACACATATATATATATATATATATATATATATATATATATATATATATATATATATATGTTGCATTTACTTTCTTATTAAAACACCGAGTCCTTCAGGAGATCGAGCTTTGGGTTCCTTCAGGGATTCCACTAAGGATTTTCAGAATCTGATAACTGTATATCTTATTCATGTCATCTGCTAGAGTTATCATATAACGAAACATTATTTTATTCATAACAATAGAATATAGATCTCTATAGTGATCCTTGAACCATTGCTTTCACCACCTCATTATTTCATAACGATACATCAAGTATGAACAAACATATTCCAAGATATTCATCTACGATTATGGTTCGACCTCAATTGCTTTCTTTAATTTTGACCCGATATGAACACTTCAGGTGCTCGGCCAAGGACTTTGGTTTCGGATTTATGTTCTTATACCAAAAACTTTTAGCAATTTTAGAGGCAAACTGGTTGTCGATAACTTTTCTCCAAACATCCTCATAATTGAGTGTCTTTCAGTGTTAACCAAAACTTCGTCATTTCCCAAAAGGAAGGCTCTTTGGTAGTTCAGTGTTCCCTAGTATTGTAATATGTGCGCGCCTTATTACTGGGGTTTTCATCTTCAAGATGAGCCTCTTCATGAGGTATTTCACCTTCAAGGTGAATTCTGTTCTAGAGTATTTAAGGAGTGTTTAACGATTATTTTGACTAGTGTCAACAGACCTTAGATCCACAGGCGTCCCTGTAGAGTTTAGGTCACTGATCAATAAGTCAACTTCACAAATATGTAAATACTATTCAACCCGAGGTATTCCAAGCTTAGTGACACATTTACTTCAGGTAAATACTATGTAACTCCTCCATGCAATGAGCAAAGAAATCTGGCAATCTCCTCGCTTGTGGTATATAGGAGCATCAACTAAACTTATATTTAGCTTAGTTAGTGCGTGAACTATATAGTAAAGATCTTTCTTCAGAAAAATATCACGGTATTCAAATATTTTGAGCATTTCTCTCCCCCTAATGTTGAGATATGATCTTTCTCAATAGCATGCTTCAAAATCCCCTCAGTATGCTACGGTGGAGATATCATATGGAAAATGATTGATTCTCATAATACGCACTAATCCTTGATTGGGGTTCTTTTTCTTAATGCAGTGAGCTATATATTTATTAATGCAGTGGCATGAAAAACTGCACATTTCTACTTCTAGTAGTTTATCCTAAATATCTGGTGAGTTATTAATCTGATACAGCAGAAATATTCTAGCTTCTTATATATTGCCCAATGTTATGATCCAATTACTCATCATTGTAACTTAAAATTTTGGATTACACAAAATTCAGGTTTTGTGTTAATGCAACATGTTTTGACCTGATCAAGGGTATTATGTTTTAATGGCATAATTTCCATCTTCAAGATGGTTACCAGTGCATAACGCTGTCGCATAAAACATGATCATCTATTAATCTGCATGGGATATATATTTTTTGCTGGAATATACTTCTAGTTTAACCTCCCAGATGGAATAATTATCCTTCAAGAATATATGTCATTGATTGGAAGGTAATTTATATGCTTGTTATAATTTATAATGCCAAATAAATATAACATATTTAGATCATTCGGAATTATTAACATTCAATAGGTTATCTAGTATTTTGAGAGTTATATTTGCTTTAGGCAAATGGTTATAGCTTATAGTGGTATATGTACGGTAGCTTTATGCTACCGTGTAATACTCATGCATGTGGTCACATGCTGGAGACTAGCATATTACTAGCCTTCAAGGGTTACAATGATTTGCCAACAGTGGATAGTAGATTCAATTATCTCTCAAATTTATAGCTTCAAGCTTATTTGCTTTTGTATTTGACCTAGGATATCTCACAATGCTTGTCATTACTCTTGTACTTATGCCTCGGAGGTTCCAATATTCCCATAAACCCCAAATTCCTCGCTGTTTTCACGCCAACCATAAAATACTAAATGAGAACGCATGCTTCTAGCATTTACTTCGAATTAACTTAGAGCTTTAGCAATAAGTTATTATTATACTTCTTCAAAAGTATAATTTTATTTGGCGTGAAACCAATGCACACTTTGTAGTATGGAAAACGGGTTATATATAGACTTCAAGTCTTTGGGATTTATATCGTTTTCTAGTCGAGGTGATCTTTTTGGGATTTAACATTTGACTAGATTTCTTGTGCCTTCAAGGACACTTTCCTATTGCCGTCTAGGCAATAATAAACTGGGCATGTTATTCTTTTAAAATATCGGGCATAATGTTTGCAAATATTATTCCATGCATGATTAATTAATCTTACTTTAGGTAAGATATGCTACTGGTAATGTGTTCTATTAAACAACTATTCAGCAGGGGTAAGGGTTCAATAGAACAATTTAGTCCAAACACTTTTTTGCATCTGAGAAAATAATTATCTAATGCATAATTTTAGTTTAAAGTAAAAGATAAAAGGAGCTCTTTAGAAGCAAGATTCTCTTTTATCTATTCTGTATATGAAGCATCATTTTTCAGATTTTTCTAGCAATCTCTTGGGATTTTCTGATAATTTTAACAATTTTTTGCTAATTAATAAATTATATTTAAAAATATTAAATAAGCAAAAAAATAACATAATGAATAAAATAATTCTAGAAGTATAAATAACAATACCACAATATTAACTGGATAATAATAAAGCTGAAATAATCCAGCAAATAAAAACACATGGAATTAAATTAGTCTTCTAGACTAAATTGTAATTATAATAAACAACATGGACATTTTCATATTTTTATTTCCAGTTTTATTATATACCTTTCAATTTAATCACACCCTGGGGGTCTAACTGAAAAGTACCATCGCAAAAATGTAATTTCACAAAAGTCCGGGGGCCCTTTTGCAAAAATTTTGGCCTCCTCCTTATCTCTCCCACCGACGCCAAATCGGGCCTCGGCTTCATCGGTCGAAACGACCTCCGCCATTCCTCCCCTTCCGGCGCGAAGGTGCTGCTGCGGCGGGCGACACGCGCCTGGCGGCTGCCGTGGCGGGGTCTCGGTGGACTAGATCTGCCACGGCGGCTATCGGTGGATTTCGTGGTTGTAGATCCACTACCGGCGGCTGCTGTGGTGGGTGGCCGGGGTGCTTCAGGCACTGGCTCCCGTTGTCCTGCCGAGAAGGGGTGGATGACTACCGGTGGCTGTTGTGGTGGCTTCTGGCGGCTGGGTGTCATCGGCTCAGGCGAGCGGATGCCAAGCGTGAGCGCAGGCTGAAGGCGACAACTTTGGGCGGCCAGCGACTGAGCACGAGCGTGGATGGCTGGCGTGGGCTCCGGGTGGCCGCGGCGTGCCACGGGCAACCAAGTACAGACGAGGTGGCGGCTGGGTTGCGACGGCTTCTGGCGCGCCGGCAGTCGAGCATGGAGGTGGTCATGGCGGCGACGCGATTCTAGGCTACTGATGGCCGAGCGAACGACGCGATGGTTGCTCCGGCGGGTGAGGCAATGCGTCGGTGGCTTCATACAACGGCGGCTCAGGCGAGCTACCTCGGCGCTTCGGGCGACAGCGACTCAGGCGAGCAGCCTCGGTGGTTGGCTTCAGGCGCCAACGGCGACTCAAGAGTGGCAGCCTCGGGCGGCCATCGAGCGACGGCTCCAGCGGAGGCAGCGGGGCCTAGAGCAGCTTCGGGCGGTAGCCAACACCGCCGTGCGTGGGGGCAGCCATAGGGGGGCCTTGATGACTATTTCTCACCGGATCTGTGCTCATGGTGTCGATCCATTGCAAGGTTTTGCTTATTAAAATCATACCCGAGTTTGATCTAGTTCTAGTAATAGTGATCTAGACACTAGATCTGTAATCTTCCGGATTAGTCTATGCTATGAACAAATAATTCGGTCTAGAACCCTAATTAGCAAGCAATTAATCTGGGCTCTAGTAATTACTAGGAACCGATCGGTTAATGCTATATCCATGTAAAACAACAATAGGATTGCAATGGATTAATTGATCTAGTTTGCATGTACTCACCGATCCTTGCTTTCTGAATTTGCTCATCTGATTTGGTTACCATTACCATCAAGACATCGGATGTAGAAATCAGTCTTCGAATAGGATTCATCAACCAATCTTGGATGGATCTCCTCCAACTTGAGTACCGTACATACTCCTGATTGTACGTGTATGCAATACGCGCAAGCAAAAGGCGTTGGCATTCTCCACGGCGCGTGGCACAAGAGTCCAGACATGCGCACGTCCACCCGGAACTACTGCTGGTGCGTGGCGCACATGCAACGCAACGCAGTGGCCTTGCCGACATGCGCGGGATTGACAGCGGCGGTTTCGGGTGGCGCGGCAACGGCTTCTGGCCGAGCGGCTTCGTCAATTATGGTGCCAAAACTGTGCGCAAAAATCATAATCCAGTGCATGATTTTAATGATTGAAACATCAATTAGAACTCTTTTTAGATCTAATTAGGCAATCCGATCTTGAGTCTAATTATCTTATCTAATGGATTTGCAGGAGTGAATAATCATGTAAATGAATTGTAGATCAATCTACTGCTATGAACAATTACCATAAGATTGATCTAAACATGGCATTGCTAGAGAATATAAAATCAATCTAGATTAAATAATATGAACAGTAATGCATAATAGATCGGTTCGTGATTTGCATACCGTACACCTCATAGAGCCTTCGTGCTGATAACGTGTTAGGAAATCGATAGAGAATAGATGAACGGTAACACAATTACGCAATCAATCAACCACTAAGAGACACAATAGATCAATAACACGGGAGACACCAATTGAGAGATAACACCAGAGAAAGCTATCTTTTATTAATTCTCATATCTCTAATCACATTACATGGTACATTGGTATATCTTTTATAGACTAAGCCCACTAGGGGCAATTCTGGTATTTACCTACACCAGAACTTTCTAGGTTTCACAACACTTATATCCTCCCCTGTCCAGGTCAATTGAAATACCACTTTAACTTGGTCTTGTCAGCCATTTTCTTTTTCATATTTTGGTTTTGCCCATACGGTGAATGACTCTGTTCAGGTTTGAAGAATCCAGTCGCCGCCACTAGCGCACGGCCCCGATGATCGCCACCGCATGGCTGTCGACCTGATGCTGCTAGTCGCCGGACTCCACCGCCGCCGCATGGCACCATCTCCCTCATGCTTGGCCGCGTGAAGCCACCTGAAAGCACACGTTGGCGCGCCAAAATCGCCGCCACCGGTTGCCTCCACACCGCCGTGCTCGAAGCCGGCGAACCCGCGGTCAGCCGCTGCACCAGAATTCGAGAGGGGCTATCGTTGCCTCCCCCATCCGACCGCCTCAAGGCACCGCACCCGCCTTCAGATCAGTGGCCTCGAATCGTGGTGGGCGAAACTCCATAGCACAAGTCTAGTCGTCAGTCGTCGGTGCTCAAGGACGCCAACCTGTCTCCCGCCTCCAGCTCAAAGTCACCGATGCCACGCTGGCCATTCGTGCCTGCGCCCACCCAGTCACCGTCAGCACAGCTAGTCGCCATCGCAATTGCCCGACCAGCCTCCGCCTGTAGTCGCCTACTGCGGCTGCCCAACGGCTGAGTCGCCAGCCGTGGTCGCCACCGATCACCGCGTGTAGCCACCCGTTGCAGCCGCACCTCTGGTGCCTTGAGCCCGCTCGACCCCGTCGTGTGTGCTGCTAGGAACCGGTGGCTAGCCACCGGATTTGAACAGGCCGAAGGCTATGAGCCATGTGGGTTTTGTGGACCGGCAATTTGGCCTAGAGCGAAAAGAGAAAAATCTGGTCGACGAAAGTTTTGCAGATAAGTCCTTGGATTTCCAGTAAATTAAATAAGCTTGCTAGAAGATTAGAAATAACTATAAAATTTGACCCTAAGTTTGTCAGAATTGCAATTAAGTCCAGTGAACTGAATTTCTTTCAACATGAATTATTTCCTAGATTATTTAAGCTTGATTATATTCTAGTTATCTTGTGGCATTATTGTTTTATGTTTTTGGAATTATTTTTCTTTAGCATGTTATTTCTGCTTATTTAGTAATTTTAAAAATTGCTTATTAATTAGCATAAAATTGTTAAAATTGCTAGAAAATCCTAAATAATGTCTACTAAATAGATAAAGTCCACATCTTACTGGTTTAGCAATATTCATGCTATTTAGCTGTAGTAAATTTTGAATTATGCATGATAATGTAAGAAATGCCTGACATCGCTAACAAGGAATTTGCCGAGCTCACCTTGGACGGTAGCAACTTCCTCATATGGGCCATGGATGCTAAGATCAACTTGACAGTTTGATCACTCGCGCTGCCATCACCCAAGCTACAGCTGGGGCTTCTACCATTCCTGATGTCGCCAAATGTGCAGCACTAGACTTCTTAAGGCACCACATCCACCCAGATTTGAAGTCTGAGTATCTTCTAGAAGAGGACACGTTGGCACTATAACTCCCTGAAGAAGAGGTATGACCATCATAGATCCATCAGGCTACCTGAAGCACAGCATGAGTGGACCAACATCAAGTTACAGGATTTCAAGAAGGTATCTGTATACAACTCTGCCTTTTATAAGCTTGTTGCTAAGCTCAGATCTATAACAAGAAGATCATAGATACTGACATGATTGACAAGACTTTGAGTGATTTTTACTCTACTCGCAAGACACTCCAGCAGCAGTATCGTCAAACCAAGTATAAGAAGTACTCGGAGCTGATTACCACTTTTCTCGAGGCAGAGAAGAATGATGAGTTACTGATGAAGAACTATCTCACTCATCCCACTAGGTCACAGCCACTGCCAGAAGCTCGTGCTAATTCCCAGAGGTCCAGTGGTAGCTAGGGCTGCAGAAAGGGCCTCATGTAGAGGGGTAGACAGTGAAAGAAATTGAATGTGTGAAGGGAAATGGCAAACCCCAGTAGATGGGGCAAGGGAGAAGCAAGCAACAAAAGCCAAAGTTAGGTAGCAAGAAGACCTACCCTCCTGTGCCTTGCTACAGGTGTTGTTGTATGGACCATTGGACCCATAATTGCCACACCCTGAAACATCTGGTAGACCTCTACTAAGAGTCAGTTGTGAAGGGCAATAAGGTGCCAGCGACGAAGGCTGCAAAGGCACACTTTATTGATCAGCCTGATGCTGATAAGAGTGATGCCCCGAGTGCAGTGATGGAGCTCGACACTACATCAGGGGGTGATCACATGGAGGTTGATACATACAGCGACCTACAGTAGGTTATTGGCAATTTCTCCAGACAACTCCAGATGTCATAGTTTCCTTAAGTTTACTTTATCAGTTTAGGTTATTCTAGAAGAATATTGGATTGTTTATACTCTTATGAAGCATTAATTGTTTAGGATTTAAACATTATTCCTTGATGAATAAAATGAGTTGTTTGTTCTTTTAGAGCTTTATTCTTATTGAATTATTATTTCATTATATTATGCTCTATATAGAACAACTCCCTAAATCTGATGGCGGAGGAAGAGATTTGTCTAATAAACAGTGGAACCACCAACTCGATTATAAGGAATACAAAGTATTTCCATATGTTAACAAAGAAAACAAAAAAATGTCATAACCATTATTGGAAGCGATGCTCTAATTGTTGGCACTGGAAGAGCCATAGTTTTTCTCCCTATGGGTGCCCGAATAGTAATTGAGAATGCTCTCTTGTAACCTAAATCATAGCGTACCCTATTAAGTTTCGAGGATATTCACTTGAATAATATCCATATCGAGACAGAAAATGAGGGTGGTAAAGAATACCTCCTCTTAACGAAATCTGATGGCAGTTAGAAACGAGTGGTATATATTGACCTATTCAACCCCTGTCGGGCCCCTTTAGATATTTTATGGTGGTACTAGATGCTTCTACTAGGTGGTCCCATGTATGTCTATTGTCTATTAGGAACCACGCCTTTACTAAACTAATAGCTCAAATTATTAGATTAAGAACCAACTTTCCATATGAAAGGATTAAGTCTATCAGAATGGACAATGTTGACGAGCTCACCTCTAAGATATTTAATGACTATTTTTAGCTTTAGGCATTAAGGTAGAGCACTCTGTACCACATATCCACACTCAGAATGGCCTTGTAGAGTCATTCATTAAAATCAATAAGTTGATTGTTAGATCACTACTGTAGAATAATAGGCTCCCCACCAACTGTTGGGGTCGTGCAATGTTGCATGCAACAACATTACTAAACTTGAGATCGATTGCATACCACCAGGTTTTCCCCTTACAACTAGTGCGTGGGAAAGAACCAAGTATTTTTCATCTGTGAAAAATTGGTTGTGCTGTATACGTGCCAATTTCACCACCACAACGTATAGCCATGGGCCCAATGGAGATTGGGAGTATATGTTGACATTAAATCCCCGTCGATTATTAAATATCTTGAGCCTACTACGTGTTGAGACCCGAATATATAAATCCAAACTCTCTGTGTATACTACACTAGTTCAAGATCACCCTAGTGCACACAGTGTAAATATAGATGAAATATCGATCATATGCTTGATTAATAAAGGAAACAAATTCAAATATTAATAATTATCAGAGTATGAATTTATGGCTAAGCTTACAAATAATTAGTCTAAAGGGCTTAAAAAACTAGAGGTGAAAAACAAAATTAAATTTGGTACCCACTCGATATACCTATAGGCAATCGACTAGGAAATGAAGTCCTAATCCACGAAGTCATCGAAGTATCCTCCTTCTAGTACCCCTTACTAATATGGTTCCTCTTCTTCAACTGAGCAACAGTGAACATAAAGTCGTGAGTGCATTGGTACTCAGCAAGTCGTTTGTAACAAATATACAAAGCTTACCAATGGATGGCTGAAAGGTTGTTTTGCAGAAAGTAGTATTTAATGTAAATACAATAAATAAATTAGAAGAAAATTTTAAAGAAAAATAATAATAAATAATCAAAAAATTAAATAGATCATAAATGAACTAACCATTTACTTAGTAAACCACTAGTAAACTATCTATTCACTTTCCAAAGCTCTCCTAGCCAAGTTTTATGAAACATCTACCCTTCATGTGAAATCGAGCATTGTCCATAACCGGCGACACGGCTATTCGAATAGTTTTATACTCTGCAGAGATTGTACAATATTACCTATATGATTTGATCATCCTCACGTTAAACAAAATCATAACAAGTCCTTTATAATGCACAAACTAAACTTAATTTCTCCCGTTAGGGTTTCGCACCACACACCCCCTTGCACCTCATCGAAATCTGCATCCAGATTCATCACAATGGCGAAACCGAAGTTGAAATATCATAAATTAATCTGTCAGATCTATCCCACACTAGACATGTCATTGCATGATAAGGCCTAGATCACTGGCACAAAAGTTAAGTTCGTAGATATTACCCAAGCGAAACATTCACAATCCTTGAAGTGAATCCATATTTCCCCTTTTACTGCACGATCACTCGTCTAAGTGAAAACCAATTTTGTATAAGCAACCATCAATGACACACTAATATCATGGCACATAAATTTTATAACTGTGGCTACAACCACGATTCAATATCTTATTAAGTCAAATTAATTAATTTATCTCATGTGATGATGAACCCAACGAAACTATAAGCATAGTTAAGCATTTTAAATGTACAATCTATGTGATAACTAGTATTGTATCACTAAATAATTTTTCATCCTATGGTGACAATGGTAACATAGTGTCGAGACCCGAATATGCAAATCCGGACTTTCTGTGTATACCGCACTAGTCCAGGATCACGCTAATGCACACAGTTAAACATAGATAAAATATTAACCATACGCACGTTAAAATAAAGAAAAAACTCATATATTAATAATTATCCAAAGATACAACTTTATGACCAAACTTACAATCTCACTAGCCCGAAGGGCTCAAAATCTAGCAGCGAAAAGAAACAAAAAAACGTAGTAGCCATTCGATATGCGCACTGGCAACCGACTAGGGAGCGAAGTTCTAATCCATGAAGTCGCTGAAGTATCCTCCCTCTGGTACCACCTGCTGGTATAACTCCTCCTCCTCAACTGAGCAACATTGGAATAAATCCGTGAATACATTGGTACTCAGCAAGTTGTTTATAACAAATGAATGCAATATAATTTGTAAGGCTTACCAATGAAGGGCCGAAAGGTTAATTTGTATAAAGTGATGTTTTAAAGTAAATATGATAAATAAATTGCAAGCGAACTTTAAAGAGAGACAATAATAAATAAATAAACAAGAGAATTGAATAAGCCACTTGTGAACCTCTCATCCACAAACTAAACCAACAGTGAACTGACCATTCACTTTCCCACCATAACCATCAAGTTTTATTAAAATTCTACCCCTTATGTGAAATCACCGAGCATTATCCATAACCGAGGACGCGGCTATTCGAATAGTTTTATACTCTGCAGAGGTTGCACAACTGTATACACACGATATGATTAACCTCGATCTAAGAAAATCACAACAAGGTCTTATAATGTTCAACTTCAACTTAATCCCGCCCGCTAGGGTTTCACATCACACCCCCTTGCACCTCATGGAAATAAACAACCATGTTCCTCATAATGGTGAGATTAAAATTAAAATATCTCAAATTAATCAGCCAGATGTATCCCATACTAGACATATGTTTTGCACGGTAAAGCTCAGATTAATAGCGCACAAAGTTAAGTCCTTAATATTACTTGAGCGAGACTTCCACATCCTACGAAGTGAATCCATACTTCCCCCTTTACTGCACGATCACTCGTCCAAGTGAAAACCATTGTTGTATGACCCACGCCAATGACACACCAATGTCATGGCACAAATTTTATAACTATGGCACCAACCACGATTCCACATCTCATTAAGTCAAATTAATTATTCACATGCGATGATGAACTCATCGTAACATAAGTACAGCTAAGCATTCTAGTCGTACCCCCCATGTGACATCTAGTAGTATCACTAAATAATTCCCAATCTATGGTGACAATGGTATCAGGGTATCCAACTTATCAAAGAGGGATTAATCAATTCAGGATGGTAACTACCAAGTGCGACGAAGGTGTGTAATACAACAGCAATGCAAGATAATTTAAAAGAAAATAATGAAATAATAGATTAAAAATTAGGTTCAACATAATTAAAGAACATGACTTGCCTTTGTTTGGCTCAATGAGGTACTCGGGATCTTCTGGCGGCGCTCCTGCTCATTCGAAGACGGGATCTAACGAGAGAGAAAAAGACTAAACAATAAAAAAGAAATCAAATCAAATTCAAATGAACTCCAAAAACCTTGAAACTAGAACCAAAAGGTAGAGCTCGATTTTAGATGAATTTAGAAAAAAGAACGGGTCAATCGGAGCTAGGACGGAGGAGAACGAGCTCTTGGAAAATTAAATGTAAAGAAAATATTGGAAATTCGAAAAAGTTACTATGTTGTGGACTCGGTGCACGGAAAAGCGGGTTCACGGTGGACTTGGCTCACGGAACAATACACACTGGAGGGGGTGCTGACATGGCAGCTAGTGCTGATGTGGCATTGACACGTGGCACGGGGGCTGACGTGGCACTGACACATGGCAGGCTAGGGTTGATGTGGCACTGACACATGGTAGACTAGGCTGATGTGGCACTAGGACTGATGTGGCACCGACACATGGCGCTAGGGCTGATGTGGCACCGACACAAGTCGAGTGCGGCTGTCGACGGCGGGATCCGACGGTGGGGAAGCTGACACGTGGCACAATCTCAGCCGTTAATACGGATCTGGATCGACGGTGGCCATGCGAGGATCGCGCCGCTGGATGGTCGATGCGTGGAGGGCACGCTGCGCGAAGTGTCACGATGCGCGGCGCGGGTGCGGTTGTGGGCGCGGGGACCGAGGCGGGGCGATGCGCACAGCGTGGGGTCCGGCGGGCAAGGAGCGACGAGGGCACTGCCGAGGGCTCGGGACGGCGGCGTCCGGCGGTGGGGAGTGTGGCGAAGGGGTCCGGCTAGGGTGGTGACGAGGACGGCGGCGGGGCTTACCGACAACGACGGCGGCGAGGATGGCGCACGACAACGGCGGGGAACGACAGCTCACGGCGAAGGCGAAGGTGGCTCTGCGGCGGTGTAGGTGCGACAGCGACAGTAGTGGCGAGGACGGCGGCATTGGCGTCGATGGAAAGGACGAAGGAGACGCTCTGTGAGGGAGGTGGCGGCGGGGCGACGCATTATATAGGCACGTGAACCGAGGACGATCGAAAAAGACACAGCGCGGTAGATGAGTTCGTAATAGAGACGAAAACCCCGCTTGCGACACATGGCACAGTCGGATGGGTGACACGCGGCGAGGGAAAGGATCAGACGGCTGCGGGACAACGCACACATGAATAGTGCACGGGGTATCGGATGCTTGATACGTGTAATATCCCAAAAATTTTATCCCTTTATTAAAATGTTTATTGGTTTTTCCTGAATTTTATTCCAAGCCCCGATTTGAGAAAAACAAAAGTATTTTATTTTATAAAGGCCAAAAGGAATTTATTGCACTCATGAAAGTCAAAATAAATGTAATTCTTTTCCTAAAGTCAAATCTGTAATTACTTTAATTTTCAAGAAATTATAAAGATTTAAAACCCTCCCTTTAAAGTCAAATTATGTTTGTGTAAAAATCAATTATCAAAATGGGTTGAAAATATTTTTATTAAGTCTAAAATAGTCCCAGAAGGTTCTCTGAATTTTTCTGGATTTTTCAAAATTTCTTTGGTATTTTTGTGAGTTTTCTAAAGCTTAATATCATTTCTGGAAATCAAAAAGGAAATTAAAAATCCAAACCCTCTCTCGGGCTGCCAAGAGTCAAGCATCGGATCAGCCCGCGCCGCCGGTTTCTTTCCCAGCCGTCCGATCCCACTTACCCCTTCATCCCGCCTTCTCTCTCTCCGCACGCGACGTGTGTCGCGCATCAAGCCGTCCGCTTCCCCCCCAGTATGATCCCAGCTGCCCGTCCCCTCTTACCGCTTCGCGGCTCCTCCCCCCCTTTGCCCGGCACGTGGCACGATCCGCACCGTTCCCTATTGCCGATTTCAATCTCAGCCATTCCCCGTCACTTAAAGCACTCGATCGGTTCGCATATAACCTCCGTTGCCGGATTGAATCTCGATCGTTCCCGGTCGCTTACTGGTTCAACCACGATCCAGCGGTCGCCCTCTCACCCCGCTGCCACCTGTCAAAGATCTGACCGTCCTCCTCGCGCCTTCCCATTTCTTTCTCTCGCTAATGCGCGAGCCCCGCCTGTGAGAACCATCGTCCCCGCCACCTTCCTTCTTCCTCGCGCCGTCCCCGCCGCCAACCCTCTCTCCCATCCGCGCCGATACCCAATTACTCCCCCACATGCACCGCGTCCGTTTCTGGCATAAAGTCGCACTTTACGCCCCTCCTCGCCGTCGCGTTCAATTTCGCCGCCGGAGTGATTGCGGGCGCCCGTTACCACCCCTCCCCCACCTATAAGAAGCACACCCCGAGGACCCTCAACTCACACCGCCTCCCCCACTCCTCTCAATTCGAGCGATCAAGCCCCGAGAACCTCCTGGTGCTCGTTTTCCCCTCCGCGGCTCCAACAGCTCCGACGAACAATTCTGGCCACCCCGGGCTTTCTCGCTCCTCGCCAACGCCTCACCGACGTTGCTTGTGCCCCGGCGATCCTCGACGACCTCTGCCCTGAGCATTTGCGCCACCGGAGCCCTCCGCCGCCGTGAAGCCCTCTCCGACCGCCGCCCCTCTCCACCGATCTTCCTCTCCAGCCATCCTCGGGACCTGCGCTAGGTACCAGTCCACTCCCCTCTTCATTTTGGTGCCCTCGGCCGGCGCCGTCGCGCACCGGAGCTCCAGCGACCATCGGGCCCCGAGCGTCGCCGCCGCCGGCCGGGCCACGTCGGCCCGTCGAGCCGAGCTGGAGGTGGCGTGGCAGCCGGGTGGCGGCCAGCTGGGCGCCACGCCAGCGCCACCCGAGCACCTCCTCGCCACCTCGTGCGTGCCTGTCCACGTCGGCATATTGCCGTGACGTGGCGGCCACGGGGCAGCCACGTGGGGCCACGTGGAAGCCTCGTCAGCGCCACCTCGCCTACCCGTGGGCTCACGTGCCACGTCAGCATTGCCCTGGTCCATGGACCCATTCCACCGTAGACCGGCCCCACCTGTCAGCCTCTGTTTAGTTATTTAATTCCCAGGGCTGACGTCATGCTGACACAATAAAATCGATTTTTCAGTATAAAAATAAATCGACCGAAAACTAATTACCTTGCTGACATCATAATCTTTTAATTCCTTTAGAAAAATAATTCATGCTGACGTCATAAATGTTTCTCGGTTTAAAATTAATTCCAGAAATTGAGTATTTTTCTTTTAAATGTATTTAAACTTTGGAAGGCTATAACTTCTTCATTTTAGCTCCAAATTGACCCGTTCAAATTTCTAAATTTTTCTAAAATCATGATCTATCCATTTCTGGCATCATTTTGAAATTTTGAATTTATTTGAATTTTGTTTTGATTTTCTTTTGAATTGGCTCTTTACGTTAGATTTTAACGATTCCGGAGAATTCGAGTTCGACGATTCTCAGCAGGACTTCGATCAAAGCAAGTTACACCTTTGACCATGTTGAACCTAATATTTTAAATTTTTTATGTTGTTTTACTGTATATGCATGCGTACTTCTATTCAAATTTAATTTAAATTCAGTTTCAACTTTAGTTATGCCCATAACCCTTTGATTATAGCCCATTTGAATTCCGAATTCATATGCCTTGTCACCCTAGCTGAAAACTAGTTAGTACCATAATATTGACTAAAAATTTTATAGAAATGCTTAGCCTGGCTTAGTGTAATTTTAGGTGGGATCAATCTTTTCACATGAAATGACAAACTTTGAAAATGGATATCTTGACTTCGGTGAGTCAAGGATAGTTTATGAAAATTGTTTAAAAATGAAAATGGAAACTTATGATTTGGACTTAGACTATTGGTTAGGTGGTGGGGTGCCGGCATGCCTCGTGTTTGGTGACACCTGGTTGATTGTCGTGCATGTGGGTATGTGGTTGAGCCTAAGTCGGATTAAGGACTGTTTCTGTGATTCATTTTACGAAGTCACTTCGTACTACCACAAGTCCGGTATGGGACGGACCTGGCTAAGTAATTTGTGAAGTTCCAAATATAGTCTCGCTATAGGCTGAATGTGAGTGTGGCGTAGGTCGCGAGAAGTCTCACATGGCACCAGAGGGGGCTCCAACTCATGGATTCGAGTTGTGGTGAAACCTTAGTGGCGGCGTAACTGTTTTGGTTATGGATCATCAGAACAGCCTTGTCATGAACTCTCCGCCGCACACCTAAGGCAGTGTGTTTATCGCGTGGCTCAAGTGAGTGGGAATGTCTTGTGGGTAAAGTTGTACACCTCTGCAGAGTAAAACCTATCCTGGATAGCCGTGTCCACGGTCATGGACATGCTGAGTAGAGTTTTCACAGATTAGACTTGGCTTTTACAAAACTTGATTTTCGGACAAATAACAGTGGTTTTGACAATAGTCCGGGTGGGATGCCCGTGATTAGGTTAGTGTAGGTCGGAGCCTATACTAACGATAATACTTTGGTTAAAATATTGTTTCATATGTTGTTTTAAAATTTAGCTTTTTGCACTTATGTTATTGTACTTAAATTCAGTACTGCTTTTCGCACAGTTAAACTTAATAAGCCTTCCTTGTTACCCATATGCATGCATGAACTCTGTTATATTCTCGGTGTAACTTGCGTAAGTAGTTTATGTGCTTACCTTAGGAGTACTTTATGTGCTCACCTTGCTAAAACTTGTTGCCAGACTTCGAAGGCGACTACGACAGTGAGGACTACTTCAGTGAGTAGGACGCGTCTTACAGTCATTCGCCTGTGGGAGGCTGGATGGGCTACGCTGCTACCTTTTATCTTCCGTTGTTTTTATTGCTTTCTTTTGGCCTCATGCCCCTATATTGTAAGACTTGGCCATAAGGCCGTATTTTCATTTGATAATAAAGTGTGGTGATTTTGCATGATATACAGTACTGTTGACCCTGTGTGCACTAGCTTTTCTTTGGATAGTGCGATTTACACAGAGAGACTTGGAGTTGTTGTTCCGGGTCCCGACAACACGTGCCAAGGGGGCCGATTGGACGGGCGAGGGTGGTTGGGCCAATTGAACAGTGTGGGCCGGGTCTAGCACTGTTCATCGGGATTTTCCCGGATTTTCCATTTTTGAAAATTCAATTAAATCCAAAAGAGCTATAGAATTAGCAGATAAATCTGAAAAATTCACCAACAATTCCAAAAAAATCCTTGAGACACAAGGGATCCAAATAAAATATTTTTAGCTTATGTTAATATTTATTTTAATCATATTAAATCCTTTTTAATCTCTAAAAATTCATTTTAAGCTTTATTAAATTCTAAAAATTCATTTTTATTTCAATGCTTTTGAAAATACCGAAAAATAGGATGTTACATATAGCATTCAAATTATCAAATTAGGGATTAATCAATTAGGACAATAACTTCCAAGTACAAGGTTTTGTAATAAAATAACAATACATGATAATTTAAAACAAAATAATAAATAATATATTTAAAAATAAGGCTCGACATAATCAAATGACATGACTTGCCATGGCTTTACTCAGTTCTGCATTCTTGATCTTCTGATGGTGCTCCCGCTCCTTCGAAAATGCGATCAAACGAGAGAGAAAACAAATAAGATATAGAATAAATTTAAATAAAATTAAAATGAGTTCCAAAAACTTAAAACCAGAATCAAAAGATAGAGCAAAATGTTAGATGAATTTAGAAAAAAGAACGAAGTCAATCGGAGTTAGCACGGAGGAGAACAAGAACTTGAAAAATTAAGCCTAAAGAAAAATGCTGGAAATTAAAAAATATTACTGTGCCATGGATCCGACACACCGATTGCATCTTCGATGAACATAATTTCCTGGCATTAGGGGATAAAAATACCTTACTGATGATAAATACCAAAAAACAGATTGGAATATGTAACAGCCCAAGTATTTTTTTAAAAAAACATAATAATAATTAATATGTAAAATAATAAAATAATAATTAACTTAGTTTAAAACAAAAATCAAAGTTATTTGGTTGCTTGAAATTTTAAATTTTTCACTAACCTAATTTTCTGCTTTAAAGAAAAGAGCCTTTGTGTTAAACAAAAAAATATTTTTAAAGAAAAATATCTAAATTTCAATTGAAAATATTTTTTATAAGTTCAAGATAGCTTTAGAAACTTCTATCAATTCTTCTACGATTTTTAAGCTTTATTTGTTATTTATTGTATTATTTTAAAGCTAGAAAAGAAAAACATTTTTTACAAATTAAAATATATTTCACTTAATTCTGTACTTTTTTTAATCTTTTCAAGATCCAAGAATTATTATAAAATTTTCTTAAAATTTTTTTGAATTTTTTTCTTTTTTTCTCTCTCCTCATTTTTCCTTTCTTCTCTTTCCTTTCTTTCTTCTTCCCAGGGAGTTACGCATCGTGCCTGGACAGAGCCACCATGAAAAATGTTTGAAGCTTCTTCAATCCCTTGTAACTTTTGATTTTCTCAAAGGATTTACGTGAAATAAATTGCATTCACTTCCTCTCACCAAGCTCCTTCATTTTTCACCATTTCTCCGCTCATTCATGAGCTGTTTCGCGAGAATTTAACCCATGCCATTCAAATACATGGTCCTTTGATCTCCCTCCTCGGACCTCTTCAATCCCTATAAAAGGGAGCACCATGAGCCCCTTCTCATTCTCACTCAACCCCAAAAATCTAAGTCCCTACTTCTCTTCTTTTGGCCGTAATCGAAGTTTTATTTTTGTGTTCCAAGCATCATTCTTTGGCCTTTTGCGCCTTGTCCAGTGGAGCCCTGTCGTGTTTGACACACCACTAGCTCCGCCTCGTCGCATTCTACGCGGTGCTTATCTCATCTTCGCCGGAACTTCACGGAGCATCGTCGCACCGTGGGCCAAATCGGGTCGTCGTTTTTCATGTTCCCACCGGTCGACCGTGCATGCTCGATCAAAACCAAGGTGAGCACCATGTTCCCCATGTTCTACTCTTCGTTTCGCCGTAACTCTCATATGCTATCTCCTCTCCGTTTGCCCGGAATGTCGATGTCAGCTTATCGGCTACATAAAGTCTTGTCCACCACATTTCGCTAGTCCGTTGGCCAAGCCGTCTGCGCCGTTGAGTTCATCTCGATGTGTTCTACGTCGTGCTCCCCTCCGTTTGTCCAAAAACTTTTTCCAAATTTTCGCACCCGACACCTAGCCATGGCCGCAGATGGAACTTCGCGTTCCCGTCTGTCCGGGAATGCTTTTAACAATCCGTTCACGTCAAAACGTGCCAAACCATCCCAGGAGGCTACGTTTAAGACGGTTTTCGATTCGCCTCACCGAGTACCAAGATATTGAGTTCTTCGTTTTTCGGTACCGTCGTCGTTCAAACAATGATTACGTCGCCTCCGATGAGTTTTCGGCTTAACCGATATTTTTCCTAGCCATGCCTCGCCACGTTCTAAGCCGTGCTCACCCTACTTTTTCATATCTCATGCCCGAAAATTGTTCTTCTCTCTCACCCTATGTCGTTGTCACTGTTCGCGTCGTTACCGTGCTCTGTTTGACGTACCGTCACATTCTACATGTGCCTCGGGTCTTTAGCAACCTATTTTGCTAGTTGGCTTCACCGCCCATGCCTTTTCTCACCGGCGGTACGGCCAAAAACAGCATAAGGAGCTGCTGTCCGTTACAATTCACACAAGAATATTCCTTCGGAATATTGAAGGAATATTCCTGATTTATCTTTTTTCAGAATTTTTTGATCCGCCAATTTTTTAATCGCTCGTTCTCTTCCGTCCGAACTTCGAATCAAGTGATTCAAGTTTCTAAATTCAAAATCTATTTTTCAGTATGTATTTTATAATTTTTGAAATTTCTGACTGCCTCTTGGATGAGTCTCATCACCACCAGAACACCGTCGCCATCGCCGCCCGTGTTGCACTACCGCTTCACCTCGCCGCCAACTACCTTCCAACCACTTACGGTAATGCACGAGAGCACCAATGCACTCCTCGCAATCCCCTCTTTGCTTTCCGCACCTCGCTCCTCGCTCAACTCCACTCTTCCACGCCTGAAGTCCTTCACACTAACAGTGTCCTTCTCCAAGCCCCAACGGAGCCTCGGCAAGCAATCGCCATAGCCACGGCCAGCCTCGAGTTTCGTTGACACTGTCCACGCTTTCCTCCGACCCACGCAAACCTCCGACACACATTCTCCGAGTAAGCCGTCGTCGGAGAGTCTCTGCCGCTGATAATCGTACCCCACCTCCGCTACACCTTCGCCGCCAGCCAACTCTGTGTAGTCCGAACCTTGCGCCCAGAGTAAAACTGGATTCATACTCTTCTCCCTCTCTTGTACATCTCCTCGGTCTTCACCTCAGTTGGATCACTCGGATCTCTTCACGTGGAGCCGTCCGACTTCTCCTAACCATCCGATTCTTAGACTTCGATATTCGGAGGCTCATAAGACTCCGATGTCCGGAGGCTCTTAAGACTCCGACGTCCAGAGGTTCTTTAGACTCTGACTGTTTGGAGGTTCCTTAGACACCGACGGTTTAGAGACTTCTTTAGACTCCGTTGATTCGGAGGCTTCTTAGACTCCGACTGCTCGGAGCCTTCAACTTCGACTTCGACCTTCAACCCCAGAGACTTCGACCTTCAAAAACACTGATTTTGACTTTGACCTTCGGAGACTTTGGCTCCAGTTTTCGACCTTCGACTCCAACCTTAGACCCTCGACCTCGAAGACTTCAACTTCAGCCTTCAGTCTCGGAGCCTTTGATGTGGACTTCCATCTTCGAACCGACCAAGGTTGTTGGACCATTTTAACCTCCGCACCCTCCGACCTCTCTAAACCCTCTGATCTCTCCGACCACTCGAAGTCGTCCGATCTCTTCAAACCATGCGGTTCTTTCGACCACTCTATATAATCCAATTCTTCGACCACGGTACAATTCTGACCAGGTCTTCAACCGAATCTTTGACTTCGACTGCATCCATACTTGGAGTCTTTGTCTTTGACTTCGACCTACGTATCTTCAACCATTGATTCAACTATGGTTTTGACCATGCCTTCGACTACGCCGTCGATCATGGCTTCGACCGTACACAAATATTATTGCTTCCGATCACTTTTTCTTCACAAAGAAAAGAATCCCAAGAATTCCTTTTATTCATTTCTTTAGAATTCAAACTACTAGAAGTCGTTCTCCTTCGCCCTAATTTCTTTTGGACCCATTCAAATTCCTAAATTCATATTCTATCTCCCAACATATATTTCCTAATTTTTGGATTTTATTTGGATTTTATTTGAGTTTAGTGTGTTCTGTCTTTTTGCATGTAGACTACGACTAATCCGGAGAGTATAACTTCAGCGAACCTTAACAAGCTTCGAAGCAAGGCAAGTTACACATTTGATCATGTTGCTCCCAGTAATTTAAATTATTTATGTTATTTCTAAAATTATTATACATGCGTACTTTTATTCAAATTTAGTTTTAATTCGATTTAAATTCTAGTTATACCCAGATCTTTTGTGTATAACCAGATTTGATATTGAACTTCCTTATGCCTTGTCATCTTACGTGAAAACCTAGTTAGTACAATAGTATTAACTAGAAATTTTATAGAATTGCTTAGGTATGCTTAAAATGATTTAAGCGAAAATATTTGTTTCACTAGAAAACGATGTGTTTCTACAATCTATTCTTGACTTCGGTGTGTCAAGAAGGTATATGAAATGTTTCAAAGCCAAATATAAAAACTTGGTTTAGACCTAGGCTAATGGTTAGCGGTGGGTGCTGGCATGCATTGTTGTTCGGTGACACAATGTTGATTATCAGGCACAAGGGGTTTGTGGAATGAGTCAGATTAAGGACCGGTCTGTGAGCTACTGTTGCAAAACTATATCGTATTACCACAAGATTGGTATGGGACAGTCCTGGTTGACTAATTTATGAGGTCCCAACTTTGGTCTCGCTATAGGTTGAATGTGAGCGTGGCATAGGCCACCAGAAATCTCACACGGTACAAGAGGGGCTCCAACTTGTGGATTCAAGTTGTGGTGAAATCTTAGAGGCGATGTAACCAGGTTGAAGGCTTAGCATTGTAAAAGCCTTGTTATAATTTTCTCAGTCGCACGCCTACGGAAGCGTGTAATGGCCGACAAAATGAGATAATCATATCTTGTGGGTAAAGCTGTACAATCTCTACAGAATGTATAATCTATCCTGGATAGCCGTGACCATAGTTATGGACAAGCTGAGTAAAGTTTTTTATGGATTAGACTTTAGATTTTAAAATGATTTCTGAAAAGGCCTATGGATGGATGGAATCCATGGAAGATGAAAAAGAATTTGGATGGATGTAATCTGTATGAGATGTTTTGGAAAAGATGGACCAGGTGGGATACCTGTGAATAGATTAGTACTTGGTGGGAGTCTGCACTAACGATATTATTTTGTTAAATTACTCTTTTTATCTATTGTATCAAATTCAGTTTTTGAATCTATTTACTGTATTTACTTTAATTCTGCGTTTACGCACAAATAACCTATTATGTCTTCTATTGTCAATCATTATGCATGCATTAACTCTGTTAAACCTCCTGGTGTAACTTGTGGAGTACTTTATGTACTCATGTTGCTTTATTCACTATTTTAAGAGAATGATTTCATCAACTTCAGGGAGAATAACGACGAGTAGGTCACGTCTTACAATCATTCGCCTGTGGACAGGCAGGATAGGCTGCTGCTTTATTTGTTTTTCTTCCGCTACTTATATTTATTTTTGGTTTATGAATCATTGATGTAAACTTTAACCATCAGGCCCATATTTAGTTAATGAATAAATGTCATTGTATACGATATGAATCATTGTTATCCACTGTGTGTAATAACTTGATCCTGGACTAGTGCGATTTACACAGAGAATCCAGGAGTCGTTGCTCCGGGCTCCGACAGAATATCATGGGCATTTAGACCCTGGATCCACACACTATAGAAACTAAACTAAAAGTTCAATGAATAATAAATCTGCAGCAAGGTTTCTGAACTATGTGGGACCCTGAAGCATAACTTTGTGGGACATTTGGTTGTTTGCCACTGGAAAAATGTTGCAATTAGGTTTTTGCTGTTACTTTTGTGTATTTGCCATTGCATAGCATGGTAAGATTAGTTATCTTCAGTCTTTTAAAATTTTCAATAATGACCGAAATACCCCTACATCAAGGTTTCTGAACTATTAAGCGAAAAAAAATAACCAATTAGGGGAGGGCCATGCTACTGCCGAAACAAGGTTTGATCAGTAATTGCAAAGAAATGACCTTCCAGGAAATTTCTTCTTCAGTTCAATGGCAGGTGGGTTCGGAATCACTTGGCTTAGACGTTGGCTTATGTTTGTAATAGTAACTAATTTTTAAATATTGTGTTTGTTAAGATAGAGTCTACAGCTAGATTGTAGTATAAATTATACTGAGTTTACCTATGCCAGTCAAAATTATATATAACTATTTCTTTCTGTGTACTGTCTCATAAACAGTCTAAAATTTAAAATTTTTTCAGCTATAAATTACAGTCAAAAAATCACTACAACATGCATGTTCAATGGGGCATCTAAAATTCATGACGTTACATGCACGTCCTAGAGTATTTCTTTGGAGTAAGTAGCAAATGTGTATCCAATGCTCTCTTGATGTCCATGTGAAGTACCGAAGGATCAAATCTTTTCAGGGATCTCTGGATCTGCGTTATGGAGTAAATACAAGTGAATTGGATAAACATACAAGAGTCCATGTGACTTGTTAGTCCCCGAGCTGTTGCTAACATATTCGCAAATCTTTCTAGAGGAAAAAAACAGATACATAAAAAAGAAATGCTAATTTGTGCATGAAAAGGATAGCTTATCGTATTAGAGTTCCAGCTGTGCTGTCAGCTAGAAGAATGTATAGGGTCTATTTTTTTCAACTTCTTAAAATGATTTTTGAATTTTGCTATAGTACCTAACTTTTAAACGAAGTATTTTTTAAGATAGAGTCTACAAATTAATTATAGTACACGTTAAAAGCCCAACATCTGTACCATCTAAAATCGCAAACAAGTATCTCTCTCTCCGTAATTTCTGTCGCAAACAGCTAAAATTCAAAAATTTTAACCAAAAGCTATAAGCCGCAGCAAAAAAGAATAGGCCTATAGGCATAATTAAATTTAAAAAATATAAAAAATAAAAATAACATGTTAACGTATCAGGACAATGCAAAAGAATACACAAAAAACAAAACATAAAAAAAGAAAAATGACAAAAAAGTAAACAGTGAAATAAAAGCGGAGAAACCAAACGCCCATGCTGAGGGGGTGATCGGAATAGCGATGGCTTTTGGCTTTTGCTGAAAAAACACTGTAGCTGACTGAAAAAACACTGTAACTGAGTTAGTTTATTGAGTATAATTAAATGTAAAAAAATATAAAAAAACTGAAAACGAAAAACGAAAAAAAAAGTATAAGTAAATTTTTTTAAAAAAACGGGAAAAAAACGAAAAAAATAAATTTTACTGTAGCAGGTACTCTACAGTAAAAAATCGTCGACCGCGCGGTGGCAAAAGCTCAGTTGAGCGCGGCCTCAAGCTTCGCTGAGGGGTCCCTTAGCCATTCAGAGTCGTATTTCCTTTAAAAAAAGAAAAAAATATATAAACAGCAGGTTTGCATCCTCTGCTGTTACACATAGAAGGCACCCGCAGCAAACCTTTGGAAGCCGTTGGATATTTGGATCGGACACGAAGCTCAGCTGCTCAAGAGTCAATTCCACAGCCAAGAGAAATTGAAGCCTTTTTTTTTATATCCCACTGTAATTTCCAAACTTGTCACGCACCTCAATCAAGTCGTCTGAACAGTCTCAAAAAAGAAAAGAAGAAAGGTCGTCAGATATCATCTAACGGCCCAAAACACACCGAAATGTATAGCACCGCGCTACTTTGCCCTTCATACCTTGTTTGGATGGGCCAAAACCCCGATCTATCCACATGGATGAGTCAGAATTTTGATTCAGATTCTTTGCCTATCCTTGTGAATCTCAGTGCGGCTTTGCGATCGTCGCTGGCGTTCCGCGATAGTGATCGCGGGCACTGTAGCGCTACAGTAAAAAAAAATTGTTTTTTGATTTTTTTTCCTGTATTCTTTTGCATCGTCCGCTCTAGATTAGCCTACCGTTTTTATTTTTATATATTTTAAAATTTAATTATACCCAATAAATTAACTCAGCTACAGTAAAAAATAAATCAGTTACAGTAAAATTTCAGTAAAAATTAAAAATCAATAATGCAAACAATTTTTGTCATGCATGTATTGCAGTATATGACATCCTGTGGTCACCTGCGAATGTCACGGAATGATGTCAGCCTCCCAAGATAACTCATCATCATCACCGTCTCACGAATTAAGTGCATCTCTGTTTTTTATATCGAATTGACTGCATCTTATGAGTACCGTACTCAGCAATTTTGCAAGGGACTTTGAACAGGTGACTATTTATTTTCTTCATTCTCAGTAACTTTTTCATTCATTGAATAAATATTCTCCAGCGACTCTATTTTTAGGAGGGAGATTTTTTTAAGAAAAAAATTAGTACTATACAATTTTAAGTGGCTAAGAGATAAAAAAAAATTTAGTCAACTGTATAATAGCAAAACCGGTTTCGCAAAAGGTATGCCAATTCGCATACCAGTGGTGCCCATTAGGTTATCCGGCTATGACATGGATCCAACAGCCCATGCTCAGCAGTTCAGGCCCGGCTAGGTTTAACTTGATGTTGTATTTATAAGGTGGTGTTTAAAATAGCAATGGTTTATGATTTTTTTAATGTAGTTGACTTATTTTTTTTACTGTAACTGAGTTGGCTTATTTAACATAATTAAATTTAACAAAAATTTACAAATAGAAAAAATATGTTAGCATATTACGGATAATGCAAATAAATCTAAAAAAGGAAAACATAAAAAAACCAAAAAAAAGAAACAGAAAAAAAAACCAACGGTTAAAATAAAGTGACAGCGGGGCCAAGTTTCATTATCTCACGCCTTTTCTAGTGGTGTCATATGTGTTGAGGAACTCTCACTGGCGACCAGTCCGAGCGATTCCTCTGCTTAGAATAAGAACGAATCAATCACAGAAACACAGAATAATAGATTGAACACAGAGAGGTAGAGAGAACTCCTGGTCTTTCTTTATTGCTTCATATGCATTGAGTACAAAATCAGCCATATGGCTCTCTATTTATAGGGGGTGGGATGAGGTGCCCATTATAGATAAGGACTCTTTTAAACGGAGAGGATCCGTTTAAACGGGGATCCTTATCTTTAGTTTCCCAATACTCCCCCTTGGGCACTCATCCGACATACTCATGCCTCATTAAAACTCCTTAAAAACCCAGTGGGAAAAATTTGGAGAAAGAGTACATGATGCATGTTATGCTGCGATTGCACGAATTGCCTCATTAAAAACCTTGATCGAGAAACTTCAGAAAACTCGTCAAGGGAAAAGAGTACAATTCACCCAACTTCATTTAGTCTTGAGGACTTTTATTCTTTGGGTACTTGATCTTGAGGATCAAGATTTACTAACGGTCTTGAGAGAATTCTCCCCCAGATTCTGCACTTCTCTAAGTCTCATCATACCGATCCTCGCACGCACCTTTCAAAGCTAGATGCGGGGAGGGACTTTGTGAATAAATCGCTAGATTTTCACAAGACTTAGTATCTGATACTTTAATCTCGTCCATCTTTTGCAATTCATGAGCATAGAAGAACTTGGGGTTGATATGCTTTGTGAGATGACTCTTCACATAGCCCGTTTGTACTTGTGCAGCATAGCGGCATTATCTTCATAGATAATTGTGGGGTTTTGCACAATGTTCATTCCACATGATCGCTGGATGTGGTGAACCATTCGGCGTAGCCAAGCGCATTCACGTGCGGCTTCATACAGCGCTATTATTTCTGAGTGGTTCGTCGAGGTAGCTACAAGGCTTTGTTTAGGCGATTTCGAGAAATTGCGGTTCCACCACACGTAAATACATAGCCTGTTTGTGACTTTGCGGTATGCGGGTCGACAGCAGTACCCGGCATCTGCATAGCCAATCAAGTTCAGATCTTGATTCTTTACGTAGAACAATCCAAGGTCCTTGCTTCCTTGGAGATATCGGAAGATGTCCTTTATGCCCTGCCAATGCCTTTTGGTGGGCTCTGCACTATACCTTGCCAATAGGTTCACGGCAAAGGCAATATCCGGTCTAGTGCAGTTTGCTAAGTACATGAGTGCTCCAAGCGCACTCAAGTATGGGAATTCGGTCCCAGGACTTCCTCCCCTCTTCCCTAGGTCGAAAGGATCTTTTCTTGCTGCAAAGATCTCCGATCATCGGTACTTTTGATGGGAATGCTTTCTCAAAGCCGAATCTTTCTAGCACCTTACAGGTGTAGGTCGTGATGTACTAAGACTCCTCCGAGGACATGCTCAAGCTGCAGAGCCTAAGCGAACTTGGTCTTGCCCAAGTCCTTCATTTCAAACTCGACTCCAAGTAGGAGCTTGCTTCTTTTATATCATCCTTTGTCCGATGATATTCGGATCATCTACATACACCGAGATTATCTGAGAATCCATTGCAGGATCGCCGTATAAATACACAAGGGCAGTCTTCATTGTTTGTGTAGCCTTTCTTGCAGAGAAAGTCGCTTAGCGATTATACCACATACGCGGTTGCTTGATCCATACAGGACTTTCTAAGCTTCACACATGCATGATTTCTATTTGCTCTGTCTTGGTTGGAGAGGAATTCCTTGAGGACTTTCATATAAATCTCGAATCCAAGTTACCATAAAGATATCTGATCACAACATCCATCAGTTTCATTTCTAAATTCAAGTTCACCGCCATTGAGATCAAGTATCTAAAGGTAATTCCACTCATGGTGGGGAGTAGGTTTCTTCATAATCAACTCCGGGCGTTGAGTGAAACCTTGTGCTACTGACCTTGCTTTGTATCTCACTACTTCGTTTCTTTCATTTCTCTTTCGAACAAATACCCACTTGTGCCCTACAGGTGCACATGGGGAGGAGTGCGACATACGGGTCCAAACACTTCTCTTTTGTTCGAGAGATAGCAATTCGGTTGCTATTGCCTTCTTCCAATCTTCCCAATCTGATCTTTTCTTACATTCGTGAGCGATGCGGGCTCGGGATCAAGATCAATGATTGTGGCAATTTTCTTTCGAAGTAGATATCGACATTGGTCGTTGTCTGTTCGAGGACTCTCCGTGTGCACATAATTTATAGCTATTTCTTCATGAGTTACTTCTTACGGAGCTTCATCTTGCGCATCGCTTCTTTCCATTGCGGTGGCAAGTCCCTTTAGTTTTCGGCTCCGATGTGTGCGCACACATCCATGCCGATGGGGATATTCAGATCCGGTATGTCGCTTTACAACAGTGTCATACTTGTGCCAGTCTCAAGCGGCTCCCCTTCTCATTCAGGGGACTTGGTGATCGGTGTGATAAGTCCTTCTTATCCTTTTTCACAGCGTCCCGGTTACTTAGGATTTGAGGAGCGGAGTTCTCGTCCTCTTTTTTTTTGAGGCCTGCGGGCGAGATTGGGGATACCTTCAATTTTCTTTGGTATTTCGACCCTCTCCGGTGCATTGCGTGCGAGCACATGCGACTTAGTCACGCTCTTCAAATCACTAAAGTGATCGGGCGATTGATTTGCTAATGCTTGCAAATCGATGATCTTCTGGACCTCTTTTTGATTTCACGGTCGCGGGTCATGTGCAGGAATTCCGTGGCTTCCCACGTAATTTCCGACATTTTCATCAACGGGTTGATTTCCTCCCTAATGTCGGAAAATTATCCTCATCAAAAATGCGATCGTGGCTGGCGGTATGCAAATCTCGACATGGGTTCCAAATACGATTATGGATGCGGTCTCATAACCAACATATATCCCAGTCTTACGGAGAGAGCCCATTGCAGTTCGCTGCGGAGGAGGTATAGGTACATAAACCTTGCATCCAAACCTCCTGAGATGAGAAATTTTCGGTGGTGACCCTTGCGCTAGTTGCATAGGTGAATGGATGTTGTAGGCCGAAGGTCTAAAATTGATGAGATTCGCTGCATGTAGGACTGCGTGTCCCCAACATGTAGCTGGCAAATTACAATTCTGCAAGAGGGGTCGGGCAATAAATTTAATTCTCTTAATCAATGCCTCTGCCAAACCATTCTGGGTATGGACATGTGGTACCGAATGCTCAACTGCAATTCCCATCGCCATGCAATAATCATCAAATGCTTTTGAAGTAAATTCTCCGGCATTGTCCATTCTGATGGACTTGATGCGATGATCAGGGAACACATTTCTGATGCGAATGATCTGCGAGATCAATTTGGCGAAAGCATGGTTTCTTATGGATAATAAACCCACATATGACCACTTTGAGGAAGCATCAATGAGCACCATAAAATACCTAAATGGACCTGAGATGGGCTGGATAGGACCACAAATGTCTCCCTTGATGCGTTCTAGGAATGCAGGGACTTCATCCTTCACTTTCAGAGTGGATGGTCTAGTGATTAATTTCCCGGTGGCACATGCAGGGCACACAAAATCTTCAGGATTCGGAAAATTCTTCACATTAATATTATGCCCGTGAGAATTGTTAATTATATTTCTCATCATCCTAAGACACAGGTGGCCTAATCTGCGTGCGTGAGAGCGAGAATAGTTCGAAGATTCGAATCATCTTGGGGCGATTATGCAGCTGCAGCGCCTTAATGTTGGTATAATATAGCCACACGTGTTCATGCCATTATAAACTGAATAAATGAATGAATTATTTCAAAATCATCCAACCATTACGAGAAGACAAAAATAAAGTACCATCCATGCAAGATCTAACTTGTCCATTTAATGCAAAATAAATGACAATTAACGTCTCATGCATTACGTGCATCGAGACGGAATCAATTAGAAAGTCATTGACTTCTTGGCTATCTTTTAGGAGTGATGTTCTCTTGAGAGAAATCATGGAGGTGGTGCCTCTAAGTCGTAAGGGGTCTTTGCTACGGATGGACTCAACCTCCATCATTTGAGCGGCTCATGATGCTCCCCCTCAACGGTGCAAAGTTAGCTTCAGTGCCCTTTGCCATTGTTCTTACGGGCTTGGTGGGCATCAATGACATATTGCGATGCTTTGGATCCGCGACCAATGCCCCACTTGCCACACTTGTAGCAACCTTGGTTCTGCTGGCCATAGGTTTTGCCACTCTCCTTAGCCCTTTTGTCATTTGGAGCATCTGACTTGCCTTTCTGGGCAACGGTCTTACCCTTCTTCCCCCTTCTTTTCATCAAGGGCTTTCGCACCTTATAGCTCCCGGCATTGGCTTCACGGCGGCGGAGCTCCCAATGGTGAGTGGCGTAATTCTTGCGGAGAAGTTCGTCACGAGCCTCGCTACTGCATCATATCAATCAATTGGCGTATTTCTTGTAGCCGTCTTGGCGATAGTTGCGGGCGGATTACACTGACATTGGGGTGAAAGGTGGACAAGGACTTCTCAATCTTCTGCTCATCGTGATGCGCGCTCTGAGTTGAAGATTGGTACAAGTTGTGCAAAGCGGTGTACTCCCGGCAAATCTTGAAATCGGCAAACCTCAGTCCGATCCACTCCTACTCTGCCTGAGGAAGAATGGTGTACTTTAGCCTCTCAAACCGCTTCTTGAGTGCGGTCGAGAGTGCTAGCGCGCTTTTCTCCGCCATATACTCATTCTTGAGAGTAATGCGGAGGTGGTGCTGAGAAATGAAGTGCATGATCATTTTCCTCGGTGTGGGTTTGGCGTCATGCCGTCGCCAATCCCAATAGCTGCGCGAGCTTCACGGCTCCAAGTACTATCTCGACATCGGATGCCCACGTCGAGATAGTTCTTACCATCTTTGGGCAAGCTCCTCGAACTCCGGTTCGTGATGCGATCATCTACATGTGATGAATGGGACATATAAGTTTACTTGAGTAAACATGCATGGAATTATTTCTGCAGTAAATAAATGGTACAATAAACTCGTAATGTTCCATAATTTTCTATGTATTTTCATAATTTCTTGCTAATTTTCAGTGATTAAAAGTAATTAAATAATTACAATTAATCAACACGATAAATAATTGCAGAAAATACATAAAATAATAGTGGCATAACGTGCGGGCGGCGCGCCGTGCGGGGCGGCGGCGGCGGCAATGGAGCAGCGGAGGGAGGCCGTCGGGCGGCGGCCGTCGCGGGGCTGCGCGGCGGCCATGCGGGCGGCGGCCGTCGCGGGCCGGCGCGCGGCGGCCATGCGGGCGCGGCCGTCGCGGGCAGCAGCGAGGCGGCCATGCGCGGCGGCGGCCGTCGCGGGCGGCGCGAAGCGGTGGCCGAGGCCGTCTGTGCGGCGGAGCGCGCCACCCGTCGCGAGGCGGCGGCGCGCCGGCTGTTGGCGCGAGAAGCCGCCGCGGCGGCGGCGAGCGAGGCAATGGCGATGCCATGCGCGAACACGTCGCGGCGGGCGGCGGCGCCATGCGGGCGCGCGCGAGAGGCGGGCGCGGGAGGCGGTGGCGGCGCGCGCGCGCAGCGCGACGCGAGGAGCCGAGGCCGATGGCGCGCGCGTCGCGTCTGGCGAGCGGTGGCGGCAGGCGCGCGCCGTTCGAAGCGCTGGCGTGGCGGCGACGGCGGTGCGGAAGATGCGCCGTCGCGGGCACGCAACGAGAGGCTGAGAGTGTCATCGGCGTCGCGCGCATGCGACGCGGTGGTGGGAGTCGAGAGCGTCGGCGTCGGCGGCGCGCATGCTGGCGCAAGCGAGGAGGCGCGCCGATGGCGATCGCGGCGCGTTGGCGCGAAGGCGAGAGCGGTATGGCGGGCGCATCTGGCGCATGAGAAGGCGGCGTCGGCGGCAGCGCGCGCCGCGCGAAGCGCGTCTTGTGAGGCCGGCGATGGCGTGCCATGCGGGCGTTGCGCGGGCCGGGCCGCGGCGGTGGCACCGTGGGCGGAGTGGCGCGCCGTCGCGGGCAGCGTCGCGGCGGGTCGATCGGCGACTACGACAACGGCGGCCCGTCGCGGGGCGGTGTTGGTGCACATGCGGTGCGGCGGCGGCCGAGTGTTGCCTCATGCCGGAGGCGGTGCGCATCTGGCGCGGTGGCCATGCAGGCCGCCCTTGCGAATCTTTTCTTGTGCAATTATCGAGCGAAAAGATGTATAAAATTTCGTTTCTAATCTACGATGCAATCAACATCGCGCCTTTTCACAATCTACCGATCGACATTGTGCGGCGACTTGAGTGCGCTCACGGTAGATTAGGGCGGATTGCATCGTTTCTGATGCAATCAACATCTACCCGTTTCGCAATCTACCGATCGACATTGTCGGCGACTTCAGTGCGCTCGCGGTAGATTAGGGATTTGCACCGTGAAAAACAATCTAGAACGCGAAGAAAAGCAAATTCAAGCGATCTAGAAAAACCAATCTATTAAGTGCTTCGATGATTACCTTCGTTCACCGGAGCGATTCGTCTTGATAACGTGTTGAGGAACTCTCGTGGCGACCATCCGAGCGATTCCTGCGCTTAGAATAAGAACGAATCAATCACGAAAACAGAATAATAGATTGAACACAGAGAGGTAGAGAGAACTCCTGGTCTTTCTTTATTGCTTCATATGCATTGAGTACAAAATCAGCCATATGGCTCTCTATTTATAGGGGGTGGGATGAGGTGCCCATTATAGATAAGGACTCGTTTAAACGGAGAGGATCCGTTTAAACGGGGATCCTTATCTTTAGTTTCCCAATAATATGCTAGGCCTGGGCCTGGCCCTAAACGTCTGCCAGGCTGGGCGAACTAAACCATGCTGATCATATGCCAGAGATAAACTATAGCTAAGTTCTTTTTTATTTATAATTTATAACTATTTTTAATAAATAAATGAGATGATTTCTCTATTATTATTTTAAAATAGTTTATTAGTTTATCTGCATTTCGCCATTTTACATGATAAGCCGTTTTGCACTTTTCCATGCGTCTCAAACGGCCCCTACAACTAACGCACATTTCCATCTTAAAACACTCTTCCTAAGAACAAAGGTAAATAACATAGTTAGCACGGAGTACAAATGGGTCGACGTTTTAAAGGCATTGCACAGTGTTGATGCGTACTGATGGCGGAGTTATCAAGTGTACTTCTCAACAGTATCTATCAACGATACTACCATTAAACAAGAAGGCAATGCTAAATACTATAATCGCCAATGCGTACTGGCTACTGCCTACTGAGAGCACAGAGTCACGTGTACTCAAAGATTATGTTGCTCCAGTACTGGAATTCTAAATGGTCAAATGTCAACTATCGATCTTTACGCAGTTGTTGTCACTTGTGTAAATATTACGCTGATCAGACATAGCAGAGGGGGTTTTTTTGGTGGTGGTGGTAGTGGTATTTTAGAATTTCAGACAGGCGTGGATTTGGCTCACGTAGATTTACTCCCGCTAACTACATGACGCGGGGTTCAATCTGAACCGTCCCTTTTAGATCTGACGGCTACGTAAAACCGAGAAACATCCGAGCGAAAGATTCCAAAGGGATTCAAGTCTGAAAGAGGCAGTCTTGCCTCAGTCACAGATCATTCTAAAATCAGTCTAAATTGTTGAGTTTGTGATCAAATGTGCATCAAAATGGTCGTTTGGAGTTACAGCCTTGTCTGTCGTCTGATTATGTCCTCTCTTATATTCATAAAAATGTTCAGATGATGCCGGTTGCTTGGCCATTGTGTCAACCAAAATTTTTATGGCTTCCGTGCATATGGAGTTCTTGCACTCCAATCCAGAGAATTTCGGCAGAATTTTCTTATCCTTGCAGCTTCCAAAAATCTTTCATTATGTATGTTGCCTGCAATTTGGGACTGGTGTTTCTTTGTCCATTTCCTCCATTATTCAGTTCTGGCAACCTGAGTCGTAAAGCAACAATTAAAGCATAAAGAAGCTAGATTCTAATATAAATATCTACCTTAAGCGGTTTCTCTATTTCCCTTATGTTCATCTCGTTCCGATGATAAGACAGGTGCTTCGGACGTATCACGCACCTCACTTCTCTCGCTCTCGTTTCATGCACACTTTTCTTCCTCACTTTTCTCACCACTTGTCTACTCCTTCTAAAAACTATTTTTTTAACTATCAATATATATTTTTAATCAAAAGTTATCAACTGTAGTTAATATAAACACCCTATAGCCTGATGGATTTTTATACGTTACCCATCAAGCCAGGGCATCCTGTCTTCCGTATATGTGTCATACATTGATAATTCTTTCAATCATGACTTGTTCTCTCCACTGCAAAAGGAGGCCAGGATGTAAATTAGCTGTACAGACCAAGTTTACTTCATGAGGACAAATGCACAATATTTATCCTTTATTATTGTAAGACCGATGCTAACGATTAAAGAGGGTAAATAATTTTTAAACTTTTTTTTTGAAGGTATTTAAAATCTATCACACTAACACGGCTAAGTAAAACAAAACTACAAATAAAAAACAACAAAATCAGCAACCTTCTGCACAAAAGTCAGCCAGGCCACCACTGAAGGGCTGGTCTGATTGCCGGCCTGTGACCAGTCACACCGGCAGCTAGTCTGACCATAGGTCTGGGGTCAATGCAACCGGTCCCCTGTTCTCATTTTGAAAATATCTTAAGCCAAAAGCTCAAATATCAAGAATTTGCCCAATTCTCATTCAAATAGATTCAAATTTTGTATGAGACTTGTTCAAATTAATAGAAACCTAAACTAATCAAGAATCATAAAGTTTTAGGGCTCAAGTTCACCAAATTGAAGAGAATCAAATATGATTCACAAGAATACCAAAAATCCAAAATCTGAAATTACTTTTTGCTCGTGAGATCTAATACATAAGATCCTTTAGATCTATTCTCGTATATCCTAACAAGATAATTTAAGTAAGAGATTAGGCTAGACTTCCACGAATCCAAAATCATAAATCTACCTCAAGAATAAGCAAAACCAAACAAGAATACACAGAAGAACATAATTGAAATAAAGTTTTGATCTATTTTTAGTGAAGGATAAGATTTACGCAATCATAGATGATTACAAAGTGAAGCCAAAGTATCACCTTTTCCTCTCTCAAGTTCTCTCTCTCACAACTGTAGAAGGTGATAAGGTGGTAGAGTAAAAGCTAAACCCTAGAATCCTTGAGTATACTATCTCCTTCCCCCCCCCCTCTAAATAACTAAGACAACCTTAATGGGTCCAACTTATTAAGCTTACCAAAAAAATCCATTACCCTACTAACATGGGTTTTACACAATCACGAATATTTCTCAAAAGCGTTACAAGACTCAACTCACTAACTCTTTAATGATTGATCTATTTATCAATTTCAGCTCTTCTTATTTTAAAACCACTTTTCTTTTGAACTTCTCCACGCTGTGGTTTTGATGAAAGCACCAACCCGATATTTGACTAACTATCAAAATATCTTCGACGAAGCTTCCAGGCACTTTTCCTTGAATCTGTCTTTATCTTCACTTCAAAACATCTCCACATACTTTAACATGTAGCCCGTAGTGCCAAATAACTAGCTGTCACATCTTCACGTATTTGGACTCTCTCAAGCCGTCTCTACATGTGTCAACCTCGTCATTTGGTACACCATATACACCAACTCATTTTTTTCATGATCCTTGTGTTATCTTTACTTCTCGTCTGACCCAATTAGCCTCATCTAGACTTATATGATCGCTTAGACCTCAGATTCCCCGTAGGTCCCTATCCATTGCCATCGACTACTACATCCTCCAAACCGCCTGCATATCTAAAGATCAAACAACCATATTGAATACAAGTTCCATGCACTTGACAAACACATGCATCATGCAATGCACCATAACCAAGCAACCTATGCCACGCATATACTCAAACCACCCAATTCTAACTCTCATTGTACTCTAGTTGCAGCCATCGATCATACCGCTCTTTCTACGCTAGTAGACCGCACTGGTCAAACCACCAACCACTGACTGGTTTGACCAGCTGCCTGGTGTGACCATATTTTCAATGTCGGTTACACCGGTCAACTCACCCTAGTCTGACCACTAACTATGGCTGGTATAACCGCACGAGACCAACACCAAAACACGCTCTCTGTAAAAAAACAACACCACCTAGAAATCGGTTACACCGCAACATTAATTGGACCACCAACTAACCGGTCACACTGGACCACCGGTTAGACCACTGTTCATAGGCCAGTCCGACTATTTTCTCCTAATGGTTTGGCCGATCTCACCGACCTAGAACATTGACAGCAAATCTGAATTTTTTGAAACTCTTGCAAAATTCAAATTTAACTCAATCAAAGTACCAACTGTTCATCACACACATATATTAAACCTTGTACACGGTCTCTCAATTATCTTAAATTATTATGCAGGTCTTGACAAATGAAAGAAATCAGAAAACATGTCATACATGATACATCTGTACTACAGCTTTTCAGTTGGGAACATATCTATACCGGCACAGTTTATACAATCTTCCAATGAACAAACTAACATCTTTTACTCATAAATTAATTTCTTCGGCGCTTGAAACACACTTTCATATCTCTAGCAGCAAACAGCAATGTTACATACAGTTAACCGTCTCAATTCTCACTTCAAGATTGGGGGATCAGCGTATTGGCCATTCAGCCAACCGTTCGCGACCATGCGATAGGCAGCTTCAGTCATGTGGATGCCGTCCCAGCTCACGTATGACGATGGGTTGGAGCACACGCTAGCACCTTGCTCACCACACTTCTTCTTCAGGTTGAAGTTGTAGTTACCCTGCCCTCCAGCGCCGCAGCAAGCTTGCATAGCATTGCTGAAACCTGCAATAGCACCAATACTCAGATCATGATATATAACTCTGAACCATGAAATTTAGTCCTATAAATTACAATTGACTGATGAATTCAGTCATATGGTGTCGTATCCTTCCTATGGGCAATATGTCTTCTGGTATGTCATATATTATAAATATGTGGGCTGAAACTCTGAATCTACCTTAAGGATGTACTGGAGAAGAATGACAAGCTACTCCGTTGAGGAAGGAGAACTCACCAAATTTTCCAGGGCTGACGACAAACTGCATTCCCGCTTTGAAGTAATCACCATACATGATTTTTGTCTTTGGGTACTTTTTTTGAAGCTCATCAAGCTGCTGCTTGAGCTCCCTGTTGTGATGGAAGGCAAGACGGTTGTATCTCCGGAGGCACCCAGTGCGGGCGTTGTAGTCTGCTTTGTTGCTGGTGTTGTACAGTGTCAGGTACAATGGAAAGCATCCGATTGGGAGAACTCCAGGCACCAACAGGTCTGTTGCCCCAAGCTCAATCAATTTCTGAAAGAAAACATAGAAGTTGCACTTAGATTGCCCAAAATGGTTCATCTGTGCAAGCCTATTTCAATTTTCATTTTGGCGATGTGACTCAAAATTTGGGGAGTCTACTTAAAAATTCATTGGGCCAAACTAGTCACTCCTAGACATGTTTCAAACAGATTTTCGCATGAAGCATTCGAAATTATCAAATTACACTGACAAGCTAGTTTAGCAACGCACTACTAATAGAATAACAGCAATGTACTACTAACAGTGTAACATCGATCTGTTCCCCCAGCTTGAAATGTGCGGAAACACCTCAAATTTTGTTTGAAAGTCCGTCCAGCATGTCAAACTATGAAATCAAATATTTGAACCCCCGAACTTTTGCATTTTTTATATATAACCATGTCATGTGACAGCCGTTTCATGATGGGCATGCACATAACAAATGATTCCTCATCTTCTTTACCAGCCACACCTTTTTTGCATGCCCATTCTCTTCATTGTGCAATCATGTTCTACATGAAACCCCCATCTACACATCACATGGGGCTACACTAAGCAACAATCTGATGTACTGTGCATCAACTTGATTTAGTACACAAAGTACACCCCCATGCCATCACAAAATGTGTAGTGTGATTTATGCAGGTGAAAACAAAATTCTCTATTTTCAAAAGAGTGCAGCCATAGCCATTTAATGTTAAGTGCCTAGTCAGAAGATTCTGCCCTTTTGGAGGATACCGTCTGTCACATGTTCCCCTCCGTATTTTATTGTCTACAAAGATTGGTAACCCAGTAGACCGTTATAAAACATCACCTTGAGATCCATAGATCCAATCCAATAAGATGGGCATTAACTATGCTAGTGCTTACCAACTAGCTAAACTACTCAGTCTTCTCACTGGTACTGAGTACTCCCTTGTAAAACTTAACTCCACATAATTCAAAGCATTTCAAGAACACTTATCATGTCATTTGATCATGTCACACCAATTATGTGCCTCGCATGTGTTTGTCATGTGTTCCAGCTTTTGGCTTTTTATGCCGACCATATCTAGATATGACAGATGAGTGCTGCCTTTCTGCACTGTCACACACTTGCATGATTCCCTGAGTCTCAAAGTGTACAGCACATTGTGCTGCTTTACTACTTCAGCAATGTATGTGCACTGTATGACGCAATGCAAGGCTCATCCTACAATTCCAACTCTGCAAGTGATGTGCAATTGATCATTCATGGATTCATACCTCGACGCCGTTGGCGATGGCTTGGGCGACCAGCGGCACGTACGTCTTCACCTCGGAAAACGCGACGCCGGAGAACAATGGCGCGTTGTAGTCGTTGCCCCCAAACTCCCCCACCACAAACAGGGACTTGCTGAAGTAGTCCTTGCACTCTGCAACTTACACACAAACCAATCAGTTCTGATCTACTGGCTGGAGCATGGCAGTACATTTCAAGAAGATTTTGCAGCCTTGAAAGCGTAGGCGAATCGGTCACGGACCTTGCTCCGACTTGCAGAGCGATGGCTTCATCTTCTGGAGCCAGCCGATCTGGGTGTTGATGGAGCCGGTGTTCCAGATGCGCTGGTCGATGCCGTGCGCCTTGAAGAAGGAGTACTCCAGCGCCGTCGCGCCGGTGATGGCGAAGTTGGCACCCTTCTTGAAGTCCTTGCCGTGCGCCTGCGACGGCGGCGGCAGCGGCAGCCCGAAATGCTCAGCTGCAAATCGGCAAAAAGATTTCCATCAACAGAAAGGGAAAACTTCACATCATACACTGACTTTGCCGTTGCTCTGAATAAAAGGAGCATCACAATTCACAATGCAGCCATGCAATCGAGTGAGACATACGAGGTCAATGGCGAGAGCTCGCAATAGTGATCGCTAGTTTCTTTCAGTAGCATTTCTGGCGTGCTTTATCTTTCCAGAAAGGAAAAAAAGGCCTTTAATTCACATCAATACTTTGGTATGGCAGAATGGAGGCAGCAATAATTCACTATTGCAAAGCAGCAGCTCTTTTACCAGCTTGTTTTACCGCTAAATTTTACCAACTTTTTCTAAAAGTAGACAAAACTAGGGACTTTTTTGACCTGGTTAGTTTTGCATCACTAAAAATAAAACACAGTATGGAGAAAGAGAAATTAGATAGTTGGGTAGTAGTATACCAAACAAAAGTCAATTTCAACATGACCAAGGTCAGAGCATGGTCTAACACTCCAAAATCAACAGTTTAAATAACAGAGACATTTCTATTAGGTATTGCGAAGTCCATATATAATATAGACTTTGTGGAACCAAAAGGCCAAGAAAAGAAGAGGATGATGGGGTAGGAGGAAGCCATGGACGGCGCATAAATGTACCTAGGAAGTCGACGACGATGCGGCCGTTGGAGCAGCGGCCGGTGGGGCGGCCGAAGAAGGTCATGCCGTAGGGCGCGCGCGCGGTGGTGAGCGCCTTGGGCACGCCGTCGACGAGCAGGTTGCCGGCGTCGGAGAGCGAGTCCCCGAAGCTGAAGATGGCGCCGTACGATTTCTTGGCCGCGAGGCAAGGCATCACCGCCAGGCCCGAGAGGCACAGCGCGGCGACGAGCAGGGGAAGCAACCCGCGATGCCTCAGCTGCACGGGGTGGACGGCCATTGCGGGTGTCGGCAGGCAGCGGCAATGCGCATGTGCAGTGAGAGGGACGCGGAGAAAGAGATGGGCTTCTTTCTTTATATAACTGCAGCTGAAGTGATGAGCTGCTGGCTTCCTGCTGCTGCAGGGTGAGGTGTGATTGCCACTGTTTGGGATGACGATCCGCTGCGATCCAACTAACTGCGCCCGGCTATTCAAACCGGTACAGCGTGTCAAGAAACCGTCATGGATGACTTCAGTATAATCAATTTTTTCTATATAAAAAATAAATTAAATATAAAATAACATAAATAATAAATTAAATAAAGAGAGATAAGAGAGAAACTTCTTTCTTTATTATTTCCTCTGTTCACGTAAACTTCACAATGATTGATATATCTATTTATAGATTAAGTGAAGAATATCCACCATATGCCAAGTTTACAGGCTGAGGTCTAGGTTTTCCAACACTCACCCTTAGACACTAATCCGATACGTTCATGCCTTATCAAAACTCTATAAAAACCAAATGGAAAAATTTTAGAGGAAGAATACATAGTTATGTTGTGTTACACGAATTGCCTCATTAAAAACTTTCACCGAGAAACTTCCGAAAAACTCGTCAAGAGAAAAAGAGGTTGATTTCCTCCCCCTAATGTCAAAAATCTATCCTCATCAAATATATTATCAGTAAAACGGGCGGTATGCAAATCTCTAAATACCATAAGGACAGCCGGTGCCTCGGGCGATGCGTGCAAGCGGTTAGTACAGCTGTGTGCTGCGGCTGCAGGCCGGTGCGACGGCGATCCAACGCATGCTGCGGGCCAGCGTAACGACAATGCGCGACGAGATGCAACGGCTCAGGCAACGCATGTGAGCGCACGGCGGCAGCTCGTGCAGTGAAGCCGTGCGGCGGCAATGGCTCATGCGCGCAGAGGCCGGCTATGCAGCGGTGCTGATTCACGCTCGGAGGCAGGCAGCGACGTCGGTGCAGTCGGCGGTGGCGCATTGTAGTGGTGGCTTGACCTGCGGGGCTGGCGGCGTAGTGGCCGGCACGCGGGTCACGTGCTGGTGACCGGTAGCATGACCACATGCCGGCGGTGCGAGCACGGCCGATGGCCGAACAACATTCGTCATCCCTCTTTTTTTCAAATCTACAGTGCAATCAACATATGCTTTTTCATGTAATCTACCGATCGACATTGTGCCGACGACTTCAAATCTGCTCGCGGTAGATTAGAGTGGATTTGCATCGTAGAAAATAATTTAGAAAGTGAAATTTGTGAAATTTAAAACGATATAGATAGATAATTCATTCTACGAGTGCTTCAATGATTACCTTTGGTCTACCGAAACGATACATGCTAATAACGTATTGAGGAAATGTCGCTGGCGAGTCTAGTCCGATCGATCCCTCATATGCAAAAGAGATAGATCAAATGCAAAATAGTGCAAATAATAAATTAAACACAAAGATATGAGAGGAAAACTCTTTCCTTTATTGCTTTATCTGCTCATGTACACTTTACAATGATTAGGATATTTATTTATAGACTAAGTGAAGAACGCTTACTATATATCAGACTTGCAGATCTAAATCCAGATTTTCCAACACAGCATTCTTGTCCTCTGGCATTTTTACACCTCTTGGTTAGTGAGCATTAAAGTTAACTACGATAAGTAACTGTACCCTTCATAGTAACTGTGACAGCAACGGTAGCACATTTTCTGAGATATTTGCCATGTGATGCGAACGAAACAAATGAAATTATCAGTTCAGGAAAATGTTTTATTCCTAGGATGAGCTGACTAGAAACAACATTAGAATACTACAGTAGGATTATCCTTAGGAAAAGCCTAAATCAACTACTACTATACAAAGTATAAACGTAGTAGCAAAGTAACTCGAATACTATACATAGGAATATTTTTCATTCCTGGGGTGGATCATAGATCATAATGAGATGCTGTTTTTTTTCTTGTCTTTGTGTGATCTTGCGCCATTATTAACTGGATCTGTGCGAAACAGGTTCAACTGGGGCCGGATTGTCACGTTCGGGAAAATGGCGACTTTGGGAGCTCTCGGTCGCTTTTCTGTGGCGATGGTCTGGCCCGGCTTCTTTTTTTTTTTCTTCTTTTCCAGGCTCTCTTCCCTGTTTTGTTCAACCGTCCATTCATTGGTAGCCAGGCTTTGAAGTGCGAGCCCTCGTGGTTTCCCTGAAATGCACAAGCTTTGTCCTGTCCTTGTGTACGGTTGTGCGCAGTAACTTTTGCAAGTCAATGGATCGCGGCGTGTGCCGTTCGATCTAGAGCTGGGTGTTAGCCCAGGTTGATCCATGCCTGGCACGGTGTGAGCATATCACGAGTATACTATGTGACGGACTATATCGGTACGATATGAATGGTGGGTTTAACACGGCACGACACAATATATTATGCTGTGCTTAGGTTAGCCCGGCCCGATGAGCACGACTAGCACAGGGGGCACAGCCAGCACGCGGGCACCCGTGACCACCTCAGCCTCCCCGGCTACCCCTCCTGTGTCCCCCCGCCCTCGCCCTCCCGTCGTCATTCCATCAATTTACACCCCCACAAGCAATCACAGAGCAGAGAGAGGGAGTAGAGGAGTAGAGTGGATGGGAAGGAGCGTACTCAAGTTCGAGCACAGACTGCACGGTGTAGGGGCAGCTGCTGTTGCGCGTGGTACAGTGGTCGGCCGTACTCCAAGGCCTCGGAGTTGTGCTGAGGTAGCGCTGCCCCGACTTGTCCATGGCTGCGGTGGCCAGGAGAGGAGGCGGCGGTCGGGAGAGGATGCCAGACAGGGGGTGCTGCAGAATGCGACGGAGGCCGGAGGGGGACGGCATCGATAGGGGGACGCCAGATCTGGCTATGGGGGGAGGGGGCGAGGGGGACGGGATCGGAGGGGGATGCCGGATCTCGTGGGTGGGGGGTGGCGCTAATGGGGGACGAACGGATGGCGGGATGGGGGCATTGGAGGGGCCAGGGAGGGGGGAATATGGGAGGACGGTGCCAACTCGACGGGATCAGAGGGGGAGGGCGTCGGGAGTGTGGCGAGGAGGGAGAGGACCAGGGGAGGAGGAGATCGGCATGATGAGAAGAAGAGCTAGGAGAGAAAGAGAGAGGAGAGGGGAAAATGAGGGGAGCCGGCCGGCCAAGTAAGAAAGGAAAAAGAAAAAGAAAATAGGGAAGGGAGGGAAGAGAAGAAAAATAAAATTAGGCCAAATAAAATTTTACAAATTAAAATGAGCAACGGGATGCACCATGTGATTTGATCAGTCCAAGTGATGCGTGATCCGATAGAACTGGAACATAAGAGACATACCGACACATGGTAAGTTAGTAATGCACCTATACATGGCAAGCATGGTGATTGCTTGCAATAAAAGAATAAGATCATGTCAAAAAGGGTATTTTGGTAAGTTAACCAAAATACCGTAAACTATCTTAGATTAAAATTACAGCACTTCGGACAACAGTTTAGATCAAAGAGAAGCTGAGAAAATCAAGATGGATCAAATCTAAGGACTTAGTGAATCCATGTTTATGTACTTTGAAAAGTGTGCATAACAGTAGTGTGTGAGAAAAATCCTTGTTGTGTGGGGTTATTGGATTTCTCCCATATATGTTAAGTGGATAGTATTTGCTAAAGTTAGATAAGTGCTGGTTGCCAATCTATTTAATTGGTTGGAATGGAGATTTACTAGTTAACCATCTAACAATCCTCTCTTACTCATTGAAGCTAAATATTCTAGGGTTAGGGTTTGAGGGAAATTGAGTGTTGTGGTGTGCTCTCTTGTCCTCCAGGTGAAGCGGATATAAAACATTCATACTCAAGTGGTAATATATCAATCCTTATTCATTTCATATGGATTCATATGTTGTTAATTGATTTACTCTTGATTTGGTTGGTTTTGATATTCTCTCTTTCCTTCTTAATCTTGTTGTGCTAAGGACGTATAAGAGACAAAAATGACCCTTGAAAATCAATCTGCATCTATCTGGCAAGTTCTTGAAGCAACCCTGTTTTGCATGGATTTGGCCCTCGCAAGTGATTTCTGGATCCGAGTATTATTTTCCCCTGATTTCTTTAGTGTTCTTGTTTGCTATGACACATAGGAATCTATATAGAGCTATCTTGGCTATCTTTCACTGATGAACAAGTCATATTCACGGTTTTCATTTTTTGCCCGATTTTGATGCAATCTTGCTCAATCTTGAAAAAGGTATGAACTTTGATATAGATTCTTGTGATCTTTGGTTGGATTAGGTTCCTGAGATCTTAAGCAAGGTGTGTACAAATTTTCATATCGTTTGAACTTATATATTTGAAGTTGCACCACATTTTGGATCGCCTTGGGTTGTAATCAGTCAGACTGCCCTGTTCACGGTCTAACTACCAAGTGACCGGTCAGACTGGCTTGGTGCTGGCAGTCTGATCGCTAGGAGGTCAGACCAGCCCAGGAAGTCGGTCGGATCTTCAGGAGTTCGAATTTCTTCGGATTTGATTTTTTGAGTGATTTAATTTGGATTTTTTGGCTATTGATCATAATCTCAGTAAAGTCTATTGTTACTTAAGTGAAGGATCAAGAATACTAAAAGAAAAATTGATCGGTACCATTCATCCACCTCTATTGCCTTTCGATCCTACACCATATCATTGTCTGTCAATTGATTGAGCCACATCGCCGTCTCTAATCTAATTTGCCATCTTCAAAACTCTAGCAGAGCCATCATACGTGCCGTCGGCGAGGTCGGTGGGCTTCTCCCAGCCCTCCCCCGCTCTGATGGGCTGGCAAAAATAGACTTAATTGCGTTATGGTCCTGTTCTTTGCGGCTTCTAAAAGCCGTTTTTTGGCTTTTGCTACAGTAACTAACTTTTAAACGAAATATTTTTTTAAGATAGGGTCTACAAGTTAATTGTAGTACACGTTAAAAAACTAATATATGTACCATCAAAAATCGCAAGCGAGTATCTCTCTTTCTGTAATCTCTATCGTAAACAGCTAAAAAGCCATCAGCCGCAACAAAAAAGAACAGGCCCTATGTCATTTCAATACCCGGCAACATCACTCTATGGTAACGAGGTCAACGCCAAAGTATGTGCAACATCCAGTAACAAATCTAAAAGAGCATAGGTCGAGACATGCAAGAGAAAAAATTGGATCTCAGTGTCTCATTGTCAGTCTGAAACCAATAATAGTAGTGCAATGATTTGGACGTCTCTAACACAAAATAAAATCATTTTCATAGGATTTTCAACCCAAGTAAAGTACACACTATATTCTATTAAACTTATTCTGGCAATAAAAGGTGTAAACTTATTCTAGTACTACCACTATCTCTTTTCACAGCATTTTCATAGGAGGAAAAAAAATCAAACAAACATAATTAATTTCAAGCACAGTTGAAGCGTCGAAATTTTGAAACAATCTGAAAGGAAAGGACCATAAGCTGGATGTTTGGGAATTTTGAAACAATTTGAAAGTAAAGGACCATAAGCTGGACGTTGATATCCTACTGCACTACATTTTCAACCCAAGTAAAGTACACACTATATGATCTCTTAAAAAAAGATCTAGGAGTTTTAGTCCTTTTGGAACTTAGGAATTTTGGAGCTATTTGGAACACCAGAATTTTATAGGAATTTTATGTAAACAGTATAATTCCCATAGGAAGGCAATATCTTATCAGCCTCTTTTTTCGGCTTATAACCTATAGCTTATACTACAATAAGTAGTTTTCAAATGTAATATCATTTTAAAACAGGGTCTATAAGTTAATGGTAGTAGATATTATAACGATTTCAGCTATATTAGTTAAAATATTACATAAGTATCTATCTCTGTACTCTCTCACGAATAGATAAAATTCAAAAATTTTAGCTATAAACCATAACTTAAAAAAACGATCCCATTGTTGATACTTAATATCCTACAATACCACACTTTCAATCCAAGTAAGCACTCTATGTGACCTAGGATTAGCATACAAACAAAACAACACTAAAGTTCACAGAAACAGTTCAACTCACGCATGGTTTTAGAAAGATTCCCGCGTTCCAAACAGTGACTAAAGTAGTTTCACAAGCACTCAATTCCTGCAGGACGGCATGAAAGATTACGTGGACCTTGCACAATTCGTGGAGAAACCTGAGGTCCAGTTAGAAATCTTGCAAAAGGCTCTTCGCGCTCTTGCAGTCAACCAACACAATGCCTCCGGTATTGGTCCACGTTGCTTTTGTCCGGATGCACCCCAGCTCATCCGGACGAGCATGCACAACAATGGCTAAAGGAGACAAAAGACGTTTTGGTTGTTGAACCATAACTATTTGTTGGTCGCCGTTCCATACTGCATATGTGTCGTCCAAAGGTATTACTTTAACTAGTGACAATATATGCGGAACTGTTTACATAAATGCATTGTAATCACTTTTTTGGAATTTAGTCCGTGAACCTCTGTTTTATAAATCTAATATCTTTCTTACATCTATCGAACTTGGCAAGTATTTTCTCGCTCGATTGGTCACCAGCCGGCCGCTTTTTCAATTAGTATGTATGCTTAATTCGTGCTAATGATATTTGATTAGCGCTAATCAAATAAACCATTAATGACTACCGCAGTGGGGGAGCTCGGAGCTGCTGAGCAACTGTAGATCAGCAAGCTCTGATGGCTCGGCAGCATCTGCTAAGCTCTTGCAGCATGATAGATGACATGTGCTACTGCCGTGGCTGTCGAGCTCGGGAAGTGGCTAAATTTGTAAAAATGGATGTTTGAAGGCTGATTTTTTTTTAAAAAAATAACTGCAGTGTAACTTATGAAACGATTTTATAGGCCCCACTCAGCTTCTTTTGAAGCCAGCGATCGGCGATGGGCGTTAGCTTATATTTCACTGTTCAAAATTTTGTTTTTTGTTTTTTTGTTTTTGATTTTGTGTTTTTTATTCTTTTTTTTGTATTTCTTTGTGTTGTCTGTGATAGACTAACATGTTTTTTTTTCTATTCTTAATTTTTTAAAACTTTAATTATATCAAATAAGCCAACTTAGTTACAATAAAAATTCAGCCATTTATAGTAAAAAAAATCATAACCTATTGTCATTCCGAGTGCTACTATATGTGGCCATGTTTTTGCGTTGGAGAGCGCAGGAAGGCAGTGATGGAAGAGGGAAAAGGTTGGTAGTACGTCCCAGTCTTAAAATGAATATACAGTATGCATTTCTGATTATGACACCAGAAAACAATGTTGGTTACTCCTGTCACTACAAAGTCCAAAAAACTCTAAATATATCGTTTTCTGCATTAAAAATGTTGTCATTTTCTTTACTGCCATGTGTGGAGATTTGTCTTTTCTTTTTTGTTTACAAGTAGCGGCAACATCATAGTTATAACTAAAAATTTTCAAGTTTATATTCACATGCATATTATAAAATTTTTTGTCTTACTTATGTTGCACAAAAAAAAGATATGCAGCTAGCTGAGCTCCAAATCTTTGTTAACGCCATCATATACATATTTTCTAAGTATTTACGTGTGTTGATGGCCAAAGTTTAGAATGGCTGACATTGCACAGATTTGGTACCCGAAGTACGCGTACCATATCTTGCTTGAGGCTCCAGTCGCTGCAATGCCTGAAGTTGTAGAGCTTCAAGTTTACTGCAAGCAATGCTTGTAGGGCACATGCACGGCTAGTCAGGAGTTATTTTAGGAGACCATGCGAGCGGTTGAGCGGTGGCGTTCGGTGGTACAGATACTGAGTATATTTTTGTTTTTTTTCTTTTTTTATGTTTTATTTTTTTCTCGTATTCCTTTACATTGTTTGTTCTAGAGTAGCATGCCGCTTTTATTTTTATATTTTTTAAAATTTAATTATGCCTAATAAATCAACTCAGTTACAGTAAAAACTCAGCCAGTTACAGTAAAATTTCAGCCAAAAGTCAGAAGCCATCGCTATTCCGAACGCTACCTAATAATGACACTTTAGTTACCCCTTAACTATATTAAATAAGTAAAATTTTATATATAGAAAAGAGGAGTTAAGAAGTGATAGTATGCTCTCTTATATATGAGATGACTTGAGTCCGTAAACTAATAGAAATAGTGAAAGGACGTGAGGTAAGAAGTTATGGTACAATAATATAAAATAGTTAGACAAATAATTTACTATTAGTAAAATTATCTTTAATGCTATTTTTAGATAAGGTAAAATTTTAAAAATAATTTTAAAAGATAAACTATTATATATACCTGGTCGTAATCTCGTAGATGCTTGTCTAACCATCACACGGTTTTCAAGACCCACACACATGCATACATACGTACGTACGCACCTTTTCTTCTTCCTTGTAGCCGGGAGAAAAGAAGAATATGCTACGCGCGAGGTTGGAAACGGACCGGGAGATCCAAACTAGTTTATACGGTGGGGGTCAGGCTAGGACCGTACACAAGCCCTAGCTCTAGTGAATCTAGCTAGCCTTCTAAACTCATGCGAGCCTGTGTTGAGGCTTGAGTTTGAATTTAAAGTCGAGCTCAACTCAAATAAATTTAATAATAGTTAATAATTTAATATATATTAATTTTTAATAATAACAAAAACTTAAACTTAAATTCGATTCGAATAAACTTAATAAGAGTTAATATATAGTAATATTCAATAAGTGAGAATAGAAAAATAATCACAACTCACAACATAATAGCATATATATCTTAATAAGAATAAATATGAAAGAGAAAGACTTAGGATTGCATGCGGGCTCGTTGAAGCTCTTGAGTTCAAATAGCTTGGTTCATAGAAACTCGGAATCTCGGTATCAAGCTCGAGCTTGGTACCGAGCTTGAATCGAATCTAGAGTAAATCGAGCTTAAGTAACTCATAAGTCTCGAGTATTTTTACGACCTTAGATCAGGGCAAATGTCCAGCACTGTCGTCTCGCGGGTCCTCGATCCTTGATTATAAACAATCAACACCGTCGCCTAATTTTCATCTCGAGACGTTGATCATCAACCTTATAGTACATGAAGTTTTCGTTTCGAACCGTAGGCCATGGAGGTTATTGGACCAAATTCTAGAAAACACACAAAAACAACCCTGATACTGTGTATAAGCATACAGTACCCATTGGACTATGGAGAGGGACCCGTTTGCTGTCAACCATGAAATTGACACACTGTTAGGGCGATAACTTGCGTGTGCTAAAAGTTCATATGAATTTAAAACAGAAAGAAAGAAAGAAAAGGTAGTACTACACTACACTACCACTTATCAAGCTTTAATAAAACAGTAAGCTAAAGTACTATCAACTGGTAACAACTTGATCGTCCAGCAAAGAAAACTGCGACCAGTGGGCGCACAAAAGCACAAGCGGCAACTTAACTTCAAATGCATACTATCTTAACCACTGTCGGTCGAACTATTAAGAAGGCGATGTACATGTTGTACGTTCACTGTTAAGTTGTAGTAGAGTACTAACATAGAGTAGTTAACTACTTTTGCACAAGAGCAATATGTTCTTATATAAACATATCTCTACTACTTAAAAAGAAGAGTTAATGGTGGTTCATCCCACTTCGTGGTTCATCTGCCTTCCAAAAACCTCTAATCCACATCGTTCATCACCGATCCATAGATCCAGAACCCATAAACGCCCACACCCCCACACCAAGTCACGCCAACTGTTACCTCCCCACAACCCCCTCCTCACTCCACGCCGCCACCTCCTCCTCCCTACTCCGCACCACCTCCTCCTCCCTCTCCTCTTCTCAGCCAGTCACCCCCTCTGCCCCCCTCTCGACTCCGTGCACCACCGCCTCCTCCACCCTCCTTGCGGCCCTCTGCCTCCCCTACCACCACCTACACCTTTCTGGCGCCTCATCACCTAATCAGCGGCACCACCACCACCTCCAACCCCACAGCGCACCTCCGATTCTCCCACGCCGCTGCCTTCTCCGTTCCCTACCCTTGCCTCCCACCCTGCCTCTCCCCGTGCAGCGCACAACCGCTTTGCCCTCCCCCATGCGGCCATCGATTCCTCGGATGTCGGATCCAGGCCTTCCTCACCTCATCCCCTTGCAATTACCCCAATGAGCCCCTTTGCTGCGATTGCCTCTACTTCCTCACCGTGTTCGTGCGCTACCCTGCTGCCAAGCCAACCCCCATTGTCGTCGTCGGCACCTTCCCGTTGATCGGGGAGGACCGGCCACACTGTCATGTCCAAAGCGACACAGAAGCCACCACCACTGCTTTCCTTGCCTTGCCCTAGGGTTTGGTTCCTCGTCGCTGGTGAGATGGATTTGGCAGAAGAGAACTCCCATGTCACTAGTGGGATGAGCCATTCTATTCCACCGAAGCAATTAAGACAGAGAAAGAGAGGGAGGGAGGGGGTCGACAAGCCGTAGAGGCATAGTGATGTGGGTGTTTGGGTATGGCTTCGTGATATGGAACCCTGGGTTTGCCTACGACGCCCGCCTCATCGGCTTCGTTCGAGATTACCGTTGTGTCTTCTACCAGGGTAACCTCTAACGTACCTGTAGCTCACCCAAATCTGCACGATTCTTGGCCTCTCTACGCCCTTAATCCCCTCTATTTTTGGTCGCTGGACAAGGAGCACAGATCATAGGGGCACGACGGAGTTCCCCTGGGAGGACTGTCATGCTCGAGCACCTGCCTGAGGTGACATGTGTACGCGCTCGTGGTCTCTATACTCCTCTTTTTGTATCATGCCCCTTGTTAATCAAGAACAATCTATTTAGGATAAACGTTCCTATGCCAGGATGGGTATAGATACCACTTTTACTTGATTTCTTCTTAGTTGTGTGCGCGAGGTGTTTTGTCAATCATAAAATACTAGGATTACTTGATCAGATACTCCTATGTAAGATTTAGACTGGAACAAGGTAATGTCTTGGTACTAACACTAAGGGCATGATTCATGAATGATGATTAAGTTGAAAATTGACACTAAGGTGTGTAAAGCTCAGTAGAAATGGTAAATTTGTAGTTTTTCTGTGACTTATCTCTTCGAGAAATTGTGAAAAACATGGGTAATATGTGGTACAATCAAAATGGGTTAGTATATTCATAACTACCTAGAGAAAAAAAAGCTTTTGCATTATTCTGCTCATCTTGTTATGTTATTCTATATTTGCTTCACGTATGTGTATTAATTTTGCGAGTGAATCTCTCTATTGTACAATAGTAGTTGGGAGTTGTTTACAAAATTTCAAGGGAGCAAGATAAGCAGATAGCTCTAGAAGTATGTTTCTGAAATGCTAATCAGATATATTTTGCTCACATTATTATGCACAATTATTTCATAATCAGAATTACCATGTTGTTGTTTATTTTTTGTCATGGAGATAAATAGATTGTCATGTTACTGTTACTATTGAATGTTTTGGTGATATTACTCCGAGTCCCTCATGAGGATGAGGTGTACATATCATTACTTCGTAAATATATCTGATGCTTTACTTGCCTTTTCCCCCTTTTCGTTTTACTATCGGCAAAACTTTATGTATATCTTGGTTAGTTCTTTGGATATGATGAGTTAAAGTATGCTCTAGCCCGCATGTTTAGTATAGAGGGGCAAAGCTTGTCTACAAGGATAATGAGGATGATATCCTACTTCTCGATGATGACCTGTGGGAGTAAGTTTACCCATCTTTCTTTTTATGCTTGTATTAATTCTAAATTTTTCCCATCTCAGAATATCATATAGGTGAATGGCTCAATAATAATAATTAATAATGTAGAAATACTAGATATGCATGTCCTTGCAAGTGTTACTGACAATGTGAAATATGGTCCACTGGAATGATGAATTAATTGAAATGTATATATACAAAACAATGCAGTTTGTATTATTAGATTATGAATTACACATGTTAATTTTTCAGGTAATTGATAACTTCAGTTTTTAGCAACTACTATCATAATGATATTGTGTTATGTGTTATTTCTTTTACAAAAATTAGATATGCTCACGAAGTTGTGCATCGCCTGCTGCTATCATTACATATGTTATTGCATTACTCAAAAAATGTTTTTAACGACCTTAATATGTTGCAATGTTTCAATGTGTAGGCACAAATGGTTAGTGTGGATTTATCAGCAAGAGAGTACTACCTTCTTAATAATTAACTCAAGATCTACATAAAGGATAAGCACGATCAGGAAGATTTTGCCCTAGGAATTATTACCAATTGTATTTTTAAATAGAGTTTCAACAAAAAATATTGGGCCTCCCGTATTGTTGTTTTGGTGTTTTGAATGCTACAGAGCACACGAAGATGGGGTAGTCCAAGGAGAGAGATATCTACAAGGTGCGTGCTTGCTTCCTCTGCTTAATGATTTGTACATGAAGTGGTTTGTAATGGTGTGGGATTGAGTTTTGGTGTAGGATGGGGCGGGAGGGTTGGAGGACTTCTACTTGATCACCATCGACGGGAGCGGGGGGCTCAGCGAGGATATCCTGCAGCAGCACTTGCAGAGCATCGTGCGGTGATGGGAGGAGCTATAGTAGGTCGAGATCGAGCTGTGCGTGTAGGCTTGTGCACACCCACAGATCATTGAGGCGCAGCACAGCTTTAAGGCTGCTGCTAAGGAGAATGTAGCAGCTACGGCAAAGCTCAAGGTCGTATCTTTTGCTTTTGCTTTCGTGTGCTTGGGGTTGCCCTACTCACTAGGAGGAAGGAAATACATATAATTTATTGATTACAGATGATGTAGTCTATACTGGTTAGTGGTTACTTGAGAAGTACTACATATTATCTAAATATTTTTTATATAAAGTTTTATTTTTAAGTTGTAACACACATATGTATATATTATTTGAGTGTGAGGTCAACCTCACTCGCATGCTGGTTAATGTTCAGAGAGGGGAGCATGCACTGGCTGCGAACGTACCGACACAATCACAAGATTCCAGAGCAGTGTCACATGCAAATATGCAATGAGGAGGAAGGAAGGAGAAAGTGTACCTTTATTTATTTATTTATTTGGACAAATGGAAGATACAGATTAGCCAATTGATTAGTTCCACACTACTTTTAAACACTGAACAGAGGACACTGCTGTCGGAACTCAACGGCTAGTGTGGCGTCTTTGTAGGAAAACTTTGTTTACTACCTCCTCCAGTCTAAAATAGATGACGTTTTATAAAGTGTTCATAAACAGTTTATTGCCGTCACAAGTGTTCATAAAGCCATGCATATGCATGGCTATTAGAAAGAATAAGTTGTTGGTGAGATTGAACACTTGGATTAGGGTTTACTGAGCAAATTAAGCATGCAAGCACCGGTCACCAGCCTGGAACGGAATCGGTTCCTATACGTAACGATAACTAATGCGTGGGCCTTGACCGCCGACAAAAAAGTTGCGAATAATTCGAAGTACATAATTCAGCAGCAGCAGCAGTGGGTGAGCCAGATCTATCAACCTGCAGTCCTTTCTTGGCCTCACTAATTGGGGCCTCGGAAACTTCCAAGATGTTGGAAAAAAAAAGAAATAGAAAAGCAGGGATTGGGAGCAAACTGTGTTGGCTACAGTTGCACCTGAAAATGAGAAAGTGAGATGCAATGCAGCAGCAGAATTTTTATTGATTTGAGTCGTGGTGTGATCTGTTTGGTTGGATTGGTAGTTTGATTTGTGCTTTTGGGGAGATAAAGTCTGTTGATCTAGTTAAGTGTCATGATCAAGATTTGAGGTTGTTATCACAATACAATCTAAATGTTTTTTTAACGACAGCGATGCAGTCTAAACATCCCTAAAAGGGGGAAAAGAAGACCTTTGTAGGAAGCGTATAATTGTAGAACTTCCATTGATAGGGTACAAGTCCGAAGACCGTTGCAAGGAAGGCTGAGCACAAAGCATTGCCAAGCCAGCCTGGGCGCAACCAAATCTCGCACACTAGTGTGCTGCTTGTTTCGCAATTTTCATAGAAAACTCCAAATAAAAACCAATAGAACCGAGACTAATCTCTTGAGCATCCTCAGTGGCCGAAGCTATATTGGTTCTGTCTCTGTGCAATTGCACGAACTGACATCTAGCGTCTTTTGAAAGAAAAATCCTAAAAATGCTAAGAGCTTACTACTGAGGGCACGTTCGTATTAGCTTTAGATTTTAGCTTCTTCTGAGAGAAGATAAAGCCAATATGAACATCTCAATTTTTATAAATCGTTTATATCAGCCAGTACTATCAACCACTTTGTGTTTTTATATATTATAATACACTATGTATTTTATTATATCATAATTCCGTAAGTTGCATAGCGGTCCGAATGTTACAGTGCCTTGCGTTGTACAATCGTTTACTCTCTTTCTTATATAATACACGTAGCAAAAAACTAAAACCATAAGTCAATACGAACACTTCAGCTTCTATAAACCATATCTATCAGCCGTTACTATTCATCAGCTAAAATCAAAAGACATCAGTAAAAGATAATACGAACACACCCTATTGGCTATGATGGCACCAGGTGCGCTTGAATGGAGCACAACATGGTCTTAATAGGTTTATTTTGTGATTTTTTGAATATTTTATGCTAGTTTAGTTAATCAAATAACTTTTTTGACATCAATTAATAACATAAAATTTCGAGTCATTAACCGATAAACACATGTACTTTGAGTTCTCGGATAACAGAAAAGCCTTTCTCCCTTCAAAATAAAAAAAGCCAACGACTTCATCCTGCAACGAACACAATTATAATGGCACCCTTGGCCGTCGTAGCAATGGAAGTGTACAATCCCTAGTATAGTACTAGTACCGAGTACTACACACCAAGTTCTTCTAGAACTCCTCCAACCCCGATCCGTCCAAACGCAGCAGACAGTAATGCCAGCACTTGCACACAGGGCGCACTCACCTGCCCGGAAAGTACTAGTAACAAAACTCCAACCATGCGTACTGGCCTTAGCCGAATGCATCAGCAAACGCCTCTTGCTAGGTAGGACACGTGAAAGCAACCGTGAAGCCCCGATGCAACGTGTGTATGTCTTATTCATTTTAGCTTTTGAGTTAAATTTTGATTTTCGACTTTTTTAAATAATTATTATTTATTAAGCTTATTATAGTGAAAAAAATCATCAATTATATCTGCAAAAACAGAGCCATAGATACACAGCCAAGGCAACCGGTCCGCACTACGAACACAAGCTACTGGGCGGAGAGTAGACTGTCCCAAGCCAATTGCTCAAGAAAAACTATGCAAGTGGCATGCGTTTTGTTTTTTCTTTTTGCACGGGTGCCTCAATCTGGATGTTGTTACACGAAAGAACGGCTGACAGTGCCGAATTTTGGGCATTTTTGGCTGCATTTTGCACAAAAATTTCAAATGTAGCATCTGCTCTATGGTAATTCTATTTTTGGCTCCCTACTCGAGCACAGGACTACGAATAACTGATACGTGTGTAGTCATATGGACCTGGAGCGTGGCACCTGGCTATTGTATCATCATGCGGTCCGGGACCGCACGATTCTGGTGTATTGTAGCATCATACGGTCCGGGATCGTATGATTCGGTCTACTGTAGCATTATACGGTCCGGGACCGCATGATTCCGGTTCGCATTGGTCCGTCGAAAGCACCGACCGACCTCTTCCTTTTTGTATCGCGGGTGTCATTTTGCATGCAGCGATGGCATATGTCGTCTGCTGCATGCATATTGGTGTGGTGCCCCTCATCTATGCCTGCTCAGTCTTGCAATATATTGGTTCAGACGAGTTATGTTTCACAGTGATGAACGCTCTTTTGCGGTTGGAGGAAAGACAGCAAGAGAGGGAGTGAAGGGAAGGAAGAAAAGAGTGTAAGCACGGGATTTTGAGTTATTTTCATTTGGAATCAGAAGTTTTTGCAATTGCGGAAGTTATAGATCGTCTTGTGAGCTTCAAGAAAAGGTAATTATTGTCTTCATGTGACTATATTTTTATCAATGTGATCAGCACGTAATTAGCCAAACCATCTTGTATGAATATTGTTGTATGTTAATCTTTAATACAATGTTTATTTGTGCGAAACCTTCTATATATCAAGCATGGTGTATTATGGTGTAGAGAATATGTTGTAGTTTGTTTGTCGTAAACACATTTAGTTGTACTATTACAGTCAGTGCAGGTTATGTAGGCACCTGAAAATTAAGTATTATGTGTGAGCATTTTTAGGTGATAACAAGAATACTAAGATTTGAAACAAGAATATCACAGTTATTAGGCTTAGGAAAAAAAATAGACACAATGTGCCAGGTGCTAAAAATAAATTACAAGTAAATTTGCATGAGTAGAATAAAAGTATAACAAAAATAATACAAAGTGAGAGTAAAATAAAAAATGATGTAATTTATTTTTTATTTGAATTCAAAAGTAAGTTTCATAAATAAGAAAATTAAAAATAAAATTAAAGAAATAGTAATTTATTTATGTAAGAATTCGTAAGTAAAATCACGAAGGAAATAAAATTTAGAATTAGAATTGAACAAAAATTATTAATTGAATTTTTTTGCATAAATTCCAACAAAATAATAAAAATTAGGAGTGAAAATAAAAGAAAATTTGTAATTCAATTTTTGAACGAATTCTAAGGTAATATCTGTAAATAAGAGAATTAAAAATAAAATAAAATAAAATTAGTAATTTGATTTATGTAAGAATTCATTAGTAAAATCTGTAAATAAATAAAATGTAGAATTAGAAGAAAACAAAAATTTGTAATTGAATTTGTAGGTGATAGGAAGAACAACGAAATTAACATGTAAATCTTACAATGCGATAGCGGATGTCTGATGGTACGACTGTTGCATGATGTGTACTAATAGGGTTGTGTATGTACTTCTGTTAGGTACGCTATGGGTGACATTCAAGACTTATTTATGTTCTACGGGAATGGTCTCGTACGTGATGGGCTATGCGGGGCGGATCTATCAAATTATGATCGGATCGTGATCCGGGCACCCAATTTAAATGTGATGAGCCTGTTTGAGCTATGGAGGTGTGTGCATTCCACGTTCGATCAGGACACCGCAAGGAAGAAGTTATGGATCGAAACAGTGTATGCCTTGTTAGTAGGTGCTGCAAGGGAGATAATGTGGCAACTTCTGAAGGTGCCAGTGACGCTTCATGGGCCATCTACATGGAGGACATGTACAACCCTGCCGCTGCATATATGTCAGGCCAATGGTGGTTATGGGGGCGTTGGTGGAGATGAAGTGCCTGGGTTAGTCTCCGGCACTCATGAAGACGCTGGTACGGGTGGAGATGTTGGCGAGGAAGTGGGCGATGGAGGCCTCAGGAGGCGTGTGGAGAAATTTCAGCCGAACAAAGGTGCGGAGCTGTGGTGGGCCGCCCATGTTGATTGTTACGAGTACCTTATGGACCAGGTGGAAAAAGTGGATAGCAAGGAGGAGAATGTGGAAACCGCCAGTTCTAGAGAGGACAAAGATGGTGAAGCTACAATGAGAGGTTTGTTAGGTGGTGTTGTGACCACCGATGTTGCGTTCGTGTCGTCCAAACTGGACAACATCGCAGCGGCATCCCTAGTTCTGCCACAAGCGAAGGGGGTAGAGTAGGGGTTTAATGAAGACACTATCTTGTTAGAGAGTGATTCCCTAACAACAGTGTTATGCAGCAGGCTATTGCTAGATACGTCGTCAACATTAGCCGAACGTATCGAGTGCATAGGTCCAACCCGGATACGTACATCATCAAGTGTGTGGATGGGTCCTGCTTGGCAAGGTCTGTGCACAGCAGTTCAGGGGCGTTGTCACAGACTTCCGGATAACGATGCTGAAGGATCACATGTGCAAGCTTATGGACATGACGTACATATGCACCGTAACATGACGTCGTCATATGTTGTGGACATGATTAGCCACCTTGTGGTGGCAGATGTGTCTTTTTCACCGAAGCTTGTATTGGCAGATGTAGCGAATATGGTGGGGTTTGAAGTCAGCTACAAGAAGGTCTGACGGGCGAAACGAAAGGTGATAGAGCGTATATTCAGGACATACAAGGAGGCGTATGACCTGGTTCCAAAAATGCTACATCAAATTACGGAATCAAACCCAGGCACATTCATTAACAGAAAGGAGTGGGTTCATCCTACGAAGAGCCCGAATTGTTTTGTTTTTGACAGAGTGTTCTAGGCTTTCCATCAGGCGATAGAAGGGTTTAGGTGGTGCTATCCTGTTCTAATGATGAACGGGACCTTCCTATCAGGCAAGTACAAGGGTATGATCCTCACCGTGGTTGCAGCTGACACGAATGACAAGTTACTTCCCTTGACCTTTGCAATTGTGGAGAATAAGAATACTGATAGCTGGTTGTGGTTCCTGGTCAGTATGAAGCAGGCCATGGTGAAATATCGCCCAAATGTGTGTGTCATCTCAGACTGTAATACAGGCTTGTTGTCCGCGTTGCACACGATGCAGAATGGGATGCAACCCCCCTTGTAGTGGAATGATATGAGGAATTGTTGGTGTATGAAGCATCTTACGACGAACTTTCATAGAAAGTTCCGTAGCAAGGACTTGATAAAGATGTTCAAGAAGCTTTGTATGCAGAACCAAAAACGAAAATTCAAGGCCCTATGAAGGCAGCTCGATCAGGAGACTGGCAAGCATGTATGATGTCCCGACCAGGCTGAAGCTGGCGCAGTGTAGGGAGGCTCGATGAGAGTTGGGGAGTTCACGCAATGAGTTTAGTCCAACACACCTGACTTGGAGTCATAGAGGAGAATTGAAACCATTCCATCGAGTACTTTGTGAACATAGCCATGATGGCGAAGGAGCATCTGGACGAAGGTAAACAATTCTCTGAGGTAATGCAGGTGTATATGGACAAGAAGATCGACAAGGCTCATTTCCATATTGCTCATACCATGGATGGCATAAGAAAAAAGTTTGAAATCCATCTCAAATAGAAGTACGTGATGGGTTACAGTAGAGGAGATTGCAAGCAGGTTTACACGATTCGTGACAAAGCATCTTGTACTTGCAACAAGCCATAGCTTCTATACAAGCCATGCTCCCATATGTACGTGGCATGCGCGGTATGGCGCCAGGCATCGACACGTTACATCTCAGAGTACTATGACATGCAGCACCTGTACAAAACCTAGAGTATGAAGTTCCATTCATACAGGGTGGACATGCACTACAGGGACCTCTGGGAAGGGCAGGTGAAGTGGGTGCCAAACGATGCACTCAATCAAGTCGGAGGACACGTTGCGCACGTTCGCTCATGGCGTTTAGTCTAGCCTGCATGAGCGCCACGAGTGGTTCGGCTAGACGTACCGAGGGTACACCGTGCAACAGTACATGGGCGATTTGCCTACAGGATCATCGTTCGCTCAGCAACATACACCGATACGCTATAATGTACTAAATAGAACATGTATGTGCACTGTGACGCATTGCAAAATATTTGCAAGTATGCACAAAGACACTCGGACACGAAGGGCAGGGTCCGTCGTCTACACTTCCGACTCACCAGGTACATGCCTTACAACAGTAATATGCATTATAAATTTTGCAATGTCTGGCCTAACCCAGCTGTACCATCTCAATAGGATATGGACCCCTCTTCAACCGAATGGCTGAGCTCCATTTTTGTCCATCCGTCACAACTCTCCATGGAGTTCTCCGCAGAACCACCTTGGACGCAGGCCTCATAGTTCGACCTTCGAGATGCACCACATTCCCTTCGTAGGTTCACCTTCTCGGAGGATCACATACGCCATCAGAAGAAGCAGCGTACAGATGCACAATGAGTTGACGTACTCTGACTTCAGTACCGCCGCGTTGTTACATACACTCCTTTTAATGATGTACATATGTGTAATGCATATCCACACCACCTTGTGCAAATAATAAGCCTCTCATCAGAATGTGCTTCTAAAATTCTTTTGTCAACAAAAATGACATCATTTAAATAGGATGAGTACCTATGCACATGGGCTAATGGTAGCCGCGGGAATCAACTTTAATTTACTTGCATATCAAAATAAGTTATGGGTTTAATTGACATAACATTAAACCACATAACTGTAAATTATCGCATGTGATTATTTTTGGCAACCACAATGACGCACAGACCATTTAGTTAATTGATTTAGGAGATTGAACACAACCGTGTACAACAAAGGAGAAGCATGGTACAAGCATCACCAGATGTGTCTACTGGCAGAATGTGCCTAGAGCTACCCACATGGAGTGTTATTGAGGGGGGGCGCCGCGGACGTGCCTGGCCATCATTGTTGTGGCACACATATATACAGCTAGGATTCGCGCAGCAGCATGTGGGATCATAGAAACTTCCTATGTTGACGACCTCCTCGTTGCCCCTCTCGCACTTCATTTGTTGGCGCATGTCATCGTTGTGCTCATTGAGATTATCAATCCTCGCCTCCGACTCAAAGATTTGATTCCACAATGTATCTATATATATTATGACATGGCATTCGTGGGGAGGATCAATCTCAGACCGCATGATGCTACAGTAGCCATGTCGTGTGGTCCGGGATGGAACGATCTCAGCGTGCTGCGCTCCCGCACTGCATGATTTAAGTGCCACGCTCCAAGTCCGCATGACTACACACGTGTCAACTATCCGTAATCCCGCGCTCGGATAGAGGGCCAAAAATAAAATTACCATGGAATAGATGTTACATTTAGAATTCTTGTATAAAATAGGATAAAAATGCCTAAAATTCCCAACTACAATTCCCTTGTTTTGTTGCGTTACTTCCTCGTAGGGATTACGATGCCTGTTGCAAAACTCTGATGTTCCAAACAGGTCTGTAAGGTATACCATAATAATGACTACTGTCTTGTTACAGTGGTCCGTGTGTCTGTGTCTACACGTATACTAGCAACAATCACCGCAGATGTTGCTTCATTCGTTTGTGCCGCATGTGTGTGGCACAGATAATGACTGAGCTCCATTTGCTGCAAGGCGGCCCAAAGGAAGATTTGAGAGGTCAACTTATTCTCCTTTTTAGCTTATAATTTATAATTTATAGTTTTTATTGAACAAATAAATAGAAATAGTTTATTTGTCATATTTTCAAAATGGTTTTAGAACATTTTTAAGTAGTTTATTAGTATTTAATTTATTAACATAAACACTTACTCTAAAAAAACTATCAATAACTCATCCTTATTAGCAAGAGGGCAAGGCTAGAGGGGTGGGTATCTCTGCTGCTGGTGCTGGGACCAAGGTACCATGATGAAGCTCAAGAAGCATCTATCTGTATCTGCACGTCGAACGAACTGCATTAACATTTGGGTCTAGATGGAGGGAAGATAAGTACAGGGGACCAGGGAACTAGATATTGTAAATACCGTAATGTTTGCAACAGTAACAGATTGATCTTGAACGTTGGTTCTTGATGCAACGGTTCCACATTAGTAATGGCATGGCAACAATAAAATGGAATGGTAGAGGGATCCTATCAAAATTCATGATAGTAAAATGCCCTCTCAATATAATTTAATGGTAGAGGGTACCAGGGTACCAGATTGAAGCGAACATCAAGTAAAGTAAAAGCTAAACCGGAGAAACACTTTCAGTCGTGGTTCTTTCTTTCATGCTCACCAAGTGATGTTCATAAGAAAGGATTAAGAAAGGAGAAAGTGGGAGAACAGATGCGGCATCCAAGCTAGCTTTATATCTAAAAAGATCTGTAAGCGTGATGTGTCGGAGTGCTCTCTTGTGGTTACTTCCTTTCTTTTCTTCCCTGGACAAAGAAAGAAAACCCCAAATCTAGGGAAACATGTTTTTTTCCCGTGTCACTCGCCTTGCAGCATCCTTTTCCAGTCCCTGTCGTACAAGTTGATCAGAAAGCGAGCTCACTGATCATCAGCGTGAAGAAGGAATCCATCTCTTTTTCACAAAATTAACTTCAAGGATAAATCGCCGTCGCTGCTTCCTTTTAGAATGTCTTGCACACGTACCATGACAACATGTAGCACCTAAGGGCATTATGTGTCTCGAGCGGTGGTTTTATCCTTCACCTAGACAACCACTCAAAACACTATTGAAGCTGTTGAGAAACCCTCGCTGGCGACCAGTCCGAGCGATTCCTCTGCTTAAAACAAGAATGAATCAATCACAAAAAGTGACAGAATAATAGATTGAACACAGAGAGGTAGAGAGAACTCCTGGTCTTTCTTTATTGCTTCAATTGTAATGGGTGTTCAAAATCAGCCATATGGCTCTCTATTTATAGGAGGGGGTGGTGAGGTGCCCACTAGAGATAAGGACTTTTAAACTAAGAGTCCTGATTTCTTAACACTTCCCCTTGGGCACTCATACATCATGTTCATGTCTCGTTAAAACTCCATAAAAATTCAGTGGGAAAAATTTAGAGAAAGAGTATATGATACATGTTATGCTGCGATGCACGAATTGCCTCATTAAAAACCTTGGTCGAGAAACTTCAGGAAAACTTGTCAAAGGAAAAAGAGTGTAATTCACCCAATTTTATTCAGCCTTCGGGATGTTATTCATTTGGGTACTTAATCTTCATGATCAAGATTTACTAACGGCCTTGAGAGAATTCTCCCCCTAAATTCTGCACTTCTCTAAGTCTCATCATCCCAATACCTCGTACGTATCTTTCAAAGCTATATGCAGGAAGTAACTTAGTGAATAAATCTGCCAGATTTTCACATGACTTAGTATGCAGTACTTTAATCTCGTCCATCTTTTGCAATTCATGAGCATAGAAGAACTTGGGGTTAATATGCTTTGTGAGATGACTCTTCACATAGCCCGTTTGTACTTGTGCAATGCAAGCGGCATTATCTTCATAGATAATTGTGGGGGTTTGCACAATGTTCATCCCACATGACTGCTGGATGTGGTGAACCATTCGGCGTAGCCAAGCGTATTCACGTGCGGCTTCATACAACGCTATTATTTCTGAGTGGTTCGTCGAGGTAGCTACAAGATTTTGCTTAGACGATTTTCAGGAAATTGCAGTTCCACCACACAGGAATACATAGCCTGCTTGTGACTTTGCGGTATGCAGGTCAGACAGGTACCTAGCATCTGCATAGCCAATCAAATTCAGATCTTGATTCTTTCTGTAAAATAATCCAATGTCCTTGCTTCCTTGGAGATGTCGAAAGATGTTCTTTATGCCCTACTAATACCTTTTGGTGGGCTCTGCACTATACCTTGCTAACAGGTTCACGGCAAAAGCAATATCCGGTCTAGTGCAGTTTGCTAAGTACATGAGTGCTCTAACTGCACTCAAGTATGGGAATTTCAGTCTCAGGACTTCCTCCCCCTCTTCTCTAGGTCGGAAATGATCTTTTTCTTGCTGTAAAGATCTCCCGATCATCGGTACTTTTGATGGGAATGCTTTCTCAAAATCAAATCTTTCTAGCACCTTCTGGGTGTTGGTCGACTGGTGTATCAAGACTCCTTCAGGGACATGCTCAAGCTGCAGGCTTAGGCAAAACTTGATTTTGCCTAAATCTTTCATTTCAAATTCTGACTCCAAGTAGGAGTTTGCTTCTTTTATATCTTCTGTTGTCCCGATGATATTCAGATCATCTACGTATACTGAGATTATACAGAATCCATCCTGAGATCGCCGTATAAACACACAAGGACAGTCTTCATTGTTCGTATAGCTTTTCTTGCAGAGAAAGTCGCTTAAATGATTATACCATATTCTGCCAGATTACTTTAGTCCATACAGGGATTTTCTAAGCTTCACACTGTACAGATTTCTATTTGCTCTATCTTGGTTCGGGAGAGGAATTCCTTAAGCGACTTTCATATAAATCTCCGAATCCAAATTACCATAAAGGTATGCAGTCAAAACATCTATCAATTTCATTTCTAAGTTAAAGTTCACTGCCATTGAGATCAAGTATCTAAAGGTAATTCCACTCATGATTGGGGAGTATGTTTCTTCATAATCAACTCCAGGACGTTGAGTGAAACCTTGTGCTACCAGCCTTGCTTTGTATCTCACTACTTCATTTCTTTCATTACTCTTTCGAACAAATAGTCACTTGTGTCCTACAGGGTGCACATGGAGAGGTGTGCGGTATACGGGCCCAAACACCTCTCTTTTGTTCAGAGATAGCAATTCAGTTGCTATTGCCTTCTTCCAATCTTCTCAATCTGATCTTTTCTTACATTCAGTGGGCGATACGGGCTCGGGATTAAGATTAATGATTGTGGTAATTTTCTTTGCGAAGTAGATATTGACACTGGCTGTTGTCCTGTTCAGGGACTCTCCCGTGTGCACATAATTTATAGCTATTTCTTCATGAGTTGCTTCCTCTTGAGCTTCACCTTGCTCATCGCTTCTTTGAATTGCGGTGGCAAGTTCCTTTAGTTTTTCGGCTCCGATGTGTGCGCACACGTCCATACCAATGGGGATATTCAGATCCGGTATGTCCTTTTCTGAAGGTGTTATACTCGTGTCAGGTCTCAACTGGCTCCCCTTCTTATTCTGAGGGACTTCGGTGATCGGCTGTGATAAGTCCTTCTTATCCTTTTTCGCCAGGCATCCCCGGTTACTTTGGATTCGAGGAGCCGGAGTTCTCGTCCTTTATTTCGAGGCCTCGGGCGGGATTAGGGATACCTTCAATTTTTTTTGGTATTTCAACCCTCTCCGGTGCATTGCGTGCAGGCACATGCGACTTAGTCACGCTCTTCAAATCACTAACGTGATCGGGCAGTTGGTTTGCTAATGCTTGCAAATCGATGATCTTCTGGACCTCTTTTTCAGTTTCACTAGTGTGCGGGTCATGTGCAGTAATTCCTGTGGTTTCCCACATAATTTCCTGATATTTTTCATCAAATGGTTGATTTCCTCCCCCTAATATCGGAAAATTATCCTCATCAAAAATGCAGTCAGCAAAACGGGCGGTATGTAAATCTCCCGACATGGGTTCCAAATATTTGATTATGGATGGAGTCTCATAACCAACGTATATCCCAGTCTTACGGAGATGGTCCATTGCAGTTCGCTGCGGAGGGAGTATAGGTACATAAACCTTGCATCCAAACCTCCTGAGATGAAAAATTTTCGGGGTTGACCCTTGCGCTAGTTGCATAGGTGAATGGATGTTGTAAGCCGAAGGTCTAAAGTTGATGAGATTTGCTGCATGTAAGACTGCGTGTCCCCAACATGTAGCTGGCAATTTACAATTATCCAAAAGGGGTCGGGCAATAAATTTAATTCTCTTGATTAAAACCTCTTCCAAACCTTCTAGGTATTGACATGCGGTACCGAATGCTCAACTGCAATCCCCATCACCATACAATAATCATCAAATGCCTTTGAAGTAAATTCTCCGGTATTGTCCATTTTGATGGACTTGATGCGATGATCAGGGAATACATTTCTGATGCGAATGATCTGCAAGATCAATTTGACGAAAGCATGGTTTCTTGTGGATAATAAACTCACATATGACCACTTCGAGGAAGCGTCAATGAGCACCATGAAATACCTAAATGGCCCTGATAGGGGCTGAATAGGACCACAAATGTCTCCCTGAATGCGTTCCAGGAATACAGGTACTTCATCCTTTACTTTCAGAGTGGAGGGTCTAGTAATTAATTTCCCGGTGGCACATGCAGGGCACACAAAATCTTCATGATTTGGAAAATTCTTCACATTAATATTATGCTCTTGAGAATTGTTAATTATATTTCTCATCATCCTAAGATCTAGGTGGCCTAATCTGTCATGCTAGAGACAGAATAGTTTAGAGTTTCTAAATACTATCTTCAGGACAGTGTACGCTGCAAGCGCCTTAATGTTGGTATAATATAGCCCAGTTTCTAGTGAAGTAAGTTTTTCTAATAACCTTTTGCCATTCTCTTCGCGCTTCGTGATGAGCAGGTATTCCTTACCATACTTTTCTTCAGTCTTAACGTGGAAACCATTGGTGCAAATATCTTTAAAACTTAGGAGAGTTCTAGTTGATTTTGGGTACAATAATGCATCTTCAATTATCAAAGTTGTGTCCATGGGAAGTATAATTGTGGCTCTTCCGGAACTAATTATACATGCATCGCTTCCGGCGATTGTCGTAAGGCTGCCATTGCTCTTATGAATCGACTGAAAATATTTAGTCTCTCTTAGGATGGTATCCGTTATGGCCACTATCGGCAAGGCATACTTCCTCCATAGGGCGCCACACGTGCTCTAATATAAGCTATTTTATTAATATGTATTAGAATACATACAGCATATAAATAAAACACACAAATATTAGAACATATCATGCCATTGTAACCTGAATAAATGAATGAATTATTCCAAAATCATCCAGCTATCACAAGAAAATAAAACTAAAGTACCATCCATGCAAGTTTTAACTTGTCCATTTAATGCAAAATAAATGACAATTAACGTTTTATGCATTCTGTGCATCAGACGGAATCAACTAGATAATCATTGACTTCTTCGGCTATCTTTTCAGGAGTGATGTTCTCTTTGAGAGAAATCATGGAGATGGTCGCCTCTCTGTCGTGAGGATCTGTCTGCTGGAATGGACTCAACCTCCATCATTTCAGGCAGCTGCTCAATATGCTCCCCCTCAACCGCTGCAAAGTGAGCTTCAGTCTGCCCTTTGCCATTCTTCTTCTGGGCTTGGTGGGCATCAATGACATGCTGCGGCACTTGTAGCAACCTTGGTTCTATTGACCATAGGTTTTGCCACTCTCCTTAGTCCTTTTGTTACTTGAAGCATCTAACTTGCCATTCTGGGCAACGGCTTTACCCTTCTTTTCATCAAGGGCTTTCGCACCTTTTAGCTCCCAGCATTGGCCTCGCGGCCAGCGGAGCTCCTTAGTGGCTGAGCGACGTAATTCTTGCAGAGAAATTCGTTCTGAGCCTCCGCAACCTGCATCATATCAATCAATTCGGCGTACTCCTTGTAGCCGTCTTGACGATAATTGCGGGTGGATTGTACAGCATTGGGGTGAAAGGTGGATAGGGTCTTCTCAACCTTCTACTCATCTGTGATTTGCTTGCCACAGAGTTGAAGATTGGTAAAATCTTGTGCAAGGCAGAATTATACTCCCCGACCGTCTTGAAATCGGCAAACCTCAGTCTGATCCACTCCTGCTCTGCTTGAGGAAGAATGGTGTACTTTAGCCTCTCAAACCGCTTCTTGAGTGCGGTCCAGAGTGCTAACGCGTTTTTCTTCGCCATATACTCATTCTTGAGAGTAATGCAGAGATGGTGCCTGAGAAAATGAAGTGCCTGATCATGCCGTCCGCCAATCCCGATAGCCGCGCGGAGCTTCTTAGCTCCAAGTACTATCTCAACATCGGATGTCCACGTCAGATAGTTCTTGCTATGCTGGGCAAGCTCCTCGAACTCCCGGTTTGTGATACCAGTTATCTACATGTGATGAATGGAATAAATAAGTTTACTGTAGGTAAACTTGCATGGAATAATTTACTACAGGTAAATAAATGGTACAGAGGGTTCACGTAATGTCTCATAATTTTCTATGCATTTTTCATAATTTTACTGCTAATTTCAGTGATTAAAAGCAATTGAACAATTACAATTAATCAAAACAGTAAATAAATACAGAAAATACATAAAACAATAATGGCATAAATAAATATAAATAAGCTTCAAAAGCTGAAAATAATGCAAAATTCGAATTCCCGAGGCCCTTTAATGCTAGAACATGAATTTTCAGTGAATTCTACAATTCTAGGGGGTTTTTACGCAAATTTTCAATTCAGAGAAAAATTATGCGCAATTTTCTGATTTTTTTCAAGGGGTTTTATGCAAAAATCCACCCTGCCGACCGGGCCCCCTTTTTCCCCTTTGTGGCCCCACCTCCTTTAGGCCCATTTGGGCTGCACAAGTGATGGGGTAGGGTTTCCCCTACCCCCATACCGCAAGGTGGCGGCGGCGGCTCAGATGGCAGGCAGGGAGGCAGTTGGAGGCGGCGCGGTCGGGCGCATGGGGCGCGCAGGTGAGGCGGCAGCGTGCTTGGCGGCCGCGGCCGGAGCGGCGGGCGCCAGTGCGCAGCAGCAGCGCGTGAGAGTGAAGCGGCGTGAAGCCGGGCGGTGGTCGGAGCCAGGCGGCGGCGTAGGGAGTCGCCGTGTGGGGCGCGGCTCCCTAGACGGCGAGCGGCCAGCCCGGCTTCGGCGGCGGTGATGGCTCAATGGGGCCGATCGGCGGTCGGTATGCAATGCCGTCGCGCGCGGCCGGCCGAACCATCTGGCGTGGCGGCGGCCGGCGACGGCAGACGGGGCCCATGCAGGGGTTGCTGCAGGTCGACGGTGGTCCGGCGGCGGCTTTAGGCCGGTGCCCGATCTCTTTTTTGTATGTATATTTTTCCAATCCGTAATGCGATTTCGATGTATGTGATCTACCGATCGACGAAATCGTCGGCGACTTTAAGTGTGCTTGCGGTAAATCAGTCTACAATGCAATCAACATACACCCTTTCAAGCAATTTATCGATCGACATTGTGCCGGCGACTTCAGGTCTGCTCGCGGTAAATTAGGGTGAATTTGCATTGTAGATATTCAATCTAGGACGCGAAAGAAAATCGAATTCAAAAACGATCTAGAAAATTCAATCATTAGCCGATGATTACCGTTCGCACGGAGCGTAGTCGTCGCGATAACGTGTTAAGAAACCTCGTCGCGACGGTCGAGTGATTTCTCTGCTTAGAACAAGAACGAATCAATCACAGAAAGCGACAGAATAATAGATTGAACACAGAGATGTAGAGAGAACTCCTGGTCTTTCTTTATTGCTTCAATTGCATTAGGTGTTCAAAATCAGCTATATGGCTCTCTATTTATAGGAAGGGGTGGTGAAGTGCTCACTAGAGATAAGGATTTTTAAACTAAGAGTCCTGATTTCTTAACAGAAGCTTCCACTCATCCGATGCATGGTAGCTTCAAGTGGATCCATAAATAATTTGCATTTTAGCCCTCTGATTTTCCTGTTTCATCTCTTATGCTATTTTAATTACCATTTTTATTGAAACTTTTGCAATATGAACCTTAGAACACAATAATAACACATACCCCTTGGCCCACCTGTTAGTCTATACTAAAGGCCCCACCCACATTTTTTTTCTCCCCATCCTCACCCCCTCCCTCTCCCTCTCTCCCACAGAAATTCCCCATGCCAAATCCTGCTCGGTCTCCACTCTGACAGCCGCCGCCCCTCCGCTCATCAGCGTCCGTCGTCACTCCCTGGCTAAATCCATCTAGATCTGGTTGGGCCCATCCAGATCCGGCTGTATTTGATTGCCATTGCCGTTCTCGAGCCTTGGCGCCGCCGCTCTCACCACTGCCGGGGTTCGATTGGATCTGGTCGACCGGCGTTGCCATCCTATCTCGGTCGTCGCCACTCCTCCAACGTGCCGTCCTCGCTCGGTGCTACTGCCCGTCTCTTCTGAGCCCTGGCGCCGTCCTTGCGCTCCCCCCACCTCTTCTTGCCTGGCACCAGTCCTGACACTCCTCTCGGTCGTTGCAACTCGGCCGACGCCGCCATCCCCGCTCGATTGCCGACGTCCTGTTGCAGCCTTCATCGGCCACCCACATGCAGGGGATGGAGGTGTGACGAGGCGCAATGCCTTCTCCTCTCTCCGTCTCTCTCTCTCCTCAGCCACCGTAGCTCCTGCAAGCTTCTTTGACACCTGCGAGGCACCCATCTCCCGCACACGCAGGCATCCGAGCCTACATGGCCCTAGAGCACCCAGTCGGGGCATTGCATTGGACCTGCCCTAATTACTACCTGATGTCTTGCACGAGTACAGCTCGATCGATGCTCACAGCAACTGGTCCCAGGATACAACGCCTATACGTATGGTGGGTGCACCAAACAGTTCCCACTTTGCACTGCACCTTTTCTTTCAGTTCCGCTTTACAGGCACGCTCACCGTTTACTGCGTCGAGTGGCCTGCTGATCATATGAAAGGGGAAGGAAAGATGTACCGTCATCCATGATATGTTCCCCACCTCTGAGACGAGTAGAGCTAGCACAAAGCAGCACATTTACGCCAAACCGACTTATGAAGAACGTATCAACACTGCCTTTTACGCACGTATTTTGTACGCGAACACTTGGCACTCACCTTGGAACCCTGTCAACGAACTGGTAATAAACCATCCCATGGCACACTGATACTGGTCACTTCTGGTGAGCAAATGTGAAATCATAGATATCAAACAAAAAATTGTCAGCGCAAGGTAACAATTAATTATCACATTCATCAATCACCAAAGCTTTACTTGAGATGGAACTGTTGAAAATTTAGGTAATTTTTTAATTCTAAGTTTTACTAGGAGGCAAATATCATAAATAACTAATGATGCATAAAGCAGTGCTAACAACAGGCAAATCATTGTACTTCAAAGATATATAGAAACAGAATTTAAATAAGTCGATTGGATGAGCGAACGACTTACTGTTTGGCTTGATGAAGAATAGAAAGTAGAGCAGGTTTGATACAGTGCATAACGTATATGATGCAGTGCAGTGAGCGGTCGCGCAGATGTGTGCTGTCCAGAAACCTTATTGCCACCCCCCGTGCAGGTCTTCAAGCAGCAACAGCTCGAAGATACCGCTCCCCTTCTTCACGGTCGACGAGGCTCAGACGGCGTAGCACAACATCATAAGTTTGCAGGAGGAAGATAACGGAAGCAGTGAGATTCTTGGCTATATCCTGTGGACATCTTCAGACATATATATAGACAGACTGATAATTGATGTGATTAAAATAGTCATTTACCCACTGATAACTAGCATATTTAACTAGCCATTTACCCACTAGTAACTGCCTATTATCAAACCCAATAAAGCCCCAAATTCAAACGTTTAAATCTTATTTAAACACAGAGAGAGAGAGAGAGAGTGATGCATAGTTCAGCAAAAATAAAGGTGGACTTGATCTGCCAAGTGGTGTGCAAGTCACGTGATTTTCACGCGAATATATGCGCGTGTGTGATTAGCCAAAGCCTTTCTTATGCTATCTTCATTCATAATTCAAGAAGTAGTATAGACTCCACTTTATAAATTGATCTCCCATATTGTCTTAGTAATATGGTACTAAAGCTTACATACTTTGTAATTAAAAAAATGCGCCTCACTCTATGAGCCTATTTCTAACAGAAACAAAGATTACATTCATCAATCACCAAAGCTTCAGTACAGTACTTGTGATGGCATTTCAGGAAACCCAAGTTATCAGTCACATGGATTAACCGGACGATTTAGCTTGCCCACAAGACAATTATCCTTCTCAGTGCAATCAACACTGCAAAATAACATGTTTCTGATGCAGGTAACATACAGTACCATTCTGGCCACCTACAAGTCAACAACAAAATACCACTGTACAAATAAAGTCCAGGCTAGGTCAGTCAGCACGTCTTATTAGGGTTTGATCTTCGGTGACTAAATGCAATATTGCCATTGGGACCTTACTTCCGACAAATTAAACTAACTAGAAAAGTTAGCCTACGTGCATTAATTTACCAGAACTGAACTGAAATTAAATTCGCCGAGCCTTTGTAGAATTGTGCATTCCAATGGCATCCTGGTAGGTAATTACAGAAATTTTACCTTGCTCCTGGAGCTTCCTAAAGAATAACAGGAATCTATGGGGCTGTTTGGTAGTTGCCCAAATGAATTTTGGCATACCCAAAATCTTTGCAAAGCCAAATATTGGTAAAAAGAACGTTATTTGGATCGTGGTCAAGCCAAATTTTGGGGTATTCAGAAGATGTAAACTAACATCTCAATGTTTCCTATTCAGAAGATGTAAACTAAGCAATGTACAATCTTGCTGATGTATTATCACGCCAAATACAACATTAGACAGTTACTGTCTATCAGGATCAAGTTCTGAACCTGCAAACAAGCAGAAGGCAATTATGACAACCATTGAGATGTGAGGGACAAACAGAGAGATCTAAAAAAAAAGAAGACAAGCACATACGACTGACAAAACAGGCATGCAAAAAGAAATACTCTCAAAAGATACAAACGAAGTTTGTTTTGGTTGTCTAAATAATTGAGTTCTTAGCTTTGAAGTTTGACAGAACAAAGCACCGAAAGCTAGGAATAATTTTATCTTATTAAAAAGGGGAAATTGATTACTGACACTATAAAGAACACGCGAGTTAGAAAATAACATCGCTGTATCAGGAAGTGGGCCCTGTAGATAGGCCCAAAGCCCGCTTATCAGCGTTACATTGGATTTTATTTTCCCATCCACGCTTAACTATTTCTACACATTCCTATACTCCAGACAAGTCAATAATTGTTTGCAGTAAAGTTTTGTGGTAATTAATAGATCAGAAAACAGTATCACACCTCTCACTTGACCCAGAGAATGTTATATGTACCATATTTTGACAGATAAGTAGACCACTGGGTTAGCTATTGCACAGAACTATTAATTAACTTTCACTGAAGATGAGTAGATCCAAATAGCTGAAAGAAACAGTAGTGGAAGTGAAAGCATTTGTGATGATCTCAGTTAACAATATTCTATAACGATGAGAAAGATATTCTTGAAGAACTAGAATATGAGCTGCAAGTCTGCAACAGAACTTGCTGCATCCAATATGGCCTTCAAGTGCACGTGAAGTCGTGAAGCTCAAAGTGAATAGGCGTTATGGAATCGATTCCACTCGGTTAGTATTTTTTTTAATCAAGTTTGAGTTGGAATGAAAACTTCTACTCCAGTAACTGAAGACCATATTAGATCATAAACATGAATTGCGACACACATTTGATCAACGAAGATAAGAGCAGCTCATGCGTTGATGGGCAGTAAAAAAGAAGAGAAATACACCAGGAAGATGAAAGGCAGAATCTCGAAATATTGAACATAGCTACGTCCATCTGCCTGGCACAATTGGTCGAAATAACATATAGCATCCTATGGCACTAGGATCAATTTTAACTTTTAACAGAACATGCATCATATTTAAAAATATGGATCCTTCTTCCTGAAAGAACCAAAGCAGCAAACCAGGAAAGTCGCTTCACGAATAATACCCTCATTGAACCCACATCAGTCCCTCTGCTTTTCCTGTTACTAAAGTTACATATACTTCTATTAGACTACAATAATTTTTCTCATAGTTAGAGATGTCTGCTATGTGGAGAAACTTGGAGATTTGAGGAAGCGTTCTCACCTCCCGTAGGAGGCCGCACACATCTATTAATAGGGGTCAAGAAAAGCACTTGACGTTGCTTACAATCTTAACACATCCGAGATTGCCATTTGCTGTTTGAATACTTCTATATTTAGAGAACAGCTTCTATCTATACGAAACAAGCTTTCTATCTATATGAAACGGCAATCTCCAGGATATGTGAACAAATCTGTTTACAACACAATTCAGTTACAAGTACTTCTTTTCTAACAGCCCCCTTCAATCACAACTTTCCTAAGTTGAGATTGTGTTTGAATTCTTTTAGACGATGCAACGGAAGAGGCTTGGTGAATCCATCTGCAACTTGATCACCTGTAGGAACATATTTGATGTCTAACAGTTTTTGATTAACTCGTTCTCTTACAAAATGATAATCAACCGCAATATGTTTAGTTCTTGCATGAAACACTGGGTTTGCTGACAAGTATATAGCTCCTATATTATCACATCACAATCTAGCAGTTGGAGGACTTTTAACACCAAGTTCACGTAAGAGAGTTTGTATCCACATTACCTTAGCTGTAGCATTAGCTACTGACTTATATTCTGCCTCAGTACTAGATCTGGAAATTGTAGCTTGTTTTCGAGCACTCCATGACACAAGATTTGGTCCTAAAAACACAGCAAATCCACTAGTCGATCTTCTGTCATCAGGACAGCCTGCCCAATCTGCATCTGAAAAAGCACTAACAAGCATAGATATAGACTTATTAATGTGTAGTCCAATTCCCATGGTGTGTTTTAGGTATCTCCGAATTCTCTTGACAGCTATCCAGTGCAGATCAGTAGGAGAGTGTAAATATTGACAAACTTTGTTTACTGGAAACGCAATGTCTGGTCTAGTCAAGGTCAAATACTGTAAAGCTCCAACAACACTTCTGTACCTTGTAGAATCTTCAGGGCCAAGAGGTTCACCTTGAGCAGATATTTTTTCAGATGTAGACATGGGTGTACTCATAGGTTTGCAGTTTATCATATTAATTCTCTTGAGTATATCTCAAGTATACTTTTCTTGTGTCAGGATAATACCTTCTTGTGTCTTCTTTACTTCAATTCCTAAAAAATAATGAAGATCACCTAGATCTTTGAGGGCAAACTCAGTTTGTAGAGCTCGTAGAAGACTTGTTGTTGCATTTGTAGAAGAGCTTGCAACAATTATATCATCAACATATATAAGCATAAATATGGTGACATTCTCCTTACTGAAATAGAACAATGAAGTGTCAGCTTTGGATGGATGAAATCCGAGATTTTGTAACTTCTCACTGAGTCTTGAATACCAGGCCCGTGGTGCTTGTTTTAACCCATATAGAGACTTATCCAATTTACAAACATGATTTTGCAGTTTCTTGTTCTCATAACCAGGAGGTTGTTTCATATACACATCTTCCTCTAGAATACCATGAAGAAATGCATTCTGCACATTTAGCTGGCGGAGACTCCAACCTCTAGAGATAGCAATAGACAAAACAAGTCTAATAGTGGCTGCCTTGACTACAGGACTGAAGGTATCTTCATAATCAATACCATATCTGTTTAAAGCCTTTAGCTACCAATCTGGCCTTATATCTATCTATTGATCCATCTGCCCTTCTCTTAATTTTATAGAACCATTTACAATCAATTATATTCATACCTTGTTTTACTGGTACTAAATGCCAGGTATTATTTTTTATTAATGCTGAGTATTCTAAATCCATTGCATCTTTCCAATTCTTATTATTGAGAGCTTCCTGTAGGCATTGAGGTTCACCAGTAGATGACAAAAAACCATATCTAACTCTTCCATCCGTGAGGATTTTGGGTTTGACAATACCTCTTTGAAGCCTGGTGACCGGTCGATGCTGAGCAGCTCCTGACTCTGGTTCTGATGTAGTGGCCTCGAACACTGGTTCTAGTGCCGCCGATACTTGAGCTCCAAATACGAGAGATATGCCTGCATGAATATCACCACTCGGTTCAGAAGACACAGGGTAATATGCTTCGGACACCTCAGGACTGCCCCGATGCAAACTGTTGCCATGCACGCCATGTACGTTGATTTGAGCCATTCCAGGACTAGTAGTGCCGACGTTCGGTTGTGCCGCTCCAGAATCAGCAGCACCTTCGAAGCCAGCATGGCTTTCGGAACCAACAGAGCCTTCCGAACCTGTAACATTACTTCCTGCAATAGCATCTGCAACATTGTCTGCAATAGAATTATCTGGGTCATTAATAAATTGATGATCCCCCTTTGATCAATAGGATTTAACAAGGCCGGTGGGAGAAGAAGAATTTCAGATTTGAGTCTTGCGCCGGCATTAGGATGAAGCTTGGAGAAAGGAAAAACATCCTCATCAAAGACAACATCTCGAGAAATATAGACTCGTCCAGTCGAGACATCTAAACACTTGAAACCTTTGTGCATGTTGCTATATCCAAGAAAAACACATTGCTTAGAGCGAAATTGAAGCTTGTGATTATTATAGGGACGAAGATTTGGCCAACATGCACATCCAAAAGTATGAAGAAAAGAATAATTTGGTTTGGTTTGGAAGAGACGTTCCAAAGGTGTAGACTGAATAACCTTACTAGGTAGACGATTGATTAAGTATGTAGCAGCAAGAAAGGCTTCATCCCAAAACTTTAATGGCATAGAGGCATGAGCGAGAAGGGTAAGACCAATTTCAACAATATGACGATGTTTTCTTTCAGCGGATCCATTTTGTTGGTGGGTGTAGGGACATGATACCTGATGGGAGATACCAACTTTTCTAAAGAAGGAGTTGAGTTTCTCATATTCACCACCCTAATCGGTTTGCATGGAGATTATTTTTCTGCTAAACATCCTTTCTACAAGTTTTTGAAACTCATGAAATTTTTGGAAGACCTCAGATTTATGTTTAAGAGGATAGATCCAAGTGAATTTACTAAAGTCATCAATAAAACTCACATAATATCTATTTCTTCCAACTGATTCCATTGCAGGCCCCCAAACTTCTCACTGAGTCTTGAATACCAGGCCCGTGGTTCCATCAAGGAATCCAGTGAGTTGTGCGCCTCGTACTGCAGGAAGGATCTGAGCTTTCCATAGCATGTGATTGCTTTTGGTTAGCTTCTCTGTGACAGGATGGCCTAGAGGCGAGCTCCAAGCCATGGCTGCCGCAAGCGAGGAAGAGGAAGCTCCTGTCACCATAGATGAGAATCAAGAGATTGGCTCTGATACCATGTGGAGAAACTTGGAGATTTGAGGAAGCGTTCTCACCTCCCGTAGGAGGCCGCACACATCTATTAATAGGGGTCAAGAAAAGCACTTGACGTTGCTTACAATCTTAACACATCCGAGATTGCCGTTTGCTGTTTGAATACTTCTATATTTAGAGAACAGCTTCTATCTATACGAAACAAGCTTTCTATCTATATGAAACGGCAATCTCCAGGATATGTGAACAAATCTGTTTACAACACAATTCAGTTACAAGTACTTCTTTTCTAACATGCTATCGTAGAGAGGTTTGTACTTAACTTAGCAAAGTTACAGACGATTTTGAAAAAATGCTACCTCACAGAATAATGCAAGAAATAAACACGGAAAAAATACAACCGTTATGAAACAAAGGCAATCCTTATTGAAAATTTTATGTTTTCATTTTAAAAGGTTTCAAAAGTCTTTTTTGGCAAGCTTAAAGGGGAGGCGGCCGTGGTGTGTCCGCTTGCATTGTTGCACACCACCATAATCTGGATGGATCAAATAATCAAGGGCATTCCTATTGCGCCTTTGGTGCCCGCCATGCCTCCCCTACCACCACCCACCACCACCTCGTGCGGCTGACGGTGTCTCACCGCTGCCATGCCACTCCGCTTGCACTCCCTGCCCACCCTAACTGACCGTCGTCTTTGCTGTTACACTTGCCTTTGTCGCCCACTGTCCTCCTCTGAACCCACGGCCGACGGTGCCATCACCGCCACAGTCACCCACCACCCACCGCCGGGCCGCCACCCCCCTTCCCTCCGTACCCTAGGGTCCCGATGAACCTATTCCTAACCCCGACGAACCCTAACCTTGACCTCTGACAGCAGCTACCATCTCCTGAGAAGAACAGTAGTGGGGGAGCTGTAAGACTATCGCGCGCCTAGTCACATGTTAGATTTTGCCAATACTCAAATCAATACATCAGTAATGTGTGCTCCAAGGCTCTAACCCTAAACTAGGACGAAGAAGACTACGAAGGCCTGACCAGGCTGCTCAATATCCGAGCCCAACTAAGGCTGTCTCGAGCCCAACGTGGATCTACAGAAGCCCAACCTGACTCCTACCCGGCCAGGCTGGGGCTCTTTCAACTGTTCTCTTTCTTTTCCTTTCTTTTTGTGATCATGCGCTCGTTCAACTTTCTTCGCACGCTTATGTGTTTCAGTGTGTGGCGACATCGTGCATGCATGCACGCATTGACGCACCATTATCACGTAGGTACGTACCTACAAACTGCATGTTAATCCCATGCACTTCACGGTTCATATCGCCCAAAGAAAATGAACATCAAATTAATAAAACTTTCACCCAACCTGGTTAAGCGGTGGTAATTGAATTCTAGTCATTAGCCAGGTTGACAATATGTCACAAACGAACATATTTCCCTACGAATAACATCAATAATTCAATTTAATTAGCTGAATCTGTGGGTGCACTCTCAGTGATAAATTAACCATGCGTTTCACTGCAACAAATTTATTCGACGTGTTCAACACTACAAATTAAGCTAGCTGCCGCCTGCCGGTTGAACAAATACAGGACGATTTATGACGGTAATATTGTTGCGACCAACTAACGTACGGGTGCACGTACACCCACGCAGGACAACGTTCACGCATGAGCACACCGTCACTTGGATTCCTCTCTCTCTGTCTCTCTACGGAGCAGCCGACGACGTCGCCATGCCGCCGTGGTGGATCGGGTCGGGCCCGCCGGGCACCTCCCTCTTCGTGCTGTCTCCGCCGACCTGTCCCGATGGCGGCGCGACAGAACTACGCCGCGTGAACGACGCGAGCCTCGGCCGGCGGCCAATGAACCTGTGCTGCTGCTGCTGCTGCTGCGCATTGCCGCCGCCACGGCGACCTCCTCCTGCAATAATCACCACATCCTCACCTCTCTGCATCATCCTTACCGCTCCCGGCGTCCAAGCGAGATCAAGAGTGCAAACCACGAGCAGCACCATCGCCGCCATTGCCATCCTTGAAGAAGCCATGAACAACACACAACTTGATTCTAATTAGCTGCAAGTCTATGCGAGAAATTTGTCGTACAAGCTAGTGTGATCTGATAGTCAAACGCATGCACTGGCACACCCTTATATACACACAGGCCGGTCCAGATGAGGAAGCAGCTAGGAAATCAATCGGTTGGATCGATGTCGACGTTAACAAATCGTAGCTTAAATAATCATCAAATTAAAGCTTTATCGTAGCTCAAATAATCATCGATACAGGAGACGGAAAAAGTAGTGGGGGTCGCTTCGGCATCGCAACGACCTCCATCGCGCACTTGGGATCCATGCAGATAAGTCCAGGGCTGGCGGTTAATTGTGGGTATCCTGAAGCATTAGTTTAGTGTAGGTAGTGCAGCGCCCTAGTTATCCTGTCGAACGCTTGTTTTCTATTTGTTTTCAATTTTTATTTCACTTTGTAGCAATGTGATATGCTTTTTTCTCAATTTCTTCTTAGTTTTTAGATATATACATTTTACAAAATCAGCATGTTTAGAAGCATCAATATTAACTCTTTCAATGAAAGACAATAGCAATAAATCTAATGATGTATGTGGCTGAAAATCATAAACAATTTCAAATGAAGAGAGTTGAATTGTAGAGTGTACCACCTAGTTGTATGCAAACTCAACATATGATAAATAATCTTTTCACTCTTTTAAATTATTCTTTATCATGGTTCGTAGCATCGTCCCAAAAGTACGATTCACCACTTCAGTTTGTCTATCAGTTTGTGGATAACAAGTTGTGGAGAATAACAACTTCGTGCTAAACTCAGCCCACAATATCTTTCAAAAGTAGCACATGAACTTGATATCACGATTAGAAACAATAGTCTTCGGTATGCCATACAAATGCCCTATCTCTTTAAAAAACAAGTCAGCTACATGCGACGTATCATTGCTCTTATGACAAGAAATAAAATACATCATTTTTGAAAATATATCCACAACAACAAATACCGAATCCCTCCCCCTATTAGTTATAGGTAATTCTAAAATAAAATCCATACTAATATCTTCCCAAGTAATTATAGGAACTGAAAGAGGAGTATACAAATCATGTGAATTTAGCTTCGATGTCGCTTTGTGACATGTCATACACTGTTGTACATATCGTTCAATATCACATCTCATCTTCGGCCAGTAGAAATGATCAGCCAGCATACTCAACATCTTCTCATGACCGAAATGTTCCATCAATCCTTGCAATGCGATTTCTGCACAAGGAACAAATGAATGGATGAATCTGAAATGCAAAGTTGTTAGCATGAAACAAGAACCCTTTATGAACATAAAATTTATCCGAATTCCATCCACTTACCATTTCTACAGTTTAATTTAGATTGGCCTTTCAAGTATTTGAGAGATTCATGGTTAGAATGTATGACAAAAGCATTAGGCCAAAAGAAATGTTGCCAAGTTTTAAGAACTCGTACCAGTGCATAGAGCTCCTTATCATAAATAGGATAATTCAATTGAGCTCCATTCAATTTTTCAGAAAAATAAGCAATGTGCTTACCTTTCTGCATAAGAACACCACCAATACCTATTCCACTAGCATTGCATTCAATCTCAAAACTTTCAGTGAAATCAGGTAGAGCAAGCAGTGATGCCTCTGTGAGCTTTGTTTTTAGAGTATCAAAACCTCCCTGTTGTGCCACCCCCACACAAAAGGCACTCCCTTTTTTGTCATTTCGTTTAATGGGGTAGCAATAGTATTGAAATATCTCACGAATTGATGGTAAAAGCCAGTAAGACTATGGAACTACGCACTTGACTCACACTAATAGGAACATGCCAATTCTTAATTGCATCAATTTTAGAGTCATCAATTTCAATTCTATGTCTAGAAACAACAAACCTAAGGAACACTACTTTATCAGTGCAAAACGTGTATTTAGCAAAGTTAGCGAATAGTTTCTCAGTTCTAAGCACATCAAGCACTTGTTACAAATGATCTAAGTATTTTGCCATGATTTTGCTATATATTAGAATATCATCAACGTAGACTACCACGAAACGGCCAATGAAAGATCTTAAAACATAATTCATCAAGCGCATGGAAGTACTAGATGCATTAGTTAAACCAAAAGGCGTGACTAATCATTCATACAATCCAAATTTTGTTCTAAAAGAAGTTTTCCATTCATCTCCTAGTTTCATATGAATCTGGTGGTATTCACTTTTTAGATCAATTTTTGAGAAAAACGTGTGCTCCACTAAGCTCATCTAGCATATCATCAAGCCTAGGTATAGGGTGATGATATCTAACAGTGATATTATTGATAGCACAATAATCAAACACATTCTCCATGTGCCATCTTTCTTAGGAACAAGAATAACAGGGACAACGTAAGGAGAAAGACTCTCGTATACATACTATTTGTCCAAAAACTCTTGTACTTGTTGCTCTGTTTCCTTAGTTTTAGTTGGATTGGTGCGGTACGATGGTCAGTGATGCGGATATGCATGTGTCTTGTATTTTTCCATTAAATATCTTATTCAACTGGAAAGAATTATTGAGCCGCATGAAATATGGCCAGGTGAACTCATTTCAAACTATACTTAATGTTGTCATTCATAAAGATGAAATACTACTTCATGTTATTACATGGTGTATTCTTAGGTTTGTCAATGGCAAAACAATAGAGACGCAAAAGGAAGTGGATAACCACATTAGGTGCCAAAGACATAAAGGAACAAAGCCCATGCGGATGGATCCAACAAGAATGAAGCACATGTGGCTGGTTGGAGCCCATGTGGAAGGGGGAAAGAAAGCCCATGTGGCGGGATAGTATAAGGACGGAGCCCAATAACTTAAAGCACAAGTTTTGGACACTATTTTGAAGCCCAACTCAGACTCCCCACGTGCTCAATCCAATCCCAACTCGGATTCAACTCAGAATTCAATTCGGACTCGGTTTGGGACAACCTGTCAGGCAGTTACTAAAAAGGTCATAACTTTCACAAACGGAGTTTGATTCGGGCGTTCTTGTACTCGTTGGAAACATAATTTCAAGGGCTACGCAATGGATCTAGCCCCAGATTTATATTCCTCACGGATCAAAAGTTATGACCAAAACAATATGATGGTTGTAAAATCTAGTTTTCTTTTTTAAGAGTTCGTATCTAAAACCATATAGAGTTGAGGTGTACTAGGTTTGGGGACTCCATAGACGTCCCAAGAGGCTATATAAGCTATGTATTGGCAGCCTTAGGAGGGTGACCAATTTTATGCATCAGATTGAAACATAGCTATTGCTTGTTCTTTTAACACCAAAGTTCATGTGAGGACTTTGAGAGAGAATTAGATGATTCATTATTTGTTCTGCAATTCAAGGTCAAGCCGTCGTTCTATTGGGAATTGGGGACTTGACGTTCGTCGCTTGTGGTCTCGCGGCGAACAATTATCCGGTGTGTTTTGGGCGTATTCTGAAGAGTTGAGGGTTCGTGCATGGGCACGAGTGTTCAGCTAGCGACATCGTCTACTTCACATCAACTATCCACGGTTCCTCACTGAGAAGATCGGGACCCCTCCCCCTATCATATGGTATCAGATTCTAACTTTACTCGGTGAGAACTTCTTTACCCGTAGTTAGATTTGTTTTTCTATCCTATCTTCAATTAAACCAAAAATTGCAATACCAAAACCGTAGTTTAATCTGTTTATTTCTTGTGCGTTTTGTTAAGTTTTCGTCCATTAGAGTTTTATTTTCGTGCTGATCCATGTGTTTCCTTTTGCGTTGCTTAATCTTTGTGTCCACATAAACCATACAAAATTGTTGATTGAATCCCTCAATTAGCCACTAAAAAGAGTAAATTGCATTTACTTTTGAATCCTAAATTCCTTGCTGTCCAATTTGCTCTCAAGAGATCCATCTGAATTCTCTTTGGGGGAGAGTTTGAGATAGTATCTACTTCCTTCAAAACCGAGAGTTAGCTGCGGTTTTACTTCAAAAAAATAAATCACTACTTGTGCCAAACCCTAGCTGACCGAAAAGAAAGAATTGCTACAGTTGAGCTTCACTTATATCTTTTCATCAATTGAGACTAGCTTTTGATATTGCCGTTAGGGCTGTTCTTGAGTACTATTTACGCTTGCTGAATTCTTGAATTTGTACAAAGGGAGGACAACACTAGTTCGGCCAAACAAAAAAATGTGTAAGTTAAAGAAAAGAAAAAAAAGAAGAAAGCCTGAAAGTTTCATGCGATTTGATCAAGAAACAGTGAAAATAGAAAGTGTTGGCCGAAACTCTGTAAAAAAACCCTAGTTCATATTTTCAACTTGTGCACTTATTCTCATAGAGTAATCTTGTGCCCTTACATTCATAACTATTGCGATTGGCTAGCATCTCTCCTTGTACTTAGTGCAAAACGAGCTAGTTATTCATCTGAATTTTAGATTGCCTCTTTCTAGCTCATTTGCTTTGTTTGCATTAAGTCCCATTTATCGTTGCGTATGCGTTCATACATTTCGCTTTAACCAATTGGATCAGCACATAGGCAAATACTCTAGCTTGGATCATTACTTAGCTTTACAATACCTTGAATATCAGATTGCATAGGTTATCCACATACCTGTCCAAGCTCCACCTACACCTGTTTGTGTACTCCCTTGCTTTTGGTTACGCTCATACATTATCGGGTTGAGGTCGTTTGCTGTCACAAGTGTCGATTTGCTGTCCTTGATTCACTTTGGAACGGTAAGCTTGCTTTATTTTCAGGACAGTAAGTTGCAAGCATAGAGAGAGCTTTTGTTTTACTAACCCAGATGTAACCTCGCTTATTGTTTGAGAGTTGTTTCCATGTCAGGTCATGAGAAGGATCCACCTAATCCGGAGGCGCCGGTTACGTGGATCGAGTACACTCGGTTGCGTGAGATGCTACAAAAACAACTTCCTGATGGTAACACTAGCGTGTGCGATGAGCTCAGTAAAGTTCACACAGGACTGAACAACCTCGGGGAGGAGGTTCAACAATTGCGTACGACCATCAATAATAACTTTCTGGAGCTACGTACCATGTTCGCACACCACAATCTACGTGGAGGAGCACCCGCTAATGACACAAGTGTGCTCGGTCCTCTAAAACTACATATAGCTCCCGGGATACACCACAACCCATGTGAGAAAGAGAGCCACATAGCCAAATTGAGTGAAAGAGATAAAAAGAGTGAGTTGTGTGATTCCACCATATATGAGGTTGAGAGCATCCAAATTGAGAGTGTTAGAAGGACACAAAAAAAAGCGAGAAGTAGAAGATAAACAAAGGGAGGATGAATCTGAAACTAACATATTAATATCTACTTCTAGTGTTGTTTCTCATATTGTACAGGTTGACATTAAAGATAAAGAATTGAACATTCAACAATCGGCACATTTGAAGGCAAATGAGGAGGAGATAACCACAGGACGGGATGAAGTGCCTGCTGTCCCATGGGTGCATCCTAATAATTTTAAACCCCCAACACCTACATCATCTGAGGAGGACGATAAAGGTAACAACAGTGGTGTCGAATTTAATTGTGCAAAGGTGAGTAATTGCGAGAACTCATATGATCAACCGAAAACTCCATGTTCCGAAATTTCAATGCTTAATTTACATAATGTCGAATTGATTACTTACAAGGAAGTTCTTACTAGAATATCTCCTAATGATTCTTTATGCTATATCATGTTTGACACTCCTAGAGAGCTATCTAGTGTGATTGATAATGTTGCTGAAATTTTATGTTCAAAAGCACTAGTTAGTACCCATGCCTACACATATAAGTTCAATTTGATTGGAGATTATGGTGTAGATGACAAATTTTATGTTCATAGAATTTGCATTACATGTGATAAGCTTACTGACTTAAAATTACATATTGTGGATAAACAATCTTTTGCGCCATGTTCTAATCATGATGAGATAAATTTCAACAATAGTACGTACTGTTTAGAAAGATTTCAAAAATCTACTTGTTCGATTCTTGGTGTACAATTATGTACAAATAATCAGAGTAGCGCAGCTGAAGCATGGAAAACACTCAATATTTTCTTTCCCATATCTACACATTTAAATCTGATTTTGCCCATTAAGGATCTGTCCATGTCCTTAGAAAAGTCGGGGACGACTTTCTTTTATGGGAGGGAGAATGATGTGAAAAACAATATTGCAATGCATACATCTTTTAGTCGCTGCTATATTCATCGGTTTGTGCAAAATAGTGAGAATGCAACAACAATTGACTCTTACATATACCATTCATATGTGTTAATGCATACATCTTTTAGTTGCTGCTATATTCATCGGTTTAGGCAAAATAGTGAGAATGCCACAACAATTGACTCTTACATATACTAGACATATGTGTTATTCTTTTCGTTTACTACACCTTCAAAAGTTTATGATGAGATAAGCCGAAGAAATATTGATGACGAATATATATACCATGCATACACGTTGTATTCTTTGTTTAGCACAATTTCAGGCTATCAAAAGCCGAGGACGGCTTTTCTTGAAGAAGGGGAGGATGATGCGGATATGCACGTGTCTTGTACTTTTTCATTAAATATCTTCATGATGTATTCTTAGCTTTGTCAATGGCAAAATAATGGAGACGCAAAAGGAAGCGGATAACCACATTAGTTGCCAAAGACATGAAGGAACAAAGCCCACGCAGATGGAGCCAACAATAACGAAGCACATGTGGCTGGTTGGAGCCTATGTGGAAGGGGGAAAGAAAGCCCATGTGGCGGGAGAGTATAACACTATTTTGAAGCCCAACTCAGACTCCCCACGTGCTCAATCTAATCCCAACTCGGATTCAACTCAGAATTCAATTCGGACTCGGTTCGGGACAGCCTGTCAAGCAGTTACTAAAAAGGTCGTAACTTTCACAAACGGAGTCCGATTCGGATGTTCTTGTACTCGTTGGAAACATAATTTCAAGGGCTACGCAATGGATCAAGCCCCATATTCAAATTCATCACGGATCAAAATTTATGATCAAAATAATATAACGGCTGTAAAATCTAGTTTCCTTTTTTAAGAGTTCGTATCTAAAACCATATAGGGTTGAGGTGTACTAGGTTTGGAGACTCTATGGACATCCTAAAAGGCTATATAAGCCATGTATTGGCAGCCTTAGGAGGGGGACCAATTTTATGCATCAGATTGAAACATAGCTATTGCTTGTTCTTTCAACACCAGAGTTCATGCGAGAACTTTGAGAGAGAATTAGGCGATCCATTGTTTGTTCTGCAAGTCAAGGTCAAGCCATCGTTCTATTGAGAATTGGGGACTTGGCGTTCATCGCTTGTGGTCTCGACGCGAACAATTATCCGGTTTGTTTTGGACGTATTCTGAAGAGTTGAGGGTTCGTGCATGGGCACGAGTGTTCAACTAGCGACATCGTCTACTTCGCATCAACTATCCACGGTTTCTCACTGAGAAGATCGGGACCCTTCCCCTTATCAGTCAGTTTGGCAGCGAGGAACCCAGCATGAAGTCGATCTGGTACTCAATCCTATGATGTGGTGGTAGTCTGGGTAGTGCCTCCTCGGAAAAAATATCATCATATGCCTACAACAAGGACTAGACTGCACTAGATAGAGTGTTTAGATCATTAGTTGTAAGCATAACTTTAATGTCCTTATAAACAAGAATAAAGTGCATAGCACTAGAATCATTGCTCACCTCTTTCAGATCTATTTTTGTTGCAATCAGAACATTTCTAGTTCTTATCTTTGCCTTACCTCGTTGATCAACAAGTTGTGACTCCTCCTGGCATTTCTGTTCAGTGGCTTGTATTTGAGAAGGGGTAAGTGGTAGTAAAACTCTATTCTTATCTTCTTAGTTGAAGCTATAAGTATTGACTCATTCATCATGTTGTACGCTATGATCAAACAATCATAGATGGCCCAGCAGTAAATGACATACCATCATAGGCACAATATCGTATAAAATAGTATCCTCATATTTATTAACCATGAAAAGAACTTTCACACATTGCTGAATTTTAACTTTGCTTCTCTCACGAAACCATTGCATACAATATGGATTAGGATGTTTATGCAACTTCAAATTAAACTTTTCACACATCTCAACACTAACAAGATTTTGGCATGAGCCACTATCAATACTCATTTTATATTGATATCTTTCACTTTAACACTATTCATAAATAAATTACAATGTTAAGATTGGTTACCTTCTTTAACAAGTATGGATATACATGGAGTAATAACCAAAGCAAATTCACCTTCACCAAGACATTGATCATCAAAATCAGATTTATTCTTAGTGTTATTATCATCATATGGAGTAGGTTCAATTTCAAAATCAGAAGTAGAATCATAACCAGGTTCAATGACAATCATAATCTTAGCATTAGGACAATCACGAGAATAATGACCACATTTTTGACAACGCAACATTGACTTGCACTTGCTTTAGTGTTAGAACAGTAGAAGATTGCAATGATTTAGATGAACTAATCGGTTTCACATTAGGTGATGGAGTACATTTCATATTTGAAGCATTAGACATAATATATGATTGTGTATTGAAATTCGAAGATTTGCTGAATATACCTTTTCTGATGTCTATCTTGGGATTATCCTTAGGCGTGTACGATGAGGTAGAATATGGCGGCTCGTCTTGGGTGTGAAAGTGTTGCACCTGGATTACAATAATACATCTTCTTGAAGTTTTTTTCACTTTGATCGCTAAGTGCTGTAGTTCAGTCATAGTGGAATATGGATAAAAGTTGATTAGCTTGTGAAAGAACTCAGCTCCAAATAAAGAATTGCTCCATTTGCTTGTAGTAGTCTTCTACGGATTGTGCACCTTACATTAGCTCTTGCAATTGAGTATGAACATTTCAACGTAAATGTACAGAAACAAAACGAGTACGCATCTCTTTCTTCATTCCTACCTACATTGTGATAGGGAGGGTGACCGTTGTCCCTATGGTCATTCTGCACTTTCTCCCCACCACATCAGTGCGTAATCCTCAAATTCCAAGGAAGCAAGCTTGATTTTACGATCTTCGCCGAAGTTGTGCGTATGGAAGATCTTGTCCACGTGGATCTCCCATTTTGATATTCTCCTGGATCTGCACCACCAATAATGTTTTTTACTTTAGTGAGATGATCCTCCTCGCGTGGTACCAGAACACGTTCAGCACTGCCGTGGTGATGCCTGCAATCTATCGGTGCCCAGTTGGCATCGTAGTTCTCCTCAAAGGCATCCGCGTAGTGACCAAGCCCTCCTCCACGGACGCCACCACGTGCTATGGCTCGCCTGTGTGCGGCTCCTTCTCGCGTGGCTCCGGATGGAAGAAGACGTAAATCTTATTGTGCACGAGGTAGACGTGCTTGTCGTGCTTGCTCTCCGTGTTGGTGTTGACGAGCAAGATGAGCATCTTCTTCGCTCCTGTGAACTGCTTCTTTTTCTCGATGAACTCAGGCAACTATCTCTGCATCAGTCTCCTCGAGTTTGTACTCCATCATTGTGGTTTCACTGATAATAGGGTTAGTTACAAAATTATTGTGCCATTCTTTTAGTTTTTGCAAGTCAGCATGAATCTCCTCAAGCGCTTCATTAAACCCCTCCACAATTCACTTGACGTCATCCATGTTAGCGAAACAATCTCTTGATGGACGCTACTTAGCTGATATGCCCCCTGACATGGTTAGCATAGTAAGAAAAAAGAAAAATGATGTATACTACATAAAGTAACAACTAATGCTACCATCACCTAAGTTTCTTGTCAATTTTTATAAATAGAAATATCATGTACCTAGATAGTGAGAGACAAGCTTGAGGTGTCACTAGCTGAAAACCAATCATAGAAGTTACACTCACCAAGTTTATGTGGAGCTAGGATAGGTTAGTGTATAATCCTACCATAATTCAAATGCTCAAGTTGTTGTAAAGTTAGTAAATAATCCATAAAGTTATCAAAAACTTAGTTGTAATATCCAAAATATAAGTGATGCACACATACGCAATGATTAATGCCACTTGATGTAAGTAAAGGAAGTTCTCACATTAAGTGCTAGGAGAGACGCTATTCCACTACTCAAACTTCCAACTAGGGCATAAGATTTGTTCACAGGATGTAGAGCACAAAGACAGTATAACAGTACAATGTAAACAACCCTCTGGTTTAAGCAGTAAAAAATAGCTAGTCTCAAAAGATAAAATAGCAAAGTTTTATATGGATTATATATGCTTGTTTGAAAGATTTCGATGAGATCTACAACTTTGCAGTTGAGGAGAACTCCAAATTCCGAAGGGAAGATCAAAATTTTTGGTAAAAGCAGAACCTAAAAACTTGTAATACAAATTCAGGGCAGACAATAGCCGATTTGGGGGGTCTTCAATATGGATAGAAAGATTGGCCTCATTTTTAGCTTTCCTCTAAGTACATGAATATCAAAAACGGACTCCATATGCAAAAGTTATATCCATTTTACTGAAGGTGTTTCGGAATACAAATCCTACTTAGACAAGAAACCTACTTGGACTCAACTTGAAATCACTATATCTTTCAATCCCGTCAGCCAAACTTGCTGAAATGTTTTGTAAAAGTTTGTGGCTCTATGTAGAAGGTCTCCACCAATTTTCACTAGATTTTGCAATGGTTTGTTATGGTTTTTAAATTTTGGAAAGGTGACCACTTTTTGGAAAGTTTTACATGATTTCGTTATGGAATTCCGAAACGAACTCATTGGGAGGCTATGTAAATATGTTGTGCATATCTAGGATACTTTCAAATATAAGCTCCAACACCAAGACAAGTTGCAGATGCAAAGTTGGGAGATCAACCACACCAGATTTTGGATTTTAGGAGATCCAACAACTCAAGTAGGGTAAGGAGATATTTTTGGTTGTGATTTAGGGAGTCTAAACAACAATTTGAGATTATTATTTTTTGGTATGGATTAGAGGATTTCTAACTCATGAATTTTATATTTGTAGATGCAAAAACTAAGAATGATAAAAGAACGATCCAGCAATGCGAAGGAAACACGAGATGCAATAGCCAACAACTATGCAATTGAAACTAACGGATTGAAAACTAACAAAGCTGACAAGATGCAAGTGAATTGAAAACTAAGCCTATGATTTTTTTGGCTTTTTATATAGGACAGAAAATAAAAACAAATGAAAGTGAAGAGATTGATCCTACCGTATCAACTCGGCGCTCTGATACCAAGATAATACGGGGGGTGCCCGATCTTCATGATATAGGATCTTACTTGTAGGGTAAATATGTGGCTAACCTAAAATTCCATGAATTCTGATGAACGAAAACACATGATTGTCTGTTTCGATTACAGACTCCCATGAACTAGAATTTAACTAGCAACAAGCACTGGATCTCCGTCTTCTCATTACACCAAGATAGACAATGTTGTTGATCCGTGAGGAATAACAAAAACACTGATAATCGGTAATTTGGTGGAACACTAACTAATCAGCTTTCCAACTCCCATGGCAGTGCATGGCATAAACCAAAGAGTAAAAAATTGTTTTGACTCAAAATTAACATTCGAGGGTTACAGGGGATGGTAGCTAAGGCTTTATACCCTAGTACAAGTCTACCAACTTTCCTTGTGGTCCAAGTATTCGTTTTCAGCCCGTTTGAAGTTTCAACATCGTCATCACCTCAAAATTGATTCAAAACGAATACTAAAGCACAAAAAAATCTTAATATATCTTATTATAGGTACAAACTAGTCCATGATATATGAAATTTGGTCAAAAACTCAAACGAACTCAGAATGGAAGATTGGTCACAATTGAGCTTCCGAAGCGTAGTCTTCTCCAATCTTCAATTCAGAGCTTAAAAACTTGATTCCAGCATCTTGGTGGCTTTTCCCACTTGATATAAGTGAAGTTTCATCGTCTCCTCCTTTTGGACATTCTCTTGGTGTGCTGGCTTCCCTCACCTCCCACTTGTTAGTACCAAGTTCTTACTCACGTAAAAACATGAGAATATATAAAGTAGAAGCATTAGATAGCAAGCCATTTTTAATTGTGAAATCAAAGAAACTTAGAATCAAATTCACCTATTTAGTGAGTTTCCTTACTCTAACTCGAGTGATTGGTCCCTTGTACAATTGTTGCAAAGCTTCAGCTGTTGGACAACACTAGTCTTATCATTATCATTATTACTTAAATCTGATGATGAAGGTGATGATTATATAGATGAAACCTTCATAATAGTGATGTCCTCATCACGTCCCCATCCCCTTCACCGACGAGCGTGTGAACAACATCATTAAGATGAAAATCAGTCATGGCGGTGGCTCGACAAGAGGTACGAAGCCCAAGGGATCTTGATGGGAGTTCAACAGTGGTGGTGCATGGACTTCGAGGTGGCTGATTTGTGTGAGTCGATAGCATGCACACAACACTAGAGCTAGAGCTCGATGGCATGTAGCATCACAGCTGAACAAGGTGTCTACAGTGTTTTGATTTCACAAGCTATGGAGAGAGGTCAACGAAAGTGGAGAGACAGGATATTGAGGATATGGACGGCAGCCTCACCTTGGGTGTAATGTTGTGCATGCTATTGGTGTTGTTCATCTCCAACTCCTACTCAAGCATCATCACCTCAACTGCTGCTCATGTTGCCAGCAACTAGGTACCCAGACGAGAGTACCATGTCTCCTTCTCTCCACCCGTATGTACTAAATAGTATAGCTCTAGTCTCTCCCAATGATTGTGCCTAATCCCTTGCAAATCTTGTGTCCTTAGGGAGGAAAAAGTTGTATACGGTAGCACTGTGGCACGCCGCACGCCTTGACATGCTCCTTTGATGGTACTAGAACAATGAAATCCCATGCTTTTTCCTTCGATTGCATTGTATATATCTTAACTCTAGATCAATTCCAAGAAATTTAGGTTGTACAGTTGGAGAGAACTATCAGCAAGTGATAAGGAGAGCCAGGAGAATTAGTATGTCCTCAAATCCTCCAATAAGGAGAAGAAAATGCAAGAGTGAGGTAGCTCCAATTGTATTTGCATTGAGTAAAGTTCTTGAACTAGGAACATTGCATTGTTTTACTAAATTAGTATCTAGTCAAATTCTTTAACTTGCCTCTCACAAAAAAGAAAAAAGTTTAAGCTAAAACTTCAGCTATATGAGCCATATTTTGTTCATATACTATTTTGGTGTGTCATAATATGCACGCAAGTCCCAACATTAATTACGTACAAACTGAGTACGCTTGATTCTTGTAGTAGACTTATTGAGAAGAGGGGATTGATTGCATATTTCATGGCAGTACTTCATGTTCTTGCTTTCCTAATTCACATGTGTTGTTGCTAATCTCAGGATAGAATGTTGACTAGAAGTGCATTTCATGTTTTATTTATTTTCTTGGTTGTACTAAAATATATTAAAGAACAAAATTTTGACATAGAAGAAATTGTGTATTTGAAACCTAAAGGAGCCATAAGGCAGTCAAGCAAGTGTCTTATATATATACTTTTGCTCTTATGGTTGTGTAACTTGATGTTTATTTATTCAGATAAATGGCAGGGTTTTGTTGCCAAAGTTAACAAACCAAATAATTTTGATCTCCTTTTGATGAAACATGATAGGTCACTATCCAGGAAAATAAATTTGTGCCTTTTCTCCTTTAAATTTTGATGGCTACCATTGCCTGCCTTAAATCAAGAATTTCTTTCGAGAAGTTCTATCAATGATACACTTTGTCTCCCTATTTGGCTGCAGCAAAACTCATCCCTTGTATGATTTTCTTCACTCTTGTATGCAGTTTTAACAAAGATGCTTAATGGAAGGATAATTGAACTTGAGGTGTGGCTATGTGGGAGACAAATGCAAAGTTATTGGTATGGTAATTAGAGTGGCAGCGGCAATGATACCAATGTTTCCATGCTATGTTATTGTTATGGTATACCATATCATCTTACTTTGCTATAGAACATAGATAATATCTGGTTTATAATCAAAAGTAGTACTTATGTGCATCTAAATCTTACAAAATACATTAGAACATGTGGGCCTTCTCATTGCAAAACCAGAAATAATTCTAAGTTCGGGTTAGTTAGAAAGTGTGGCCAATTCGTATGCTTTGGATGAAATGATTTGAACATTCAAGCGAATTGTATATATGCTTTAGACATAGTTGGTGCGCACCACACATAAATTTTTTAAAGTGCAAAGAGTTTCCATTGCAACATACAGGCACATTACTAGTATGTCATAAAGGCACAATATTAGCTACCTAGCTAAATCAACTTAGGTAGCATATACCTTGCATTATCTTTGACTAGCTAATGAATCTTGATTCTAGAAGATGGTTGTGGTTGTAGTGGGTGTTAGTTGGTAGCTGTATACAAGATTTTTTTGGATACGTATGACTCTTCTGAAATCATATGCACTTCTAATTTTTCACGTAATTGCGTGGCTAGATAATACAATCTATATGTTTACCTTGAAAAATTTGAGTTTTACTTGTTATGCACCTTTTGTGCTTATGATAAAAATATAATTGTATACTCTATACAAGTGTAAAAATCTGTAGGTATCATATTTATATCTAATTAATCTATATTGTTATAATCTGGATGCACTAGAGTCGATGGTGTACATATTTTTCTTTTTCCACTAATTTCATTGGGAGAAAACGTGGTGGCTTCAATTTCTAGCGTAATTGCAACATCTAGATACTACAAATAAATATTCTTTTATTTGAAAATAGACTTGTATGTGCTATACAACTTTAATGCTTATTATTGAAAATAGAGTTGTGTTTCTTATACAACCGTAATAGTTATAATATATATCCAATTAATATGGACCGTTATAATTTAGACACACCAAAATAATTAGTATAGATATTTCCTTTTGTTCTTTAGCTAATGTGGGAATTTCTAACATTTGAAAGCAAATATGATGGCTTTTCAAATGTTTTACTAATAATAAAAATAGATAGATAGACTCGAGAAGTTGATCCTAAAGCTTGAATTCCCATTGAGCCTCATCATCACAGAATGTTTTAGCCATTGGATCCGGCTAAGGACAAACCATGGCCATCCATGTTTGCATAAGGGTAAAGTATAGCCCAACCTACATCACCACATACATTTTAGATGTCGAATCTAATTTACGAGTAAATTGCTGCCATCCTTTTTTGTTTAAGCACTCCTAGTCTTTTACAAGGCTGCATGGAAATCTTGCTAGCTCCGTAAGTTGAATCGACGATCAAAACTATCATTTTTTGGGAACTACTAAAAATTTGTTGAATGAAAATTTTGGTGAAATCAATAGATTTCTCATCTTGCGATTTTCTTGGAGATTCATGCTCCAATAGACGGGATCATCATCTTGTTTGGCGGCAGAGGTGATGAGTTTGGGCGGGGGTAGTTAGATTAGGGTTCGGGTTCATCGAGGCTGGCTCTAGAGGGAGGGGGTAGGGGCAGCAGTGGCCGGGAGTGAGATGGAGGAGTTAGGGTTTGGGGTGAGTGTGTTTTTATATTGGGTGGGTGAAGGATGATCTGGGCCATTGATTTTTCATCCGATGGTTAGAAACACTACTACAAAAAGGGTCATCATAGACGGTTCAGAATAGTCATTACAGACGATTTTCTGAACCGTCAATGATAATCGAGGTAATCATAGACGGTTTGTGAGTCGTCTGTGATAAATATAATACAAACGGTTTATAACTAGAACTATCTGTGAAGAACACTATCACAGATGACTCAAACTAAAAACCATCTGTGATATTCATACATCACAGATGGTTCTAGCTACCAACCGTCTGTGATGGGCATATATCATAGACGGTTAGTATATAGAATCATCTGTGATACTTTTCCATCACAGACAATTGGTAAATAGAACTGTCTGTGATATGTGAGTATCACAGATGGTTTTTTTGTTTCGAGCCGTCTGTGATAGACCTTCATAGATGGTTTATACCACAAAATCGTCTGTGATAGTTCATTCTATACCTAAATTTTTTTTCTGTTTTTCGGTTAGCCTAAAGAAATATTAGCTATGCCCTTCGAAAATAAGCAAATACAATAGCAAACACAGTAGATAACAAGCAAACATAGCAGAGAACATTCTATTTTCATTACAAACCGAGAAACTCATAAATATGGCAAGAACATAGAAAAATAGAGATCTTAATGGAAGATCAACCATGCCGACGAGGCCTCTATACCTAGGCCCTCTTGTCCCTGATGTAGCACGTGAACTGAATGTCCTTGATGTCTACCATCGCAGGCACTGACTTGAGAGCATGAAGTAGGGATCGGGGTCGAGGAGGAGGATGGTGAGGAGGCCATCAGGGTCAGGGTTAAGGAGGAGGATGGTGAGGAGGCTGGAGAGATTTTAAGCGTATGAAGTATCTAGGGGATGTGTTCAGGTGACTATTTATAGGTGAGGGAGAGGCGGGAGCCACGATCTGTGGGATGGGGGTTGGTCGGTTTCTATTAGTTGGGATTGGGTTGTGGAGGATCGATGGGCGCAGCGGTCAGGGACCAAATTATCACAGACGGTTTGAATCATAAATTGTCTATGAAATATAATTATCACAGATAATTTGAACCATAAACCGTCTGTGAAATATAATTATCATAGACGGTTTGAACCACGAACCATCTGTGATACTTCATTATCAAACACTGTATATATATATTGATACAATGTAAACCACTAGTCTCAAAATATGAAATAGCAAAGTTCTATATAGCTTATATATACTCATTTGAAAGGTTTTGATGAGATCTACAACTTTGCAGTTGAGGCGAACCCTAGATTTTGAAGGGAAGACCAACAATTTGGGCAAAAACAGAAATTAAAAACTTGCGATGCAAATTTGAGGCGGCTAAAGATGGCCAATTTTAGGGGTCTTCGAGGGTGACAGGTATGATCCGGTCATTTCTTTTTTGGATCGGGCGTCGTTAGCTTTCTAACGAGTACAAGAATATCGAAAATGGATACTGTATGCAAAAGTTATATCCGTTTTACTAAAGGTATGTTGGAACAGAATCCTACTCAGACTCAGGCAGGAGATTACAAAATTTTAGGGGATTAGAGGTGGAAAATATGTCACAGATAGTTTTTAATTCAAACCGTTTGTGATATTTTCATTATCACAGACAGTTTGTATTACAAACAGTCTGTGAAGTATCACAGACGGTTCTTACCAAGAACTGCCTATGATATTTGGCAATATCACATGGCTAAATATCACAGATGGTTTGTGATACTTCACATATAGTTCTCATCATAAACAATCTATGATATTATCTCTTTACAGACAGTTTTTAGCACTGGCACCAACACAGACGGTCTCTAAACGTAAACCGTCTGTGATTGCATCTAACACTGATGGTTTCGTAAACCTTCTGTGATGAGGCGTCTAATATAAAACTTTTTGTAGTAGTGAAAATGACTGTTTTTAGGGAACGAAATAGTCACATGATATATAAACATCTTTTTTTTAAGGGAATCCAAACTATAGTTGAGAACCACTTATATGTACAACATATACGACTGTCCATGTACATATACGACTGTCCAGCACGTAGTGTTGTTTGTATTCGATCGACATTAATTGTAATTTGTACGTAGATGCATGGTGGTGGGGTTCTGATGTTTCTGTATGTTCGGTTTTGGTGGGGGTTTAATCATATCCATTCAGGTGCTTTGCATGCATGCATGATGCGACGTCTATGTGGTATGTTGATAAGACGACGTGGAAGAGCTCTATTCTCTCGTCATCATTTGTGCCAAAGAGGTTTTTATCTTAAGCCTATCAACAGCGAAATGTGTTGATCCTGCATGGAAAGGACCAACATGGATGGCCGGGCTAGCCTTTATGAATATCCCAAAGGCCAAATCCAGCGCCCGTATCAAATTGGATAGTTCAATCCCATGCAACGTTCCACTAACAACAAATAGCAAGTAAGCTAGTAGCATTTGTCTTACATTATACTGAGATTTATCCTTCACGAGGAAAAAAACCCACAGATTTTGCCACCTTGCAGCACACAAATCTCAAAGCATGGGCCACATGTAGTAACTCCTTTTTTTTGTGCTCTTCTATTCGTTGTGCACTAGTATAGGACTGAATGACAACAGAGTGGGGAGTGGGATGTTGAATGGTGCCTCATAGAAATTTTCCTTAAGCATTCTCAAATTCTTCACTCCAATAGCTACAGAACTATGATCAGAGTTGGAAGCCTATACCAAATCAACAACCCTAAGAACCAAGGAGAAAAAATCTTCAGCGCCAGAGTGGTATGACTGGCTACTAAGGTGCATACTAATTGACAGTGCTCTGGTGGTCTAACCGGTAAGCAGTATGACCGGGCCAAGAAGCGCTATGATCGCCCCCTATTTTCATAATAGAAAATCAGCCTGAATCCAAACCATTTTTGGTGCAACTCCAAAAATCCATAGCTAAATATGATAAAATTTTGCACACACTTTTCTTAGGGTCACAGGAACTTACTCAATTCAAGGATCACTTGAATTCTTATCAAAGTTCAAACATTTTTTGAGAATACACAAAAGTGCACAAAAATCGGGCAAAAATAAAAAACTTAGGATATGACTTGCTCGTAGGTAGATGATAGCCAAGTTTGCTCTAGATGTATTTACACATATTACAGCAAACAAAAACTCCCAAAGATTCAAAGCATAATCCTTAAGATCAAGAAACTCCAAGATTAGGCCAAAACCAAGCAAAACCAGGTAACTTCGAAATCCTTAAGACCTAGTACTTAGATGAATGGGATTTGATCTTCATGAATCATCACCATCACTTATACATCCTTAGCATATAGCAATATTAAAAAGGGGGAGAGAAGAGATCAAAACCAATATGAACAAGAGTAAGTCAACTAAAACAATGAGACACCATGAGAGATGAACAAAATTGATATATTGCTATTTGAGGATGAAGGTTTTATAGCCACTCTACCTAGAGAACAAGATAGTACACCACATCACTCACTCTTCTCTAACCCTAACCCTACAACACAAGGTTCAAAATGGTTAAATAGTTTTACAAACCTCCATCCCAACTCGTTAAATATATGAGGCAACCAATCCATATCTAACTCTAATGGGTACTATCCACTATCATATTTGGGAAAGCCTGTTAATTCTACACAACACGGGTTTTACTTACACTTAACTCATGTACGTTTTTCAAAGCACATGGGCTCAAATTTGCTAAGTCTTTAGAATTTGATCTCCTTAATTTTTTCAGCATCTTTTTAACCTAAAGCGCTTTCCCAAGCATTGCCAAGCATCGTGGTTTTGATCCAATGTAGTTTCCGGTATTCAGCAAATTACCCAAATACCCTCGCCTTTGCTCGGTCTTCATCTTTCATTCAAGTAATCACCGTGCTCGCCACATGTACGCGCACTAATGGCTTGTCATGTATCGGCAAATCTCTTCTGTTATGGTTCTACAGACCACGCCTCACTTGGATTGACCAAATCACTTAGTGCAACCCGTCACACAAATCTACCCTTTAATATTTTTTTTGTCTTTCTCGTGCTATATTTGAGCTTAACCATCTTATCTGGCATTCTTGACCATTCTGGGTCTCGGTTTCTCCATAAGTGCAGCCCCGAACTTCACTCTTGACCATGGTTGACTCCAAAACTTCCCTTCACATCAAAAGGCAAAAAATCATTTATGTGCATACGTTCTTTACAACTTGATCCACATTAGCCAAAACATGCATCATGCAACATTAATGCACTGATCAAACAAAATTCAAATCACCCTATGATCAATTTTCCACAATCACATAACCAAATTTTATGGGCCAGTTTAAGTGCCAACCAGAGGCCGATCAGATTGGTTGAACACAGCCTTGTCTCGCCACCGCAACCAAGGCTGTTCATTTAGTTTGTTCGAGAAATATGGTATTTATGGTATTGTTAGTTTAGTAAATGTGGTATTTTTTTAAAATATAGTTCGGTATCGATTAATCCTATTTTTTTCGGTACGGTATTGGTAAATACCATATTTACCAAGGTTGACATAAATTGTAAACGATATAGCGACTAGAAAGACAAGTATGTGACAATATATATATATATATATATATATATATATATATATATATATATATATATATATATATATATATATATTACAATCGGACCCTAGAGCAACGACTCTAGGATTCTCTGTGTAAATCGCACTATTCCAGGATCAGCTAGTGCACATAGTGGATAACAAAGATACTTATCATGCACAATGAAATTTATTCATTAACTAAATATGGGTATGATGTCTAAAGTTTACATCAATGATTCACAAACCAAAATTAAATATAAGCAACAGAAAAAAAACAATAAAGCAACAGCCCATCCTAATTGTCCACAGGCGAATAACTATAAGACATGGCCTAATTGTTGTTATCTTCACCGAAGTTGATGAAGTCTGTCTCTAAAAATAGTTAATAAAGCAACATGAGTACATAAAATAATCCACAAGTTACACCAGGAGGTTTAACAGAGTTCATGCATGCAAAAAGATTGACAATGGAAGGCATAATAGGTTTGTTTGAGCGTAAAGCAAAATTTAAGTAAATATTGTAAATAGATTCAAAATCTAAATTTGATACAATAGATAGAAATAGTAATTTAACAAAATAATATCATTAGTGTAGACTCCGATCAAACACTAACCTATCCACAGGTATCCCATATAGACCATCTTTCTCCAAAAACATCTTATATGGATTCCATCCGTACATATGCATTTTGTAAACCATTCTTGAAAAATAAAGTCTAATTCATAAAAAACTTTACTCAGCTTGCCTATGACTATGGGCACGACTATCTAGGATAGTTTTACATTCTACAGAGGTTATACAACTTTACTCATAAGATATGATTAACTCACGTTGTCCGCCATTACACGCTTCTGTAGGCGTGTGACTGAGAATAATAACAAGGCCTTTATAATACAAAACCTTCAACCTGGCTAAGCCAATACTAAAGTTTCACCCCAGTAAGGAATCCACCATACCGGGACCCCCTCTTGAGCTGAGTGAGACTTTACATGGCCTATACCACGCTCACTTTGAACCTACAGCGAGACTCAGGTTGGGACCTACAAATTAGTCAGCAAGACTGTCTTATATCAGTCTTGTGGTAGTATGTTAGGGCTTTGTACTAGCTCACAGACCGATCCTTAATTTGATTTGTGCTCAAACCATATACCCCTTGTGCCTGACAATTAACATTATGTCACCAAACAACAATGTATGCCAGTACCTACCACCTAACCATTAGCTTAGGTCCAAACCAAGTTTTATATTTTATTTAAAATATTTTATATACTTTATTGACTCACCGAAGTCAAGAATACATTTCAAAAGTATATCATTTTAAGTGGAAAAGATATTCCAACTTATGATTATTCTAAGTATGGCTAAGCTTTGATACAAAAATATCCAGTTAATACAAATGTATCACTTAGGTTTTTCTCTACAGTGGAAAGGCATAAGCAAGTTCAATGTCAAATTTGGCCATAAACAAAGGATTTGGGTATAACTAGAATTTATATCGAATTTAAACTATATTTGAGTAAAAGTACATATGCATAATAATTTAAAAATAACATAAATAATTTAAATTACAGGGAGTAAAATGATCAAAGACGTAACTTGCCTTGCTCGAAGTCTTGGTGTTCCGAATCGTCGAAATCGTACTCTCCGGATTCGATACGTGAAGAACCAAAATAAAGAAATTGATAAAAATTCAAATAAAATTGAAAAGGAGTCCAGAAATGGGTAGTTCAACATTTTAAAATAATTTAGAAATTGAAAGGGTCCAATCGGAGTTAGGATGAAGGAGAACGGGCTTCTGGAAGTAAAATTCTAAAAAAAAGAATAAACTGGATTTTTAGAATTATTTTCTAAAGGAAAAGGTATTTATGATGTTAGCAAAGAATTAATGGAATTATTTTTGTAAAGAAAATTCATAATCATGGCATCATGCGAACGTCAGCCCTACACGTGGCAGGTGACATGGCGGATTTTGCTCACATGGCTGCTAGGTGGGTCGGGTGCTGATGTGTTTACCTTGTGGCTGCCACATGTCAGCCATGTGGATTTGTGCCAAGAGGTGGCACACCACGTGGTGGACAGACGGGCCGAGAAGGGAAGGGCTAGTGGAGGCCGTCAGATGGGGATCGGGCGGTGGTGATGCACGGAGAAGTTCAGACCAGTCTGAACGGTCAAGGATTGTTTGGATCATCTGATCGGCAGAGGACCGTCTGATCGGCCAAGGAATGTTTTGACTAGTGCGAACGATGAGAAGTTCGGACCGTCTGATTGGCCCTTGAAATTTCAGACCATCCTAACAGTAAGGGAGGTTTTTACTAGAGAGAGGTGGAAGGCGGCTAGCGGTGAGGTTTGACGGTGGTTTGGTGGGCGGCGATGGTCAGTGAGGGGTGCACGAGAGAGAGGAGATGCCGGGGAGTCCATTTATACCCCGCGTGGACATTGAAGACGAGTAGAGGCGGATGGCGGCGTGGAGTAGGTGGCAGCGACAGTTGGCTCCAGTGTGGTGGCGCTCTAGTGGTGAAGATGCTTGACCGAGGGGTGGGCGAGACCGGCAGAGGTGCGGAGAAACTCTTGAAGGCGTCAGTGTAGCTCGGGGTGGCTCTGCACGACAGCAATTCCATGTAGGATCTTGAAGAGGCACTACACAATTGTAAGTTCAAACTCCGTTAAGTTGATTTTGATGATAATGATAAATATAATTGTGAAACTAACATGTTTGAATGATTATAATGTAACTTAGTCTCATTTCGATAAAGAGCTGAAAATCATGAAAGTATGCATTCCTACATCTTAGTGCATTCCTTGGATCCAAAATATAGATTGAACTCCACAAAAAATCTAAAATGAATATATGCATATGTTTTCATTATACATTCTTTTATGCACACATTTAGGGGGGAGTTCAATCTATATTTTGTGGTTTCATTAATATTCATCTATGTTTTTTCCACATATATGAGGATCTCTATTTTGAAATATATCCATTGAGTATATAAAAGTCGTGTAGTTCATATATACTCACATTGACTTATATTGCTTTATACTCAAATATTTGTGTATGGGACTAGCATGATTATCAAGTGTTTGAAAGGTTTAGTCCCGGATTTTGCTTGATGACTTGGAAATGCATGTTTAGGTTGACAGGAATATTGACATGGCTTGAGACAAAATGTCATCCATGCATTTGAATTTAAATTCTAAATCCAATTGTGCATTGATAGGAAAATCGGTAGTACCGGTGTGTGTCTAGTGGTACCACCACAATGCGGCATGACCAAGATGGTTGTGTGAAACTACCAGAACACAGAAGTACTGACGTGTAGTTGGCGGAATATTTTTTCCAGAGAGCACCCCTTGAAACACTTAGTGTCGAGACCCGAATATGCAAATTCGGACTCTCTATGTAAATTGCTCTAGTCCAGCATCACGCTAGTGCATAAAGTCAAACATAGATGTAATCATAATCATACACATGCTAAAATAAAAGGGAAACCTCAAATAATAATAAATCTCAGAGGTACGACCTTATAACCAAGCTTACAATATCTCTAGCCGAAAGGGCTTTAAATCTAGCAGCGAAAAATCCAAAATAAAGCGTAGAGGCCAATCGACAAGCCCACAAGCTATCGACTGGAGAACGAAGTCCTAATCCGTGAAGACGTTGAAGTACTCCCCTTCTGGAACCTCCTGCTGATAATACTCCTCCTCCTCAACTGAGCAACATGGGCATAAAGCCGTGAGTACATTGGTACTCAGGAAGTCGTTTGTAACAAATGAATGCAATATAGTATGCAAGGCTTACCAATGAATGGCTGAAAGGTTAATTTGCATGAAATGATATTTGAGGGTAAATACAATAAATAGATTGAGGGCAAACTTTAAGTAAAACAATAATAAATAAATAATCAACGAAATTGAAATAAACCACTTGTGAACATCCCATCCACAAGTTAAAACGACAGTGTACTACCTATCCACTTCTAGCATAAACCACCAAGTTTAAATGAAATCACTACCTCTCGTGTGAAATCACCGAGCGTTGTCCATGACCGAGGACGCGGTTATTCAAATAGTTTTACACTCTGCAGAGGTTGCACAACTGTACCCACACGATGTGATTAGCCTTGATCTCAGAAAATCACAATAAGGCCTTTACAAAGTTCAATTCCAACCTAATATTGCCCGCTAGGGTTTCGCATCACAACCCCCTTGCGCCGCATAGAAATCAGCAACCATGTTCATCTCAATGGCAAAATTAAAGTTGAAACATCCCAAATTAATCAGTCAGGTCTATCCCATACTAGACATGTGGTTTGCACAATAAAGTTCAGATCAATAGCGCACAAAGTTAAGTCCTTAACATTACCTAGATGAGACTACCACATCCCACGAAGTGAACCTGCACTTCCCCCTTTACTGCATGATCACTCGCCCGAGTGCAAAACCAAGTTTGTATAACCACGTCAATAACACACCAATATTATGGCATAAATTTTAATAAATATGGCACCAACCACAGTTCCATATTTCATTAAGTCAAGTTAAATATTCACATGAGATGATAAAATCAATCGCAAAATAAGCAAGGCTAAGCACTCTAATCGTACAACCCATGTGATCTCCAACATAGCTTCACTAGTAAGTTTTCCATCCTATGGTGACAATGGTATCATGATATTCAAATTATCAAGGAGGGATTAATCAATTGGGACGATAGCTACCATATTCAAAAGTTTATAATTAAATAGCGATGCAATGTATTTTAAAAAAAATAATTAAATAATAGATTGCAAATTGGGTTCAACATGATCAAAGGACACGACTTGCCTTGGTTATGCTCAGCGAGGTACTCGGGGTCTTCTTGCATTGCTCCTGCTCCTCCGGAATCGAAATCTAACGAGAGAGAAAACAACTGAAACAACAAAAACATATAAAATGATAATCAAAATAACTCCAAAAACCATGAAACTAGAAGTAAATAACGGGGTCAATCGGAGCTACGACGGAGGAGAACAGGCTCTCGAAAAATTATCCCTAAAGAAAATACATGAAAATCGAAAAAGCTACTGTGTTGTGGACTCGGTGCACGAAAAAGTGGGTTCACGGTGGACTTGGTCCATGGAACAGTTCATAGGGTGGTGCTGACGCGACGGGTTAGGGCTGACGTGGCGAGCTCGGGTGCTGACACGTGGCGTGCTGACGTGGCATGGGGGTCGGATTTTGCTGATATGGCGCTAATGTGGCATTGGCACGTGGCGCTGACATTGTCGAGACCCGAATACGCAAATTCGGACTCTGTGTAAACTGCACTAGTCTAGGATCACGCTAGTGCACACAGTCAAACAAAGATGTAATCACAACCATACACACGCTAAAATAAAGAAAAAACTCAAATATTGATAAATCTCAAAGGTACGATCTTATGATCAATCTTACAATATCTCTAGCCGAAAGGGTTTTAAAAACTAGCAGCGAAAATCCAAAATCAAGCGTAGCGGCCAATCGACAAGCCCAAAGGCTATCGAGTGGAGAATGAAGTCTAATCTGTGAAGTCGTCGAAGTAATCTCCTTCTGGAACCTCCTACTGGTAATATTCCTCGTCCTCAACTGAGCAATATAGGCGTAAAGCCGTGAGTACATTGGTATTCAGCAAGTCATTTGTAACAAATAAATGCAATATAGTATGCAAGGCTTACCAATGAAAGGCTGAAAGGTTATTTTGCATGAAACAATATTTAAAGGTAAATACAATAAATAGATTGAAGACGCACTTTAAATAAGACAATAATGAATAAGTAATCAAAGGGATTGAAATAAACCACTTGTGAACTTCATCCACAAGCTAAACAACAGTGAACTACATGTCCACTTCCAACATAAACCAACAGGTTTAAAAGAAAACACTAACCCTCATGTGAAATCACCGAGCAATGTCCATGACCGAGGATGCGGCTGTTCGAATAGTTTTACACTCTGCAGAGGTTGCACAACTGTACCCACACGATGTGATTAGCCTTGGCCTAAGAAAATCACAACAAGACCTTTACAAAGTTCAATTTTAACCTAATCCCGCCCGCTAGGGTTTCGCATCACACCCCCCTTACGCCACATAGAAATCAGCAACCATGTCCTCTCAATGGTAAGATTAAAGTCAAAATATCACAAATTAGTCAGCCAGATCTATCCCATACCAGACATGTGGTTTACATGATAAAGCTCAGATCAATGGTGCACAAACTTAAGTCCTTATGTCTACCCGAGCGAGGCTACCACATCCCTCGAAGTAAACCTGCACTTCCCCCTTTACTAAACGATCACTCACTCGAGTGAAAAACCAAGTTTGTATAATCACGCCAATAACACACCAATGTTATGGCATAAATGTTAATAAATGTGGCACCAACAACGGTTCCATATCTCATTAAGTCAATTTAAAGATTCTCATGTGATGATAAACCCGATCGTAAGTTAAGCGAGGCTAAGCATGCTAATCGTACAACCCATGTGACAAATATCGTAGCATCACTAGTATGTTTCCAAACCTATGGTAACAATGGTATCATGGGGTTCCAAATTATCAAGGAGGAGTAAACCAATTGGGACATTAACTACCAATACAAGGTTTTGTAATTAAATAGCGATGCAATGTAATTTAAAATAAAGTAATTAAATAATAGATTATAAACTAGGTTCAACATGATCAAAGGACATGACTTGCCTTGGTTATGCTCAGCGAGGTACCCTTGGTCTTCGGGCGTCGCTCGTTCTCCTCCGGAATCGGAATCTAACAAGGGAGAAAACGACCGAAACAAGAAAAACATAGAAAATGATAAGCAAATGAACTCCAAAAATCATGAAACTAGAACCAAAAGCTATAGCTCGATTTTAGATGAATTTAGAAAAAAGAACGGGGCAATCGGAGATAAGACGTAGGAGAACGGGCTCTCGGAAAATAAACCCTAAAGAAAAATACTGAAATTCAAAAAATGCACTGTGTTGTGGACTCAACGCACGGAAGAACAAGTCTACCGTGGACCCGGTGCATGAAACAGTACACGCGGGCAGGGCGGTGCTGACGCGGCAGCCTAGGGCTGACGTGGCTAGCCGAGGGGCTGACACGTGGCTCCGACTGACGTGGCGTTGACGTGACAGCTGACGTGGCGACACGTGGCACTAGGGTGTCAGGTTTTGCTAACGTGTCATGCCACATGGCAGAGGTAGGGCTGAAGTGGCTTCCACGTCGGCTAGGGCTGACGTGGCTGCTCGGGGCGGTGGCGGCGTTCGGGATTGGACAGCTGGAGGAAGGCCACGTGGCGCAATCTGAGCGGCTAGTTTTGGATCTAGATGAACGGCTAGGATTGGGTGGCCAGGCTCTGGATTGGCGACGCGTGTCTCAGCACGACGCGCGAAGCAACGCGGTGCGCGGGCGGATGCGAGGCGCAGAAGATCGGATGATTCGGAGGGTTACACGTGGTGCGATCTGGATCATGGATCTAGATCTACACTGACGGTGCGGATCGGCATTGCTGGCCACGGGATCCTTGACGAGTGGCCGGCGCGCTCCACGAATCGTCGCGCGGACACGACACCGACGGGCCAGCGCGCAGATCGAGCTGACGGGGCGCGGCAAGCGTGGGATGTGGGCAAGGGACTCCAGCAGCGGGGGCGGGGTCCAGAGGTGCGGGTACGGGGCTCTGACGGTTGGAAACGGAGGAAGGCGGTGGGTGCGCTCACCGGACAAGAAAACGGGGCGGCGGCGGTGACTCTGATGGTCGGGGACAGAGGAAGGCGGGCTCTGACGGCGGAAGACGGCGGAGGAAGGCGGCGGCTCACGGCGGAAGACGGCGGAGGAAGGCAGTGCACGGAACCGAGGATCGGCGGGGTTAAAAACACGTGAGCCGAGGTAGGGTTTGGAAGGAACGCAGCGCGAGCACGGGTCGGATACGGACGACACGTACATGGCCGAGATGCGCTAGGGCAACCGGGGCGCGGCGCGAAGGGGACCACGGGATGCGGACGCATGGCAAGCGGCGGATCCGATAGCGCAGAGCGGGCGAGAGCGGGGGCGACCGGAGGGAGGTGGCGGGTGCGCGGGAGGCCGGCGGATGGCCGACGCATGGGGGAGAGAGGATCGGACGGCGGGAGGGCGGCCCGAGGGTTTTTATTTTATTTTTCCTTTTTCAGAATTTCAAATAAAGATCTAAAAGCTCTAGAAAATAGCAAATAACTCCCAAAATTTCACCAAAAATACCAGAAAATTCCTTGAGACCTGAGGAACTCAAATAAAATATTTTCAACTTATGTTAAAGTTTATTTTAATCATATTAAATTAGTTTAAATTCTAAAATTCATTTTAAGCTTGAATTAATTCCAGAAAATTCATTTTTGAAAATTGGGCTTTATAAACTCTAGAAAAACGGGATGTTACAGACATGGCCTTAGGGATGACATGGTGAGGAGGCAACGATCGAACGAAGACGACCGTGTGGCTGTGAAGGCGGTGACGATCAGACTGCCCGACCATCAACGGCTGCGAAGACAGAGGACGTTCGGACTGTCCAATGGTGATGACAATCAGACGGTCCAACGCCGATCGAACGGCTGCAAAGATGCAAGGATCGTACTATCCAACGATGACGTCGATCGGATGGTCCGCCATTGATCGAACGGCTGCGAAGGTATGCAATGATCGGACTGTCTGACTATTAGGAAGATCGGACAGTCCAACGTCGATCGGACAGCTGCGGAGGTGTGGGGACGTTCGGACTATCCGAACCGAGCGGCACATCTCGGCTGTTGGGAGAGATCGGACGGTTGCGGAGGTGCGATGATCGGACTATCAAGCGACGACTTCGATCGGATGGTTCGCCATCGATCGGACGGTGAGGGAGACGACGGCAAGGGCATCGGCAGCGGCGGCGCGGGACGGCGGCGATGGCAAGGATGGAGGCGAGGGCGGCGGTTCTTGGATGCACACGAACCGAGGACGGTGGCGGCTTCAAAGCGCACGAACCAAGGCGGGTTCAAGAGGGACACGGCGCAGGGAACCAAATTGAAGACGAAGGCAGGGAGCTCGACGCGTGGCAGATCGGACGGCCAGAGGCGAGTCCAGGCGAGGGGGTGAGCGGCCCAACACTGTTCGCAAGGGTTTAAGGTGCTTTTCTTTTTCAGAAAACTAAATAAATCCAAAAGAGCTCTAGAAAATCGCAAATAAATCCCAAAAATACCAGAAAATTCCTTGTGACATAAGGAACTCAAATAAAATATTTTTAGCTTATGTTACAGTATATTTTAATCATATTAAATTATTTTAATTTCTAAAAAATATTTTAAGCTTGATTAAATTCTAAAAAATTCCATTAATTCACTTTAAAAACAGGACTTTCATGACTCCAGAAAAACAAGATGTTACACTTAGTCTCTCTGAAAATAGTAGTACCAAAGTTTGAACGACGGAGCTACTGGAGAGCGGTATGACCGCAACTCCTGAGCGGTACTACTGGACCCTGAAAGTTCCGGATTTATTGGTGGTATATTTTTTTCAGAAAGAACCAAGTTTTGGTCCTCTAGACAAACGAAAATACTGTGCCAGAAATCAGAACTACCGGAGAGCGGAACTACCGGACTTATAATGGCGGTAGTACCACACTTTGAGTTTGATGATTTTTATATTCAATTATTTGAAATTGTGGTAGTTGTCATCAATTACCAAAGGAAAGATTGAATAATCTAGATCCACCATTATGAGTTAATGGTATATTTTAGTAATTAATAATAATCACATTATGGGATTAACATTTTTCATGAGTTGGATGAATAGGTTATATTCCATAATGATGAATGAAGACTTTGTATGACTTCATATGTTAAAGATCATCAAGTAAAAGTTTGGATGGAAGATAGCTTCATGAGTTGAAGACCATCAAGAAGAGGATGCATCATATATTGATACATGTCAAAGAGGAGATGCATCGTGTGTTGATGCACATCAAGATCTCGAAAAGAAGATAATCATAAGTTAATCATCAAGTCAAGAGAAGACAATGACCCAGACTTGAAGTGAAGATGTACGTCATCAAAGTTCAAGAGGATGTTCAAGGCAAAGGTATAACTAGTTAGGGCTAAGGATGTGTTCTTAGTCTTTTACTAGTCTTAGTGTTTGGTTGAAAGACCGAATTGTTTATATAGAATTGTCGTACTATTAAGAGGGGTATGTCTAGTAGCTTGAATCTCATCATGTGTTGATAACTCAATATCGCTTACTCTAGCTCTCCATGGCATGATGTCATTATTTGCGAATGTGTTTTGTAAATAGTTGATTCTTATATATCTAATCTTTGTAACATATAATTATACTTTGCAAATGTGTTTTAAAAATAGTTGAAGTCCATGTACCTACTCCTTATGACATGGTCTAAATTTGCAAATATATGTTGCAAAAGTTGAAGATCATGCATTATCCCTTGGCATGGTTTAAGATTATTTGTTGCTATTTCTTTGGACTTAGACCGTGGTAGTGACTTCTTGGATCTCTTATGATTTCTGTATTGATCTAATATGTTTGAGATTATACAAATAGTTGGGTTGTGTAGCCCTCTGAGTAAGCTTTCTATAGAGTCCAAGATCATTCAATTCCGACATCGAAGTCAAAAGTTATAACTGTTTTTCCAAGTGTCGTCTGTGTTGAAAAACCGAAAACGAAAGTACCGCCCCTATAACTGCGGTAGTTCCAAAAAATGGTTGTGCCACTTTTATAACTGTGGTAGTACCGTAAATATTGAATAACGGCTATTTTTCTAGCCATTGTCGACTATCTCAAATATTACACTTAAAAGAGTGGTCTTGGTCATACAAAATTCCCAATAAGTTCATGCCAAATGTAATGGCAAGCTATCTCATAAAGAATAATTGATGAGATTCATCATTAAGCATAAATGAGATCATTCATTCGAGTTATGCACTATTTCACCAAGCAATGACATGATTCATAAAAGAAATAGCGTAGCACTAAATAAAGCTCAATTTAAACTTAAGATTCAATAGAGTATTGTTGACATAGTATATATCATAAAACGATCATTAGAGAGCGAACTAGTCAAAAGATCTACTATTGCAAATTAAAATATACCAATTGTAAAAATTGATACCACTTGTGAATTATAGTAGTTCAAGTTTGTAAATTAAGCTAGCATAGAAAGATTTAATCATACTTACAAAAACATGATAAAGTTAGCTAGGTAGGCATAATATGGCAGTGAGCAATATCAAATTAGAATCATACCACAATTGAGTAATAATCAAAGCTCATATCTAAATACATATCTCACAATAAAATATCATGTAAGCATGATGAAAAGGTAAACAAGAAAATAGAACTCTCCCTAACACAAAAGTTGCAAGAAGTAGTAGCTGAAAGCACTTACAAGAGAAGATAGGACCAACTCACAAAAGTCACACCTTGAACTCTCTCCTCACTAGGAATGGCTAGAAAAAGAGAAAGCTAGACTTTATACTCCACATGGTCTCTAGGAAAATGATAACTCACAGCTAAGGAGCAAATCTAAAATACTAGCTATCTATGCTACTGGACACTAGTGACTGAAGAAGCATGCTTGACCTAGACTAAAGGAAAGCACAACCTAGAAGACCTAGAATGTGCCTAAGAAGGACTCCTGTAAGAAGTGATCCTATCCTTAACCTAACCAACCCTTTAACAACAAAGCCCTTGAATGATATGCAAAGTAGCATGGGCAAATGTAAAGCATATGAAACAAAACCTGCATCGCACCACTTGATAGCGAGATATAGTCAAAGGAGTACGAGCTGAGTCATGCTGCATTCTAAGAGTGATAGTCATCGCCTGATATTGGAATGATGAAGCTGAAGACCTAAAAGCTCTAGAACCAGGGAATCGACACCTAGCTGGTTAGACCGCTAGGTGATGGGTGGTCTGACTGCACCCCTGATACCCAGTTGAGATATCACACACACACAGTCTTTCTCCTTTCATATAAAGCCTACATCAATAGGATATAAGATATATGTGCCTTAGAACTAGGGTTAGTGAGAAATAACATGCAAATCTGATCCCGTGACACATGGCAAGCAAGAATAATAGTGTATGGTCCAAAGTGAGTGGTAGGCAATAAAAATTCAATGCTCACATAAGCTTAAGAAAACAATTCAGAGCATGAACATGAATAGATAAAGCATAGCAATGAGCATATCATGAACACTACATGCTAGGAAGATAAAACAATGTCTATATATCTATGATGAACATCAAAGCACATGAGCAAATAAGAACATAGCAAGGCATGCACAAAGTTAAAAACAAGGCATGCAAGAAAAGCTATGGCAAATCACTCCCAATTTTAGCACCTCAAGCTTCAAAGCCTCACAAGATACATAAGGGGAGTTTCTAACCCTATCCAACTGCTCCTTACATTTGACTCTAAAAGCCTCTTATATTTCATCTAAATTAGTTCCAAATTCAGCACATAATACACAAGAAATAGAATCAATAAATCTCTTATATGCGGTCATGGACATGGAGTTTTCAATTTTACATTTATTCTCAAATTTCTTGTTAAAAGTATCAATCTCAATTGTAAGCCTAAGACAATTTTCACAAAAATCAGTCCTAGAATGAAGAAGCATTTCAGTAATTTCTTTTATTTTAATTTTGCTATCCTCACAATAAGAACAAGTATGATTAGGATTAAATTTGAGCAACCAATTTTCATTTAAACAAAACATAGTTTACCATAATGAAAGAATGGCATATATGGGAATCACATTCAAGGGAATGAGTAATTTTTAGATTATGATCATTACTAGATTTGAGATATTCTAGCTTATCTAGAGTATCATAAAGTTGACTAAGAACAAGGGAATGAGTAATTTTTAGATTAGCCACTTGATCATGCAAACACATGCAAGATTCACAATTATTATTATGATTCATGGATTTGAGCCTAACAACTTCTAGGTTAAAGTTGGCAATCATAATGTCCTGATTCTTTATTATTTTAGCTTGTTTATTCAATTTTTTTATTCAGCAGTAACAAGAACATGTTTCATCTCTTTAGAGGAGAGGTATACCTCATCGAGATCACTATTGGGTTCACCGGAGGAAGAGTCAATGTTGATGCAGCCCTTGGCCATAAAGCAATGCCAGTAAAGTCTTGGACCTCCGTCCTTGAGTCCACATCGCTCATGTCAACGTTCTCAAGAGCGGTAAGGATTCGATTGACAAACTTACGGTAGCTGGACTTCGTGTCACAAGCTTGAGGACACCTTCAGAAGTCCTTCCCCTCCTTTCCCTTCAACTTGCGGTACTTGGCCTTAATATGGTTCGACTCACCACTCAAAGCAAGTGACAGGATCATTCCTTCTCTTGTTCCTCATCTTGTTGTATGCTCTCATGAATTTATTAGATAGGAGGGCTAAGTTATCCTCATGAAACCTCTCTAGTTGCTCATCGTTCAAAGAGTGCAAAGCAGACAATGAAAATCTAGAAGAACCAAAATCCAAAGAAATTGAAGACCTGCTTTTTAAAAGGTGCATCACAAGTGACATCGACTCTGTCTTTAGGATATGTGAGATGAAGTCAATATCATGTATTTTCAACATCGAATAGAGTCTATTCCTGGTAAGCTCACTCATGATAGTATTATCATTGATAGAAGTGAACTTCATTCCCCAAATCTTCACATCAAGTGCACCCAACACCTAGCGTGTATTCGCAAAATAAAAAAATGTCAAACCAACAGCATGAAAATCATGAAGAATCTTGTTGAACCTCCCCTACAACTCATCTAAGGATTCACTAGATTTTTGCTTGATCTTTAAGTATTATTTCTTCAATTGGTTTTGTCTCACTTCCTTAATCGCACTAGATCCCTTATGGTAGTCAGCGAGAGTCTTCTAGATCTCATGAATATATCTCAAGTGAGCAACCTGCTTAAACTCGGATCGACTAAGCCCTTGAATTAGAAAATTACAAGCCTTATTATTTACCTTTACATTTGGTGTAACTTGATCATCGGCTGACATAATATAAGGATTCTTGACCATAATCCAAATTGCGCGACCTTGGGCCTCGATGTAGGATTACATACGAGCCTTCCAAAAAGAGAAATCAACTCTACAAAAAAGGTTGACTTTATTGAATACTTGTCTGATGGTATGACTCTTAAGATCGGTTAAGATATATGAGAAGAGCTAACTGGACTACGATACCACTTGAAGGACTAATATGGCAACAGAGTGAGGGTGAATGGACTCTTAAGATCGGTTAAGATATATGAGAAGAGCTAACTGGACTACGATACCACTTGAAGGACTAATATGGCAACAGAGTGAGGGTGAATGGTGCCTACAAATTTTCCTTCAAGTATTTGTCGATTCTTCACTCCAATATTTATGAGAAGTTATGAAGATCAATAACCCAAAATTCCAAAAATTCACTGTGCTACAGTCATTTCAGCTTAGTGAACAGTAAAGACAATATTATTTTGAATACAAAATCCAAGTAACTTTTGATATGTAGATCCAAAAGATTTGAAACTTGTACCAAGGGTATATCATGACCTTAAGAACCTATTCCAACCAAAAATCTTGAAAAAACTTGAGAGGATTGTGATCTTTTAGTTCATGAAGCTCTGCTACACTAAAACTGGGCTAAAACCACAAATTGAACAAAGAAATATGGTATGCACCTTTTCTAGGATGCCAGAAACCTATTGCAATCAAAAATCAAGAAAATCGTTGCCAAAATTCGGACATTTCCTCATTTAAAGGAAGATTGCACTAAATCTAAAAAAACCTAAAAATGGTTGATATCACTTGCTTGTGGGTGATTGATAGCCAAAATAGCTCTAGATATATTTTCACATATTACAGCATGCTAAAACACCTAAGAAATCAAGGCAAAAAAAACTAGATCAAGAAATCACTCGGAGAGGCCAAATTAAACAAAATCTGGGTAATTTTAATAACTTACCAAACCTGATGCCTAGAGAGATGGAGATCCATTTCCAAAGTATATCTTCATTGTTTACTTATCCTTGGTGTCCAGCAAGAACAAGAAAGGGGAGAGGCAGGATCAAAACCAATCAAAACAAAGAGCAAATCAACCAAAACAAGAGAGATCTATGAGAGATAAATAAAGTTGATATATTGCTATTTGAGAATGAAGGTTTTATAGTCACTCCACCTAGAGGACAAGAGAGCACACCACTGCATTCACACTTCTCAAACCCCAACCTCATAACACTTAGCTTTAATGAGTAAAACTAGGATGATTGGATGGTTAACTTGCAAGTCTCCATCCCAACTCATTAAATAGATAAGGCAATCATCCCCATCTAATTCTAATCGATACTATCCCCATCTCAATTTCTTGACCAAAACCGTCTTCCCAAGCGCCACGGTTTTGATTCATTGTAGTTTCTGGTATTTTGGTCAACTTACGAAAATTCCATTTCATGACTCAATCTTCATTTTTCCTTGCAAGCAATCATCATGCTTGTCACGTGTAGATGCACCGTAGGCTTACCACACATCAGCAAGTCTCTTCTATTCTAGCTCCACCGAACCACACTTCACTTGGACTGACCAAGCCACAGAGTGCAGCCCATCACTCAAACTTTCCTTCAATATTTTTCGCCCTATTTGTGTCATGCTTGAGCTCCACCATCTCACATAGGGGTGGCAATTCCCAGTGGGGCGAGGCCCATGGGAATATCCCGTGGGGCGGGGCCGGGTAATATCCCCACTGGGAACAGGCGGGCCCCGAAGCTAGCGAGGGGCGGGACGGGGTCATCCTCACTCATGGGCCCCACGGGGACCCGATAAAAAATAAAAATAAATATATTTAATAATAGATTGTTATTTTTAATATAAGAGATTGTATTCTTTTCTTGTATATTTAGACTAAAACTTGAATTTATATGTTAGAATATATATTTTGAAGCTATATTTTTAAAAATAATATGCTTAAGTAATTATAAATTAATAAATAAAATCAAAATTTTATTTTAAACAATAAATTTAATTTTTTTAATCCTCGAGGACCCCGTGGGTCGGGTCCCCATGGGATCGGGACGGGGCAATCTCCCCCCGCGAGGCTAAACGGGGCGTGGCGGGGGCGGGTTCGCGGAGGGCAGGGCGGGGCCGCGGAGGCTTCTCCCGCCCGCCCGCCCGCTTACATCTCTAATCTCACACATCATTCTTGATCGTTCTGAGTCTCAGCTCCTCTATGAGCATAGCCCTAATTCTCGCCATTGACCATTGTTGACGACTTTAAGCGACTCTGCACATCCAAAGACTAAGAAATCATTTTCGGACATAAATTCTTCACAACTTGACCCACATTAGTCAAAACATGCTTCATACAACATATATACACTGACCTAGGTCAACTCAAATCAATCCATAACTCAATTTCCCAAAATCATCCATTTTGGCCGAGACCAGTCAGACTGCCGCCTCTGCGAGCTGTCCAAAAAAACATGCAAATTCTAAATTTTCACTCCTCTAAAATGATAATAGTTCATCACAACAAAATCCTAGACCTTCTCACATAATCATTCAATCTGATATTTTCAAATTGGTTACTGATGTATCTTTCAAATGAGGAGATAATAAGCAGGCAGTACTTACAAACTAGTTACCGATGTAACATTGTGAATCTATGGTGTCAATGTGTGTTTGCCAAGTGATTTTATATTGTCACTAAGGATGCTGAGGATGCACGAATGTGATAACCGTTTGTAATTTCATATGCTTCACTTGAAACTCTTCATTGTCGAGGGATATGCATGCTTTTATCTTTTTCCTGTTTTTTTATTTTTACCAAATTTCCCTATAATTTTTGAAGCTTTCTAATTTTTTGGACTTTTTCTGAAATTTTTTTTTTACCAATTTTCCTGTTTTTGAAGCTTTCTACGGAGTAAGGTTTAACCAAGCAAACACATTCTACTATGTATTTCAGGCAATTCAGCATGCTAAATTAAAATTACCAACCCTCTACACAGAATAACATTGTCGGGTTCAGTAGACGAAAGATCCAACTTAGGCATTTTGAATGACAAAAGTGAAAGAAAATGGTTAGCATATTGTCAGAAAACTGAAAGTACCAACGAGCTTGGTTAACCACAATGGTCTGGCATTCATCCTTAAAATCAATTGCAGAGATTTCATAGAAAGAAACTTGAACAAGGATAGAGGACACTAGTTAGCACTTAACAGCAATAGGGATACAAAGTACATTTGTTGGCACTTACCAGATATTCCTGTTAAGGAGAATGGTTCTGATTAGATGTAAGCAACAAAATCCTCTGCCGAGAAAATAATTTGAAGCAATTTCCAATAATGACAATGCAGAGATTATTCCAAATGCTACTTAAAGGAACACCCGTTTACAACTAGTGGAGTAATTTGCACGAAAAATGATCCAAGAGGATACAGAAAGGATAATCTACTGTTGTACATTTATCAGATATTCCAGAATTGCACAGTGCTACTTCAATTGATGGGAGGTGACTGCTATTCAGGGTTCACACACAACCAACGGGTCCATCAGTAAGGCATAAATAGTATTTTTAATAACCAAAGATCAAATACACGAAGAGTTAAGCTACTAATCGAATTTATCAGGTACTTGTAAAAATCATTAGTAATTGTTATTACAGATGTTCTTTCACAAGATTTTCCTCTGAAGAAAAACGCATGGGAGCCATCAGTAATGTTCCCCAGAGGACTTAAATAAGCACCATCCCCCATGATAATTTCTAATGATCCGACAAATGATCGAAGAAATATTGGAGCAAACAGCTCAAGATAATTTAGGGAGACTCATGCAGGCAATGCTTCATACCATTGAGACTGCATCAAAGTATAGCTACCTAATGTAACCAACTGAATGCAAGTTGCACTTTCTCCTGCCATTCTGTACTAGGACGCACACACTGTCAATGCCAGACAAACCGCCGGTGGATCATAAATCCAGAGCTAAGCACAGGCAACAGAAGATGTTGATAATCTACTTCAGTGGGACTAGTACTACAACTGCAGTCGCACAGATGAGAAATGAGTTTTCCAGTTTCACTGTTTGCATACTAATCAGAAGGCTGAAAACCCTGCTACAAGGCTACATACAACCTTGAGGGCCGACGGTCAAGTAAAGGGTTAGCTTAGTGCTTGCAATGCAGAACACCAAACAGGCCTGAAGATCCCAGATAAACAGATCTCCAAACATCATAATTTCGCAAAATTGAGTTATTGGACAGTTCCAGTTGCAATTCACTATGACACAACTTATCAAGGAGAAACCAACCAACCAATCCAATCCAATCCAATGAGTCATTGGACAATGAAATGAGAAGAATAAAAAGAATGGATCACATCAATCCCATCCCATCCCCTGTACAATCCACATCTATCTAAACTCCTTCCGGAGCGAGTATCTGCCCACCTTCGCCACGGCACCACCAGCGAACCCATCTCGCGCCGGCGGCCCCGCCTTCGCCACCTCCGCGTCCGACCCCTCCCGCGGCGGCTGCTGTAGATCCTCCCACTCAGCAGCCACACCCACAGGATCCACAACGAAGAGGTTAGTGACGTCCCGGAGCGGCACCCGCCTCCGCGCCCTGCCCAGCCGCTTCAGCCTGCACTTCTTGACGGCAACGCCATGGCGACGTTCGACGCGGATGGCGGCCGTCGCAGGCGGCTGGTTCTCCTTGTCGCCGCAGTCAACCGCCATCTCGGGTACGACTTACGAGCTGCCGCTCTTGGATTGGGGCTCGGTGGTACTGGTACTAGACGGCGGGGTGGCTCGGCTGGAGCTGGGAAGGTGAGGGGGGAATCCATGCGTATTTGTAACGGAGGTGGGAGGGAGGGAGGGAGGAGAGGGAGACTGCAAGATTTGAGTTTTCCCCGGGGGGGGGGGGGGGGAGTGGAGGGAGAGGTGGGTTTCGCCGTTTTGGTTCGAGGCGCCGGCGAATCTCGGGAATTTTCGCGAAAAGTTGGAGGAAAATTGGGATCTGGGGCGGGGAGGGGAGAGGGAGACGGCCGCTGAAAATTTTCGTGCGGTGGGGTGCCGAAGCTTCCGCGTGGAGGGAGATTCGAATTTGTCTGAGTTTCTGAAGGGGTGGTCTGGTCGGTGCGCCAGCCGAGTGCGCGCCCGTTTTGTGACGCCAAAATGGGCAAGGCGGCCGCTGTTGGCTTGGAAACTAGTGTGAAACGGAATACGGTGACCAGATGGGCAAAGATTCTGCCAAACGATTATTCCAAGTACGGACGGTTAATCGGAATTATACGAACTATTATACGTTCATGATAGTATATACGTATATGTATATACGTGTTTATTTGATGGTAATATTAGTGTTAGATATATTCGAACTCGTACTATTTTCTAAATTATCGAGCATACATGTACCACTCTTCAACTTTACTGTGATTCAACCGGAACAAACCAAATTCGATCGGTTTAGCGGCCCAGTTTCCTAGAAAAATAGCCTCCGCATGATAAGCGTTTTTGGCCTATTTATTTTCAGCTTATGATTTCTCTCAGATAAATAAATAGGATAATTTCTCTATCAACATTTCGAAACGATCTATTATGATAGTCTTTTCAAAACGGTTTATCAACATTCAGTTTATTTACACAAATACCATACTAGAACCAAAAATTATAAACCGCAGCCCAGAAAGCTCCACCCTTTACTTGAACCTAACGGTTTTTCTTTGAGGCCCAAAATACATATGAAACCTTTGCTTTATTGCACACTCAAGGGCAATAATGGAAAAGAAAGCAAAAGAGGGAATTCTTGGGTTTTTCAGAGGTTATGGGAGCAACCGCCACTACCCAAACTTATTCCTCCAAATATATCTGGTGAATAAGGATATATGTGTGGATATATAGACATACCTTATCTTGGCCATTTGATCTGAGATATGCGGCCGAGATCAACACGGATGCTGCCCCTTCCAACTCACGCCCATTTTGCGCAAAACCCCTCGCGAGCCCTCTGCCTTCACCTTATTCCCCGACCTTAGCTGACACACCCAGGAACCAACCACCGCCACTGCCCCACCCAACGCCCCCTCCTCTCCTCGCCCTACCACCACCCCACCCAGTGCCTCCTCCTCTCTGTCGTGTCGGCGCCCAACCTCCTCTACACCGCGTCCGCGCGCCAACCTCCTCTCTGCCAGCGCGCCACTGGCCAACGTGCCGCTCTAGCTCCCCCATTCAGCCTGCCACCACAGCCCTACCGTCGGATCCCCTCCTGCGCCGCCAAAGAGCCATACTGATTAATCTCAAGGCAAAACCAATACCAATTTATGCTTCATAACGACAATTTCAGAAGTTATCGCCGATGAACAAGCCTGATACCATCTTCCTTCATTGTATTGAATAGTAAAGAAGCCTCCTGGTGCCTCCCTGAAGAAATGAAAATTCAAAGACTTAGCAGTTAGTGTTAGAAAAAATAGTCCCACATAGATTGTGGGGGAGGAAAAAGTACAACTTATAAATGTGACGGAACCCCCACCAATTAGACTAACCTTTTGGGGGGAGAAGGCTCAATACCACTTATAAGGTTATTGCTTGAGGGGCTTGCATGTGCGTAGCCCATGGGTTTACGTGCGCAGCGAGCGTAGCCTATTTAAAACCTGGGGACTGGGGAGTGAACCCGATGGAGCTAAGGCAGGGTCCGAAACCAAATAATTGGTATCAGAGCTCAGGCACCCAACATCTACGAGGAGTGCAGTGTGCACAATCCATGTGTGAGGGGGAGATTATTGAGAAAAATAATTCCACATGGATTGTGGGAGAGGAAAAAGCACAATTTATAAGTGTGAGAGAATCTCCACCCATTAGACTAGTCTTTTGGGGGGAGAAGATCCAATATCACTTATAAAGTTGTTGCTTGAGGGGCTTGCATGTGGACAACCAATGGGCTTACGTGCGCAGTGAACGTAGCCTATTTAAGACCTGGGGACTGGGGAGTGAACCCGATGGGACTGAGGCAGGATCCGAAACCAAACAGTTAGCACTGAATAGAACAAGGGAGAGTGCCGGAAAAAGAGTCAAACATGAAATTTTTCTTTGAGTTGTCTACAAGGCAGAGGAACTTGACCTGCTTTTCCATAGAAGCTAAGCATGTTTGTGTATGTCTTCTGATCAATCGGTAAGCCTAGTTCTTGTGCAGCACTAAACTTTTCAATAGCCTTGTCCAGAATTCCTCCTTGGCCATAAACACTGAATGAGAAAACCGAAGCAAATGACATAATGTTGTCAACAAAACATCAAAAAAGAAGATAATTCCAGACTTTTGGCTCCAACGTTCGTGGGATGTTTTGTGAAGATTATCTTACCTTATCATTATATTGAATGTCTGCATGGACCGAGGATTGCTAGAGGATATCATGCGATCATATATGCTGACAGCTGAGTACAGTTTGCCTGCTTGGATACTAAAGTTGTAACAGTTAGCTATGGCAACCTGAAACCTGAAATGTTTGCTTGTCCATCTAATGAGGAAAAGTTATTATCCAGACCTGAGTCAAACATTGAATTGATAAAAGTATTGTACACGACAGTATCAAGCTCAACTTCATCATGGAACCAGCCATGTATGATGTTTTCTGCCTCCTGAAATTTCCCTGGGAGTAATATGATTATGTACAAGGTTTGCGCTTCAGTACAAAGTTTGAGCTGACATCTTCCATGAGCTGAAATGTGTGGCATGCTGTAGTGTTTGCTAGAATTTTCAGCAGTGAATCAGATTCATTGATACCAAGAAGAAGAAAATTTTGGCAGCATGACCTGAAGCAATGCACACACAATGCACCTGTTAGTGTTCACCATTTTGTCACGCAGGCAATCATTTAACAAAACCAATTGACTCTTGCAATCATGTAAGAATCAAAATGGGATGTTACTCCCACAATCTGGTGTCTTGTCAGAATTGCCATGAATCTGGCACTGTCTATTGGCCCAACAACACAATTTTCCATTCATACAACAAAATCTTAGTTCATACAAATGCAAACTGAAACAAAACCGAATTTGCAAAATTCGATTTCTTGCTTCCTCTTAGTGTCTTGCTTGTTCCTAGCCTTTGCCAGCCCAATCTCGCACCCAGTGGAGCCCAGCCCAGCCCGTCCTCATCGCCACCAGCCTCAATGGAGAGAAATCGCGACGGCTTCGTTCATCGTCCAAAAGCGGTCGCCGCCGATCTTTTAAATCGCCGCTCGCTCGCACCTTCTCGCGATCGCCCGACCTGCCGGCGCCCTCCCCACAGTAGCGTAGTACCAAGCTCCTTAATTACCCTCCACCGCTGTCCTGTACCTCCCCGTTGAAAATCGGCCGCCGCCGCCCCTTTTCTTCCCTCTCAAGCCGAGCGCCCTCTCACAGCCGACCCGACCGACCCTGACACTTGTGACCGCAGCCAAATCCTCTCCGACACCCGCCATAACTCACCCCTACCAACCACGCCACCTACCCGCGCCAGCTCGAGCTCTCCCGTGAGTTCTTCCCGCGCGGAACGTGGCACGCCCAACCGCCTCACCCGCCTATTTAAGGGTCCCGAGCCCCCTCCACCGGGTAGCATGCATGCTCAGGCAGCCCCAACCGCCTCCAATTGCCCCCGAGCTCCTCCCATCGTCCAGAATCCCGAAAGACCCAAAGTAAGTTTGAATTTGCAATCCTTCGATTCGTTGGGTTATAATGTAATTCCTCGCTGCTAGTGCCTCCTCAGGGTTCCAGAAGCATCCTCCGAAGCTCCCCCGAAGCTCCCGAGGTCTCCATCGCTTACCCGCTGCGCGCCGCCAGCCATAACCGGCCGCCGTGGGCAGCTCAATCCGAGCATTCCCCGGCCAAACCCTCGGTGCCATTAGCTTCCCAGAGCTCCCCTAGTACTTAAAAGCAAATAGAATTGACCCAATGACCCGTAGGTAGCTCAGCTTCATCCGAAAACCGATGACGGTTCAAGGCGCCACCGCCGGCGATCGCCGGAAAGATTGTGGCCGCTAAACCCAAAAATGGGAACCTTATAGCCCCTAGAGTCCAACCCTACCCTCCAAAACCGTCGCGAAACTCCTGAGCTTCGGCGCTGCTCGCCGCTTCCTCCTCTGCCTTCGGCCCGGTTCCATCGGCTGGAGGTAGACGATGACGCGACATGGCCTGATCTCAACCCCTCGCGCCAAAGCCATCCAACGGCCGTTGAAGTGCCCGCGCGCCCGATCGCCCGATTGTGATCGTGCGGCAGCCGCGTCGCCCGAGCGCTAACTGGGCCGGCCCGCAAGCCGCGGCCCACCCGGGTCGGTTTTCCCGACCGCGCCCGACCGATGCGTCTTGACCGAGCCCGCTCGGGCCGGACCCGAGGAATAGTAACCCGAGCCCGATGAACAGTACCCGACCGAGCCCGATGAACAGTAAACCCTAAAAATCGAGTTTATACTCGTTTGAACCGGTTCGATCCTACGAGTCCATTTCCGAGGCCCGTTTCCCCATACCAAACTTCGTTAAACCAGAACCTTTTAATTTAAATTTCTTTTGTTATTTTCGAGTTGATTTTTGGTCCGATTTCGATCCTTCCGAAAATGGATCTGATTTAATTGTTTATTTAATTATTTGTGTTAGTCGCCGACCCAGCAACGCAGGAGGAGGAGACGTCAGTCCCAGCTCAAGATTCGGCGGAGTACGAGTTAGTTAAAATATCCGATCCGCAAGGCAAGTCGCATATATTTTTGAACATGTTGCTCCTACGCTTTCCAATTTATTTATTGGTATATATATTTTCGTTATGTTACTTTCATTCTATTATTTTATGTACAGCAGATAATTTTGAATGATCTGATATATAGCTATGTCCTACCACCCAAAAAGCCTGATTTAACTTGAAAGCCACATTCACCTTGATAACCCTAGTACATAAAATAATACTCTGTTAGCATATTGTACTATTGCAAGAATCACATTATACCACTATAAGAAGGTTTTGGTTTAAATTAAAAATTGTGGGAGTTGGAATTAGGGTAAGGGCAGATCACGAGTGTAGGTCCGCATACCCTACCCAGTGTTGGAGCCAGGTATTGGATTGGTGGCAGTACAGTGTGTACTGATATGGGTTTGTGATTGGTCGTTGCCTCGGTTAAAAAGTAAGGACTAGACCTTTGTGCTAAATAAATGACACAAGTAACCGCCCAACCACAAGCGTTGACCGGGTCAAACCTGGCTTAGTAACTGCTCAACTTCAATTGAACCTCTGCAACTGGCAAGGGGGAGTCGGAGGGTGAGATCGTATGGGAGGTGGTTAACCATACAATCAGAGGGTCGCGCGAAGTCTGACGAGACCCGTGGGGTCATCCGAGCTTGCTGAGATTAACACCTACTGGGCAGAGGCTATATAAAGAATTGAGCAGTGAACGTCCTTGTTTTCTTAACTCTGTCGCGGGAGTTACGAAATCTTGTGGGTAAAGCAGGGCAGCTTTGCAAAGCGATTATAATTGATATCCGGATACACCGTGCTTCGGCTAATGAAGTCGTGTCTAGTGGGTGAATCCAACTATGAGGCATAAGTAGTTTTTGATGAGAGTTCAGTATTAATTGATAATGGAAAATCGAGCTTAAAGATAATTCCCCCTTTATGTTTTTGGCAAGAGTCTTTTATGTGTTTTAAAGCAAAATCTGCATCCACATAAAATAATAACCATAATTCCCTCCCACTTGAATTACCATGCATACAGTTATAGTATGATTCCGTGCGACTTGTTGGGTACGGTTGTTGTACTCATACTTGCTAAAAACATAAACAGAAACCGCAACTTTTGAAGAAGCAGGTGAAGACGACGAGATGGTACTCTACGAAATTGATGAAGCGTGGGATTAGGGTTGTTCTCCGCTCAGGCGTGCCTGTAGCTTCTTTTGTGTAATGTATCTAAAGGCCGTGGGCCTAGTTGTAGTACTTGGCTTTTAGCCTTTATATTGCAATAAAGTTGCTTTTGCCTTAAAGCTTGTGTTGGCACTGTCACACACCTGTCGAAAATACCCGCAATTGAACAGTCCTGGGCAATTGTGAGGATTTATTAATACTCCCGGAGACGGGGGTGTTACAGAGTGGTATCAGAGCCCGCTTGCTTGACCGTAGGAAGACCCTAAGTGTATTAAGGTCATTTACGAAAACTATTTTACTTACAAAAATGAGTTATAAAATATCTATATTACTCCTGTATAATACCTTTTCTGTCTATCTCGCCTGTTGATCTTATTTTAAAAGTTAAGTTTTATTTTCTAATACTATTTTTATTACTCTTGTCTAAACTCAAATTTTGACGTGTGGTCAGATGGAGCGTCATGTTCACCCGGATCCTGAAGCTTTGCTTGGATGGGCTGCTCTCCTATGGCGTATGCAGAAGTACCTTTATGCGACAGAGCGTCAGCGTCCGATATTTCATGTGAGAGCATTGATGGTTCATGGTCGTCTGTATGATTGGAAGGCATGGGTATACCTGGAACCGCTATCACTCAGGCCAGATGTTCGACGGAAGTTTACAGCTTATCGTCATAAGGAGTCAGACGCCATCCAGGATGCAGCAAAGAAAGCGGTGAATTATTTTCGCCGCTACTACAGCGAAGAATTGGATGAATCGCCTTTTCATCTTATTCCCCAGGAGGATGAAGAAGGCACCGGTGTTCTTATTGCAAATCCAGATTTAGAAGATGATCCCAGAATGAGGGAGGTCACATCAGTCGTCGCTTTCCAAGAGAATATGTATGCATGAATTACCAAGGAGAATCGAAAGATGCATTTTCAGCTTTATTCGGCTCGACAAGAGGCTTGGATTTTAAAGAAGAATCTGCAACACTATCAGCAGAAGGCTAGAGATGAAGCCTCAAGGTGTGGCGAGACACCAGAAGGTCCTGTGAAGATCCCCAGGGGGTCTACAGAGATGACGGCACCCCAAGGCCGTCAGTTCTTCAGAGAGTCTACATCTCGTGTCCCCGAGCAGCCCAGAGCAGTGAACGGCGAACCTAAAGGCAAGGAGCCCGCGATGGACGACGAGGAAGAAGACCCAGAGGAGAGGGAGTGGTGTTCCTCAGGCTGATCTTCCTTAGAAGATCAGGTGGCTTAGCGTGAGTTGAGTTGCGTTAGAGTAGTCTGACCTTTTGTAGTAGCAATTTTGGTATTGTAAAACGAGTTGTGGTATGGACTTTGTAGAATAGTATGTACCCAACTTGTATGTGGAATGAATAAAGACTATGTTACCTATGTGATAATTTGTTTGCTAGCAGTATCCATAAGTCTACCCCTTCAACTTTCAATCCTTCCATTTCATTCTGTAATCGTATCTACTTCGTTCCAATCTTACCTAACTCCAAAATTCTTGCTTACCTATCTAATCTTTTTAAAAACTCGCTGCAGATCTGAATTTTCAACTCCATTGAGGAGCTTAAGATGGCAGATACAGGAGAAGGATCTCACCAGGCAGGTGACCCACATCAGGGAAATGCACCACAACCGAATCTAGCCGATATCTTAGCAAAGATGGAAGAAAACAGACACCAAGCCGAACTGAATCAAGCCCGTATGATGGAACAACATTCAAAGTTATTGGAATTAATCGCAATGAGAAGCGAAGGAAGTGGTAACCAGCAGCAGCCCTGCTCGCCAAAGACCCGCCAATCTAAGTTGGCAGATTTTCAAAAGACCCGACCCCCAACCTTCTCTGCTTCACCTGACCCTATGGTGGCAGAAGATTGGTTTAGGGATGTCGAGAGAAAGCTGAATACAGTCCAGTGCAATGAGAAGGAGAAAGTACTATATGCGTCTCATCAGCTGCAAGGCCCAGCAGCAGCTTGGTGGATGAATGATCAGACTATGCTCGGAGATCGAGATATAACTTGGAAAGAATTTGAGGATTCCTTCCGTCAATCACATGTACCTACTGGAGTGATGGAAGCTAAGCGTCGAGAGTTTCGCACGCAGCAGGAAATCGCCGACATCGAGTATCTGCACCAGTTTAACACATTGGCCCGTTATGCTCCTGATGACGTAAAGACTGAAGAGAAGAAAATGGAGAGGTTCAAAGAAGGATTACAGATAGTATTAAGACACCATATCTCAGCTATGGATTTCAAGGATTTACCTTCAATGGTAAACAAACTTATTATGTCCGAAGAGACTCAAAGATTGTTGGAAGAAACACAGAAAAGCAAAATAGTGCATATGTTGCCATCACAAGAGACCCCTCGGAAGCGGATGTTCATAGCCCCGCAATCCAAGGGACAGCGAGGAAAGAAGTATGTGTTCAAGCCAAAATCACAGTATAAGACTGGTCAAGGTTCTACGACTCCTCAGCAGAATGTTAAAGTGACCACTCTGAAATGTTTTAAATGCGGAGGGAACCACCTGCAAAGGCAATGTCCGCAATCAAATGTAGTTTGTTATCACTGTGGTCAAGCCGGCCACTACAAGAATCAGTGTCCACGAGGAGGACTACCGCCGATGCAAAGAAAAGCACGAGTTCTGCATCGCCACACGCGTCGCTTTATAGAGGTACCAAAGCAAGAAGAAGGGCAGAACCGCCAATTTATAGTTAAGCCAGCAAATACACAAAGTACAATATCAACGTCAGCTACTGATAAGGGCAAGGGAATTCTGAAGCCAGTGCAAGGAAGGATCAATCATATCTCTGCAGATGAAGTAGCAGGAGCCAACGACGTTATCGTCGGTACGTATCTTATTAACCTAAAACCCTCATTGGTTTTATTTGATCCTGGTGCTACGCATTCGTTTCTTTCTATGGCTTTTGTTGTAAAAAACCAATTGCCATTCTCGACCCTGCAAAAGTCCTATTCCTTTCAAACTGCTGGAAGTAAAGTGGAATCTCGCTTTGGATGTAAGGACTTGGACCTAGACATCCTAGGGGTTAAGTTTAAAGCCGATTTATTGGTATTAGAAATGAAAGGATTGGATGTTATATTGGGGATGAACTGGTTAACTAGATATAAAGCTAATGTGGATTGCGAGAACAAGTTGGTAACATTGGCAAATTCAGAAGGACAGAAAGTGGTTGTAAAGACAGATTCAGTATTAGTAGAGAAATTGAAAGCCAGTGCTCATAGTATAATGGTCGAAGAGGGAGTTACCCAAGTACTGATAATCCAGGAGTATCCAGATGTCTTCCCAAGAGAACTACCCGGAAAACCACCTGATAGACCTATTGAGCTTGTTATTGAATTAGTACCTGGGACCAAACCGATTACAAAGCGCCAATATCGAATGTCAGCCCAAGAACTAAAAGAGCTTAAGAAACAGATGGATGAACTATTGGAGAAAGAATTTATACAACCCAGTGTATCCCCTTGGTCGGCCCCAGTGCTATTTGCTAAAAAGAAAGATGGGAGTCAAAGAATGTGCATAGATTATCGAGGGTTGAATGCAGTAACAATCAAGAATAAGTACTCTTTACCGAGAATAGATGATTTATTTGATCAGCTCAAGGGAGCCAAGGTATTCTCGAAGATTGACCTGAGATCAGGATATCATCAGCTTAACATTCGAGAACAGGACCGTGAGAAGACTGCATTTACTACGAGATATAGACTATTCGAGTTTACAGTAGTACCATTTGGATTGACAAATGCCCCCTGCATACTTTATGAATCTGATGCATATGGTATACATGGAACAGTTGGATCACTTCGTGATAGTATTCATCGATGATATACTGATATATTCCAAAACAGAGGAAGAGCATTGTCAGCATCTTCACATTGCTTTAAGTAAATTAAGAGAACACCAGTTATATGCAAAATACTCAAAATGTGAGTTTTGGATGAGAGAGGTTGCCTTTTTGGGACATATCATTACAAAGGAAGGAGTGAAGGTAGATCCGGAAAAGGTTAAAGCAGTAATGGACTGGAAAGCACCAACAACAGTATCAGAAATTTGAAGTTTCTTGGGATTAGCAGGTTATTACCGCAGGTTTATAGAAGGGTTTTCAAAAATATCGAGGCCACTCACCCAATTGCTTAAGAAGGAAATCCCATTTCAGTGGACGAATAAATGTGAGGAAAATTTTCAGGAATTGAAGACCAGATTAACTACAGCGCCAGTTCTTATATTACCTAACCCTGAGAAAGATTTTCAGATTTACTGTGATGCTTCAAAGCAAGGACTTGGTTGTGTACTTATGCAAGAAGGCAAAGTGGTAGCGTATGCGTCCAGACAGTTACGACCGCATGAAAACAACTATCCGACGCATGACTTAGAGTTAGCCGCAGTGGTTCATGCACTGAAGATTTGGAGGCACTATTTATTGGGAAACCGTTGCGAGGTCTTTTCGGACCATAAGAGTCTGAAGTATATATTTACTCAACCGGACTTGAACCTTCGATAGCGAAGATGGTTAGAATTAATCAAGGATTATGATCTTGAGTTACTATACCACCCGGGTAAAGCAAATGTTGTTGCAGATGCATTAAGCAGAAAGAAGTACCATAATGTAACTGCCATTATGGAGTGCTCTACACCATTGCATGATGAAATGCAAAGATTGAATCTGAATGTCGTGGAACAGGGTTACGTAGCAGCATTAGAAATTCAGCTGACCTTAACCGATCAGATTAAGGCAGCACAAGGAAAAGATGAAGAGATACAATGACTTATTAAGAAGAGTCAAGATGAAGGTTCAATTGAGTTTACTATGGACGAGCAAGGGATTTTAAGATTCAGAGATCGTTATTGTGTACCCAACGATAAAGAGTTAAAAGAATTAATATTACGAGAAGCCCACTCATCTCAACTCACTATACACCCTGGAGGCACCAAGATGTTCCAGGACTTAAAGAAAAGATACTGGTGGAGTAAAATGAAAAGAGAAATAGCAGAATATATCGCCCGTTGTGATACTTGTCAGAAGATAAAGATAGATCATCGGAAACCCTCCGGATTATTAAACCCTTTGCCAATCCCAGAGTGGAAGTGGGATGATATCGGTATGGATTTTATTACAGGATTTCCTAAAAGTTGAGACGGTTACGATGCTATTTGGGTAATCGTGGATCGACTTACAAAGGTAGCGCATTTTATACCAATTAAACAGACCTATAGCAAGAATAAATTGGCAGAGCTCTACCTAACAAAAATTGTGGTATTGCATGGAATACCAAAGAGAATTGTATCTGACAGAGGAGCACAGTTCACATCGGAATTCTGGAAGAAATTGCATGAAGCCATGGGAACCGATTTAGCATTCAGTACAGCGTATCATCCGCAGACCGATGGACAAACAGAACGAGTAAACCAGATATTAGAAGATATGTTACGAGCATGTGCATTAGTATATGGAGCAGCGTGGGACACTTGCTTACCGTTTGCGGAATTCTCATATAATAATAGTTATCAGTCTAGTATCAAGATGGCACCATTCGAGGCACTATATGGAAGAGAATGCAGAACACAATTGAATTGGACTGAGACCGGAGAACGGCAGTTCCTAGGACCCCAAATTGTACACGATGCAGAAGCTCATGTCAGAATTATTCGAAACAATATGAAGATAGCACAAAACCGACAAAAGAGTTATGCGGATAATCGTCGAAAGGACTTAAGTTTTGAAATCGGAGATTTAGTATATCTTAAAGTTACGCCATTCAAGTCTATAAAGAGGTTTCAAGTTAAAGGAAAGTTAGCACCGAGGTATATTGGTCCGTTTGAAATCCTCGAAAGAATAGGAGAAGTGGCTTACAAACTACAGTTGACACCGAATCTAGCAAGAGTACATAATGTATTTCACGTGTCTCAATTGCGGAAGTGTCTTCGTCACTCTACAGAACAAGTGCCAGTCGACGATATAGACTTGCAAGATGACTTGTCATATGAAGAGGAACCATTTCAAATAATAGAAACATCAGAAAGACAATTGAGAAATAAGAATATCAGATTGCATAAGGTGCAGTGGAGGAACCATACAGCAGATGAGGCAACATGGGAAAAAGAATCAGACTTACAGCGAGAATTTCCCAACCTACTACTCGGCCCGAGTTGATCTCGAGGACGAGATCCTTTTTAAGGAGGGTAGGTTGAAACAAAACCGAATTTGCAAAATTCGATTTCTTGCTTCCTCTTAGTGTCTTGCTTGTTCCTAGCCTTTGCCAGCCCAATCTCGCACCCAGTGGAGCCCACCACCCGTCCTCATCGCACCCGGCCCAATGGAGAGAAATCGCGCGCACTGCTCATCGTCCAAAAGCGGTCGCCGCCGATCTTTCGCCGCCGCCGCTCGCACCTTCTCGCGATCGCCCGACCGCCGCGCCTCCCCACACTGCCGCCAGAGTACCAAGCTCCTTAATTACCCTCCACCGCTGTCCTGTACCTCCCCGTTGCAAATCAGCCGCCGCCGCCCCTTTTCTTCCCTCTCAAGCCGAGCGCCCTCTCACAGCCGACCCGACCGACCCTGACACTTGTGACCACAGCCAAATCCTCTCTGACACCCGCCATAACTCACCCCTACCAACCACGCCACCTACCCGCGCCAGCTCGAGCTCTCCCGTGAGTTCTTCCCGCCGCCGGAACCAGGGCACGCCCGAACCGCCTCACCCGCCTATTTAAGGGTCCCGAGCCCCCTCCACCGGGTAGCATGCATGCTCAGGCAGCCCCAACCGCCTCCAATTGCCCCCGAGCTCCTCCCATCGTCCAAAATCCCGAAAGACCCAAAGTAAGTTTGAATTTGCAATCCTTCGATTCGTTGGGTTATAATGTAATTCCTCGCTGCTAGTGCCTCCTAAGGGTTCCAGAAGCATCCTCCGAAGTCCCCCGAAGCTCCCGAGGTCTCCATTGCCTTACCCGCTTGCGCCGCCGCCTAGCCATAACCGGCCGCTGTGGGCAGCTCAATCCGAGCATTCCCCGGCCAAACCCTCGGTGCCATTAGCTTCCCAGAGCTCCCCTAGTACTTAAAAGCAAATAGACTTGACCCAATGACCCGTAGGTAGCTCAGCTTCATCCGAAAACCGATGTCAGTTCAAGGCGCCACCGCCGGCGATCGCCGGAAAGATTGTGGCCGCTAAACACAAAAATGGGAACCTTATAGCCCCTAGAGTCCAACCCTACCCTCCAAAACCGTCGCGAAACTCCTGAGCTTCAGCGCTGCTCGCCGCTTCCTCCTCTGCCTTCGGCCCGGTTCCATCGGCTGGAGGTAGACAATGACGCGACGTGGCCTGATCTCAACCCCTCGCGCCAAAGCCATCCAACGGCCGTTGAAGTGCCCGCGCGCCCGATCGCCCGATCGTGATCGTGCGGCAGCCGCGTCGCCCGAGCGCTAACTGGGCCGGCCCGCAAGCCGCGGCCCACGTGCGTAGGCGCGCGCGCGCTGATCCGCCTGGGTCGGTTTTCCCGACCGCGCCCGACCGATGCGTCTTGACTGAGCCCGCTCGCGTCGAACCCGAGGAATAGTAACCCGAGCTCGATGAGCGCATGCCGACCGAGCCCGATGAACAAGAAACCCTAAAATCGAGTTTATACTCGTTTGAACCGGTTCGATCCTACGAGTCCATTTCCGAGGCCCGTTTCCCCATACCAAACTTCGTTAAACCAGAACCTTTTAATTTAAGTTTCTTTTGTTATTTTCGAGTTGATTTTTGGTCCGATTTCGATCCTTCCGAAAATGGACCTGATTTAATTGTTTATTTAATTATTTGCGTTAGTCGCCGACCCAGCAACGCAGGAGGAGGAGACGTCAGTCCCAGCTCAAGATTCGGCGGAGTACGAGTTAGTTGAAATATCCGATCCGCAAGGCAAGTCGCATATATTTTGGAACATGTTGCTCCTACGCTTTCCGATTTATTTATTGGTATATATATTTTCGTTATGTTACTTTCATTCTATTATTTTATGTACAGCAGATAATTTTGAATGATCTGATATATAGCTATGTCCTACCACCCAAAAAGCCTGATTTAACTTAAAAGCCACATTCACCTTGATAACCCTAGTACATAAAATAATACTCTGTTAGCATATTGTACTATTGCAAGAATCACATTATACCACTATAAGAAGGTTTTGGTTTAAACTAAAAATCGTGGGAGTTGGAATTAGGGTAAGGGCGGATCACGAGTGTAGGTCCGCATACCCTACCCAATGTTGGAGGCAGGTATTGGATTGGTGGCAGTACAGTGTGTACTGATATGGGTTTGTGATTGGTCGTTGCCTCGGTTAAAAAGTAAGGACTAGACCCTTGTGCTAAATAAATGACACAAGTAACCGCCCAACCACAAGCGTTGACCGGGTCAAACCTGGCTTAGTAACTGCTCAACTTCAATTGAACCTCTGCAACTGGCAAGGGGGAGTCGGAGGGTGAGATCGTATGGGAGGTGGTTAACCATACAACTGTAGGGCTGCGGCGAGTCGGACGAGACCCGTGGGGTCATCCGAGCTTGCTGAGATTAACACCTACTGGGCAGAGGCTATATAAAGAATTGAGCAGAGAACGTCCTTGTTTTCTTAACTCTGTCGTGGGAGTTACGAAATCTTGTGGGTAAAGCAGGGCAGCTTTGCAAAGCGATTATAATTGATATCCGGATACACCGTGCTTCCGGTTAATGAAGCTGTGTCTAGTGGGTGAATCCAACTATGAGGCATAAGTAGTTTTTGATGAGAGTTCAGTATTAATTGATAATGGAAAATCGAGCTTAAAGATAATTCCCCCTTTATGTTTTTGGCAAGAGTCTTTTATGTGTTTTAAAGCAAAATCTGCATCCACATAAAATAATAACCATAATTCCCTCCCACTTGAATTACCATGCATATAGTTATAGTATGATTCCGTGCGACTTGTTGGGTACGGTTGTTATGCTCATACTTGCTAAAAACATAAACAGAAACCGCAACTTTTGAAGAAGCAGGTGAAGACAACGAGATGGTACTCTACGAAATTGATGAAGCGTGGGATTAGGGTCGTTCTCCGCTCAGGCGTGCCTGTGGCTTCTTTTGTGTAATGTATCTAAAAGCCGTGGGCCTAGTTGTAGTACTTGGCTTTTAGCCTTTATATTGCAATAAAGTTGCTTTTGCCTTAAAGCTTGTGTTGGCACTATCACACACCTGTCAAAAATACCCGCAATTGAACAGTCCTGGGCAATTGCGAGGATTTATTAATACTCCCGGAGACGGAGGTGTTACACAAACTATAAGCAGCATGTAAAGGTCAATTTACAGAAATAGGACCGGACAAAACCCATCCATCTCCGGTCAATAAGTTTCATGTTGCAAGCTAGAACCAATAATCCATACATGCAGGTCATACAATGAAAAAATCACACTCATGAATGCTTCGGCTACTCCCAAAGCTTTTCCATCTGTGTCCTTACAATCCATGAACCAAAATCACAACTTCCTCAGGAATCTACAGCTAACAAGAACCTAAAAAGGCCTTGAAATTACTCTTTGAAATTTCTTAAGATAATAGCTTTCACAGCTACATGCTTTACCGATGAGGCGGAGTGGACAGCGACGTTGATGGCGGCGGCGGCGCTGATTAGTTTTCTGAGTCGCAGAGGGCAACTCTTTGGCGGTGCAGGAGGGGATCTTGCGGGGGGCCTGTGGTGGTGGGCCGAATGGGGGAGCTAGAGCGGCGTGCTGGCTGGCGGCATGTCGGCAGAGAGGAGATAGTGGGTCTGTTCTTTTCAGCTTCTGAAAATAGCTTTTGGCTTTTATTATAGTACCTAACTTTGAAATAGAGTATTTTTTTAAGATGGAGTCTACAAGTTAATTATAGTACACGTTAAAAGTCCAACATCTGTATCATCCAAAATCGCAAGCGAGTATCTCTCTCCGTAATCTCTGGCGCAAACAGCTAAAATTCAAAAATTTCAGCCAAAAACCATAAGCCGTAACCAAAAAGAACAGGCCCAGTGGCGGTGCACCAGTTCCTGGCTACATCAGCTAGGGCCAGGGAATGAGGTGAGGGCAGAGGGCTCCCGCCTCCCGGGGATTTCTGCACAAAATGGGCGTGAGTGGGAAGGGGGAGCATACGCCTTGATCTCGGCCGCATATCTCGGATCGAATGGTCAAGATTAGGTACGTCCATATGTTCACAAATATACCACTGTTCACCAGATATGTTCTCTTTTGGACTAAGCCAAGCTAGCATCCAAGGCATAGTGGCGGCTGTGGTGCCGATCTAACGACGGTGCAGCAACGTCGCCTTAGAGTGGCATGAAGGAAGGTCTGGCTTCATTTGTTGTCCTTCTTTATAATCCACCGGAGATATGAGTTTTGTTAATTTGGCATTTGCTTTTTCAATCGTTTTGAGTCAAATCTCTTTGAGATGGATCAACCATCTGATGGATTTGTGCAGTGGACAGTGGGCATTTGGTTGTTGTAGTTCCGTATGGATTTTACTTAGGTATAGTAAAGACCAAGAAAACTATTTCATTTTGAAATTTTTTTGTTAGGTGGCGAAATGACTAAAATTTCGGTATTTTAGTCAAAAGTCCGTTCGATTGGTTCAAATGGGGCATTTGAATTTTAGACGAATTTTAACCAAATTCAAAGAAGTTTGAATAGAAGCACCAAGGGGGAGCGGCGACTAGAAAAATAGATTCCTGGAATCACGTGGAGGCTAGTGGTGATTGATTTTGTGGCGAGATGCATACCAGTGCTGGCTGGTAACAGGAAGCGGTGGTGGCCATGGTGGGTGACCGTGGCAGCAGCCAAACGGCGTTTCTTCAGCTAAATCGAGTTGGGTGTTTGGACGAGGGAGTGGAGGTGGTGCTTTGTATGTAAGGAATTGACCTGAGGCCTCACCGTTGTGAAGAATAACGCGGTGGCGCAGTAGTCGGCTCGGAAGAAGACGATGGTGATGGTGCTCCTGTGCTTGAACCCTGAAATTGGTTGAGGGCAAATGATCAAGATAGTGAAAGGAAGCCATGGCTCAAAGGAATTTGAATCTGGTTGACTCTTGCCTCTTGGTGATGATTGGTACGACAAACTCGGGTGGATTTCAAGCAGGGCCAAAATACTTTGAATGATACTAATTTCTTTCGAAGTGTACCAAGAGGAACGCAATTTCCAAAATTTTGGCAAAATTTTGATGAAATCGTGAACCCTGGTAAATACTAAAGAGCAAATTTAATTTTACTACACCAAGCTTCTTGTGAATGATCAATTTTCTTGCTTGGTGCTTGCCAATAGCCACATGCTCAAATCTGAAAGCAATTTTTAGTGCCGCTAGCTTGGTAATAAAATGGTTTTACGCAGCCGATTAGACCGAAACAGCCGATTAATCGTTTGATGCGGCCGAGTTGGCATTCGAGCGCATTAAACAGCTCCCTGACTCATGTAGTCATGATGGTCTAGCCGTCAATTCCGCATAATCAGGCGATTAAATGGTTGCATCAAGTGTATTTCACAACACTGACTAATACAAGTTTAGGGATTTAATTGTACAATTCTGAAGTTTAGAGGCAAATTGAGACGCCCGTTAAGTTACGGGACCTAAGGTGCACTTTACTCAAAATTGTTTCTTCCATAATCACTGCTATTGAAATTTATTTCAAAGTGTTGTGATATGTTTGTTTTAATATTTAGTCCATACATGGCATATAAAATTTGAAGGTTTTCTTAAACTTATAATTTTTGAAGGTTTGCTGATAAATGTAGCGCTTGCATGCAAAATTAATGATGTTTCCCCTGTACGCCCCTATTTATTTATTTTTCATCTCATATGCATATATTCACTACCACCCAAGGAATGTATCATCTCACACCTTCCCAAAGCAATTTTGAGAGGGTGATTTCCTCTTAATTGAATTGGGCTTGTGGAATTAAAGTGCCAATTCAATTTCAAGCAGGATTGGAATTTGTAGCAAAGAAACGAATCACAAGTATATCCCAAATTCTGTTTTGGTTGCCAATGAAGTTTGTAATATGAAAATGGATTTGATGCTAGCACAGAGCATCCTCTTCAGGATGCCAAGTGTCGTGCCACTGGTGCTGCAGCGCACCTTTTCTTTCTTTTCGACTAGGCGTCCGTCGTGGCTGCCGCACTCGCTAGCTGTGAAGCCAATATAGCTGGCTACGAGAGGAGAAGCAACAGAAGAGATAGGATCTAAACGGTGGCAGTGGAGTCGGAGTACGAGACAGATTTGAAACGGCAGCGATGGTGGAAGCGAATCTCGATGAGGAAGTTGGCTACGGTGATGAGGAAGAACAGGCGTGGTGGCCAGATTCAAGGAAGAGACACAGATCTAGTCCCAAAGGTGAGAAGATCTAGAGGAAAAGAGCTTCTACGATGGTGATGGGCGTCGTCTGGTGGTCAGGCGGAGTCAATGATGAGGGCGGCGACCGAAGTCAAGGAAGAGACGTCAATGCAGTGGTGGTCATCGATGGAGGTAGATGGACTCAGTGTTGTTGGCAAGGTTTCAAATAGCCGGCGCTATAGCCGGATTTAGCCTTTGGGAAGGCTAAGGGCTAAGAGAATTCAATTTTGGCGCTAAATAGTGTTTGCCGCTATTAGCCGGATTTAGCCCGCTAAATCCGCTAAATGGACTACTATTTAGCCCGCTAAGAAGGCTTGGCCCAGAAATCACGCCTGCAGCCCACCTCATCCGAGAGCGCATGGCCCAAAAGGCTGCCGGCTAACATTAAACGCGCAAGGCCCAAAACAAGGAAAGCACACGCACTATCCGATCGAAACGAGAGATCGAGATCGCTGCGCTGGTCATACAAAATGCCCGAAAAACCTAACCCTAATCATTTGATCCTCTCCTCCCGAAAATTGCGGCCCGCTCCCCTTTGCTCAGATCCAAAAAATGGGGCAGCAGAATGGGGCGGCACGGCCTCGGCCGGCGCAGAGCGGGGGCCCAACAGGCGGTGCAGGGTAGCGAGTGCACAGGCCGACGTAGGGCGAGCACCCAGCAGGCGGCGCAGAAGGGAGCGACGGGCTCGCGCGCATAGGGAGACGCGGCGGTGGCTGCCGATGCGCAGGGCGCAGCGGCCAAGGACCAGCGGCGGCGCAGCACTGTTGCAGCTGAGGCGCAAGGCGGCCATGGCTGCCGGGCGCAGCGGCCAAGGTGGCCGGGCGGCACCCGTGACCGGAGGAAACGAGCTAATGGCCCCAAAAGTGAGTTTCCAACTTTCCATGGCCGATTTGGAAATTCTTTTCAGGTTTTGAGTGCTCGGGTTTGGGGATTTACATTAGATTTTGCAAAAGATTTCTTAAGCCCCCTCCTTCTAAATGCTAACCGAGCCATTATACTTTAGATCCGAAATTCTATGCCTTAAATCCAAGTTCGGTTGGCGCTTAATTAGGGTTCATGGTGATCCTAGGGTTGCTTTGATACCAAACCAAATGTAGAAAAGTCTAATACTAAAAATATGAACTTTAGACATAAAGCCCCTAGATCAATCAAGAACACATACATAAACATTAATGCGGAAGACGTACCCGAACTTGGAGAGGCGATCAGGGTGCTCGGTGTTGTGTTATGAATGTTTTTGTATGCTAAAATATCCTTGATTATATGCTTGTATGTGGCATATGTGCATAAAACATTGAATTCTGAGTTTTTTACATATACTTTTACTAATCCGCTAAATGAGGCTATAGCCCGCTATAGCCTTTGTAACATCTACGGAATCCATCCGCTAAATGTCTTAGCCGGCTATTTGAAACCTTGGTTGTTGGTGGCGGTGGTCATCAGTGAGGTCATTGAAGGTGGAGACACTAGTGGTGGAGCAGAGGAAGAGCACTGGCAGTAGAGTCCGCCGGCGACCACCGCCCAGAAGGTCACTGGCTACGTCTTGGCCATCGATCTGGTCGTAGCAACGAACCACTACTGGAGGCGGCAGCTTTCATCAGGCTCATCGATTGACAATGGTTGTCACCGGTGATTGTTTCCAATGGCGGTAGTGGTTGGGAGGAGCAGGGAAGGGTGCCCATGGAGAAAAGAAGATTTCAGCCTTCGAACGTCTCACGAGGGTCATGAGCCCAATTTCAAAGATTCAGAGGCATAATGCTCTAAATTGTGAGAGGCCTATGCTCCAATTCCAATTCCAAGCGTATCCAAACAACGAATATTCTGACGATACAATTTCATTTCTCCAATTCCATGCTCAATTCCGTAAACCAAACGGGGTATCATAGCTTTCTCAATATGTGTGCAAAGTCAAAATACGCCCTATATTACTCAAAAAATATTTTTGGCCCCTTGGAAATCATTTTTTGTGAACATGGCCCATGGACATTTTATTTGCTGAAATAACCTCAGGCGACGACCCGGTATAGCCGGTGAGCGCGCTAGGAAGATGGCGCGAGCACGTGGCTCCTGAGGCATTCTTTCGCGGTCGGTATGTGTTTAATTGTTATATTAATCATTTTGTTAGTGTTAATTTTGTAATTAGTTGTTAATATGGTTTATTTTGGAATTTGCAGTGTCTCGTACTCGCTATTGGACAAATGCGCTATAAGTAACGGTATATTTTTTTATGCATTGCTGTTTAATAAATTTCAAGCTTTTATATATTTTTTGGAAGTGTAATTTATTATATTCGTGCATTTTTACGACAGGTAGCATGAAATGTACATATTTATTTCAAATACACGTATGTTACTTTGTGCGCATTACTATTATGTTCGTACTATTGCCATTATGTATTTTGTTTTATCACATGTAGATTATTGCCATCCGTAGTAAATATATTTTAATGAAGTGACATTTGTTATTATCGTATGTCATTTATTTTATGAGAAAATTAAATCTATGCCACTGAATAGCGTCCGCTTCTATAAAATGCCACTGCAAATACTCTCTATATTATATACCATCGGATTACACTGAAATTCAATTATATGCCATTGCCATCGGTTAGGCTCCGTTTGGCCATGGAAAAAGGTGATTTTGTCCTCAGTTGAAAATATGTGCCTGTGATAAGAATTAAATATAGGGTAAATGTTGGATAGATGAGTGGGAGTTGGCCGCACTTTCATTAACCCTGAATGTGACATGGCCGTATGATGAGGAGACATATGGCACGTACTTGGAATGGTACGTGTAGAACACGCGCCCCGCGACAACATCTAGACCCCAATCATGCCAATGCCTAGTATTGGTGGTGAACATACACCAAGCATCACGGCGTGATGAGTTAGTACGTTCATAAAGGTCCACATTTTGCAACCTCAGAAAATTGGTGAACTAAGGAATCTTTTCCTTGCTACCCTATGTAGCTGGATTGCATGTACGGCATTCTAGAATGGACTGAACATGTGTCCCAACCGGGATGGTTAGCCACAATGGAAGGTTTCAAGGGGATGATAAAGTCCTTACGCAAGGACATCAAGCAAGTCATCCATAACTTTAGCTGTGGTAGACCTACCGATGTCGATGTGAGACATCGAACAGGATTGCATCGTGCACCATCACCACTGCCATCATTGTGGCCTAGCGCGTCCATGAACCAACCCAGCGTCGGCGACCGACCAGGCGTACCACGTAGCGCCTCCGTGAGTCATCACACAGTTATAGGTGTGCTATGTTGAAGTACTTCAGTCCTTGTTAATCATGTTGTTGCATGCAGGTTCGCCACAGGGACCCAATCTTACTGCCGTCGGCATCACGGAGGCACGAAGATGTAATACCAAAGGCCATGGAGGCATAGCCCACAATGCCGGTGGTTGGCGGAGATTCTCTGACATAGGGCTACCTGCAAGTCGAAGGCCGATGCAGTACATTGCCAGACTAATGGGGTCTTTCGGGGGACCTAATTTTTTTTGTAGAGCCTTCGGACATAGTATACTTATTTGTAGGTATTGTTACATATAGCAAATGAGTTTCAAAAATTAAGTTTTTGTGGAGACTCCTGACATAGTCAACTTAATTGTGTAATTTTTTTGGGAATTTTATGCGCTCTGAATTTGCCATGTTAATTTATGTTACTTTAATCATAATTAGCGACATGCACTACTCATTTAATTTGTACTACTTGCTTTACTTATTACTCTTACATCTTTACATATCTGCACTTTCTTTATATTTTCACCTATTCTAACCTCTCGTTGTTCAACATTGTAGATGGCCAGAACATCATCGGTAGGTCCATGGGATCATTTCTCAAATCGAGAGGATGATGAGGAGTTTGTCAGCATGTTGCGATAGCTCATGCAGTACCTAGGATACCGCAATCCACCCACATTCAGGGGTAGGAGGACCTGGATCCTGGACCAAGACTCATGGAGCATGCAAGGATTCCTATATGCATAGGATAGGGAATTCCAGTCCCACACCTTCCTAGCGGAGCACCCTCAGACGCACTGCTCTGACACCGTCTAGGACGTGGCGCACTTGGCTGCAGCTCACTTGTGCCAGTTGCACAAGGAGAAGCTACGGCACTCTCCTTTCTCCTTATTCCCATGCCTCCACGATGTGGAGCATTTCCCAAAGCGCCCCAACACCAGTGTGGACAACCCCCAGTTGTCACGCCAGGTCCGGTTGACTCACGCTATGGTGGTCACCTACGTCAACGCCCTACAAGAGATTGGAAAGCTGTGGATGCTTCTGACCTCAAGCTACGAGCACTCGAACGTCCTCCGTACCCAATTCACCTGCTATGAGGCAGCCCTCTAGGTGGTGGAGTGCAAGAGGATTGCCACTGAGGTAGAGCTCGAGCGCCTCTGATCTTCAGCTACCTACACCCCGTCCTCACTAGTGCCAACACCAGCACCTGCCGTCACCCATAGCGGCACACACCAACCCGACCCTGGTGGCTCATACCAGGCTCATGGCACACAAGAGCGTGCGCCACCATAGTCCACCGCCCGACATCGACGTCAGAGGATATAGCGAAAGACGCAGTCTCTCTCACTCCCGCTCCTACTCCCAGTCGCCCACCTACTGCCCGAGCTGCTCTATAACATCCCAAAATTTTGTCTTTTATTTATTTTAAGTGGATTTACCTGGATTTAAAATCACTTTTCTCTAAAATCTTAAAAATCAAGCCTAGAGAGTTAGATATTCAATTAATTGTGTAATATGGTCAAATCAAATTAAAACCATTTTATTTGGGTTTCTTGCTTATTTCTGAATTTATACAAATGTTTAGGGATTTATTTGCATTTTCCTACTATTTTCTAAGCTTTAAATGAATTTCTCAGGTTTATGTAAATCTAAAATAAAAATAAAAATTTTAAAATCTCTCACCTTCCTCCTGGGGCAATGCGTGGGTAGCCTAGATGTGCCCACATCGCCACCCACCTCATCCTTGCTGCTCCTGCCCTGCCCTCCTCTCCTACCAGCGCGTGGATGGGCCGAATGTGGCCACATTCCACGCCGGCCCCATCCTGTCGTCCTCCTTCCTTTCCTTCTTTCCTGCCCGGTCCAGCCCACTTGTCAGTACCCCGCCCCGCCTCCTTTCCTTCTTCCTCGTGCCCCTTCCTTCTTCGCATAGTGCCACTACACCCGCTACCAAGTCCACCGCCAAGTCCCTTCCCCTTTCTGTTTTAGGCCACTCGCCAAAAGGAAACCCATCCGCCCCCTACTAATTGCATGATGCCTACGATCACCTTCCTCCTCCGTGCCTTCCCTTCCTTTTTCCTCACCCCTTTCCTTTCGCCAGCCGTAGATCACGGCGAGGAATTCCCGAGCCTTGTTCCCCCACTGCCCCCATAAATACCGTTCCCCAGCACCGTTATCTCTCACACCACCCCGCCCTCACCTACCCTCTCCCTCCCCAACACCAAGGAGCTTTGGTGTCGTCTTCTTCCCTCCACCGAGCTTCGGTGAGCTCCGGCGGGGACTCACGAGCGAACCAAGCCACCTCCGACCATGGCGCCGTCATTTCATCTTCCCTGCACCCACGTGAAGCTTGTCTACCACCTCGCAGAACCCCTACGCCACCAGAACATTGTTTTCGCTGGAAGCCAAGTACCGCCGCTGCCGAACCTCATCACCGACCATCTCCAGCAATGCTAACGCATACCATTGCACTCCACTCGCTCTCCTTTTCATAGCGCACACCTTGTCGGCCGTCGTTGCTCGCTATAGCACTGGCAACCATCGGTTTCCTTGTGCCACCTCCCCTCCTTTGCTCGATCGGACTGGTCCAAATGTTCTTTGTCGTTCGAACGATCCAAAATTTTGTGACCGATTGGACGACTCATTGCCAATCGAACGGTCCGAAAGATCCCATGCCGTTCGGAGTTCGAACATTCAATGGATGATCTTACAGTTCGTTGCCGATCGGATGGTCCGGAAGCCCCCTTGCCATTCGGATAGTCCAAACATTCTCTTGCAGATCAGACAGTCCAAACACTATGATAGCTGATCAGACAGACAAACACACGAGCGCCACTCCAGACTGAACTCCCACGTGATAGTGACATGGTGTGCCACCTCATAGCACTGATCCATGTCACAGCCACGTGGCATACCACATCAGCACTGAGCCACCCATCGGTCATGTTAGCGCCACGTGTCAGACATGTGGCAGCTATGTCAGCAAAATCTACTATGTCCCTTGCCACGTGTACGGTTGGCGTTAGCATGACATCATAATTTTCATTTTTCTTTAGAAAAAATAATTCCATTAATTCCTTACTGACGTCATAAATAAGTTTTTCTTCAGAAAAATAATTCCAAAAACTATAGTTTTTCTTTTTATTAGGATTTAAACTTTCAGAGGCCCGTTCTTCTTCATCTTAACTCCGATTGAGCCTGTTCAAACTTTTAAATTGATATAAAATCAAGATATATCCAAATATGCAATGTTTTCAAATTATGGAGTTCATTTGAATTTTATTTGAATTTAGAGAATTATTTTCACATGTAGACTACGATGATTCTGGAGAATTTTACGACGATGATTCGCATCAAACTGCAGAGCAAGGCAAATCACATACCATTGATAATGTTAATCCCAGTTTATAAATAAATTTATATTATTTTTAAATTATATTATATATTTAATTTCTAATCTCTGTATTTTAAATTCAATTTTACATTAGTTATTACCCATCTGTTTGACTCTTTTGACTTTGCAAATTCTCAATTTTACTAGAGAATTGTTGTAGCAAATGTTTAGACCTATATAGATATAACTTTAGGTTGGGATAACTTTTTCATATGAAATAATAAGTTTTTAAAATATATTCTTGACTTCGGTGAATCAAAAAAGTCTATAGAATATTTTAAAATAAAATAAAAACTTGGTTTAGAAGTAGGCCATGGATAAGGTGGTGGGTGCTTGCTAGTATATGTTGTAGCACAGTGGCTCAACGTGGATACTAGACACGAGGAGGATGTGATGGGGCCTAAGTCAATTAAGGACTGGTTTGTGAGTTACTGTTACAAAGCCCAATCGTACTCCCATGAGATAGGTATGGGACAGTCCTGACTGACTAATTAGTGGGTTCTAACCTAAGTCTCGCTATAAGCTGAATATGAGCATGGCGTAGACCATGGGAAGTCACACATGGCATCAGAGGGGGCCTCAATCCGGTGCATTCCTTATTGGGGTGAAACCTTAGTGGAGGCATGACCTGGTGGAAGGTTTAGCTTTGTAAAGGCCTTACTATGGTTAATCAATCACACGCCAAGGAAGCATGTAATGGCCGACACAATGAGTTAATCATATCTTGTGGGTAAAAATGTGCAACCTCTATAGAGTGTATAAACAATCCGGGATGGTTGTGCCCATCGTCAATGGCATGCTGAGAAAGGTTTTTTACGTATTAGACTTTGTTTTTATAAAAAGGTTTTACCTGAAAAATTGGTATCTTTTTGGATAAGGATGGTCCAGGTAGGATACCCATGGTTAGGTTAGTGCTAGGTCGGTGCCTGTACTAATGTTATTATTTTGAATTATAGTCTTTACTTACTGTATTAAAGTCAGTAATTTCAATCTACTTATTGTATTTC